>OZ053299.1:42139955-43397455 GCA_964056655.1 Arabis hirsuta
CAACTAAATTAAAATTAGAGAAGCTATATCTTTTTTTTTTTGTCAAATAAATATATATGGATCCTTTTCTTCTTTTTTTTACTTATTTATTGAATGTTCTAAAGGCTCAATTGGAAAATAATATAATATTGTTGCGAATGGCAAATGTTTAATTATATTTTTGTTTTCTTAGTTACAAATATCGTTATACCTTTCAAAAATATCCCTTTTCTTATTAAGTTTCAAAACAATAATTTATCTCTGTATTCTTAATTAGGTAATGTATTCGACTATGTCAGATCTTATAAGAACAAATTATTTTTAAAATCTCTGTGTTAAGAAACATTCAAAAACTCAATGAATTCTCTAAAATTGAAAGATAATTTTAATTGACTTAAATATAATGTTTTTTTAGCTAAAATACTAAATTTAATGTTAATAGCTTAAATAATGTAAACTAGATTCTCACCCGCACTATGTGCGAGAACATTCGTTGTATATGTTATAAACTATACTTAGTTTTCGTAGTATATCGTATATAATATGTTCTAAGTTTAGATATTGTATGTTTTTAGCTTGTAGATAGAATCAATTAGTTTGAAATAATATAATGGTTTTTGTTTTTAACTTGTTGGTAGAACTCGAGTAGTTTAAAGTATTGTATTTTATATTGAATAGTCATAAGTTGAAATATAAATAGTTGACTATGTTGTATTAATATGTGTAAACAAAAATCGAGTAGTTTTAAATAAGTTTATTGTTTTTATTTTGCATTCCGATTAGTAAATTAATAAATTAGGCTATATTTAAAGGGTTTTAGTTTTGAATGTTGAAACTTAACTTTAATTTTGTGGTATTTGTGGAACATTTAAAAAATAGTGATATTTGTTTGCGGCTAGCCGCTAGTAACGTCTTAGTACAAAAAAATAAATTTTGTAAGCAAAACAAACTATGCAATTTGATTTTCCTTCTAACATAGTTAAGATATGTATAAGTTAACCCGTCAGAGACTTTGAAAGTGTAGGTACTTCTCTAAATGATATGTACGGGTTAACCCATCAAAGATTCTTTTTCTTTTATTTTCTCTTAGTCAAAGATTTTGAAAGTGTATATACTTCTCTAAAAGATTTTTCAAATGACTCGTTGCTTTCTTTAACCTTTGTATAGTACTCTTTCCGTATTTAATAAATGTTTTAGAGATTTTTTTGTTTGTTTCATATTAGATGATGTTTTCAATTTTCTATGTAAAACTAATTGTGTATTTGTTGTTTCTGATGGTTTAAATTATGCTAATTTTTTTTAATTAGTTCCATGACTCGTTGCTTTCTTTGACCCTTGTATGGTACTCTTCCTGGTTCTTAATAGATATATTAGAGAATTTTTTTTGTTTCATATTATATGATATTTTCAATTTTCTATGTAAAACTAATTGTGTGTTTGTTGCTTTTGACTGTTTAAATTATGCTAATTCTTTTTAAATTAGTTGAATTGTTTTGGAGTTGATGATAAAACATGTTTTATTTTTGAAAAGACAGAAAAGTAAATGATTTCTTAATCTATGTGCAACAATCTTAAAAATTAAGTAATATGAAACGGATGGAGTATTTCACACATGTCTCTTAGTGATAGAGTCCATGTTTGTTGTGTTCAATCCATGTATTAAAATACCAGTTTATATAAAAAAATTTGTTATGATTTAACTCTTCTTATGGTCAAGATATTAACATTTAAAAGTTTAAACATTTGTGTTTGCTTGATATTGGTAATGGCTCTTGATACACAAAACTTGTTCCAAGAATATCACATAACAAATTTTGACTTTTTATTAATTGGAACAAATCTTATTGTAACTAAATAATTCAGTTTCTAGTTTAAACAACTAAAACGTCATTCTCAGTGAATTATTTTTATCATTTGTTATAATTAATAACCTGTATGCAATAATTAATTCTAAAAGTCATTGCTCATCATCATTGATTCTATTTCTCTTTTTATGCTCTCTCTAATCACATATATCATCACAAAATTATACAATTACCGATATAATTCGCCAAGATTGAAACAATTACCATTTACATACACGACTACACATATGTGTTTGTTGTGCATATACACACCTTTATTTTTTTTATTATATAGTATATGCACAAGCCCACCGTAAGTTAAAAGTTATGAACTGCATTAACTAAAAAGTTATGACGAATTAGAATCATAGACATTATGTATTTTGAACAAAATGTATATAAAAAAAATATCTGAAAAGGAAAAAAATAATTATTCAATCACAAGGGTCAATAATAAATTCAATTAAATTCCGTATAAATGTCTAGTGAGGCTTCAAAGTGTTTCGAATCAATGTTTCATTGAGTATTGTGAATCATTCTTTGATACAACATTCGCTACACGTGTTGTCCATATCATCTTCCAATACACTTAGGCAAATGTTCATTTACCTTGTTGTCTTTAATAGTTTATCTAAAGGAAAAACAGTGGACAAATACCAATCCTGGAATTGAATTAAGCAAAGAGAAACCCAATAACATAGTGGTGCTCCATTTTCATCATTTTGTGAGGAAAAAAAATGATTTAATTTTTAAATTATATTATTATTAAATCTAGATACATTAGATATGTATTATCTGTTTTAGGGAAGAGAAATTTCAAACTAGATTGGATTTCAAAATGATTTCGTGAAAGTAATTGGATGAGTGAACAGGCAAACTAGATTGTGAGGTGTATATATGAACTCACATATAGTGTAGTTATTAGCGTAAAAATGTAAAAAAACAATGATTACTATGAACTCACAAACATTATTATATATTTTTTTTAAAGTATCGATCTATAAATTGAACTTACGATTTCTTAATATATTAGCGTAGTAATATTATCCAAACTATTAGAGATACCTTATGCTCATCCATGTATAAGAAATGATTCCCGATTGTTATGTGTGGAGGGTTAATATATTTCGAATAAAGTTTCTCAACTCCAAACCGATGTTATTTAATTGATTAAACCTGAGCACTACAAGAAAAAAAGGTTGTTTCTGATGGACAGTTTGGTCGGAAATCCGTTGGAAACAGGTCTTTCCGACGGATTTCCGACCAAACTGTCTGTCGGTTGTAGATGGTTGGAAATGAAAGACCGGTCGGAAATCCGTCGAAATTTTTTGATGGATTTCCGACCGATATGGGTCGTTGCAAATTCCGTCGGAATTTTCCGACCGTCGTGTCCGTCGGAATTTTTTGACCGTCGTGTCCGTCGGAATTTTTCGACTTTCAAGACCGTCGGAAATTTCCAACCGTTTTCCTACGGATTTGCTTTTTTTAAAAAAAATTAAATTATTTATTATTTAATCTATTAATTATTTAAATTACGAAATAATTTATAAAAAAAGATAAAAATAAATTGAAAATGTAATTTAAAGTATTTAAAAGTATTTAGAAGTATTTTAAACATAATAAAATGTAAATTAAAAAAAAAAACTAAAACCGTCGTAAACATCTAAAACTGACAATCCGGGAATTTGCTCCTCATGAAAGCCTTCAATGCTTCAAGGCTCTCTTTTGTTGCGGCGTTCTCAAGCTTCAATTCTTCAACTTCCTCGTCTTTCTTCTCAAGTGCTTCTTTGAGACCGGCTACTTCGTCATAGAGTACGGGATTGGTCGCGGAAGAAGAACTAGGCCCGAACCTAGAAGCTACATTGCCTAATCCAGGACGACGACCCTTGCGCAATGGGGTTTCCTACGGAAAATGAGATGCGTCAATATGGAAAATTAAGAAAAAAAAACAAAGAAGAACCATACCAGGAGGACCATATCGTTGACTTCGTCTCGGGACAACTCACACTGGTTCGAAAAAGAAGAACCATCCAAACCTTGAGAGAGAGTCATTTGCGTAAGCCGCTCTTCCTTTCTCTTCTCCACCTTCTCGATGATTTCAGCAATGTTCGGATAATCGATCTTTCCGATTTTTTTATTCGTGTGTGTCCGTTTCATCAAAGCAACTAAATCCGGAGCCACACCGCCAGATTCTTGAATCTACAAATGTTTTCATAAATATTGTTAATGTGAAAGATAACAAAAACTATTTATAAAAATTTCAAATACACTTACCATCTCGTCCTCCCGCGCTAAAAAACTCCTAGCCCCAGAGTTGTGAGTACCTCGAGGATTCTTCTTACGGTTCTCCGAGTTAATCTTTGCAAGCTTTTTCGTTGCCGGATCAGCCCAATACGCCTGCAATCCCAACCAAACATCCTCGTTCAAGTTACGCGGTTTCTCATCCCCGTTCTCCCATTTGTCCTTCCACTCGTTCATGTGTCCCGAGTAACTATCATGGGCCATCTTGTAGAACGCATCCCTAACTTGTCCCGTCAAATTAGGATGTCAATCATAATCTTGCTACATTATTAATAACAAAAATTATTAGTAACTATAAAATTCTTTTGAAGACAAAATTTTTTGTTAATTAAAGACATACCGTAAAAGTTTGGAACCACAACTCTTTCTCACTTTGAGGCATTGCATTCCACGTCTTATAAGGATGTTTGAGGAGTGAACGTATCATCTTCAAAAATAATTTTGAGATCTTATTTTTCTTACCGAACCTAGAAACATGAAAACAATGTGTTAGTAAAAAAATCAAAGTTAGTATTAATTTTAACATTCCCTACAAAATTTTAATTTTATTACCAAGTCGAGTCGCCTCGACACATTGGGTCGAGCTTTGGAATCATCTCTCGGCCCGGTTGAGTCAACAACTCTTCGATCGTAAGTTGTTGTTGGTTGGAGCTTTGACTGTCCGGAATATGAGATGGGCTCGGGGGGTTTGGGGCTGTGGGGTTTCTACGGAAATCTCTCATCGACCTGCAAATTGACCCAAAAAAACTTCACTCCAAACATTTTGCAATGGCCGAGAGGTTTACAAAATGGCCAAGCGGGTTAATGAATCAAAATTTACCAACTTTCATAAACTCTAAAAATTTCATACTCATCGCTCGTTGCAAAACCCACGAACATTATGAAATCTAATCGAGAACCGTCAAATTCTTCAATTTACAAACAATTTACACACAATTCCTTCCGTAATTTACAAAATCTACCAAAATTCATAAATTTTCATAATTTATAATTTCACAATTTCATAAATTTTCCAAAAATTCACAATTTCATAAATTTTCCAAAAATTCACAATTACATAAATTTTCCAAAAATTCACAATTCATAATTCATAAATTCACAATTCATAATTCATAATTCAAAAATTCACAATTCAAAATTCATAATTCATAATTCATAATTCATAATTCAAAAATTCCCAATTCATAATTCATAATTCATAAATTCACAATCCAAAAATTCAAAATTAAAACACATACATGTTTTCCGACGAGGTGAGGTGAGGAGAGAGAAGGACCGGCGGTGGGTGGAGGAGGAGGAAGAGCCGGTGGATGGGTGGAGGAGGAAGAAGAGCCGGCGGAGGGTGGAGGAGGAAGAAGAGCCGACGATGGAGGAGAGAGAAGGACCGGCGGTGGGTGGAGATGCGGCGGACGAGCGGTGGAGGAGATGCGGCGACCGGATTGGGAGAAGGAAGAAAAAATCGATCGGCGGAGAGAAAGAGAAAAGAAAACAGATCTGGAATATTGATTTAATTATTCCGACGGATTTAATGTTTCCGTCGGAAATTGTATAAATTTCCGACGGATAGAGCGGTCGGAATTTTAATTTTTCCGACGGATAGAGCGGTCGAAATTTTAATTTTTAACCAAATTTTATTATAACAATTTTATTATAACAATTTTTTAACCAATTTTATAACAATTATAATAATTTTTTTAACCAATTATAACAATTATAACAATTTTATAACAATTATAACAATTTTTTAACCAATTATAACAATTATAACAATTATAACAATTATAACAATTTTCGGTCAGAATTATAACAATTTTTTAAGCAAATTTTATTCCACACATTGAAAATTAAAATCCACAAAATTAAATATTTTATTTAAAAAATTTAAAATTCAGCTTAGAAATTTTAAATTAAAATATATTACAAACACAAATTAATTTTTTTTTAAAAACACAAATATAGTTACAGTCCGTCTGAATCCGATAAATAATCTGAAGGTGCTGAGTCCAACTCTTCGTCAAACTCCCCAATCTCTTCCTCTGAGTCCTCAAATATAGCATCCTCTGCGTCTGTTGTGAAATCTACGACAAGGTCAACCTCAAGCGAATGATCAATCGAGCCAATATATCCGGCGGTGCTCTGTTGCAATTTTTTCACTTACGTAGAATGGTAACCACCGGTCAAATTCAGAACTTTTTAGCACATTCAATTCATCTTCTGTGTAAAGTGGATTTTCCTGGCGTAATTTGTCCATGTAAATGCTGAAAAAAGCATATCATCATTATTTTTTTATTATCATAAAAAGAAAGTTGTGAATTATTTATTTTGTTATTAAAAATACCTCTCGTATGGCATGACTTCTTCGCAATTTGTGAGAATGTATATATGCAAGTGTTTTTGCTCCTTGATTTTGCTTTCCCACTTAGTCGGCCGACTCGTGCAAACATATGTGGGACATAAGCTGGGTAAATGGGTTTTTCTCCTCTGTCATCGTAACGCCCTGGTTTTCGACTCTTTGATTGGACTTTTGAAGGGAAGTAGTTTACCGCAAAGTTAGATGTTTCCTGATTGATGCTTTGAGCAACAATTGAACCCTCTACTTTGCTTAAATTTTTGACTTTTTTCTTCAGATGGAACATATAACGCTCGAACGGATACATCCACCGATATTGAATAGGGCCACCAAGAGCTACTTCTCGAGGAAGATGAACCGGAAGATGTTCCATAACATCAAAGAAAGACGGCGGAAATATCTTCTCTAGATTGCAGAGGATCATTGGTATCTTTTCCTCCAAATTGCGTATCTACTGTAACGGATCTCGTGCATAAATCTCGGAAAAAACACCTACCGCTGCATAGATCAAATATAATTTTTTGATATACAGTAGATATATATATATGTGTGATAATGTAAATTGATTTAAATACCCAAAATTTACCTGCAATTGCTCGATGGACGTTTTTTGGTAGAAGGTCTTCAAAGGCAAATGGAAGGAGGCGTTGCATGATAACATGACAGTCATGACTCTTCAGTCCAAAAAACTTTCCTTCCCCCATATCAACACAATTACGAAGATTAGACGCATATCCATCTGGGAATTTAACATGATGCGTAATCCACTCAAAGAACTCTTTCTTTCCTAAACCATCCAACCTGAAGACCGGGATAGGACCTTTTCCATTCTACATGACATGTAGTTCCTTCCGAGAGCATATACCGGGCAAATCCAATCTAGACTTCAAATTATCTTTTGTTTTCCCTTGTACATTGAGCACTATATTGATGATGTTATCGAAAAAGTTCTTCTCAATGTGCATGACATCAAGATTGTGCCGCAAGAGATGATCTTTCCAATATGGTAAATCCCAAAAAATACTCTTCTTATGCCAATTATGTTGTTGCCCATAACCGTCAACATGATCATGCCTATTACCACCACAGTAAGCCGTAGTCATAACACCAAAATCACGAAACTGAGTCATAATATAATCACCATTTAACTCGGGGGGTGGACGATCGTGAAACACTTTTTTTTTCTTTGTAAACAACATGGTGCTCCGCCGGTACGGATGATCAGCTGGTAAAAAACATCTATGACAATCAAACCAACACGCCTTTTTGCCATGCTTTAATTGGAATGCATTAGTGTTATCTTGACAGTACGGGCATGACAACTTTCCGTGAGTTGTCCATCTAGATAACATTCCATATGCTGGGAAATCGCTTATGGTCCACATAAGCACAGCTTTCATCGTGAAGTCCTGATGGCATGAAATATCATATGTTCGAACACCATGGTCCCATAACTCTTGCAATTCATGAATCAATGGTTGCAAGAAGACATCAAGCGAACGCTTCGGATGGTCTGGACCGGGAACAAGGATAGTGAGGAATAGAAACTCTCGCTTCATGCACAAAGTTGGAGGCAAATTGTAAGGTGTGACAATGACTGGCCACAATGAATATTTCCTCCCATGCTTCCCAAAAGGATTGAAACCATCCGTAGATAACCCAAGGTATACATTTCATGGCTCTTCTGCAAAACTAGGATACAATGATTGGAAATGTTTCCATGCACCTGCGTCTGAGGGATGCGCAATTTCTCCATTAAAGGTATGCTCTGCATGTCATCTCATAGGACCGGTTGTGCGCTCTGATTTATATAATCTCTTTAACCGCTCGGCTAATGGCAAATACCACATCCTCTTAAACGGTACTCGACCTCTACCACTTCTGTCTTGAAATCGCGGTTGGCGACAAAACCGACATTTCAAGCGGTCGCCATCCTCTCTCCAATATATCATACAGTTGTTGATGCACACATCTATCATTTCATATGACAAACCAAGCCCGGATACAAGTTTTTGTATCTCGTAGTATGAACCCGGGTGAAGATTATTTCGGGCAGAATATCTTTCACATAATCAGCTATCGCATCCATACAATCCTCTGACAAATTCCAATCGGTCTTTATACTCATCATTCTGTATGCAGAGTATAAAGATGAAAGACCCTCTTTGCAACCAGCATATAACGGATCAGTTGATGCATCTACCATATCAAAGTACCTTTGGGCATCTAAAGTTGGTCCTTCGGATCCATCCTGAAAGAACGATGGTATATTCTCCCGATAGGCTTCGTTAACCATTTCTTCCATACCTACATTTTCATCTACTTCCGGTATTGGTTCCTCTATCCTATCCGTACTAGTACTAGCATAATTCCCCATTGAACCATCTTCACCATGCAAATACCATATCTTATACCCCGGCATAAATCTGTCTCTATAAAGGTGTTGTAATACAAAACGCCCAAATTTCTTTTTACAATTTCGACATTGAGAACAAGGGCACGACATTTTACCTTGATCTTCTATGGTTTGCGGTTGGTTTAATGCAAGATTCATAAATTGTTGAACTCCATCGACAAACTCATCCATAAGTAAACCCGTCTCTGGATCATGAGAAGGTCTATCCATCCACGCTCGAAAATATTGATCTCTGTTTGAAGGAGCCATTTTTAAGTTTTGTTCTTCCAATTTTCGTGAATGAAGGTGTGCTCTGTTTTAAAAAGAAATCTGGGAAATTTCTGACAGATTTCCCACCGAAATTCGGTCGGAAATTCAAAATTTTAAACGGTTAAAAATGGCTCCAATTTTTTCCTATCGATTTCCGACCGCTGAATTTCCCACCGTTTTCCGACAGAATTTTCCGACGGATTTCCTACCGATTGATTTTCCCACGGATTTCCGACCGATTGTGCAACCGTATTGCGACGGGAATTTTTCCGTCGGAAATTTCCAACCGATTTTGGACCGAAATTTTCCGATCGGAAATCCGTCGGAATTCGGTCGGAATTACCGACCGATTGTTGTCCGTCGAAAATTCGGTCGAAAATATGCCTGTTTTCTTGTAGTGGAGATAAATTGTGTAAAACAAGACATACATCTCACAATCTAGTTTTCTGAACTTGTGATTAATATTTTCTGAACTTGTGACTAATATTTCTTAAGCTAAGAGATTTTAGCTTTCGTTATAATTAGGTTGTCTTTTGCTACATGTAAGTCTGTAAGATAGTAAGCTTCACTTGCTCAATATTGGGTTTGAGTATTTATGCAATCTTTGTTATGACGTTAGGTAGGACAAAAACATAATGATTAACCGGGGCGATTGGTGATTAGTGAGTCATCGTAATAGCTAAGATCGGATAACATGGACAGCTTTTTGTTAAACTGTGACTTTGTCGGTTTATACGGACCACTTTTGCCTTTAAACCCAACGGCTAATCATCATTTGCCAGGGTGCTTACCTTTAATTTTTGTCTTACCACTTAAAAAAAAAAAATTAATAGACGATAAAATTCAACAGATTTGAATCAAGTCATAGCTGATTGTACCACTAAAAACCGGGTGTTGTTTATGTACATAGTTACTGAGTTATTAATTTTCAACTTTTTATAAGAAAAATAATGTGTGTCTAGCTAGTACTGATTAAAAATCAGACAAAATTTTATTAAATACCACTTATTATTTAGGGTATTTTTTTAAGTAAACATTTGTTATACTACCACCGTTTTTTTAGAATGATGTTTTGGTTTTATTTTTGTTTTTAAGAAATTAATGTTTTATCTCTAATTAATACATTCTTTTGGATAAGATAAATTTCATTAATATTAATATGATTTAAATGTTTTCGAAAGTAACAAATTATATTAAAAATGGTTAGATTTTTTTAATATATGTACAACATCCAAAACATCATTCTCTAAGAAATAGTTTTTCCGTTTTAAAATAATTGTCATTCTACCCTTAATTTTTTGTTTTATATTATTTGTTATTCTGCAATTTCAATGCATATTTATGACTAATTTTTTTATTTTTATCCCTACCTTTCAGCTTATTAATTACTCATATTAAATAAAATATTATATTAGTTAAAGACAAAACAAATTTTTAATATATTTTATTAATTTGTGTGAAAAATTCCAGAATAATAATTATTTTGAAATGGAGAGAATATGTATTAAGAAAACAATAGAATCATTTCTTTTAGGTAAACATTCTTTTCAGGGTCGTCATAATCAATCATATATGTTTTACATTATTTTAACAAACAAAATATTTTACGTCATAATTTCAGTTTCACATTATTTAGAAAAAAAATTACATTTTACAATCACATACACTAATCATAAATAAATATTATTAAAAATCATATGTTTAGTCAGATTTAAAAAAAATTTACTAGCATCTCAACATAATCGAATATACTGTCTACCTTCAATACAAAATATCGTAATTTATGAGAAAAACCTATTTACGCAATTACATTATCAAATAAATCAATTTCATAATTATCCAAAAAGACAAAAGAAGAAACAAAAAAGAAAGCTACCGTTTCGCTCCCGCCTTCACAGCTGTCTTTCATGATTCGCCAGCGAATACCATTTTGCTACACTCACGTCACTGTCACACTATCCCATATAACAGTCCAATCAGAGACCCCATCGCTACATCACTCAACGGTCGATACGCCACGTGGCTTAATCTCATTCACTTGTATATATATAATTTCTCTCTCTCTCTCTCTGATTACTTTTGTTCGAGTCTCCTCTTTAACCATTAGTCACTAACTAAACACTCTCTGTTTTTGTTCATGGCGACGGATCGAGAGAATCTTCTCTCAGATGATTACGAAGAAACGACGGCGTTTTGTGGGTGTGGGTATTTCCGTAATTTCAGCGTAACCCGGTGGGGAAGAGGAGGAGACGGTGGTGGCTGGAGCCGTAATTTGCAGGAAGAAAGAGGTGAAAATTGGGGAAGCAAGAAACTAAAGGGTCTAAAGGAGATTTCAGAGAAAATCGCGGGACCAAAGTGGAAAAACTTCATAAGAAGTTTTAGCAATGGCAAGAAGAAGATGAAGAGAGATGTTGATTTCAGTTACGATCTCAGAAATTACAGTCTTAATTTTGATGACGGCGGCGAGAATATTTCGCCGGAGAGGTTTGTAGCTCCGGTTGTTATTAAAGTTTGATACTTTTTTCATTTTTTTTTGTGTCTCTCCCTTTCGTAATATGTTTGATGGTCTTGTTATTTATGTTAATACAAAACATACACAAATTAAGGTGTTCTGATAATTTGGTATTTAAATTATAAGCGTATAACATGATGTTTTAGATTTCTAACGTTTATCTCAAACGCATACATGTATATTTGGAATATACTTTGTACTTATCCCAAATAGATGTGTGCTTATCTACTTACTATATATTAAAAACAAGAAGATGAATATACTAATGCTTAGGATATATACAATTACAAAAGAACGCAGCAAGCAAGAGACATTATCAACTATCTAATATGGGTATGTTTTGTTGTGACATCCTCTAAGATATACAGATGCATTCGATTCACTTATCGAGCCAAATATACGAGAGTTGATAATAGTAGGGGTTCGAATGGTGAAAGTGGAAGACGATGCAGAATAAACAGAACGGGTGGAACAAACATGGCTACTACTGATCGGACTGATGAAATGATACAGAACAACAAAAAAAATTGAAATGAAATCATAATAGTGTAATGTTTTGGGTGGTTGGCCAAAAACAACTTTGTAGCACATATACCATAGCGTAGAGACTCTTTATTAAAAAAAAAAAAAAAACTGTGCATCCCAATACCCTCCTCTCACTATCTTATTCACAAGATATTTATGTTGATGATGATGATGATTATCTGATGGGTTCATAATAAAACTCATGCAGACAAACAAAAACATTAAACAAAAGCCTGCATCTCTTTCTTTTTTTCATTTTGTTTTTTTTGGTTTGTGTACTAATAATAAAATATATGGCAACACATAACCAAACTACGTACTAAGTAATTGCACAAAAAGTCACTTTCTAATACTGTCCCCTCTCTGTATAGCCAACTTCTTTCATCATTCTCTCTCAACTTTAACCCCTAAACCCTCCTCCAAATCCCAATCAAATCAAGCTCCCAATTCACTTCATATATTTGTTCTTTCTACGTGAATCGCTCTCTTCCGCTATTGTCACCTGCATTGCTTTCATCCAAACAAAGTTTCAGACTTCAGAGTCGAAAAAAATCGATCAAGGTTTCGGTTTATGTCTTTAAGACAGTATACAAGTAGTATGTATTACCTTTTGCGTTTGTTCTTCAAGACAGTGGAAGAAGATGGATTGCTGTGCCAGTTTCTCTTTCTCTGGTTGATGAACCAATTGTTTATCTGCTTTAGCTGCAAACCCGTCTCTTGCACCAACCTCGCCTTATCTTCCTCCTGCAAAATTTGATATGCTCACTGTTAATTGCTTGCGGTGTGTTAGTGATTTGGGATGATTGAGTGAGTGATATATATATACAGAGAGAGAGAGAGAGAGAGAACTCACAGTCGGGTAAGGCCATTTCGAATGAGATTGCCACCATGCTTTGAGAACAGAGGTGGTATCTCCAGGTAATTTCCCAGCTCTTCTCTTCCTCAGTATCTCCTCTCTTATGTCTACTATCTTCTCCTTGTAACCCTTTTCACCAAACAAAGCTTCTACATTGTTAGATCAAAGTATTGGGACTTATAGAAGATCAAAGTCAAAGAAGAACAAGTTCTTGATTAGTTTTTACATATTTTACCTGTTTGAGTTCATGTTTGAGTTCTTGTCTAACTCTTTCCATCAAGGATCTTTCACTCTCAGTAGGAATCAGAGGACCAAACCCCAACACATCTAAGCTTCCATCGAACAAATTAGCATCGCTCTCTACTTGTTCATCTTCATCATCCGACATTGTTGCTCCCATTCCTTCACCAGGAGACACTCCTATCTCACCAACAACAAACACATCCTTTAGCGAAACAATCTTCGTAAAATGTAACAAAACATTCCTAGAGGATTCCTAAAGATTCAAAAACCAAAATGTCTCACCTGTTAGGCTTTGAAGGGACTGCTCAATCTCCCAGCAAGCCATCACAGCTTCCATGGCATGAACACGCACGTGTTGTTGCAATTGCTCTTTGAATGAACACAGAAGCAACACGTAATGCGTCTGTGTTATATAAACAAACACAAAACATGAAGATCAATAAACACACAATAATGTACATGACGAAGAATAAATTCTCGAAGTTGTACCATGCCAAACTTATTTGTCTTGGAACCAATCAATCTAAATGTACCTTCTTGTCTACTATAGACACATAAATTCCAGATCACTGTCTCTGTAAACTACGATTCTTGTTTCAAAAAATTTCTTATAACCATCACCATTACTATTATATCTCATAAGCTCTCTTTCTCTGGTCCCACAAGTCTAAGATTATGTAAAAATTACAGGGTTTTAATCTCACCATTATTGTATAATCAATCCCCCAAAAACAAACCAAGATTTTCCACTTAAGAAATGCTAAAATCCATTGAGTCGGTGCAAAAAAATGCTTCAAAATCTTAAAAAATCATTAGAGAGAAATGGAATAAATTTGAAAGAACAAAATTAGAGAGAAATTAGTGGTTACCATGAACTGGTCAAGCTCTTTGTCGTCGCCGACGAGTCCTTGACCGGCGCCTAAAGCGGAGTATTTAGCAACGACGTGTTGCGACTGAGCAAGCTGAGCGTCGATCCTCGGAAGCTGATCGACCGGCGTAGCGATCCTTAGACACGCGACGTGCGCCGACAAAAGCTGCTCGTAGAGAGGATGCGAGAGGATCTCCGCCTTGTGCCTCGCATTCTGCCAGCTCACCACTCCTTCCGCCGCCGTAGCTCCTCCGCCGTCGTTTTTGTTCTCCCCGGTTTTCATCTCACCGCCGATCATCGGCTCAGCTCCTCCGGTGACATCGTCGATTACGTCTCCGACGACGGTTGTACCGGAACCGTTGTTGTTGTTGGTTCCGGTTCGTTGGAGGAAAGAGGAGGAGCGGGAAAGCCACTGATTAGCGGCGGCTGCAGCGGCGGAGGAAGGTGAATCGGAGCTACTCGCGGCGGTTGTGTTTGCGGTTGCTGTGTGGAGGTTGAGGAAATTGTTATCGGAGCGAAGTAAAGCCGTGTTGAGCCAGTTAGGAGGAGTCGCTTCCTGGAAATGTTGTTGCTGCTGCGGAGGCGGAGGCGGTGGTTGCTGCGGCGGAGGAGGTTGGTGTTGGTCGGTGAAATGATTGAAAGAAAGGTCTTGAGAGAGATGATTATGGTGAAACGCCATCGTTTTGATGTTTTTTTCCTTTTTTTGGTGGTTTCGAAATTTTTTTTTTCCCTGTTTGTGAGAGGGAAAGATAAAGAAAAAGGAGAAGGTGAATCTCTGCTTCTTATGACGATTGTTTCATGTTTCAATTATCAATCCACAGAAACTTTTTTATATAATATATATATTTTTTTGTTTATTTAATCGAAAAAGTGAGAGAAGAAGAAATGGTTGTGTGTATGTATATCTGCGTAAATATGTGGGTGTGTGCAGACTACACAGAGCTGAGAGATCGAGAAAAGACCATTTATTCCGATATTTATTCTTTCTCTTTTTTTATTTTTATTTTTATTTTTAGGGTAATTATTCAAATATTTGAATTTATATAGCCATAATTCTACGAAATTTTATTTATCTGATACAATAAGACAAGATGATAATATTTTTCTTGAAGAAAATTGAAGAATTGATAAATTGAAAACTATGTAACAGACTGTAGAATAAAATTTGGCGCTATGATACTCATTATTATTGCAATTACGGTTTTTTGTTTACCAAAAAAAAAAGAAAAAAGCAGTAAAATTAATTAACGTGAAATTAGTTTTTCTTTCATAAAAAAAAATCAATTTTCAGTTAGGTTTTTTCTTGTGTGGCAAACAAATAAATAAGACTGGACATCAAAATTTAACCTTTCAATAATTCGGGAAATATTTAAGCAGAAAATATTAAATTAGCAGTGAAAACTTTGCGATTGAAAAAAAGAAAACTAGTTATGGTTGACAAAATGTTTTTTTTTGCCAACACAAACAAAAAACAAAAGGTTTCTTCTTTTCCAATCACCGTGGTCCACATATAAGACCAAAAATAAATTATAAGTAATTTAGTGTGACTAATGAATAAATAGAAAGATTAGGTCACTGCAAAAAAAAGAAGAAATAATAAAAAGAAAGTAGGTCGTTATGGACTAATCTGAGTCGTCCATTGTGAGTGGCGACTTGATTCATTGAGATCGGACGGTGAAGCAAGGTCGTTGCCTTCCTCGACTGTGTTTTATTTTATTTTATTGTATTATGTTGACAATATTAAATGTATTTCCTTTTAAAAAGGAGTTGCTACGTGTTCTGCTTCCAGACGCAACGTATCTCTAGACCAATATTTTGAAAATCGGATTGATACCGATTCGGTATCGTCATTGATTAACTGGTCGAATCGGTTCAATCAATCTAACCGAGTTTTTAAATAATTATATTTTTAATTATATATATATATATATATATTAAAACTAATAAAAATAGATAATATACTAATTTTAAAAAAATATTCCTATATTTTATTTTTTTATATAACTTAATCTTTTTACCAAAATAAAATTACAAAAAAATAATATATTTTATCATTTTTAATTATAATAATAAAAAATTAAATATAATTTATCATGTAATAATTATCATTACAACATATATATAACAAGATTTTAATAAGTTTTGTATATAAAACATTGTTTTGTTTAAAATATAAAATAAAAATAAATTTGAAAGTAAATTAATAGTAATTATAAATTATAGTTTAAATTTTTTGACTAAAAAACTTAAAATTTTGATTTAAATTTTGTGAACCGGGTTTTAGCATAGATTCGATTCACCAGTTTTTGTCGGCTTTAACTCAAAACCGGATTTTAACTCAACTCGGATCCGATCAAATAACCAATTTTTAGTTGGACTGGTCGGATCAACCGGTCTGGTCCGGTTTTCAAAACACTGCTCTAGACCAAGAAGCGCGTGTGTCTGACGCTCTGATTTTATTTTAGACACTTCATTTTTTTGGCTTCACGCCTTCGAACACCTATTATAAATCCTGCTAGTTTTAGTATCAATACCGATTTAATTACGATGGCTACGAAATTGAAATTTATTAAATTGTTAGTATCTTGCTATTTTTATTTTGTTACTAGGTTTAATGACGACAAAAGGAGGATAATAGTTGAAAATTAATTGTATACATCTTACACATGTTCAAAGCATCGCTATATGATTATGTTATCAAAATCTTATGTTCTGTTTGATAACATAATTTAAAGAAACAGCTTCTTAAAACGTGTCCACTGGTGGTCCAATCATTCCATAGATCAACTTATTTTTAATCAAAATACTTATAAAAGTCGAACCCTATCTCATTTTACTCGACCAGAAATCCCAAGGTTAAAAAAAAAAAAAATTAACCACACGTGTGAAACTCTCATAGAATTGAAACATGCACAACCCTAATAAAAATTCATGTCCATGTAGCAAAAAATTTACAAAAATAAAATGTATGTAAAACTTCTCGATTCACATGCATACTAAAGCCATCTTTTTCTCATATCTAAATATACGTATATTACAAATACACTGAACTTGAATCCTAAATACATGTACAATGGTGAGAGTTATAATTAGATTAAGAGATCAATAAAATTAAGGTGTAATCAACGGGATTTTTTGGTCAAAGGATGCAATCAACAATTTTAATATAAATTTCGTAGCTGAAAAATACAATTTTAGGGGTGAACAAATCTTTTACCATGTTTTTTTCGCAAACTTACTATATGTAATGTAAATAACTTGAACCGAAACCTATAGACTGTGCTGGCTCTAAGGGGTGGCGAGTGGGGCCTATGTCCTTGACATGTGTTAAAATTTTCAATTTTCTTAACGGAAAAAGAGTCTAAATTTTTTTTTAAAAAAATTTATATGAAAAAGATCAGAAAAATATTATACTAAAAGAGCTCAAAATATTTTTGTTTGAGACGGCACTTACTATAGATTTAAGTGTCCAACATCAAACGTAGTTGTTACCACCCACACATCTTTATTAAACTAAAGTACGTTACAATATAAAATAAAATCTATAGACGATAAGTATTTTCTCGATCCCAACTGACGTTTTTGATGCCGATCATCATTCTTTTGACATCGGTGTGTCGAGTGCCTTAATTTTCTCTTTGTTCGAAGGAGATTCTGTCGTCGGATCTGGTTTCTCCAGCCTTGATATGTTCGTATTTCTATTCATTTGTTTCTTTTTTTTTTTTAATCCGAAGAATTTAAATATTGAAAATTTCTCCATCATCCACTGAATATTCTACAAGTGACACATACTTAGGTTTATTGAGTTTTTTTGTTCGGAACTAAAAAGCGACGCGAAACGTAGCCAAGCCCGTAAAGGTTGGAGCGTGCTTTCCACGTCACTCCAAGGAGCGTAACGAAGTCACAACCTCAACTAAACTAAAACAAAATCAATACATTAAAAATCAAGACAATTTTTGAACTTTTAAAATGACATTTTTTAAAATGTTATTTTTTAAAAATTTTTGCAAAAAATACAATTTTTAAAAAATTATTTATCGTTGATATTTTGATTAACTATTTTATATGCGGATTTAGTTTTGAAAGTTTAGAGTTTGTTAGAAAATCAAAAAAAAAATTAGGGTTTAAAAATGTTAAATTTAGAGTTTAATTTTTTTTAATTAATGATGTTTTTGAAAATAGACAACCTAAATAATATTTTTAAAAATAAACATAACAAAAATAATATTTTTATAATTGTCCTAAAAATCAATTACTTGTTGGAGATAACAGAACAAATGTCGCGGCTATGTAACGTTTTTTTAAAAGTTCTAATGCAAACTACCTTTTTTCCAACTAATCATTCATTAAAAAAAAAAATATATATATATATATATATATATATTTTAAGTATGAGCAAAGAAAAAAAATTAACATGAAAAAAAAACACAAACAAAAACTAGAGAAAATAACTCAAATACTCACAAACTTGTAAACATAATTTTTAAGCGCAGAAATTTGACTCAATTTTTTTGCATATAAGTTGAGATAAAAGGGGCAAATGCCCAGCTAAAAAATTTAACTCAAATCCAATACAATTACTTTCCATATCTTTTTTAATACTTTGACATATTTTAAATTTATTAAATTAAAAAACTAAAACTAATTTTCTATCAAAATTTAGTGGATTAGAAGAAACTAGATTTATTTTTCATGGAATAAAATGGCTAAAGAACACAATCTAAAAAATTACATAAAACTAAGAAGTAAATCATGAATGAGTACACAAAATTTACATGAACTAAAGATAAAATATGCTATAACTATTGAACTACTAGACCAAATGTATGGTAGTCTAGTGATAACATGCAGAGATTAGTTAAACAAAAAAAAATATAAAGGGGTTAGTTTCTTTGTGCTCTGAATTGAAATTCTTTTTGGTACAAGGATTAATCTTTAAATCAGATTATCTGAAAGCTGATTTCGGATATCAAAAAAATTAAAAAAACTGTTAACCTATTATAGTTCAATATCTTCTTTTTAATCCCCTTTGGAAGAAGAGGTATTTTTAAAGAGAATAGATTATAAATCGATTTTGATCTTACGGAAATTAGGGTTTTGGTGACGTTAAAAAAAATAGAAAATAAAATTATTGAACTATTAATACTACGTTCCACCACAAACCTTTTTAACCATATAAATTTGTGGGAGATATATGTGACCAAAAAAAATAAAAAAATTGTCGAAGATATCACAATTAATTAACGACGACAAAGTAGAGATAACCGGTGGGCATAAAGCAATGAACCGGAAATAGCCGGTGGGTAAGAAAATTGCAGAGAAAGAGGGGACCATAAATCACGTCGCTACTCGCGGGCCAAAAAAGACAGAGGACACGCGTCGACCCGACGTTGTGTGGACCACAAACGGTCCCCCCACAAAGCAATAGCATGCGTTTGGGATAAGAGAATCCTAACCGTACATTTGGATTGATGCAACTCCGAATAAAGAAAAAATATTATAAAATAATTTATATTTAAAGAAAGATATAAATACGACAAAATCTAAAAAAAGTAATTAAAATAAATAAATAAAAACGTGGGGACCAGTCCTAGATTTTTCAGACTAAAGGCTGACAGCCGCCGGCTTAACGAAAGTAGACCAACCAAAACTAAATAAAAAAATTAAAGGAAATTTGTAAAAATATTTAAAAGATTTTGTGTATTTTGACAAATAACCCATTTTAAAAAAATGAAAACTTATTTTTATAATAAAAATTACCAAAATACCATAAATAAATCAGACCTTATAAATTGTCTTTAATAATATAATATCATTTTTTAATTTAGAAAATGTTTATAACAATAAAAAATAAATAATACCAAAACATAATTGAGAAACGCGATCTTAAATTTATCAATTTGATGTGAAATATGGTTTTCTGGAACATATAAATTTTCATTATTTTACTCTTTTTTTTGTTTGGTTATTGTTTAATTTTGATTTAAGATATGATTTGGTATTTCTATGTTCTTTTTGGTTTTATGATTTTGAACTTCCCATTCAACTTAATTGTATTTGGTTTTTGTAAATATTTCAATTGATGAACTCGTCACACTTCTGTATAGGTTGGCATTCGGGTACCTGTTCGAGTTTCGGATCGGTTAATTCGGTTATCGGATTTTCGGCTTTAGAAATATACTACCTATTCGCGTATTTTGAAAGTTCGATTCGGTTTCGATTCGGTTTTTATCGGATTCGGGTTCGATTTCGGTTACCCGAAATATTCAAAACTTACCCAAAATATTTTAAATTTATCCAAAATATTCATAACTATCCGATTTTTATTTTGAATTTAGTTCAATTTTATTATTTTTATCTCGAATTATCTAAAAAATAACAAAAATTATAAATAATTAAATTGATTATTATTATCAAAATATATTCATCATACCTAAATTTACCGAAAAACAAATCAAATTGTGTAAACTATATGAACATATCCAACTTTAAATGTAAATATCTTTAGGTTAATTTATATTTCGGGTAATTCGGATACCCGTTCGGTTTTCGGTTCTGTTCGGGTTCGGATTCGGATTTTCGGTTTTAGATGTTTAGAATCCATTCAGGTATTTTAGAAAATCGGGTTCGGATCGATTCAGATAATTTTGAGTCGGGTTCGGTTTGATTTTTCGAGTTCGGATATTTGGCTCACCCCTACTTCTGTATTTCAATATCTTTTATCATCTATAAAAAGATATGCAATCAATATTACCATGTCATATATTAATTAATTTTTTCTGATTTTGAGAAATATGATCTATTGATTATAAGTCTGGCAACTTTTTTTTTTTTTTTCAAATACGACTAAATAGCAATCTAAACATATCTAAATATAAATCTGTATTGTTGTAGAAGATATATCACAAAATATATCTTAAATATATATTAAAAAAAATTTAGTTGAATCTAGACAATTATATATATATATATAGATATGTTTTTAATATAAATTCTTAAACTAGTGTATGATTGTCTTTAAATCCAAATAAAAAGTTTCAAAGTTCAAAACATTGATTACTTTTCAAATTTAATCAAATTTTCATATTATCAAACCAAATGTACCAAAAAGTTATTCAGAAACTTTTTAAAGAAAATATGAAAACATATTTTAAAAACAAATATATATATGTAATTGTGGTCCCCACATAGCGCGTGGGCTCCAGTTGCTGGTGAGAAGGTGTTTAAATAGCCAACTGTTTACCTATCGCCAAATGGTCCCCTGCCTACTTCCCACAAAATTCTTAATAATAATAAATAAAAACTGGAGTATTTTTTTTATTTATATTTATTTCTTTAAGGTAAAATCAATTTCAGGTCTGACAAAAAAACATTTCCATGAAAGATTTTCAAATTTAATATGAATCGTTTCTGACAAAAAGGAAATCCGTAATATTACATACAAAAATAATTTTTAACCTATCAAATTACATTCAAATTTGTTTAACTTATCAAATTGAAAAAGAGCCCAGAAGTTCAAATTCAATCGTAGTGTTTTTATGGCTTAAGCAGAGGAGCTTTTAGTGTTGGAAAACAACTGATAAGAACTCGAAAACCCTAGGGTGTTGTATAAAGTACTCATTTTCATAACTTTTAAGCTCTAAATTCATCATGATCATCGATTATGTTCTAAAAAAAAAGGGTGAGATTATCAACAAATGGATAAGTGGTTAAGATTTATCCATAACGCATCAAGCATTCCAAATTTCCAGTAAGACGTCTAACAAGGCAATATATAATAAGGTCGGTGACTAAACAACAAAATGCTTTGCATTTGGGTCATGTAATCGAGAGAAGAGGCTTGTATAAGTCCTTTACTCTTTTAATGGAGAAGTGTGTCATTTTCACAACCTTTTGATCTTCTCTTTCCTTTTCTTTAAAGCTGAAACACATTCACACAATTTCTCACAAGGCATAACGAAAAAATAAATAAAACTTTGGAGAAATATATGGTTACTAATTTTACAAGTAAAATAATGTATTAGTTACGAGAGCAATTTAAAAGCAAAAAGCGGGCAACAGTAATATCTATGCTTTTTATACAACATATACTATTCTACTTGCTATGCAATAGTAAAATATGACACTAAATAATAGAGACAAATTTGTATATTTTATTAATTTATTTCGTGGAATCTGGCTACTGGAGATTTTATTAGACATGTTCCAGTCCAATTATATATATATAAAGCGTGACTTTATTGGTTGTGAGAGATATTTTGAATCCGACCTTATGTCCTAGGATAGGATGCTGATGCTGATACTCACGAGCATCAACATATTAGATTAGAAGATCAAGTTAACCTTAGATTGATTCAAGCTAAGCACCATTCAAATCATGCACAAATTCCTCAGTATCATGTACCTTAGCCACTTAGATCCCTTGTTGTATCATGCATGTATTGAACACTCAATGTTACGAGTATCTCATAACTTCCAAGGTGTTGGTCTATGAAATAATTCTGAAAATTAGTTAGTGAGCACTTGAGAGCTCGCACTCTCGTTATCATCTAGGGGTCTTCCTCGATCGATGTAGTTGTACAGTGTTTCTTCTAGTCAGGTTCGAGCTTTCCAAGTGATGTATTGATCGAAACATGAATTATTGTGATAATGTTCATTAACAAAAAACATGAATTATTTGTAGACAATGTTCAAAATTTTATCAAATATACTTAATGTGGTAACCTTTTTTTTTTTTTTCAAAAATTGTTAACCCCAAATTGTTATATGTATTTTTGAAAATTTTCTTAAAGTACTTATTTAGTTTTTAATAACGATTCTTTCATTTGTATACTAAAAGACGGCGTTGGATCGAAACAATTTAGCCTTTTAGGGGAGTTGGCTCGTGTGTGGAGTGAATTCCTCTGTCCTGTGTGCGGAAGGCAGACACATAAACAAATTGTAAAAACCAACACATCGGAATGTTTCATATAGATACATCATCAATTTGTAGAAACGAGTGGTGACTAAGTTTTAGAAGCTGATTCACCTAATAGAGATTATATGTAAAAGTCTTTAATTTGTAGAATGTGTTAAATGTAAGAAAATGAAATCTATAGAGATCTCAATTGATTTGCCGACAGTGGAAAGAGCCTATATGATTTTGTCAAACGGCTTAGTTAAAATTGTGGGGGTAGAGTTGGAAGCAAAGTGTAGATAATTGACAAATATTTTCATTAAACATTGTAGATAATCTTTTACTGATCAAAAGTAATAATTTAATTTAATGGCTTTAAACGTTCGTACACACAAGACACACTACCCTTTGTCAAAGTCAAGTCTCATTACTCATGTTGGTCTTTATTCATTGTCAAATTATAGTATACGTCATTGACAACATGCATCGATCTATTAACATATACTTCATAGTTCATACAAATAAATATAGTACGTTTTTTAGGTCTTTGCAAATCAAAATATTTTAAAGTATATAGTACTCCAAATAATTATTCGTACACAAATGTATATTTATTTTTACATTTAGTCTATTTTTTCCATTGGTTATGGCTTATCTGCACCAAATAAGTTAAACATGAATTCAAACATAAACAGTTTTAATTTGAAACCCCAACATTATTGATATTTTTATTCCACTTTTAAAAATATTTAGGTTGTTTCCAAAAAGTTAAATGCAACATCTATATCTATGGTTCTAATTGTATTATTTGGTCGAGTTTGGGGTCTACTAATCTTCTTGGCCGGGTCTGTTAATATTTTTTTGAAGTTCGAGACAAAATTAACAATGGAATTTGATGAACACATAAATCATTATTCAACATTAAATTATACTACAAATAATCAGATTTCACAGTAAATAATCAATCAAACTAATAGAGGCATAAATAGGAACAAAAACTATTGCACTTAATTTTTTCTAACTAGTAGAAACATGTAAAGAAAGTCAAGAGGAATAAGACATAAGGTATGCTCTTCGAATTAAACCCCCCCCCCCCCCCCCCCCAAATAGAGAAAAAGCAAAGACAAGTAAGTATTCTTTTTCATTAACTTTCAATTCTTTAATGGACCACTTCTCCACTCTTCTCTTCTTTCATTCTCAATGCTTCTGCCTTTGGCCATACCATACCACTCCCACATTGCTTGCTTACTTTTGGTTATGAATTTGACACATTTTAGTATCTTAGGCCATTTTCTCCACCTAAAATCGGAAAGAAGATATGCAATGATCTATCTCTGATAGATTCTAGCTGGTTCTTCAGTTCTCGTTCAGGACATGAAAGCATAATTTCGATATCCACAAAGACATTGGTCATTGTGAAGCTAGGTTCCAAAATTTGTCTAGTCTCTTGTGGAGGTTGAAACCAACGCAATTAAATGTGTCAAGAATTATAAGAAAAATACGAGATCTACGATAAATAATCACAAGCACAAGAACAGAAACACAAAATTGCTATTAAAAAGCCTTTATTGATTTTTTTGCAGAGTGTTTGCGTATAAAGTTGCGGATCCCCTTTACAAAGGAGTTATAAGAGTATAAATACAAGTCTAAGTCGGTTAGGAATTTTAGTAAGTAAATCAGGAAGGTTTCCTTATTTCTCGGGATTTCTTTTTATCAAAGTCGGCGCTTGCCGTGAGTTTCGTCGTCTTGGGCTTACCTCGTCACCTTACCGTATTAAGCTTGTAGACCTCGACCCATAGTTGTGTGATGGGCCATACTCGGCCCAATCCCCAACTCATCAAAACAACGACACCGTTGAGCCACCGAATACATCGTGACGACGGCGTCGGCAAGTGCCGAGCTCTCCACACGGCGACGGCGACAGCCCTCTAACCAGCAATCGGCAAACTTAGTAGTCTGCAAAGGCGGTAGACAGTGGTCGGCGGGAGACGGTAGTCGGCACATACGGTCGCCGGCAGAAGCAGTGGTAGGCACGAACAGTAGTCGGCGGAGATGGTAGTCAGGAGAATGCGGCAGTAGTCGGCAGATACGGTCCATTACGGCGAGTTGTTCAGGTCTCTAGAGTGAACTCAGCACAGTCTCATTTCTGCCCATTTCTATACTTAGCCATTTTATCGAAATTAACTGCGGGAGGGAGTTTTGACCCCAACAGTTAGTCCCCTAGCTTGGTAGTTCTCATTAGGGGAGTGCAAAACTTAAAGAAGCCGAGGCCGAGATCGATGTTGCCAGACTTAGCTTCGTATTAAAATGACACAAAGTCAAGATATCTGATCATTCTGCCGAGCTAACATGCATCCGTCAATGTTCAGCTCTACTCGTATTTGTTTTTCCGATTCGACTAGACTTGTGTTTGTTGAGATTTGCCGTCTTATTAATGTTGTCGAGCCTATATGTTTTAGAAAATACTTAACACGACAATGCTTTCGAAAAAATTTCAAGCTTGTTTTGTAAAAGCTATACGAATTTGCGATTTATGTCTCGTATCGTTTAATATTCTGTCATTGCCAAGTTTACATGTTTTGGAATGCTTAACTTGATAATTCTCCACACTTAGTAAAACTTTCTATTCCTTCTAGGAATTGAAATCTCGAATTTCCTGTTCCGTTTAGGAATTGAAGTAGCGGATTGCATTTTTCCAAAAGATAATAATGATAATTTTTTTTAAAGACTATAGTCTCCAACATTCCTTATTTTCCTAACAACTCCACTTCTCCAAAAGAAAAAGTAAAAAAATTTTCTTTCTCTTTCCCTTTCTCTCTCTTTTCATTTTTAGGGTTTTTGTCTTATTTTTTTTACGACACCCCGCCGTCGAGCTTTATTGTTGCCGTCGTCGAGATCCGTTGTGCCGTCACCACTACCGTGACCTCCTGCATCTTCCCCTATCTCGGCAATAACTATTTTGGAGTGAATCATCGGTAGTCGGCATAGGTGAGAGCTCGGCACCGAGTAGTAGTCGGCACAAGGTCGAGGCAAGGAGCCCGTCGAGTTTGACTCTTGGATTGTTGTGGTATCTCGGCATCGCTCAATCCTTGGTACCGTTTTTTTAGTAGTCGACATCTTTTTCGAGCTCAGTTGGAAAGTCTGCCGAGATTTTTTTGCCGAGGAGTTGCTGTAGTTCGAGCTGGCCAAGGGACCGTATTGCTGAGGACCTCTTAGTGGAGAGGTTTTCTTTGGAATCTCGCTATCTTTACCGAGAGAGATTTCCCCGACTAGGATCCCTTAGTGCGTGCCGACTCAGTTGAGAGTTCACCGAGGGCACATTGGGGGTTTGGTTGGATTCCAATTGGTCTTGTGCCGAGATCTCTTTTATCTTGTATGACCGAGATTAATTTTTGTTGACTACTCCTCGAAATCTTTTGTTTTTTGTCGATAACTACCTTGAGGGTTCAGCCAAGACCCATTTCTATCTCGCCGAAGTCTTACTTTGCCAAGGTTTTGTCACGAATTTGAGGTACTGCCGGGATCTCCTTCTTTCTGTTTCTTCCTATGGCCTAGTATGTTCTCGTTGAATCGTATTACTTAGAGGAATTATTTTGATTGTAGAGATATAGAGTCCACTAGTTAGTGTCGAGTTATCTATTTCTGATGCGGAGTCAAACTCTGCGATTTATTCGTATGCTACGAGTTCAAATACTTTAGAGAAGAGTCCTCGGGTTGACGAGATGTTGAGTCCGATTGATGGTAAGGATGGGCCAATCGACAAGATGCTCAATCTGACCGAGGTCAAGGTTGAGCCGACCGGTGACGACATGCTTGCTTATTTTAAAATGGTGTCCTGTTGGGGCGTTGGCCCTTCTTCGGTGTCGAGTCCCGCTCCAGCACCGAGGCCTTTCGCTGTGCTGAAGCCAGTTTCAGTTTTGAAACTTGCTCTGACGCCGAAACCTGGCGCATCGGGTCCTGCCAACACCGTACTTACTCTTCCTCGTATCCGTACTCAAAAGCTTGTGAATCATCGTTTGTCTCGACGAGTTTCTCCTCCGGATAAAGGTCACGATTAGTTGAGCTGACGTTCCCATTTGGAACCATCGTTGTAGCTTTAATGGGAGGTGGATTTCAACCAAGTCGACTAGGTCCCGTTTTATCAGGCCCTGACTATTCACAGCTCCTCATAATTTTGCTTGCTTCTTTGCTTATTCTTTTTCTGGGGGAAGGTTTGACTGCAATCACCTTTTTCTTCTTCACTTCGGTTCCCTCACCAGGTACAACCCCGTCTCATTTTTCCTTCCTGGAGGCTTGCCTAGTTTTCTTTTAATAGGTTGGTTTTGTGCTTTGATTTCTGCAGTCTTTAGAGTAGATGTAGCATTAAGTGGTCTCAGTCTGTGACTGATAGGGATTTTGGTATCAGCACTATTGGCATATCTCTTTGGTTCTGTAAGAACTAATAAAGCTTTAACCATTTGGACTGCAGTTTCTTCAAATTCACCATGTTCCTCTGCTTGTTGAGTTCTTATCTTTCGGGTTGCACTTTCAGTGGGATCAGCACAAGCCACATACTGCACCATGACATCTTTTAGTTCAACAAGGGATTCTTGTATTGCAGCTGGAGGAGTGGGAGTTAGAGATTTGGATATGTTAGCATCACATTCCAGAGTAGGTAATTTTTCTCTTGTTGATCCTGATGTCTTGACTTCATTTGCTAGGATTCCGTATGGTAGGAAAAGTATAAGATCTAGAGCAGTTTGGGTTATGTGAATATCTGCACTGATATTCCTGATGATATCTTTTCCCTGCTCTATACTGATTCTTGTACACACCCTTTCCTTGATAGGGAGAGACAGTTGTAGTCATTTTGTCATTTGACATATTAAAAGCCTTTCCATACTGGTGGAACCTTTAAGAAGTGATCTCCTCATGTCTGTGGTTTCTATCCAGCCCAACTCCATATGGTTGGCTTCTAGAATCCTCAAGTCTCCTCTGAGGTAAATTCTCTGTCTACTTCCTTTGATCCATAGCTTGAGGACAGTCTTTTGCATCATGATCTAAGTATGAGCATACATAGCAATGTTTTTCTAGTTTCTCATAGACTAACTCAGCCTTAACCTCATCTCCATTATAGAAGTCGAGAGTGGAAGCTGTGATTAGAGGTTTAAGTCCATTAATGGTGGCTCTCATCCTAGCCGAAGTTGTAGTGATTTCTGAGTCCTCAAAAGTTCCAATGTTGTCGGCCAGACTAAGTAGCATTGCTTTGGGCCATAAATGGCTTGGGTCTCCTTGGACTTTGATCCAAAAAGGGATTTGAGATGGAAAGAAGGTGGCCACTGTTGGCTCCCATCTTTGTAGGATAATCATCCAATGAGCAAAGTGATATGGTCTATTGTCCAATACCTTTTGGAGGTCCTCTTCAGGAGTAAAGTAGAACTGGAATCTTCCTTGGCCAGGATCTGCTTCGATTGCTCGGGAAGATACCTTCCAGTAGTCACCCAAGAAGGGAAGCGTGGCCTACATCTTTTGGATCTTTGGGTTTGTGACCCGCCCTACAAACATAAGACCATGGTTGTGAACCAGCTTAGAAGGGTCAAACTGAGGGACTTTAACCCTATCTGCCCTTGGTGGCTCATCTTTTGCAATAGCTTTGCCTTTTTCTGCAGAAGAGAGTCTTCGATTCATGTTTTATAAAAACAGAGAAAATAAGGTTTCAAATCCGAGGAGTGGATTAGACTAAAGATTTAACCACTATACTACACTTTTGGTTAGAAAGTTTGATACCACGCAGGAGATAGAAACCTCCCCACTTGTATACTCAATCTAGGTTGAGAAGACCCAGTTGGGCTTAATGCTCATTGTGAGGTGAGAAGCTATCCTAACCTGTGGAATAGGAGGAGACATCCTCCAGAAGTCCATTGTTCAGCCGGCAGGGTCTCCCTGCCTCCGGTCACCAGAAAAAACCATCTAGATAAATCCAAACCTAGCTTGGAACCGTCCACTTAGGGTAAAGAAAAGTTGGTAAAAAATATATTTCTTTTGTGGAAAAAGAATGTTTTAGTAGAAGAGATTCAAACTTTTTAGACAATTCTCGAGCTTCGTGCCTGGGGAGAAAAATAAAAAAAACACTTCATTAGAATTTTTGCTTATCTTTAGTTATGTTGTAATAATAATACTAGTAGCTAATCAAGATTATGAATCCAATTTGGATTGTCCCAAGTTATGTTGTAATAACTAATAATACTGGTCTGGAATCTTTTGGTTAAGTGGTAAAGAGACGGGCTTGTGATGCCAACACGTTACAAGTTCGATCCATCTGTTATGCGAAATTAAAACACATTGCTTTGGACATCCACATGGATATGAGCTCTTGCTTTCGGTCTATTTGCATATCCGGAAAGAGGATCTATCCGTAGACTGTACCTTCCCAGAGATTAGTCTAAACCCCTCTATAGATCTGGGATTTACCCTGAATTATATAAAAAAAAAACTAATAATACCGTAATGGTGCCTCTTTATACATATTTAGGTAGCCCATAAAACTGCAACAGATTGCATCAAAGCCCATTTACATATATCAGGCTTTTCTTTTGTGGGCTAAAATAAGAATTTTATTATCCGATTTTGGACATATTTTTGGGTTTGCTATTTTCAGTTTTCAAATCCAAGACCAATTAGGACTGACTCTCTATGAGCAGGCCAACCCGATGTTGTAGAGGACATATTTTTCAGTGTGCCTTATACTTTTTAGTCTTTTCTTAATAAAAAGCAATTAGTCTCTAACTAATAACAGTGACTTATTTGTTTTTGTTTTCATCTCGAAAGGAGAGTAATAATTAGCACGAACACTCTTCTGCCCCTTGTGCTAATATAGACAAAGAAAACAAATGGCTCTTTATGTTTCTGCTACAAAAAAAAACATATCAAAATTATATTCTTCTCTTTGTTTTTCTATCTTATACATTGCTTATGAATCTTTATAGAAACCAACCAACAATGGAGAAACTTCCATGAGGAATTTCTAAGCAGAAAGATCTTCTGCCTTTTCGAGCTCCTGTGTACGTGGACCGGACCCCTTTGCAAAACCCGAGCCAAAGATGATCAGATCAGATCAGATCAGCTCATTGTGATCAAACCAGATTCTCAAACCACTAGTTCCAATGGTTAAGTGAGTTCCTTCACCCTAATTATTTCATCTCATATATTGTTGTTTCCACACCCCCCAACGTCAACATATTCCTCACATGGCATTATGTTCAAATCGGGTAGCAGGAAATCGCCATCCGCCTTGCGATTCTCATTCTCAGTTTCATTCTGGATATGATTCTTCGAATCCATCTGAACATTAAAAAAGAATCAACACAAAAAAAGCCTTTAGTATAAACACAAGAAGTAGAAATCTGTGTGTTCACCTTCCTTCTCTTCAAGTTCTTGTCCTCGATGCCTTGCTCACTAAATGCTGATCTAAGTGATGCAATGTCCTGTTCATGAAAAACACAATCAAAGTTAATTTCTTCAAACTAAGCAAAGAAGATGAACAAACGACTCAAGAACCGAAAGCAAATTCAAGAGTCAAGAAGAGTGGTAAACAAATTCATTCAAGAAACAGGCACCTTTTTCCTCTGCAATCTCTTGACATGAAAATCCAAGTCAGGCGTTACAAGAACCTGCGAATAAGAACAAGAAAAGTTTTAGTAAAATTTTACACAAGAAAGAAACAGAAGTTGAAGTCCCCACCCACCCACACACACAAAAATTCAATGTTGGTCCAATGTGATGTGACCATAAAACCTAACTTTTTTTTTTCTTATCAAAACGCACTTCACACAACTTATCTATATACAACTCTCCCTCCATTGGCGTTAATCTAGATTTAGTTAAAAAAAATTGTACATTTGTTTTACAAAATATCCTCTGGTTACTGAGATAAACACAGTCAACGCCAAAAAGAAAACTATGGGGTCCATTGTGAATTTTTTTATAAATAAACCAGATCTAGATCGTAATTATTTTTCTTATTGCAAAAAAAAAGGATAATAAACATATCCAAGATATTCATATAAAACAAATAAATGTTAGACGAAGAAAAGGATTAAATTGCGTATTATTAATACGCGCCGGATAATTTCCCCTAATAGTAAAACTAGTACCACTCAAATCACACCAAACAAACAAGGCCAAAACGGCGACGTATCACACATTTTTCTTGGCTGCCTAAGTGAAATGACCAGAATACCCTCTTCAAAGGAAAGAGAAGAGAAGAAGAAGAAGAAGAAGAAGAAGAAGACGTCGTCGTTTTCGTGACAGATTCACAGATCAGCTCATCGGAAATCGAAAGAGGGAGAGGAGGAGGAGGAGGAGGAGGAGGAGGAACGAACCTTGGATCTAGATCCGACGGAAAATGAGCCACTGATTCGGCGACTGGTTGCTTCGTAACCGTCGACGTAAGCAGACGGAGAAGAAGAAGAGCCACCGCAACCGCCGCTCCAAGAGAGAGGAGTACTTGGGCTACATGTCGAGTTTTCAGCTTCTTTTCTCGAAGATCGAGAACGAGGCTGCCGGATTCCCCACCGGAGCGACGTTACAGTCCGATTAAGAGGCGTAATCACTTTGACTTTGGCTTCTTTAAGCCTCACCAAAAGCTCCGCCACAACTTCTCCGTCTCTCATCGCTGACTTGGTCCAATCATCTGCCATCTCTGAATCGCGAGCTTTTTCACAGTGAAGAAGAAGAAGAAGAAGAAGAAGACGAAGCTAGAAACAAAGCGAAAGGTACTGAAAGATACTAACTTTGAGAGAGAGAGAGAGAAAAGAGGATGAAGAAAAAAAGGTGTGATAGTGTGATTTTTTATTGTTAATAATCTAATTGTTATTATACTTTCTTTCGGATATTTTAATTTTAATTTGTATTAAAATATATTAGTACGTGTGGAGTTGTGGGATAATTATGTGGGACCCAGCTTGACAATCACCAATTAATACAAATTTTATACGAAAACTTTACTTATTTTAGATTGGACAAAAAAAAAAAAAAAAATTGTCATTTTTTTTTGGATTGATTACTAATATAAACACTTTTTAGAAAGTAAGAACACCTCTATTAGAGGTTTTAATGGAGTTTTTAAGAGAGTATGTTAAGTTAAAAAATTTAAAAATAAAGAATTAATGTGTTTTTATGGAACAACTGATCTTTAATTACGGAGTTTAAGACATGTTAAGAAATCATTATGTATCAAATTTCTACTATTTTATCTAATTAACAAAAAAAAGAAAAAAAATAGATCATTATTCTTTTGTGGCCTCTGTCTCTCTCGTGTTTCTCTCTCTCTTACGATCGATAGGAACGATGAAGAACTTTTTGGTTCATCTTCAACCAAATCCGTTCATCGACCGACGAAATCGGAGAATCAAGAGCGCGACGGTCGGTTTTAGCTGAGCTATCGCCGGCGAATGGGTGAAAGAAGGTGTTGGATCGGGAAGAAAGTGTTTAGTCGTCTGTCTCTCTTGCCGATATCACCGACCAAAGTTCCATCCGGCGTCGATGAATCTCGCGTCAATAATAGAACTGTCAATTGGGCCTGACCACGCCCAATTGGGCCTGACCACACGGACAAAAAAAGAATATGGGCTACAATTTGGTCGGCCCATTTGGGCAGTGGTCAAACATGGGTTTGTCCATATGGGTTTTGAGCTTAATATTACAGAACCATGGGCTGCCCATTTTCATTTTATCACATCACTATTACATAAAACGTTGGGGAGTTATAGATAAATTTCTTATATTTTTATTTTATTACGGATATTAAAACTTCATAAACATTAAATGAAAAATCCTTATAAAGCCATGAAACAGAGAGTGCATAAGTCTTGAGCACGAAACAGAAGTCGTTGTCTCTTACAAAATCGAATCTTGTTCTTGTTCTTTTTCCCCCACCACAACAAAATCGAATTCATCATCTAAGACACAAAACCAAATGAACCAAACTAGTTAGACTAGACATATCACAAATTAAGAATGAATGCAAATAAAGTTTATAGTAGTTACCGATTTCTTCAAAACCACGCAACCAATTTCTTGCACAAATTAGTGCTTGGACATTCGAAGGAAGGAGGCAACTTCTGTACTTATTCAGAACTCGGCTACCGATGCTAAAAGATGACTCCGACGCAACTGTTGTGATCGGTATACTGAGCACGTCACATGCCATATTTGATAAATCCTTGAAACGGGTCGAGTTATCCTTCCAATACGCCAAAACATCCAAGTTTTTAAACGTAATCATATCCAATGATGATTCATCCAAATACTTGTCCAAAGATGATTTTCCGGAACCAACTGCTTTTTGAGAATAAAAAGCATAAAACTCCTGAAAGAACAAAACCAGAGTTGAGTAAAAGCACCAAAGATACAAAAATTCTTGTCTGATATCTAACATAAATCTTGTCTTTTATCAAGAATATGTCTAACACATTAAAGTTTCAGAATCAAAACATGAACAACACTACAATTCCAGACATGTCAGCGATGTAAAATAGAAAAGACTAAGCTCAAGGAACTTACACTGTAACCTTCTGGAATGTTTTTTTCTAACGGTTAGACACGTGAAGTGGCAGGGCTATTCCTTTGGTCTCTTTGGTAAGCTTTAAAAAGCTTAGTTAACTTCTTACGCACATGAGTCAACTTGGATTAACAGGTAGATGAATCCAATTTGTTGAAACAATACTCCAAAAAAGTGAATCAAGTAAGTAAGTAAATCAAGCAATTTCTCAGTTACAGTATGAAAAAAGGAGCAACCAGAAGATGAAGAAATTGAAAACGTAAATCAAACACACCAAAAAAAACAATTTTCTGCTCTCAATAATGAACAAAGCACACAAAACCCATGATCTGAAATCAAGTAAACAAAACCCATGATCCCAAATCCCTAGAATCACAAAACCCATGATTCGAAATCACTAAAATAGAGAAAATCACAAAACCCCCAAAATTTGAAATCGAAATCCCTAACCACAAAATCCCAAAATTTCAAAATCACTAGATTTCATATAGAGAAAATCGGTTTCTAAAACTTACACCAATGTAAAACGCAAGGATCTTGAGCTATGAAGCTTGAATTTTTGTTCCTTTTTTTTTGTTTTGAGTTGAGTGTCGCGAAACAGAGAGAGAATAGAGAAGAGGATCGTTTTTATTTTTTGTTTTTTCTGATATCTAAATTTCCAAAATCAGGTAAAAAAATAACAGTAGGGCTGCCCACAATATTGCGGGCCAAACCCATATGGTTTTGGGCATATATGGTTATAGACCCATTTGGTTTCTTTTAGAATGGGCTTAAGATGGTAGAACCATATTTGTCCAAAACTAAAATGGACTGGGCCGAGCCCATGGTTTTTTGTCCAATTGACAGTTCTAGTCAATAATCATGGTATTTGCCTTAACTTCTTTGGGTTTGTTCAATTTTGGTTATAGTTTAGGGTTTGTGGGTTCAATTTTGATTAAAGTTCGATTGAAACTTTAGGGTTTGTTTGTTTGTTTTGGAGTTTTTAGGAATTGAAAGGAAGAATGGTTAGATTGATGCTTGAACTGTTAGATTTGGTTTGATTTGTTGATGTTGTTTCGACAAGTAATTAAAACGTTTTTATATGCTCTCATTAAAACTTAGCGACGTTGTGAATATAGAATGCTAAGTAGATTTAGATGCTGTTGTTTGGTTTAGTGTATTAGTTTGACTCCTCTTTCATTAGTTGAACTAGATATTGCTGTTTAGATGCATCATAGATATAAATGATGTTGTTTGCATCTATTGTATTACGTACTCGTGCACACACTAGATCATGTTTCTAAGCTCTTAATAGATTTAGATGCATCATAGATCATGTTTCTGAGCTAGATCAAAGTTGAGTAATTAAAACACAAACCACAACTACCAACTCTTAATGGTAAATGTTGTTTGCAATTAGTTTGGTACCTAGAGTTTGGTAAACTTCTTGTTTTGTTTCGGCTCACATGCTAAAGTGTTGAGTGTGGTCGAATGTGAAAGTTGACAATAGATTATATTTTCTTTTTATTGTACATATTCCACAGTTTGTTTTAGATGCAGTAGTGGAGGCTGAGAATTCAGATAAGCGTAAGAAATGGTTGGTTGTACGCAGCCTCGTAGAGATACAATATTCAGATTGCAGTGGCCCTCGTACTCTGTTGAAGTGAATTTGTTTGTCTTCTTTTTGTTTGGTTTCTCATTTTAATGTTTATGTTTAAAGACAGTTAGTTTCCCTGAGATTAAAAAAAAGGTGTCTTTCTCGAGTTAGAATAATGGAGGATTTAGAATCAATGCATAGGGTTTCAGAATCTTGGCAGCTATTCTTCCCTAAATCTTGATGGAGCTCGATGAAACAACATCCAGCTTATCATGTCATGAGTTATTTTTAGTTATTCGGTTACTTGAAGTGTACTCAAAGCTTATAAAACAGAGAAACACTAGTTAAAGATTTGGTTTAACCTCGTTTTGGTCAATGCATTTTGCAAAACTTTTAACAAAATCAAATAATTTGAAAAAATAAAAGTTTTTATGAGGCTTTGTTAGCATGGAAATATAAGCGTGGACAAACTTGTATGGACTTTGTTTATTGTTTTGGGTTTAAATTTTAGGGTTTAGGCAGGGACAACTTGCAAAGTAATAGTGGTCATGGTGAGTAGTTTGTAAGGATTCGCGTCGGAGGTCCGTTACCGCTCCTAGGCGTTGAATCATAGTGAAGAAGATGATTCGTCTTAAACATTAAATGTCCACAGTTATCCATTTTAATCTATCCACAAATAATCTATTCTCACTACAATAATCCATCCACAAATATTTATCCACAATGAGGAAGATTTCGACTTGGTAGATGTTTGGATTTGGTAAATGTTCAAAACACTTGAGATTTCGACTTGATAGATATTCAAAATACTTGAGATTTCGACTTGGTCGATGTTCAAATTTGGCCACAATTTTTTTGTAAATGTGTACACAATAATCCATTCACAAATACATATTGAGCAAGACAACAAAAGAAAAGAAATTCATCAATAAAATGTCACCATAGAAACAAAACCAGCAAATTTTAGATACAACGCATGTTCTTTCATGTTCAGACATATCTGATTTTCTGTTTCTTTAACTTTATGATCCTCCTCTGTTTTTTAGAAGGTCGTTGGACTACTTCTCCATTCACAAAAAGTTCTGTTACTAAACGTAGAGCAAGAGTTTATAAGAGGTTAAACAAACCCAAACCAAAGAATAAAGAGCAGAACTCAAATACACAATTTAATAGCCACAATCCAGTAGTCACTAAAACGCCCATGCACAAACCAGTAGTCACATATGTTATGTGTATCTAAATGTGAATGATTAAGAATAATTCCAAAGAACACAATCACACCCACTGTCCATTTGCCTTTGAACATATGGTCGATGCTAAGTGGACAAAAACTAGTATCGAACACAGACTGAAACTATGTAATCTGATATGTGTATCTAAATCTCAAACGCACACTTGAAGTAGTCTGAAAACCAACTGTCCATTTGTCTTTGAACATATGGTCGATGCTAAATTATGTAATCTGATATTTGCATCTAAACACCAAATAATCAAAAAAAAAAAAAAACAATCATTACCACAATAACACCAAAATCTGTCAAATTCCTCAAGTAATCATAAAAATTTAAGAGTTTGGTATTTTACGAACCAAGAGTTTGGTATTTCTATTAGTCGAAGAAATAAATATAGATAATGATAAATTGACACTTTTGCTTCTAGATGGAATAAATAAATCATAAATAATAAAGATATTCGAAGCAAAAAAAGTGTCTCAAAATGTCAGTTATGAACCTATGTAAAAACATGTAGAACAATGAAACTATATTCATGAATGCCTCAAAATATTTAACACAGACGAATGTAAGTAGCAATGAATGATCCTATTCCTCGGGAAATGTTACATTAGATCCAAATGAAAAACAAAGATGTATCCTTGGAACCAATGTCTTTTTCTTATTAATTACTCAAATTCTTATGGAAGCTATAGCTTTGGGGCTTAGATTTTGTTGATGGACCTGACAAGTAAGATGATGGACTGTGTGAAACAATTAGTGGGCTAGGCCTAGGCCCATTCAACGAATTGATTTCGATGTTGACTTCCCACACATATAATGGACATTCGGGAACTCATTCCAATTTCGGTTCGGTTAATTCGGTTTTCGAGTTTTCGGTTTTCAGAATATAATATCAATTTAGATATTTTGAAAATTTGGTTCGGTTACGATTCGATTTTATTCGGATTCGTTTCGGTTACCCGAAATATTCAAAAGTTATCTGAAATACTTAAAAAATATTCAAAATAATCATAATTATCCCCGATTTTTTTTACTTAGTTCGATTTAATTATATTTAACTCAAATTATCCGAAAATCACAAAAATTTATAAATTTATACCTAATTAAATTGGTTATTTTTATTCAAATATATCCACGATATCCAAATTAACCGAAAAAACAAAAACGAATGCCTAAACTATATGAACATACTCGATCTTAAATCTAAATATCTTTAGATTAATTTATGTTTTGGGTATTTTGGGTACCGTTCGGTTTTCGGTTCGGTTTGGTTTTGGGTTTGGTTATTGAAGTTTAGAACCCATTCGGGTATTTTTAAAAATTGTGTTCGGTTCGGGTAATTTCGACTCGGTTCGGTATTTCGGTTTTGATTTTTTTGCCCACCCCTAAGACAAGTTTTTTTTTTAATCATCTAGATTTATGAATTATTACAAATTATGAGAACAGTTACACGAATAATTATACAACGGACAATTTAAGTCTTCGCATGCGGACCACTATCCTTTGTGGTTTAGTTCGTTATTCAATAAATGAATTTGAAGATGAAATCATAAATGATAGCTTTTAAGGTATTTTCAAGATTTTTATGGAATTTATAATTAATTACACCAAAATCACACCTAAATTGAAGGGAACTGGTTTTTCACAATTTTTTATTCCAATTCTATTAAATTCTTTCTAATTCACAATATCATGAAAGGAATTGTAAAATTGAATAACACTAACATTTAATAGAATTAGGAAATCAATCAGTTGAATAACACTACAATTTTAAAAAATGTCTACAAATACACAATACAATAACACATGAATTTAAAAAGAATTCACATAATACATAATTAAATAACACTAGAATTCATAGAATTTAAATACTTTCAGACTAATTAAATTCTGTATTGTGGAAGCCCTCTTGGTCTAGTGGTCAAGGATTTAAAGTTTCTACACCAGGAAGGAAGGGGCAAATCCCAGGAAATGCGAATTATTGATATTTATGCAAATTAATGAAAGCTAATTTACATGAGATCTTTAGCGTAGGGCAAGGTAGAATCGTCTAGCATGTATCAAGATGAAAGACTTGTCCATTGTAAAATCGTCGATGTAACAATTTTCATAATTTATAATAGAATAATAATAAAATTGCAGCGTTAAAAAAAATTAAATTATGTAATTGAATACACTACCTAAGTAAAATTCATTGTTATTGGCACGAGATGATACCTAATTGCTATGATTTGGCACTAAAAATATAAAATCATACCATACATGCAAATTTACACATATTATATATGCTAATTGTGACTAAAAATTAACTAGATATATAGTTGTCATTTAAACTTTTCTAACCTTAGTTTTCTATAGTCAAATCTTGCATTTAATCTAATATATATTGTAAGATTTCTTTCTATCTAATGAGAATCTTATAAGTGTAAGAGTCATATAAAAAAACAATTTCGGACGTGTTATTTTTCACAGCAAAATTAACAATAAGATATAATATAATGAATATAACAAAAGCTTTTGTGATTTATGTTCTTGTAGTGGTACTAGCAACGTCGTCGTCCAACTCCAAAACTTTGGCCTCATCGGGTATGTTGTTATCTTTGATCATTTTCATAGTATTTTTGAATATTCTCCTTTTTAAAACCAAAAAAATTAGTAAAACCAATTTATAGTATATGTGTGCGTATATATTTCGTTTTCTTTAACTTGGTTGTATTCATGCAGTGGTCAATGGATCTAGATAATGTTCAATGGATTTGGATATGATTATTGCATTACACCATGTACGAAACAATATTTAACTGATAGATGCATGGAGCAGTGTAAAATCATTGGGTACGCGGATGGAGGGTGTGTTGGTTTGGCACCAAATTTAAATGTTGTTGTAAGAAATGATAGAATCGATAATCTAATTTATAGTAAACTGGTGATTTGATTGATATCTTGTTTACTCTTCAAGAAATAAAACTAATCTTATTATACTTTTGATAAGCAATTAGAAAGTCTTAATAATTCCACAAAGGTAAATAGACGTTACACCATTTCCTTCGAGTATTGGTAAAATTATTCTTTTATAAATATCGCTCTAGAGAGAATTTTGTTAAGTTACTTTTATTACTCTAGAGAGAACTTTGTTAAGTTACTAAATACTGATATTCAAAATAAACAAAATCCAAGAACATTATGCATATTACCTCATGGGCAGGTTTCTCCAAATGAATTTGTTCTTACAACTTTTGAATTAAAAAACTTTAGTAGAAATCAAATGTTAGTTTTGAAAAAATATGACCATTGCGATAACAAGAGGGGATAATTTGACCAGAGATTAATTCCCTTCAAAAATAAATTATCTAACTGTAAGTGGTGTCATATTTTATTTTTATTTTATTTTATTTTTTTTCACATAAAAAAATTCATTCCATTGATGAAATATGATCATTGTGCAAAGCCATTACAAACCATCGAGGAATATGAAAATGAGAGATGAAAAGTAGAGAATGTGAAATTCTCTTGGCTAAAATGTCAGCAACTTGGTTACTCTCTCTGGAAATCCATACAATCTCTGATGATTCAAATTGTTGTTGCCAATGTTGAATTTCACAAATCCAATTGTGGAGATCGAAATTCTTATCTTGTCCATTAACCAGAGCACATGCTGTCTTGTTATCTCCTTCAAAGATTATCTACCTATATCCACGAATCCAAGAATGCTGAGACACCAATAATAGGGCTTGTAATTCTGCTTCTAAAACTGTGGCACATACTCTTCCACTGCTTTGACCTGCTTCAAGGAAAAATCCTTTCGAATCTCGGATTATCCAAGCAATTCCGGATGGAGTGCTGTCATTCTTGTACCTACAATCATAATTGCATTTAACAAAGTCCGTTTTTGGTCTTTTCCAGAGCGAATTTGATTTCATACCCCCTTGAATTTGTCGTTATAGAGCTATGCATTCTCTCTTGATTACATGCTAGCCACTCGCTTGCTTCTTGTTCTGCTTTTTGGCAGTCTTGTTGCCAAACACTACCTTGTTTTTGATAGATTAGAAAATTTATACTCTTCCAATTTCCGCCACAAAATCCATAATGGTAATTGTCTTTTCAGCGCCGTTGAATTTCGATCCTTATAAATGCCAATGATATGCTTTATTTTATCGGAAATCAAAGGTGAAGGACTTAGAGAACTCGGGCCCAGGATGTTGAATCTTTCCCATATAGCTTAAGCATACTCACAATTGAAGAATAGATGATCGATTGTTTCTTCTTCTTTACCGCATCTTTGACATTGGGCATCTCGGGTAATACCTCTCTACTTAAGGATCGTGCCAATAGCCAATGCTTCTGATAATATACGCCAGAGAAAGTGTTGGATTTTTGGAGCTGTTTTGATTTTCCAAATTTCTTTCTTTAAGAGAGGATCACCCAGCGGCGGCGACACAACATTAGTATCCAGAACATGTGTGTGAGCCAATACCCAGATTTAACGGTGTAGTCACCAGAGGAAGTGTAATGCCATCCAATACGATCATTTATCACCACCTGTCCAAGTCTAATTTGCAATATTTCCTCAATGTCCCACGGTACAAAGATCTGTTCCAAGAGGTTAAGGTTCCATCTTCGAGGTCCCAAAAGAATTAGCTCACTAACCATGTGAATATTAGTAGAAACATTATTTCTTTTGACTGGACTTCGTGGAGGATTCGTCCTTAACCAGGGATCGGAGAAGATATGAGCATCACTACCATCCCCTATTAGACACCGGACGCCTTGCTTTACAAGGTCACGACCATGTAAGAGTGATTTCCATATAAATGAAGGCTTATATCCTTGACCAGCTTCAACAATGCTTGTGGTTGGAAAATAACGACCTTTGAGGAGCTTAGCGACCAAGCTGTTTGGATTACTAAAAACCCGCCATACTTGTTTACCCAACATATTGAAATTTTCTATATCTCGAAAACCAAGACCTCCTTCTTTCTTTGGTAAACCCATTCTTTTCCAAGAAAACCAATGCATAGCTCTCCTTCCTGAGCCTTTACTCCACCAATAATCATCCAAAACTTTGTTAATTTCTTCACAAGTGCCTTTTGGTAACTTAAAATAGTTCATCGTATAAACAGGCAGTGCCAATGCTATTGTTTTGAGTAAAATTTCCTTTCCGGCTTCTGACAGGAAATGATGAGACCAACTTTGCGTTCTCTTCTTGACTTTCTCCACAATGTATTGAAAATTTTTTTTTTTCCTTCTTCCAATGTGTTCTGGTAATCCCAAATATTTTTCACACCCTCCATCATTATGGATATTCAAAATTCCTCGCAATCTTGTTTTTACATCATCTCTCACCTTTGAACCAAAAGTAATTGCTGATTTGTTAAGGTTCACTGCTTGGCCCGATATTCTTTCATATTCAGTAAGGATCTTCATGATTGTCTTACACGATTTTGGATGTGCATAGCAGAAGAATAGCGCATCATCTGCAAATAGAAGATAATTGATACTCGGACCCGGAGAACTATTTTTCATTCCTTTAAGCTGGTTGGTAGTGTCAGCTTGATGAAGAAGATGACTAAGAACCTCAGCACATAAGATGAAGATATATGGTGACAAAGGATCACCTTGGCGAATTCCACGTGTAGGTTTGATCATTCCTGTCGGAACTCCATTAATCAAAGTAGAAAACGAGACTGATTCAATAAATCATGATCCAATTAATCCAAACTGGATTGAAACCCATCGCTTGCATCGTATCTCTAATGAAAGACCACTCCATTCTATCATAGGCTTTTGAGATATCTGTTTTCACAGTCATATAGGATTTAGCCCAACGCTTCCTGTGTTTCAATGAATGCATCATCTCATGAGCAATGATGACATTATCCATGATATTCCTTCCAGGGATAAAAGCTGCTTGAGTCTCAGACACAATAGAAGGTAATACACTCTTTAGGCGTCTCACAAGAATCTTTGAGATGATTTTATAACTCACATTACATAATGCAATGGGTCTAAAATCACTCATTGTTCGTGGAACTTCTGGTTTTGGAATTAAACAGAGATTGGTGTGATTAATCTCTCCTCTCAGTTCACCATCAAGGAAAAAGTTCTCTACTTCTGCAATTCTCTCATCTTTTATATCATGCCAAAACTGCTGATAAAATGCCCCTGTGATTCCATCTGGACCAGGAGCTTTGTCTGGACCAATATCAAAAACAGCTTGTTTAATTTCCTCCTCTGTTACTGGTTGAATGAGTCCTTCATTCATTGTATCTGTTACGCGAGACTGAAAGCTTTCAAAAACTTGTGTATACTCTTCTGTATCTCTTCTTGTACTCTTAAAGACTTGTGTGAAGTACTGAAGTGCAGTAATTCCAATATCATGATTCCCTATATGAATTTGGCCTTCGGCATCTTCTATAGATAGAATGTGATTTCTTGCCATCCTTTGTTTAGCCGAAGAGTAGAAAAATCGTGTATTGCGATCTCCAAACTGCAGCCAATTATTTCTACTTTTAAACTTCCAATACTTCTCTTCTTCGAGATATGCTCTTTGTAATTCTTCTCGTAACAAACCAATCTCTGTTGTGTTTAGAGTAGCAGAAGTGATACCAAGTTCCAATTGCATTTTAAAAAGGGGACAATTTCAATAATTTACTAAACGACTTTCACTTTACTCACGATGGTTGATTTCTCTGTGTGATTTTGATCATCTGGATTTATCTTATAATTTAATCTGGTTACCAAACTGATTATTTGTTTTCTTCTGTTTTTTTTTATTCTGTTCAATTTCTCACTTTGGATATCATTTGTTAAATATTCTTCTTCTTTTTCCAAACGGGTATGAATCGAAACAGATAGCGGGTATCTTGTGTCCACTGTCCAGCCCTAGTTAAATCATACCAAAAACAGTTTTCATACGTTTAGCAAAAAAAAAAAAAAAAAGTTTTCATTAAATCTAATTTAAGTTTTAAAAAAATATATCTAAAGTTGATATCCCAAACTAAAATTAAAACCGAAACCGAAACCTAATTACCAATGTGAAGGTATCTCATCGGTTTAGTTTCACGGGGACAATGACGAATGACGAATGACGACGACGACTCTTATTGGTGGTCGACTCTCTACCATTTTTGGGGCTTTTTAGTCGAACACACTCTGTAGGCTTTTCGTGTTCTTTTACCACTTTGCTAGGGTTTTCGATTCCTGACTTGTTATCTAAGCTTCCTCTCTTTATCATCATCGATTACGGTACATATAAATCTCTGATTTTTTGGTTTAGTGGATGAAGAATTCGTATCTTCTGTGATGGGCACTGTTTATTTTCTGTGAATATTCTGATTCTGCTTTTGTTTAGTATCGTTTATTGCATTTGCTTCTTAGGATTGGGTCAACATTTTGAGGCCTTAATTGTGTTGCAGGCAGTGTGTATTCAGCTAAATATATGACTCTGATACAATTTGGAAGTACTTGCTTTGCTCAATGGAGTTTTCGTCCTCAATTTGCAGTGAGATCTTATTATCCAAGCAGAGTCAAATCAAGTCGCCAACAAAAGTATGAGTTTCTGTTTTAACCAAGTCTCTGGATTGCATTTAGTTCTTGATTTACTTGGATTTTAGTTCTTACGAATTTACTAATTTAGTATTATGTGATTTCTAGACTGCCTTGAAATAAAGGTTTTTCCTTTTCACAACCTTACAGTTCCATGATCCAAATAAATTGTTTGGGAGCTTCAAAGTCGAGTATGTTCTCACATGGATCCTTGCCTTTCTTGTCCGGAAATATCAGAGGATCTCGCTTCATTGTTAGAGCTGATGCAGTGGGTGTTACTATTTTCTAGCCTTTGCAGAATGTGTATATCTGACTACTGTTATGTTCTTGGTGGCTTATGGTTCATTGTGTTCGATTCTAGGTTTACTATTCGGTCCTCGGATTTTCGAAAAATGCGATCCTATCTGAGATTAAAAGCGGTATTTTTTCGCTTTTTCTTCTTCTTCTAAATGTCTATATAAATGGTTTTCATATGTTGACATCCATGGATTTGAACTCTTCCATGTTTTTTTTTTTGGGTGCTCTTCCATGCTCTTTGCTTCAGCATATCGGAAACTAGCTTTGAATTACCATCCGGATGTGAACAAGTAAGTCCAGATTGGTGTTGTATATCTTGAGGCTTAACTAGTATATAAGAAGCTTAATCGCTGTTAACCAAACTTGAGAAATGTCAAAAACCGCTTGTTTTTCTTCACGACTGATATAATTTTATTCCCTGCTTACAGGAATCCTGATGCACAAGAGAGATTCATAGAAATAAGTAATGCATATGAAGTCTTATCAAATGAGATGAAATCTCTTTCCGATAAGGATGGCGAGGCTGGAATGGGAGACATTGGGGCATGGTTTCGAAACGAAGAATCCGAGTTTTATTCTTTAAAGACTCTTAAAGTCAAATGCACCACGTGTGGAGGACTAGGTCAAGTGGTTTCATCAGCAAGAGCTCCTCTCGACGTGAACCAACAAGTCATGACTTGCTCTTCCTGTAACGGCACTGGAGTGGTACTTGCTCTAGAGGATGAAATGGATAAGTCTCAAAATATCGGATTCGGGTAGCTAGTTAAGAGTGAGAGGAGAAAGCAATGATGGGAAACGAGGGGTGATCTGTTTCTTGTTATACCGTACCTGGTCTTGAAACTGGATGATACCAATATACGCTACGCTTGCAAGATATCTTCTATATCGAAGGGACGAAAATGAAAGTATCGGCAGGGACACAACCGAGTATGGGAGTGGTGGTTTCAAACAAGAGTAATACGAGAGGGGATAAGCTGGTGAGAGTGCAAGTCGAAATATCTAAGAGATTGAGCAAAGAGAAGAGGAAACTTATTGAGGAGGTTGCTGATATCTCCTCAATAAGTAAATATTGGTTGAGAGATAATCTTTATAATGAGTTCTGATTTGGATACGTTTTGATGCTGCATAGGATAGATGCAAAATCTTTGTTTTTGTCCATGGTGAAGTTTCTTGCTTCCTTATGATTTACAGTCTATCTTCTTCTTTCTTTTTGGAGCAGACGAACAAGTATTATAAAGAAATAACTAATCCAATAGATGCGAAGTATATCGATCCAACATACATCATCCGTGCAAATGCATCAGATGGTATACTCTGCACCGTTCTTGGAGAAAATGCTGTGAAATCAAGAAGTTCGAAATTGAAATATTATGATAAGTTTGTACATATAATCCTATACATTTCCATGTTGGATAAGAAATATCTTTTTTTTTTTTTTTTTGAAAATTCGAAAGATATATCTTGGTCTAGGGAGTCTATACCAAGATATATCTTTCGAGTTTTCAAAAAAAACTCGGCAGTGGCAGAGTGCACAAACAGAGTGCATCAAACCTCTAGCTATCCCGAAGCCTCCTTCTCTTCCTGACCCGTCACCACATGTACCTCTTTGTTTCGTTGATGCCGCCTCTTCACTAGAATGTGGACTTGGGTGGAGTATCAAGGACACGCATATGAGGACTCTCAACCAAGTCTCTGCATTTCGCAGACAAGTGCCTTCGGCTCTTGTGGCAGAAGCTCTCGCCGTTAAAGTTGCCTTAATTGCAGCTCACAATGCTGATATCCGTTCGCTTACTCTTTGCTCGGATTCGCAATCTCTTGTCACGTTGCTAAACTCGTCAGACGTGATCAATGAGTTGAAGACTATATTGTATGACATTAGGTGTCTCAGTATAAACTTCACCTATCAATCTTTTGTTTTTGTATCTCGCTCGGCAAATGTTGTCGCCGATGCTTTAGCTAAGTCCGACCATTTTCCCACCCTTGGTGGTTAAGATAAATATATTTTTCGGTTGGATAAAAAAAATAAAAAAGCCTAATAATTTCATTGAGACAAATGTAATTTAATGTTAAGCATTAACTATATAATTATGGTCAAATTTTATGCTGATGATCACATGCACACATTCAAAGCAATTAAGATAAAATTGATCCACCTACAATTCTAATGTTGTGTATACTATATCGTAATAGTTGTGTGAGCTCTTGACAAAAGAATCCTATATATATATTAACTGTGCAAACATTCATAAAAGAATCCTATATATATATTAACTGTGCAAACATTCATAAAAGAATTTAAGTGTCATTCAAAGAGTTGTTTAGGAGACACGTTATTTAAATTAGAGTTTAATTATATTTTAATAAAATTATATATTATAGTGAAAATCTCTACATATTTCCAATAATTTTGTAACATAAACCAATTAATACATACTTACAAATTTAAACCTAACTAAATATATTTTAAATTTACCATATCATATATTTTAAATTTGTTTTTCTGATATATTAACAAGCTTTTAATTATTATATTTATAACAATATTAGCTATTGTGTATATATGTGTTTTGATTAGTATACTATACACATATTTATATTATGATGTAGTCTTTTTTGTTGTTGTCAATAAGCTTACTTCATTCATTTAACCTAGCAAAGTACAAAGGGAGAGAATTAAACATTCTCCAAAATTACTGCAATATAATTTAAATACAATAAAACATAGAACAGATACATCGCATGAGATGGACAGCGGATCCAGGAAAATCCTCGGATATATCAAAAGGTTCATCGCAACAAAGCCGGAGAGTCTCAGATTAGTTAATTTTGAATGTGACTTTGAAGATCCCGACATAATGCCCGGGAGATCGATCACTCTCCAAGAGAGGGAAGATTCAACCAATCTCAAATAGATGGTATAAGGTGGAAATGATCTTTTCCACCGGAAGTAAATTGCAGGATTTGAGAATCCAGAAAACGTTAAAGCTGGGCAAATATAATAAAGAACTATCTCCAAGTTGGGCCTCAGCAGACTGGGCTTTGAAAGGCCCGTTAACACATCACAACTGTCCAAATTCAATCTCAGCCCAACACAATGGATGGTTGAGTGGATTCGGATCATGCCCATCAATTGCCAATGGCCCAACAACAGCCTAATCCAGTCAAAGGATGAGGCGATGTTGACCACGCTTTGAACCAGTCGGTCTTTGCCGGCATTTACTGTTCCGGCGGTAGCCAAAGGAGGTTGATGGTGACCAGCGGGTCGGGGTAGGGTACGGCTGGTGAGAAAACCGATAGGTGGATTGATAAATTGTCGAAACCAAGCCGAAACTCTTCCCGCTCTGGTGCCGTTCCGATCTTGAGAAGATTTCGGTGAGAGACGGTGGTGATGAAGCTTGACCGCAGAGGATGTCCTCGTCGGTGCGATAAGATCCGACGGCGATAGCAGTAGGGAGGCTCTCGGGCCTATTGAACAGAACCAGGAAGTTGAAGACCGTTGATTCAGTTTATGTTTGTTAAATTATTTTGGTTTGAATTAGTCAAATTGGGTTAAGTTATCTCTTGAATAAGTCGTGAGTTCCTGGATTATAGGAATCACGAAAAACAGATGGTGTTTGAGTTTGTTTCAGAACTTTTGTTAGCTGCAAGTCTACTTAAGAGGCTTGTGGCACTTCCTGGTTTTTAATGCGATTCACCAAGCTTTTCCAGGAACATTGAATTGCAGAAATTGTTTATTCTTCTTACAGTTTACAAGTGGTATCAGAGCAAAATGAGTGAGAGAGAGACATCGTTGAACATTCCCAGGTTTGACGGTGATTACGAACACTGGGCTATGTTGATGGAAAATTTGTTACGATCAAAGGAATGATGGGAGTTGATCGAAACATGAATCACACAACCGGAGAGGAATGTGATATTGACGGGTGCCCAAAGAAAGGAGCTTGCGGAGTTAAAACTCAAGGATCGAAAGGTGAAGAATTATCTCTTTGCCTCAATAGACAAGGTAATATTGAGAACCATTGCAAAGAAGGATTCTTCAAAGGATATTTGGGATTCGATGAAAACGAAATTTCAAGGAAACCAGAGAGTTCAAAATGCACATCTTCAGCGATTGAGGAGGAACTTTGAAGTGTTGGAGATGAATGAGGGAGACACAATCACTGACTACTTCTCAAAGGTGATGATGGTGGCAAACGACATGAGAAATCTTGGTGAAGATATGATATATGCCAAAGTCGTGGAGAAAATTCTGAGAACATTGGTTGAGAAATTCTCTTACGTTGTGTGTGCCATCGAGGAGTCGAATGACATCAGAACTCTATCAGTTGACACACTGCAGAGTTTCCTACTTGTTCATGAGCAGAACATGACCAAGAAGCCGGGAGAAGAACACGCTCTCAAGATGGAGAGTTACAGACCCGATGGAGGGCGTGGTAGAGGAAACTACCAAGGATGAGGTGGTTACCAAGGACGTGGAAGAGGTAGCTATCAGGGAAGAGGAAGTGGCAGTGGTAGAGGAGGAAGTAACTTCAACAAATCAAACGTGGAGTGCTTCAAATGCCACAAGTTAGGACATTTCAAATACGAGTGCCCGGATTGGGAAAAGGGGGCCAATTATGCTATGGCAAAAGATAAAGAAATTGTGCTCATGGCACATGTTGAATCACTAGAAGATGAAGAGGAACATATATGGTTTCTAGATTCAGGCTGCAGTAACCATATGTGTGGAGACAGAAAGTGGTTCGTGGACTTTGATGATAAATTTTGGCAAAACGTGAAATTGGGTGATGATAGAAGGCTGATGGTAGAGGAAAAAGGAAACTTGCGTCTCAAGGTGAATGGTTTAGTTTAAACAATCACGTCTGTCTACTTTGTCCCAGGAATAAAGAATAATTTGCTGAGTGTTGGGCAACTCCAGCAAAAAGGGCTCAGGTTCATCATTGAAAATGATGAGTGCAAGGTGTGGCACAAGCAACAGGAGAAATGGATCATACATACGAGTATGTCAAGGAACCGCATGTTTACGATATCTGCAACGGCAGTAACTAAGGAGACAACAGACAAAAGTTGTCTTCAAGTGACGAGTGGAGACAACAGTGACCTTTGGCATAGAAGATTTGGCCATCTAAGTAACAAAGGAATCCAAACCCTTGCTGAAAAAGAGATGGTCACTGGACTAGACTTAGTAACGTTGAATGATGAGTTGTGTGAAGTTTGCTGCAGGGGAAAACAAAACAGAGAGAATATTCCCAAGAGAAGCAATTGGAGAGCAAGCAGAGGTCTAGAGCTACTTCATACAGACATGCGGGCCAATCACACCAGCCTCAGAAAGTGGAAAACGGTATTTACTCAACTTCCAATCACACCAGCCTCAGAAAGTGGAAAACAGTATTTACTCAACTTCATAGACGACTTTAGCTGGAAATGCTGGACCTTCTTTTTGGCTACAAAGTCAGAAGCCTTTAAGGTGTTTAAAGAGTTCAGAGTAGCTGCAGAAAAAGAATTGGGAGAAGTACTAGTGTGTCTAAGGTCTGATAGAGGAGGGCAGTACAACTCCAAGGAGTTTATGGAGTACTGTAAGGAAAATGGTATTAGGAGACAGCTCACTGCAGCATATACTCCTCAACAAAATGGAGTGTCTGAAAGGAAGAATAGGACTATCATGAATATGACTCGGTGTATGCTGATAGGGATGAAAATACCAAGAAGATACTGGGCAGAGATAGCTCAATACGCAGTGCACATTCTAAACCGAAGTCCGGTCACAACATTGGGAAACATCACTCCAAGAGAAAAGTGGAGCAAGCTGAAGCCGTCTGTTGAGCACCTCAGAGTCTTCGGATGTGTAGCTTATGCGATGGTTCCATATGAAAGAAGGATGAAGCTAGATGAGAAAAGTGTGATGTGTGTGATGTTTAGGGTGAGCAAAGAATCAAAAGCTTATCGGCTATATGATCCAGAAACAAAGAGGATCATAATCAGCAGAGATGTGAAATTTGATGAAACCAAAGCATGGAACTGGGAAAAGGATGGAGATAATCAAATCTCATGGGAAGGAATGATAAGTGAGTCAGATGAGGACATCGAAATTGAACCAGAATCGGAGAAGGTGGTTGTTTGCCTGAAGAAGAAACAACTGCAGATGAAACCGCAGAACCTGCAACACAAGACGAGGCAGAGAATGAAGCAGTGGGAGAAACCTCAGGAACTATGATTACAGAAAAACGAGTCAGTCAAACACCAATCTAGATGAAGGATTATATCTGTGATGGAACAAGATTGGTCATAGAAGAAGACGGAGAAGTGATGTTTGCCCTGTTCCTCGCAGAAGAAGACCCGGAGAGATACGAAGATGCAGTACAACACGAAAAGTGGAGAAAGGCCATGGAAGCATAAATCAAGGCAATAGAAGAAAACAACACTTGTGAGTTAGTTAAGTTGCCTGAAGAAGCAAAAACCATCGGAGTTAAGTGGATTTATAACACGAAGTTGAATGAAAAGGGAGAAGTCGACAAGTTCAAGGCAAGGTTAGTAGCGAAAGGATATCATCAAACACATGGAATTGACTTCCATGAGGTGTTTGCTCCAGTTGCCAGATGGGATACAATTCGCTCCTTACTTGCAATGGCGGCTCAGAAAGGATGGACGGTCTTCCAACTAGACCTAAAGAGCGCCTTCTTAGACGGAGAGCTGAAAGAAGAGGTCTTCATTGAACAGCCACAAGGGTTCAAGATAAAAGATGAGGATGACAAGGTCTATAAACTGAACAAAGCTCTATACGGCTTAAAACAAACACCACGTGCGTGGTACAGCAAAATAGAGGGCTACTTCAAAAAGAATGGATTCAAAAAGTGTTATTGTGAGCATACACTCTTCGTGAAGGTCAAAGGAGACAACAAAGTCATTGTAAGTATCTATGTCGATGATCTCATATACATGGGAAACGATGCTGAATTATTGAAGGAGTTTAAGGATTCTATGGAAAAAGAATTCGCAATGACGGATCTCGGTGTTATGAAGTATTTTCTGGGTGTAGAGGTTTTACAAGATGAAAATAGGATTTTTATTGGTCAGAAAAAGTATGCAGAAGAAACACTTGAAAAATTTGGAATGGGAGACTACAACTCAGTGAGAAACCCGATGGTTCCAGGGCAGAGACTGTCAAAGGAGGGAGCTGGTGATCCAGTGGACTCGACACACTACAAACAGCTAGTAGGGAGCTTGAGATATCTCACTGTCACAAGGCTTGATTTGATGTTCTCAGTTAATTTGGTGAGTAGATACATGGAGGAACCCAAAGAACAACACTTGCTGGCAGTGAAAAGGATACTAAGGCATGTACAAAGAACGGTATCTCTGGGAATACGGTACAAGAAAGGTGGAGAGTTCAAATTGGTTGGCTATGTAGACAGTGATTATGCAGGAGATATTAATGATAGAAAAAGCACATCTGGCTATGTGTTCATGATGGGAAACAGAGCAGTGGCATGGTCCTCCAAGAAGCAGCCAATAGTCACACTTTCAACCACCGAAGCGGAGTTTGTATCAGCTGCATTCGGAGCTTGTCAAGCAGTTTGGCAGAGGAACATCTTGGAGGAAATTGGAATGGGTCAAACAGAGGAAACAAGTATCTATTGTGATAACAGCTCTACGATCAAATTAACTAAGAATCTGGTGCTCCATGGACGCAACAAACATATTTTTTGTGAGGTACCATTTTCTTCGTGAGCTTGTTAATGATGGCGTGATAAAAGTTGAGTACTGCTCTACTGTGGAACAAGTTGCGGACATAATGACCAAAGCCGTGAAGTTAGACGTGTTTGAGAATTTACGGAAGAAGATGGGAGTGTGCTTTCTGGAAGATTAAACTGGAAAGGAAGGGATTCCAGTTTAGGGGAGGATTTGAAGACCGTTGATTCAGTTATGTTTGTTAAATTAATTTGGTTTGAATTAGTCAAATTGGGTTAAGTTATCTCTTGAATAAGTCGTGAGTTCCTGGATTGTAGGAATCACGAAAAACAGAACGTGTTTGAGTTTTTTTCGGAACTTTTGTTAGCTGCAAGTCTAGTTAAGAGGCTTGTGGCACTTCCTGGTTTTTAATGCGATTCATCAAGCTTTTCCAGGAACATTGAATTGCAGAAATTGTTTATTCTTCTTACAGTTTACAGAAGTTGGGTCCAAGTTAAATCCCATACCGAAGCAGAGATCATGACGGGCGGGGATCAACTGGAAGAGAAGAGTTTTTGGTTCTATTGACCGGTGTGAACAACCGAGAGACGGCCAGTAAGAGGGAGTAGCGGCAAACGACGGTGAGTTAGAAACAAGATACGGTGGGGGAGCAATGAAATCCGGTAAAGGAGGTAAAGTCTCAGCCAACGAAACAGAGATTGAAGACGGAAGCTGAGGAGGAGAACCCCAATCCGCTGGAGCAGGTGGTTCCGGTGGCTCTGATGGACGAATGTCATTAGGCTGCGCCGATGTAGTCGCCGACATAGATGATTGGAGGTGGATGAAACCCATCGACACAGGCTCACGCGCAAGGCGGAGGAGCAAGCATCGAGAATGGATCTCACCATTAGAGTTCATCCGTCGAAAGGAGAATGAACGATTCATCTTCTAGTTTTGGGTGAGTCCGAAGGAAGGAGGAGAGCAAGAGACTAGGCAGAAGCCTGGTTGGAAGAGGATCGCCGAAGACAGATCTTCATTTCGGAGATGTCGTGCGGCCACCTCGGGGTTCGTGCCTATTATGATGTAGTCTATTATACATGTTTAATGACACTTACGAATATTTATACATTTCATTATTGGAAAATATATATTGTTTTTCGTTTATTATGGTCTGACAGATTCATATAAATCTAAAATTTATTTGATTTATCGTATTTTTTATAATTTATATGAATAATAAAGATCAATTTTATACTTAAAAGATATTGAAATTAATAACATTTTCTTATGTTTCGTTCAATTTTACCCATAAAATATTAAAAGTAATGGCATTGACATATATTTGATCAAAAATATTTAACTTTATTACATTTATATGCACAATACATATCAGTTTTAATAAGAATAAGAAATTTGTTTAAAAACAAAGGAGAGAGAAATATATGGGAAGAGGGAGAGTAAAAATAAAGCAGTAAAACATCAATCGACAACTGGCATTTTCAAAAATTAAAAATGTTTTATTGACGAAAGCTAATTAGATATCGATTCTTTGTGATGCCTATTTAATTAGAAATCGTATGTTTATCATACATGTAAAAATAACTGTATATGTTAAATTCGTTTAGTCAAACTATCAATATAGTTAATTTTATATATATATATATACATATATATATATATCCTTGTTTGCCTAGTTAAACCTCCATTTTCTTACGTACTTGCACTAAAATCAATTAAAAAAATGACTAAGCATGTCTTAATTTTTCTTCTATTTTCTCTTCTCATTCTCCAAAGCGTACTAGAGAGTGATGAGAGTTTATCAAAGCTGTACAAGAGGTAGATGCGCCGCTATCTTGTATTTTGTACCCATGACTCTCTCAACCAAAGGGAGAACAGATTCCACATTTTCAGACACAATGCCAAATATGTCCTCAAGACCAACAAGGAGAGAAAGCCCTACAAACTTAAACTCAACCGCTTTGCAAAGTTGACGAACCTTGACTTCGTCAAAACTTCATTCATTACTATGTATTTATATTTTGTTATGGATATAACTACAAATCTGTATAGTAATGATTCCTAGGTAGTGTAGTATTATCATATATATATAAAATCATTTCTGCATAGTCATAGTAATATAAATCCTACATAGTAATTTCATCTATTTATATTTTATATAAATAAATACAAACCAATATAGTAATTTTATATTTGTTAAAATCTTTCCTACATACTAATGATTAAATAAATTTTACATATTAGTTTCACCTATTTATGTTTTGTTATCGAAATAAATACAAATATGTATAGCAAGTTCACCTATTTAAGTAATTTGGCGCGTGTTATATTGATCTCGGAGACGTATTCTAATGTTATAAATGTGTGACGGGGAGACTTATTTAGATCGATGTACAGAGTTTTTAATCCTGTAACAGTAGAATTCTAACAAATTTATTTCTCGATCATATGTGCAGAAATGGCATCAACTATCAAGTAGTGAGAAGAAGGATTATCCTCCACTAATGTTTCCTCCTGGAAAGTCACCTATTTACAAAAGAAGCATGAATCACATCTGTTATTTGGAAAGTTTTGGATGATGAAAAATTATCTAGGTCAACAAGTGTATGTGATATTGTGGATAATTATTAGTCTTGCTAAAGTTTACATCAAATGGTTACGTTTGGTTTTTTAAGATGGTTCATGAATTCCTTACTCGTCAATTAGCAATACAAATGAGCCAAAGAAACGTATAATATAATTTGTGTTGTTGTTAGGCAAAGAAAAAAAATCTATAAAATGAACAAATTAAAGGCACATGGGAACGAGCCGAAAGATGGGCTACCTGATGAAAATAGCTAAGACCATGTACATTGGTGAGAGCTTTTAATGGGGTTTTTAATAATTTTATAATACTAAAAAAATAATAAAATTAGTTTAGAACTCTTTAATTATTTTTAAAATTTTGTGTCTTCCATTGGTTATAACCTCAAAGGGATTCTCAAAAATAAATTAATAATATTTTTATAACTATTTTTATAAAATTTGAAAACATACAATATTTTATAAGATTTAAATTATATTACATTTTATGAAATTTTAAAAGTAGATCTAAATTATATTACATTTCATGAAATTTTATTTTTATTTTTATTTTTTTTTAAAATCCGAACCAATCAGATCATGCCACGTAAAGGTTCTCAAAAGTTCTGAAAATTCTGAAATGAGAACCGGGTTCTGAACTTTTTATTAATTTTTATTTATTTTTGGGATTTTTGAAGTTATAAACCTCACCCTAACTTCAAAACATTTCCCCGACTCACAAGCATTTCAACATTTCAAAAAACGTCTAAGTGTCAATTAATCATAGACTATTTTTGGAGAACTTTTATTTTTATTTTGAAGTTTTGGAAACTAAACTTTGAACATCTTTTTTAAGAAGATTTAGTGTTTTATTATTAAAATCACGATATTTCTTTTATATCGTCGAAACAACTTTTTGTGCCTAACATATAGTATACAAAAGCATGTTGTATTTATGTACGTAGGAACTGAAGAATTTGAAGGGAGGAAGAGATAAGGAGGGAACAAAGATCCCATGGAGTGCGGTGAATGGGAATGACACAAAGTCACTCCAACTTCTCTTTCCTTTTTTGGGTCAAATGTAACATTCACTTGCCCTCCTCACTTTGCTCCAAAACCGCGTCACAAATTTTCATTTCTTTTCTCCTCTCCAACTTTTACTTCTACTTCTTTTCTTTTGAATCATAAGTTTTAATTCACTGATTAGGGTTCATAACCTAATATTTTGTACTAATGTTATTCTAATTCGGTTGTTGTATGCCGTATGCGTATATGAGAGGCATATATATAAGAGAAACGGTAGTGTTGTCAATTTGTAGTCAAAAAAATGACTGAATATTCCTTAAGTTTTAGGTTTCAAAAAAAAAACGACTGAATATTAAATTATGGGTAAGATAAACTATAGAATTAATACATACTATGATATTTTTAGCAGTGACATCTAAAATGAGAAGCAGATATATACTTTTGTTATTTTGCATGTTTCTAAAATATACTCCCTCCGTTTCAATAAGATTGATTTTCTAAAAAAAAAATTATTTCTAAAAGATTAATTTTTACATTTTCTATATAGTTTTAATGAAATAATTATAATGAATTGTGAATTTCAATACATATTAATTGATTTTATTGAATTATTATTGTTTAAAAGTTATAGAGAAATTTTGGACACAAAAAATGATGCATTTATTATTAAAAATTAATATGTTTTTTTAATATGTGTGTAAATTCTAAAAAATTAATTATTTAAAAACAAAGACGAATATGTGATGCCTCGAAAGACGAATTACAAATTTTCTACATGTTACGAATCAGCGACTTTCTTATTAATGGGAAATCTTAAATTTATAAGCTCCTATACAATTTTGTTTTGAAATTTTGGGCCAAATATATTATATGAATTGAATAATGTAAGCGTAAACTACACGATCCATGTAGAGCTCTTATAATTGTTCCATCGAAAATGATCTTAGAATCAAGCACTTTACATTTACTGGAAATATTGCAAAGAATTGGCAACATTCAAACAACGTAGTATACGATTTTATGTTTTTGACTGCAATGAAAAATAAATACAAGTTGATTTTTTTGGTGAGAAATTTGATCTTCCGACATAATACACAAAAAGGTAAATCAACAAACTTGATATATATTTTTATATGCAAATATTTTTTTTCAGTTTTCGAAAATATACTGTGGAAAATTTGTCAACATAGATTAGATTCTCTTGTACCAAGAACATAAAAATGCGTAGATAACACCAAAAGATACTGCATGTGTGTATGCAAGCTGAGGAACAACGTCTCTGAAACCTCCAAAGTCCATGTTGAATAAACTTCATCCATTATTATACAATTGGGAGATATATATATATATGGCTATGTTTTTTATATGATTAAATATAAATTTACATTTGAATATTAGTTTTATTGTGACCTTTTGTTGAAGATTCAATGGACCCTCCATATTTGCATGTGACTGAGTGTGGAATGGAACGAGAGAATGGCGGTCTTTGATATGGACGTCACCTTATTATTTCACATTTATCTGAAACATAAATTAGTTATAATTAACCTCCACTATAATTAACCGTCACTTTCTATAATTTCTTGCAATTAAAATAGGTAGTAGTTACAGTTTATTGTTCTAACTCAAAATTATAAGTTTCAGAAAAAAAAAAACTCAAAATTATCTATACACTATACTTTAGAATCCTTCATCATGAAAGCGTTGGCTAACGCTTAATTATTCAATTTATTACCTCTATTTACACCTATCTAAAACTAAGGTTATTTATGTTGATAGCTAACTTTGAGCAATTTTTTTGTAGAAAAATAGATGGTAAAACTGTAACTAAAAATTTATTTCGTAAGTGATTCAAATAAATAACGTAAATCTGAAATGCGTGCTATGTGAATGAAGAAATAACATATCAGTGGAAAACAGCAACAAAAAAATTTGGAGAAAAATTCTGCAACCTCATTTAAATAAATGTCAATCAAAAGTTATTTTGCTAAATATTACGCGTAAACTAACTGATTTGGATTTTTTATGTTAACATATCTTATTTGTTTCACATGGAATGTCACTAGAGTTAGATGCACATATAATAACGATATGTTCGAATACGTTTCTCTGATTTTAGTGAACAAATAAATGAAATGTTTTTCGTAGGAACTACTATTATATGCGTCTTATTTAATGTACAGTTGATAATAGTATTAATTCGCTTATTAAATACTATAGATTTTGATTTTGGTATATATAGTTTACAGCTGAATGAAGAAAAAGACATGAATCACAATCAAACCCATTACATCACCCATGTTTATATATGTCGCAGTGGGTCCCACGTCACGCGTTTACCTCCTAGGCCCCACTTATTTATTCATAAAACTTGTCTGCTTTTCCCATAACTTCTTCGTATGTAGTCCCAAAAAGGCCTAATTAATTGTGTATGTTCGATTTCTCTTTCTCCAAGTCGAAAAAACCTAATTAATATTTAATCCATTTCATAAATAATATTTTATTAATTTCTAAATGATTAATTTTTTAAAGTTTTCATATATATTAAAAAAAAATATTAACTTTTAATTAAAAATATATTAGGTTTTGTGTTAAAATTTTATATAATTTTAAATCAATATCAATTCAATAAAATCATCAGCGTTAGTTCATAAAAAATATAAAAAAATGAATATTTATGAAATAATATTTTTTTCATAACATTAATCTTTTAGAACGAAGAAAGTACTATTCTACGTAATTTTACACATTAAATTTTTTATTTTACTCTTTTTTGATACAATAAATAAACTTCTTTTTCTACTCAATACATTAAAATAGTATAATCAAAACTGGATTTTAATCAAAATTTTGTATTAAAAATATAAAACCAGACTTTTGTAAATCAAAAATAAAATTTTAGAATGACATTTTTATGTAAGACGCTAGGAGTATATATTAGCTAGTGATATACTCTCTCTGTTTCAAAATATAAATTGTTTTAGAGGTTTTTTTTGTTTCAAAATGTAAATTGTTTTGACAATACTGGGTACTTTTTAACTTTATTGAATATTGTATAACCACTAATATTTATAGTTTTTTGTGTGATTGGTCAAATTATTTTTATTAAATATATTAAATGATACTTCCTCCATTCCACAAAGATTGATGTTCTAAGATTTTTTGTTGTTTCATAAAGATTAATGTTTTAAACTATTAAATATATTTTTTGTTAATTAATGTTAACAAATTTCAAATTTCAAGAAAACATTGATTAAAAGTATTTAAATTTTGAATTACCATTGGCCAATAAGTATTAAAAAATATTTAATGTTATAAAAATAATGCATTAATAGCTTAAAATTAATTGTTTTTTAATTATGTGAAATAGTCAAAACATCAATCTTTAAGGAACGGAGAGAATATTTTTTAGTAGAAAAATAATTTTTTAATATCCATATTTTTAGCTAAAACAATTTACATTTTGAAATTTTGTAATGGAGAGAGTATATATAATTGTTAGTTAATATTCATAAATTTTGCCAAATAGGAATTTTGGAAGTGTAAATCTCATGCATTAAAATGACCAATAGAGTTCGTATGAATATTTAACACAGTTCTATGTAGGAAGACTGTCGCTATGATGATTCAATGAAGCGGTTCAAAGTGGACGAGATTTCCAAAAACTGATCAATTGCTATCTAACTCTTGATTCGAAAAATGCAAAATACAAAAAAAAAAAAAAACATGAAACAATCTTTTTAAAAGAATTATTTCAGTTCATGATCGAAGTCTATGATCATGGATTGATAATCACTGCTATAATCATATCCAACGATCATAAATTTTTTACCATCCCGGCCTAAGTTACCAATGTCAGATGACTCTAGAATCGATTAGACGAATCACATAAACCAATGTCATTCAGAGCTACATAGAATCTGTTCGGATGAACCTTACTTAATAACTTTTTGTTCATGCCATGCATTCTAGATAGATATTGAATCCTCTTTCTCTTTGAGAGGTATGGAGGTTGAAACTTAAAAAGATAGTCACACTACTCACACGTGCCAAAACAGTAACAAAGAGACCAAATCAGCCAAAAATAATAGTAATATTTTAAACAGTCTTTGTTAGAGCTTTCCCACTCCCACATGCTTTGCCTCGTTATTTATTTTTCCGCTTTTGCCTCATTATTTGAGCGACAAGAACAAATGAATATTAATCAAATACATTAAAAATCAGTTGGTAAAAAGTTTTGTTTTTGTTACGACATATATATAAGCATACATCGTTGTGTATATTATTATACTCCCACTTGGTAAGTCTATCAACGCCATGGAGAGAAAATTACACTCTTTTTCTATTTTCTTATGGACATGGATGCAAATATTTACCGACGAAAAAGCAGAAGCTTATTAATTATTAGGATAAAAATGATTAATTATTAACAAAAAAGTTAATGACCTTATAGTGGTTTTTCTTGTTGTCATAATTGCGGTCTAAGATTCTTCCATCACTTTGTTACTGAATTGACCCAATAGTATTGACACTTATCATTTTGATGGATCCATTCTCACTGCACACTCTTTTGCCCAACATATTCTTCTATCACCTTTTGTTCCAATTACTATTGACTCTAAAAGGATAAATTGTCTGAATTGGAAAATAAGTTTTAATATAAGTTTGCCTAAATATAAGTTTTATTATTTATTGGATGAACCGTATAATTTTTTTTTTTTTGAAACTTAGAACCAGTTAAATTGTTTTTTTATTTGAGAAAGGAATCAGTTAAATTGTCTTTACAATCTTTACAGAACAAAAAATATATTGACAAAAAAGAACCTCCATTATATATGAGAATCCACAGACGAAGTGGTTAGAATGTGACATTCCTATTAAAGTATCATATATATAATGAATAAACTCTATATATCGTATATAATGAAGGGATATTATTCCTTTTCCAGGGATATTTTGATAAGTATATAAATCTTTTTTTGTGTGTTTGGTCGACAATAAGTATATAAATCTTTGAACAAAAAAAGTACAATAGTTTTTTAAGTGACAAATATTTTTTTATTTCTTTAATACGTCGCAGGTAAACTGTATACTCAGAAATCATGGGTATGATCATAATGCATTAATGTTTGTTTCAATAGTAACCTAAAAACAAAACAATGAATAAAAAAATTATAGTTGAAGATGGTTTGGATGTTTGATTGAGTCATTATCGAAGACTCACATGGGTGAAGAATGGTGATGAAAGAGTCTTTATAGTTATCAAATTTGTTTTTCCAATTATTATTGCTATTATTAATTAGTTGGGGGAAAAATCTAGAGAAATTTGGCAGTATCTATGATATAGAGACATGTTGTGATGATCAAACCCATGTGAGAATGTGTACAGTGGGTTTGAAGTTTCACCGCAGCCAAAATCTCTTTGGATCCAACTTGTTCACCATTACTTTCTATAAAAAAAAAAAAACTTGTTCACCATTTGGAAAATATAGGAAATTGATACATACGTAAATAGATCTAAATGTGTATGCTACGAGTAGGACACAGTTAATAAATTTATATTTAGCTACGTCTAGCTTAAAAAAAGGCGCAACCTAAAGATTAACTGCTTCTTTTTTGGCTTATCGTAATTAGTAGTACTATACGAACTTAGATGATTAAATTTATTAACAATTTCTAATAATGAAAAAAATTGTACTCAAAGTCTCAAACAAAAACTATCCAACATATATAGTGTTGATAAATTTGTTTGTTAGACAAAATTTTCCAGTTTTAATGTTATGAAAGAAATTATGAAATACTTTCCAAATAAATTGTTAAAAATAAAATTTCCCACAGTTTAGCTTTAGCATGTAATTTCTAAGCATTTAATATTCACTATAATTATTACTATAGTATTAGATAATGCATTTGCCCATGTAGCGGCAACTACGAATACAACAAATTAAGTAAAATATACATATAATAAAAAAAGGAGTGTCCCTCTCTCTCTATATATATGATGTATGTCTCTGATAAAACAAAATCCATGAGATTTTCTTGTTCGTATTGGTAATGGTATGGGTCCCATTTAGGACCAAATTGATTGCCAGTTAATTGCCAAAGAAAATTTTAACAGTAAAACCTCTCGCTCTTTCTCTCTCTCATGAAGCCAACACTACTTATAGCCACCCTTCACTCTCCCCAAATGCTCCTTCACTCTCATCATTCTTCTTTCAGACATTTCCACAAAACACACTAAACTGACGTGAAACCCTATTCGATTCTCCCAACTCTACACTAATGGCACGACCACAACAAAGGTTCCGAGGCGTGAGACAAAGGCATTGGGGCTCTTGGGTCTCCGAAATTCGTCACCCTCTCTTGTAAACTCTCCCTCCCTCTCCTCTCTAATTACCAAATTACCCTCGCTCTTTTTTTTTATTACCCAAAAAGTTTCGTACTTTTTGGCTTATAATTTTTTTTTTTTTTAGGAAAACAAGAATTTGGTTGGGGACGTTTGAGACGGCCGAGGACGCGGCAAAAGCCTACGACGAAGCGGCAAGGCTAATGTGCGGGCCGAGAGCTCGTACTAACTTCCCATACAACCCTAACGCTATACCTTCTTCCTCTTCGAAGCTCCTCTCTGCCACTCTCACCGCTAAGCTCCACAAATGCTACATGGCTTCTCTTCAGCTGACTAAACAAACGCAGGCACAAACTCAAACGCAGACCACCGCGAGATTACAGTCACCGGCTGACACTGACTGCGACATCAATGTGAGGGTCGAAAGAAATGATCAGTTTAAGAGTGGAGTAACGGAGACGACGGAGATCAAGTGGGAAGAAGATATAAACAATAATATGCAACAGAGTTTCAGGCCATTGGAGGAAGATCATATCGAACAAATGATCGAGGAGTTACTTCACTACGGTTCCATTGAGCTTTGCTCTGTTTTACCTACTCAGACGCTGTGAGAAACGGCCCTGTCGTTTTAGCGCATTTTTCTAATTAATTTATTTCCCTTCAACAAAACGGCGTCGTTAAGTGAAGAGAGTAGTAGTGAGGAAAAGGCTAATTTCAAGACATTTGATCTGAATTGGCCTCTTTGAAACACTCATTCTAGTTTTTACAAAGAGCAATCGATCATATGCTATGTAATGTATAGTATTTTTATGATATAAAAAAATGTTATCAATTTCTTTATTATTTTTGCATCATTTTTTCTCCATGTAAATATTCATTCTTTGTTGTGTTCGTGTGTGAATAAGTGGGGATTTAGTGTAGTGAAAAGATACAACATTGGGAAGAAAGATAAGTAAAGGAGACAACAGAGATGAGAGATTGGAAGGGTTTGAATTTTTTTTGTTTTAGAGTTAACTTTTGTGTGTTTTTTGTTACATGCATATTCTCATTTTTCAACGGTGGGCCTTAATTAATTTTCTTTCCTTTTTAAAATATATTTCACTCTCATTATTTTCTTCTTCTTTTTAATTTGGGATTGCTGCTAAGTAGGAAAAAAAGTGTCCCTAGCTGTGGCCTAGGAAGACCATAAAAATCAAACTTTAAATTTAGAGAGATTTGTGTGTATCCAGCACTTATATTAAAATAGAAAATAATGGTTAGCTACACAAAATAGAATCCATCATGTGTTACTAAAAAGATTATAGTCCCACGAAATCAAAGACTCAGCCACTATAATACGATAACTGCTCTCTGATCTATCGATTTTTCATGCATGCATATACGCGTTATCGGTTGTCATATACGCGTTATCAGTTGTTAGCAACAAGCCAAAACAAACAAAAATAAATAAATAAGTAAATGGAAATTAAATAAGGTTAAGCTCGTTGTGATATAACCAGTACACATGCAATGCATCTAAATTGCAGCACACAATGATCATTTTCAGAGCCGGTCCATAGGAGAATGATGTCTAACGTAGGGAAAAAAAATTATGCCCTTTCATTACAAGACCAAGATTCGAATCTTAGTTATTGAAGAGAAGGAAAGAGTCTCAACCAATACACTAACTCAACACTCATGATAATATGTCCTTTTTTATTTGCTAATAAATAGTGATGCCTAACGGATTTACTTTACAAGCGTTAAGTCAGGACCGGTCCTGATCATTTTACATCAAGAATTAATCGGATCCAAAGATTTCTTGTCCTTTTATTTGCATCCTAAATGATCTATTTGTCGAAACTATAAACTTAATTTTTCTCAGAATACATATAGAAATTACTCGAATTATGCTACTGTTGGTCTTCTTATATATGATCAGGCTTTTTGTTGCTATATATATCTTTGTAATAATTTAACTGTCATATTATATACATAAATGCTACATTTTGAATCCAATATCAATTTTAAGAGTTTGTTTTTATTTTTATTTTTATTGTAGATGTTCCAAACTGTTTTACTCAGAGTTCCGGCATGCATGCGCGATTACAGTTTATTTGGTAAAAACAGGAAATTGACTACGTGACAATGTGTATACTCTCCGAGATCCATTAACATCAAATAAAAGAAAAATAATAATCAGTTATATGGGACAAAATTTGTCAAATAATAGTATTATTGATAGCGATTAGAATCTCAACGTGATATTATTTTTTGGATCGAGGTCTTTATCGAATGGAACTTATAATGATTATTCTACGTACCTGTTTGGAAATTGATTTTGTTTCCCCACAACCTTTTTTAAAAAGTAAACAGATAAATAAAGAAGAGGGAATTATAAAAGTGTAGTATTATTCTCATTATTCTGTTTTCATAAAGCATTTTGAAGCAGCAAAGGAAAATAATGGGCATGCTTGTGACTTGTGAGTTTATCATCATTACTTCTTTGAACTTCTGTGACCCTTTTTTCCTTTGAGGAAGGTCCTTTTATATTGTCCCAATAAAAATGTCACTGCACTCACCAAATGAAGAATAAAATGGGTAAAAAGTAGAGATTCAGACTCATATGACAGTTGTAATTTGTCCATTCTTGTAATATAATACTAGATTTTTGTTAAACATTAAACGTGAGATTAGAATATTTAAAAGAAAAAAATATATTATTTTTTTAATATATTAAAAAATTAGAAACAGCAAATATTAACTGGTATATTTTCCATATTGATAAAGATATTTTATCATACAAATTTTTAATTTGCATGACTTGTATGTAAATATTTTCTATGTAAATCGAATACGTTTAAAATTATGAGTTTTCTTAAACTTATTTGAGTTCACCAAACAAAAAAAAATTATCGCATTAATATGTAAAAATATTTTAAAAATTCAAAACCAAAAAAATAATAAAAAATTAAACTGATGATTTTTCAAAATTCAAACATTAATTTTTTGTTTTCATTTTTTTTTGTATAAACTGGTTGGATTTCACCAATATCAATAAACCTATCATGTTTCTATAAAAATTGTAAAATAGTTTATTTATAAAGTTATACGTTTATAACAAAAAAAACTCAACTCTAGTTAAAATAATATGGATACATTTAAGTTATATTAAATAAAATAATGAGACAATTGTAAAAATATCACTTTTGGTGTGCCACTTTTTAAAAATGTCACAATGGATTGTTTATTTGCAAAAATACCACTAATTATGAATTTTTAAAGTATAAATTTTAAAATTCTATATCCCAAAAAATATTTTGCACCCCTAACAAACTCTAAACCCTGAGAACTAAAATTTAATACTACAATATAGTTAACCACAACATAAATAATATAATAAATAAATAATTTTGAAAAGTGGTATTTTTGCAAAATTTTTGAATTTTTTTTTGAAAAAGTAGCATTTTTGAAAAATGATACTTCAAAACTGGCAATTCTCAAAATTTCTTTAAAATAATTGTATAATAAATTTATATTTTTAAATATGGACATTAATACAATTTTTATAAACTAATTGATACTGGTAAATGATTTATCGTTAAAACATTATGTTATATTATATTTTAAAGTATTAAAATGTTATATTTTAGTTGGATTTAAATTTGTAACATATATTTGTGAGTCCATGTTTAAAAATTAAAATTTGTAGAGATTTTTATCATGACATATAAAATTAATTAAAATATTATAATTGGTTAATTTAATTGATTGGTCCCTTAAAATCCTCATTGAATAACACATAAAAAATTTATTTGGTGTCTTCTTAATTAATATATAGATAAAAAAATTTCGTGTTTATCTCGTGTTAGTGCAAGAAAATGTATTTTGTTCACCCGAGTTTACCAAAAGTATTGCACATATATGTATATATGCTCTTTGTTCTTAACGGATTCCTAAAAATTCTTTAGCTTTTTTTTTAGTTTAAAGAACATCTTTAGTTTTTTTAAATAATTTGGTGCATTATATTTAAAAGTAACAAGTTTACAATTGTTACCTTACAATTGAGAAGACATTCATTTGAAATAAACGAACGAGCAGAAGATAGAATTAGTTCCTTTAATGGAACATGATAATCGGCAAAACAGAGGAGCTGGTGTTGGAATTTGGATAGATGGAATGTTGGATCTTGGATTCAGTGTAACTCGGTAAGCGGAATATGGAATTTTTGGAATGTTCGAAACTCACAATTATGCTTACAAGTAAAGTTGGACACGAACATTTTTAGTCGCTGACTCATAATTCTGAATCTGAGATCAAATTGTTTTAACATCTACACGAGGGAAGGAACATACCAATTACTCTCTGTTTTCATGTCAATATACTGTATAGTTCTTTTAATCTAAGAATGATTGACAATATAAAACTTCTATCGATTAGCAAATAGTTTTGTTTATTGATAGGTATCAGCAAAAAAAAGACGTCAACACTCAAAACATCTATCAAAGTTGTTGGCAATTATTTTATCATTTCTACACGATCTCCACGGACTTTGGACCTCTTTGTTTTCTCCCCTAAAAAAGTACACCTATTCAATTTTCCCCCTAAACTATTTAAACTTTTCAAAATTATCAAAATTGTGTTAAACCATTTATTTCGTTTAGTTAACCAAAAATCACGTTTAGAGGAATCGCGTTTAGATTAACTCGATTCATAATTGCGTATTGTAATCCTCTTTGTGAAACAGAGGAGTTAGTTATAAAATGAGTAAAATCGATTGGAAAAAATCAATTAGGGTTCTTATTTATAGATTTCAGAATCGATTTTGTGTCTTATTTCGTTTGTGATACTAGGCAAATTCTTAGAGGATGAGCTATTCTTCTTCGGACTCAAGTCGATTGACATCAAGAACATCATCAAATGGGGTTTTGACGAGATGTTGGTGTGGTGAGAGTGTTACGACTTACACCTCCAAGACAAGTGACAATCCATATCGAAGATTCTACCGGTGCTTCGTGAAAGTGGTATGTTTAACGACCTATCGGTTTTGAAGTTAGAGTAATGGTTGAAAAGCTGGAGGAATACATGACACATAAGATTGACGATAAGATTGAGAATGAGCTTGTGCTCGCAAAGGAGAACATGGAGAAGTTGGGTCAGTCCAGAAAACGTCTCCCAACTCGCAATTAGACCCAACAACGAAGAACCCTAATCCCTTATTTTTCCAAATCGATTTTCTCCTTCTGATTGTTACACAACGATTTTCCATTTATTTCATTTAAAGATTTTTAACTGGTTCAAATTCGGATTTTAATCAAACTGGGTTATGAATCCGATTATCTAAACGCAATTAAGATAAACGCAGTTATCGGTTTATTACAAGTTAATAAAACGCTACCACAATTTTGGTAATTTTGAAGAGTTTAAATAGTTTAGGGAGAAAATTGAAGAGGTGTACTTTCTTAAGGGGAGGAAACACAGAGGGCCAAAGTCTGGGGGAATCGGATAGGAATGAAAAAAGTTGAAAGGGTTAGGAACAGTCAACCCTGAATCTTTTGATTGAGATAGCTATATAAATTTTTTATTTTTCTACATGTATATAACTATATATATACACATATATATATATACACGTAGAATAAAATATTAAATAAGGAGGAAAGTGGTCAAAGGCAATAATGGAGAAGAGAATGATGGTGTTGAGCAATGTAGAATCTCATGTGAATTTGTTGGTTTGAAAGACGACCATACATGGCCTTATATGGTGAAACCCCTTTTCACTAACATCCAATTTCTCTTTGTTTGTGTGTTTTTTTTGGTTTGTCTATTCTTATTTATTTATGGTATTTATTCCTCATGGGATGTTTTTTTAAGGTGCCTTTAGATCAAGTGTGTATTCAGATTTCAGAATTATTCAAAAGCAAAGAAAATCTTAGATCAAAGAGTTAATGTTGTGATTTGTCCAACAGAAAAAGTACTATATGTGAATTGTTTCCTCTCTCATAATTTGAATGTTCGTTCATTCATAGAAGATGCATATGTGTGTTGAATACCAATTGTGCATATGCGTTCTTCAATTTCTTAACTTTTTTTTTTGTTGAAACGTTCTTTCTTATCTATTTCGAAATCAAAACAAAAATGCAATGGGGCCATTTTACGTTCATATTTTAAATGGGGATATGACCAGTTCTTCTGCATACGATCCGTTTTAACTCGATTGTTTGTCCTGACGTATTATTTTGGGAAATATATCCCATGCCGATACATTTAAGTGTGATGAGTTCAACTGTTCATCAATCTGAATTAGACGACTGATTTATGTATCGATATATAAGTTTATATATATTTATTTTTGGAATGAATGTAAAATTATTATTCAAACAAATTTAAGTTATAAACGTGTAAATGCAGTTTAAAATAGCTGCAATCGTACTAATAATTTAGCATGCACCACCGTTCCGTCGATCATAATTGGAGGACTGGATTTAATAAATTTGTAACTCTTATCCTATATATAAAAGATAGATTCCTCTCACAAGAGTTTGACACGTCATCGTTTCTCCTTATGCCACATCATCTTTGCAAAAAAATGTTAATATTAATTCAAAAATTTGAAAAATGATTCATGCGACATGTTACCAGTCAAAGATAAATATGCCTTTTCAATTATCAAAATTTATGCTCCCAAAACCTATGGAAAACGAAACAGCCACAACCTTTCTTTAATAAGTACCATGAACTCTCATATTTATTTATTAGAAGTTTGGACGAGTTTTCGAAAAAGTAAAACTCCGTTGTTGATTTCTCTTTTGCTTTCTCACCATTGGATCTTTTTGATTTTTGATTTTTTTTTAATGAAACTAGGGTCCCTAATTATGGCATAATTTGGAATTGTATGGTTGGTATTTGATTTTAAATTTACACTGGGAATATACCTTTGATCGTCAACAGTGCGTACGGTGATGGTGAGTAACAAACAGCCACAAATGAAGTCACTTGCATTTTGGAATCGTTTAAGCTCCATTCCTCAAGCATCATCAAAATCATTGACAAGAATATCTGAAATCGTTTAAGCTCCATTCGAGCAGCTGGAGACCATGGGTATGAAGAGTGACTCTGCAAATGGTTCGCTGCTCGACTAACACTTGTTTCAGGTAAATTTAACACGTTCGAATAAACAATTCTACAGAATGATGAAAAATAACACTTATTTATTGATTAATGATCTTTGAATAACAAACTAAAAACTATAATAAATTGAAAGTGTTAAACAGTTGTTCGAGGGAGATTTTCGGTGATTCGGACGTTGTCACTGAATCGTAAGTCATTCTAGAGGTTCGATTAGCAGGAATCAGAGCTCCGTTATGGTTTTGTAACTTGTTTTTGGAGGTGCCGAAGGTGTATTGTTTAAGACTTTTAGCTGTATTTCCTCCTCCTCTGCTCTTTTCAGAGCTCTATCTTTTATAGAAGTCTCCCAAACCCTAGTTTGTTTAGGATTAGGTTGACATGTTGGTTTTAAACTTATCTTATAAAAATTCAAATTTATTATTACTTGAGATCTCGTATATTCCATAGGATTCGGAGCTCACCAATCCCGTAGGATTCGGAACTCACTAATCCCGTGGGATTTGGACATCGTAAATCGTGCAGAATTTGGAGGTGTCTCATTCGGACCTATGCCATTCGGACATATGTCATTTGGACCTATGCCATTTGAACCTATATCATTCGGACCTAAGTCACAATTAACTTTTTATAACGGGTCAAACTAATGAATTAATTATTCCCAACAACACCAACGTCCTGACATAGATAATTGAACGTTCAACAATGCTTTGTTTTTCTGTTTTATTTCAAATTTTAAAAAGATGGAAATAATTTTAAAAAATAAATAAATATAATTTAACATTCATTAAAAGAAAAACTAATTTAAAATTATTCCCCTCCACTTTTTTTTTACCAAGTCGAAAGAGAGAAAACAATAAATTAACCATGCTGATATAAAAGTTTGTATGTAAATCCATAAAAATCCACTCTTCAAGCTCGTTGCTCTAAATTTCATGTTATCTTTGAGAATATTGCCACATTTAAACTTTGGAATTATACCTTCCTCCAGTTATAACCTTATCATAAACAAATATAGCTAGATTTGTGTGGACACTAATTTCTCCAATACTATAATTCACTCCTATCTTGTAATAAACATATCTTGTAAGTCTTTCACGCAGCCACATACTTGGAAACATTCCACGCAGCCACATATTGTGTCATGTCGTGCGACTCTTCTCAGTTCTTAAAAACATAATAATTCTCTCTCTCTTTCCTTCTCACTGTAAACTCTTCGGCCACCGAAAGTGTAAGGTAAGTTTATGGATCTCTCTCCCGATCTCTCATTCTGATCATTTTCTCTTATAAGTTAGTAAATGGTTTCTTCTATAGTCATTCAATTTAGAAAATTAAGTCTTCTTGTTTACTCTTAATTTGCTTACGGCAGAGTGATGACTCTTCTCTGTTTTAGATCTGTTTTTTTTTTAAGTAAATTATTGGATTCTTTATATATCTACTTCGAAGGTTGTATTTCATGCATTTATTTCCTTAAGGTTTTGTCTCATTCATATTGTTTTGTTTTAATTAATGTTGTTATTTGCCACCTTTCTAGAACGCTTTTAGTCAAAACAGTGAAACTTGATAACCGAAAACGAATAAAGCTATCCAACAGCATTTTTTGTGTACTGTGGTTGTTGACTTATTGTGTTGATCTTGCGTTTGTGGAAAATGAGAGAAGAAAGCAAGAAGCAAGCTATTTGGGTTTGTGAGGATAAACGTTTTTATTCTTCTTCTCAAATAAAGACTTTTGATTTCATTTGTCTCTAAATTGTAATGGATTTTGGTGAGTAAAGAGGAAAAATGTGAGCGACTAACATATCTTCTTCTTCAAACTACAACATATTAAAGAATAAACTCTCTTCTTATAATGAATGTTATCTAAAAGTTAAAGATGGAAACTCTAATTCAATATCATGAAACATAATTACCACGCCCTTTATAAACAAAATTAGAAGATATTCTTCTCTGAAGGTACGCGTGGGTACTCATCTACCACTCCAGTAGATGTATTTTATGGTCGTAAAAGATCCAAATAAGTAAAAAAAGAACAATATTAATCTAGCGTTAGTAATAAATCAACCAAACTAACATATATGTGAAAAATTATGAAATTTCAAATAATTCTTTGTATTATATTAAATTATAAGTGGAATTTTTGAAATTTTCCCAATATTAAGTCAAAGGGAAAAAAGAGTCTACTAGTTGTAGTTTTGTAAGTAAATAAAGCAAACAAAATAAAATGTAAGTCGACAATCTAAATACAGTATAACTTCTATAAATTAATAATCATCAAACATTAATAAATTTTCTCGGTTCCTAGTCGGGTTAATGTAAAAATTAACAAAATTCGATAAAATGATAAGATAATAATTTTTTTGAAATTCCTATGTAAAATATAGTTCCAATAATAATATAAATTAATAATCATAAATAATTATGCATATATAACTATGATAATGTACTAAAATATGGCTTCAGTGATTTTTATTTTACTTATCATTAAAAAAAAACTCTTATGATTATTGGTATCCGAAACTTGTAAAAAATTATAGCTATGATAATTGATTCTTTACACATAACCTTTCTAAATGTATTGTAATATATATATATATCGTTTTTGACTTTACCACCAACATTAAGAATAATAACCATATTTTCTTCTAAATTTTGTATTTAATAACATGTATTATTTTTATCATGATTTTATATTATGATTTTAACATTTATTCTATTGCGATAACCAAAAGTATAATTCATAATCTCAAGTTAATGCATATCATTTTTACAAATAAGTTCAATAAAGTTCTTTAATATAACATCATTTTGAACTTTTTTAAGGAAAATGATTACCTAAAAAGGATATATCTCTATAAATTAATATCAATTAATTAATAATTTTTTAAATTAATAAATTTTTAAAATCCTAACATTATTAATTTATAAAAGTTTTACTGTAAATTTACTATATGAGTAAGTTAACCGAGAATAATATACTTTACCAAATCGAGAAGTACAAATTATAAAAGTCGATAATTATATGGGTTAACTCTACTAAAAAGGTAACTAACCCAAAATAAGCCAACCAAATTAGTCGATAGTTTAATAAGTCAACAAATAAAGTCTAAGACTATTATTAATTAGTAGACAAACATAACGATTCAAAAAATTATTAAAATTTGTATCTATTAAATTTGAACCAGTTAGAACATAATTAAATGTATATAAACTTTCTTCTTCTTTTTTTGAACAAATTATAAACTCTCTTATTCTTTTTGGCATAGGTAGATAAAATGAGTTTGTGGTATATCATTGTTGCAATCGTCTTCTTTGCATCTATACTCATTGCAAAGAAGAACACGAGAAAGACGAAGAAGAATCTACCTCCTGGACCACCAAGGCTTCCTATAATTGGCAACTTGCACCAATTGGGATCGCACCCCCATCGTTCGATGTTCGAGTTATCCAAGAAATACGGTTCTTTAATGTCCCTGAAGTTCGGAAGTGTATCTACTGTTGTGGCATCAACACCAGAGACAGTGAAGGATGTCTTGAAAACATTCGACGTGGACTGTTGTTCACGACCTTACATGACTTATCCTGCAAGAATCACATACAATTTAAACGATCTTGTGTTTTCTCCTTACAGCAAATACTGGAGGGAAGTAAGAAAGATGACGGTTGTCGAACTCTACACGGCGAAAAGGGTAGAATCGTTTCGGCATGTAAGAGAAGAAGAAGTTGCCTCGTTTGTCGAATTCATCAAGGAATCTGCTTCATTGGAGAATCAAGTTAACTTCAACCAGAAGTTATTGAAACTCTCTGGATGTGTGATTTGTAGAGTAGCGTTTGGTTTACGTCTTAAAGGGAGTAAACTTGAGAGTACTTATGATGAAGTCATTGTACAAACTTTCGAGGTGTTGGGGAGTTTCGCAGCAGCGGATCACTTCCCGGTTATTGGCAAATTCATCGATAGGATCACGGGGTTACATAGTAAATGTGAAAAGGTTTTTAAAGTAATTGATTCGTTTTTCGATCAAGCTATAAACCATCATCTAGAAGACGAGAGTATTAAGGATGATATCATTGCCTTGCTTCTCAAGATGGAAAGAGGAGAAACTGGACTTGGAGAGTATCAACTTACAAGAAACCACACCAAAGGAATTCTTCTGGTAAGTAATGAAAAATTTCTCAATTTATAAACTCCCATTAATCTCTAAGTTCTTGTTTTTTTGTTTGGTTTAACTTTTGTTACAGAATATTCTTACTGCTGGAATAGACACTTCTGCACAAACTGTGACATGGGTGATGACACATTTGATTAAAAATCCAAGAGTTTTGAAGAAAGTGCAAGCAGAGGTTAGAGAAGTGATAAAAGACAAAGACCATATCACAGAAGAAGACATAGAGCAACTCGAGTATCTGAAATTGGTGATTAGAGAAACATTCAGGATATCACCTCTTGTGCCACTTCTAGTTCCAAGAGAGGCTTCAAAAGATGTAAAGATTGGAGGTTATGACATTCCAAAGAAAACATGGATCCATGTCAACATTTGGGCTGTTCATATGAATCCAAGCGTTTGGAAAGATCCGGAAGCTTTTATCCCGGAAAGGTTTATGGATAATGAAATTGACTATAAAGGTTTAAACTTTGAGCTTTTGCCGTTTGGTAGCGGAAGGAGAATGTGCCCAGGTATGGGTATGGGTATGGCTTTGGTACATTTGGCTCTTATCAATCTTCTTTACCGTTTCGATTGGAAGCTTCCGGAAGGAATGAATGTAGAAGATGTTGACCTTGTAGAATCATATGGACTTGTATGTCCTAAGAAAGTTCCACTTCAACTTATCCCGATCCTTACCCAGTGGACTTGAGTGTACTTCACTTTAATTAACAATTTCAATGTTCAAAATAAAGTACTGTGTTGATCGATCTTGTAATACCATTTACCATCAAGAAAATATTTGTTCAACTTCATTCTATAGTTTTATTCCAATCTTGTTGCGTAAGCACAACTCCTTGGGACAAAAGTGATGTTATAAGTTGCAACAACCTTATCATAAAATAAAATCTAACGAAGATTTATGTGGACATTCGATCTATTACAAAAGATGTTTAAACCTTCATTACAAAACAAACTTATCTTGAAACCATTCCACGCAGCTACATCCTTGGAAGCATTCAACGCAACCACATATTGTACGTCTCTTCATCTCTCTCTCTCCCCTTTATTGGGAACTCTTCATTCAACGCAATCCCAAAGACAAATACAATAAGTCACTTCATCTCTCTCTCTCTTCCCTTTATTGGAAACTCTTGACTACAAAGTTTAAGGTAATTTTGAGGATGTCTCTCTGCTTTTGATCATATTCTCTTATACAAGAATATAATTTTTTTATTAGTAAATCTCTTATCGAACTATACGGTTTATATTTTGACAAAAATAGAATTATTCGAGTTAGGCAAGTCTTATTATATTGGCTTAGGGTAGTGATGAGCGTTAGAGGTTTTTAGATTTGTTCTTTCTTTCTATTACTTTGAATATATTAACTTTATACAAACTCTCTTCTTTATTTTTTGGTCGAATACAAAATCTCTTCTTTATTTTTTAACTTTTTTCTGTAGGGAGACAAAATGAGTTTGTGGTATATCATTGCTGCAATCGTCTTCTTTGCATCAATACTCATTGCAAAGAAGAACACAAGAAAGACGAAGAAGAGTCTACCTCCTGGACCACCAAGACTTCCTATAATTGGTAACTTGCACCAAATGGGATCGCAACCTCAACGTTCGATGTTCAAGTTATCTGAAAAATATGGATCTCTAATGTCTTTAAAGTTTGGAAATGTATCTGCTGTTGTGGCGTCAACTCCAGAGACGGTAAAGGATGTTTTAAAAACGTTCGACCTAGAATGTTGTTCGCGACCATATATGACTTACGCTGCAAGAATTTCATACAATTTCAAAGATCTCGCCTTTTGTCCCTATAGCAACTATTGGAGGGAAGTACGAAAGCTGACCGTTGTTGAACTCTACACCGCGAAAAGGGTACTATCGTTTCGACATATACGAAAAGAAGAAGTTGCTTCTTTCGTTGATTTCATCAAGCAATCTGCTTCGCTGAAGGACACGGTTAACTTGAACCAGAAGTTGCTGAAATTGTCAGCAAGTGTGATTTGTAGAGTTGGATTTGGGATAAGTCTTAAAGGGAGCAAACTTGAGAATACTTACAAGGAAGTCATTGAAGGAATAACGGAGGTGTTGGGGAGTTTCGCAGCAGCAGATTACTTCCCGGTCATTGGCAGTTTCATCGATAGGATCACGGGGTTACATAGCAAATGTGAAAAGGTTTTTAAGGCGATGGATAGATTTTTCGATCAGTCGATTAAGCATCACCTAGATGATGAGAGTATTAAAGATGATATCATTGACTTGCTCCTCAAGATGGAAAGGGGAGAGGTTGGACTTGGAGAGTTTCAATTTACTCGAAACCACACTAAGGGAATTCTTCTGGTAAGTAATGAAAAACTTCTCAATTCAAACTTCATTCTTCTTGCAAGTAATGTGTTTTTGATTGTTACAGAACGTTCTCATTGCTGGAATAGACACTTCAGGACACACTGTGACATGGGTGATGACTCATTTGATCAAAAACCCGAGAGTTCTGAAGAAAGCGCAAGCCGAGGTGAGAGAAGTGATCAAAAACAAAGAAGAAATCAAAGAAGAAGATATAGAAAAACTCGAGTATCTGAAAATGGTGATTAAAGAGACACTTAGGATAAACCCGCTGGTGCCGCTTCTAGTTCCAAGAGAGGCTTCGAAAGATATAAAGATCGCAGGTTATGACATTCCAAAGAAGACATGGATTCATGTCAACATATGGGCTGTTCATAGGAATCCAAACGTTTGGAAAGATCCAGACGCGTTCATCCCAGAGAGGTTTATGGATAAAGAGATTGACTATAAAGGTTTAAACTTTGAGCTGTTACCGTTCGGAAGCGGAAGGAGGATGTGTCCAGGTATAGGAATGGGTATGGCTTTGGTGCACTTGACTCTTATCAATCTTCTTTACCGTTTCGATTGGAAGCTTCCAGAAGGAATGGGGGTAGAAGATGTTGATCTTGAAGAATCATATGGGCTTGTGTGTCCTAAGCAAGTTCCACTTCAACTAATCCCAGTCCTCACCCAGTGGACTTAGACTTCACTTTAAAATTTCATAGCTCAAAATAAGTATTGTGAATTGTGAAGACCTTATACCATTACCATCAAGAAAATGTTTGTTCACTCTATAGTTTTAGCCACATATCACAACTTCTTGGGACCATTACTACCGAATCAAATTGCGAAACAAAAAAGGAGGGGAATGATTTTGCTAGGACTAGAAACTAAACACTCACAGTTGGTGATGGAGGAAGACATTGTCTTCTCCTTTCCCCTCTTCTGCTTCGGTTCAAAGAACCCGATGAAGAAAACGAAGGACTAGGTGGAAATCTACTTGATCTGCTCCGCAGTTTCTTCTTTTCTGCTTCCGGAATCTTCTCCTCCTTTGATCTCACCTGCCTCACCTTCGTCTCGTTCAGTTCCGCCGGCAAAACACAGTTGCAGAACAAACCTAAAGACAAATACAAACCTAAAGTTATGAGCTTTTACTAAAACAGAGTAAAAGCCAATGTTCTTTTTTCGTAGCTTCTTACCGAAGCGAGCTAGACGGTTAACCCAACTAGGGATAGATCTACGGGTCAGTTGAACACAAACATCATTGCAGAAGTGATTGCAATTCTTTGTGATCAGGTGGTAAGTGTTTCCACAATACTCTTCCGCAAGTTTGTCCATAAAGCCACGGACTTTTTCGGGATCCAAATCCGTTCTTCCGATCAAAATAGACTTCCTGAATGTGAAACCAGGACATTGCTTTGGTTCCACCTCGAAAATCCCCGTAGTTGAATGCTCGTGAGCTCCAAAACCATACTCAACCCCATGAACTAACCAAACAATTTCATAACACAATATCAATCCAACAATTTTTGTTTCCCTTTTTTTTTTCTTAGAAACAAACAAAAAAACTACAACGAGATCTAAGTAATAAGATAAATTCACAATATTCAATTCAAGAGTCATATAAAAACCATGAAATCAGAAGAGTTGATCCAAAATTTGGTCAAAAAGTTTCCAGTTTTGGAATCTATTGAAACATGTCTATTTCAATTTCCACAAACAAACAAGCCAACAAACAAAACATCAAACTAAAAAGTCTCTTTACTTCAACAAAGAAACAGGCTAAAAAGTCATTTCAATCCCCTGTTCAAATCCAAATTTTCCATAATTCCAATCCCCTGTTCAAAAGTTGTAAGCTTTTAACCAAAACCCACCAATAATTTCAGAAGAAAAGTTCAAGTTTTTTTTTTTTTTTGTTCTCGGAGAAAATTCAGAAACAGAGACGATACCTTCAACACCAGAGTGGTAGATCCCGAGACCTAGCCAATAAGCATAGCCATTGATGGGTGTGAGATCGTAGACATTCAGATAAACCGGAACGGAACCGGGCTTCTTCTTCCGTCCGGTCACCACCACCATTCTACACAACATCTTCTTTAACAAACGAAGGAAGAAGAAGACTCAAGATTCGAAGGGTTTTAAAGAAAAATAACAAAGTTGAAGAATTGAAGAATCTTTATTCTTTCTGCAAATCTTGAGCGAAGCTTCTCATGTTTCCTTCTTTCTTTAAAAGTTACATTCTTTTCTGCTTTTTTTGTCATCCTTCACTCCTTTTGTTTAGGGTATACATTATTGTTGTCTAGTCCCTATAAATTTATGTTTTTTACGCTTTGACCCAAATATTATTAATTTGAGTTTTCACGCTACGTGAGAGAGCTACGAAGAGTGCAAAGTGCACCTGCATTTTTATTTTATTTTTTTTGTCATCTATGTGGACCAAAACGGGCTGGCCCACTAGCCCAATCCTCAACATAGGAGGAGGAGGGGTTCAAACCCCTCACATGGGTGCCAAGAGAGTAGTGTGTACACCACTGCACTATGAGTGCTTTGGCGTGCACCTGCATTTTAAAAGTAGTTGTAATATTCTGAAAGTTATAATATATAAAAGTTGGTGGCAAGAAAATATTTATTATATTTAGAATATGAGATATTAGCAAGATTTATAGAAATTTTACAAAAATATTATAGAAGATTAATGGTGATGAATTGGAAATGCTTTGTTGCTAATTAATTGTGGAGCATCAATATACTAGTCGGTTTGGTTCTGATTAATTGGTCATATTTTTCCCGGTTATCAATAAAATGAAATCGAATTTGTTCTAAATCAAATAATTCAATGTTATGCGATGAAAATGAAAAAATCTTAGCCAATCAGTTTGTATATATTCAAACTGAATTAGTAATGTCTTTCAACATAGTTATATATAAAACTTATAATTATCGTGAAGGAGAAAAAAAACATCAACAATAATTAGTCTCAGAACATTTTTGTTGCAACTGCGATGCATCGAACCGGGCTTGTACGTTAGATAAACCGGTGCAACGGACTCAATTTACCATTCATGGAAGTGGGGTGGCAAATTGTGTAATAAAATGAGGAAGAGGAGGGTGAAATAAGTATTATAGAAATATAGAACTCGACAAAGCCACGAGCTTTGTCTCAGGAGTCGTGTCTTTGTGTACGTACTAAGTAACCGATGACTAGCTGTTAGGGCGTGAAGTTGCAACATAATTACGCCACTTTAATAATTTTAGATTGGTTTGTGCTTAATTGAATAAACATAAACGACAAAAAAACATATTTTTCTACCGAGTAAAAGTAGTAACATTATAAAATGTAAAAGGTGTAACGTTATGTGGATTATCTTAACAACAACAAAAACATTACAGAGATTAAGTTAAGTACAAGTATCATATTTGAGTTGAAATGGCCTAATTTGCAATGTAGTATTGTTTAAAGTTTTTTTTTCGTTCTGAAAGTGTAATCTTGTCTCAAGATTTTAAGACCCTAATAGCGAAGAATAATTAACGGATCCGCAAATATGATCAAATATATATTAAAATATTGTAAGGTGCGAATTTATTTTTGTAGTTTGAGCGTAAGATTGTTGTACAATACTTTCATTAAAAATACTATGAATTCGTAAGGAAAGGCTTATAACTTCTTGCAAATGATCGTCAATAATAGTATTTAATGAACTCGGCATTGGGGTTAACACAAGATACATTAATGGACTCTTCACAAACGTTTTAGCCGTATTTTGTAGATTGTTGATTAATAAATAGTTGATGGAAAAAATATCAGATACTTAACCAAATAAATTAAGGATAAAAAAAAAACAAAAGTAATGGGGATAAAGCTAGTGGAATCAACATTCGACTCAGAAGATTATAATTTGGTACTTGGTCATATTCTTCTAAAAGTAAGTTTTTTGTTTCCACTGAATTATAAAGATAAGTTATACCATATTAGAAAGGTAATTTAAAGTTATTTAATCAGAGATTCGTTTGTTCAATACTCGATATATATTATTTCTAATAGGGTGGCTTTAAAAGGTCAACAAACTATGTCTATTTAATGACATCCGACAATTAATTAGACATGCCCATTTGTGGAGCGACTTTGAAGACCAACAAGTTGTGTACATAATCATAGACAACTTACCAAGTATTACTAGTATATTCTACTAATCATTTTGTCAATTACCATGTTTATCATAATTTTAAATATTTTGTCTTGTTCGTTATGATTGGTACTATTACTAATATAGTCAGAGACTCATAAATGAAAAGTTGTTTTATATATGGTCAACAGAAATTAATAAGCGAAATAAATTAAAGAAAAAATAGAGATTAATCTTTACAAAACCGGCCATAATATCATATGGAAGAAAAAGAGGTCAAAGCGACGACGTTATGAGCCGGTCGATGACTTCTACTCTTGCACCTTCCTTAGCTTTTCTCGATCACGTCTTTGTTGGAAATAGTACCGAAATACAATATATGTGAATCCACAACAATGTAGAGTTTGCTTCCAAATATGATACAATCATACAATAACCGATTCTATAAAACCCCATTAAATTACATGCCTTTATCTTTTATGGACTTATATCTAAATAGAAGATTTAATGAATTAAATTTTTAGTACCTGTGGCCTACGCAGGATAAAAATAATGAAAAATAATATTTTAAAATTATAAGTTAATCATTTATTTATTACATAATCAATCACTTATTTAAATTAACAAACATGATCGATAGCCCAACCCATGTGCCTCGTCTCATAGCCGTTTCCTATCTTAGCCTCCATCCTTACCCGTCCAGCCCCAATCTCTATCTCTTGCCTATCCCGCCCAGCCCCAATCCTTACATTTCATGAAATATGATTGAAAAATCAATTTAGTTGTGCAGTACATAGGATCATATATTACAATTTTCATATGATTTTGGTGGTGTATTAGGCTAACTAAACTATTGGCTGCTAAAGCAAATAATAACCTTCTCTGCTAGTTTGCTATATCTGCAAAGATAAATATCATTGATTAAAACACTAATCAAAGGACCGAAAAAATATTCAAGGCAATTAGAAATAAATTAGAAAGTCGGCAATACGTCTAGCCATATAATAACACATATCACCATGTTTATAAAAAAAAACACTAAAAAACACATATGATCATGTACAATAAGATAAAATCCGAAGGATTAACACACTGATGGTTTTTTATTATTTAGCATCTCATGATCATTTGGATTTTCCTGATTTCATGACGATTCATGAGTTTTAGTTGTTCTCGGTTTGTAATATGAGACGATCTCCTAACATCAAACGTTTAGAATTAACTTTGTATAACCAATACGAATACTAGAATACATATTGTTTTAATATTACTAAAATACATAGAGTTAACATCAAATGTATAACCAATACATTACTAAAATACATTTATAAAATTTTAAACCATACGAATATCAGTATATCACTATACGGAAACCATAGTAAAAACTTTAAATCATACGAAGAGTTCGTAACCAATACATTACTAAAATATATTGCAGTCAACGAGATAACAATGTGGTGATTGTTATCTAGACGATTTAATGATTTAATCTTTTAGTAAAATCTTATGTTAACGAAAAAAATCTCTATTGTTTTTTTTTTTTGTGGTCAACAATCGCCACATTGAGTGGAGTGTCTACGATGTCACGGGGCCTTCAAATTTCAAAGAACGTCGATATTTGCTTGCTTTTTTTCAGTTGTGGGCCTTGTGGCCCAATCATAGAGAATCATTTTACTCTTTGCCAATCCCGATCTCCGGCGAACCTCCCTTGCTGCTTAGGTTTTAATATGGCTTCTTTCCGGTGACGGTTCAAAGCTTAGTGGTTTCTGTGAAAGTCTATGCTCCAAGATGTGTGACTGAGTTTTAGGAAAGTTTTTGGGACCAAACTATAATTCACAAGAAATGAAAATAACTCGAAGGGCTCATCAGGTTGGTTACATCACATGTTGCATGTGTGACTGTCTAAATGTGTGATGTATCTTTCGTGGATTTATTCATAACATTGTGTGATTTTCTTGTTCATTGATTCATTCTCACTGGTGGGGAAAACAAAAAAGATATGACAGAACGTTAATTTGATTCAATTATCTTCGAACTATTTGTGGAAAAAACACGTCAAGTCTTTGGTGATGAAAGCAATTTTTTTTTCTTCTTTTAATGTGTTATATATGACATATGGAATCATTCATTGTCTAGTGTACACCAAATTTGGGGTCTAAACAAAGAGAAGCATTCTTTTTCAAAAAAACAAAGAGAAGCATTGGATGCTTTATTGTGTTACATGCTTTTCTGTATACTGTCTAATTAATTAGGCCTAGTGATATATTTCATATCTTGTTTCAATTTTCTTCTACTACTCTTTGCTTTTAGTGTCACAATCAATCCTACACAGCAACTGTCTTCTTTTCCTTTTTTATATCTGTTTTGTTCTGTTTGAGTGTCTTGTTAACAACTTTTAAATAATTCGAATGATTGTTCTAACTTTTAGGTAACCCAACTTTGACGATATAATATTATTTACTTTTTATTGTGACTATGAAACCAAATCTTCCCAGAGATCTCAATATCTTCTCTTTTCTTCTCTTTTGTCCTTTACTCTATACAATTTTCTCTTCCACTTCTACTTTATACGGTTGTTGGGTGTCTACCTGAAATCCATTTTTGTATAGTCTACAAATCTCTGACTAAGTAGAAATTTGTGAAAAAAGATGTATATATTAAGAAATCCTTATACTAGACAATAATATATACATAAGAGTACTAACTCCTGGACAATATCACATGAAAAAAGACAATAAAATGCAATAATCAAGAAAAATAATCTTAGAGCTTGAGGGACAAGTCAAGCTTATGCTGTTCTTCTTGATTACTGCTAAACAATCTTTGATCTTCTCCTCGCCATTGTTCAAGAATCGGTGACCCTACTAGAATCCTTCCTATGTTGCTCGATGATTTACCGATATTTGTTGATGGTGAAGTTACTGAAGGAGCCATACTCATCATCATCTGATGTTGATGTTGATGTTGATATTGATGAAGATGAAAATTCTCCATTGAAGAAAGTTTACCTATCGCTGGTTGTTGATCAAATGGAAGTCTACTTGACCAGTTGATCTGACCATACTGACCACCAACCCCGTTATAAGAAGAAATTAGCTTGTGGCTCATCGAGTGTGCTTTAATCCCTAAAGACCTGTTGTTGTATTGTCGATGGAAGGAAACCGGAGAGAAACCGTAAGGATGTCCAAAAGCTGATGAGGCTGATCCTAACATTCGTTGTCCTCTCTTAGCCAACGTTCTCTCTCTCTTGTGTGCGTTTTGGTGACCACCAAGAGCTTGTGAGCTATAGAAAGTTCTTTGGCAGTAGTTGCATGAGAAAAGCTTTTGTTCTGTAGATGTAGAAGATCCATCACAACTCTGACTAACAACGATAGTACTCGAGTCTATGCAATCGATGAGATTGAGTTCTTGATTGAGCTGTTCTTGACTAGAATCATGATCGTCTACGAAACTTTGTTCAAGGCTCTGGTTTAGAGAATCTTGACGTGGGGAAACTATGCAAGAGGGATTTGAAGGTAGTAGTTGCTTGTCCCTCGAAACGTCCATGAAGGCTACAAAGGGAACAAGATTTTACCAGGTGATGATTTCTTCTCTCTGTCTCTCTCTCTCTATTATTAATAGCTGTGAATGGGAGGAGAAAGTAGATGGTACGTATTAGAAATGAATAGACAAAGAAAACAATATACCCTACACTAGAACATTTTCTTAGGTTATTGTAATAAGTGGACCAAAGTACTATGAAGATGAGAGCGATAGGTAGGTTTGGTTTGATGTCACACCATTCTCACAAAACACTTAAAAGCTACCTGATTGGAACTCCACCACCTAAACACCTCTCTCTCTATATATATTGTTATATATTCTATATCCATTTATAGGACCCTTTCCTTTTTTGGCTGCTTCCTCCTTCAATAACTCAATCCATACATTCATAATGTCACCATGGTTAGAAAAGCCCTATCAGAATTCCTTTATTATTCCCTGGCCACAATCAATCGATAAGTTTATCTAGGGCCGTCTTTTAGCATATGCAACTCGACTCAAACACAAAAATTCCATTAATTTTTTTTAAAACTATATACATTAATTAGGTCCATATTTATTCAAAATACTATATGACTATATTAATCAAGACAGCCTCAGCTTATCATATATATATGTAGAGGTTTAATCACGGGATATAAGATGGTCATGTGTATTCATGTGATTGATGCATGCATTGTGTTTTGTTGAAGATGGTAACTTGGTAACCCCTGATCCTTAAGAATTGTATGTGCAGTTTTCCTGCCTATTTGTATATGGTTTTTCTATCTTTATAGAGAAAAAGATACAAAACGACAGTGGAAAACTAAGCAGTTCTCAAAATAGTTAGAAAACTAGTACATCTGATGAAACGACAGGAGAGGAAAATGACAACAAAATGAAAACGATGTGAAAAGAGAAGGGGTACTGGAAATGGACCATCAAAATTATTTCAGGTCTGTTTATGCTAACTTTTTGTAACTCCACGAGGTAAGTGGCCATTTCGGTCTCCTTTAACTTCTACTGTGGGCCTCTCTTTCATCTTTCCTTTCATAGTCTTCTTCAATCGAGGCCAGACCGAAACTCAAATTAATTACGAAGTATATAACCTTTGTTCGAATTTTGTAATACTCAAGCAAATGTTACTAGTAAAAAATGTTAATTTTTGTTAAAACTTAGAAAAAGGGCCATAACACAAGAATTTTTCAAAAGGTCATCCATCATTAAACTACTCTCGTCTAAACACGTTTAAATGTGAGATTTTAATGGAAACTAGTGCATTAGTTTGATCTTGACAAACTACTTGGTTAGTACTTAAAACATATGTTAATAACTTTTTCCTTCCCGATTTTTTCTTTGTATATGTTGTTCTCCTTCCTTTTCACCTTTAAAAAAAAAAGGTTTAGCACACCCATAGAACAACTTGTAAACCACTCAAATGTTTTCAATTCATAGACTAACATGGCAACTGAAAAAACTCTTTATTTGGTGAACGAGAAATTGTGGCTGGACTCCTTTCATTATAATGTATTTGATCCATTTTATTTTTTTATCTTAGTGTGAAATAGTAGACCATAGTATGACTCAAAGAATAGTTTGTCTTTATGAGAGATCAACCTCTTCTTTTCGTATGATATTAAAGGGGGAGAAAAAGATTTGAAACTTCCACGTTCTTCTACTTTATCGCCTAAAGAGTTTTGTGGATTAATTTGTCAATATGAATTTTGGTTTCCCACTAATATTTCATCATGAAACACAACTAGGTTGCATGACAAAAGTCGCTTTCTTCCACCACTTGGAACTTATCTTTTGGAAGCTACGTCGGCAAGATCAAACCCACTTGAGCGTCGGGTAAAGGTTTTTCTTTCTCAACCATCTTCGATTGGGTATATGATACAGTTCCTACCAATCTAAGATACTACTTAACATTTCCAAAGTTTAGCTCAACTTTATTTAGCAAAAAAAAATAAAAAGTTGTTTAGCAAAAAAACAGCTTAAGTAATTCAAATCTACTATCGAAACACCTAATGGCAATTTTGTATATTTGTCGTATGCGAATCGCGACCGAGTTGACGGGTCCAACGTTACAAATGGCCGACACAGAATTGGGAAAGCTGATTCAGAGTTTTTAATTGCTACTTGCTAATTATTATTATTTTTATGATCTAATGTACTCGTAGGTTGAATGATAAAATTTTAGAAATATAGGTCAATGGTAATGGTTTGATATAAATAAATTTTGGAGGATTTAATTTTTCATTTAAATGTTACGGAACGGATAATGTTTTTAGTAACATGTTACTTTCTGTGGTAATTTATACTAACTGTATTTAGTAAATGGAATTCGAGTTAATAATTTTAATTTTAGATTTTAGTATTGTTTTTTTTGTGTGAAAAGAGTTTAGTATTGTTATGGCATCATGTGATAAATTAGACATTTGACAATATATATACATGTAACCGAAAAATATTATGTCATTAACAAAAATCGTGTTTTCCATTACAATATATTTTTCATTTACCTAATTTTTTAAATATTCCTTATTTGGAAAACTTCCCGTACGCTTTGGTGGGGTTACTATTTCCAATTCTCCATTTAGAGAGCAATTAAATTGTCATTGAATTTTGGATTCGCAAGTAATGGGAGTTAATTGTGTGTTGATGAGCCGATCGCATACCATTCCGTACCAAGTAGAGTTTGAACTTTTAAAGTGCTTTAAAGTGATAGTTAGAGATGTCTAATGGTTATCTTGTGGAAGTGGAATTATTGGTAAAACCGTAAAAGGTAAGTTACCCATATTACACTTGCAGAAAACAAAAAAATCTAGTATTAACCTCTTCTTCTTTTTTATGTTATCCCATTATATATTAATTGGAGAATGATTTGCTTAGCTGTCTTCACCAAAATCATTCTTCCAATTTTAATGTGACATGACATCCCTTAAAATATGTCATGTCATTCTCTCTAATTTAGCCCATTAATCCCTAATTAAAATTAGCCAAAATTCGTGACAAAAAAAAAAACCAAATTCAATAATTAAAATCAGCCCAAGTTCAAAACAAGGATGAGAATGATGACTCCATTGATAAAGTTAAGAAGTGATTATCCAAAAATAATCTCACGGAAAAGGAGATTATTTTATTTTTACATGCTTTCTTTCGATTATTTGATTAGGAATTTTAGTTATTGTTACTTTTAAAATGTTTTTTTTTGGATTGTAATTGATCTTACTTTATTTTCAAAAAAGTCTGTTCAACCAAAAAGATCAATTAAATAAATCGATTATATTTCGTTTCGGTCCACATATAAATTGATGTATCATCATCAACTCCAAAGTTAAAACTATGGTAATCTTTAGTAAAATCTACATAAGATTAATCTGACGTTTACAGAATAAAGAAAATCGTTATCTCCCCAAATTTGTCTATCCAAAATTTAAAAATATCTCAAAATAAAATATATGAGCAACTATAAATTTAAAAGTGTAGAATTTGGCTGCTATAAAATTTATATATCATCAATTCTAATTTTCAAATATAAAAATCTTTGATAATTAGAAATATTGAAAGCTTTCAATAAAAAATTAACTTTTTTTGATATTTAATTAATAATGGACTTAATATGGTCCGGAATTTATGTACCATCAAATCTAAATATAAAAATATGAAAATATTTAGTAAACTCTACATAATAAAAATCTTGTGGAAATATTCTAATTAAATAAGAATTACCATATTTTGATTAATTGATTCACGTTAACAACATCCAAAATTTTAATACCATTATTTATAATTGAAAAATTAGGAAAATCGTTAAGAGTATTTCCACAAAATCGTTAAAGTAATAAAGTCTCGGAAATATTTCTATGGAAATATATTAAAATACATCATATATTTTATGGAGATAATCTTAACGTTTTCAATTATTTATCCCCACGGACGTGATTTATGAGAAAATGCTTATGTATCATCTCTACAATCACTCTCACCAAAATAATTATGACATGGCTAACAAAATTGTGACATGACAATTTGAATCAATAACAAAATCTTGTAAAATTAAATTTATATTTGTTACCATAAATAAATCAAAAGAGTTTTTAATCAATATATTATCAGATTTTCATTTTTATTCTAAAATTATATAAAAATTTGGTTTATCATTTAAAAATAGTTTAGAAATTGATTATTGTAAAAATAAAATGTTATATTCTTTTGAAAATAATAACAAAGACTTACCAAATTTTTAAAAGAGAATTTTATATGTTTGTGAAAAAGTCTTCCCAAGTTTATAACAAAAAATGTAGTCATTCTTTTGAAATTTTTTCTACGCAAGATAATTTGAAAGTAATAAAAATATTTTTTTATTCAAAAGCAACAATTTTTTTATCTGCATTTTGTTTATAAAAATATTAAATAATTTATTTTTTATTCTAAATACTACTTAAGATATTCGGACAAACCAAATTTAACATGTTTTTTCCTTAACTCTAATTTATTACATTTTGATTTGACACATTTACATATATAAAATAATTAAATGGTAAAACTAAATTTTTGAAATTCATATTATTAATAAAAACAATATTATTGACCAAAAAATTAAAAAAAAAAAATCAACAACAATATCTATAATAAAATCAAACAACTACATAATTCACATTTTTAAATATTAAATTTTCTAACAAAACTAAATAAATAATTTATCCGCGTGTACGCGGCATAATTACCTAGTTTCGATTTAATTAAAGGACCAAAAGTCCAAATTACAACCTGAACAAGTCAGTATCCAAAAGATCAAGATCGATACAACATACGTCAATCAAGACAGTCAAAGAAATCAAAAATTTGGAACAAAATATCATATCAATTACGAGCCAACAATAGAGAAAAAGGCTTTCTCACTTACAAAAACATCAGCTAACCAAGAAGAAAACCCTATGGCCACATAAGATTGTGTACATCGATCTCTTGTAACACTTTGTGCGATGAGAAAGGCTCCTCTATTAACTTTTCTTGACACATTTTCCAATTTCCAGTCCTCAAAACGGCTTAAAACTTCCAGAATAGCATTAGACTGAAATCCAAAAGAGGGCCATGCCATCAGTCTTGTGGTTGCCCATACTAAAGTTGCATCCTCCACTGCAAATATTACTTTGTTAAACCTATGAGCAATTAAACTTTCCATTGCCCAGATCATGCAAATCATCTTTGCATCCTCAAGACTTTCCACTTCAGAGAAACCTCTTCGGCTATGAAGCAAAACATCAGCCATTGCGTCTCTTAAAACCCATGATCTACCAGCAACTTTATGCACTTTGTCCCAAGAAACTCCAAAATTGCATTTGAACCATGATTGTGGAGGCGCTTTCCAATTGTGATGTGAGTTCACCATTAAAACTTCATGATTTGTTTCCCTTTGTCTCTCCACTTTTTTTTGCTAAAAACCACTGCTTCACTTCATCATGAATCTTGTTGACTGTCTCATTTTCCGTGTACATGATGTCTTCAAACAGGTACTTGTTTCTGTTTTTCCACAAAAACCATATAATCCAGGGGAAGGACCTTTTAATCTCCAATGGGACCTCAGATCTTTTTAGATATTGTAACAAATATTGCACATTGACAAAAACCGAAGTCTGATGGAAACCATTAGAAGGCTGGGGGAAATCAGTTAAGGCCCACATCTGTCTAGCTAGAGAACACGAGAAAAGCACATGTAACACCGATTCACCATCCAAACCACAAACTTGACACCGCAGATCACCCTAGCTATCAAGCAATCAGCAACTGGAATACATCACACAAGCATTTCCACAAGAAAGCTTTAATTTTGGGAGCCGTATGGAGTATCCATACCTGGTTTTTTAAACCATTTAGAGAAGAGAGCATTTCAGCCTCACAAATCAAATCTTTCTTTGCTTCTTTAAAAGAAAGCCAATACCCTGATTTCACTGAGTATTCACTACTCTTATTAAACTTCCATATCCAAAAATCTTCTTTCGACACTACCAGTTTGTTTCGGAGGATCACAACAGCTTCTCTTGGATAAAATAACTCTTGTAAAATATCAAGATCCCATATTTTGGTTCTCGGATCAATGAGGTCAGCCACCTTAAGATCAATGTTAATGAATTGATTCTTGATCAGAGGTGGCCTCATTCCATCCATATCTATCCAAGGATCCACCCAAACATTTAAAGAAGATCCATTTCCAACCTTTTTCACTAGGCCTTTGATCAAGAGAGATCTTCCATGAATAATGTTTGTCCATGCAAAGGATGGTCTCACTCCAACCACTGCATCTTTGAAGTCTAATTGATCAAAGTATCTACTTTCCAATACTTTTGGAAAAAATGAACCCGGATTATGAAGGATTCTCCATGCCTGTTTTGCCAACAAAGCTTGATTAAAGCATTCTAGATCTCTAAACGCCAAACCCCCTTGACTCTTTGCTAGACATAGCTTCTCTCAACTAATCCAATGCATCTTTTTCTTATGTTCCACCGAATTCCACCAGAAATCAGAGATAGCACTTGTCAGCTTAGCAATGATAGATTTGAGAAATTTGAAACAAGACATTGCGTAAATGGGCATTGCCATAGCAACTGATTTGATTAACACTTCCTTTCCTCCATGATATAAAGTTCTTGAAAACCAACCACTTAACCTAGACTTTAATCGATCTTGGATGTAGTTAAGCATCACAACTTTAGAACCACTAAAATATTCAGGCAAGCCTAGCTATGTCCCTGCACCTCCTTCATTCTGAATCCCTAAAATAGTTCCTGCAACTTCTTCATTCTTGGACCTTTCTCAATATCTACTTTTGAACCAAAGGTAATGGAAGACTTATTGAGGTTTATAGTCTGTCCAGTTGCATCTCCATAAATCTTCAGAATGATCTTAAGCGTATGACTTTGGAATTCTTCAGCTTTGCAGATGAATAAACTGTCATCTGCAAATAACAAGTGGTGAATAACCCTTCAGTACACCACTTGCATTTGAAAACTGAATCCCATTCAACAAACCCCTTTGTTAAACAGGTAAGATAACCCTTCAGTACAAAACACAAAGAGTGATGGAGACAGAGGGTCTCCTTGTCTTAAACCTCTTTGAGGAGTGATCAAGCCAAACGGTTGATAATTTATTAGGATTGAATAAGTGACAGAAGAAATGCATCTCATCACCCATTCAATCCAAACCCTATGAAAACCTAAGACACTCAGCAAAGCTTCCACATACTTCTACTTCACTCTGTTGTAAGCCTTGGATATATCATATTTAACAGCCATAAACTCTTTTGAAAGACAGTTATCTATTCTCAAGCTGTGGACAACTTCATGGGCAATAATAATGTTATCTTGGATCATTCTCTCTGGAACAAAAGCTGACTGATTCGGAGACACTATCTTAGGAAAAATAGGCTGCACTCTTTTGACCATTATCTTGGAGATAATCTTGTATAATACAGAGCATAAGCTAATTGGTCTTAGATCAGCAATCTTGTTTGCATTGACTATCTTTGGCAGTAAACACAAATGAGTATAATTTTATTCTTTGGGGAAAACTCTAGACCTGAAAATTTTCTGCACTTCTTTTGTAACTTGTCCACCAATGATACTCCAATATTTCTTCTTCCACTTACTCAAAGCTTTCTTGCAACTTCTCAATCTTTCAGAGACCGAAGCCCTTTGTCTTGACTGGGAGAACTTCCATGCCATATCAATTGTTTCTTTGACCCTTGGTTTGTTGAGCAGACATTTATCAAACCTAAACTGGCCTCTGTACACTTCATTCGATGCTAGCAACTTCACCAATACTGGTCTATGGTCAGACCCCCTTTTTGCCAAGAAGGTTTGGTTAGCAACCGGAAACAGCTTGTGCCATGTTTTGTTACCAAAACACATGTCCAGCCTACACTGGATCCACTTCTTATATCTTCAACCTCCCCAAGTAAAGTGATTTCCAAAGCTAGGTAACTCCACCATTTCAGATGCCTTTATCATATCAGAAAAAGGTAAAAACAACATCACTTCTTCTAGGACCACCTATCTTCTCACCATTATGAAGAATATCATTAAAATCCCCTAGCATGCACCAAGGTCCCCTCCTATGTATGTCAATTATTCTCTCCCACACGTCAGGCATGTTCTCCATAACAGGATCACCATACACACAAGAGATGAAAAACCTAAAATCTCCAAACTGTACACTGAGATCATTCAAGTTCTTATCCGCATACTTTACTACAACTTCTACACTACTTTTCCACATCACTGCTAATCCACCACTATAACCACTAGGATTAACCGTATAAACTTTATCATAACCAAGCCACTCTTGCAAATCTACTAATATATTACGTTTGTGTTTAGATTCCACAATAAACATCACCTCAGGGAAATATTCTTTTCTGATTTCTTTGAGTCTCTGAATTATCAAGCCTTCGAATTCTCCTAATCCTTGACGATTCCAGCTCATAATGCTCATTAAAGATTGAACAGTGCCTCCTTTGGGACCATCACTGGCTTTAGGCGTTTAAAAGCATTGGAACCATCCAAATTCTCAACACTTGCTTATCTTTTTGAAACAGAATCCTTCATTGCACGTGGTTTAAATCAGAAATAATCAGGGAGAAATCTCGGCTTTGGTTTGCGTCTACTCTTGGTTGGCTTTTTCCTTGGCTCACTACCTTTTCCTTTGAATCCGGAAGAGCCAGCCTCGTAGAAGCCAGACTCTTGAACCGTTGAACCAATGGAGAAAGGTTTACCCACATTGGTAAAGCTTGTACCTTCACTGACTGTGTGAGAAGCCTTAGGTTTCCAGCGCATAGCCTTTCCTTCCTTGATAGCATCCGCAAGAAAAGTGGATTTTTGTTCCGCTTTTTCTATTTCACGTGTTGATGATACTACGAAATCGTACTCGAAGACCAGTCCCTTTCCTCTATTAACATTATCAAATATCAGTGGAGCTGGCTCAAGCCTAAGAATTGTCTTTCTAGCTATCGAATCTTTCTATGCAACATCCACTGATTTCTTTACTCTATCTTCTTTTACCAGCTGATGATCCCCATTATCTACCACAAGATATTGCCTAATCTCTTGCAAAACATCTTCTGCAATTCTTGGTCTTCCCGTAGAAGGATCTAAGCCCACTTGGTCCTCTGTAAGCACTCCAAACAATGGGTCTTACTCCTTTAAGGTAGATAGGGGAGATAATAATTTCTGCAGCTCACTTCTGGCTTTCCTCTCATTGTTGAGCTCTTGTATTTTTTTCAGAATCAATATGGACAGCTATCTCTTTCGTGATTTAGCCTTTGACATTCATAGCACCTTTTCTGAACCATTTCATAGTCTACAAGAATGGTGAACGGTTTTCCCGATGGGAGATTAAACACTTTCGATCTCCTCAAAGGTCTTGAGACATCGAACGCAATCTTCACTCTCATATAATCTTGAGTTTGACTTATTTTAGGGTCAAACGCAACTTCTATAACTTGGCCAAACTTTTCTCCAATCCAAGTGACTGCTTCAGCTGTGCGGTGATTAACCGGAATCCCTCGAAGCCGAATCCAAAGAGGGATGAATTGTAAGAAATCCGAAGATGGGACTTCAACCCAACGTTCCGTAAGCCAAAATCCAGTATTAACCTCTTTGGAATTGTTTATAACAAATTCGTTTTTTATTAGAAATGATGAATTGATTTTTGACGTGATGTGGCGTGTAATAGTGAATCTGTTATTGCTATCGAACAGTAGTTTATTTGTAGTGTTTAGTGTCCCACATGAAAGACAAAAACAAAAAAAGTGAATCACATAATTAAACAGTTACGGTCTAAAATTATTAGCGCTAGATCATAAAGACAAAAACATTATAACGTAAAATCTAAAAAACTTTGGAAATATTGTACACGCCTGCCTAAATCATGAAATTTGCAAGAAAAAGTACAAGTTCTAATCTTTGGAAAATATATATATATATAAGTTTATAACAGTCGATTACGGGAAACTGGATCAGATTTTACAGTTTTCTACAATACATGGCCGTGTGTCGCACATCATATTTTTTTAAGGTTAGTTTGCGATCTTCCCTATTATTTTTTCCTTTTTAAATAAAGAAGAAGAAAAATGATTTGGGTTAAATTGAGCATTTTAAAAATATTAGAAACTATATAACGTTTGGAAGGTTTTGATTAAATCGAAGGTTATAAACAAAACTTTATATAGTAAGAAAATCAAAGACTCTCGACTGCAAAAAAGCAAAAGAAATTTGTGTGTTTCTCGTCGCTGCATTATCGGAATCAACTTGAATCTTCGATTTTCTTCCCCCAAATATATATTTGGATTCTGAAACAACAAAACCGATTTTGGGAGAAATTTGCTGAGTTTGATATGACTCTGGTCAATACTAAAGTCAAATATGGGCCTAATCTTTAAGTAGCCCATATTTATCAGAAGAAACAAGAGCTGGGCCTAGTGAAGTAAAGCCCATCTGAAGGTTGTTATAAATCTGTTTTCTCTAACAGATTTTTTCAGAGGAACAGAAAACAGAGCAACGAGAGAGAGAAGAGAAGAGTGATCGGAAATCAGAGAGTCTTCGTATTCTCCGGTGGTTTCAACGATATCCGAGGAAAATTCCGTCGTCTCTTTGTATCCTAAACCGATCAAGTCGAAGCTTTTGGTGAGGTTCTTGTGTTCTCGTTTCGTTTTTTCAATTCCGCTCATAAACAAACACAAAGAATCAACCTAACAAGAGATCAAGAATTCAATACTGAATTTATCTGAGTTCATTATGTTTATTCAAGTTTAAACTCATCAGTAGCTCACGATTACCTCAATGCTCGTAGTAGTAAGTTTCACATTTGAACCGGGTGCAGTTGGAACCGGTTAAGTGTCTTCCATACCGGTTTTTTGGAAAAAAAAAACGTAAATCTAATTTGGATTGCTCGTCGATATCTATCTGGTTCTATATCAAATCTTTGTTTATTTAATCAAATATCAAACGTATCACATATTTGAGATATAAAAAGATTTTCTTGTTGCTTGTTGTATCATATTTGGGACTAGGCTAGACTAAAAATAATCTTTCAAGATTTAGAATTTGATTTTCTTCTTCTTAGGGCAAGAGATGGAGTGGACAAGGGAAGATGACAAGCGGTTTGAGATTGCTTTGGTGGAATTCTCAGATGATTTTGAGAAGCTCGCCGCGTCTATAAATAAACCGGTGGAAGAAGTGATCAAGTACTACGAAGCTGCGGTCCATGATGTTGAGTTGATCGAATCTGGTCGTGCTGTTGTACCTGATTATGTTGATTACTTGTCACTAACGGAAGCACATCAGATTTCATCATCACAGTCCAAAAACAGAGAGAAAGTTAGAAAGAAAGGAAACCCTTGGTCAGAAGAGGAACACAGGTTAGTCAAAACACACATGTGAAGGGTTGATGATTTTTAGGGTTTTTGTTGGTTAGGGAGAAAGTGAAGTATATCATGCTAAGTAAATGAATTATGATTTTGTTGGTTGTGTATTAAAAGTAGGGATTGCATTTATCACAGTTTTTTGGTAAATATAGATGATTATGATGAATTAACGATCTTGGTTATTGGCCTTTGAAGATTCAAGTCTTCATTGTGTTGCGAGGCTTTTTGACAAGAATGTGATTTTAAAACAATGATCTTGATGAATTTTCAGAAAGTTTCTCAAGGGATTAAAGAAGTTTGGGAAAGGAGATTGGAAGAGCATATCGAGGGACTGTGTGCCGACGAGAAATGCGACGCAAGTGGCAAGCCATGCACAGAAGTATTTCCTAAGACAAACGCCGGGTAGTAAGGTGAGGAAACGCTCCAGTATCCATGACACAATTTGGGTTGATCATGCCGACAACAGTGTAGATACCGTCTCCGGATCCGAGTTCGACTCTATGAGCCAGCCACAACTTGGTGAGCAAATAAACACCTCAGAAACATTTTCACAACAACAACTACATGATGATCAAGATGGAGAAGGTGAAAGGCAGTAGTAATTCTCGTCTAATTGGGTTTTTTAGTTGAGAGTTTTCTATATAGATTTTAGGTTTCAGATCATTTGTTTAGTTTTTGGCTTCTTTTAGAAAAAAATTGACTTGTTAAGACGAGTTTGGCTAATGAAAACTATTGCCCATCTTTCAAATCCAAAGTTTCTGCATTTGAGAGAGAATAAATGAGTAATTTTGGGCAAATATCCTCCAAGTGATTCCTTGATTGGTTACATAAATAAGGCGCGAGTAGTTAGTTTCCTGAGAGAATGTCAACATCTTTGTAATTTAGAAAATGAGAAACTAATAAAGCGACAAACAAGTAAGTAACCTTTGATAGTTTCAAGAGGACTATTCTACACCTGATTTCTTCTCATCTACAACAGATTGTAAGAATGTAAAAGCAGGTTTGATCAGCTTGCAGGTTTAGAGAGCGCTCCTGCAGCAAACAACAGATTTCTCCGAGAAAACTGCACCCGATGTAAATCAAAAACAGAGTTTTAGTGTATACTTGATCAACGAGCTTTGCACTGCTATGGGTTAAAGGAAATGTACTATATGATGAGGGATCACATCTTTGGCACACACCCTGAAACGTTTATTCTAATCGAATTCTTGGTCACTAGAACGAGTTGATTTATTCACAAGCACAAAATGATAAGACTTAGCAGAGAATCCAGAGATGAAAAACATATTGGGGTTTCAAAAATGGTGGAACTGATTTTAGTAAAGAGAGCATAACTTACTCGGAGAGCGTGAACTGGTGTGGACTTGGTGGGGAAAGTCCTGAGTGAGCGCAATCTGTTCGAGTTCCCATTTCTGATAAACAACAAATTATAAATCGTTTTTAACAAAAGAAACAACGATTCAAAGAGAAAAAGTGAACAGCTTTCCAAGGAGCAAACTTACTTTTCCTCGGCCTTTGTCAATTTAGTACTTGAGGTGACGTCCCACAGTTTCACTGTGCAGTCCGCAGATCCAGAAGCCAGAAGAGAACCCTCGCCGCTGAAACAGAAAAACAGGTCAGTAAGTAAGTTGTAGTAGATCTTGGATTATCGGAAGTGGAGTTCACTAATCCAAGCAAGCGGACTTGACCAACCAAAGCCAGCCATTCAATTCATGACCCAGCACATATTAGGCCTATATAACTCTTCACAACACATAACAAGAATGCATGGATATAGAAGAATCTACCAGTCCCGTAGTAAGTCACTGTGGAATCAATAAACTACACGGACCACTCTAGCTTTAAACAATGTTGCTCCGGAAGGAACCCAGAGATTATAAGCCGTCAACCAAAACCAATATAACGGTATTTTGGGTTTTACTAATTGAAACAAAATTTGAATGAAAATAAACTAATTTGCTTCATGTCTTGATCTCTCACCTGTAAGCAAGGCTCCAGACACATGAGTTATGGCCCATGAGTGGTGTGATGCAGCGAGCTGTTGAGAGGTCCCACATCATTATGGTGCCATCTTCATCGCCGGAAGCCATATATCTCCCATCTGGTGACATCGCCAATGATAAAACCATACTCCTGTGCCCAATGAATATCCGGACACATTCCCCTGTTTGGACATCCCAGAGTCTAACCGTCTTATCACTAGAGCCGGTTGCAATGTAGTTACAATTGGGATGCCACTGTACACACTGAAACCAAATGGATTTGACAAGTACAACGACAGGCCCATCAATAGGTATCCAAATGGCAATTGAAGTTATTATTCATCTCTATTAAGTTCAAACAAAAAAGCTAAGTAATCCATCGTGAGCTTTTGATTTCGAGTGGATTACAGAACAATATCTGGATCAACTTTAAATTTGACGATTTATAAATTATGAATGCCAGGGTCACATAAAAATAAAGTAGTTACTAATCTAAGTCAATAAACAATGCAAAGTGTCAGCTAAACCACTGTAAACTGTGACACGGTAATTCAATGACTTAAATTGCATACCAAAACAATTAAGAAACTTATACATGCATGATTTACAACTCAAATAGTCCCTTTATTTAACCTTTGTAAATTAAAACTAAACTCAAACAATGAAGATGAGGGACACTCACATCAACATCAGATAGATGCCCTGCCATTATCCGCAGAGGTTGTATTCGGTCCATTGACCAAATCCGTGCAGTACGATCATGAGAACAGCTTGCAAAGTAATGCCCGAAAGGGCTAAACTGCACCATGAAACGCGTATATATACATGTCCGCACCCACAAATTCCACTTATGTAAGAAAAACGAGTAAAAATTGAACAGTTATACCTGGACATCCCATACAGGGTAATTATGACCCTTGTAGCACACGAGATTGGCATTTAGTTTTGTGCTCCACAGGCGTACTGCATTAATGAATACATGGTTGGTAACTAAGAAAAGTCCGAACTAATGAGCGAGTATACGTAGACTGATGGACAGATACATACTTGTTGTATCTGCTGAAGAAGATAAAAGAAAATCTCCAGGAGGACTGAAAGTGGCCGAGTAAACTGGCCCTGAGTGACCCAGTAATAATGTATAACTTCTTCTGCCATTTGTTCCAACGATTTGGTCATTTGTATCATTTTCACCTAGCAAAGCACCTGAAACCAGACAGCTTAGTGTCTATAATTTCTCATGGAAGCACAAACAAGAATCATGAAAAATAAAAAAAAAACCAACGAGGGAAATGTAGGACAGAAATATAATTCTTAATTGTGGGTGTAAATAATATGTTTCTCAAAAGGAATGCCATTATAGAAATTCTGTTTCATAGAAATAAACATACAACTGCCAGCTTGTCCTATCTTCGCCATGTCCCAGACCTGAACACCATAATTCTCACTCAGCCATCAGTTAAAAGAGGAAGAAGAGGAAATAATCACAACCATCGAAAAAATAACATACCTTTATTGATGAATCTGAGAACCCACTAGCAACCAGAGATCCATCATGAGATATAGATGCGCAGTTTAAACTGGGGAGCGATAAAAGAGTGAGAAACACATTGCAAGCAAGCTAGAGAAAAAAAATAGGTGAAGAGGTGGACATTACCCATTATGAGTATTAACAAATGTATAAAAGCTAACAGATGGCATTGCGACACTACTCAACTGCACACGGTTTCTCAGGTCTTCAAGGATGGATTGCTCTACGTCTGTGGACCTGACATAGAAAAAAATGGGAAAAAACTTAATTAAAGTAAATCTTTGACAGCTACTATATTTATTTCTCAATTAATCAATCATGCATCACCCATATATATCACATGTTCATTCTTTTATCATCACATTCTAACACAAAATAGCAGTAAGGTATTTGGAAGTACATTACTGGTAAGGCAAGCTCCGATTTTACACGTGGAGCTGGTGACACCGTGCTGGTCTCCTGGCGTACAACTTTTGTGGTTGCATTTCCTGCTTTGTCCTTCTTTAACTTTTTTAAGGAAGAGCCTTGCTTTCCGATTTCGGAGGCTCTTTTCTGAACACGGTATCAATTGACGAGTAAATATGGGATTTCCAATTCAGAAATTACTGATCTAAGTTGAAGCTACATATCACCTTGCTATCATCCATGTCGCCGTCTTTACTTTCTCCTTGTCCCTTCTCAGAATCAGACAGTAGACCTGTCTTTTCAAGGCGGTCTTCTAGCGAGTCTTCAAGCAACTATGAAAGAAACATGCATATGTAGCTAACGCCTTTGCAAATATAATATCTTCCCCGGAAGGAGGTATCAGGTATTCCTCCAGTAAAAAAAGAGTAAAAGAAGCTTTAGGAAAAATACGTACTCCCCACTGTATTTCTTTTTGATTGATGTGATTAGCTTTGTCTTGAAAACTCCCAACAATGGTGACAGCCTCTATGTCATCAGATGCGGAATTAGGCTGTCCCGAGTAGACTGCAACACATGACACACGACCAATCGGTGGATTTAATCTCTATCCAAAAAATTGCTACATGCTATTGCATATATATGGAAAGAAACACATTTACCTTGGAAATTGATGTGCTCGTTAATAATACCAAGCATTAAAGTAGATTCTGTCCTATGTAGATACTGAAGCAATAGATCATATGAATACTGCAACATTCAGTAAGCGTATTAGAGGTCTGCAGTCGTGGAATTCGGTTAAGCAATGTAATTAAACTCTTGTCCCATTTTGGTAATAATATAAATTCACATTTTGACCCCAAAAAAAAATCAGACCAGAAAACTTGTAGCATTTGCCTGTTACCTAGCAGTCATTTTTTCACTTAAGTTTACCTGACAAATTTTTATGTTGACCTTGCTTTGTCTAAGAGAACGAGCAAATTCCATCTCCTGATAAGAACCAAGGTCATAAAACAGTTGATAAAAAAAATATGATTATCAACGTAATACGACCATATAAGGTTAGCTTAAACCTCTAGATGAGAAGGAGCAAGAACGCCTTCCAGCTTCTGAAGATCCCGTAAGTGTATCATTTCATGATCTTTACGGAAGCTGTTAAAAAAGGCCCTAGCTGGAAAACAATCGTAAAGTATTGCCCATGTGAAAAGTCGCATAAGTCACTGTATCCAGAAATCTAATAACCAAGCTTAAAAAATACTCAGAATGTCTAATTGTATTTCGAGACGTACCCTCTTGAGTGTGCCCTTTTCCCACCAGATCCATGTAACAATGAATAAAAACAGGATACATCACTCGAAGCAATTCATGCTACAAATTCGAAGCAGCTCGTCAGTTTGATTAAGGCTCGTACAAAATGAGGCTAAACAAAACGGCCAAGAGGGAAAAAAAAATGCCAACCTTATATAGATCCAGAGAGTTATATGCCCATGACCTTAGTTTGCTGTAACACTCACGGTACTGAGTTGGATCATCTTTTGATCTGGAAAAGAAAAGAAACCACATTTAGTAACCATTGTCTCTACAAGATCAATTTCGGAACCAATTAGACGAAAGTCCAAATGGGAACAAAATACAGCTCGTTTAAATCCATCTATACGGCATAAAGAAACAAAATTCCTAAACAAAGCAGTAAAAACCCTAATTTCTTCCCCAATAAAAGTAGGAATCAGAGAGCTCACTGGTCGATGCTCTCTGATTCATAAACTTCCATTTGTCAGATAAATTGATAGAAAGTTCCGCAACAGTTTCAAACAACAAGTGTACCATATCATTCGCCGATTCTCAGAAACGCTTCAATTGACATTATTTCGCTTCGGTTTCAAAATTCACAAAACTCCAACAAACAAAAAACTTCCTTCAAAATCCAAACGCAATTCGCATTAAAACAGAAACCAGAGAAAGAGAGAGAAAGAGGAAATTACTGGGAAAAGGAGCGAATGAGCTTGGTGAGCTCAGGATCGTTATGGTAATCGATGGAACTGAAACTGCTACCATTGTTGTGGTGGAGATCTTCTTCAAAGGCTTTAGCAGAGCTATTGAAACCCTTCTTCTTCAAGTAACCCCTAACGAACTCGTCGACTAGCTCTGGATCCATAGTTATCGCTCTCGATTTCAACTCTCTCGGTCTCTCTCACTAAGCTCTGCTCTGAATCGTATACCTCTTCCCCGTCAAATATCCCGGTCAGATATATGGCGAGGCGTTTGTTATTTCACAGGCCTTGTCAAAACTTGATAAATGGGCTTTTTCAGTGGCCTAATTGTGACCCAAATGTCAAATATTGGGTCTGTTTTGTATTTCCATCAAAATATGGATACATCTTCCTCATAGTGTTAAGAAATCAATGGTTCACAAAAGCCAGACTAAGAGCTTGAACGTTTTGGTCTGTCAAAACTTGATAAATGGGCTTTTTCAGTGGCCTAATTGTGACCCAAATGTCAACTATTGGGTCTGTTTTGTATTTCCATCAAAATATGGATGCATCTTCCTCATAGTGTTAAGAAATCAATGGTTCACAAAAGCCAGACTAAGACCTTGAACGTTTTGGTTTAGCCAAACACTAAAGAAAACGACCAATTTGGATCCAAACAATTTGCATCATACTGTTTTAGACCTGAACCTTTGCCTATGGCTAATTTAAACCTAAACTCTAAATAAATTCAAATCTTATATCTAAAGTAACATGTTTTGTGCCGAATTGTTCTTTAACCAAGATTCTGTTAGTCAATATTAATGGAATATTGACTAAAACAACACGTGGATTAGCTTGTTCGGTTTCGTTGGCTCAAAACGACGTCGTTTTGTTGTTTTAGTAAAACGATATCGTTTTCATTTACAGAAAACTTGAAATTGAATCTCTAACTCGATAAAATAACCTCTTTTTTTTGTTGTTTTAGTAAAACGATATCGTTTTCATTTACAGAAAACTTGAAATTGAATCTCTAACTCGATAAAATAACCTCTTTTTCAAAATTGTAGGGTTGTACTTGTCTATGTGTGTATATACACTAATCGCGTTTATAAATAAAGCTTTTAATAAATCAATCAACATCGTTACAGATCAATTTTTAGCCTCTAAAAACAAGAATCCAAAAGAACATGACGAAATTGACTTGCATATCGTGTCTTTTGCGTCGACATAAAAACTTTATTATATGGATGCACATAATATAGTCGTTAATTGTGTTTTAAAAATAGTGGTAGAAGATCTAACAAAGGATATTAATAATGGTAGAAGCCAATGATAAAAATTAAATATTCGCACCTAGAAATATCTTCTCCAATTATAGCTACAAACCAATGCTACCATTGCGTCACCATTATTTGTTTTTATTCATAAGTGCAGTCAACAATACTAATCTCTTTCACCAAAATCTTTGGACTATTGTTACAAACAATATTATAGATTATGAGGTCTTGAACACCATAATATAGAGCTAATTCCCCAAATACTAAATCTTTTGAAAAATTGGTATACCAATTTTTATTTTTTTTTAAACCGTCAAGAAATATTTGTCCAAGATATTGTTAGACTTTAGCTGAAAACCTTGTTTTCTTTAATTAAAAAAAAAATTGGAATGATACAACAGTTTAAAACAAAAACAAAAAAAAAAGCTAGAATAGAAGCTGTACAACTGTTTTTGAAAATGATTTATTGAATTTTATTAGCAAAATAAAAAATATTAAAATTGTGAATAATTAATCAAAATTAAGGTAGGCTCTAGACGATTGCATCATTTGCCCACCTATGTAAGTAGACCCATCTACCGTAGGATGAAAAATGAGAAAGATAGCATTATCCCTTAAACAAACCACACTATTTAAATCAAGCAAGTTAACAATTTTTAACATTTATTATAAACAGACAAAACTCAAAACCATCAACAAATTTCAACATTTTTTATTAATATAAAATCCAATGGAGAGATGTGTAACGGAAAGCTTAGCATAAATTCATGATAAAAAATTAATTTAAATTTCAAAATAAAAACTTATTAAAAAAAAAAAAATCAAAACCGTGGCATTGATTGATTTATTAGAGTCTCTTTCGTATAGGAATCTTTTAATTTACCCCCACAGAATATAATTTAACAATGGGGCGGTTATGGTTTCCCTATAAACCACCACCTTTGAAACATATTTTGCATACATTGCTGAATAATGGAATCATTCTACTTCTGTAACCATATATACACTCATAGATTCCTCTTTCTCACTCATAAATCCTAAATATCCTTCACTTGCACAATCTCTTCTTCAACTCGGAGTTTGTTATCTCACCTCACCGGAAAATTTTGAAAAAAATGGAGGAAGAACGGCGAGTTCTGTTCGGGAAGTACGAGATGGGGAGGCTATTAGGCAAAGGAACCTTCGGAAAAGTCTATTACTGCAAAGAGATCATCGGCGGCGAGAGCGTAGCGATCAAGGTTATAAACAAAGATCAGGTGACGAAGAGAAATGGTATGATGGATCAAATCAAACGAGAGATTTCGATCATGAGACTTGTTCGTCATCCAAACGTCGTCGAATTGAAAGAAGTTATGGCTACGAAGAAGAAGATCTTCTTCGTTATGGAGTTTGTTAGAGGAGGCGAATTGTTCGCTAAAATCGCTAAAGGGAAGCTTAAAGAAGATTCCGCTCGTAGATATTTCCAACAATTGATCTCAGCCGTTGATTTTTGTCACAGCAGAGGCGTTTCTCATCGAGATCTGAAACCTGAGAATCTCCTTGTTGACGATAGCGGAGATCTCAAGATTTCCGATTTCGGACTCTCGGCTTTACCGGAACAGCTTTTACAAGACGGACTGCTTCACACTCAGTGTGGTACTCCGGCTTATGTAGCGCCGGAGGTTTTGAGGAAGAAAGGATACGACGGTGCTAAAGCGGATATTTGGTCTTGTGGTGTGATTTTGTATGTGCTTCTCGCTGGATTTCTTCCGTTTCAAGATGAGAATCTGATGAATATGTATAAGAAGATATTCAAAGCCGAATTCGATTTTCCGCCGTGGTTTTCGCCGGAATCGAAGAGATTGATTTCGAAGCTTCTCGTCGTGAATCCGGATAAACGGATCTCGATTGCGGCGATTATGCGTACTCCGTGGTTTCGGAAAAACTTCAAACCACCAATCGCTTTCAAAATCGAGGAACCGATTAATTCTCCGATCAACAACGAAGAAGAAGAAGAAACACCAGTGTCGCCGAAATTCTTCAACGCGTTCGAATTCATCTCTTCGATGTCATCTGGATTCGATCTATCGAGTTTGTTCGAGAGTAAGAGGAAGCTTAGAACGATGTTTACTTCACGGTGGTCTGCGTCGGAGATAATGGCGAAGATCGAAGGGATTGGGAAAGAGATGAATATGAAGGTGAAGAAGACGAAGGATTTCAAAGTGAAGCTACAGGGGAAAACGGAAGGGAGGAAAGGACAGATCTCGGTGACGGCGGAGGTATATGAGGTTGCGCCGGAAGTCGCCGTCGTCGAGTTCTGCAAATCGGCGGGAGACACTTTGGAGTATAATAGGTTATACGAAGAACAAGTCAGACCGGCGTTGAAGGATATCGTGTGGTCGTGGCACGGTGATAATAATAATAATAATATTAATACGATTAATAATAATATTAATATTATTAATAGTAATAATAATCACTATATTAGCGATGGAAGCTTTGGTAGTGATTGTGAGATAATATAATGATAGTAATCTAAAAACTGTTAGATTTTGTTAAATCTGTTGTTGTTAGATTACGGAAGGTTTTGTAAATCGTGAATATACAAGTTGAGTTTTTACTATTTTCTCGATTTTTTTTTTTTTAAAATCTGAATTTATTAATATTTTTATCACAAATTATAAGAATTTTTACAAAGACGATTCTATCCAGATCCGTGCCTATGCCTATGGTGCTAGAGATGAAGCATTTGTCTTAGGCACCTGAATAATATATAATATGTAGGGTCTCAAATTTATAAAAATTAACTATAGTGTAGCGGTGATAAATAGTTTAGTTAAATCCGTTATATTTTCATATCTTATATTCGAAACTAGATATCATTAATTTTGGTTCAATATTTTTTTTTCTTTCAGTTTTATTGTTTATTATTTATTAAACTCTAATTAACATTTTAATTCGATACCAACAAAGCGATAACAAACTAAAATCGAATTTGATTCTTCTCCTAGCTTCTCCATTTGTTCATCTTCTTCTTCCACAACGGGTAAATTCTTCAATCTTTTCACTCACCATTTCTCTGTTTCTTCATATATATAATCATATTATATAAAACAATCATTAAAAAAAATATTGAAAAGAGGCTCATCTTTTATACCGCCTTAGGTCTCTAAATATTTTGGCACGACACTAATTATACCACGGATAATTCACGGCGATGTTGGACACCTTCTACTTTGCGTGGAATCACGACGAACGATTCTAATTGCACAACGATGGAGATCTCATGTAAATTTTGTCTCCATTAATCTGCATATTTGTTAATAAATCGCATTATCTGGGATTCAAACCCTAAACTTCCAGATGTATAAGCATTAATTAACCCTTGATTAAACAATTGAGTTAATATGAGCTTTCCCATTTTTTTCTCGTTTAGCAACTTAAGATTAATCATTTTGTAAAATTGACCACATGTTTTGGGGACAATGAAGATAGAAACTAAAGGTATTTCCTTAATTTGGAAGAATTACCATGAATGTGGGTTTAAAACAAAAAAAATTTTGGTCGAAGGAGGGAGAGTCCCCCATGTTTTATTCATAAAGTAAAAGTGAATTACATCCGGATTTGACGTGAAAGTAAAGTTCCACGAGAATCCTCTAACAAAATCGAATGAACAGAGTCCGGTACAGAATCAAAAGTATGAAAACCTAATGATAAAGAGAACGCATAGTTAGCTAACCCATCCGCTAGACGGTTAGCTTCCCTATACCCGTGGGAAATACGGACTATCCAGTCCCTTGATATGAAGCCATGGCACAAACGTACCAAGAATGACAACATATTTGATTCACTTATCCCTATCGTGAGAAAGCCAACCACCATCTCCGAATCCACCTCTAACTCGACGTTCCTAGGCAATCCAAAGACCATAATACACTCTCCATAGTTCAGCGAGGGGAGCAGAACAGATCCCGATATTCAAGGCAAAACCCACACACCACATACCTCTGTTATCACGTAAGACTCCGGCGCAATAACTTTCCATACACGTTGAAACAATCCACACAAATCCTGTCGTGGATTTTCATCCCTAGTTAAAAAAGAATAAACCGACCGGACCGTGAAACTCCCATTTGAATTCCCTCCCCAAGCTAGTCGATCTCTGGCTCCGGTCACATGATCCACTACTATTGATCTTAGTCGTAAACTATAATCTTCTGGTATAAGATGGCTAATCCGATCAAAGAGCCAGCCTGTACCATCGGACCATAATTCACAAACTCTGATATTAAGATCACTTACTTGTAACTGCCTCATCGTGATGTCGCTTAATGGTCGCGTCAATAACCAGCGATCACTCCAAAACCGGACCATCTGTCTATCTCCAATAACCCAACTTATTCCCGGAATCACCACTTCTCTTAAACCAACTCCTACACTCCTAATTGTCGAAGACCAATTACTTTTTGCTGCCAATCAGGGTTTAAAACAACATGGGTTTAAAACAAATTTTAATCATAAATTTCTGTTTTTGGATATTTGAACAAAAAATAATAATAATAATGTAAAAGCTGTTGATTATGGGACTTCAAATTTGGACCTTGAATCTGAAGTCTTAAGAAAAGGAATTCAATTATAAAAATTCTGAATTCCGATGAAATTAGAATTTGATGAAAAAATATTGTCAAAATTAGTTCTTTGAAGAATAAAAAAAAAAAAAACATAAGATCACTTGTTCAATTCTATTTGGGAAAATGATTTTTATGCCTTAAACAAGATATTATCAACTGCTGGCTCTAAACACCAATGAAATTATGTATCAAAAATCCGGAACTTCAACGGTAATAAAAAAAAAATTTGCATTTTGCACCAAATACGGTAAAAAGTCTCACGACGGAGAGAAGTCTGATAATCGTCAAGATCACATCGTTACTATTCCTTTCATTTCACCACACACGTAAGTGTATCAACGTAAAATAACGACAACTTCTTGAGATATTTTCTGTTTTAAAAGTTCATATATATTTCACTCACCATATGAATGTTACACAACTCATTAGTTTATCTATTGTTGTTAAAAATTATAAATTTATTACTCAACAAACAAAATTATGTACAAGTGAAAAAAAATAGATTTAAAGGGGTGTTATTGGTTTGTATATTTGAATGGATTTGTAAATCTTATAGCATTTGAAAATATTTAGAAATTGGAAGGTTTACCTTCAGATTTGGTTCTTTGCATTTTTAGTTTAAAAATCTTTTCAAATCCATTAAAATCTACTTTGAAATCAAATCCATAAATAAATTCGTATATTAAATAACACATGATTTGAATTAGTATTTATAAATCATAGAACCAATAACACTAGATTTGAATATAAATTTTAAAATCACATAACCAAATAATATTAACGTAGATTTCTAAATCTATTAAAATATATAAATTAATAATTCCCACTTAACAATGAAAGAAAGAAAAAATTGTAAATTTTTTTATATCGTTCTCGCTCCTTGTCATTGGTAGAGGAACCTTTTGAATTTGTGCGGTGCCTTTTACATAAATTGATTCAACTTTGATTTGCTTTATCAATAATGATTCAGGTCTGAGCCAACGACGTTAATACAACTAACTAATTAATTTATTAAGTTAAAAAAAAAACTAATTAATTTATTATTTTTAAAACATAAGATACGCTTAGTTTGATAAAGACATATATGCTTATAATTTGTTCTTTACCGTCATTATGATTACCATTCGCATGTTAGAGTTTTAGCTACAAATTAGTGACATATAATTCGACAAGTGGATGGGGTAACGGACAAAACTTACACATAATTTGGAGAGATTGAGAATAAGAGGGCACGTGTTCGTGTCGTAGAGAGAGTCCAAAACGATCTACCTTTCCTTGTATTCCAAAGTCAAATAATTGAAGACTAATCAAGAAACTTCGACGAGTCCAGTTGTGTAATTCTTGTTGCATTAGTATTGCGTAATACACACATTCTGTAAATGTGAGATAATGCACAAATCATAGTGTCATTTAATTGGTACAATCTCCATAAACCAAGGTTCGAACTTTGCTTGGCAAACAATTATTTAAATGGAAATATATATAAACTTTGGTCTTGACAAAAAATTTATATATATTTATAAACTTTAGTTTATGGTCCAAAATTTATCGGTTAACCAAATATCAAAGATGTATAAATATCAAAGATTTAGCGTCACATATTCTCCATATTCGATTTCACTTAAAATTCTTCTATTCATGTTTGTATAGTATAAGCGAAATAGTATCACGTTTTAAATTCGTTAAAAAATATGGTGAACATAATATATACTTAGTGGTTACGCTCCGATTGGAAGAAGATTAGTCGGATCATATTTAAAATAGAAATAAAAAAATACAATCCTACTTTATGGTTCTTAGTTCAATATGAGATGGTACGAGTTAAACAGTATTTTCTATAGTTTGCGAGAAAACCATAATTTTAACAACACTAGCTCATATCAAGTATCCGAAATAATTTATCTTAATTTGATACTTCAATTTTAGCTTGATATGAGCTAGTATTTTACAGTATCTTATGTATAGAAGTCTCCGAAAGATTTGATCTTAATATACTTCAATTTGTTAAACGCAAATAAGACGGCGAAGATCATTCACGCTAAGCATTATATACTTCAATTTGTACAGGTGGATTTATAAACCATTTTCAAACAACCCAAAACCAAAAATATTGATGAGTATATATATTTTTTTTTGAATAGAATATTGATGAGTATATTAGATAGACAAAAACACATAACAATTAACAAGTTCCCCAATCAATTTTTTTTTTTGAAACTTAAGTTCCCAAATCATAATAATCATATTTGATTCAAATCTCTTACAAATTAATCATCAAAAGCTAGCCCTATCGTGTAGGAAATGTTGTCGTAGAAGTCATAACCATGCATGGGTATAAACGACAAATAAAAAGTGAAATGATCGGTCGAAACAAAAAGAGAAAGATAATGTTTGTAGGTCCTATAAATGAATCATGTATTATTTAGCCTCCGATGCATGGAATGTGTTATGAGCTAAAATGGAAAGAATCTGCACCAATAATATCACTGGGCCACGTAAGTCTATCCAAGTAGTAACGTTATTTTCAGCCAACATTATTGAACTAATGAAATACGAAACCAAGGCCAAATTAACTATAATAAGCTAATAACCTAACCCAAACAAAAGATAATTCTCGTACGCTAAAACAAAAGCCACAAATCAACTCTATGTGTCTGCTAATCCTACAAGATTGACAAAATTTTAAGTCGTCTAATCAGGGCCGGCCCGTGGTGTGTGCGAAGGTAAAGCAAAAAAAAAAAAAAAATTCAAAATGGCAACCATGTGGTCGAACTCACGACCTATAATGCCCTGCCCCTCCATTTGGACCACTGCACTACAAACGATTTTTACAAAGTGATGCCCTACACATTTATATTTATTGTGCTGCGTAAAGCGTTTGCTTGTTGGTCAGGGCCGGCCTTGCGTCTAATAGAGCCATCTAATCTGGAAAGTCATAATTAACAACATCCAGAAAAAAAAAAATTAGACTCATGAAATAGGGGCAAACTAATTTGGTCCAATCCCTTCATCTTGTTACGTGAACCGGTCTACGGTTAACTATTATATACAAAAAAGGGTTTAAGAGGTTTGATTCAACACAGTTATAGTGAGTTTGAACTTATATGGACGTACATTCGAACCAAAAAAAAAAAAAACTTATATGGACATACCAAACGAAACTCTAATTTTTTTCCAAAATGCAAAAGAAAAAACCACAAAATTGTTACGAATGTGAAAAACGAATAGAGACATGGGAAGCTAGCCCAGGCAAGGAACTAAAGATTGGTTTGATTTGGTTTGGTACAAGGGTTGTGTACCTAAGCATGTTTTCTAACATGTGGGTTGATAATCTCAATAGATTGCGAACGAGGGTGAGACTGACTTCTTGGGGAATGAACATCCCTATAGATTCACTACAAGAAAACAGGTCGTAAGTGACTCCAAATATAGTCTCAAAACGGTCACAAAATACTACTTTGCGACTACTTAGTGACTGAATAAAAGAGTTGTTAAAAATCGGTCGCAAAAAAAAATCGTCACAAAACAGTCGCATATTACCGACTACATTGTGACCATATATTGTAGTCGCATATTTGCGACCACTTAAAGACGAAATACAGTAGTGGTAAATAAACGACTAAAGAGAGACTGAAAATATGTCGTCGCGCATTAGAGACTGCTTTGAGACGCAGAGTTTGGTCGTACATTTGCGACATTTTAAAGACTGATAGTGGAGTGGCTTATGAACTTTGTAGTCGCAATTTGGTCATTAAAGTGTCACGTAAATGGCATTCGATTTTTGGTTTGGTCAATGAAAGAGTCACAAAGTGGTCACAAATGTGCAACGCTTTTGTGACTGATATGTATACACAATTATAATTGTATATATATATTTATATATTGATATAATCTGTATTGCTGTTTTAGAATTGAAATCGAAAAAATTTAAGAAGAATAACAAAATGTCTTTCAAATAATTATCAAAACACAAAAGTACAAAAGAAAGTACATGTACTTTAAACTTAGTTTTGCAAAAAAGAGAGTTTGAAAAGCACTACATTAATCAGTCTACATGCTGCTCGGGTGTGGTGACTGGTCCAGCAGGTTGTGCAGTGGTTGGTGAAGATGCGGGGATCGGAGCTCTTCAAGAATGTAATGAGCCTCTCCATCTCAGAGATACGAGCTTGATCACGTCGATGCTCCTCATCACGTCGAGCTTGATCGCGGCGAATCTCCTCATCACGTCGAGCAATGCTCTCTTCATGTGCAAGAATTTTAAGCCGAGATGCTTCAAGTTGTTCATGGATTTCGGAAAGAGAGTCCGCAGGAGAGCTTGCATAGCTCTCGTTCCTTTTCCCTTTGCAGACCATCTCAGTTAGTGCCCCAAGTCCAAATGGATTCCCCTTGGAATCAGTGTGAGTACACTATATAACCAAAAACCAGAATAAGTTAGTCCAGAAAATGTAGGCAATGACATGAAATTATATAGTTCATAATTGTGCAAAACAACCAAGTGCATCTATCCTATTGATTCTAAACCACAGACATACTGATTTGGTACTCTAAAACGAGTATGAAATATTAGAGAATGACTCTTAACCAACAGCAAGAAGATTGACAACAAGAAAGATCAGAAATGAACACAAATACCTAATTCAGATAAGGCAACTCAGCAATTCATAAACCAAAACAGAAGAATGCAAAACTGTTGATGAGAAACAAAAGAATTACTCAAGCATATGAATAAACCAAAACAGAAGAATGCAAAACAATTGATGAGAAACCAAACCAGAAGAATGCAAAATTCAGATAACACTTTATAAGCATATACATAAACCAATACTAGAGAGAAAAAGATATGCAATCATATGGTTATCAAGAAAAATACCTTGAGGAATATCACATTCTTTTCTTCGACGGTTAGGGTCCGTTGAGTAGAATTTTCAATTTTCAGAAGAATTTGCAGGGCCATCCGGATCATCCTCAGACATAACTTCTTGTAAATGCTTCTCATACGCCTCAGCAACTTGTTGAGCTTTGTAATCAACAAAGGTTCCATCTGCCTTTGTATGTGTCTCCAAAAACACTTCTCCAAATGAAACGGGACGACCATATTCTGCCTCCTGTAATGATACAAAAATATATGTTAGTGTAGATATGCAGTTTATAAGTAGAAATTAAGTATAAACGAATTACCATTCACTACCATTTCACGTCGAACTCTCAAGTATGATTTCTGCCCAGAAACATGCTTTGCGATTCCTAGACCACCACGATCAGAGTTGCGGCACTGTGAAGCAGTAGAACTCCTCGCCTGAGATTCAGGAGTGTCCCAATGCTGCCACATTGAAGCCCAAAGCGTAGGTGTGATCCAAATTGGCCGTTGACCACTATTCTTAGCTTGACTAACTATGCCTCGCATCCGTTTTGTAGCAATCCTCATAAAATACTTCCTTACAAGCGGTGTAATCCCAATATCCCAGTTGTACTTCCGCTACAGAAGGAGTTTTAGTATTAGTAGTAGTGATCTGTTTTAGGAGTATAAATGAAATATAAAAGAAGCATTACTCTAAATCATTACCGCAAAAGTTCTAAAACAGCGTTCCTGTACGTGAATCGGCGTAACCTTCCAGGTATAGTAAGGACCATCAAACTTACGCCGAAATATTCTAGAAATCACACGACTCAATTCACCATCGTCCCGAGTAAACCTTATACATTAATATGAACACATGGTTAAAGAAAACATAATGAGAACAGTAAACAGATAGAATGATACACGCATACATGACCTAAACAGATACAATCAAGCTTTGACATTTTCATTCATGATACAACTACAGTTATACTTTGACACATAATATAAGGCAACTCAGCAATTCATTGTATCATGGTCAGTTCATAGTTCAAGTTCATTAAACAAAAAGAGAGTATTGAAGTTACCATGTCGTCTTCGCGTTGGGGACTGGATGCTCAGACAACCTAACGAGCTGTTCTCGGCCAGGACGATGCATTTGGTCATCCAACAGCTGTTCAAAGTCTTGTAACTCTGGGTTGGGTGCTTGAACCTCATCTTCTTCCCCGAAATCAAGATCATGGTCGGGAAACTGACCATTGTATTCTTCTTGATCTTCCCCGAAATCAAGATCATGATCTGGGTCAACCAGTGGGTCAACAGGTTGCAAGAGAGGAGAAGGTTAATGGTTCTGAACCGAAGATTGGAAGTGACGGGCTGTAGGAGGTTGTGTCGATGGTGGATATTGAGCCGGAAAACTTGTTCTAGAGACAAAAATAGTGTTCTGAGATGAGGATGGGTTAGAAGAATAGGATGATGCTCCATGATTTCCACTGGCTAAGGTTTCATTCCCTGATGAGGCCATTTGCTCTAACACCACCGGTTGACAATGTAGGCTCCCTGACGTTGGCTCCAACACCACCGACTGTCGATCTAACAGGTTCGGCGTTCCCTATAAGACCACTGAACGTTGGTCTAACAGCTTTGGCGTTGGCTCCGTGACCACTGGGGTTGACTCCGGCGGATTTAGATGTGCGACCTTGGCGATTGGTTCCAGCAGCACCGGCTCTCGATGTACCAGCACCAGGGTCACCACCGCGACCTCTACGAGGGTCACCACCGCGACCTCGACCAGGGTCACCACCGCGACCTCGACCACGAGATCCGCCGGATCCCCTACCACCAGGAAGAACTCTGGGGTGATCAGGTTTAGGTTTGTCAGCCATTACGAAGAAAAAGAAATCGAAACAGAGAGGGATTCGAGAAGAAATTAGGGTTTGGATTCGAGAAAAGAAGATCGAAATAGAAAGGAAGAACTCTGGGATTTGGTCGAAACAGAGAGGGATTTATAACACCACCGCGACCTTGGCGATTTGGTTTTTGAAGAGATTTGATTTGGTCGGTAACAGATCGAGGCAATTTAGTCGGTAACAGGTTTTAGAAGAGATAGAGATTTGATGTAAAACAATGAGATCGGTGACAGGTTTGGTTATTTTATTTTACTAAAGCGTCTCTAATTAGTCACAAAAGAGTCACAACATTGTTTTAGAGGAAAAAATTGGGCGCCCAAAAGCCCAAATCTTTTGGTTAAAAAGGCCAAAAATTTTAAAACCCAAATTTTAGAGCCCAAATATTAGTGGCTAAATAGTCACAAATCAACAAAGAATGGCAAAGTGGTCGCAAATTTATAACTGTTTTGTGACTCATATAGTAGTCACATCACGAAACCCTAAACCCTAAAGATTTTGAACCAAAATTGTGAAGAATATGTATTTTCAATCAGTTTTTTATTTATTTATGAAGTGTGTTTTTGATTAGATATGATTATCTTGTGGTTATAAACTCAAATTTGAAGTAAAAACATCTTATCACAACATATATATTGAAATGTCTAGTACTTTTATCTTATAAAGAAAATGTGTAAGGTTTTGAAAATTGAAAACTACATAGATTTCACCAGTATATATAATATAGAAAGTAAAATCTTAATTCGTATTGTTTGTATGGATGTCCATACGTAGAATCAAATATTTTTACCTGAAATTTATTGCAAATTTTCCAAAACTTTAATAAGAATTGGTAAGGAGTCACAAACTGGTCACATATTCCATTTTTCGTCGCTAATTAGTCGTATAGTAGAGGCAATTTTATGACGCTTTTGTGACTCTTTATATTAATTGCTCAAAAAATGATCATAACTTTTTTTTTAAACATATTTAGAGATAGATAAGACAAAAAAAACATAAGGGGATTTTTGTGACCCTAATTTTTTGTTGACCAACGTAATGTGATATTATTTTATTTTTTTAAGATGAAATTTTATTATTCGCGGTTAACTTAAGATGATGTTTTACAACATGTAACTGTTATTACAGAACAATTGAAGAACCAAAAATCAAGCGCGAGTCTATTATATTTTAGATTCGGGTTCAAATTTGAAATAACATCCAAAATATATTATTCAAATTTGCTCATCTTCGGAGGAAGATGATAAATTGCAAAGAAATTCATCTTCGGGTTCGGCATCTTCAATATCTACATCAATTTGTTCCCCGGAATGCTTTCCGTCGACCAAAGCATCGACAACAATTTCTTCAACCATTTGCATCATACTATCATCGTCTGTTTGTTGCAAAATGACCAACTCTTTCTCGTTAAAGTTTCCTTGAACACGATTTTGGGGATTAACTTTTACCATTGTATGCCACAATTTCCGAGGACGTTTAGTAAATGGATACGGAAGATAACAAACTTGATCAGCCTGAGATCCTGCCATTAATAAAATTTGAATCATACCTAAAATTTTATCCAAATTTGAATTATTTTTTTAAAATGAAATAAATAAAATTAATATTAAATGGTCATACATAAAATAAACGGTTCGTAATTTTGATATTTCTTTGACGAGAGCACGTCAACAATTCCTCTGTCGCTTTTACGAGTGCCCTTTCCAATTCTAGGGTCAAACCATTCACACTCGAAGACTATGATCTTTAGATTCACAAATCCGGGATATTGGAGCTCTATGATAGTTTCCACGGTCCCGTAGAAATCATCCTCTTGAGAAGCATCAGAATATTTTTGGCCTCGAACATATACCCCATAATTCATAGTTTTTCTCCCAGTTCCATGCTCACGTGTGTGAAACATATATCCTCTTGTAAAATACATTGGCCACGATCTAGCTTTACTTTCAGGACCTTCCACAATATCATGAACCCAATGAGGAAAACTATCTTGACTTTTCATGTGATTCACCTACAAATTAAAGTATACAAAATATGTCAATTAACATAAGCAATTGCAATTAATAGTACACACGTAACAAAATACATACATCTTGGCGGATCCATATAGGAAAGTCTGCATCTCTTTTCACCATGACCTCATTATCAGATAGTTCCGGATCTTCATATCGAATTTGCGCTTCCAACAATCTGGATTCCAAGTCGAATGCCATTAATGAATAAAATTACAAAATTAATTTTAAATTACTTAGGAAAGCAGATTTACCTTTCGAGCGGCCTAAAGTAGTCACAGTTTCTCAAAACATATTAATGTGCGGCCTTATATTGTTTATCTGTTAACCAAATTTTATTGCATTTGCCACTTGGACGACCTACAACAGTAAATATATCTGGTACTGGTACCGGATATATGGGTACTTCACCTTCATCATACCGACTTATCCTGCAAAATTTGTCCTTTAAGATTAAAACAAAAAACGTGATACCAATATTGACATACATATAGAGAAAATTTACCTTCTTCTGGTAGCCGTAGAAATTTGTGACGCAAAGTAGTGTTGTAAGAAATAAGATATCTCATCATTCATGTACGATTTAACAATTGATCCCGCTGGAAATCTTTTGTTCTTTGCTTTGCCTTTCAAATGTTTAAAAAACCTTTCAAACGGATACATCCACCTATATTGCACAGGACCACCAAGCTCTGCTTCGTATGGCAAATGGATAGGTAGGTGCTCCATCACATCAAAGAACAAAGGTGGAAAGATTTTTTCCAAATTGCACAAAATCATCACAATATTCTCCTTTAGAATTAGGACACGGCTTTGATCCAATGATCTACTGCTAAGGTCACGAAAAAATGCTCCAATCCCTACAAAAACAACTCCATTATATTACCAATAATATTGAATAATTACCACATAAACAAGATCGTTTATATATATATATATATATATATACCTGATAATGCTTGGTGCACGTTGCGAGGAAGAAGTTCAGCAAATACAAACGGAAGCAATCGTTCCATAAAAATGTGGCAGTCATGACTTTTCATTCCTGAAAACTTCCCACCATTAATGTCTGCACAACTGGCTAAATCTGCTACATAGCCGTCTGGGAATTTAACGTCATTCTTCACCCATTGTAGTAAGGCAGCTTTTGCGTTTGAAGTCAATCTCCAAATAGGAAATGGGGCATTCCCGCTTGCATCGATATGCAATTCTTTCCGACCACAAAATATTGAAAGATCTAACCTTGACTTCACTGTGTCTTTTGATCTGTCTTTCACATTCATAACTGTATACATGATGTTGTCAAAAAAAAATTTCTCGATATGCATCACATCAAGATTGTGTCGTAGATTCAGATCGGTCCAATACGGTAGCTCCCAGAAAATGCTTTATTTATGCCAATTATGCCAATCCCCATAGCCGACCGGTTTTTTGTATGTCCATTTCCACCACAAACAGATGACTTTGGTGCTTCGACATGTTGTATACGCTGGTATACTTGTTCTCCAGTTAACGATGCTGGTGGAAAATCGTTCACTGCATCCTTTCTCTTCAAGAAATTGACTTTATTCCTCCGTAACGGATGCTCATGGGGCAAAAATCTTCTATGACAGTCAAACCAGCATGTCTTCCAACCTGCCGGCAGTTGGAAAGCATTTGTATCAGCCATACAAATTGGACATGATAATCTTCCATGTGTCGTCCATACTGACAACATACCATACGTCGGAAAATCACTTATCGTCCACAACAAAACCGCTCTAAGATTGAAGTTTTGATTTACTGACACATCATACGCCTCAACTCCATTATTCCATAACTCTTTTAGCTCTTCAATCAGTGGTTGGAGGAACACATCAAGACTAGCTCGTGGATAATTTGGTCCCGAATTCAAAACCGTCAAAAACAAATACTCACTCTTCATGCACATCTCGGGGGGTAAGTTGTAGGGTGTCATGATCACAGGCCACAACGAATGGTTTTTAGACATACCAAAAGGATTAAACCCATCTGTACATAATCCTAGATAAACATTACGTGTTTCCTCTGCAAAACTCGGATGCATTTCATTGAAATTTTTCCACTCCGCCGCATCAGATGGATGACACATTACTCTTTCCTCTGACTCGTACTCAGCATGCCATCTCATCAATGAAGCAGTCTTATCTGATTGGTACATCCTCTTCAATCTGTCAGTGATAGGTAAATACCACATACGACTGAACGGTGTCTTTGTTCGTCCACGGCTATCCTGATACCTTGGTTTTCCACAAAACCTACAATGCTCCAACTCCTCATCTTCTTTCCAGAAGAGCATACAATTATCTATACATACATCAAATGTATGGTACGGCAATCCTAGCTTTCGCATCAACGTTTCTATCTCGTAGTATGAACCAGTGGCTTGATTAGGCTTCGGTTAATACTCTGTAAGCAATTCCGCCCATGAATCCATGCAGCTTTCGGCCAAATTGTGGTCTGCCTTGATGTTCATGCACCAAGCAGCTAATGATAACCTCGAATGACCATCATGACAACCATCATACAGTGGTGTATTTGCAGCATCTAACATGTCGTAAAACTGTTTCGCCTCATGGGTAGGTTCTTCATGATCATTTCCAGTTTGATCATGTTCATGATGATAATCATTAAATGCCGTAGAACCATGAAATGCATCATTTACCATCTCAACATAAACATTCCCGCCATCATTATTTATTTCTTGATCACCACTACCCAACTCAGCATTATCATAATAACTACTAGTTCCGGCCCCAACTACATCATAATCTTCACCATGTTCAGACCATACATAATACCCGGGCAAAAAACCTCGACTATGCAAATGCTTTGAAACGGTATAAGCTGTTTTTAAACTACCGGAGTTCTGACATTTAACACAAGGGCAATAAAATTTACCTCCACTACTTAGTGCAATGTCCTGGTTACTCGCGAAATTGATGAATTGCTCGATTCCATCCAAAAATTCTCTTGATAGATTATTCGTGCGTGGATCGATCCGGTTATACATCCATTCTCGAGTTGAATGCCACATTTTTTCCCCTTTTCTGTTTTTTTTGGTGTGTTATGAGTCACTCATGAAAAAAATAATTGAGTGCTCGTTCTTTATATAGGCAAAAATCGTGTGACTCTTTTGCGACTACCAAAAACGAGTCACAGATTTGTGACTGTTTTGTGACTCTTTTGTCACTCATTTGTGACTACATTAGGAGGTTAGGTAGGAGTTAGGTGAGGTTGCCGCCATAAGCTTTTACCACGTGTTAACAACTTTCTGATTGCCGACATCACATTTATCACTGATTTGCGACTTTTTTGAGACGATCTTAAATAGTATCAAATCAGTCGCAAATGTGTGACGGATTTGCGACTAACTTACTGACCACGGGTAGCGTCACAAAGTAGTCTCAAATTTGTCACTGATTTACGACTATCTTTAAACAGTCCAATATTAGTCATAAATCAGTCGCTGTTTTCAGACGCTTTTGTGACTATAGTATGCAGTTGTAAAATTGCGACTCTTTGGTGACTATATTTTGTGTAGTCGCAAATTCATCACATAATAGTCGCAAATGAGTCACAATATTTTGTGACTGAAAAAACAGTCACAAAAATTAGTCACTCATGACCTGTTTTCTTGTAGTGATTGTTGTTTATGTGTTTTAACAAAGGAAACCAAAGATCACCTATTGTTCACTTGTAACTACTCATGAGAGATATTGGAGATTGGTTATTGTAAGATTGCGCCCCAACCAACCTAGGTTGCACTCATGGTCAGAATTATTGTCATGGATCAGAGGTACTTCATTGCAGTCTCCTTCTCTTCTAAGGAAACTTCTGGCTCAGGCAACAATATTTCACATTTGGAAACAACGTATCAACGTCTTGCACAATCGACAATCTGTCTCTCCTCTCTTGATATTTTGGATAGAGAGATCATCAACATCATCAATGCAAGAAGACATAGACGACATTTCCGTAACTTAATGTTGCTCTGGATTCGATAGCTTCACAATAACTCTTCTGTAGATTTTTCAAGTATTTTTGTTTCCTTGTTTTTTTTTTTTTTTTTTTTTTTGCCAAGGAAACATATCAATAGGCTGTCTCTTATGTAACATCCGAAATAGAGATTCAAAAAAACAAACTCAAATTTTACGTGGTTCACCAACCTTAAGTTGACTACATCCACATATAAAGTAAAACGGTATTATTAAAACAATCAAATGTCTAATTCACCCTCTTTAACTAATTTGGTATGCAGAATTCCAAAAAAAAAAAAAATCCAAACTGAAACTATACGGGTCCATATAAGAACTACCCTACATCATCGGACCGCATCACTCCGTGGGCCTTTTGATTCGTGCACCGGACAGTGAAACCCTCATGCTACCGCAAACAACGTGGGTCCAAATTCAAGACATATATATGGAAAAAAAAATCACTCGGTTCCAGTTGAAAGTTGAAACAAACCTATGTTGATTGGATAGGTCCACACAATTATGGTAGCGCAATATCTTAAACCGTGGGGTGTGTGGTGCGAGACAACGGGACAGTGACATACAACAAATGGAACAAAGATGAACGCAATCACCGGCAACACTTAACTTGCTTACCCATCTGATGTAGGACCCCAATTTCATCATGTTTCAATCTATTTATCTTTCTTTTGTCTTTTTTTAACTTCCTTCGACCCTACTCCTACACAAAAAGCTCTTTTTCAATATTCTTTAATATCCTCTACAAAAAAAATATCCCATATTAATTTGCATTAAAATCATGAATGCTTTTTATCACCGTGTTTAACCAAGTCAAAAGTTTAGGGAAAAAAAAACTAATTAAGAAGGGAAATATAGAGGATTTTGGACTTTGTTGATTAATTAGAAAAATTATAGTTAAGCAATGTGATATACCTCTAACTCTCTAATTATGAAATGTGATATAAATTTAAGAAATTCTTTGCAGGAGGGATAAATTAATGATCTTGTCTAAACTCTTGAACTGGAACTACATATGGAGAGTTCCAATCTGCATCAAAAATCTCCTGAAGCTTCAACACAATCTTGGTGTTGTAAGTTCCAAAACTCACACCACTTGTCGTATAGAAGTAATCCCAAACGAGATTGCTGGTTCCTATGTGAGCTCTCTCATTGCTGACCGCATATTTCCCGTGGTTCACCCTCGTGTAATCTGGATACTTGTTTCCGGTTTTAGTTCCGTTTCTAACCGCAGGTCCTGTCTTGTTAAAACCAGGAACCATGTAGTATCTAATCTTCACTTGACCAGAACATGTGTTTTGCACAGAGGAAGAGGAGCAAAGAACATTGGAGTAGAGCAAAGACCTCAAGTATACATCAGTGCCCTCAATGAAATGACCCCAATATGCTACTAGGATCTTCACTTTGGCGTTCTTGGCCAAAACGACCTGCGATGTCAATGTATATAAAATCTTCAAATTATAGCATTTTAGACAAGTAAGATCATCAAGAATAATAGTTTAAGTACCTCGGAAACCGCAGAAGAAAGGGATGACCAGTAAACCTTAGGATTAGTGTATTGAGATTGACCAAGCCAATCCATTGTATTGATCCTCACTGTTCCTCCTTCCACTACAGATTTGATTGTATCTATCCATCCTTGTTCATCAGATTGATGCTTTCCGAACAACAACTACATATTCAACAAACCCAAAAACCCATATCATATACAATTCAAAGAGGTTCGAAATGTTCTAAAGTTAATTGATTTTCACCTCTGGTGGTGCAAAAGATAGATAGCTCGGTTGCGGTTGTGGACAAGAATGGTCTTTAGGGAGAGTTTCGATTTCGATGCTCAAAGTCTCAGGATCCGATAGTGAAGGGTAACCTGGAGATACATTAGGTGTCTCTATGTAACTTGGAAGAGGTGACCTGAAACACACAAACAAAACTCTTTCTTCTACGAACCATTTTATGTAAAGTAAAGAAGAAAGAGTAGTGTTTTTGGTTAAGTGCCACTTCTCAGTTCCATTACCTGCATCTTGCTTTCTTAGGTATAAAATGGGACCAGCAAGGAACCGTTCTATCGATCAGCCATTGTTGATCTGATACACTTCTTGTGTGAATTGAAGAGTCAAGAGAGGCTAATCTCCATAAGTTATCGAAATAAGTTTTAATCTTTCGAGCAATTCGTGAACACCCACTTAAGTATATCCCAACTTCTTTCACCTGGCAAAATCTAAACAGCTGATGCATTGCAGCCAATTTTCTAACCGATTCTAATGTGTATGTAAATCGAGACATACATACCTGAGTTAGAGATTTCCAGTCATTGTTGGCAGAACCGATATACACGTCGCGATCATCCGAAATCCAAACCTTGGCATGAACAATTCCTGAGCCCCACCATTTGCTTAGTAACAGTGTAACATTCTTCACATTTGATCTCCCAGAAGCAAGATCAGATGGTTCTTTGGTATAATCTGGATATACTCCTGAATGAGACAATAGTCTATGCACAAACATTTATCATTCAAATTCAAAAATTTATATACTTTTCCATAACTAAATCTAATAACAAGTCCTAAAATGAGAGACCCTTTCTCATCATTTAATTTCTCAATATCCCTTGATCATATACTCGAAACAATTGGCTTAATACTTGACACTTGGTAGTAATATACCTGATACTAACATTGCGGTTAGCAGCATTGTCAATGGATTTGTAAACAAGAGAACCAATATGAGCTCCAAATTGCTGCAAATCTGAATCCGAATAACTGAAATCGCCCGATCGTGGATCCTTTGGATTAGCAAGAAGCTGCCAATATTGTGCTATAATGTCTAATGATCTTGTTGAATTGTTTGCAAGCCACTGAAACACATCCCCTGCATAACCAACATAACATTTCCCTCAAACAACATAGCCTAACCGAATTACCAACTTTTCCCGGGAATTAACAAAAACAGAGCTAAGATAGAAAACAGAGGAAACATAACTCAAGAATTTTTTTTTTTTTAAAGTACCAAAAAAACCCAAACTTTCTCTGAAACTAAGAAAACAAAGCTAACATAGAAAACAGATGAAACAAGGCTCAATAAAAAAAACAACTTTAAAAGTACCAAAAGAACCCAAACTTTCTGTGAAAGCAAGAAAAACAGAGCTAAGAGTAAGAACCAGTGGAGAGTACACCAGAGATGCGAGGAAGCTCAGGCATGTCGGTGGGGATGGATTGAACCAGCCAAGCTTTGCATCGGACCGAAGATTCAACGACATGTGGCAGGGAGATGCTAGCTAGAACCAAAACGACCCCGTATACTAGTACTCTCCTCATCCTCAGATATTGGATTAAGCAGTGTGTGTATGCATCGTCAAGAGATGGTTCATATGAGAATCCAATCCACTATTGAAGAGGAAGACCGACCGAATATTCTTTTGATGTTGAAAATTCAATGCACTATTCTGTCTTCTACCGTCACACTTCACCATATTTTAAAACATGTAACTTTGTTTCTTTTAATTAATTCTTTTTCAAATTTTCTACTAAAGATAGTTGAAAATTTTCTTTGGTTTTTAATTGTCTACGATTCACTTCCAAACAGATTAAGGGACACTACTAAGAGAGAAACTTATTTCTATTTTCTCTCTATCTAATTATAAAACTCTCCGGGTTAATAAATTACATAATTAGAAAATGATAAACAAAACAGCACGAATCATGTTGTACTTGATGTCAAATTAGACTTTTATATACCAATGAATGAAGTTGATTATTATTGTTCTATCTATTTTCATTTTTTTTTTTGGGGTGAGATTCCACTGCCCATATTTTTTATGTCCCACAGAAGGGAGAAGAGGTGCAAGCAATGAAAATAATTTTATTTAATAACAACATTTGATTGCAATGCAGTTTTTTTACAGAATGAAAAAAAACGAATGAAACTAACTAATAGAAACGAATTTAATTGGATAACTCCAAAGATATTATATGATCTCATACAGTAGACAAAACAATTGATTTAAATCCTCATTTAATAAACTAAAAAGTTTTTAACCAGAAAATGGTGCAGGAGTTTCAATTTGAGCAACACATCTATTCCAAACTTTATAAGTCTTGAGAAGACTTTTAGAAGCAAAACGTTTGAGATAGTAAGTCTTGAACATTATCTTTGTAAACCCCACGTGACAATCTTTCCCAAGTTTCACTATCTTCAAACAACAATCTTTTGAAGCTGTTTTGTTTTGCATAAATCTCTTCCGTCATTTCGTCAGTACATTTAAGTCCTCTCTCCTGCGCACAATTTACGATATATATATATATCCTAAGTATTCTGGTGATTCTTTGTTCAACACATCGTCATTGTATTCACTTGCAGTCCGCGATTCTGCAATCTCCCTCTTAAAACCACAGTTAGGATCGATCAAAGGTTCGTCGTCATTTTGTGTGGCTAAACTAGAATAAGTAGACGATGTCAAAATAGTAATTAGAGAATTCCCACAGAAAATGTCTTAGTCTCCATTCTTTTCTTCAAACTTACAATTTTCCTTTTTTTTACGGATTGTTGTTTCTCACTGTTGGTGTCTAATCTTATATAATATTTTAAGGTTTTTCAAAACCAAAGCTATGAGAGACTGCCATGTGGCAACTATTATTTTGACATATGTTCTACTTTTCAAAAATCAAAATGAGTTTAAGTTTAAATATATTTAATGGTAATAATTAAATATTTAAGGACCATGTATATATAAAATACTTTTAGCATAACCTGCAAACATTACTTTGCAAACATTACTTTACATTTGTATTAACTCACGATATACAATTCACATAAGTTAATGTCAATTTCTATTCAATTTGATTGATCAATGGTCTCTTTCTTTTATATATAACTATATAACATTGTAAGTATTACAAAATATAAAGAAGATTATTGATTCATATATAAAATTAAATAGATGATTAAGAAAATTGTTTTACACTCATTATGGGCTAATGTTTCCCAACATAATTTTTTGTCGATTAAATAAACATATTCACAGCTAAAAAGACATGAACCAAATAAATAGAATTGAAAAAGTTTAAAAGTAGTTATATTCTAGAAAAAGATTGAATAATAAATAATTATCTTATCATAAAAAAATAATTAATCGGTTATTTACATAACATAATTTAATCAAATCTATGTACCTAACAAAATTAAAAAAAAAAACATCTTAATTTTCAAATAGTAACTATCAATATCAAAATAGTTGAAAATTACTTTATATTTTCATGTTCATACAATACAAATAAAAAAACAACTAATTGCATTTCAAGTCAATTATTATTTTGTATTTACAAAAAAATTGTTTTTGTCCAAAATAAATGATAACTTAATAGATAAATCAAATTGTTTGTTTCTAAATATTAGAAATTTTTAAAACAAAAACTCGCGCATCGCGTGAGTCATATTCTAGTAGTAATATATATGAGTGTTATTGTAACCTTTTTTTAATTAATACAATACAGTTTTTTTTTTTTTGTCTTTCACATTTTCTTTATTTACATTGATTAGTTCCAAAACAAACATCTTTTTGATTTTGGTTTTCGTTTACGTAGATGTCGTTGAGATAAATTTTTTTTTTTTTGGTCAAGATGGTTGAGATAATTAAGTAGATCAAAATAACACAAGAATCAAATAAATATGGATCTACATCAAACAAATTATATATGGGCCTAAGAAATATGGCCCATTTTCGTTGTCGACGGGTTAATTTTTCTGGCATTTCCACCGAAGCCACGTGGCGAAATCTAAATGGAGAAGAATGATGTTACAGAAACGAAGCACTAACGGAGAGAGAAACCAGGATCTATCGTAGTTGCTTCGCTCCGACTCACCAACACAAATCACACACACACACACACAAACCGTAGCTCTCTTCTTATAGCTCCCCAGATCTGCTCACCTTCTTCTTCTTCTTCTTCCTCTGTGGAACCACCATGGCTATGGAGTTTCGGAGCAGTTCCAGAAGAAAACTATCTTTTGGATCTGCGATTGCCTCGATTCTTCTCCTCTTCTTCATCCATGGTGCTCACTCTTTCTACCTTCCCGGTGTCGCTCCTCAGGATTTCGAGAAGGTACAGTTTCGATTTCTTTGGGATCTCTTTTGGATCTCTCGGATCTGGTTTTTGAATCGTAGTGCCGAAGATGCACCGACTTTTGATTTTGATGTTTCTAGAGAGGATTTGTATGCTTCGACGATTTGAGGCACGAATTTGTAGATCTCCTGATCTGTACAATGTCACATTTCAACACAAGCTTTATCAATATGTAGTTTTCCCGGAATTAGTATCTTTAGCCGTTGCAAATTAGTTATCTATTTGTCATGATTCGTTTCTCATTACTCAAAAATCAAACTTGTGGTTACTATCGCAAATTGATACAAATCTCTGTAAAATTTTGCATGGATGTGTTATTAGTATCCTAGAAATTGACAATATTTTAGGTGGCTAATAGCCGAAAGATCCAAGCTTCATTGATGGGTGATGTTCTAGTGTTGATCTTTGTTTTTGTTTGGTTCTTACCAAATCATCTACAGGGTGATGAGTTGAAGGTGAAAGTAAACAAGTTGACCTCAATAAAGACTCAGCTTCCATACTCGTATTACTCCCTTCCTTTCTGCCGCCCTAAGAAGATAGTGGACAGTACTGAGAATCTTGGTGAAGTGCTTCGGGGTGACCGGATTGAAAATGCCCCTTACTCGGTTTGTCTCTGTTTTGTTTGAAAATGATCGTAGTCGATACTTGTGTTAACATTATAGATTTCTGGTCAGAAATATTGAGTCTTTCCCTGTGATTTACCCCTAACCCTTGCGAAGTTGGAATAATGCAGTTTAAAATGCGGGAGGCACAAATGTGCAATGTTCTCTGCCGTGTCACTCTTGATGCAAAGACTGCCAAGGCATTCAAAGAGAAGATTGATGATGAGTATCGGGTCAACATGTAGGACCTATAATAAGAGCTTTTCTTTGTTTTTTTGAATCAATAGCATGTTCTTCTTCTATTAATTTTCTCATGCTGCGTTTGTGTGTGTTAGGATCCTCGATAACCTGCCTCTGGTGGTTCCAATCGAAAGACTTGATCAGGGTTCTGCTTCTATTGTGTATCAGCTCGGCTATCATGTGGGTCTTAAAGGACAGTATGAAGGGGTAAGTAAGTTTGGATTGTTCACTATTTGCATTGCACGTGATAGCACGGTCTTCTAAGCTGTCCTTCAAATATACAGAGCAAAGAACAAAAGTACTTTATGCACAATCACTTGGCATTCACTGTCCGGTATCACAGAGATATGCAAACCGATGCTGCGAGGATTGTGGGATTTGAAGTCAAACCTTACAGGTGCAGCTCTTGTTAACAAATTGGTGCTTTTTTTGGGATACCGTTTATTTCTCAGTTCTGATTTTCCTTCCCTTGATTTGTAGTGTCAAGCATGAATATGAGGGACAATGGAGTGAGAAGACCCGTTTGACTACCTGTGATCCCCACACAAAGCGCCTTGTTGTTAGCTCCGCCACCCCTCAGGAAGTCGAAAATAAGAAGGAAATTATCTTCACATATGATGTTGATTTTCAGGCAAGTTCTTGTTTTGACTAATCAATTCTTCACCTGATAGTTATGTCCTAGTGAGATACTTTTGTGTTCCGTTTTCACTGTTTTCTTGCTGTCTCTTCAGGAAAGTGAAGTGAAGTGGGCATCTAGATGGGATGCTTATCTTCTGATGAGTGACAATCAAATTCACTGGTTCTCTATCGTCAACTCTCTGATGATTGTCCTCTTCCTCTCTGGTATGGTAGCAATGATAATGCTGAGGACTCTTTACCGTGACATTTCACGCTACAATGAGCTTGAGACTCAAGAAGAAGCTCAAGAAGAGACAGGGTGGAAACTTGTCCATGGCGATGTTTTCAGGCCTCCAGCCAATTCAGATCTTCTCTGCGTCTATGTTGGCACAGGTGTTCAGTGTTTAGGCATGGTGCTTGTCACTATGATCTTCGCCATGCTTGGATTTCTCTCCCCTTCCAATCGCGGAGGTCTTATGACAGCCATGCTCCTCCTCTGGGTCTTCATGGGCCTCTTCGCCGGTTACGCCTCTTCACGCCTCTACAAATTGTTCAAAGGAACAGAATGGAAGAGAATTGCCTTCAGAACAGCCTTCTTGTTCCCTGCAGTTGTCTCAGCCATCTTCTTCGTCCTAAACGCTCTCATCTGGGGACAAAAATCATCCGGAGCTGTCCCCTTTGGCACAATGTTTGCACTCATCTTCCTCTGGTTTGGAATTTCGGTCCCTCTTGTCTTTGTTGGCGCTTACATCGGATTCAAGAAGCCACCACTCGATGACCCTGTGAAAACCAACAAAATCCCAAGGCAAATCCCGGAACAAGCTTGGTACATGAACCCGATTTTCTCAATCCTAATTGGAGGAATCCTACCATTTGGTGCAGTCTTCATCGAGCTATTCTTCATCCTCACATCCATCTGGCTCAACCAGTTCTACTACATCTTCGGTTTCCTCTTCCTCGTCTTTGTGATCCTTATGGTCACCTGCGCTGAGATAACCATTGTTCTCTGCTACTTCCAGCTATGCAGTGAAGACTATCTCTGGTGGTGGAGGTCTTACCTCACCTCAGGTTCTTCTGCGCTCTATCTCTTTCTCTACGCTGCGTTCTATTTCTTCACGAAGCTCCAGATAACCAAGCTCGTCTCGGCGATGCTCTACTTTGGGTACATGCTCATTGCTTCTTATGCGTTTTTTGTGCTGACTGGAACAATCGGTTTCTACGCGTGTCTCTGGTTCACAAGGCTCATCTATTCCTCGGTTAAGATTGATTGATTCAGAAAACATTGAAGAGAAACAAAAAAAGAGAAGGTAATATAGTTTATGATTTTTCACAAGTTTTAAAAGCTTTGTTTTACTCAATAGGGTCCTCTTGTGTCGCTCTGGTTTTGATTACGGTAACAAAAGAAGGGTTTTATATGTTAAGCCTTTTTTTAGAGTGTATTCTGTTTGATTTCCCAAATGAACACTTTGGACTATCTTTCTTGATGACAATTATGTGATTCTTTCATTTCTATTTATACTCTCCATTAAACTTTATTTTGCATTTGTAATCTATTGATTTCGATTAATCCACTAAACACCCTGATTTAAATGCTCTCATATATTGACGCTTCTTTTGAAAAACTCTGTCTCCGACGACCGTTATTTAGAAAAATGGATTTATGTCTAGTTTCTTGGAATCCGAGTCCCATTGGGAACTTGTTAAGGACTTGACCGTTTAAAACAACCGTTGGGACCAACAGAGTAGCAGCAAACACCATTCATTTCCAACGGCTAGTTTCTTCCTCTCTATATACAGACCCAATCATCCACAACAGAGCCCAAATAGGCCACAACAATCTCTCTCTCCTCTCCTCTCTCTCTAACTAATACACAACTCTCCCTGTGTGTCTCTCTCTCTCTAATACACAACAAAATTCCAATGGCTCGGACAACTATTGTTGAAGCTTCGTTTCTGTTCTTCTTCTTGGTGACTGACCTCGCCTGTTGCAAAGAGATTCTGGTCGGAGGCAAACCAAGCGGCTGGAAAATACCTTCTTCGCCTTCTGATTCCCTCAACAAATGGGCTGAGAGTTTGCGTTTTCACGTCGGTGACACTCTTGGTGAGTTCCCCTTCCACTCTTTCCTTCAATATCAGACTCTTTCCTTCGACTTTAGATTTTCTAAACTCTTTTGTGAGTGATTTCGTATTAATGGACAGTATGGAAGTACGATGGAGAAAAGGACTCGGTTCTGCAAGTGACAAAAGAGGCATACATTAACTGCAACACCACAAACCCAGCAGCCAATTACAGTAATGGAGACACCAAGGTGAAGCTAGAGAGATCTGGTCCTTTCTTCTTCATCAGTGGCTCCAAAAGCAACTGTGTCGAAGGTGAGAAGCTTCACATTGTCGTCATGTCCGCTCGTGGTGGCCACACTGGTGGTTTCTTCACAGGTTCTGCTCCTTCTCCAGCACCTTCGCCAGCTATGTTGGGAGCTCAGGCTGTTCCTCCCGTCACCGGCTCTGCTTCTTCTTTGACTAATCGAGTTGGGCTTTTGGGATTTGTTGGATTGGGGATAGTTTTGCTCTAATATGGGATTTATGCTTTTGATTCTTTATCCATGAGATTTGTTCAATTCTTTTGCCTTTCTGACAATGGTGCATCTCCGAATATATTAAATTTCGAACTTTAAGAGCTTCTAAAAACAGTTGCTAACACAATGCATGTACAACATACACACAACCCTAATTAGTTCCAAAAGAAAAAGTCACCATCAGAAATGAGTTGACAAACCAAGTTTTCTCAGAAGGACAATTGTAATGACGACGAATGCCACAAACACAACCCAGAGAGTAGCAGCAGCTGCAAAAGATGAAGAAGAGAGTTGAAAGACCGCGAATTTGCACAAATAGAGAGAGACATTGGTTGTAAATGGCTCATTGGCCCATCCTTTATGACTTAAAGGAGAAGTAGGTCAAAAATACCAAAATTAAACCATCAAGATAAGCAAATACGTAATTCAAAAGGATAAACTCATAAAGAAGCAACACTTTTCAAAGAAATGGAAAGAAACGATGTTGTTAATAAATGTCTATAAGAGTTTACTCTTTATCAGAAGAAAGTATCTGTTTTTTCCAGGATCGGCCACCTAGTTTAGGCGATTCACTATCATTTTCCCTATATATCGAAATTAATAAATGGCAAGATAATTCTAGAGATTTGCTTTCAGGTATCAGATATAATCAGAAGAGCATTTACCATGATATATTGGTACATCAGGCTGTACCAAGTTCAACATCATCTGGACCATCAGCTGCTGCCATTAGAGGGCCCTTCAAACGGTTTTCATCATTACCGTTGATCTCACGAGCTGCCTTTTCAAGAAATTCCTTTGCGGCAGACTGAACAGACTGTTTCTCATTTGATTGGTATTTCCTCTTTTTCGCACTTATCCTTGATTTCTCTCCTTCACTGAGGCCTTTCATGCTCTGCTTTTGGGCTACAATTTAGCAATGACTGTTAGAGAAACATGAATATAAAGGAATGGAAAAGGTATTAAAAAAAACTGTATAAGGCTTACCAGATGTCAGATCAGGCAGAGAGTGTTCGATGAATCGGGTTGCTGCCTGACGGTTTAAGACAGTAGTCGGACGCAATGGTTCTACGATAAAAAAGAAGAAGAGAGAAACGTATAAGAAAACATTTGGTGGATAAGGCATTGATTTATAAGTAGCAATCCAGTCTCTGACGAAATCGAATTGAATACAAAATTTCCTAAACAGATACACCTAACTTCAACTAGACAAGTTAAACCCCGACACACGGCAGAAATAGTACATAGAAGTAACGCCTATTTAATGAAAATGAAGCCCATACCAGTTGAATTAGTAGTTCTACAAGTGAAATAAATGCTTTCGATTCACTAATCGGCCCATTACTATCAATTAACAGATCGACAAAACGGTAATTCTACGAAAGGCCCACGAGGCGTTGTATAAAACGCAGCGTAGTATTGTTACCAATCGAGTAAGCAGCTTCTAAAAAGAAACCTTTAAGTTCGATAAAATCTATAAGATAAGAGACTAGTCTCCCCCAATTAGAGATAGTAGACAGGAACTACTGGATCTTCAACGAAAAAGGAAAACCCCAAAAACAGATCACCGTGTTCGCGAAACATAGAAAACAGCAATTAGCTACCAATGAATTCAAGTCAAGCAAGTTTTATAAATGGAAGTCCATCTTGTAAAAATAAAGTTGAATTATTAATCTATTCAACGGGAAAACAATAACAGAGAAAATAGCTTACGGATCAGTCTCATCGATTTCAATAGACTAAAATAGTTTTCCAAGGAAATAAACATTTTTTAGAAGAAACTGAACATAGTCTCCCTTAAATAAAATATGATAGGTAGATCCAATAGACAGGTGACGAAAAGATAAGCCGAGAACAATGCCTTCCAATGGAAACACCACTTCAGTAAACAAACTTGAAATACTACTTCCCTGCATTTAAGATGGGTGTATGCAATAAAAATTTCTTCAACACAAATGATTAAATCTACGAGAAATAAGAATCAACAGTAAGCACAGAACAAAAGAAAGAAAACTAACAAAAGCAGATACATAATCCCAACAAAAGGAACAGAAACATAAGCTCCCTCAATCAAGAATGTATTATTCAACAGAAAGGTACCCATTGGATTCAAACAGCCTGAGAAATGGCTACCACCTATCAGCCTCTCAAAAACTAAGATTGGCTAAGAAAACTCTGAACTGAGAACATAATCTTTGAACGTAGTTGAAATATTATCCTCGATGACATTATAAGGTAAACAAATGCAGCAGCAACTCTCCAATGGAAAGAGTAATCAGAAAACTTGTTTAGCATACGAAACAATACAATCACCAATTCAAATTGACATAAAATAAGTTTGATAAACACAAATACTTGTCCCCTCAATAAGTCAACAGTCAGAACTAACAAGTTTTTTATCTCTCAAACAAATCAATCAGGCACTGAAAAACTCAGTCTTTACCTTTACTTCGATCCATACTCCGCTGAAGCTTCTCCTTGTACACGTCTAGCCTCTCCTGAAAAACCATAGTAGCATCAATAAAACAGCCAACTTTTGATTGCTTTTGCAAACGTCTAGAGTCTACAAGCAAGCAAGCACGCACCAATTGATCAAGCTAACAAGAAGATGAGAGACTAGAATACACACACAAATAACTCGAATTTCACCAAATAGCCAAAGACAAATACCATTTCAGATTTAACCCGATGATCATCGGGATTAACGCCAGTACACCTCAACTTCACTGGAAAACAAATGAACAAACTTTCAATCTCATAATTCACCTTTCAATGGGATTAAGTACAAGAGGAAGAAGGTAAGAGGGTTACGAGCGAAAAGAGTAGTGGTGGCTTCGGCGAGCAAGTACATAGTCTTAGCTCGCTGCAATGGCTGCATTTGGGCAAGAACTTCAGGTTGGGCTAAAGAAATCATCTCCTCAAGCTGCGGTTTCAGTTCCTCGAGATTCGCCAGCGTTTCTTTCACAGCCTCCATCGCTGATTCCGGAACCACTCCCGACGACGCGGCGGCGGCGCTACTTCCTACATCTTTTTCCATCTTAATTCGACCGAGAAATCGAAAATTGAAAGCTTCCGATAGATGAAGGCGGAGGTTTACCGGCAAAGAGTTAGGTTTCCGGTTGGATTCTCTCGTCGTCACTGACACAATTTGTTGAAAATCTTTATATATATGCAGCAGACGAAGAGGCGCTTTTCGACACAATCGGAATTTGTGACGTCAGCATTATCAAGAGGGCTGTCAAAATCAGTCAAACGTGGGCCGTTTCAAGTCCAATGCAAAAGTCAGCGTTTAAGGCCCATGTAAACTGGTCAATGAATCAGAAACTTTTTATTTTTGGCTTGTTTATTATTTTGTATTATCAAACAAACTTTAGAGACCAAAAAAAAAAAAAAAACTTTAGCATTTTGTATCATAAATCAGACCCCAAAAAAAAACAGATCTATAAATAAAAAGTTGGGTTCTAACACCTTGGAACTACATATAGCATTATTTTGTTCGAGTAGTAATTAAGAGAGTTTAACCCAAACACAAATTATTTACACCATACCATCGTATTTCAATTTGATTATTTTGAATAAAATGAATAACAATTGAATAAAAATAATAATAATGACAAAAAACACTTTTGATTTTTTTTAGAAAGCATATATGATATAATCAGATAATTAAATAATGGTTAATAACGATCGCATTTAGGTTCAAGATATTTATAATTAATGTTACATTAAAATATAATGTTTTAGATATTTTAGATATATTTATTTTTGAAATTTTTGATAATTCAGAGAAAACAAGGTTAGATGAATTATTAGTAATTTTATAATTTTTTATATTTTAAAAAATTTAGTCATCCAATTAAATAATTATGTTGTCAACTAAATATCATGTGTAATTATTTGTTGACAAAAAAAAAAGTGTAATTATTTGGTGAAAAAATTAAATTAATTTGAAGTTCCTCTTTATACGTAAAATACGACCGAAAATATTGTAATTTTGTCATTTATCCTAATGTTTTACCTGGTATCGTTTTATAGCTCAAGCCCTAGGTTCCTCATCATCACCCTTGTCGATTCCCCGAACCCTAGTTCTGAATCAGAATCCATAATCTCCCTACTTTGATCTCTCTCAATCGCTCAATTCGGCTTTCTCGTGAGAAGTTGGATGCTGAAGAATGAGTTCTTTCTCGATCACCAGGAAGAAAACACCATTCCAGAAACACAGAGAAGAAGAAGAAGCCAGGAAAAAGGTTTGTTTTTGTTTTGTTTTCTCTTTAGCTAATCGAATTCCAAAGCTTTCATAATCTGTATTGTAGTTAGAATTTGTTCTGTGGAGATCGATAATCGAGGGTTTGTTCCATCTTAATGCAGAAAGCGGAGGATGAAACAGCTCGTCTGTATCAGGAATTCGTGGAATCGTTTCAAGGAGACACTGCTACTAAGACTTTTGTTCGAGGTGGGACGATTAATCCCGGCGACAAGTCTAAGGTTGATTCTGAAGGTTAGTCTTGGATAATGCTCTACGGCTTTTAGCTGTTGTTACATGCCTCTTTGTGTGTTGTCCATTGTGTACTTTTGATGGTGTCTAATGGTAGAGCAAAGCTTTTATTATGTAATGAACACAATTAATAAGAGTATGGACCTTTTTCTATGCATTCGCGGATGGCAGGTGAAAAGTCCAAAGATGGGGGTTCGATTTCAAAGAAGGGGAGTAGGTAAAACTGATTGCTTTTGATTGATCAATCTTGCGGTCTCGTGATTATGCTGATGAGTATACTCTTTTGATTTGGTTGTTAAAAGGCTTTAGTAGAATACCATACCATCTACCTTGCGTTTGTGATATTTAGAAATCATATGTTTCTGTTATCTGTATATAGCAACTAGCTCTGGTCATATATTTCTGTCATTGGTAAAAGTTGTGGGTCTTTGGAATGATATTCTTGGGTATTGCTTTATAAGTTGAGATCCATGCATGGGTTCTTGTGATATACTAGAAAGTTATCTTCTACGTAATCTCTGCAGGTATGTTCCCTCTTTTCTTCCACCACCGATGGCATCTAAGGGTAAAGAACCTGAGAAGAAGGTCAGTAGCATGGATTTTGTCACTGTATTTTTTTTTTTTAATTGAGTTTTCTATTTGAAGCAATGCTTTAGCTGTAAGTTCATTTATTTCATCTTTCTAGAGGGAGGAAGAGAGACCTAAGGAGAGAGAAAAGGGAAAGACTCGAAATATAGATCATTTCATGGAGGAGTTGAAACGTGAACAAGAGATGAGGGAAAGACGAAACCAGGATCGTGACCGTCAGGGAGATACCTCGGTAAGTTCATCATAGTCTTGCATTGTCTTTATCGGTGTTCTGCTCTGAGATAACCCTGTACTGTTTTTTGGAGAGATATACTAAGCTTATTCTTTCTTCAGCCATCTAGTCGCTTTGATGAGCTACCTGATGATTTTGATCCCAGTGGAAGGCTAGGATCGTTTGACGATGGTGACCCACAAACTACGAATTTGTATGTTGGGAATTTGTCCCCAAAGGTACTTGAATTCATGTGCTGTGTCCTCTCGCCAATGGTTTCTAATATTCGTCTTTGACTAATATTCTTAAGATATGATCCTTTTGTTCACCTAGGTTGATGAAAATTTCCTTCTCCGCACCTTTGGAAGATTTGGGCCCATAGCTAGTGTCAAGATTATGTGGCCAAGAACAGAAGAGGAGAAGAGGCGGCAAAGAAACTGTGGCTTTGTTTCCTTCATGAATAGAGCTGATGGACAAGCTGCAAAAGATGAGATGCAAGGTTAGCTAGTCTATATTCTTTTTAGAACTCTCTCTTGTAGCCTGGGCATAGACATTTGGTAGGAAGGGGCAACATGAAACGTTTTTAGGTATATAATGCTTTTCCATGGCATATCAGTTTGAATACGTCGGGTCAACAAAATTTGATTGGTTTCATATGTGCAAAGCCTGCATCAGTGTCAAAGAAATACTTAACCAATATTCAATACAAGGAATACGTTGACGTTTAGTTTCAATATTCAAGCCTGCATTGATACTCTTTGCCCATTGGTTGGTCAATGTTAGAAACTACTGACCCTTCTGGCATTATTAACTAGTCCACGGACAACTGGTTTTGTATTACCTGAACCTCCTGATTACATGTGATAATGTAAAAGAAAGCTATGCCAATGAAGTAAATTTACAATTTTACAGGGATCATCGTGTACGAGTATGAGCTGAAGATTGGATGGGGTAAAGCGGTTTCTCTGCCATCACAAGCGTTACCTGCTCCACCACCTGGACATATGGCTATTCGGAGTAAGGAGGTTTGTGATCCATCCTGTGCTGCTCTTTGAGATTCATTTCTTCTCTAACTCTATTCACTAACCTGTGAATGGAACTGATCCCTGATCTGCCATTTTTTGTACGAAAAGTTCTTAAATGCCAGTTTTACATTTGTCTAAGGTAACTCTAAAATTTCATATATTTTCATTGACAGGGTTGCAACTTGATTTTTTCTGGTCAATCCGGCCCACCAATAACTTCCGTTCCAAATCAAAATTCTGAGCTGGTATGCAAACTGCGCTCCACACGGCTTAAATTCGCTTTTTACAATTTATATATGATATTTGAGGGTACTTGAATTGCTTGATTCTCCAGAAATGTTACTGTTAGGTTTCAGAATTGATTTTCTTTATTTCTTAAGAATTGGTTTCAGAACAGACACAAAACCAAAGAATAAACTAGGGATGAAGTCTGTGGCTCTGTAGTATCCTCTATAGTTGGCGACACTCTTAGCAGCTATGCATCTTTAGTAATCTTATTCCAAATGAACTTCTGTTTCATCGAATTCCGTTCTCAGGTTCTTACACCTAATGTTCCGGATATCACTGTTGTTACTCCTGAGAATGAGCACCTCAGACATGTGATTGATACAATGGCTCTCTATGTTCTGGATGGTGAATGTGCTTTTGAACAAGCTATCATGGAGAGGGGCCGTGGGAATCCACTGTTTAAGTTCTTGTTCGAGCTGGGCTCAAAGGAGCATACTTACTATGTCTGGAGACTCTATTCCTTTGCTCAGGTACATGTTAATTTCTCTATAACTAGGTATATCTGATATCTTCCTCCGCTTTACATTGTCATAGGCTGATGAATGTCTTTGGATTATTTAGGGTGATACACTTCAAAGGTGGAGAACAGAGCCATATATCATGATAACTGGTAGTGGCAGGTATAAAACCTTCCCAGCTTTGAAACTGGTCCTGGTCTTTGTTAGGATTTACTTTACACTTCTATCGTATTAACACTGTCTAATTGCTCTTTTTGTAGATGGATACCGCCACCACTGCCTGCAACCAGGAGCATGGAGCATGAAAAAGAGTCTGCAAGCACATATGCAGCGGGAAGAAGCAGGGTAATCTTCTTGAAGTCTCATTTCTGATTTATTTATATTTCTTCGCTAAGTTATTCTTTAGTAGTGCGGGATACCTTACACTGGTAAATTTTACAGCGTGCGGAAGTTGAGAGGACTCTTACCGACCCTCAAAGGGATGAGTTTGAGGACATGTTGCGTGCTCTAACTTTAGAAAGGAGTCAAATAAAAGAAGCTATGGGGTTTGCTTTAAATAATGCAGATGCAGCTGGAGAGGTATTATTGTTCTGAATTATATTGGGACTTTTACTTTTACAGACAAGCATATGCTTCATAGATATCCTTCAGAAACTTAAACATATGTTTTAATCCTTAGTTGTTATAAGAATATCAAAAAAGTGGTTCATTTGTATAAAGTATTAAAAGAATGCATTATAACCTTCAAAATATCTAGAAAAAGATAACATCAGATGCTTTTCCTTGCTATTCAATATATTTTCAGAATCTTTTTTTTCTAGAAACTATATAGAATCTCTGAACATAGTTACTCGTTTATATAGATCTCCAGATGCATTTTCCTATTTATATATTCGTACTCATTCCACAGGTTGTTGAAGTTCTGACGGAGTCCCTGACCCTAAAAGAGACATCAATTCCAACTAAAGTTGCTAGACTCATGCTTGTGTCCGATATTCTTCATAACAGCAGTGCACCTGTTAAAAATGCATCTGCATACCGAACCAAATTCGAAGCAACACTACCCGATATAATGGAAAGCTTCAATGATCTGTATCGGAGCATAACTGGAAGAATTACTGCTGAGGCTCTAAAGGTACTGTCAAAAAGGAAAATAATCTTTCTTGGGTTTCTTTGCCGTGTAATATGCTGTAGTAAACTCATTCTTACTTTTGTCTTTCTTGGGTTTCTTTGCCTTGTGATATGCTGTAGTAAACTCATTCTTACTTTTGCAGGAACGGATTCTCAAAGTGCTGCAAGTATGGGCAGATTGGTTTCTCTTTTCAGATGCATACATATATGGACTACGTGCCACATTTCTCCGAGCAGGAATTTCTGGTGTTACCTCATTTCATTCTATCTGCGGTGATGCACCTGAAATAGAGAAGAAAGGATACATTGACAATGTGACCGATATTAGTAAGATCAATCCAGATGCAGCACTGGCTATAGGAAAAGGAGCTGCAAGGAAAGAACTGATGAATTTACCAATTGCTGAGCTTGAGAGACGCTGCCGACACAACGGACTGTCTCTTGTAGGAGGTAGAGTAATGATGGTTGCCCGGCTACTAAGCCTTGAAGACACAGATAAACAACGTGGCTATGAAGCAGGGGATGAAGTTGTAAAGTATCCGCAAGACCATTCAACTTGGGAAGAAGTTAAGAATGAGCCTGACCTTATCAGGAACAGCTATGCAGAAGTTGAAATGAAAGAGCCTATGAATCTGGCCACGACAATACAAATCCCACCGCCTGAGCTGAAAGACTTTGTAGGAAAAGAGAAGAGTGACCTCGTATTGCCAGCTTCAAAATGGGCAAGAGATGATGACGAGGCTGAGGATGAACAAAAGAAGAGCTACTCTTCAGGAAGTGACAATGCTGGTGGGATAACTTTCAAGGCCGATGACGAGGATCTCAAGGGTAATGATTGTGTTCGTGCCCAACCTGACAGTGGAATGGACGAGGAGCAAAGGTAATGCATATACTTTTTAAAAGGAAACTAACTTAAGCAGGCAAAATATGGATTTAAAAAATACCAATTTGCATTATTGCTTCATTATGGTGCTTGACAATTTATAAAAACAAAAAAACAGAGAGATTATTGGGAATAGTGCTAGAAAAGAGGAACATGGGCATAAGGGTAGTCTATGTTAGCGAGGAGGTGTATTCTTGATGAACTTCAGTTGATTTGGTCTTTGAAGACTACAAATTATTTGGCATTTTGGCTCTTGCCTGCTGAAAGTTAATAGCTGATAGCCATAGCTTTTGGGGAAATGCATCAACCACATCAATGTGTCTAAACCCACACATGACCTTGCACCTATACTGTAAAATTTCCAAGAAAATATGAGATCTTGGAAGCTGCTATTTAATTGTACTATCTGAAACTCAAATTTGCTGCTCCCTTACTCTGTTTTTTTTACTGCAGACAAAAGCTTAGACGCATAGAAGTTGCTTTGATAGAGTATCGTGAAACTCTTGAAGAACAGGGGATGAAAAACTCTGAGGAGATAGAGAGAAAAGTAGAAAGCAACCGAAAGAGGCTTGAAGTTGATTATGGCTTATCAGGATCTAACGAGGGCAACAGAAATCGTAAGTTTATACTTCACACGCGACATTTACTCTTCTTTTTATTTTGAGAAAGGTTATTTAAATTGTTCCATGTTCATTTGATGCAACTATTGGCGAAACTTGAGCCCTTTCTGCAAATTCTTAATCTCAGTTTATACATGTGTCAGTTCGTCTCAGAACATTAAGATTAGAATTTGAGTATAGTCAAACTTGATATTAGGGAAGTATATGAAGCCAAGGTATTTCGAATATAACTTGTTTTGTAATTTTACAAATGTTTTGCCAAGGACTAAGAACTAAATGCCTCCTTTCTTATAGGTAGTATTAGTCTTTTCTATGGGTCTTTATTTGGAACTTTAAGAGACATATGCTCTACTGGACTTTGTTAGTTTTGACTTTGCCGTGCCATATTTTTTGATTTTGATTATCCATGATCAAGACTTTCTTTTAGGTTTGGAGGGTGCTTTTTGTTTCCGTTGTCCTGTTACATTTTTTACTGCTTCCTCTTTTCGTGAGTGCCTTCTTCCCGGAGACTGGACAGCATTTAGCGTAGTCCAGGACATGGCCATGTTCATGTCCGTTATGATTCAAGTGACCCTTCATATAAATTTTAACAGTGCTTTTAACTGCAGAGAAATCAATAATAGAGCGGAAGGAGAGGCGTGAAGATTCTCGAGAGTCATCTAAAAAGCGACACCGTGGGGAAAACCAGAGCCATAGTCCACCACGGAAATCATCAACCAGGGAGAGGGAGAGAGATCATGACTTGGACAGAGACAGGGAGAGGGAGAGGGACAGGGACAGGGACAGGGACAGAGAGAGACTCAGAGACAGAGATAGGCAACATGATTTGAACAGGGATCGAGACCGACGTGAAAAGAGTTCAAGCCACGAGAGAGACGATCATGATAGAAGCAGAGAGAGAGATAGGGATTGGCGCAGACGAGGCGCGAGATGATGATGATGATGCTGATTGTTCCTTTCACCCTTTTTGGTTTGTTCTCTGCAGGACTGGAAAAACTGTTCCTATGAAAAGATGTTAACCCTTTTGTGTTTCTAAACACGCAAGATATGTGGAACTTTCTCAGATTGTTTCTTCTGCAGGATTCTTGTGTTTTTCTTAAGGTACCATTTTAGATTTACTTGGCCCCCGATCTCAAAACGACAATTTCCTTCTATACCAAAAGAAGACAAATTTGTGTATAGTGAAAAACTTTGTACTTTGTATCAGTGCAAGTAAAATGTTCAGAGAAAATGCAGAAAACTAAAGCATTTGCTTCAAACTCTATAATATGAGAACAATGTAGCTATCTTCTATCAACGGACTGAACTAGAGATGCCAATTCCAAATTCCGATTTTCTTCTTTTTCGTCACCGTCTTCTTCCGAATCTTCTTCCCCCATAATCTCATGTGAGAGTTTGAACGTGTTCTGGTCTCCTTTAGGCAGGAGAAACAGAACACAGAGCGGCGAAACTCTCATCACATTCCTGATCAAAACAGCAAGCCAGAGGTTACCAAAGTCAGTCCGAGTCACCTTGAGGATGTGCAACAACACTCCTCCGAGCCAAGACGAGGTCATGACTCCTGCATTGTCAATTGACATTAGCAACGCAAAGAAGGTCCCTTCAATTCCGTGAGGACAAAGCTTCGAAGTGAGGACGAGCAGCGGCATCCATTTCAGGCGTCCGATCATCTGAGAAACTACCTCATCGACTACTATGAAGAGATAATCCGGTAAGCCAAACTTTAAGTTGAGACGTAGCACAAGAATGAGGTCAAGCATTCCTGATAAGGCAAAGAGAAGTTGAGTCCACAAACAAAGGCCACGGAACGGGTGATCCTTTAAGACTAGCTGGTACAATGTTGCTCCTAGAATCGACCCGATTGAACCAATTGAGAGAATGAAACCAACCGTTTCCTGAAAACAAACCAGAAAGGCTCTCAACATATTACACATTTTCAGGTATCAACTCGTTGTTTTAGGGAGTACCTGTGCAAACAAAGGGCCATCCTCTGAATCTGTGAACCAATAGAATAGACCTTCATGAATGTTCAAACTAAGAGCAAGGGAAATGTACATATACAGACTCGGTCGCCACACATCGGAGCACTTCATTGTCCTCCACATTGCTTTCCCTGCATCTGTAAATTTCTGGTTTACCTGAGCTGATACAAAACAAGAGTCAATAATCTCATTCTGGTAAAAAAAATCAAGCCAGTGAAGAGAGAATAGAATTACCTGTTTACAAGAGAAACCAGGAACATAGGACTCACTAAACACTATCCCAACTACCGATACCAACGCGAATGGGAATGTCAGCAAGCCAAAGACTCCCTAATGTCGAAAAAACGAAACACAACATTAGAGAGAAATCCCGAGAATAAAAGAGATCACGGCGCAAGATTCGCTAACCTTGGAGCCAACAAGATGAACTAAGATGCCACTCATGAAGAAACCAAGAAGTGCTCCAATGGAAGAGCTTAAACTGCATAAGCTCTGCATATCCGATGCAAGAGAAGGGTGTTTGATGCTATTATAAGCGGTACAAGCATCAATAGTTACATCTGCTATCGCCATTGCAGCACTTGATATAGTCATCCACAACAATGCCAAGTAAAGGTGTAGATTACTATGAATCGATATGAACATCATAGAAACAACTCCAAGCACCCCTGCAAAAAAATAAGAATTTGTATAGTTAATGAGAAAAAACAAAGAGAATTTGATCCAAATCTCTACTAAGATTTACCGGCTAAAATGAAGTAAGGGCGTCTATGGAAGCCAAAGATGGGAAGAACATCAGTGAGAATCCCCCAAAGAGGTTTAATGATCCATGGAATCTTGGTGATTGCAGTAAGAGCTTGAGATTCTGAAGGCTGAACCTTTTGAACATCTTTCATGTAATACTCAGTGGCTACACGACCCAATGAGCCACCAAGCCCTTGGTTTATTCCGTACACTGAGACCACACCGAACACAAAGCTCCAGTGAAGCTCTGAAGACAACATCTTAAGCCATCGCACTGGACCCCACAACACATTACGGATATGACTTTCTTCTTTAACCACACGGACGGATCCGCCGTTTTCAAGGCTTTGTTCTTCTACTACCATAACTGGTTCTTGTAAAGGAAAGATTGGAGATTTGGATCCGTTTTGAGCTTAAATGTTGAAACTTTTTGATTTGGGTTTTGGTCTGGAAACTGTGGGAAACAGATCCGAGGAACGGAGTTGTCTCAAGTGGGTTTTTCTTGGATTGGATTGATCTCAGAGGAAAAAAAGTGAATCTTTTGATGTAAGCAAGTCAAGAAACAGAGATTTGGGAATCAAAAACGAACTTGAGATTAAAGCTCGGAAAACAAGAATGAAATAAGCACAGAGGAGGAAAGCTTCGTTGACTTGCTTTCGTATGAACAACAAGTTTTTCCCATTGAAGAAGAAGAAGAAGAAAATGACTAAAGAAATGAAAGGATAAAACTCAGATCAGAGAGACGAAAGGAAAATGTCAAAGCTCTTGCTACTAAATGTTTGACAGAACACATTTGTCGTTTGTCTCTTACTATGAACATTCTGTCTTAATTTTCTTCTTTCTAATTTCCCCGGTTTTTTCTTTTCTTTTCAATTTCACCTCAAAAATAGAAACTATTTCGTTAGCAAATAGTTTGTCTATGGAAAATAGAAACTATTTTCTCAGAAATCCGTTAGCGAATAAGACTTATATATGAAAAGTATCGTCAAATTCATTTTTATTATATATATTTTTTACTATATAACGCATATATCTGTTTGTGTAATAATTTGTTTTTTAAAAGTTTTGTATATTGATTTTGTAAACTCGATTTAAATTCAATGAAAATATAATTGAAAAAAAAATAGAAATTATTTCTTGAATTTATAAGGTTTTCTTTATTAAAAGAATGTATAAGGTTTATTATTGAACAAAAAAAAGTATTTATGTGGTAAATTTAACAAAATGAAGATGAATAAAACTTGGGTTTGCATCAAAGTCACCATAACAAACCTAATTGTTTGATACCATATTAATACTTTTGACTTTACTATCCCAAAAATAATTTGAAAATCTGTAATTAAAATCTTACGTAAAATGGTCTCATCTCTTTTATTTTTCACTTAAATTCAGCATTTCCAATAATTTTTCATTTTGTTCTATATAAGAACTTGATACTGATAGGGCCCAAAGGGTAAAACCGTCCAAAAATCTAAGCTTTTCCAAGATCAGTCGGCCAACAAAGGAACAAAACAAGGTTTCTAAACCTAGTCTCCTCTTTAGACACGTGTTCGAGTACCGTTGGATCAAAAATAGATCTTGTCACCACTAACTTCTCTACTGACTTTGAAATACCAAAAAGCCCATTTCTATTTCTTTATTACAAATGTTATTTGTCCCAACATCTTTGGGATGTTCTGTCACTTTTATCAAATACCAACTACCCAACTGTTTATTCATTAGATTTTTATCAATAATATAAGTTGTGATACAAAAATAAATCCATCACCAGAAAAAATTGTGAAACGATAAAATGTTTTGTAGTTAAAACTTAAAAGTCTACTTTTACGATTTTTGTACAAGAATTCGACTTCATATCTCTGCAAAAATGAAAAAATGGTTCAGTAGATTCCGTTGATTAAAAAAAAATTGTGGAAAGAGCAGCTGCAAATGTATGATAATTTTATATACATAAATAATTCATACTTATTTATTAGGGCCAAAATAAAATCACGCATTCAAAGCAATGGAGCCAAAGGCAAAACCAACATGAACCCTTCTCATGACCGGTTCAACAAATCACTTTTTAGTGTATTTGTCATTGATTATCTCTTAACATTCTTACTGAGAGAAGCAGATTCATCAATAGAATACGATTCCTCCGCTTGAATATTCGACCTCCTGAAGAAACAAACAGTGAATAGACAGATGCCTATTATGAATCATGAGCCAAACTACTAACATAAATTCCATTAGCTCTGTAAATTTCTAATGTGAAAGATGTGTGATTTGTTCAAAAAGAGACCAACCTGTGGAGGGGAAAGAGATGAAACCCAATGTGATACATGTGTAGGAAGAAGTCCCAAAGAGTTGAGCTAAAATGTGAGTTTAAGGAACACATTACTTTAAAAGTCTCAAGGCCGTATTGTCTCAAGCAAAAGGGAAATAAGCAATAAACAATTGGGGAAAGGAGAAAAAAATTCTAACCTTCCAGATACCCATAGCTAATCCTCCAAGGTTTAAAACACTAATTTAGGCTCAAATAGTTCCACCTTGTTATCTTCGAATGGCTCAAAAACTACAAACAAGAGTAGACTTTAAAATGAGTTCTTCTAATAATACTAACCAACTTTTATTTAAAAATGTGTTTGTTTTTCTGCTGTTCTTATTGTGATGACAAGCTATATCTTGTGAGGATTGTATATATCTCTATAACCGGTACACGATGCTAAAGGATTCGATAGATGGAAACATTAGGCCTAGTAGCAAAGACGAGCGAGAGTGCGCTTACTTACTCTTTGCCACACTGCGGAGAGCGGTTATGGAGTGCCAAAGAGCTGAAAATGTAATAGAAATGCTAAAGAGATGCACTGTGTTCCCAGCCATCCACATCATGAAACCCATCATCATCAAATTCTTGAACGGCGAGTGCGCCATTTCCCACGCTTTCTAGATCCATTCATTAGCAAAATCAAAACTCTATATTATACTCTCCATCCACATTAATCTTCGTCATATGATCATCATTCACCCCAAAATTGGATAGAAAATCTAAAATTTTATTTCGATAACAACTCGAATGATCCCAGGGTATATGCGACTTTGTTGGGGACAAACAACACCATGTGAAACAGATTAATTTTACCTTAAGTTTCGAATTAGCATCACGGTCTTTACGTTTAGAATCTAGGTATTTACGTTTGGAATCTAGTTGCCACCTGAAAAGAGAAATTACGAGCAAGAAAAAACCCAGTAAGAAGAATACAATTTTTAAAAATTTCCTGGCTTGAAAATTGAAATCAAAAGCAGGGCAAGATTTGGAATTTACAGAGCTAGAAAAATCTTGTCGGGAGAAGTACGAGAAAAGCCAGGTGGGAAAGGTGTAGCGTCCGAGGATGGTGTTCGATCAAAGAAATTGTCGTCCCATCTCCGATCAACAACCATCACTTGTTTGATCGATCGTGAAACAGAGCAAATTCGTCGATGGAGAGAAAGCTAAAATCATATACAAAAGTTAATTTAAAATTTCAAATCAATTAAAATCCATAAAAAAATAACCCCCATTAAAACCGGGTTATGACCAGGTTTTTAGTTAGTATCATGATTAAAAATATTTGTGGTAAACCAAGGGATCAAAACCTTATCACACTTTTTCTATATAACTAATCACAACACCAACAAATAATTCTATATAACCCTATGTCCAAGAGGAAAAAACCAAAAACTCAACCCCTATATAATTTGAATTAAAAAAATGAAATATAAAATAAATAAAGGAATATTAAAAAATTAAAACAAAAAATTTGGACCAATCACATCTTGTCTTCTTTCTCTTCTTGTTATTGTTGAAACTTTTCACCCCAACGCTATTGAAGTGAATTGAAGCACCTCTATTGAAGTTAAAGTTGAATTGACATACGTTTTTAGCTTCAATCGAAATAGTTGTCAGTTTATTAATCAATTTTTTTTGTTCGAAGCAAGAATTCGAGAAATCATAATTTAGGTTTCAATTGGATTTGAACAATTATTTATCTCGTATGCACATTGCGATGGATGGTATACGGGTCGATTAGAACATTGCAATGGTAAGTAATGTAACATCCCACAGTACTTGAATGTAATGAATCGTAAATGATTAGTAGATCTCGGGCTCAAATTCAATATGCAGAGTTAGAATAACTGAGTACTATTGGTTAATGTATTGGTAAAACTAAAAATTTTTTACTCTTTCATTTGTTTACTATTTTAATTTTCATGTCAAAACAATTTATACCTTGTCAACAACAAATAGTAAATTACTAGATGAATGAATATTTTTAAAAAAAATTGATTTGTATTTTTGGCAACAAAAAATATTTTACTAGTAAAATACATGTTTCATATCATATAATAATAACTAATATTTAGCATTAAAAAATCATAAATATATATTTTTTATTTTAAAATTTCTTCGTAAAAACACAATATCAGTTATTTTATTTCTCTATAATTGACATTTTAAAAAAATTTCTCTATATCTTCTATCAATCACCTTATACTTTTAAAAAAAAATTCATAATGTTATATAGCTTTTTATGCAAAAAATGATAGAAAATGTGGTCTTCCACATATTTTGACATGGAAACATAAGAAATGTGTTTCTAATTCCAAAAATCACGTGTACAACTGAAAATTTGTTTTTCATAATAAGGTAAAACTAAAAAAATAACGAAACTCCAAAAGTACAACTATTAACAAATATGCGCAAAAAACTGGGCCTACATGTCTTAATTACGTGGCAAATAACAGCGCACATGTGTTAAATACTTAAATATGTCCAGGAAATGACGCCATGTGGCCTAATTTGATTGGTTTTGACCCAATTTTATTTATTATCATATTTTCAAATTGATTTCTTTTTTTTTCGAATTCAAATAAATATCCAAAATTACTTTTAAACATATGATTTTTTTTACCGCAACATTTGTTAAATGAATTAATTTATTTTTGTCAATTTATCTTTAATTTATTTTATTAGTTCAGTTGTATCGAATAGTTATAGTTGTATATATGTTCTCAGTTGTACCCAATATTTCTAGTTCAATTTTTAGATCATGAATTTTGAGTACGATGTCTCTCTGTTTCCTTCTACAACGACATGAAATCAAATTGAAGAAGCGAGAGAATAATTCAAATTGGACAATGCAATGGAAATTAAATCATCACATAATAAAATTTTATAACTTGTAGGTGGAATCTCATAAATTTGTCTTAGTCCGTAAGACTTATAAAATTCTACCCCGAATTCTCTTGTGGTGAGGTCCAATTTCTGCATTAGCGTTGCTAGAAATCGATGAAGAGACCATTGACGATTTTGACGAAAACAACATTGAAAATCAGGGATTTATGTTTTTTTTATTAAAGTTAAAAATTAAAGAAGAAAAAGAAAAAAGAAGCACTGAGAAGAAGGAAGAAAAAAATTAGGAATTTCTATTTTTTTATTCTTTTTTATTTAAGTTAAAAATTAAATTTGTTAATTGATCCGACTGGGTTGGGTAGAGATGCGTTTTGGGTGGATAGTAGGTGGTTGGATCAGTATATATATCAATTTAATTTTTTTTTTGTCATTTTCTTCAATTTCAACATAAATAAAAATCTAAGTTAGAAGGAGAGCATTTGTTAATTGGCTTGGTTTTTTAGGGACACGGGAGAATTTGACCTCCAACCAAAAGCCAATAGCTCAACTGGTGAAGATCTCAGGCAAAGCTTAGAGGTCGCTGATTCGAAAGCTACTTGGGACGAAACTAATCATGTTGTGGTTTCGAGTTTGGAAGATTACAGGGTTTGGCAAAAAAAAAAAAAAAAAAGTTAGTGGTATGTGAGTCAAGATTAGTTTTGGTATGGAGTGGTTTAGTTTCTCGATTTTTTTTTAATAATAATGGAGTGATCCATTCTGTTGTTTATTGCAAACATACAAAGTAGTCACAAATTGCGCACCATAATTGGTTGATAAAACAAAAATAGTCACAACTTTCTACAATGTGATTAATTTGATCACATTTAATTAAGACTAATCGAGACTCGGAAGAGAGGGAATTTGGTAAAACATTTGATTTTTTCTTCAAATCTCAAATCTTGTCGTCGTCGTGGTGGTGCTTTGCTCTCGCCGAACCCATCATTCTTCACGGTTGCAGAGGCTTCTGATCATCATCGACGACAACAAACGCCGACGATAACTCCATAACAGCTCCGATCAGTTTCTCCGGCAACTCATCCTCCGTTTGCGCCTCCACAACGAACCCAATATCAGTCGTCAAGCTCGTAAGGTACCTCAACGTAAGCCGTACAACTACCGCTATTATCGCGTAGCTTCCAAAATCGACATCGATCTCAAAGTAATTAGATCCTTTATGGTAACTACACTTCAAAGCCCCGATGTTCCCGGCCGCAGCTTTTAGAACCCAAGGACCTTTCAAAACATTGGTCAGTAATTTCAATCTCTGGTTACAGAACGAGTCATCGTCTTCTTCTCCGTTGATCAACCGGTGGAGCAGAGAATCGGAAGGAATCGGATCTTCCGTCGCGAAATAGACCACCAAGCTGTACGGTTCCTTGCTTGGGACTTGGAAATTGACGGCGAAGATGAAGCTGTTCAGTGATTCACCGCGATATTGGGATTTTCTTAGCGCGTGAGCTACACGGCTGTCGGGACGAGGACGAGCGAGAACGTTGTCGAGTTTAGCGGTGGATTTGAGCCAGTCGACGCCGACGGGAGAGAGGAGGCAGTCTCCGCCGGGAGATTTCTGTTTGTTTCTGAAGTAGTTAGCGGAGCGGAGAGGGAAGACGTCGCCGGGAGGAGAAGCCCAGCCGTTGGATCCGGTGTTGGGATCCACCGTTGATGGTTTCGGTTATCCATTTTGGTACGGAGGAGATTGATCCGGTTCTTGCCGGTTTGGAATTGTTATCACCGTTGTAGATTACGGGTTGGTTCATGATCTGTGTACTGTGATTCGTTGTCGCCTTTCTTTTCTCTCCTTTGCTCTGGTTGGCTACTCGTGTTGGTGGAGAATATGATTACAGAACCATAGCCTCCTCGGGAAAGGAATTTGCTTTTTTTTTTACCATCAGGATATTAATTCAGATCGAGATCGATCTCACATGATTGCTTAGCTACTTTGAAACGGTACAAATCGCAAAAAATCATTATAATTCGAATATCCACTTTTATTCGTATGCTTATAGATTTACGTCATATGTTATATGTACATGTAGTTATGTACATTAGGTATCTTAGTCCTATTATCATCCACCCAAAATTCGATAGAAGAAGAACACCCATTTTTTTTTATTGTTTTTTTAAAAAATTTTTGCAAAAGGAAGAAAGAGAAACATAAGAGCATAAAGAGGAAAGAGAAATATAAGACTATGTTTATCCATAAAACTCATGTGGGTATCATTAATATTCACTATTTAACAAAAAAAAAAATCAGACCAATTGTATCGCGCCACGTGGCTATGATACTCTTCTGGCTGAGATTTTCGAAGATAAATCAGCTGAGTATCATAGATAATAATATTTGTTTAATCAAATGATACTCATGAGTATCATGGATAAACATGCTCTAAGGATATTTCATTTGAGACTCTAAAAAAAATTGAGAGACTCTTTCGATACATGGCAACATATAAGTGGTTCAATTTTATTTCTATTTATAAATTTAATTGTTTTATTAAACTACACAAAAATTATTAATATTATATTGGTGAGATACTAATGGTATTTCACCAACCAACGAAGATACTCTAAGAGCACCCCCAATGGGATTTTTGCTTGGATATTTAAGAAGGTATTTCATCAAAATTTATAATAAAAAAATAGAAAAATAAGAGAGATTGAAGAGAGGTTTTTCATGAAGAAACTCTTCTCCTTTTTTTAAAAACTCTTCTCCTTTTTTGGAGAAACTCATTTAATATGTGTACATTCTTAATTGGTTTATAGTCTTTTAACCAATTTAAATTTTAAATAAATAGCTAAAATTATTTAAATAATACTCCTTTCATTTCAAAGTATAAGTTGTTTTGGAGGTTTTTTATGTTTCGAAATATAAGTTGTTTTGATAATCGTAGTACTTTTTAACTTTAGTGACTATTGTGTGTAGGGGTGGGCATTCGGATTATTGGTCAGATTCAGTACGGGTTTTTCGAATTTTTGGTTTTTCGGATTGAAGGCTAGAGATACCTTTCGGATCGGGATCGGATCGGATGCATTCGGGTTCGGTGTGGATCTTGTGTTGCACATGAGATCCATTACCTAACCAAACTCTATTCAGATTCGGATCGGATCTGGTATTATCCAAACCCAAACACATTTGACAAGTACCTAGTCATTATGTAATGATAAGAAAATTCAAAATCAAATGATAAACTCTTACAAAATCTAGTGATTATGTAATCATAAGTAGATTTAAAATCAAAATGAGCCAAAAAACACTTGCATTCATAACAAGAAGAGGTTTAAATGAAAATGAAAAGAAAGAACATAAGTCTAAATAACCATAGAAGAAGAAGTAAAACTGAAATGTCTTAGACCATAAGCATTATTTTTGTTCGAACCATAACTAGTCATAGAATCAACCGACTTTGGAGTCCACCATCTTCTCTTAGTTTCTGTGAAATCAAAGTATAACAATCATATGAGAAACTAAATTGGCAATGCATCAAAATACTAACATAAAATCAGGAGATAGAAAAGAGTTTATTACCTTGTATCAAAGAGTACAAAATACTAAGAGATTCAAAGTGATTTAGGTTTCTTCGAGAAGGGAGATGTCTTCAAACTCTGCAAAACACAATAACATTATTTCACCAGAAATCGATTCTTAGTAATCATCTCCAAATTCAACCATGATCAATCTAAGCAACAACAATTACCGAATCAAACAAAGCACAATAAAAAACTTAGAAGCATCTCTTACTATTCTAAACTCTAATTGAAACAAAGCTAACGAACATAAAGACAAAAGAACAAACTACATAGACACCATTGAAACAAAGCTAACGAAGGAGAAGGTGAAGAACACGAAACAAACCTGCGATCGATTTCGTAAAGTTTCAGACGAAGGAGACGAAGGAGAAGATGAAGAATGAGCTTGATTCCTTCAAGCTTGAAATCTGGGTATATATAGATAGGGAATTTATGGGTTTTCTCTTAGGGTTTTGCCGATTCCTTTGGATCGAATAAGGAATCCAAAATTTCTTTGTGGTATTCTCGAAGAGAAGATTTCGACTTGAAATCGTCGGATCTTAAATTATGGAACAACAAAGGTAACTATGAGATATTGTATGTATATTATGTTTGGTTTTATTCGGGTTAGACTTTGGTTATCGGATTTTATCCGAACCAAACCAGTGTCCACACTAATTGTAAATGATAACCAGTTTGTTATTTGACAAGAACCATAACCGGCCATAACCGGCTACTTTGGATCGGATCCGGGTCTGGATTTTATATTCGGATAATTTGTCCACCTCTAATTGTGTAACCAATAGTATTTTGCAGTTTTTTTTCTATTGGTTTAATTATTTTTATTATATATATAAGATGATATTTTTTAGAAGAAAAGTAATTTTTTAATATTTGCACTTTTAGCCAGAACAACTTACATTTTGAAACGGAGGAAGTAGATTTAAGAGACTTATAAAGTTTTTATGCATTGGAGATGCTCTAAGAATTTTTTATTTGAGAGACTCTAAAAAATATTTTGAGAGACTCTCTCAATATATATATAGCAACATATTATTGGTACAATTTTATTTTTAGTTATAAATTTAATTATAGTATATTATATTAAAGAAAAAAATTATTAATATTATATTTGGTGAGGGGTATCTTACCAATGGGAGATGGTCTAATGATTGAGGCTGAAACCCGACTAGTTTTGGAGTATGCGAATTCGCTGGGTACAAGCATATCACATACCACGTGAAACGTTTATGCCAAAGTACATAGCCAAGTGTTTCTAGTGGTAGTCGAACTAGGGAGATTGTCAAAAAAATTTGTGCAACTGCATGATTCGTAAAATCAAAGATTTATAGCTTACTCTTTTTCTTGTAACCCAAATATAAACTCTACAAAGTAGTCGCAAATGAGGCACCACTTCTTGCCCACAACAATGTAATAAATTTATTCACATTCAATTGAGATTGGTCGAGAGACAGAGAAAAGATTTGGTAAACATTTGACCTTTTTTTTCAAATCTCAAATCTTGTCATCATCGTGGTGGTTTGCTTTCGCCGAGGATAAGTCCATCTGAGAAATCCTAACAGCTCCGATTAGTTTCTCCGGCAACTCATCCTCCGTTTGCGCCTCCACAACGAACCCAATATCGGTCGTCACGCTCGTAGCGTACCCCAACGTAAGCCGTACAGCTGCCGCCATGATCGCGCAGCTTCCCAAATCGACATCGATCTCGAAGTAGTTAGATCCTCTATGGTAATTACACTTCATTGTCTTACCCAAAATTAACGCGCCGAATTTCCCGGCCAAGGCTTTAACCACCCAAGGACCTTTCGCGACATTGGTCACTAATTTGAATCTTTGGTTACAGAACGAGTCATCGTCTTCTTCTCCTTTGATTAACTGGTGGAGCAACGAATCGGTAGGAATCGGATCTTCGGTCGCGAAATACAGCACCAAGCTGTGTGGTTCCTTGCTTGGGAGCTGGAGATTGACGGCGAAGATGAAGCTGTTTAGTGATTCGCCGCGAGATTGGGCTTTTCTTAGCGCGTGAGCTACACGGTTATCGGGACGAGAGAGGACGTTGTCGAGTTTAGCGGTGGATCTGAGCGAGTCAACGCCGGCGAGAGAGAGGAGACAGTCTCCGCCGGGAGATTTCTGTTTGTTTTTGAAGTAGTTAGCGGAGCGGAGAGGGAAGACGTCGCCGGGAGGAGAAGCCCAGCCGTTGGATCCGGTGTTGAGATCAACGACGGGGAATGCTCCACCATTGATCGTCTCGGTTATCCATTTCGGTACGACGGGGGTTTTGGCCGGTTTTGAATGATTGTCGCCGGTGGAGATTTCGGTTTGGTTCATGATCTGTGTACTGTGATTCGTTGTCGTCTTTCTTTCTCCCCTTGCTCTAGTTGCTACTCGTGTTGGTGGAGTATGAATCTATGATTAAATAACCATGAAAATGGCCTCCTCGGGAAATGAATTTTTATAACATCAGATATTAATTTAGATCGAAATCGAGCTCACAGTAGAGCACCACAATGGTGGGTTATTAATGAGTTTCTTAAATAAAATAATATTTTTTTTGTTTTAAAATATAAAATGTTTAAAATTTTTTTTATTTTTTTTATATATAAAATGTTTTACTAGTTTTTATACAGATTTAAATGCTATTCCCTCCGTTTCAATATGTATGATATTTTAGAAAAAAATTTTGTTTCAAAATGTTTGATTTTTTTTATTTTCAATACAGTTTTTATGACTTAATAGATGATGAATTGTAAATTTCAAAACACATTAATTGATTTTATTAGATTACTATTGGCTTAAAGTTATTGAAAATTGTTTAGTACAAAAAACAATATATTTATAAGTCAAATTTATTATGTTTTTTTAATATGTACAAATTTCAAAAAATCATACATATTGAAACAGAGGGAGCATTTGATTATTTTGACATTTTGAACTATGTAATCTTTTATTTGATTGGTTAAATTATATTTTTAACTAATTAATAAATTTTGTTTTGTTATAAAATTTTTTTTCTTAATTTCCGTGCATTTAGCCAAAACATCTTATATAAAATGACATAAAAGAAAGATGATAGTTTTGTTTTAAGAAATTCAACTAACATGATCTTATGGAATAGAAATTATCAGCTCTTATTGCTGAGCTGCTTTGACGATAGAAATACCACTATAATCAAAGATTACACTTGTCCCCTTATCAAGAACACAGGAAAAAGATTACATTTGTCCCCTTATCAAGTTTATTGTCAAATGTAATCTTTGAGCAGCTGCATGATTCGTAAAATCAAAAAATTGAGTTTATTATTTTTCTTGTAAACCCTACAAAATAGCCGCAAATGACGTGCAGCACTACTACGAAATCGGCAATTGTGTCGATTGAAAAAAAATATAAACAAACGAACAAAAAGAATCTTGCCCACAACAATTGATCATTAAATAAAATAAAGAAAAAAACAATGTGATCATTAATTTAATTGAGATTGGTCGAGAGGGAGAGAGAGAAAGGATTTGGTAAAGATTTGACCTTTTTCAAATCTCAAACCTTGTCGTCTCATCGTCGTGTTGATTCCCTTTCGCCGAACCCACCATTCTACACGGTTGCAGAGTCTTCTGAGCGTCGACGACGACCGTAAACACCGACACTAAGTCCATCTGAGAAAGCCTTACAGCTCCGATTAGTTTCTCCGGCAGCTCATCCTCGTTTTGCGCCTCCACAACGAAACCAAAATCTAACGTCACGCTCGAAGCGTACCCCAAAACAAACCGTACAGTCGCCGTCAAGATCGTCGAGCTGCTTAAATCGACATCGATCTCAAAGTAGTTAGATCCTCTATGGTAGTTACACCTCACGTTCTTACCCAAAACCAACGCCCCAAATTTCCCGGCCGCAGCTTTTAAAACCCAAGGACCTTTCGCCACGTGGCTCACTAATTTGAATCTCTGGTTACGGAACGAGTCTTCGTCTCCGTTTATCAACCAGTGGAGCAACGAAGTCCAATCAAAGTCCACCGATAAAACATGACCAGTCTAATACCACAATGTCTGGTCTGTCTTTAGGGTCGCCTATTCAACATCAGTAATAACCAGATACTCCATAATTTGGTCACTCATCATCAAAGCTTTTGACAAGTTTCTCTGACGTTCTTAAATTGGGAATTGCTCTCAGAAAATATGACAGTCACTGCGAAAAGCTTACCAGTAAGGCGGCTCTAAGAAACAAAATTCCTACCAAATGAGATGACATGTTTGTGATCATAAACCAGACAAGAAAAGAGGGTAAAATCGAAACTGAAACATCGACAAAAAAAGAAGTGTAGTAATCAAATCGACTCTTGGACCGATAATTGATCAACCAATGGTGCTGCTTAGGGATGTTAAAATGGGCTGAACTGTCTAGGGCCCAAATTAATTAATCCTTGGGATTAATAGGATTTTATTAGGACTAACTTTTTTTTTCTTTCTAAGAACAAAAACTGGTTTTGCGATTTTTCTCCAGCCTATCTCTTCGTCTCTTCCTTTCGCCTCCATCTTTCCTTCTAAGCTATCATCAGTTCCAAAGAAGAAAAAATTCTAGGTTTTTGGAGATTCCGATATGCTCATACTCGTGCTTGTCTCCTCGTAATCACGACCCAATCAGATGCGCTGAATTTGACTTTTGGTCTCAAGCTTTTTAAGTCTCTCCTTCAACTCCTCAATCTCCAGGTTCGGATTCCTTATGGGTCGATTTGAATTTGATGCTTGTAAATCTGTGATTTTCGTCATGGGTCATCGTTAAAGGAATCAATTAGTTGTTGAAACCTTTCCCGCATATTAAAGTGTATTATTTTGCCATATGTTCTGATATTAAAGTGTTGGAGTTGGCTCTTAAGGGTTTGAGTCTATGTCTTTGGTTGAGTTCTTATGATTCTTGTACTTTTTATGCAGTATGGATCAGCAATCACTAGAAACAATTGCAATACTCAATGCAGAAAACGAGTATATGGAGATGGAAAATGAAGAAGAAATAGAAACTGAAGAACAAGCTCAAAGTGTCACTCATACTACGGAATCAACACAAGCTGTTGTAACAACACAAAGAGCTAGAGCTCAGCGAGCTCAACGACCTGAACAAGCTGGGCAGGTACGTAAGAAACGCACCACTTCTAAAAGTGCAAAATGTTGGAAAGAATTTACATCAGTAGAAGTAGAGGCAGATGGAAGAGAAAGGGCTCAATGCCACCATTGTGGTATAAAGATGGTGATAGGACAAACTGAAACTGGACAGTCACTTGGAACATCACATTTGAGTAGGCATTTGCTCATTTGTCCAGAAAAGCTTGAAACTGATAGGCCTAAGTATGATCACAAAATTGATAGGGAGATGACCGCTGAAATAATTATTTATCATGATTTACCTTTTCGCTATGTAGAATATGAAAAGGTTAGGGCTAGAGATAAGTTTCTCAATCCGGATTGTGCGCATATATGTAGGCAAACAGCAGCTGCTGATGTTTATAAAAAATATGAGGTAAAAAAAGTTAAGTTGAAAGAGGTGTTAGCAAAATACCATGGCCGAATGTGTTTTACTTCTGATTTGTGGTCAGCTCGTAGCCAAGTGATGGGTTATATCTGTTTGACTGGTCACTATATTGATGATGATTGGAAGTTAAATAACCACATTTTGGCGTTTTGTGACTTGAAACCTCCTCATACTGGTGAAGCAATAGCTAAGAAAGTTTATGATATTTTAAAAGAGTGGGGATTAGACAGAAAAGTATTTTCTATCACCTTGGATAATGTTTCTTCTAACAATAATATGCAAAAGAACCTCACACATCGTTTGCAGAGTGGTAATGGGTTATTGTGTGAGGGAAAATTTCTGCATGTGAGATGTTGCGCACACATCCTGAATTTGATTGTGAAGAAAGGATTAGAACTAGCATCTAGTCTTTTGGAGAATATTAGAAACAGCGTTAAGTTTGTGAAGGCTTCTGAATCAAGATTAGAGTCATTTGCAGCTTGTGTGGAGAGTGTTGGGATTAGGAGTGTAGCTGGTCTGTCTTTAGATGTGGAGACACGATGGAACTCCACCTACGAAATGCTTGTCCGAGCTTTAAAATTTCGTAAAGCATTTGCTAATTTGCATATGTATGACAGAAATTACAAGTCCTTGCCTTTAGAAGAAGAGTGAGATCGTGGAGAGAAAATTCGTGACTTTTTGAAGCCATTCAGTACGATCACCACATATTTCTCGGGAGTGAAATATCCTACCGCCAATGTTTATTTCATCCAAGTGTGGAAAATTGAGTTGTTGTTGAGGAAATATGCTAGATGTAGTGATAGAGACGTGAGATTAATGGCCATGGATATGCAAAGTAAATTTGCAAAGTATTGGGATGAGTATAGTGTGGTTTTAGCTATGGGAGCAGCGCTGGATCCGAGATTCAAATTAGAGATGCTTAAGGTAGCCTATGATAAAGTGGATCCTAGTACTTCTGAGGCAAAGGTTCAGATTGTGAGAGAGAATCTGGAATTGCTTTATAATGAATATACCGCAAAGTCTTCAGAAAGTTCTTCCAAGTTACCAACTAAACAAACTCCACTTGAGCTTCTTACAGAATCACCGCTCGATGATGACTTAGATGATGTAAGTATTTGGTGTTAATTTTGAATATTGTTTTGCTTTATAAATAATATAGTTTTGCTTTACAAAGAATTTAGTTTGAATCCTTTGTAATACATGATCTACTTGAGCTTGAAAAGTGTCTCAAATCTGGTTCAGACAAAACAAAGACAAATTTGGACATGTATCTGGAGGATACCAGGGTAGAGATTACATCTTTTACAGACATGGAGGGCGTTAAACTTTTGGAAAGACAACCAACAACGGTATGGTGATTTAGCTTCCCTTGCTCGTGATGTTCTTAGTATCCCTATCACTACTGTTGCATCGTCTGCATTTAGTGTTGGTGGCCGAGTATTGAATCCGTTTAGAAATCGTCTCCTCCCAAAGAACGTGCAAGCATTAATTTGTACTCGAAACTGGCTACGTGGCTATGCAGAGTTTGAAGGTAAAGTTAATTTCAAGATTAGTTTATATGTTCCAAAGTAAGTGATTTTATTATATTAATTTTTATGTTTAAATTGCAGGAGACATTGATGATTACTTTGATAAAGAAGATGAAGATGCTACTAAAAATACAAGTTGTTCAGGAACCGGAGATTCAAGAATATGGTAAAGTTAGTAATATATTTATCTCATGTCTTGTTTTTTATTTTCTTAGAAACCGATTTTTTAATAAAAAGAATCACTTGCATTGTTTTAAGAAATGGCTAGCCCTAATTCAGCCCATACACATATAAATTATAGGGTTTATAAAGAGTTAGGGCTAAAATCGGGCTGGGCTTATATTATATAGGGTTGGGCTGGGTCCAAACCCTGCATTTAACATCCCTAGTGCTGCTACTATTAGTTGCAGTACTCGGACCCTATACGTTGCAGAAAGATGGCAATAAAGAAAGTGGCAGATGTTGCCAAGAACAAAGAACACATCCCCTCAAGAAGTTGAGCATAAGAACAAACTTGGTTTTGTAACTTTTTGGTAAGTGCAAAGCCCATGATTGCTAATGAAACAATGATTGGAAATGTAACAAAATCTATCACAGATTCACACCCAAAAGTGCAGAAACACTCGACGAAACTGGTGTTCATATATGATCTACCTAATAAACAACCTCAAGATCTTTGAAAAGGAACTACAGGTTTCAATTCCCAAATACACATCGAAAAATTCATCAAAAACCAACAATCACAAAACACCGATAACGCAATATCAGATCGGAAACAAACAACCCACCAATCGAATCTCCCCAAGTTTCCCTCATTGCACTTTTTTTCTCTCAGGCTGACGATCAGATGCCAATCTATAAATCCAGTAAACCTACAAATCGCACAATTCCCAAAGCGATCAACGATCGATGCTGCAAACTAATTCGAATTGAAACAAAGAGCACCAGGGAAGAACAGAAGAAGAAGATGAGAAACAAGTGAAGTTACCAAGGCGATGACGTGAGCTGCGGCGAGGAAAACAACCAGAGACGGTAAGAGATCCAGAGATTTCTCCATTGAAGACGAATAAAAAAACTCTCAAAGGATCGATCTAGCTCTATACTTCACCGAGGTTTCTCTGCCGGAGACGACTTAAGGTAGTATATGTGAGAGAGAAAGAGTCGTCGGCGTCGACTTATCCTTCTCCGATTTGAAAATTAATACTAGTGTTTGGGAACAGAAGCAATATTATCCCATATACTATAATCAATTTGAGCTTGTTGGGCCTGATTCGGCCCAGTTAACTTCTCCGTAACACCGACTGCATCAGAATACGCCACGTGTCACGGACGTGTCGACTAATTCTCGCGTAGTTGTCTTTGCTCTATTGCTTCTCGGCTCTTACGTGGAGAAGATACTAAAAAAAAAAAAACCTTCCTTCTTCGAGGAGGACGATCTCGGTTGCGCATTTTAGCGAACAGCTTCTGTGCAAAAAAAGCTACTAGTGGGTAATCTAAGACGGACTATGGGATTTTCGCATGCTGTTCGACTGAATCGATCGTCGTGTTTTTCTTGTTAGCCGGATGAGGAATGTCTTTGTTGCTCTCCGTTATCACCGCCGTGTCTCGCTGCTCCAGAGAAGTACTTATTTTCTTCCCTTTTTGGTCTTGCATTTGAAGAGAATTTCGATGTTCCGTTGAAAAATTTCTTTGGAATTCGGACGAATCTACGGGAGTGGATGATTTCCGGGTTGAAATTCTGGATTTATGAATCCACTTGATTTACTAGACTTAGCGGGAGCAGAAAATTGTGATTATCTCGAATTCATAAAATTTCTGCGATGGGGAAATCGGAAAACCTGAATATTAGTTTTGTAATGGTGATTACTCTTTGCTTTGTAGACCCATGGTTGCCCAAGCTTAGCTTCAGTGAAGTTTTCATTGTTATCTATGCAAGATCAGCTCAGGGATGTAGAAGACATGTATTAGGCTAAAATGATTATGCTGCCGAGATTTTTTACGGAATTGAACTTTATGTTGATGAGGTTGTTGTTATAATTGTAGCCTTACGTGATGACAAAACTATCATCTTTAAGCTTGGGGACTACATATCGAGAGGACAGAATAATGAGCTCTCAAGACAGACAAGTACATGGGTTTCACCATTTTACTTGCAACACAGAACGTGAGTTCTTGATCATGATGAATAATTTGCGGATACACAACCAGTTGAGGATTTCAGGGTGGTTTAGGGCTAATCGTGTTTTTGGGGAATGGGGTTTGCAGGTATTCGACGGACTTCACCAGCGTTCATGGTGGAAGACCTACAGCAGAGTATGCAAAATTACGGAGAGAATCCCTTGAAACGGAATTTGGACAAGCTCTTGGAGCATATAGCACAAAAAGTTTTTCTGCAATGTATCGTTTTGGCCCCTTTTTGGCATTGTATAGAGCTGCAATCATTTCGTTCCATGTGGTGAAGCTTGCCTTTTGGCAGCTGTTTGTTCAGGATATGAGGAAACGGGCTGTCAAGGTCTGTTTGCTGATACTTGTTAAAGTAGATTAAATGAAGAGTACTCTTTGATATGTGGCTCAGGCGATAATTAAGTTGATAGTAATTTATTACATTTTGGATGCAGTTCCGTGAGACTCTTATCAGCTTGGGGCCTTTCTACATCAAGGCATGTTGGCTGTTCGCTTTTTATTCCACAACTCGAAAAATTTACTAATTTGAGCCTCTTCTTCTTTTGAATCCTCCAAAATAATAGATTTTTTGAGTTGCAGCTCGGACAGGCCCTGAGCACGAGACCAGACATATTGTCCTCTATTTATTGTCAGGAGCTTTCAAAATTGCAGGTGGGCGATCTTTCTTTCAAATTACCCATGTGGCTGTGCCTAATATTTGGATAACGTATTTTTCTTGATGATTGTAGGATCAAATTCCTCCATTTCCAACTACTATTGCCATGCGATGTATTGAAGAGCAACTGGGTGCTCCGGTCTCGAAACTTTTTGCAGATATTAGTCCTAAGCCTGTTGCTGCTGCATCTCTGGGTCAGGTATACAAAGGTTAGATAGATACCTTTTGACTGTAATCCTCATTGCCATTTTTCTCTATTTAGATTTACTGGGTCGGATTGTTTTCTATCCTTTTGGTCTCTCCTGTAATCCTCTGTCATTTTTCTCAATTTAGATGTAGTAGAAGCTAAATGTTTCAACTTTTCCCTTCAAGTATTGCAGCTCATCTGCATTCGGGACAGTTGGTAGCTGTTAAGGTTCAGAGACCTGGAATGTCAATCTCTCTAACACGTGATGCCCTCTTATTCCATATGATCGGGGGACAACTGAAACGATTTGCGAAAGCCCGTAAGGATCTTTTGGTACCGGTGAATGAGATGGTCAGTCATTTATCTGAAACGCTCGTACTAGTTACTACTTGCGTATAGTGTACAAATGTGTTCATGTCTCTCTTGGATGAACAGGTCAGGCATATGTTCGACGAAATAGATTACGTTCGAGAGGCAAAAAATGCAGAGAGATTTGCTTCTCTGTACTCTTTTGATTCAGGTAGGTTCTCTTGTTTCAGATTGCGCACTCTTCTGAAATACCATTATCAGACAAAATATATTTGAACAATGACAGGGAATGATCAGATGAATGATAACACTGGACCTAGAAATAAGTCTAGGAATCATAGAGCCGAGAACATCAAAGTCCCTAAAATATACTGGAATTTTACACGCACTGCGGTGCTCACTATGGAATGGATCGATGGCATAAAACTAACAGATGAACTTAAGCTGAGAAGGGCTGGTCTTGATAGAAGGGACTTGATCGATCAGGTAACAAAATAATTGACACCTAATATACTGGGTTAATATCCTCAGAGTGACTAATTAATTTGTGGATAGAACTTTGTGATTCCGAAAGATAGGTGTAGGCTTAGTATGGCGAGGTTCGTGTAATGTTCCACTGAGGACCTTGAAATTATTTGGTTCACAGGGCTTATCCTGTTCGTTAAAGCAGCTGCTCGAGGTTGGCTTCTTTCATGCTGATCCGCACCCAGGAAATCTTGTGGCTACGAAAGAAGGATCTCTTGTTTATTTCGACTTCGGGATGATGGGGAATATCCCACGTCATTACCGTGTGGGACTTATTCAAATTGTAAGCTCTACTTCAGTTTATCCTTACCTTTTCGGACTTATATGCTTGCAACCTTGATTTTGCTTTATGATAACTTTTCTATCTAAAATTGTTTTTTCGTTATTTTGTCGATTTTGATTAGTTCTATTGCGATTACAGCTGGTGCATTTTGTCAACCGTGACTCTCTAAGTTTGGCAAATGATTACCTTTCCTTGGGATTTTTGCCTGAAGGGGTAGATATACAAGCAGTTTCGAATGCTTTGCGTGCTTCGTTTGGTTCTAGTACCAGAATTTCACAAGATTTCCAGGTATGCCCTTTCTTCATCTTGTAATGAAAACTATGCTCAACCCTCAAGACACATTCACTGAAAGATAGAATTGTGGCAAAGCCTTTAGTAACATTTTTGTTGTTATTGCTTATGAGCTGACATGTTTCAACTAAACTTGCAAGTCGGAAAAGGCACATTATGAAATGATTACTTGACAAGCTTATGTTTTCAAAAAGCCACAAAAATAGAGAAAACTCCAATTAAGATTGCTGTTTCGATTCATCCCTGGAGTTGAAAGCCTCCTTCAAGAATTGTCTTTGATCCACTCCGTAGGAAAATAGGAGTAACAGTAGGAACTTGGTTGTTTTGCAATGATGGTATTTGGACCGACCTCACAAGCTTTTTTTCCACTTCTGCTAGAATGACTTCTGTTTGGATTAAATCATTTATCTAATCTCATGCATCAAACTAGGATCTCCACTTCAGGATAGTCTAAAACATTGGAGGCTAACTTTGTCATAGTTGAGTTAATTTCTTGTTTGGTGAAAGTATTGACAGAATTTTTCACAGTGACTACTGCTTTACCCTGTCCTGTCATTGTGAGTTTAGCCAAACTCATCGTGGACATCTACCATAATTGTTACCTTTTGTTGTACAGGGGGTGATGGAACAATTATATAATGTTATGTACGAGTTCAACTTCTCGCTGCCTCCAGATTATGCTCTTGTCATAAGATCTCTTGGTTCACTAGAAGGCACGGCTAAGATTCTTGATCCAGAGTTTAAAGTGATCGAGAGCGCATATCCATTTGTTGTCGGGAGGCTTTTGGCAGATCCTAGCCCAGATATGAGGAAAATACTGATGGAACTTGTCATTTGTAATGATGGATCAATAAGGTGGAATCGGCTCGAACGCCTGGTATGTCACATAACTGAAGGTTGTTTGATTGTTGTTCTCTTTGGGAAATTAAGTAATCTGAAGAAATGAGCCAATTCTCTTTCAGGTAGCAGCAATATCCGAGCAGTCTTCTGTGACTTCTGGAGAGTCTCCAGAAGATAAGACGTTGAAGAAATCATCAGAACTGAAATCTTTCGACATGCACTCAGTAGTTTCGGCCACAGAAGATCTGTTATTGTTCATCTTATCAGAGAAAGGGCAGAGAGTTCGGGTTTTCCTTCTTCAGGACATAATCAGAGTGGTTGATATTTTCCTTGAAGAACAGGTTCTTGATATGAACACGAAGAAGCATACAATCAATCCCAAGGTCAGTAATCATCAGAAACCTTTCCTTTTCTTTTTCGTTTTCTTTTTCTCAATGGAATCTGAAAAGACTGTTATTCAAAATCTCATACTATAATTTTAATTTTGTCAGGAAGGAGGGACAATGAAAAGAGTGAGTAATGGATTCAAGTGTCTGAGTGAGGCCGTGAAGCTTGCGCCTGGAATGTGGACAGCGATGCTTCTTCGTATGTCAAGGAAACCAGAGGTTCACAGTTATGCTTTAGATATTGTTTCTGCATTGTCTACACATTTTGGTCACAAAGTGCCTCACACTTGTTGGATCCTTTTCTCTAAATTGCTCCATCACAACAAGAGCCATTAGTTGTTAAACTGTCTTTCGATCTTCCCAAGGCCCTTCAGCTCGTATACGCCATTTTTTTTTATTTTGGAAATCAAATTTTAGGGGATTTTTCAGAAAAGTGGCAAAAAAAAAGCCCTTGAACCGCAAACACAAACGAAATGATTTCCAAATGGTTGAATCGAATGCAAAGGAAACTGAAACAATCAACGGTCTCAAGCAATTGTTGAACTGTTGAAGTAGATGGTCTTTATTTTGGAGGAAAGAAATAACTCCACGAAATAGAAGTTAAATGTGTATATTTACACAAATTGGAAGTTAAATGTTTATATCTCCAACAACTCGGATTTGGATCGGTTTCGTTGTAAACCAGACACAAATCCAAAAAACTGTTAGTTAACCGAATTAAAAATCCGATTGTAATTAAAATCCGATGCAGTTTTAGAATCCAAACCCGTAACCCGACCCGTTTTCCGTTAAAAACTTCCAAATCAAAAATTCTTAGAGAAACCTTCATAAACATCAAGAACAGAGTCGAAAGTTTTCACCAATGAGAGAAGCGATCCACAATCTCTACTCAAAACCCAAATTCAAAAATCAAAGTTTTATGTAAGATAAACCATGAACAAACAAACAAAAAAAATCAAAGTTTTTTTTGTGAAAAATGTACCATTTCCAAGTGAGTAGCTCTCTGCTCGGTGCATCTAACTTCACTCCGACAAGAATCGTACAACCAACTTCTTCGTCGGAGCTCTGTTTCTCTCTGGCGTTTTCTATCATCTCCGACGTATTAAATTGGTATCGAGATCCCATTTGTGATATTTTATTACACAATCTCTCCTCCACTCTCTCACTCCTTGTCTCTCTCTCTCTCTATCTATCTATCTCTATTTCTCTGTCTCCATAATTCCGGCGATGATACAACACGCGCCGTCTTACACATCTCTCATCTTCTTCTTCTTCACCATCCCCTCACCCGTTGTTTTAGATTCATATTGGCTCCGACATTGTCGAATTTTGCAGTGGATTTCAAGCAGATCGTGAATTGAGCAGTTAGGGTTCTAAGTATTTTTGATTTGGGGGTTTTTAACCGAAAACGGGTCGGGTTACGGGTTTGGGTTCTAAAACTGGATCAGGTTCGGTTTTAATGACAATCGGGTTTATGATTCAGTTAGCTAACGGTTTTCTAGGTTTGTGTCTGGTTTTACAACGAAACCGATCCAAATCGAGGTTGATAGAGATATAAACATTTACAATTTATGTAGATATACACATTTAACTTCTATTTCGTGAAGTTATGTACAGAGGGTAATATTTCGGGGTTTACAGGCATATATCAAAGCTTCTGTGTGGAAATCCATAGACAGTTTTTTCTATTTTGGACAAAAAACTGAAATACTCAAAAAAAAAAAAAAAATTGCAAGTCACGTGATGCTTAGTGATCGCGCCACGTGTCAGTTGGAAGATCTGGCATTGGTAAGGGCATTTTGACTTGAGAGTTCTTTTAGCTTTCCATTATTAGCAAATTGGCACCACTGGTCTCGCCGGAAAATGCTCAGCACCATTGATTCCGGGAAACGTAGAACCGCTGCCTTTTTTTGGTTTATTACGCTATTTCTGTCCACCATGAAGTCTCTCATCTTCTTCCTCTCTTTTCTTTTCTCTAACCATCCTCACTTGTATCCCCTTCATTTCTCCTTTCGCCGTTGAAAACCTCATTCCAGGTTTCAGATTAGCTTTGAAAACTAGTATTTGAGATTTCTGCAACAACCAACAAAAGAAATGGGATATATGGACTTGGCGTTGTCGTATTCGAATCAGATGCGGATTGTTGAAGCACCTGCAAGCGGAGGAGGTCTCAGGTCACTCATCTTTCGATTCTTTGATTGATTTTTGTTACTTGTGGCTTTGCTTGGATTGTCCTTGTTTCTTCGGACTCTTTCCTTGATTTCTTTGTTTGATTCTCTTTCTTCTCACAATGAATTCATATCATATCTTTTGCTCTGCTTGACATGAACTCAATGATTACAATGTCCTTGATTTAACTGCAGCCAGAATGGAAAATTCAGCTATGGTTATGCAAGCTCAGCGGGAAAGAGATCATCTATGGAAGACTTTTTCGAGACGAGGATCGACGGTATCGATGGAGAGATTGTTGGCCTTTTTGGAGTCTTTGATGGTATTTCATTCTCCACTGGCCTATATTTCATTTGTCCCAATTATCTCAAGTTGGTTTTACCACTAGCTGCTTACCGTTTTGCAGGCCATGGTGGAGCCAGAGCAGCTGAGTATGTGAAGCGTCATCTATTCAGCAATCTTATCACTCATCCTAAGTTCATTTCTGACACCAAATCTGCAATAAGTTAGTACCCGTATAAACTTCTTTTCATTATTATGACTTATTATTGTTTGATCCGTCCACTCTAAATTTGCTTTGTTTTTCCAGCTGATGCGTATAACCATACAGACTCTGAACTTCTAAAGTCAGAAAATAGTCACACTAGAGATGCTGGTTCAACTGCGTCTACAGCTATTCTCGTTGGTGATCGTTTACTTGTTGCAAATGTTGGAGATTCCAGAGCTGTTATATGCAGAGGCGGAAATGGTAATCTTTTAGAGATTCTTCATGACTTATGACTTTCCTTCTCTCTCTAGTTTTCCTTACCATATCACGTGACATTTTCATGGTTCTATCTTTTGATATCTTGTTATTATGTGAAAGCTTTTGAATGAAATGATTGTGTCCTCTGTAGCCTTTGCTGTGTCAAGAGACCATAAACCGGACCAAAGTGATGAGCGTGAACGTATTGAGAATGCTGGTGGTTTTGTGATGTGGGCAGGTAGCAATTTTTTCTCGCTTTTGCGGCCTTTTTTCTGTGCGTAGTCCTAATTCCTGGATTGAATAGGGACTTGGAGAGTTGGAGGAGTTCTTGCAGTATCTCGCGCGTTTGGTGATCGACTGTTGAAACAGTATGTTGTTGCTGATCCAGAAATTCAGGTATATATATATAAACTCTAATCTACCCCATACATTATACTTGTGTTTAAGGTCATGTTTTCATGCACGAACTGCAGGAAGAGAAGATTGATGATTCTCTTGAGTTTCTGATCCTCGCCAGCGATGGGCTATGGGATGTTTTCTCCAATGAGGTTTGTGGATTAAGTTGTTCGTCTTATGAATGACGTACAAAGTTCAATTCCATATGTACCGGAAGTTTCACGTTAATGATTGAGATCTCTATGGTGTTTGCAGGAAGCGGTTGCAGTGGTGAAAGAGGTGGAAGATCCAGAGGAATCCACCAAGAAACTTGTGGGAGAAGCAATACGGAGAGGAAGTGCAGACAACATCACATGTGTAGTCGTACGTTTTTTGGAGAGCAAAACTGCTAACAACAAAGCATCTCAGATTTCCTCAACCCATGCCAGTTCATCCCAGGAAGCAAATCATGGGAAAACCGCAGTTAGAAAAGACTCGGACCACAAGATCTCAACCAAAGAAACCAAGCAAGACCATACCGCAGCACACAGTGACTCGGACCGCAACTCTGAGAGTGAAAACCTGAAACAAAAGCCGATCGCAGCTAGAAGCAACGACTCAGCCCACATCAGCTCGACTCAAAACCCTATTGGGATTACAGCTGCAGAACGTAGCATTTCTTCCGAACAGAGTAATTCAGCCAGCCAAAAGAATCAAACGCCAATCGCAATTAGTAGCGGCTCAAAGCCTAAGGGCTCAGCCAAGCAACCTGGTCAAGCAGACAACGAAATGCCAATCGTAACTCATAGCGGCTCAGAGGCCAAGAGCTCAGCCAAGGTACCTGGTCAAAGGCGGATCACAGCACACAGCGATCTGGACAGTAGCATTGCGAATCAGAAGCAAAAGATTGCAGCAACACACGCCACTTCCTCGGAACAAAGCGGATCAACGAGTGACAAGAATCGAAAGCCAATCGCAACTCATAGCAAAACCGCCACAAGCAAGGCAAGTAGCACTCACTCTATCGCTAATTAAGAAGCCAATACTGACTTCAAAATGATATCTTGAGAAATGGATTTCTCGTCTTCAACTACGTTGAACTGTTTGTGAGTGTCCCGAGATTTTGCCTCGACTAATTTGAGGTTTTAAATCCAGTAATGTAATTTTTCTTTTAACATGTACGTAACTTTGTAAAATTTTCAAGTTTGTCGATTCTCAATGGTCAGCGAATCAGTTGGTTCCGGTTCCATGTGTCTATCAGTGAAAACTAAAAACGTTAGTAACATGAGTTGTAGTGATTGATTTACCGTTGCTACGTATTAAAGATTTTGTGCATTGGTTATTCTTCCAACATACCCAAAAGACGAAAAACGTAAGGTTAGGCTTTTCCTAGGATCATAGATTCACAAACCCTAATTGGTTAGCTTGAAAACACCGTCGGTTAGCAATACATTGTCGGACAAGCGACATCCGAAGATGTCCAACCAATCGTGTATAACAGAATAAGTATTATGATCTGTAGGAAAAACTTGACCTTGATGTTTTCCTCGCAAAGACCTTTACGGTAGAAAAATAGCCAGTGCGAGTAGCTAGCGTACGGTAAACCCAAAATGTCCTTGATGCACATTACATACACAAAACATATTCAAAATAACATGATATATACAAACAAGTTACATATAAACACCACCAACAACTCTCTTCTTCTCCTCTCTCTCAACCATAACAACTAAAACTCATCAACAAAAACAAAACAACTCTTAAAGAAAGAACGTTCGTTAAAATCTTATTACTAAAAACAACACCATAAACCACCCTCCCCATTTTAGAGTCTCCCTCAACTTCTAAAATGTAGGTACAAGTCCAAACCCGCTAAAGAGACCGCCATGACCAACCACATCGTTGCTCTCACTAGTATCCGTCCGCTTCGCAAACCGTCCCTTGATTCTCGGTCTCATTTCCGCATACGCTTTCCGCGAAGCGTACCTTATCGTCTTCTCAAACTTCCTGTTCTTCCTCTTCTCTCTGTACCTCATTACCCTCGCCTCTCTCTCGGCCGAAGTCAGCGGAACAGCCCTCGGAGTTCCCGGATCGGTTCCACTGGTTGCAGGACCACCGTAAGGGTACGAAACGTCAGCCACCGAGCCGCCATCTGGCACCACTCCCACTTCCATCGACGATGATGATACCTGCTGTAACAACCGTTGAATCAGACACAACTCTTTAACTTGGCATAAAATTACGACAAATACTAAACTGTAAAGTGAGAATACTGTAAAAGTAAGATTTTTTATAACACATGTACCTCGTCTATAACATTATCAACACTAAATTCAATCAGCCAATCATTAGTTCCGATTAAATTATTAGTTTAAAATGTTATTAAAAGTTTTAACCTAAACTTCTTTTTTTTAGGATTAAAAAAGAAGATCTAAATCTGATAAACAATTGGTTCTTTTGAGTTCGTTGTCTTGTTGTTTCAACAGAATCAAATTAAATTAATCACTTTGATTAGAGAACCAATTAAAGTTCGGAAGAAAGGGAGCTTACACTGTGGCTGATACAGTTGTAACCATAAGTAAAGCCTTTAGATTCTCCGGTGAAATCCAGCTCATAGAAATTCTCGTTCACCGTCGGAACCCTAAGCGTCCGATTCTCCACCGGAACCACACCGTCGGTGCCGGAGCTGTTTTGTTCCTGAGATTCCAGCTTCGGATCAACAGTACCGTAATCCAGATCCAGATACGGATCCGGATCCGAGAACAGATACTGTTGACCCGTGTTCATCTCCGGGCTATCTCCAGGCACAGCTTCAGCCGCCGTAGAAACCGCCGTCGCCTTCGGATTCGGAAGCAGCCACGAAGCCGCTTCCTCCTCCTCTTCCTCACGGCTTCCGTTACCGTCTAGATCGGAGAAGTAACAGCCGTCTAAGAAATTAACGGCGGTGTGTTTGACGGAACCGTCGGCGCCGGAGACGGAATCGTAGAAAGGAGTGACGGGGACACGCTCGTGACGGCGAGCCAGAGGGTTAGCCGAGTGGATGTCTCGGTCGCACGTGACGCATAGAGCAGCCGCGTCAGCTTTGCACGTGACGTGAGCTGGTGCTTGCTCGCAAACTTCGCACATCCAGACACGCGCGTGTCGTGACGCGAGCTTGTTCGCTGCGTGGACCTTTGAGTCGCAGCTCAGACAAAGAAACGCCGCGTCTGGACGACAGTATAACGCCGCAGTCGCCGATTTGCACGAGTCGCAGAGCTTTGACGCCATTTCTCTCTCTATCTCTTTCTCTTTTTTTTCTCTCTCTACTCTCTCTCTCTATCTCTTTCTCAGTCTCTCTGTCTTTGTGGTTGGTGATGATGATGCTATGGCTTCACATGAGCGTGTCCATGAGTCTATCCATGTGGGGCCTAGGAGTATCCATCTAGATCGAATGAAAAGTTGACACGTGGTTAAATCTTAGCCAAACATTGAGGTGAAAAACTTGGCATGAAAGTTCTGAGTATATTTTGTCTTTTTTTTAGAATTATTATTGTAATAATGTTTTATCGTTCATCTACTTGTATTCATAATTCTGGACCGTCGACATTTGGCAACAGGTGTTTTATATTAGCAAGTAATGCGTAGCAAATTTGTCAAGGATTTTAAAAGTGAGTTATAAACTTTCATACAAAGTTGTCATTTTTTTTTTTGCAAAAGTAAAATGAAAAAAAGTTTGAATAATTGTGAAGAAGTATGGGACTATGGTTGATCGATGCTTTCTACGTTGAGTTTTAGGACCACCACGAGAAGTAGCCTTTAAATGGAGTCAACACCGTGAACAGGTGTGGATAAATGTAAAAGCCGAGTGGGTAGGTAGCTAGGTTGGTCGGTCACTAATGGGCTTAAAATATGGGCCTTTATTGGGCTAATTGGTTCTAGTTCCAGAGCCTTCTTTCTGTAATACTGTGCATAGTTGGGTTGTTCACTGATTAGGCACAATTTGGCCCAACATAAAAACTTTCCCAGCATGACAATATTCACAAAACCATCAATAAGTCAATGCTTTCGTTAAAAGAAAAACATTTATCTATTAATATTTCTTATTTATGTTTTTTTTCTATTTTTTTTTTCATTTTCTTGTAATTTTTCTAAAGTATAAACTATTTACTTCATACAAATTTTATACTGCCTTAGTTAATGTAATCACTTCATATAAAGTTTTTATATTAGTTTAAATTGACCTCATAGTTATTTATTTTAGATATGATTAATTCTAAAAATTATATGAACTACTTTATGTTTGTATGATGTTTCAAAATTCAAGTTAGAACCACCATGCAGTAATCTTTTGAAAAATCAACAAACATGTTCTTGTTGCAAAAAGTTATTTAAACAAAAACAAGAAAAGAAAATACAAAAATTGAAAGCGTCCAAATCATACCATGAAAAATGTGGAGATCTCTGTGTTTGATTAGTGAAAGAAAGTTGAATAAAACGAGGAAGCATTAAATGTGGTGTGGCAGAGTCGCATCGCCGCGTCAGGGTTGCAACAACAAATAGACCAAACTCATACAACTGTTCCGACAATAACTGTTGGACACGTGTCCATATTATGATGTCATCTTCTCTTTCTCGATGTGCATTTTCCGCCAACCGATACGGCAGAGAAACCATGGGGACTCGTCTCGATCGAGTCAACAATAAATAGTAGTTTTGAGTTACGACCAAACTGATCGTACTTGCTCTTGTACTTGCCTCGAGCTATGTTTTCGTGAAAATAAGAAAATCATTTTTTAGAAAAATTGAAACATTGCATAAATTTCTTTAATAAAATACTAGTATACACTATGGAGTTCAAATTAAGGTAAGAAATGGTTTTTGTGTCTACATGCAATTATTCGATGACACCGTGATAATCAGTCATAGCTAGCACAAATATAATACTAGTGAATAGTAAGCCCAAAGCATTAACATACACTAGGTCGGAAATGTTAAAGATCAAAATATTGAGTTTGTACTTTGTAGCAAAACTAATTTAAATGTTTCGTACCAACATGTATATATATAGAAAGAACCCCGAAAAATATGTCAAACTCTTTTGTTCACATTTGCTATTCTAATGAACATTTACAATTTCAAAGGTCGATAAAAACAGAGGAAAACTAATTCCAACAAAAAACGACAAAAAAAAAAAAACAGAGGACAAAACAAACCAACAAATAAAAAACACTCTTGAGAACAGAGCTCACTGGTTTTCTTCATCAGAAGAAGAAAACGACGACCCTTCGGTTACTATAGATTCCCCATTTTGCCCTTCTTTCTTCTCCGTATTTTCAACAAATCCGCCACTGACTACACACTCCACTCTCGTCACGCTAGTCTTGGCCACGACCGGAGTAGCCAAGAAGGTTGGTTTGTTTTGTCCAGCCATGATTACAAGAATCTTCTCCTCGTAAATCTTAGCCTCCACTTTCTCACCTGACTCCGTCTGTTTCTCACCGTCTCCGCCGTCTGTCCACCGCGAGAGCTTCCAGTAAGAGCAAGCGAGTAGCAAGAGAGCAAAGGCGATGAGTCCAAGCATGGCCGCTAAACCACCGAATAGGTAAGGAACCGGTGAACGCCATGGATGAGTGAAAGAAGCCGGTTTTATACTAGACTCTACCACTGTTGATGATATCTTCTGATTTGTGCTTCCACTTATGCTTGGAAATTCCCTCATTGTATTTTTTTTTCTTCTTCTTCTTGGAATTGTTCAAGAGCAAATCAGAAGAAGCTTGAAAATTGTGATTCTAATTTTGTTTGTATGTTCTTTAATAGATTTGATTGTGAAGCTAGTTTGATTTGCTTGGAGTGGTTTGCAGTTTTATTTATAGCACTGGCAGAGAAAGAGAAGAAGATGTAAATATTTCACATAATGTCATTTCTGTTTTTTTTTTTTTAATTTATTATTATAAATCAAATTTTAAAGGTAAGTGGGTCACGGAATCTCCATGATACGTTACGTTGCTTGATCATGCACCAGGTTCAAAGATATTTTATCATGTGTTTTATTTTTTCGTTTAGGTACATCCCTATACCTTAAGTTGTTTTTTTTGGGTGTATCTATCTGTATGTGACCTTCATTTGTAATTTTTGTTCGATGTAGTTGAGTTTTCTGTGGCAAAAAAAGTTACTTATCAAATATAACTACAAAATTTATAAAACCAACAAAAAAAATACAAAAATTTGGTGGCAAGAGACACTAAAAGTTGTAGGCTTTTAAACCAACAATACGAAGCTATTTTAACCCCACAAATACAACAACAATAAAACAATAATTTTGAGTAGTTTTGGTTTGATATATTTTTAGAAAACTGCAACAAACATACTCGAAACCTAACTCTGGCCTTTGTTGTTAACTTGTTATAATTTTATCATATTTTATATTGGCGTTAAGAAAATAATAACATTATTTGATTTTTTGGATTTTAGAATATTAATTGGGCCAGGTGTGTATTTCGTTCGGGCCCATGAATTTCACGTCGAGTCAGAGGTTGGGGGCAATGGCAGCACCAATTTCACTTTCACATGGCCATTTGTTCTTACGCTAAGTCAGGGGTATTTGTGTCTTTTTAAGGATGCTATTTAGATATGATTTGTAGCTGCTAACAGTAATTTATATACGGGGTTTACTTTTTAATATTCCATAACAAAAATCTATAGATTTTATCCGTAGTTGAGAGGGAATATTTCATTTTGTTTAAGCATAAGCCAAGTTCCAAAATTGTTAGATTAGTATTTAAATAATTTTTTTTGTCAACTATTTAAATATTTATGTAATCATATCTGCCTTTAGCCTCTCCCGTACTGTAATCTCTGGACAAATGAATAAACTATACTAATTAAACCCTATATATGAGTGGCAGAAATGAAATAATAAAGTGGATAAAGTGGGAGCAAGAGATTATAGATTCGCACGTATTTATACTTCTTTTTTTTTCCCCTTTCTCCATGTTTTATGTAGTTTTTTCTTAAACATATTTATGGGCAATGCTTTGATTCATCAATTATCTACTATCCCAAAATCTTGAGAATGTGTCTTAGAAATTTTCATGAAGTTTCTTAATATCTTGAAGGTTCTTTGTCATCAAATCCGTTAGATACACACGATCTACGTTATGATTAAACTTTTTTTGTCAAGATGTATAAAAACAGATTCGATGAATTCTTAGAGAGGTCCCATACCTTATGCGTCTGATATATATTATGTATTAAATGTAGAGTTTTTTATCATCAAAGTTTTTTTATAAGAATAGTAAGGTTACTGCAAAGTTCATCTTTCAGCTGTACATGTTGCAAAGTCTTAACTTGAGCTGTACAATAATACATGAATGAGAATAATTTGATGGAATTAGAGGAGACATGACAACTTGACAAGAGATTGCCAACTTGCGGATCTTTGATTCTCCCTAATAGTTATATGATATTAGGCAAGTAAAGTAAACATGCACTTTCAAAACCTTGGACCCATTTAAAAATATTCTTGCATATCTATATGTACATTGGCATACATACATAAATTAAATATTTAACATACGTTCATATCATACTATACGTCTATACATATCAATTTTGATCTTATTTAGTTTAAGTATTTATGTTCAACTTTTAAATTTATAATCTAACCGTAGTTCCACCATTCCCTAATTATGATTAGTTTTTCGTTGGCTAATTACTAATTTCACGACCCTCTAATTGTTTTCTAACGTAAGTAGGAAATTTGAGTCTAGATTATATTCTTATGTATTTAGAGTTTGTGATCTGCCATGTTAGTTAATGACTTAATGTAAGTCACTACGATTAGCTCAATTAAACGCTAATTCATTCTGTTAAGAAAATGTATATTGATTTCCCAACCGGGTTTACTTATACGTACACGGATAATCTATTCGAAATATTATCATCTATCCAATAAAAATTCCTTCACATTTTACTTTATATATAAATTAGAAAAGCAGGATTTTTTAAAAGAAAAACATAGATTCTTCTATATTTGAAATAGTGTGCTAATAATCCACTTAGATCGTATGAATAAAAGTAACAACTAAATTGTATACAATATTCTATTTTCCCACCACCACAAAAGCATCTGAAAATAGTTACTACTCTTTCCTTTCACTGATTAGTCTGTTGGTTAAGCCAAAGGGTCATCTCTTGTTGATCACGACTCCATCAAGTGAAGCATAAACATATATATTGAAAGAATATATGCACACATATACATATATAATGATATTGATAGTTGTAACATGTGGACGTGAAAAGGATTTGTGTACGTAACTCATAAATAGATAGAGAGGAGATATTGATTTGTGCTTGCCGGAGAGATTCGCTTCCACTTATGTGGGAGAGGCGCATAGATTTACTATCAAGCCGGAGAATATATTTATTTGTACTTACTACAAAAGTCATGAATTATTAGAGATCTGCTTATATACCAAACTTAGATACGAATATATTTATGTCTGTATTGATGTATCGATCTCTTTATATACATAGATACATATATATTATTTTTTACAACTATCGATCTGTTAAATATGACTTTGTGAGACATACAAGAATCATATCTTGCTTCGTCTTTTCTTTAATTCTATTTATTTTGTTATATCGATTTTGATTCTCTGTTGGATATAATTAGTGAACATGTCTCAGTCTAGTAGTGTAGAGACACCTTTAGGTATCTGTGTGCACATAACTAATTTATACAATCATGCAAATACTCAATACAATATCTAAAAAGAAAGGGCATAAGGTTGGGAGAATGCTTCATTTTTAATCGAACATATGAAAGTTCACAATAAAAGTTCAAACAATTAGCAAATAAGTCTAAATAATTAATAAAAGTTCACAATTATCGAAACAAAACAGAAGAAAATAATAAAACAATACAGCATTAGTCTTATGTTGTTTGTGTAAGCCCTTTAACCGAGTGATTTGATTAAAAATTTATTAATACTTTTACATCAGGAGATCTGAGATTCGAAACCCAGAAAATACGATTTATTAATATTGATGCAAATTAATAGAGACAAACTTACAGAAAATCTTTAGCGAGGAGCAAGATACCATAGACTGGCGTGGATCAAGGCGAAAGCCTTGTCCGTTGTAAAATCGTGGAGGTAAACAGTTCTTATTGACCTTATGGACCTTTATGAGGCCTTTATGGACCTTTATGAGGCCCATTAAGTAAGGCTATCTATTTATTTTGCGGCCTAATCAAATAATTTTCCGGCTCCGGATACATCCTATGTCGGGTTTCGGATCCATATCTTCTCTGGTAACATCTAAGGTTTTGTTATTAGGATTTTGTTTTCAATCCTGTATGCATATTTCTTCTTCCAAACCACTATCTTAATCTTTTTTGGTAAACTTAATCGTCTAAACCACTATCTTAATCTTACAACCAACGAAACATAATTTTATTTATAACTATTCCTTTTACTTTCCGAATGATAACCCAAACATATAAACATTAGTTTGGAGGATTCTGTGGTATAATAGTTTGGCGGTCTTATCCAATTTTGTAGTCCAAATTGAATCTATTGAGTGTCTATTTCACGCAAAGGAAAAAATGAATATAAGGGACTAGAGTTGTAAAAGTTTCAGTAACATGGGTCTAAATTCTCACATAGTTTAATTTTATGAAACTAAAGTTGATTGTGGGTATATAAAATACTAACATAGTAAACGTTAAAATTAATTATCCATATCAAAGTCAACCGAAGATAAACATGTCACAAAAATATAAAATTTCTGTTTTCAAAAAAAAAAAAAAAAATTATAATCATGTATATTGTTACTTATCGTAATATGTTAAAAAAAAAAAATGACATGAAAACAGATCTAATGTAAAGCTTCTCTGTCTTGTGTTTTTTCCGAATACAAAAAACTCTATTGAGTGAGCTACAGCCTAAAGCTTTAATTGGCAAAAGAAAACAAAAAAAGCCCTTAGGCTTTTGACTGGTTATATACTTAATTGGGCTTCTTCTCACGGGAATGAGTACATGTTCCATTCCTTATAGTAATTACCATTTTTAGTAAGAGATCAATGGAACACTTCTTTTCTTTTCATGAAGAGGTGGATAACAATGCGATTTCTCACCGAAAGTTCTTTATTTCTATTAAGGGTTTTCTTCGAAATAACTTTCCACAATATTTTTTTTTTGCAAAATTACCTTTCAACTTGGAAAAATGCAAATCAATGCAGTCAATTCTATGAAAATCTGCAAAATAACATTTCATAATTTTTTTTTGTAAGATTACCCTTCAACTTAAAAAAATGCAAATCAGTGCATTCAACTCTATGAAAACGTACAATATAACCTTTAATAGTTGTGTATATGTTTTTTTAGTGTCTATATAACTATGTGCTTACCATCAAAACTACGTCGTTTTGCTAACTTTAAATAGAAAAAAATTATACAGAGAGGATTCGAACCCATGTTCTCTACTAAAAAATCAGAAGACACATCCACTTTACCATGATAAGTTTTGTTAAATTCACATACATATACAAATATAATACGATGTTCACCGACTCTAAATCAAAATTCACTATTTTCCTTCTCTTCCTCAAAATCTCTGAATCTTTCTTGTGAAAGATTTTCTTCAGTTTCTTTGAATTTCGCTTCTAGCTTCATTTCAATGCTTTTGGGCTCATTTTGTGTTTGAAGCTCGAGTTTTCCCCTTATGTGTCGTCGAATTTCTAGAGAAACTTAGGGTTCTAGTGAATTAAATTTCGTTTTTAGCTTCATCTGGACTAATTTTTTGTATAAAACTTGAGTTTTTGTTTCTGAGTTTTGAATTTTTAGGTTAGAGTTGGTGAAAAATGAAAATCGTATTATATTTATTTATGTTTGTGAATTTAACGAAATTTATTATGGCAAAATGGTTGTGTCTTTCAGATTTTTAGTAGAGATCATGGGTTCGAATCCTCTCTATGCGTAATTTTATTCTATTTAAAGTTAATAAAACGACGTAGTTTTGATGGTAAATATATAGTCATATACAAACTAAAAAAACATATACACAACCATTAAGGGTTATATTGCAGGTTTTCATAGAGTTGAATACATTGATTTGTATTTTTCTAAGTTGAAGAGTAATTTTGCAAAAAAAATATTGTGGAGGATTTTTTTGCAGGTTTTCATAGAGTTAACTGCATTGATTTGTATTTTTCTAAATTGAAAGGTAATCTAGCAAAAAAAATTATTGTGGAGGGTTGTTTTACATAAAACCCTTCTATTAAAATAGATGATATAAAAGGTGAAAACACTTATAAGTTATAAGAGCATGATTATAGGTAGTAAATATGTTGGGGTAATATATGAATTTTATAATATTAATTGTATTAGGATTAACATTAGATACCCATTTTGTTTTGTTGTTGTTTTTTGTGATTATAGGTAATAAATATAGATGAGTTATTAAGAAAATAAAAAATTATTAAATTGTGTTTTTTTAAATAAAGTTTATTTTCTTTAAATTGATAACATAATACATTCAATAAAATATGAAATTTGAAAAATACATGAAACAAAAACATTTAAAATATAGATTTAAAAATCATAAACGGAAAGGAACGCTTAGTTTTAATCTTGATCATGTCCAAATTTTTGTCATATATGCTCAATCAAATCATTTTCAACCGTTCATGCATTTGTCTATCATGCATCACTTCACATTCTTCTACCCTGCAATGTGAACACTGCACGTCCTTACGGATTTCCCCTACATCAATTTCCATCAACCTGCATGAAAAATCCAGACACAATTAAACAAAACGGATCATCCAGCTTCTTTATTATACTCTAAAAGAATCTGTCTCAAGACAAAGCAAAAATGATTTTAACAGGAAGTTCTAAATTCTACTTTGACAAAAAAACCAAAACAAGGGAAGAGTAGTCATTTTTAAGATCAACCTCCACAAATGTCATGTTCATGTCTGCTATAATTCAAGCTAGAAACTTTACCAAAAGAGCTCAAATAGTTATGCAGCAAAACAACAGTAATTACAACATGCAAGCGACAGACCAATGCATCATTCAGATTGCTAAATCAACCAGAAGTTTTCACATTTACAAGTTCCACATCAGAGCCATCAGACCCATAACACAAATTGAAGCAAAAAATCACAGATTACGGTTAATACAGTAACCAAACAATTCTAATTTCAGAAAATCTCCAATTATTTTCACATGCAACAACCCTAATCAAAACCCTAATTTCGATTGCTTCAATTCTCAATTCTGTCCACAAATTAACTACGATCTAAACAAATAATCAAAGATATCTTACCAGGACAAAGACTTTGGAGAACACGATTCGTCATTGGATTGAAAGAGATCGAGAGAGAGATCGAAAAAAAGATCGAAAGAGAGAGAGATGAAGGAGACGATACGAGAGAGAATCTCTTTCGTTTTTTATTACACAAAATCAAGAGAGATCGAGAGACAGAGAGAGATCGAGGAGACGATCGAGAGAGAGAGAGGGGAGACGATGCGCGAGAGAGAGAGGCTGATTTTTTTTGTCCTTTTTTTTATATTTACCGGAAATATAATCTCCATTTTAAGAACCGTAAATATGGTATAAAGCCCATTTCAATTTATTTAAATGGGTTTAATTACTAACAACCCATTATATTTATCCTTATTTATTAGCAATAATCATGCTCTAACTACCTTCCACATCCACCCAAATTAGGATGATTTTCTTTATAAAAATTTAGCTTGGACTTCACCATAGCTTTGTAGAAAGTAATAAAAAATATTGAAGCACGTTCACCAACATCTACAACAAGAGTATTAAACTACCCTTCCTCAACCTATTACACATTAGTATTGAATTGCCCTGCCCCAATCTACCAGACATCTCCAAAATATTTGTAGATACATGTTAATTTTCCACAAAAATCTGAAAAGCTTAATCCGTTTCATTACTATTAATACTTTGCTTCTAAAATATTTTTGTAGGTCCGGAGTCAGCTTTTAGTTTATTTCCTTTGGAAATATTATTTTTTCTAAGTGAACTTGAACTAGGAACCTTCTTTTCATTTTATGAAAAGAAAACCACTAGACCAAAAACCATTTGGTTAGGACCTAGGTCCGAACTTCGAAGTTTTAAAAAAAAAAAAAACTTCCAATATTTAGCAACAAATTTAGATAATTGTGCATCTCATCACTATTCTAATACATATTTTTTTGTAATTCGTTTCTTTTTAACGTTCACATATCATTATAATTATAAAAAAAAACTTCTTCTAACAATGCGTCATAAGTTTGTTGCTAATAGCGACAAATTGATTACTATTAATTTCTTTTGCCGCTAAAATGACAATTAATAGCTACGTATGGCGACAAATCTTATGGTTTTTCATATATATCCGTTGGTACGTCATCTTTAATCTCGATTATTATTATTTTCCATCATTGTGATTGTCATTATATTGCTAGATTTTTTAAATAACTAAGTAATTTAAATATTCACCCCTCTGATATTGTTGTTATAGTTTATCTATATTCTTTCTTTTTGGATATTTATATGTTATTTTTGCGATTATATATAAAATAATCATTTTAAATTAATAAAAATATAAAATATATAATGTTAAATTTTGTAGCTCGGAAGATAATGCATCTAACGGTAATAAATCTAGTCTATATTCATAAAAGTATTTGTCACTAGATAACCATCACTTATTGTAAATTATTGCAAATAATAAAACCAAACGTTTAAAAACAAAAAATCTTTCTAATACAAGTCAAATTTAAAGGAATAAAAGAACTTAAAAAAAAAATAACCATCACTTTCTTTTTAAAGTGATGTTCATTTGTCTTATATTCAAAAATATTTTTTTAAAGAATTATCAAGAAAATAAAAAAATACTAAAAGAAAATAAAGAATATTATCAGGAAAAGTAAAGCAAGAAAGAAAAAGGGGGATGTAATATAATTTACTAAAATTTTGAATGATGGTAACGAAGTAAATGGTGTAGAAATTATGAAAGCATAACAAGTGTTGCTAGCACAAAATAAACATAATAATTTAGTTAAATAACCAAGGATCAGAAAGTTGAAGTCTAAATGGTAACAATATTAAATAGAATTGTAACTCAATAATTTTTTTTTTTTTGCTAAAAAACTCAATAAAGTTAACATGCACACTTTTCTTTCCAAATTAAAAAGACAGTTATATTAATGGTAATGTAACATACGATAAAACGAAAACGAAAGTTAGTGACAACGTCGAAATATTTATGCTAAATAATTCTCAATTATCTACACACTTCTATTTATTGTTTCCTCTTGTAGTCGACCAATTTATAGAAATATAGAACGATTCAGAGCCGTGCCTCATTATAAAAAATTGAAACATTGGCTTATGGCATCAACAAAATTAGAAGAATTGAAGGACATATTTTTATTAGTTTTATTTAGTTAAACTCAAATAATAGACTCAAACCTTAATTAAAAACTTTGTGATAATGGATCTACATGATAAAAACTATGGATTTCAAATGGTTAAGTAACTAAAAATATATTAAAAAATTATAATTCTTAATTCTTAAAGAACTAGAGTAAAATAAACATAGAATTAAATTGTTACATCTAAAATTGAGTAACTTGACTATCTTATTTTTGTTCTATTACTTGAAAATTTGAAAACCTTTAGTTAAAGTATTTAGATTTTGAAATTTGATTAACAATTTTCTTGAACAAAAAAGAAAAGAAAAAGTATTCACTCTGTTTCACAAAAAATGTCATTATACTATTTTTACACATATTAAGAAAAATATTAAAAATTATATTATAATGTTGATAATTTTTCTAAACATCGTCATCTTATATACATCGCTATTAATTTATGCTCTAAACATCGTCATCTTATATACGTTAATAAAATTTCTCATGTTTAGGACATGCGCTAACGTTGGCACGGGCTCGGGAACGATTGGTAGGAGTGTCAACATCATAGTAGAGAGAAAGAAATCGATCTCTTCTTTTCAATGTTCATTGAACGAAATCCCTTTTTCCCTTGTATTATCCACCCTTGTACTTCAAATTAGGCACCCTTTTTTTTTAGGGTCAATGCTCATTATATGCTTCCTCTTATTATTTTTTAATAGAAATTTGGTCATATAAACGAAACTAAAATTTTGATCCAAAAAAGAAAAGAAAAAGGAAACTAAAATTAACTCAATGACAGTCGACAAAAAAAAAAAATCAGTGACAAAACACTTCTGCATTACACACCATTGGTAAGTTTATCTTCGATAAAAAATCTGGGTGAATATTTCTCATTCTTCGAACTAAAAGAATTTCAAACGGTCAGTTACAAAAGCCAATATATGTATATGAAATCTTTCGAATTTATATGAACTAGAATATTCTTTTAGTGTGTTTATATTTTTATTTTTTTTGTAGTTTATTTTAAATTGATTCAAAATCTCCTCCTACTACAAGTTGTTAAGCATTGACTGTAAAGACGATTTTTTCTATTAACTTATCCTCTTTTTATTTTAAAATTGATGTCTAAATCTTTGATAATTTGAATGACTAGTAGGAGTAGCCCTCCACTACTAAGTATGGTTTTGGCCACTAATTCTCAACTCTAATTTGGTACAAAATCTCTGGTTAGTAACTCACTGGTCAAGAAAGGCACAAAGCTTGTTAATTGTAAAGTCTTGATTAACTGAATAACAATTAACTACAAGTACATCATATATATATATAACTTTTTTCTAAGGAAACTAATATACAAATATTTGTTTCTCTCTTGTAGGAGAATTTTCTTCTTAATTCAACAAAAAATATGCATCTCTTGTAGGAAACTAATATTCAGTTTGTTCTACCATTTTTTACAGTTAATTATTTTAGTTTTATTAGACTGCTAATCTCTTTAGAACATTTTTTTTTGCTAAACGATATCTCTAGAACATGTTAATAGCAGTTGAGATTTCAATCTCCGACGTCTACTGATGTTTTGTATTTTGAAGTTCTCGGTTGATAACTATCAATAGTTATTTGTTCAACATTATTTTCATTTCTTTTTATACTGATTAAACATATTATTTGCTTTTTTTGTTGCTTCTTTGGTATAAAACGCACAAGTCCCGTGGTATCATTGAACCAGCCCTTCTGGGTATGTATGTATACACAATCAAACGATTGTTTTGCTAAAACAAATTGCAATTATGATCACGTTCGTCACCCAACAGTTTGTCATAAATTTGAGTTTGTACTTTCGATATTTACATAAGGTTCCCGAAAACATGACGCTGGACATGCCCTAGTTGATATTTTCAAATAATGTAATCTAAATCTTGTCGCACGTTATACACTATAATTTACATTATTATTCGTAAGACCCCAAATAATATATACTCCAAATTGCAATTAAAGAAGCAATCTCGTGTACGTATGCATAATTGCATATACATAATTGAATCTTTATTTTTGTTATATATAACTAAAGTCTTACCAAATCAAAGTGAAAAATACAATAAAAATATATGTATTTGAATCTGACATGCATATTCAATAAGTCATATATAGCCATAATGATCTAGCACAAACAACAAATGCGACCGTCTGAAGTTATCATAATATGTGAAGATATTACAATCATATTATTTTAGTTTTCCTCTTTTTGATCAATTAAATTACAATAACAAACATGAAACAAATTCAATGAATAGTTTTTATTCTTGTGTTTTAAAATTTACGTTTAAATATCTATGTTAAGAAAAAGAAATCTTATTATTATGTATCTAAATTAAGAACTTGGTAAATATGTTTATGAAGCTGTCACAAAAATTTTAAAATTAAGAACATAATTTGTATTTAGTAATTCATAACATTATTTCTTGATATTTTTACTAAAAAATTAGAATTGTTTGTCAACTTCGACATTTATTTCCACAGCTATGCCTATATACCACCATCAATGGGTCAGCTCTTTCATTATATATTATTTTACAGATCGAGGTACTTTTCACTATATGACCATCTTTTCTTGTTCTGTTAACTCAACTATCTGACCACCTAGCTAAGGACTGTACTAAACGAACCAATTCTCACAAAAAAATAGTATGATTTAAATTTGTGACTAGTTTATAATTTAACATTGAATTTATACACATGTGAAAAGCCATATATGTGTCAAAGTTGACCAAACAAAAAATTGTGATTTATCTTACTATAATATCAGAGAAATAACGTTATGAATTCTTAATAATTATGCTCTTAACTTAGATATAATCATTAAACAAATAAAAACTTGAATTTTATTTTTTTCGAGCAATATCTTAACCTAAAAATTCGATCATTATCCCAACTATTTTTCTCTTTTCTTTTGAAAAAAAAAAACAATTGTACTCCTCCGCATTAATTACAAGAGACACACAATGAGAGGGACCAAAGATACACGAGATTTCATATTTTTCATGTTTATATTACGTACGTAACTGTTTAGAGATATATGTACCATAACGGACAATTATTTATTTGAACATTTGCGTCAAAAAGCAAAGTACTCTCTACTTCATCCCAACACTATGCGTATGTATGTTAGTGTATGGACCGAGAGGACCATATTAAATGTATAGTCTATATGGATAGACACATGGGCTACACCTATGAATATTACAATTATTTCATCAAAAGTAAAGTACTCCCTAACGATTTACATATACATTTATATTCATTATTGTTATTTAAATCCTCTTTGGTCATAAGGATAGTGTGGTCGACTATATATAGCCAAAGAAGAGCTAGAAAACTCAAAGTCGTGAGTTCAGAAGCTATAGCCATTTTAAAAAAAAAAAAAATAAGAAAATGGAGAGTTTAACTGTAGAGATTGCCAAGACCATTTGGTGGATATTAGTTATAGGAGTGTTGGGTTTAGGGTTTTGGGTTTACGGTAAAGCCATTGCAGAGCTGTGGAGGGTGCGGAGGAGGCTTGCGGTGCAAGGTGTGAAGGGTCCACCACCGTCGCTATTCCGTGGCAACGTGCCGGAGATGCAGAGTATTCAGTCACAAACAACGATCAATTCTAAACAATATTCCGGTGATAATATAATTGCTCATGACTACACTTCTTCTCTCTTTCCCTATCTCGACCATTGGCGAAAGCAATACGGTATGGTCTTCAATCTCATAACTTACTTTAGATTTTGTTTTCTTTCCGTTCGAGTATATATAAACGAAATTTGTAAATAGTGAGCGAAAAACGCATTAATCTACAAAGGACTTTAATTGCTTATATGTAACTATATGTATAGCCACTATTTATTTATATATATATCTACAAGCATGTATTCATACAGTACATATATGAGCATACGGATTGACAGCTAATTAATATATGTACACACACATATATTAACATATGCATGGATTGACAACTAATGCCTCGGAGTTTTTAAAATATCAAAAGCTGTCTTTTTCATTAGAGTAGATGGAAGCCAATAAGGTTTTATGATCGGGTCTACTTAATCAAAAGCTAGCAGCTTATATTATATGATTCCTTCTCAATGATTCATTTTGATTTCTCTTCCTTCTAGTCGTAATAATAATCAACAAGTTCTCAATTAATTTGCTAATAGAAAAGCAGTTGCCGCTTGGCTAGCTTGCGTGGATCGGTTATTAGTTAGTTATCATCAGTCCAATTGATTAATATGACCAAGTTTGATTAACTCCGCTTTCTTTACCAACCCACACAATATGTAACTAATGTTTTTTTTTTTTTTTTGCATTTATTGTATATATAATATTGTTATGAGAAATTGACAGACAAAATAATAATAATAAAAATGATAATGAAGGGAGGGTGTACACGTACTCAACGGGGATGAAGCAACACTTGTACATAAACCACCCTGAAATGGTGAAAGAGCTTAACCAAGCCAACACTCTTAACCTTGGTAAAGTCTCTTACGTCACAAAACGTCTTAAGTCCATTCTCGGCCGTGGCGTCATCACCTCTAATGGGCCTCATTGGGCCCATCAACGCCGTATCATCGCTCCCGAGTTCTTCCTCGACAAAGTCAAGGGAATGGTCAGTTTAGTGGTTGAATCTGCGATGCCAATGCTTAGCAAATGGGAAGAGATGGTGTGTGACATAAGAGTTGACGAAGACCTAAGAGCTGTCTCTGCTGATGTCATCTCTAGAGCTTGCTTTGGGAGCTCTTTCTCCAAAGGCAAAGAGATCTTCTCTAAGCTTAGATGTCTTCAAAAAGCAATCACTCACCACAACATCCTTTTCAGCCGCAATGGCTTCACGTAAGTGGATTCAAAAACCATTTCTCCCTATATATTCGTAATAAGCGAATTCATAATGTTGTTGATTATTATTTGTGTATCTTTTGTTGCAAGTGATATTTTGTTCGGGACTAAGAAGCTTGGGAACGGGAAGATTGATGAGCTAGAGAAGCATGTTGAGTCTTTGATATGGGAAACCGTTAAGGAGAGAGGAAAGGAATGCGTGGCAGATCACAAGAAGGATCTAATGCAATTGATACTAGAAGGAGCTATGAGTAGTTGCGATGGTAGCTTGGAGGACAAGTCGTCATCTTACAAAAGTTTCGTAGTTGATAATTGTAAAAGCATCTATTTCGCTGGTCACGAGACCACTGCGGTTGCTGTCTCTTGGTGTCTTATGCTCCTTGCTCTCAACCCTTCCTGGCAAACTCGGATTCGTGACGAAGTCTTTCATTTCTGCAAGAACGGTATTCCTGACGCAGACTCTATTTCCAACCTCAAAACGGTAATATTTAAGTTTAATAATACATGCATGCATATATGTAGAATCGTCCAACGTTTCTATGACAATTTTCAGAACCTACCGACCTTTGCATTTAAATATAGGTGACAATGGTTATCCAAGAAACGTTGAGACTATATCCACCAGCAGCATTCGTGTCAAGAGAAGCCCTTGCGGACACAAAACTTGGAAGCCTCATAGTACCAAAAGGAGTGTGCATTTGGACATTGATCCCTACATTGCACAGAGATCCCGAGATATGGGGACCGGATGCGAATGAATTCAAGCCAGACAGGTTCAGCGAAGGAGTCTATAAAGCCTGCAAACACCCTCAGTCCTTCGTCCCATTTGGGTTAGGGACAAGGTTGTGTCTAGGAAAAAACTTTGGTATGATGGAGCTCAAGGTTCTTGTGTCACTTATAGTGTCAAGGTTTAGTTTTACTTTGTCTCCCACGTATCAACACTCTCCGGTGTTTAGAATGCTTGTAGAGCCTCAATATGGTGTTGTCATTAGGGTTATTCGACACTAAGATCTTATAATATACGATGTCTAGAACTTATAATATATGGTAACACTTATAGTGTCAAGGTTTAGTTTTTACTCGTTTGTAATATCTTATTATAATACAGTATAATACTGTAATAGTGTGTTTTTATATGTTGTAGCTTTTATAAATAATAATTTACCGATATCAAAAATAAAATAGTGAGTAACTTGTAGGTTTACCCAATATTCATCAGCTTTCCTTTCGTTTTATATTTGATTGACGTATATTTAAATATACAAAAGAACTAGGTTATATAGTAGCCATGTATGTTTTAGCAAAAAAAAAAGAAAAAAAATATCCATGTATGCCAAATAGCGATGTTCGGATTAGGGGTGGACATTTGGATATCCGTTCGGATTCAGATCGGATATTTCGGATTTTCAGACTTTCGGATTTAAAGATATAATATCCATTCAAGTATTAGAAAACGTCGGGTCGGGTTCGGATAATCCAAAATAATAAAAAATTGTCGAAAATATTCAAAAATTACCCAAAAAATTTATATTATCTCACTTTCTTTTTTTATTTGGTTCAATTTAATTATTTGTTATTCGAATTATCCAAAAATACCAGGAACAAAATAACAATTTTTTTAAAAGTTCAATAATAACATAAATTGGTTATTTTTGCCGAAATGTATCTACAATATCCGAATTGATCAAAAAAGTAAAGAAAAAATTATAAAAATTACAAAAACTACATGAAATTACCAAACTTAACTCTAAATATATTTAAGTTAGTTTATGTTTCGGATACCCGTTCGGTTCTCGGTTCGATTCAGATTCGGTTTTGGATTTTCGGTTCTAAGTGTTGAAGATCCATTTGATTCGAATTCGATTTGGATAATTCGGATCGTATTCGGTTCGATAATTCAATCCAAATTGCCCACCCCTAGTTCGGATCATGTTGGACTTTAAAATATAAGCCCAACAAAATTCAGACCAGACCGTACACAGAAATGTATGGCCGGTACGAGTTATATGGACCGGAGCGTGCCGGACTAATTAGCTAATTGTCAGTCTACTGCATGCACTACACCTCATTTTTTTCCTAATTAATAAATTTAATTATTTGAAATTTTACTGTTTAAATTGGTATGAAATCCAGAAATAAATAATTAAATAAAATAACTATTTTGGACTTTTTTGATTAAAGGGAATCTTGTTGACTATATAAGGCTAAAAGAGAAAGAAAAACAAAACAAAAATCTTGAATAGATAAGAAAACATATCAAATGGAAAATTTGGGTATTGAGGCAGTGAATGCAATATGGTGGATAATCCTTGTCGGAATCATCGCCGTAGGATATCAAGTTTACGGTGTAGCGGTGGCGGCGCAATGGAGGATGCGGAGAAGTTTAAAGAATCAAGGCGTGAAAGGTCCTCCACCGTCGTTATTTAACGGCAATGTGTCGGAGATGCAAAGGATTCAGTCAGAGGCTAAACAATATTCCGGTGATTACATCATTTCACATGATTATTCTTCTTCTCTCTTTCCCTATTTCGAGCATTGGCGAAAACAATACGGTTTGTTTTTTTCGAAATCTCGTAACATCATTTTAATACAAAATGCATATATGTGTATAGAACTGATCGGAGCATCTAATCTGATAGTGTAGTGTACTAGCTTTTTGGTATGCTTCGTCCGTTTCGTTACGTACGAAGTACCAATTCGAAACCTAGTCTATAATTATCCACCACATGATTCTATGAAAAGTTGAAATTAGCTTTTTAAGGAAAAAAATACATATGAAATTTCTTGTATTAGAAATCAGTTTTTAATTCTGTGATTTAGATTTTTAAAAAAACTTTTTTTAAAAAAAAATCTCAAAACACCCGTAACCAATGCATATCCATTGAACAGCTTTACCCCGAAATATAAGGTTGAAAATTGAAATTAAAGCATCTTAATTGGTAATTTTTTTTATGGAGTATCTAGCATTAAAAAAAATAGAGAAATTGGGTTTGATAGCAAATAATTAAAAGGTACTTAGGAAAATGACAAAAACCTAAGCTAAACCACCTATTGTTTTATAAAGGATTCCCAGTTTTTTTTGTCATTTTTCTAATTTCTATTTAATTCTTTGTTATTTAGCTAAGTATCCCTAAAAAAAATATATATTTATTTTTTGAAATATTTGTCTCTCTATTAGTGCATGGTTCAATTTTTTATAATATAAAATTTAATTGAATAATTAAATTATACTAATATTATATTTATAAGATACTCTTAAAAGTTTCTCAAACCAATGGAGATGATATGCAAACGTTTCACTTGCACACACAAAAAGACAGCTTCTGTATTAACCGAACGTTACATGAAGATAATCCAAGACAACACAGAGATCCACAAAAGAAAAACAGCTTTACAAATTACAATTTACCACATATATACACTATTTAATAAGCCAATATATAAACCAGTTAGAGAAATATGGTCCACTTGCATGTTTACTTTATTTAATTCCATACAAAATAAATTGTGCATGATGATTGTGATTTGGGTTTGGAAAAAATTTGAGCTAAGTTTGACTTCGATCGGTTTGGTTTGATTTGCTTTATTACCCATCTACTGTTTATCTGACTGTACTGAAGGGAGGATTTACACATACTCGACGGGGATGAAGCAGCACCTCTACATAAACCACCCGGAAATGGTGAAGGAGCTTAGCCAAACTAACACACTTGACCTTGGCAGAATCACTCACGTCACCAAACGCCTTAAGCCCATTCTTGGCGATGGTATCATCACATCTAATGGGCCTCATTGGGCCCATCAACGTCGTATCATCGCTCACGAGTTTACCCACGACAAAATCAAGGTCTTACATTTATCTCTTTTATATTTAGCACTCGTATATATATATATATATATATATATTCACGTTTTTGTGTGAATGTAATGTTGTTTTACATTGGAGATATATATATATATATATATATATATATATTGATTTGAATGGTTAATGTTATGATTTGTGAAGGGAATGGTTGGTTTAATGGTGGAATCCGCGATGCCAATGTTGAGCAAATGGGAAGAGATGGTGAAAATAGCAGGAGAAATGGGTTGTGACATAAGAGTAGACGAGGACCTCAAGGATGTATCGGCTGACGTCATTGCTAGGGCTTGCTTTGGGAGCTCTTTTGCCAAAGGCAAAGTGATATTCTCAATGATTAGGGATCTTACAATCGCCATCACTCAACGCAGTGTCCTCTTCAGATTCAATGGCTTCACGTAAGTCTCATCAATCAAATGCAAAACTATTTATCTTTATAAGAAAATGTAATATAGTTGAGTATATGGTGGCAAGTGATATGGTGTTTGGGAGTAAGAAGCGTGGTGATGTGAATATTGATGAGCTTGAGATGCATTTGGAATCTTCGATATGGGAAACGGTGAAGGAGAGGGAAAAGGAATGTGTGGAAGATCACAAGAAGGATCTAATGCAGTTGATACTCGACGGAGCGATGCGTAGCTGCAATGGTAACTTGTGGGACAAGTCAGCCTATAGACGCTTTGTGGTGGATAATTGCAAGAGCATCTATTTTGCAGGCCATGACTCAACCGCAGTCTCAGTGTCTTGGTGCCTTATGCTCCTTGCTCTCAATCCCATTTGGCAGATTCGAATACGGGACGAAATCTTGGGTTCTTGCAAAGATGGCATCCCCGATTCAGAATCCATTCCCAACCTCAAAACGGTAACTTTTTAAGCATATAACTACAAAGAAAACGTGATATTTGATTTCTAACATTTTATTGTTGTGCGCTTTTTTTTGGAACCTAACATTTTCTTGTTTCTATACATGAACATAAAATAGGTGACAATGGTAATCCAAGAAACAATGAGACTATACCCACCAGCACCAATTGTAGGAAGAGAAGCATCCACAGATATAAGACTAGGGAGCCTCGGGGTCCCAAAAGGAGTGTGCATTTGGACCATCATTCCTACCTTACAACGAGACCCCGAGGTTTGGGGACCAGACGCAAACGAGTTCAAGCCAGAGAGGTTCAGTGAGGGAATCTCTAAAGCTTGCAAGTACCCTCAATCATACATCCCATTTGGACTCGGACCAAGAATATGTTTGGGAAAAAACTTTGGTATGATGGAAATCAAAGTGCTTCTTTCACTTATTGTGTCAAGATTTAGTTTTACTCTGTCTCCTACATATCAACACTCTCCAACCCATAAAATGCTTGTGGAGCCTCAACATGGTGTTGTCATTAGGGTTGTTCGACAGTGAGATCTGTCTGTGTTATGTGATGCCTTATTTTGATAATGAATTTTTATTTTCGAATTTCAAAAAATCTTATTACATATCTTAATTATGCGTTTTGGATAAGACTTTAGAGAGTTCTCAAAACGTAATAATCCTTGATAGATTAAGGGTATAATTAGTATGCCAACAAAAACTAAACTGGAAAAAAATTATACTAATTAAATCCAACAAATAATATAACGATTCTAGCTTATATAATTTTTCTAGGATTGGATCAAATGATCTCACTTTTGTGATACGGAAAGACAAAACTTCATATTCCAACAACATCAAAGTCTACAAGACTACAATACCATATTAGCTTCCGAACTTTGCCTCATTATATGGCTAAATAGTAAATACACAAAGGCCATTATTTCTTCAATGTTCTTAGGTTTTTTTATCTATGGTTTAATTTTGTTATCAGAGAGATCCGAGTTTTCAAGGCAATCTTAAGATCTTTTGTAAAGAGGAATTGTTAAAGTTATAGATAAATAACACATAAAGGTAATTATAGTATGGAAAATGCCAAGAAACTTGTGCCTGAATGATTTGTTTTGTATTATTCAAATAATGAGATTGTGGGTAAGTTTAGCCAACCAAACCAATACACCTTATCTTTTTCTCTCGTTCATAAATTAATAATAATAAAAAAAAACTTTTGATTCCCAAAATTAAGTGTTTTAGATTTTTTTCCACCACGATAAAAAAAAAAAGATTTTTTTCCACCAATTACAGAAATTGTGTTGAAAAGTAGAAAACAAAGATAAACATTTCCTCTACAAAACTTATAACAAATTTTATTTTCTTAGAATTCACTCCAAAATTTACCAAATGATAAATTAATTAAAAAGTTATTTTGAAAGAAAGGATAATTAAATTCTACTGACACAACAACGACACAATATAATTCATTATTATATGACATATTTCGATGAATTTTGGCAACTATTTAAAGAAAAACATTTTTTATCATTTCATTTATTTTTTTTTTGTTTGTTTTAAAGTAGAAGAGATATCCTTATTTTATTTTGTTCTCTTTATCATCTTGTGATAAACTGTCTTTATTGTTTTTAAAAAAGGAGAAAAATAATAGAAATTATCGTTATTTAGAAGAAAAAAAATAGAGGATAAAGATACGAATATTCAAGGATGGCACGAAACTGGGGATGCCTCATATTGGCATTATACCATAAATAGATCAAAAACTTGTGTAGGGTCAATGTTAAGCATAGATTTTGACATTTATAAAAAGATTTGCAGTGAGCCAGAATTGTTTGGAGTAAGAAACTTGCAAGCATAAGATTTATAAATGTCAAAGAATATATATTTGGAAATTGCAACATAAGAAATAACACTTTAAACCGAAAAGGAAAGAAATAACATTATAGCATCAAAAGGTTAGCTCATACAGTATTTTGATGTAATAATCTATCTCCCATAGAGTTGATGTATGTGTGTTATATAATTAAGACTCACATTCAAAAAGAATATTCCTTTCCTTTTATCTTAGTTGAGTTGTGACCCACTCACCCACTCCATACATATTTTTGTATAAATATTAAATAATTGAATCATTTTTTAAAAAGAAATTATGCTTAGTTTAGTAAAACAATTGAATACTTAAGTGTATTATTCTAATCTCTTTATGGTCTGATTCTGAGTCTTAATTGTTTTACTTTTAAAGTTAATTAAAGATTAAAACTTTATCTTATAACTATCATACATTGAATTTGAATGGTATATTAAGTAAACAGTGTAATAGAACAAAATTCATTAGAAAGTACAATTTTTTTTATATTTAACATGTTCTTAAAAATTTGTTGTTAATCTTCGTATATTTAGTAAATTTTTTTTGTTCTCTTTTTTTGGTTTGATTAACAAGTAAAAAAATAGAATACTAAAATATGTATAGAAGTCAGAAGCAAGGACTGAGAAGCGTTTATTTACTGATATTAATGTCCGAAATCACGCTAGTATATTAATCTCTCTCTCAAGTATATATATTTTTATCCACTTATCGTTCTTATCTTCTTCTTTCAATTAATTTTTTTCCCAATTAAAAAAAAAAAACCTTATCCTCTCTCTCTCTCTCTCTGTATCGTCTGCCATGGCGATTACTACTGTGATTTGAGGATTGGACCGAACCCTTGAGCGGTTGATTAGACAGAAACAACAGAAGTGAAGATTCCGACCAAATCGGTAAGAGATTCCGACCAAATCGGTAAGAGATTCCTGGTTTGGTTTCTTCTCCTCTGTGATCTGGAGATACGGCGATGGAACTGATGACAGGACCGACGTTCTCCATCGAGGTGTCGGAATACGGAAGCGATTTACCGGCGACGGACAAAGCTTCGACTTCCTCGTCTTCCGGTGAGACAGCGAACGAGGAAGGCGGCGTTCTGAGTGGTCCCGGAAGCGGAATCTGGTCAGGGCAAACGGCGGATTACTCGTCGGAAAGCTCATCGTCGATCGGAACTCCGGGAGATAGCGAGGAAGAAGACGAAAGCGGAGAAGAAGACAACAACAACAACAAAAACGACGACGTTTCATCTAAAGGATTAGGTCTTCGAGGATTGGCTTCAATGAGCTCTCTTGAAGATTCTTTACCCATCAAGTAAGTTTTGATTTCTTACTAAAAGTAGGAAACAAGAATCTGTGGTTTTAAAATTAGGGTTCTTGATTATACAGGAGAGGGTTATCGAATCATTACAAAGGTAAATCAAAATCGTTTGGGAATTTAGGAGAGATTGGGAGCGTAAAAGAAGTAGCCAAGCAAGAGAATCCATTGAATAAGAGAAGAAGATTACAGATCTGTAACAAATTAGCAAGAAGATCGTTTTATTCATGGCAAAACCCTAAATCCATGCCTCTGTTACCAGTAAACGAAGATGAAGAAGATGATGACGATGATGAAGATCTGAAATCTGGATTTGATGATAACAAATCAAGTTCGAGCGATGAAGAAAGAGGAAGAACCAGAGGAGGAGGAGGAGGAGTTGTTGCGAGGAAACCATCGTTTAGAAACAGAGCATTCAAGTCTCGGAGTTGTTTTGCTCTCTCAGATCTGCAGGAAGAAGATGATGATGATGATGATCAATAATGCAATCATGATTTTTTTTTCTTCCTTTGTTCATAAGTTTTTTTTCTTTCTTTCTAAAATATTATAATTTTCATTTCGTCGTTAAAATTAATGTTTCTTTTATTTTTAATTCGGAAAATTAATGATAATTATAATCGACGGAAGAAAAGTAATCAACTGCGTTAGTGTTTGTACCTTTCTTTTAAGCTTATCTGTCTTTTTGTCCTTTTTCCATTTTATTATCATTTCTCTATTTATTATTTGTTGATTTCTATTAAAGGTCAAGTCAATTGTGATTTTGGATATTTTTCTAGAAGAGTGAGCATATGTATGCGGATGGTGTAATATCTCTATTCTAAAAATGGTGCATGTAAAAGTAATTGATTTTGTTAAACAAAAATGAGTTCATATATCATAGTAAAAATAAGTTTTTTTTATTGAAAAGTAAAAATAAGTTGAAAAAAATAAAATCAGGGAGGAAAACGATACTGCAATCTAACTTGATTGAGCAGTAAAAAAGTTATATTTGTATATATATACATCAAGATTAGGTCAAACGTCTTCTCTTACAGACACGGTTTTCGAGGAGCCGCGTCGCTAACCACAACCGCTGAGAATGGATTATCTCCATCAGACTTGCTCCAGTGTGCTGAGCTTCTATCGTAGCCTCCTTCGGAACTCCTCTAGTCTTCCGAAGATCCGTTTGGCCTCGCCAGTGACGACCTCTTTCTCTCGCCTCAGCCCTCGAAATGGTGTGTTCTTTCTCCCTTGGAGTCCTCTCGGTCTCACCTGACAGCATGTGCCCTGATCGGAGGTTCGTTTACGACCTCCATCGAGAGCTGCTAGTTTTGGGGACGACACATCCTCCTCGTCCGTCGGATTCTCTGGATCTACCGAGCTGTGGCATAGAATCCCTTCACTATATGCTTCTGTGTTCTCGCCGGAGCCTCATCGTCAACAAACCCAACAGAGCCGCCATCTCCATTCACCATGGATTTACCGGCGACTCATATGTTGACGTCTCCGGCTCGGTCAAACCCTCTCTAACCGACAAAGATCTCTACTCCGCCATTGCTGAACCTACCAAGAGGGTCATCCTCCCTTACCGCTCCCATCGAAATCTAGTACAATACTTCACGTATACTGTTCTGGTGAGGAATCCCCATCGGTCCAATCATAGACATGGTTATCTCCTTTCGACGAGATATGTCTCTATGGGCCTGGCCCATTATGATTACTTTGCCCAAGGCCCGTTTGTGGCTCGCCTATCCTCCAAAATATTTCAATCCATACTTGTTGATAAGGCTCACTTTCACTATGTCGAGCCCGCAGAGTTACCCCAGGAAAGTTGTACCGCCTTTCGTGTCGATTTAGGCATGATGTTACATAGCTCGTTAAAATCTCTGTCCTCCAAATCGAGCCTGGAAAGACCAATTCGCCTTCACTATGCTTCATTTCATCACTCGTCGGGATTCATATCTCCACGTATGAGAGGGTCAAAGTTTTCTGGATTCTCAAATCATGTAAGTTGCGAACTTGACATCTTCTCTGGTGAGAGAAGATCAAAGTTTTCGGGATTTTCAAATCCTGTATACTCCCGGTGGAAGAGTTCATTTCTACCTTCTTCTACCTCTTTGAGACTGGTCGAATATTCTTCCCTCTCTTGGAGAGTGGTCGAATTCCCGAGCTCTATGCCGGGACTTTCAAAGTCACACTAGAAAGTGACTAACCTGAGACTTTCCGGCTTTGCCGTGAAGACCCTCTTGACGCATTCGAGGCATGATTTAGATTTGTTGTTTATCTTTTGCGATGAGCTATCTACTCTATGTTTTATTGCTTTTCAAATATGTTGTAGTAATTTTGGAGGATGTTTAATTTTTTTCCTTTGTACTTTGATCGTTTAAATGAATGTAGTAAGTTTGTTGATAAAAAAGAAAAAAAAAAAATATATATATATATATACATCATCTCGCATATATAACACATATTGCATTTTTAAATTTTTAGAAGTCTAGGTAACAAAAACTAAGATGAAAAAAAACCAAAAAATGGAACAAATTGAAAAATACAGTGAACGTTTTTTTTTTTTTGGCACGATACTGTGAACTTTTTAAATAGTTAATATATTGATAGATACAAATGGATTTTAAAAATTACTCATATTTTATTAGGATGGAGTAGTTAATAGATTGACACCAAAGAGGTTGTTTAAATCTTAGTCTTTGTTACCTAGACGTCTAAATTTTTTAAAAATGCGGTATGTGATATATGCGAGATGATGTGAATAATGACATTAATATATATATATATAATTTTGTAGTTTCAAAAAAAGAAGAAAAGTAACACAAAAAAATTAGTTTTTTTATGCTTCGGATTCAAACTCTTTTTGATATAGATGATTGTTTTTTAAATCAGAATATATTTAAATGTTGACTCCAATACCAAAGAGACTATGAACCAAAAAATTCAGAACTCATATAGTTTATCTAAAAAAAAAATTTGTTTAACCTATTTTCTTACGCTTCAATTCTTCAAAAGAAAAATAGTTCATATATTTTCACGGTTTCTCTTTTTCACGTTTTTGGAATTAGGGAAATTGTTTCACGCTTCACGTTTTTTGAAATAGTTCAAAATCGGTTATGATAATATTTACTACGGTTTTAATATCACAACTTTGTAAATTAGAAAATAAGAAAAACAAAAGTTGCTGAGAATTTGAAAAAATAAATGTTTTTGAGACTTGCAGCCTCTTCATTTTGTTTTTTTGTATTTTTTTTGTCGGCCAAAATGTTATATTAAATCAGAGAAATAACCCAATTAGGGGTACAATCATTCCACATGGGAAAATACAAAACCCAATCAAGGGGTAGACAACATCTCCTAAAAGAGAAAGCTAATTGATTCCTTAAAGAGGAATCACAACTAAGGGATTGATCCCATACAATGGGATTACATAGTCTGGTGCCGTCCCAAAGGAACCCACTACATCCCATGAAATCGGTAAAAACCGAGTCGAGATGTTACCATAGGAAATGTATTCTAGTGAGTAATCTCTGATTAATACAACAAGGCCTGACTTATATAATATAAATACAATACACTATAATTAGACATGACATAAATATAACACATCATGAGGCATATACTCATATTCATTATCTCATAATCAATTGTAGACCCAAGCCCATTAGGTGGGATTGCACGAGAAGCTTCTCCAAGTTGTTCAACACAATGACGTGGCATCATCTTCTCCTCCAAGCAATCAACGCCGGCAACAACAGGCGGCTGTCATGACGTTGAAGAGCCTTCGCCGCCGCGACAATCACTATATCCTTTTCAATCGATTTATGAGATAATAGTATGACTTCGCCGCCACATCAAACCAAAAAAACCTTCATAAGCACCGATTTGATTCCATCGATTAACCTTCTTACTTTTGTACAAGGCAAGCAAATTACATCTTCCTGCAACACCATTATTAGATCCAAAACAAGTGCTAGATCCAAAACAAGTGCTAGATCTAGAGTTTATCGAAGATGCAAGAGGCGTCGCCAAAATTGAAGGTAATCGAAGAGTTTATTGAAATAGATAGTAATAAGGTGTAGCCGTCGAAAGAACGACGACCATCTTAACCAAAAAAAACAAAAATCGGAAGAGAAGATCAGTAGTTGCAGCCTCTTCATTTTGTTATTCTTTTGTTTTGTTGTCACAACAACGATTGCTAATTTGATCCCTTCTCTATTCGACAAAAAAAAAAGGCTATGGACCTGATGAACACGTGTCACTCAGTTTCACTAAATTTGTGTCCTGCCATTAGTGTTTGTTTTGTTACAATGAATGAATAAAATGTCAAAATTGATAGGAACTCTCATGTGCGTTTGACAAATTTCCACATTGGAAAGGAACCAAACACTTCTATCTTTTTAAGCTTGATTGGTTTACCGGTTCTGCAAAACGTTGTGTTTGCGGATAATAGCAGTTGTTGGCATTTGACAACAATTATAAGAAATGCTTTATACCGCTATGTATCGGTTTAAACCTTTCAAAATCAAAAGCTAGTTTCTTCGAGCGTTTGCGGTTGGGTAATTAAAAACTAATAATTATTTTTTTTTTAAAAGAAGAAAAAATTTATTTAAAAATCAAAATAAATGTAATAAATTAAAAATTAATATTTGGATGCTATAATTACGAAATATATTAACAATTTAAAATTTTCTAATTAATATTTAATAACTTATCAACTCAAACCATAATTCTTTGAATGAATTTTTTTTTGATTACTGATTAATAATTCTAACAAACTAAAATGTTCAAAATATAACATTAACCTCTCAAAAATAAAATAATTCTTCATTAAAATCATAACTTTCATCTGAACTAAGTTTTTTAAAAAAATAAGCATAAGAAATATATTCATGGTATTCTATTACAAATTATATTGAGTTAATATTTTTTATATTTTATTGTAATAGTATGTTTTAATATTTTTATAACTATATAATGTGTTTATATTGTTAATTTAATGTTTAACAACTACCACATCCGCATCCGCATCCCCTAGTCAACCAGTCATAAATTTCTCGCAAACGCACCAATTTTTAACCGCTGCGCCAGTTGTATGAATCGCTTAGTAACACTGGAAACTGCAACCGCATGCTTCCGCAAACTCTTGCAACCGCAACCGCTGAATCTACACCAGGTCTTAATTCATAACCATTTTTTGTCATAAATTGATGTGGTTAACATAAATTAGTTGGTAGGATCGGAATATATTTTTTTTGCTAAGAAAATATTATTCAGAATGTATTTTTGAGATTCATTGAACAATTGATTTCGTAGGGGTTGTTCATCGAAAAACGTTGTTGTTGCTGGAGTTTCAGATAAATTGAACAATTTGTTCGAGGTAAACTCTAAGGATCCGAGAGGTCTTGATGCAAGCATTGGATCGTAATCTTAAAAACTTGACCAGCCTCAGACTCTAAACAACTTGTCAATGTCAACCTAATCAACTCAAGATCTTTTCATCTGAATATCTATGGCATTTTACAAGATATTTTTAATCTCGCTTTAGATCTTATTGTTTCAAAGTTTATTTTCATTCCAAGAGATAAGAACACGATGGCTGATAACCTGGCCAAATCGGCGTTGTATTATGTACCGGCTAGACCTAGTCCATTTGTACCCACGGTTTAATGAATCTAACCAATTTCGACAAAAATAAAAATAAAAATTGAAACGCCATTTTTCTGTGGGTAAGATAGTATCGTGTCAACGTGACATGTATATTTTATCAACATCATCATTTTCTTGTAAGCATCAGTTTTGTAAACTATTTTTTTGGTCGAAACCATCAGTTTTATATTAATGTTGATATTTACAACATACTTCCTCCATTTCAAAAATATTTTTTAAGAATATGATATTTTTGTTTTACAAAAAATATCGTTTTTATATTTGTTTGTTAAGATTTAAGAAAATGGTCACACAAAAATCGGTTTTAGTGTGATTTCTCAAATATAATTCATCTTTTATCCCTTATTAAAAAAGAAAAAATGTTAAATATCTAAACAGTGAGACCACTCGGCCTTCTTAACTTTTTTTTTTCCTTTAAACCACAAGGTTTTGCTGCATATGAATCGCTTGGAGCTAGTCTTATACATCAATGCATCCAATCCATTTCAAACATATGATTAGGTGCATGTAAAACTTTGTTCACTCGAAAAAGCATACAATTCACGAGAGAAAAATCATAACAATGGCAAATGATAATTAGACATACAGAAAGAAAAATTAACATGGAAAAGCTAAGATAACACTGTTTTTTGTTGCTGTTTTTCTTGTTGTGCCTTTGTGTGATATAACTATCACTTAGATGCAGCAGTTTCATAGTCAATAACGGTTTGAAAAGCTCCAGCAAGAGCCAAAACCTTGTTCTTCCTCGGGTTCTCTTGCATCTTACTTGCTATAACATCGTTGTATGCTGATGGAGATTCCTTCTTCCCTTTCACTACTTCCTTCTTCTTTGACTCTTCTTCTTTAGTAACCTTCTCCTTTTCCTCTTCTTCCACTTTCTCCTTCTCTTCTTCTCTCACTTTCTCCTTCTCTTCTTCTTTCACTTCCTCATCTTTCTCCTCTTCTTTCTCTCCTTGTTCTTCTTTTTCTTCTGAAGTCTCTTTGACACTTTCAATTTCTTTCATGTCAATATCAACCTTTTTTGGACTCTCATGCTCATCATCAATCTTCTTCTTAAGTACCTCTTCCTTGTCTTCACTCTTGTTGTCTTGGTTATTCTCTTGTTCTTTTGCTTCTTCTATCTTCTCTTCGGGTTTATCTTCATTGATCAATTCTTCTTCTTCTTCTTTTTCATCTTCTTTGGCAACAACAACAATGCAATCTTCTACAACAGGGGAAGAAGCAACCGTTGTTGGTCCACCACTCACATTCTCTTCAACAGATTCATCGGCTTGAACAGTCTCTACTTGCACCTCTTTAGTTACTTTTTCAACTTTTGGTTCTTCTATATCATCAGCAAGTACTTGTACATCACTCTCAACCTTGAGAATCTCCTCTTGATCATCCTCTTGAGCAGACGCAAGAGAAGCAGTATCTAAAGGAATCTCTTTATCAGCTACTTTCTTCGCTGTAACATTTGAAGAACCTTCCTTTTTGCTCTTCGAAGAACTGCTACTACTGCTTAAACCGCTCTTCTTTGGAGCCACAGGAGGAGACTTCACAGTAGTTCCTCCTTTTGGAACACCTCTGCTTCCATGGAAAGAGGAAGAGCGTTGAGCTGTGACAGGCTTCTCTCTAGGAACCGTTGGTCTGTCTCGTGGCAGAGAAGGAGAGACGTTGAGAGATTTTTGGATATGAGGAGAAGAAGAAGTCGAAGGAGAAATCAAAGAAGAAGGAGGTCGATCAAAGGATCTTCTACGGAGAAGCTTTTGGTTATCTTCAAGACTACTGTTGTTCTTCTTCAAGAACTTGACTGGATCGGGTCTTGAACTGATTGTTGGTTTCAGATAGTTTGGCAAAGGCTTCTCCGGTTTCTGATCAGACCCATCTTCTGATGACACCGAAGAAGGTGCCTTTGGTTTTCTACCGATAGATTTTGTTCTGGTTAGGTTTTGGTTGTCCGGTTTTGCTTTTGTGGTGCTTGACGTTGTTGCCATAACCTCAAGGTGGATCAAAGGAGAGAATGAAGAATTAAGTTAAGAGTTTGTTTGAAGGAAAAAAGAAAGAGAACGTGTATATCAAGGAAACGAATCAACTTGGGAAGAAAATTAGGGTTTTCTATAAAATTAATGAGATTTGATTACTTAGTTTTGTTTGTAAAATGGAGCTTAAATCTCGGCAATTTCTTGGGTGGTGATGGTGGTGGAGGCCATCAATCTCTTAACAAATTAAAATCAAAACTAAAAGAAATTAACATATTATAAAACGATTCCGGTCGTTATGGAAAACCGTTGACTTTTGTTTGAGCCGTTTCTATTTATACAAAAGGACACCAAACTGCTGTTTGTGTTTCTTTTTGGTTTTGGACCGTTTCAATGTCAGTAAAGATACTTGTCCCCACGTCATTAGTATGATAAAATAAACACCACGTAATTACGACTCGCGAGTTAGAAGAACTAAATCAAACCAGAAATAGGAATTAAACCAATTTACTAAAAATAAAAAATATATATATAGAGAAAGAGAAATGGGCCTGCTCAATTCTAATGGAGCCCATCGTTGAAGTCTTCCACCAATAATCTTACATGCCATCCACTAATCCCATTCCTTTCTAATTCATTCTCTCCTTCTCAATCATTAATATTTAAGAATATTCTAAAGTGGAAAAATTCAGAAAATATTTTATGTTAAATGTTTTGCCAAATGGTTCAACATTTTGGGTTTTAACTTTTCATGATTAATATAATCAAACTTGACAAGCGACTTACAAAAAAAAAGACACTTGACAAAGCAACATCATTAAATGGTAGAGAAATAACCAGTTTTTCTTTAATAAAATCAAAGAACTTTTAAAACAACTAAAATAGTAGCTTTTATGATGAAAACATAAGAAAAAAATAATTTAGTGACTTGTATTAACCAGATAAATACATGTTATTGACAAAATATGAACTAACTAAAGGTCGATAACTCGACTGCAAATATATTTTGGTATAATCCAAAAAGTTTTATGAACGAGTGACATTTGGGACATGTAATTTATTAAATTCGGCCCATAATCTTCTAATTATCACCAAACAAAAAAAAAAAGTAAATTGAACTATAATTTTTTGTTTATGGCAGCATGTAAATAAATGTGTGTTTTATATATTATTTTGTCACTAATTGAATTCCATTTGAAAATGATAATTTATATTTTAAATAATTCCAAACACTAAAGAAAATTATAGGCCAAAGATCTGCAACTTTAGAGTTTATAAAAAAAAAAAAAAAAAAGCGTTTGTAGTTAGTTAGTAAACCAACTTCATAAATGAAGAAAAAGTTATTCATGTAGAGGAAGGACCGGTTGAATATGTGGTGAGGATTCACGAAAGAGACCACATCTGTCTGGCTTGTGTTGCCAAATGCCAATACTTGGTCCACCTCCTCCCTTGTGGTCTCTTTCATGATATGGGCCTAACTGATATGGGTCTTACTGAAAACAAAGGCCAATGCCGACTAAAATTCGGTGTTAAAACCCAACAAAACTAAAAGCCATTTGCGAAACTCAGGCTACGAACTACAAAACTTCGATGTGTCTTCTTCGAATTGTATGCCACAACGTGCAAAGTTATCAGTCAAATCAATATATCTAATATTAGTCAAATCAATGCAAAATACTAAAAACCGCAATTGTGGTGAAAACGTATATGTTCTGTTAGACGAGATTAGAGCGATATCAAAGGAGAAACACTAAGGACGAGAGAGTTTGAAACATCGAGACTTAAATAAGCATTTTTTATATTGATTTTTTTTTCATTAAATAATCTTTTGCAATGAATCATATACACCAAGTTAATATATAGTCTTTGAAGAAATGTATCAAATATCCTAATTATACTTATTATGCTCACTGTTGAGTTGACAAACATTAGGAATTTAGCGCTATAATAAAATAGATTATTGTTCAAAAAAATAAAATAGATTAACAAAAATGTAATCATATAGTACTATATTTGTTGGAAAAGTGATGTACTGTATTTAATTTTAAACTATGGTTCATAACTCTTTGAAAATTATAATGTAAAAAAACACTCTTTGAAAAAAAACTTAAAACAAAAAGATTCTAATACATATAAACAGTTAAAGTGTATTCAAAGCAACATATGAATATGTTAATTGATTATATAACTCGATCGATAGAGTTCGTGGGATACATTTCTTCACATGCATTTTATTTATTTATTTATTAAGTATTGTGTTAAAAGAGTCGCATATGACCCATGGAATTGTTCGTATCTTTACAGAATCAAACTAAATTTGTTTGTAGCGCAATCATGGTTTTGATAACCTTACCAACACTTTCTATATTATTAATTTTGTGTATAGTTAATATATATGTGTTGCATGCTACTCGGTGTTAGGTACGAGAGAACGAAGGACTATATATATTTTATAAATTATTCGTATATTTAATATAAAAACATGCATATCAAATCACATTCACATACAGAAGAGAAATAGACGTGTAACGTAGAAAAGCAGCTTTAGGATGATTCCAAAACTTGTTTTCTTCAAGTTGACATTTTACGGATAAGTATTATTATTAGTGTTGTTGTATAATAAACCCTCTTTCTCACGTATGCTTTCCACAATTTCAGGTGGGCCCATTTTGCTTCGGCTTGGACTTGGGCCCATTTTGCCCTCTCCTAATCTTTTCTTCTATTCCACTATTATTCCTTTTTTATGTTTTATGAAAAGGTCGATTAGAAAGATTATTTAATAAACAAAAACCAATGACTTTGATGTCTTCAATTAGCACATCTATCTATATTTTATATATTTTTTTTTAAAGTTTATTATAATGGTTTCGTTTCTATCATGGATGTGGATCTAATTTGCTTCTTCTCACGTCGTCTCTTTCCTTTAATAGTTATATCAACTTTTTAATATTGAGACCTAATATTAAATCATGTAATTACCTCAACAATAATTTCTCAACTTTTTTTTGCTAAAAATAATTTCTCAACTTTTATTGTTTTCTTCTTCTTGATAAAGTATCAACTTTTATTATCGAGAAGCATAGCCTTGGAAAATCCTTTATACATATTGCGATAAACAAAAAAAGATTAGATCATATGACCTAAATTTTTTCTTTTAGTTGGGACTTTACCTAAATTCTTCCTTTCTCTCACGTAAGAAAAACGAAAAACGTTTGTTCCATAATCTACACACTTCTTGACATCATCATCAATATCCCTATTATTATTATTATTGCGCAATTAATTATCTAAACTAATATTTTCTCGAGCTATGTTTACTTATCTTAGTTATATCTTTTATCTCCAGCTATAGTCACTTTATAACTTGTCCATTTTTTATTTTGAATTAAATAATTAATTATTTAATAATATTATACTAAATTAATAATATTTTACTTTTTAAAAACTCTTTAGGAATTTTACGGATAAAAATGCTTTTTAGAGCATCTTCAATAGTAGATACCATGTGGATATTTAAGCAAAAAATAAAGAATAATGAAAATAAAAATTGAAAAAGTATGAGAGAGAGTGATAGGTTTTTTCATGAAATATCTTTTTAGAAACTCTAATAACACATATGATTTTGTAAGTGGTTAATTTATTTTTAAATATTAAAATTTAATGAAATAATTAAATTATATTAAGATATTTTATTATATAAAGCTTGATGCGTTAAACATTGTAAGTAACATGATCGTGACCCGTGTCAAGTCGGTTGATTAGATTTTGACACGTGTATATAAGTGTATTTCTTAAATAAATTTAATCATATGTCAAAAGATTTATCTATTTATCTCTATTTCTAAAATAGTGAAAAGTAAACTTAATTTAAATAGGATTATGAAAATCTAAACTTACTTTAAATAGAATTACTAAAATCTAATTATTTGGAAATATGAAGTATAATTTAATTGAGATCATGAAAAATAAATCTAATTTAATAGAATTAGAAATTTAAACGTAATTTAAATAGGATTAAGAAAATTTAGTTATTTGAATTTATATGAAATAATTAATTCAATATCAAATAATATAAGAAATAAATATGAGAATAAAAGAGATAAATATTTGATATATTTCTCTATAAGTAGTTTTGTTGACATTCTCAGTTTTACTTTACCACTTCATAGAGGTGATTTAATTTTGGTTTTCATATTTTTCATGTTTGATTTGTGGTAAAAATAGTTCAAATATAAATATGGAAAAAAATTTATCAACACTTTAAAAAATAAATTTTTAAATAGTAAAATAGGAAAAATAAAACAAAAAGATACACCTAATTTAAATATGAATAACAAATAATTTAATAAGATGTAATAAAATTTAATTTTAAATCAAATAACAAAATAATCAAAATTAATAAATAAATGGTATGCTTCTCAATTAATAATTTTTCAATAATATTATCATTTTTATTTTATTTATTTTCACGAGTATTTTAATTTTTTTTGTACAATTAAATTTTTTTTTACATATTTTATAAAAAATTAAATTATAAAATAGGTATATAAATATGCGGACCAATATTATATAAGTTAAAAATCCATTTTAAACACTCCACCATTGTGGATGTTATGTTTCCTAAACTTCCTGTTTTTAACTTTTTACTTTCCAATTTCCAGGTGAAAACAAAAACAAAAATATAAATTACATATTTCGATATAAAAAATATTAAATAAAATATATTTCATTCCTTCCACGAGACCCCTATTACAAACGACGCCGTTATATAATCTCTAAAGGATTCTAAGATTATTTCCGTAAGTATATATCTGAACCGTCCATCTGAATCATCAGGCAACGAAAACCCTAAATCAACGGCTCCGATCACTCCGACCGCTGTTTCGCCTTTGCTACGCCACTTCTTCTTCTTCTTCTCCGATTTTAATCACAAATTTGTCTATTTACTGATTCGGAAGATTACGTCTTCTTCTTCTTCTCCAGCGCATCTCTCTCACTTCACGTTTCTTCGCCGAAAGAAACATATCCGTCGGGAAAAAAGGTAGCGCCGGGTTTTTTTTTGATTTTCTCTCCCGCCTCTGCTTTCGCTCTTTCGCTACGGTAATTACGAGAAGAAAACAACTTTTTTGCTGATTGCCTTTGGATTCAATTTCGAATTTCGCACAAATTATTTTCTTACGATTACGTAAATTCGATGAATTTTTTTCTTTCGTTTGGTTTTAATTTCAAATTACTGTTGTTTGTTTTCTTTCCCCCTTGGCTTGAACTAGTCCGTGTGGTTCTGTTTCTTGAATTCGGTTTCGGAGAATTGTATATATATATATATGTCTTTAGAGTTTTTGTTTCCATGGAGAAGCTTGAATCACGGGAAAACTGGTCGTGTTTATGGAAAGTCCGAATAAGACTCTTCTTGGATGGTCGTCTTTCTCTTTAGCTTTCCTCTTTTGTCTCTCTCTCTCTCGATATTGGTTTCTTTAACAATCACTGAATCAGTTTTGATTTGAAGCCTCATCTTTTATATCTTCTTTCTCCTAAGTCTTTTGCTTTTGTGCTTCTCTCTCCTTCTTTCTGCGTTCTTGTTTTGTTTTGTAAGACCATTGTTAGGCTTTGATGAATCTTGTAAAAGGTTTTGTTTGTGTCCTTACGCACTGATGCACTTATAGATAGGATCTGAAATTAAACTTTTGTTTCCTTTGATTGTGTACTAGTGTAAGGGTGTCTGTCTTTTACGCATGGATGGATTTAAGGGTAAAAGAACATCCGGACCGATTATGCCACGAAAAGCGAGTGGAGTTTTCCTGCATGAGAATATGAAGAAGAAAGATGATAAGACTGTCCCTGTATGCAGCCGAATTGGTTGCAGTTCTCGGATAAGTTCCACCAAGGGAGCCTCGGTTGATCACAAAGCAAAATCTACTGTGTCTTCGTTTCGACCTCCCGCGAATGGAAAGGAATCCGTTGGGAGTTCATCTCGAAGTAATAGTGGTTTTGGTGGCGCGAAAAAGGCTTCCAAAGTTATTGGTAGGAGACAGCTCTCTTCTCTTCTGGACACAGAGTCTTCGGAGAATAGCAGTGTGCAGGACGAGTCAGCCACGACTGAGCGTGCCCTTCCGCGTGGGAAGACCAAAGAAAGTACTATCAGTGTTCATTCTGAAAATAGTGTCTCTGGAGAAGTTGTGACTGAGGCCGGAAGCTCAAGTAGTGGAAGCATCAGAAGCATTCATCAGAGACCTCGTTTGGTCACCCGAGATGCTCGTGCTGGTAAGAGTGGGCAAATTGCAAGAGCTAGTGTTAACAGGAATGGATTGGGAGTGTCTGATGTTCTTCCATCGAATTCAAACCCGACAAGAAAAAGCAACATATTTAGAAAGAAAAACTCTGATGGAGAGAGCAGCTCTTCATACAGCGGGAATAAGACGGATGTATCAGTGGTTGGGGGAAGGAATCAAAGTTCCCCTAATGGCAATGGCATCACCATGTCTGAATCTAGGAGGAACAGAAATTTACCAAGTGTTAGGGACAACAGTGTTGTTTCGAGTAGTACTAGGAGATTACCTGGTTATCATGGTAGAACAGGACGTTCTGGAGCGGTTGCAACTCTACCAGCGCCTCAGCCTGCGACACGAGCTGATCTTAATCCTTCTAGATCTGCAGAAGTTTCGCGTAGTCCTTCAAATAGTTACAGTAGGCCAATCAATAGTAATGGCAGGTTACGTAGCCTGATGATGCCTGGTAGCTCCTCACAAACTGGTCTTTCTCGTTCTTTGATGAACCGTGAATGTTTTAGACGTTATAACATGAATGGAGTTGCAGAGGTAGTCATCATAAGCTTTCTTGTGTAATGTTATCCGATTGTATTGATAACATAACTCAAATACTTTTTCACTATGTTTTAGGTATTGTTGGCGCTTGAAAGGATTGAACAAGACGAAGAGCTTACATATGAGGTGATTATACAGCTTTGTCTTTTGAAAATGAAGATGTTTCTGTTTGACTTTGGAGTTTTATTTTGACGCTGCTTATGATTCTTTTCCCCCTGCAGCAATTGGCTGTTTTAGAGACCAGTCTGTTTTTAAATGGCGTTAGCAGCTTCCACGACCAGCATAGAGATATGAGGCTTGACATTGATAACATGTCGTATGAGGTTAGTATTGCCTGTTGTGTATTTTGGTTGACGGTGTAAGGCAGCATTGAAGTTATTGGCTTTTCGGTGGCAGGAACTATTAGCATTGGAGGAGAAAATGGGCACAGTAAGCACTGCTCTAAGCGAGGAAGCGCTGCTGAAAAGCCTGAAGACAAGTATTTACCGTCAAACAGATGAATCCGGCAGCACTTGCCTGAATAAAGATGATGATGTCAAATGCAGCATTTGCCAGGTATTAATTCTCTCGTGACTCTACTCTCAATGCTAAGCTTGAAGGGGTGTTTAGAAACATAACTTGAAAAGCGGGTTTTATGCGAATATGTAGGAAGAGTATGTTGATGGAGATGAAGTAGGGAGTTTGCCTTGCCAACATATGTACCACGTGAGCTGCGCACAACAATGGCTTCGGATGAAGAATTGGTGTCCAATTTGCAAAACCTCTGCAGAATCTCAGCCACGGCCATTTTCATGATGCTGGTAATAATGCAGGGACACACACATCTACTTGCTGTACATAATTTTTTTTTTTTTTTTTACTTGCACAAAATTGGGAACATATAGAAAATAAGATCAGGTGGACTAATTCTTGTTTTCCCTTGTATAAAAGATTTAACATTTCAGTTGAAAATTCGAACCAATATTTGGTTTTATTCCATATTTGCTGTTATTGCAACTCTTCATTCTCTTCCAATCGGCGGTTAAAGGAAATAAAGAATCAGCCCTTACATCATTTAGAGAAAACAGAGATTGATAACAAATGAAAGATGCAGAATCAAGCATTTGTGTATACGATGTACTATAGTGTTGTAAATACATTTGTGAGTTAAAGCTTAATTCTGCATCTTTCATCTTCTTCCTTGCTATCAAAGTTGCATCCATTAGGTGAACAAAGTTTTTTTTTTTTGTTACATTTCACAATTTGGTAAGTAGTAGAGCTATCAAAACCATTGGGACGTTTCATCAATTAAAAAAAAAAAAAAAATCTTGGTTTCTCCACCATCTACTCCAACTCTCACACATTACCTCATACTGTACTTTTTAATTTAAGAACCGTATCCTGCCATTCATTGCAAAGTTTCAATAATAATGGTTTCGTGGCATCAATCAGATTTTGAAAACCAAAGACTTTTTAACTTCCATTGCTTGTGAAATGAAAAGTACCACAAAAAGCCACACATCTACATGTAAACCTTAATTGGCCACTCCAAACAAGTGGCAGAATACTGAAATTGATATATTGATGCTATTCTAATTCTTCTATTTTCAAATGCAAGATTGATGTCTTAAATTGATGAAAGTGTGACTAGCGGAATGGGATGAGTCATTTATGATCCTCCTCTATTTGGAACCATGGGGCGAATCGTTGAGGGCTCAATCCATCTTAGCGCTCCATGAGGAACTAGACAGTTTAGTCAGCATAATCGTGATTGTTTCCATTTTATCATTGATTCAACCAAATTAGATTTGGTTTGTACGCAAGTAAGATTTCGCGCAAAAGAGTGACAAACATTTGTATAATTAATTCTATTACTAATTAAAACATTACATCAAACTTCATGTATGTACAGAAAAAATATTTGTACAAATATTCGTAATGTAGACTAGACAAGTAAATAGTAGGTAAACAGTCAATGTAGTATTGATAGCGGATGTTAAATGTATAAATAAAAGGGAAGTTAATTGAAATAATGTTTTAGTAATGACATGTCCAATCGTAAATCAGTACATGCAGTACACTTTTCATTATGAAGGCAGAATAAGATGTGATGTCTCCTAAACTAGTTTCTCAAAGTGGCCTATGTTCTAGCTTACCCTATCTTCTTAGACTAATTCAGTCTAACACCCAATTTTTGTTTATAACACCCAATTTTTTTCTTTTTAATATTCCTCCTCATTTTTTTTTTCTTTCATCTAATAATATAACACCCATTTTTTTTTTATAATGGTTTTGTTTAAAAAAATTCCACACTGCCCCACTAATTTTTATTTCATATTTTTTTTTATGTTTTTATGATTATAAATAATAACAATTATCGATTAAATTTGGTGCAAAACCATAATTTGCCATAGTTTAGGATTGGTTGGAGATTCGTTTTGAAATTAATAATTGTTGGGATTTGGATAGTTAAAAGGGTAACTAGAAGAATTTTGAATGTTAAAAAAATTATTATTAAAATCTATTTTTCTAAAAAAAAAATGTTTAAAACGGCAAAGAAAAATTTGTTGGGTGAGATTATGTGTTTTTTTTCTTATTTTCAAATATAATGAAACAAGTTTCAATTTATAGAGAAAAATGATGAATGTTGATATTAAAAAGCTAATTAATTTACTATAAGATAATTGACTACAAATTAAGATGATATAAAAATCTTAAAAATCCCAAACCAATTAAATAATTACGTATCTGAGACTTCTCTGTGTGCGCTGCACGCGCTTTCTAGATAAGTGACATACACCTTCCACACAGAGAAAGTGCCACATGGCTGAAGTGGTCCTGATTTTTGTCTCTCAACTACTTGGAAAATAACAACACCAAATTAGCCACATGTATTACAACTAGCCATTGTACTCTTTCAAGTGTTGTAATTTCTTAACAACACCTCATTGTAGGTAGTCTTATGGACCAAGTCATACCACGTCAAAAAACACATCAGAAGCTTCCACGAATCCATGTCCCTCACCAATGAATACCTTTGAAAGAAATTTCATTTAGTACACTCGTACACACATAGATATATAGAGATTGTGTGTGTCGATAATATTAAAGCTCAGGCCACGTGAGCAGTGCTCCTCGGGCATGGGAAGTGTTTCTCAAAGCAATATCCCTTAGACACGTTTCGAGTTCTCTTAGGTTCACAGAGAAGCTGATTCACGTGAACTACTGTTATGGTCTATTGCTTGCAAATCATATAGAAGTACAGTTGGTTTAACCAATAGAGTATCACCATTACATTTACATGCATCTCTCATGCATTGTTTAAAATACCGACTCATAGTTTTTCATGATGTTATGATTGTGGCCTTGTAGGGATACAAATAAAGCAGGACCTACTATTGATATTTCTTTGTCATTTCTCAATGTATTCCCACAAAAATCTCTTTCAATATATACGTACTCAAACACACATTTATAATGTTATGTGTATATATATATATATATGTATATTTACAATAATAAATGGTCTAATCCGCTTGATTCACACTTGTTTTGCCGTACCACTTAGAAAGTGAGAAAATGTAGGAAAATATCAACTAGCAAGCAATAGACCATAACAGTAGTTCATGTGAATAATTTTGAGATTTCCGATTTTATTACTAAATATGCCCAAATCGCTGGTGGCTGCCGAACGCCTGCGATTAAATGGCCGCGGTAACCGCGTTTTCGAACAGACCAACCACACAACCATTTGAGAGACCAACCATATATATATATATATATATATATGTGCTCGTAATGTTCATTGAGAGACCAACCACACAACCAATTCCCTACAAAAGTTACTGTACTGTCTTTTCCACGCTCTAGCACGAAAGTCACATTGATCTTAACTAATTATTTTATTTCTAGATGGGGAAACATATTTAGAGACTCGTTAGTACAGATTTAAGTTGTACCAAAACTATGTTCTGGACTCTTAAATAAAAGCTTTTGGAAGTTTGCTTCTGTGGCGTTTAGCGAATTTCCCATTTTAATGCATGGTATCTTAAATAAATAAGAATGTGAGATTATTTTGATATATATTTTTTAGAAAAAAATAAATAATCGAAAAACTAATTTAATGATTTTATATTTATGCATACTAATCTCAGTCTTTTGACTATAGACACTTTGATTTCAAAGATAGACATGAAATATTAAAAATGAATAATTTGATTACTTGAATGTCTTCAGAATATACTTGAATTTGATGATACATTTCTCAAACAAAAAAAATTGAGACGGTGTTGTTTGATGAAGCTGAGAAAAAGTCGAGTGAAGATATAGTGATCTAAAATTTTAACTTAGGCGCCATAATATATATAACGAGAGAGTTTTCTTGTTATCTAAGATATTCACCTAAGCCAAAGTTTTTTTTAACAATAAATGTTATTTTAAATATTCAATTAATATGTTTATGTATACTAATTGTTATTTATAACTACTAAAAGTTTTTATTAAATTAAAAACGAAAATAAGTACTTTATTTCAGAGTCATACATATATATTTGAATATTTTATTGTTATATATATTAAATTGCAACATCAAATATATTTATTTATACTGTATTTTATTTGAGAGTAGTGTAAACATTATGAGTTTATGATAAAGATACATGTTTACATATTTTGATTTCAAAATTAGAAATATGAAAATGTATATAAATATACAATTGAATAAAAATGCAGATAAACGACATGAGATAATAAAAAAGTAAATAAATGATGTTAATTACTTAAACATCGTAATTGTGTATCAAGCAACTGTTAGGAAAGTGAAATGTAAAAAGAAAGAGGATATTTTATTTCGGTAAAAGATATTGAATAAGAGTAAAAAATAAGGTAAAATTTGGAAATTTATGATTTATTCAAAATATTATACTTGATGTCTAGAAATATAAAAAAATTTTTGATTAATAAAGCAGTCAGTGGTTAACACAAAACTACAAAAAGTATATATATAAAAAAATTAATATATATATATATATAAATAACAAAGTCTCAGAAAAATATATTTGTTTGCAAATTTTAAACTATCGTATCGATATTAAAATGAGTTAGCATCACTTCATATTTTCATACAACATAAATAAGAGAAACAATTAATTTCATTTTAATTCAAAATAAATATTATTTTATATCTATAAAAAATGGTGGTTTTGTCATTTATAAATATAAAATTACTAGATTAGTTAAACTTTTCGTCACAATAATTAACAAATTTTAAAATAAATAATTAACAAATTCTAAAATAAAATCCGCGCATCAGGCAAACCATAATCTAATTAAAACTACTCGGTTACCTTTCCTAAGAATGATGGAATCAAAATAAGTTAACAAAAACAACTTCGTCAAGCCATGGGGTCCTCAAAACATTCCATCGATATATATATTCTTGAGGTATATAAAATTAATGGCATCAAATTAAAGGGGTACGAAGATCAACCCACGTTTTTTTTTATTTTTATTTTTTTATTTTTTATTGTAAACCAAAGGTAATCCAAATTTATACCATCTTACCAATTTTTTAATGAGTCTAAAACATAACACCATTTCAATTGACCAAACAAAAATAGTTAAATAATTTCGCGTTTGAGAGAAAATTGAACCCACTCCTCTCTAAATAGAAACCACTACCCCCACCACTACTTAGTTAACTGAAATTTTGTACGGTAAGTTTCAAATACGATACAACCTATAAATATTATGTTATTCGATCATCGGATAATGTCTAACTTTTATGATAGATCTTTCCATGGCTATTTGCTCTGAAATTGAGATATATTAGCGACATGTGGATACTGGATGTATATAACAGACTTCACCAATTCGTCAATAAAACTTAATTTAATCACTAAGTTAAAATAGAAAAGCATTTGAGCCAAAGAGAATATATCTCAATTACAATGAAACTAAAACGTAAAGATTGAAATTTCAACTTTCATCAAACCACAATTACGTACATACTAACATACACAGCTACACAACTTTTAACGTCGACGATAAATTTTTTTTCTTTTGAAAATACGATAAATAAAAACTTGCACTTAATTATGACACAACCAACAACACACACAAAAAACAAAAAAGAAAGAGAAAGATTCAATGGGAGTCTCGGACGTGGAAGTAATTAGGGTTCTTGACGACGATATCGTACATGTAAACGGAGTTGAATTTGGTGAAATCTCTAGGGAGAGATATGAGATCAATTGAAGAACGTTTGTGGAATTGAAGGAGATCTGTGTCGCCACCACCAAAGTATCTCTCCCACCCAAGACTCTGGAGGATCTGCTCGAGCGTCGAGTAAGATGAGACAACTTCTCCTGTCGGTAAATAGACCATCACTTTCCTTCGACCATGTGTCTCGGCTCCTGACTGGTTAGGGTTCTCCACAAGCCTTATCACTCCGTTCTTGAACACCCACACGCCTGACATGATCTTCTTCTTGAGAGAGAGAGAGAGAGAGAGAGAGGGTTTTGGTTTGGTGTTTTTGGAGTGACGAGAGTTATGTGTGGAACTGTTTTTATATAGCCGTAAGTGAGAGGAGGGTCTATCACACCAAGACGAAAAGTATTATTTTGACGTGACAAATAGACTTTGTTTAAAATTATCGCCACCAATGATTTTTACTTTTTTCATAAAGTTTTATATGGCACCTAGACTAAAACTCATGGAGTATATATATATATATATATATATATATATATATATATATATATATCATGTGGATTATCAATTCATATTTTGAAAGTAATATTTGTAATTCTGTGTCAAAATGCTGTTAATCAAAATTGATATTTTTAAATTATAATATGTTTTACAATTAAGGAAAGCGGCATTTTAATCTCTAAGAGGTAAAACGTCAATTTTTCACTAAACAACAAATAATGTAAAACTTCTCATATGTTAAAGTCTCTATTTGTAGTCTATGTTAAACAACAATCAAGTTTTTGTTGTTAAGTTTTGTAGAGCTAAATGGACTATAATGTCTTCCAAAGTATTTTGAATCTTTGTGTTTATTGAAGGTTATACTTATATTACTGCATGATTACATTATAATGTATTTAAGAAAACTTTCGAAAATCTCTACAAACTTTTCGAAAGTTTTGGAAAATCAAAAATTTTTGTTGCATCATTGGTTAGCATGTGATGAAAAGTATATATACACCAATGCCGTTAGGACATATAATTGATGTCAACGCAAAAAATATTTCAATCCAACTGTTTTTAAAATGTGATTCATTTACTACATCAAAAGTCAATGTGCCCCTTAGAAAGTCCCTTTTCTTTCTAACACCAATTCCAATGGGAGTTTTTTATTTTATTAGAAACTCTCTGTTAAAATAACTTAAATTTTTTTAAAAATTTAAAAACTCTCTGTTAATTTTTTTTTTAAAAATTTAAAAATGGATGTTGAAATGGTTTCTTGAAAAAGAAACCCATAAGAAACTATGATGTCATAGGTCACACTATAACTAGTGTAATTTTTACTTTTTGAATTAACAATTAAAATAAAATTACATTAACATAAAATTACATTAAAATAATTGTGTTTAGAAACCCATATGGGTTTCCAACCGATGGAGCTGCCCTAAGGATGAGTGAAAACCTAAAAATAATGTATGTCACACAACAAGAAATTAATGATATGGCAACATATAATAGTTACTGCAATAAGTCAATATTTTGTTACAAACATGGAAGCGAACCAAAATTCACCGAACGAGCGTTATTGTGCATAGTCATACATAGCATCCGGCTCTCGTGGCTTCTAATACTATATGGTTCGTCAGTGTTGATTAACGGTTGTCTGACCAATGATAATTCTAAAATTCATTTTCACCTGATGCAAAACTAACCCTATTAAGTAACATAACATAAAATAATATATCAAAAAAGTATCATGAAATATCTTTACAAAAATATACTAATTTTGAAAAAATCATGGTGGACTACATCTGCCCATGGTTGTATCTATATGGTTAGCCAAAAAAGCTATATATTATAGATCAATCTACTTTCGTTGCTTTAAAATATTGGAATAACATCTTATCATATTCTTCAATCTTATGAAAACAAAAGTTTAAGCTTTGTAAGAACTGGTACGAATTCTGATTTGGTTTCTAGGTATCTTTAAAGATTTTAACCACCTGATAAAATCTTATGGTAGGTATTTTTTATTCTATTATTCGATAGCACATTATTCTAAGGGATAATTTATTTATTTCAAATAGTTTGATAAGAGTTTATATATGTTGTTTAGCGCCAAATGTTGTCTTTTGTTCTTGAGAAATATTTTAATAGAACATAAGAAATGCTTCATCTGATCCGAATGCTCAACAAAAACTTAACTCCACTCCAATTGCTTTGCTCAACCAAATAACAAGTCCTATCTAGATATTACAATTGAACTATTCATTATATTAACACTGTATTATTCCAAAATGTCATGTCATTATGCATACAATCTTTTTCTATCTTAAATCCGACGGTTAATGTTACTTTAGCATCCTTTCCGAATCTAGCAATTATAAGCTTACTTTTTGTGTGATTAAGCATTGTGATCCTTCACTCTCACAATTTGAGCGACAAAGCAGTAATATAAAAACCATAGGCAAAGCCCTAATGGTGGGGCTACATAGTGACGAATAACATATATAAGAGAATCACGCATACAAATAATGGCCGGCGAATCTCTATCTCTTAATTTAATTCCTAAGAAAAAATAAATTAATGATTCGACATTAGGCAAATCTAATTTTAACTACTTTCACTTCCCTAACATAGAAATATTATTCTACGACATCCAATCGATGATTGTATTAGTGCACGTACACAATACGTCATAGATCGAATGCAATTTTAGGGTGTAGTAGTTTAATTTATCTTCGATGCGTATAATTTTAATAATATTAATCTCTATTAAAAACGTAACCACAAGATATAATGGAATTATAACTAGAGATGCCGGAACATACAGTCATACACAAAGGAAAGGTGCGCATCTATCTATCCATCTGTACATATACTCCATGTGAAGTATTATGAAATTCTAAAATATGTTGGATGAAGGATTGCATACAATAATTAATAGTTAATTAACAAAGTAAAAACTTCTCGTTCCATAACTCGTTCGGGCACTAATGTAGCCAATATATTCCTATATAATTAGATTTTGCGTCACATTTAGGCATGCCATCCTTAAAGACTGAGGTAGAAGATTTGTTTTTCTTCTGTATCCTATTTGTTCGAATTCGAAATTGCATTTTCATTAATCATTAACTCATTTTAAACATGAACTCATTTTAAACTAAATTGATAACATAAAAAAACACCAAGGGTGTGGTGGGCTAGTGCCCACTCGAGACCCACGAAGATTAGGTTTTCAGCTCGAACTTCGAGGTTAAAACATAAAAGAAACAGAAAAAATTATAAAAATACTGTGATTTTTAAAATTGTCTCTACCTTTTCAATACAATTTGAATACAACTTTCTACTATTTTTTTCCAGTAAACATCATATTTTCCATGTTCTTATTTAAAAAATAAAGTGATTTTCAAAACTCAAAGTTAAAAAAAAAACTCAAAATCCTCCATAGAATGAACATACACAAAGAAAATTTGAATATGCTTGTATATATTCGAATTCGTGATTTTTTTTTGCATAAAAATGAATGTGTTTCTATACTATATAAAAATTTCTATATTATATCATTTAAACGAATGAATTATATAATAATTTGAATAAGTATAAAAGTTTGTATACTATAATCCGAACTAAACATTGATTATATGTCGATCTAAAATAATCGAATTAACAAAAAATTACTAAAAATAATTAGATCTAGTATAGTATTGCTTTTAGAGTTTTAGTTTTAAGGTGTAAATGGTAGTCAATTTTTGAAATGCTTAGAATAAGATGAATTAAAAGCAATGTGATAAAGTTGGAAGGGATAACGGAAGTTAAATGAAGAAAATAAATGGTATGAATAATTGCAGACAAATATTAGTTAAATGGTGATTTTTTAAAATAATATATTGGAATGCAAAATATATGTAATTAAAATTAAATAATATTATATAAAAATCACAGATGTATATAACACTAACATATATGTAATTAAGAAAATCTAAGAAACGTTGTTAACATAAAAACCTAATTTTATTAACATACAAATGGTTTGATAAGTACAATATAATTAAATAAATAAAAAATGAAAAACTTTATGGAAGTGACATATTATCAAAAATATTTTCTAATATTTTATTTTTTAATGTATAGAGGACGTGTTCTACGCTTCAGTTTTAAGTAAAAAAGAAATCAAATTAATAGAATCATTTAAAACTCAGATAATAAGAAAATCAAAACTAATGTTCTTCTTATGACTCTATTTGAGTTGGAATAAAATGTGATAAAAAAATTTATATTTAAGTTTATTGTTTAATCATGTTAATAAATAAAAAGTGATCAATACTAGTGGATCAGAATATTTGAATTCGGTTTGAAAATTTGAAAGAAAAGGAGTAGGTTAGTTTAATCATGTTACCAAGGTCTTTAAATTTTGAATTTTTGGTAAGATATTTTAATGTTTGCGTGAAAAAGAGTTATGGTAGTTACGATAACTACTTTATTTTTAGTTAGTGTGTTAATTAATTTAATTAGATTATACTTGATTTAATTTTACTTTATTTAATTTTGTTTTTAAAAATAAATTATAAAAAATAAATAGAAACTGATGTTTGGTTGTAAGAATTGTATCATTGTGAAGGGTTTGGGTAACAATATAGTTAATGTTATGAATAAGAGAAACAGAGAAGGAATTGTGTTGTATATTATTCCATGGGAATTACAGAGTATATATAGAGATACAAAACTTGGGGAGGAAGTACAACTTGATGAACAAGTAATTCTATAAGGTTCTAGAACATGGGCCTATAATGGGCATATATCTAATGAGTTTATAACACTCCCCCTTGGATGCCATTATAGTAAAAATATTTCTAATGCGCATAAGATGTTGCCTCATTAAAAACCTTACCAGGAAAACCCAATCGGGACAAAACCATGGCTAAGGAAAAAAGAGTGCAACGCGCTATTTCTCCCCCTGATGAGTGCATAACTTGATATCTTTGTGACGACGTACCCAAATGTTGAACTTGCATCTTGAAAGTACTAACTGGAAGTGTCTTGGAAAATAAGTCTGCCAAAGCTTCAATTGAACGAATCTGTAGAACATGTACATCGCCTTTCTTCTGCAACTCATGGATCTTTCAGATGATTTATCTTAATCATTCTCTTTGTTTCTCTCGATATCATCAATGTATGATATACATTTGAGAGATTGATAGACTTTCATATATCATTGTAATGATAATATTTCTCTTTAACTGTCTATCATTTGCGTGTTATTCGATGTCTCGTTAAAAACCTTTTCACATAAAAACCCTATGGGATAAAAACTATGATAAGAGAAAAAGAGTACATCCACGCTCATCATTATATATCTCCCCCTCGAAAACATCTTCTCAGGAGATGAATTCCGATCTTTCGAAATTACTATAAACATAGCCTTAAAACTCATAAAATTGTCATATTATATCTCAGATGATTGGACTTCTAGTCCATACCATCTTTTTCTTTATCATACAAAATCTCATTGTATTTTATGTACGGTACTTCAAGACCAAACATATATGAGCATTTTCTGTAAAATCCTCTAAAGATTTATTGAGATAACATCTTTTGCGCTAGATGTTCAAACTTGAGATATCTTAAGATAAATTTATCTTTCCAAGGTCTATTCTCAAATCCTTTCTTCAGATATTAATCTCTTAAGGAGTTCTAGTGGTGTTCAAATCATCACATACATTGCTATTATAGCAAATCATTTACGAAATCTCCTTACATTGAATTTTTCTGGGACTTTCATAAATATCATTATTCAGTGATTTTTATCATCGTACTACTTGTGATAACTCTGCTGGAGTTTTGATGATCTTCAATTAAAAATCACTTTATCAAAATCTTTTGATAAATACATGATTAAACCCCATGTTACATATTTTCTATTCATTCGAGTGAGTAGAGTTCCCGGGAACATATTCTGATACCATTAATCATTCGGGGATCATATCTTTCACATCCTTCAGAGATTGCAATCATATGAAATTATCCAGTGTTCCATAACATATTGCCAGACTTATAACTATTGCATCCACCAGAAGAGAACATATCCCTTCATAAATTATTCTTTGTCTCTGTGACAATTTCACTATTGTTTCACACAAAGACTCATTTATCTTTCACTGGTTTTACACTTCAGGTGCATAAACTGCTGGTCTAATTCTCTGCAAGAGATTATACGTCTATTTTCTTGTTTTCCATTTGGCTAATCATTACTTTGTGTACACTTTTCAATAGACTTTCATGATCTTCTTCTTATTCATAAAATCAACTGCTCATAGCATGCAAAATATATCGACGTCGATTTGCTTTTTGGTTCCATTCTATTTCAAACATTACATAGCTAGCTAGCTCTCTTCATTGTCAAGTACTTGAATATTTTCATTCGTCATGTTTGTGTCTCTTCTAGAGCTCATTCGGTCTCTTCTAGAGATCATTCAAAATCTTTCTTTCCTCGATCTGGTCATTCTAATTATCTGCTCCTTTTCTTTTACGAGGATTCTTATATTTGGAACCAAATAGGTCTATCACGCTTCATGCGATCTTTAGACTCACTAGCAGTCTGATATTGTCCTTTTGGGACATTAATTCTAATTGGAGCATATATAGCTGGTATAAGTGATTTCATCACTCTATTTGGGTCAGTAAATGCGTCTGGCAATCAATACGCTAAACTTGGAATTATCTTTTGGACTTCTAATTCTCATCTTTTAGTCTGAGGATCATTGATAATTCATAGATACTTATATCTTTTCCCAGCTATTTTACTTTCTCCCCCAAATGTTGAAAAAACTGACTCATTAAAATGAGTCTTCAAATCGAGCCTTAAATAAATCATTCTTGGATGGCTCTAGATACTTAGTATCATTCATATCCAACATATATTTTTTTTTATCCTCCTTTGAGGTCCCATCTTAGAGTAATGTGGTGGAGCACTTTTCACATTCAAAGATTCATATAGAAACTTTTCCAGACCCTAAACCAATATTGATGGGGAGAACTATTATTTATTCATTGGCTTGATGCGAATCAATGGTACTAAACCATTTTTGTGTATTAACATGAACTTCGGGATGTTCAACACTTATTCCAGTGGATATAGAATAATCATCAAAAACTTGGGATGTGAATTCACCAACATTATCAAATAACCTTGCAAACTTCAGGTTGCAGTTTGATGACAAGGATAAATGTGAATATCTAGTCGATGCATCCATCGACTTTATGCGTCAATCGAGTCAATGCGTCTACTGAATCGATGCATCTATTATAACCATAAAGAAGAAAAATTTCACATGGTGGGTGATCAGCCTATAACCATTTCCTTGTATATATTTCACATTACCGTTAGATTCCAAAATATTTTTATCTGGTGAAAGCCACATTATCATATTGCTTTCTTAGCAAGCAACCTATGATAAATCATTAAGAAGAAACTTCTAGTTCTTCATGGAATGTCCACATAATTTTTTTCGCATCATCATTAAACCAGGATGACCAATCCGGTTAAGCCAAATATTTAATCTTAGTAAACTTTTTGTTTACTTTACATTCTTAGTAAACTTCTGGTTTACTTTGCTTCGATAATCACTTACTCGCTTAAGGGGATATCATAATTAAATTTTCTTTCTGAAAATCCAAAGCTAACGATGGAAGTTATCGGAGAATGGAGACTGAGGCGTTCACTTTAATAGCCCCTTCCTTGACATATTTTATTTGTCTAGTCTTTATCACGACTTTATGTCGACAAGACATCACAAAATCGATGATTTACGATTTTCTGCATTAGAAATATTCTCTCAACATAACTAAGTTAAACTCACTTACAGACTTCAAGTCTTGTAATCTTAAATATCACATTCTGGTGATCACACTTTTCCTTTGAGAATTGTTTGAAGAACTTAGTGAACATAATGTGAGATTCTATTTTCTGGATATGTCACTTATTGTATATGTGAGATTCTCTAATTCTCCCCCTCGAGATGGTGAAACTTCAGGTTCATCAATCTCGAATTGCCACTCTAGAATCAACAACATTCTTTAATTCTTAACTTTTGAGATTTGGGAGAGTATAACGCATCAATGATTTTAAATTTTTTTCTCATAGGCAAATTTTATATCTGCTCTTCAGGAGCTTTCACTCAGCTTTACACTTCTTAATATTGTATTCACACTAGATTCTTTCATCTAGAGAAATCTCTCTTATCTCTTACCATTTTTATCCTGTAGGAAATATTATCTTTGTGCTCTTCTAGAGCATTCATATATATATATGTTCTTCTTAAGCATTCAATATGTTTCTTGTACTATCTTGTATAGTACCATCTTTATTTTCTCACTTCTGGTGAAAATATGAGTTCTTGATAGAAACTCTTTGATCTCAATATTGACCGTTCAGGACAATCTTTATAGCCACATTCTTTGGCTTAGTGTTATTAGTGTGATCTTATGTATAAGATGTCACATTCACTTCAAAGAATGATCATAATCAACTTGTTACTATTTTTTTTTCACACTTCTAGTGAGAATTTAATTTATACCAAGAAACATCTTAATCTTGACCACTCAAGACAACTTTTATAACCACTTCTTTGGCTTAGTGTTATTAGTATGATACTCTTTTTTTTTTCATATAAGATGTCACATTTACTTCAGGAAATGAACTATGTGATTCATGAATTTTGTTGTAAAAATCCAACAATTTCAACCACTCATCAAATAATAGAAATCTATCATATAATAACCTTATCACAATTTTACTAGTATTTCTATCATATCAATAAACTAGATTCTCAATCAATCAATTCACCAAATAAACTCAGAGAAAAATCTAAGCAATCTCTATTCAATCACCAAAAGATATAAATATTTATACAATCACCTCCAAAATATTGATCACTATGATGAGGTTACAATTGGTAAATCAATGACATTAATAACTCCAACTATCAAAACATGCGTCGATCTTATCCGATTATTTTGAACAGAGAACCATGAATTCATATTGAAAAGTTCAATTCATATTAACCATTAACAGAAACTATAATGCTTTACTACTAAATCATCGATGATAACAGTAAACATGATATCAGCCATATTGAATATAACTACTAAATAGTGAAGCCAACTTATGAATGAGATAATGAATTAATTAATTAATAAATATGTTCATGATCAAGTAATCAAAAGAATGCTAAGGCATGATTCAATAATCCATAATGATTGAACAAACAGATAAACAAAACGTATGAGTTAATCGATTGTAAGAGATTAACCGATATAAAGCATTGTCTGCTTATATTTAAGTATGCAATTATGCCACGACTATATATATATTATAATATTTTAATATTCACAAGGCAAATGATATCAGTTTCTATCAATCATCAAAACTCTAACTTGTCTTATTTCATATTCCCAGTACTCACATTATTTTAGCACAAATCAATCACAATTGACAAAGGTTATACATGATCTAACTCTAATAAGCTTTTAAATTAAATAAATAAAGCAAGTCACAATAGCATACAATTTGTGATAAAGAAATAGGAACCAACACATTCTTAAAGAAAACCCATGATGATTTCCAAGTAATCAAACCAACGCTTCTATATCAAATTCTAATTGATGATTTTTAGTCTAGAAAATAAATCAAGTAACATCGAAACATGTGTCGATTAATATATAAAGTATGTTTCGATTATAATGTAACTATGCCATTAATTTTTTGATAAAATAATACTTATCTCGAGGTTGGGGAAAGTAAATTCGGTAGATGAGATATGACGCAGACGGCATCGTAGAATAGAGATGATATCAAAATATGTCCGATTAAGCAAGAATCAATTTATCTCGATAAATAACATAAATCGATAAAGCATATACCAATCTTTAATAATGAAACTTGTTAAATATTTTGGACCAAACAATTAATTAAAATAATATGGTCAACATGTGCTTATGGAAACATGGCAAAACATGAAACGATAATCAAGCATGATTCGATTAAAATCCCAATAATCCATGTGTAGGTTCACAAAGCATGAAACAATATGTTTTATCAAATATAATCAGTAGTACGGTAAATAGTACTTATCTTGATGATTGTAAAGAATGAATCTCTACTTTGAGTTACGACTTATGATGGAGACGACATCGATTAGAAATTTCAACAAAGATTTCTATTTGTTTAGACAGCTAGGGTTTCATCTTTAGGTGGCTAGGGTTTTATGCTAAAACGATTAGGATTTTTTACTCAGGGGTCAGGATTTCGTGCTGATAACGTGTTATGAATAAGAGAAACAGAGAAGGAATTGTGTTGTATATTATTCCATGGGAATTACAGAGTATATATAGAGATACAAAACTTGGGGAGGAAGTACAACTTGATGAACAAGTAATTCTATAAGGTTCTAGAACATGGGCCTATAATGGGCATACATCTAATGAGTTTATAACAGTTAAGAATTAATAATAGGATTTATTATTAATAAAATTTTTTTTAAAAATTCAGAATTTGACATCTAAACAAAATGAAATAAGAACGCTTCTCCTTAAAAATATAAGAGATGTGGGCAGTTTTTTTTTTTTTTAATAATCTCCTCCATGGGCCTAAACAAACCCCATTTCACTTTTTAAGACTTTAAGCCCAATATTTACTTATAATGCCAGTGATATATTTTTATATGAACGTGAGTCGTGACCATAGAATAGGCTACACATCCGCCACGTCACTCTTCACCATTTTACGCCACGTGTCACCTTCACAACTCGTTGAAAAAAGTAGATGACGTTACACTTTAAACAGAGCATCCGCAAATGGCGGCTTCGTCGTCGCTCTCGTCTCCTCTTTCACATCAACTTCGCAGATTCATCACGAGGAAGAAGAAACCCATTTCTCCTCTGTTCTTTTGCTCCGCCGCGAAAATGAACGGCAATATCTACCGTGTTCCCGGTCTCGAGGAACAAGAGATGGACTCCGTCGCCGGAAAAATGTTTGAGATATACGCATTGCCTTCTCCGGCGAAGAGAAATGGCAAAGGAACCGCGCTTCTCTGGTTTAGGAACGATCTTAGAGTGCTTGATAACGATGCATTGTACAGAGCTTGGTCGTCCTCTGATACCCTTTTGCCTGTTTATTGTCTCGATCCTCGTCTCTTTCAAACTACCCATTTCTTCGCCTTCCCCAAAACCGGAGGTAATCAAAGTTCCAATCTTAGAATCAATTAAACATTGAAAAAGATCGTATTTTTATTTCTTTTGAATTGATTATTCGATCTTTTACAATGTTCAGGTTTAAGAGGTGGTTTTCTAATGGAATGTTTGGTTGATTTGAGAAATAATCTGATGAAAAGAGGAGTGAATCTTCTTATTAAGAGTGGTAAACCTGAAGACATTCTTCCTTCTCTTGCTAAAGATTTTGGAGCTCATACAGTTAAGTTTTGTTTGATGTAAATTTCAGAGCTTTGTGAAGGATATGAAAATGTGATTGTAAGTGTTTTTGTTTTTTTTTCCAGGTATTTGCTCATAAAGAAACGTGCAGCGAGGAGCTACATGTCGAAAGACGTGTGAATCAAGCTTTGAAAGGAGTTGGTAATGGCACTAAGCTTGAGCTCATTTGGGGAAGTACTATGTACCATAAAGACGATCTTCCATTTGATGTTTTTGATCTGCCTGATGTTTACACTCAGTTTCGTAAGGTATGATTCTTGTTTTCCTCGGTGTCTTTCTTGACAAATAGAGAGGAGTATTGGAAATGCTGAAGGGTTTAGGATATTTAGTACCGTATTTAGCGATGACCCATATAAGAACATAACACATATAGATGTTTGATATCGATGTTTGTTTCTGGTTGAAAATTCGCTTGCAGTCGGTGGAAAGCAAGTGTAGTATCAGAAGCTCCACTCGCATTCCACTTTCTCTAGGACCGACGCCTTCTATTGATAATTGGGGAGATGTTCCAACTCTTGATCAACTTGGAATTGAGCCACAAGAGGTGAGTTTTCTCCGAGAAGCTCATTAGTTGAGACAAGAGATAAAAGGATAGTAAGAAGCATTCTTCATTAGTTAAGTCTTTGGATGTATGTTGATACAGGTGACCAGAGGAATGCGATTCGTAGGTGGTGAAACAGCAGGAGTAGGCAGACTTTTTGAGTACTTTTGGAAGAAGGCAAGATAAAATCCTCGACGATAATGAGATCTTCATATGTCTACTATGGCATTGTTTGTGTTTTTACATAATGTTGTATTGCCTTTGTTTTCATGCAGGATCTATTGAAAGTATACAAAGATACGAGGAACGGAATGTTGGGAGCTGATTACTCTACAAAGTTCTCTCCTTGGCTTGCCTTTGGGTGTATCTCTCCTCGCTTTATATATGAAGAGGTCAGAATTTTCAAACCTTTATTAAATGTCGTAAAAACATAATATAGTAGTTTTCACTTATTTGACATTTGAAAGTTTGCAGGTTCAAAGATATGAAAGAGAAAGAGTGGCAAATAATTCTACATATTGGTATGTCATGATTTATGAGTTTCGAAATCTCTGTGACTCTCTGTTGCATTTTCTTCACTCTTAGTCCTTTGATTTAACTTCTTGATTTGATATATGTTTTTCAGGGTATTGTTTGAATTAATATGGAGGGATTACTTTAGGTTTCTTTCAATTAAGTGTGGGAACTCCCTCTTCCATCTCGGTAACAATGCTACCGGAGAAAGTGGTTTGAATTAAAGCTCATGCTATGTGGTTAGGACAATCTTTTAAATCTCATATTTTCTTCGTAGGTGGTCCGAGAAATGTGCAAGGGAAATGGAGTCAGGATAAGAAGCTATTTGAGTCTTGGAGAGATGGCAAGACCGGGTGCGTAATATGATAGTATCAAATGTTTTGGAAGTATCAGTCAAAATTATGATTGAAGCTCCAAAGCCTAACCTTTGGTGACTGTACATGAATGGCATAGGTATCCTATTATAGATGCAAACATGAAGGAATTATCCACTACAGGTTTCATGTCAAATCGAGGTCGACAGGTGAAATTATGATTGATTTCTCTTTGGCCAAATTAGCTTTTTTTCTTTTCATAGATGATTGATTGTTCAGTTCTCATTCACTGTCCAGATTGTTTGTTCGTTTCTGGTACGAGACATGGGCTTGGATTGGCGCATGGGTGCGGAATGGTTTGAGACATGTTTATTGGACTACGATCCATGTTCTAATTACGGAAACTGGACCTATGGAGCCGGTACTACTACTACTACTCATGCCACTTGGGGACATAGTTTGTGACTTGTAGTTTATAATTCCACATTGAGAATGAGATTAAAATGGAAACTTTAGATTATGATGAAAATTTGGTTTCCCCCATTGAAGGAGTTGGAAATGATCCTCGAGAAGACCGATATTTCAGCATCCCCAAGCAAGTGAGAAACTTTTTAACATCCACATATAATCCGGTCCCAACAAGTGATAAAGAAGAGACTGACAAATGTTGTTTTGGTTTTCTTGATCAGGCACAAAACTATGATCCAGAAGGTGAGTACGTTGCGTTTTGGGTGCAACAGCTTTGTCGTCTTCCGAAAGAGAAAAGACATTTCCCTGGGAGATTGATGTATATGGACACAGTTGTGCCATTGAAGCATGGTGGTGGTCAAACCTCTGGAGGTTCAAAGTCTGGTGGTTTCAGAGGTGGTGGTAGACGTTCAAGACACAATGGTCCTTAAAAGAAACTAGACTTTACACGAGTTTGTATCTTATTTATATTTTTGTGATTCTTGTGCACTGTTATGACTTTATGAGGAATCAGTCAAACATTAAGAGTCGTATAGATATTACTATGAACTTGTCAAATGCGAATTTGTGTGTCAAAGAGAATTGAGCGCGTGAACATAACTGAAATACCGACCAGAACTGAACTGAGCTAGTAATGGGTCGGAAGCCCATTAAGTATAAGTTCTGTATTTGGGCCCATTTAGAACATAGGAACCCTAGTTCTTGGCCAAGCTCTGCATCTCTTTCTCTCGGAGGTTTTGGTCGCGAGAAAGAGCTCGAGAATTTGATTCCAACTGCAGACTGAATCAGGTAATCCACTTATAAGTTAAATCTGGGTTTTTTGTTGCTGTGTGTTCGTAGTGTATTACGTATCTATGAATCTACGCTTCTTGATTTCTCAGGAAAATTAGGGTTTAAGGTCTATGTGGTAGGCATTTACTGGGTTTTGCAGATTCAGTCTCAGTTTATTCAAAGTTCCTATCTTTCGCAATGTTTAAGCTAGATCAGATCTTGGATTATGGGAATTTAGTGTTGGAGAACGAAACTTGGACTTGTTTATTTGTAAAGACGATATATTTTGTTACGTAGCTCACTGTTTGTATTGTCTTTGTGTGCTACAACAAAGTGATTATGGACAGTGAGACGAAATCAACTTTCAGCAAATCTACTGGGCTTCCTCGGAAGCGATTCTACAGAGCAAGAGCTCATAGTAATCCACTTAGTGACTCTCACTTCCCGATCCCGATTGCTCCATCTCATGTCGACTTTTCGCTTCACTTCCCCAAATTCATTGAAGCTGACAACAAAATCTCCAAGAAGATTGAGTTTGCGGATATCGGATGCGGCTTTGGTGGCCTTCTCATTTCTCTTGCGACGCTCTTCCCTGATACACTAATGATCGGTATGGAGCTGAGAGACAAAGTGACGGAATACGTCAAGGAACGGATCTTAGCCTTGAGGAAAACGAGCTCGGAAGGGCAGTACGAGAACATCTCTGTTGTTAGGACTAACTCGATGAAGTACATTCCGAATTACTTTGAGAAAGGACAGCTTTCGAAGATGTTTTTTCTCTTCCCTGATCCACATTTCAAGGAGAAAAATCACAGGAGGAGAGTGATTAGCACTCATTTGCTAGATGAGTATGCTTATGTGCTTAGAGCTGGTGGGATTATATATACAATCACTGATGTTGAAGAGCTTGGAGAATGGATGAAGTCTTGTTTAGAGAAACATCCAATGTTTGAATCTCTGACACAAGAAGAGCTCGATTCGGATCCTGTGGTTGAGCTTCTATGCAGTGCTACGGAGGAAGGACAAAAAGTTGCCCGGAATGGAGGACAAACTTTCAGAGCAATTTTCAGACGCATTCCATATGCTTCTTGAATTCAATTTTTCTATTTGTAGTGAACTTATTGTTGTAACACAATCTTCTTTCTTAAAACTTTGAATTTTTTGGGATAGTATTTAGTATTTACAGAAATTAAGAAATCATTGTTCTTATCAAGACAATAAAATGGAGCCTTTATATGTCAGCCTCTTGTTGAAAATGAACCAATCTTTGTCATGAACTTTAACATGAAGCATTATCATGAACTTTAACATGAAGCATCACCTACACAACCAATATAAAAGTTGTAATGCAATAAGCCAAGATGATAGTAATATACGACTAATGTTTGAAAGGGACAGATTCACATTTTTTTGTTGTAATGAAAGGTTTTCTAAGTTTCAGACAAAACAGTATATTGGGAGTTTTTGGAGAAACAGCCCTGTGTGAGGATGCGAAGAATACATATCAACTGATCCCCAAGAAAAGGAAAAAAGGAATACCAGTTGAGGTTTTCTCGAATGCTAAAGAAGCGAAGCATTTGGTAATCTCTGTGACTTCACAAAGATTCGATATCGTGAACCAGGTCCTGTCGTTCCTCGTGTCAGATTCTCTGTTTCAAGATGGATCTTTTCAACAATCTAATGGTTGGACCATCAAAAGAAACTGAACATAGCTCAAGTGTCCATCAAAACAACTTCCGGAGAGGCAATAAGGATAAACTTGCTCTGTTTCTTGTTTCAACTAGCACATTACTGCTCTTCTGAATGCATATGATTTAGGCTAATCTGTTCCTCGCCATTAACCAGTTTTCGTAAACCAAAGACGCCTCATATAGTCACCCCAATCTGGTATATTTCTTCACAAGTATCCAAAATGGAACATGATCCAATGTTATGCCAGACACTTGCATTCTCAACAAAAGGTTTTCAGCCTCCTTCATGCGACCCTTCCAACAGAGCCCTCTAATCAGCTCAGTATGAGTTATCATATCAGGTCGACATCCTCTTTTCAGCATTTCATCATACAGCTGAAAAGCCAACCGCAAGTAACCCGGTGTACAAGCAGCACCTATTAGCAGATTATAGGTGGTAGTATCCGGGAAGATGTTGGTAGATCGCATTTGATCTTTGAACTGACACGCATCAATGAGTCTTCCCCCTTTCACATACCCGTGAATCAAAGCATTGTTCGTGTAAATATTTGGTTTAGTACCGTAAGAAAGCATTAGATTTCGAACAGATAAAGCACTGCTAGTATCTCCATATCTTCCATAACCATCAATAACCACATTCCATAGCAGAACCTTTGGAAGCAGAGAACGTTTTAGCATGCTTAACAGGAACTCGTTTGCCCTGGCCACATCTCCCTGTATGCATAGACCTTGAATGATAACTTTGTATGAGATCTGATCAGGAGCAACACCAACTCTTTCCATGGTACCATGGATATCACATGCCTCGTCAAACTTTCCTTCTTTGCACAAGGCGCTTATGAAAGTATTGTAAGTGAAAACATCAGGATTAACTCCTCTCTTTACCATGTCACACATGAACCCATAAGCAGCTACCATGTTTCGACTCGAACATAAACCACGAATAAGGACATTGTACACAGCTGAATCAGCAGGGACATTTTTCTCTGACATCTCCTTCCATAACCCTAGGGCTTGAACCGCATTTCCATTCTTAAAACAATGATCCATCAGAATGGTACAGGTGACTATATCCAAGGGTGCGTTCGCCTGACAACTATCTAAGATCTCTTCAAGAAGCTTTGTGTTGTTACTTCCCATAAGAGATTTCTGGCAAAGTGCATGCACGATTATGTTGCAAGTCACTCTATTTGGCTTAATACCATATTTATTCAAAGTACTGAAGAGATACAGAGCTTTATCTACATTGTTAACACTGCAAAGACCCTTGATAAAGGTGTTATAAGAGACACAGTTTGGAGAAGGACCCATCTCCCACATCTCTTTAATAATCCCATCCGCTTTCTCGATATGACCTAATTTACACAACCCATTTAAAAGGTGATTGTGTGTGATCAAACCTGGAACAAATCCACTCTGTATCAACTTTTTCCGTAGCCAGAGAGCAGCACCCAACTTCCCTTGTGAACAGAGATCTCTCATGATAGAAGCGTGAATAGATATAGATTCCTCATATCTGAAGTTCTTTGTCTGACATACACTCTCCCTACAAAGAGAAGCAAGTCGTTGAGCAGTTTGTGTGTATCAAAAGTTGCCAGGGAATGCAAAACCATAAGCCAGTGGTGGAAATATAAACCTTAAAGAAGCTAGACGATCCAAACTACTTTTCAAGATTGAATCCAGCACATTGAATATAGCTTCTGGGTCTCCTTTTTGGTCATAATCTTGTTTACCACAAAAGCAGTTGTTGGTGCACGAGTGAGAATGATTGGCATGAATGGATTGAGGACGGTCAATGCAAGAAAGACGCATTTCAAAGTCCCTGCAAATCCATAAAGCAGATTGAGAGGTCATGGAAGACACTAAATGAATCAAGAAAAAAAGAGGAATCATATAAGGTTTACCTTAGGTTGGTGAAAATAGGAGCAATGATCCTAGAGACATTTTCGCTTACGAAATCAAGGCTTTGGTTGAGTAAGCGAAGTAGAGTGAATTGGGAAGATGAAACTTCCCCACAAGAAATGAGAAGCTGAAACAGCAAATTTTAACACTTGGTATTAACTAGCAAACAAAACAGAGCTGTGTAAGAGGAAAAGCTGCAAACTTACAGCCATGGATTGATTACTCAGACAAGGTATGCAACACCACCTCCTTGATCAGAAAGCAGACACGAAGCTTGCAGAAGAAAATAATGGCTTCTGATCTGGAAGATGCGCATACGAACACAATTGCGATTGATTTATTGAGAATTACAACTTTGAATAAGCTTCCGGTAGAATTAGAGAACACACATTCGCTGATTCGCCTATACTCTTATCAATGTCCTACTTCGATGAACAGATCCATGCGAAAAATGGAGAGTCAATAATCAGAATTTTGCATAACCTGATCCAGATTGCAAAATGGCATCAAAATCCTGAGGTAAGGCGCTTCGTTCTGCCACATTTGACGAAAATGACGACAATTAGGGTTCTTGCTTCTGATGGGCCGAATGGGCCTTTTTTGTCTGTTTCTAGTACTAAAATTTCTCCATAACCTTATATCATTTGAAATTGGTATCGCATACATTTTTTAGACTTTTTTTTTATTATATAAACGGTAGATCATTTAGATATTCTAATTTATAGAATAATCATCCGAATTAAAAAAATTTGAATAAAAGGCACATAATAACCAACCATCTTGTGTTACCGGTTACCACTAGGTCATCACACTATTTAAACTTTCGACCTAAAAACTTTGCATCGTGAAAACCAAACGGTATTTAAACATAATCTATCTATTTAGAACGGTGGGTGGTTTTAGTTTTAGAGTGACTTATACAAATTTATGTAGCGAGAAAAAGAGTTCAAAATTATACGCCGTTTCTATCATTTATCAATTCGATATATAAAAAGGCCTAGTGGGGATGTTAAAGAAAAAATGGACCTAGTGGAGAAAATTGCAGAGTTGAGCTAGCTCTATAATCATCTTTAAAAGAAAATGTTGACCTAAACATGGTCCATTAAGGTCGAGATGATAAAATTACAACATAATGTGAGATTATTTGTCGACAATATAAGAAAGAAAAAATGTGAGATTTATATACCCCGAGAATAGAAAATCAAATCAAGAACATCAACTATTCATGGCTAAAATAAATATGTTAGATATGATGAATGCATACAAATCTTTATACATTTGTTCTTTTATACTTACATATATTATCATGTTTTGTATAATACAGATATTCATGTGTGTGAGTGCGTGTAAAGTAATCAACTTGCAAAACAAAAGGTAACGCAAGGTGGGAATCAATCAATCACAGCTTTTCATATATTAAATTATTGTTATGTACATATTAATTCGTATATTTATATCCTTCTTAGGTTCGAATCTATTCGTGGCCTTATCCATTTTTGGTAAGACAAACTTCCCGTTATCATATATTTCCTCAATTTCCCAATTTCCATAATCAAATCTTTGAATTTTATATTGGCCACTTTTTCACGAATATTAAATGATATATTTTACTTAATGGAGACCATATGATAGATCCGACAAATCCAAAGTGTACTACTATATCTCCATTGGTATCGTTTACTGGGGAGCAATTTGTTCTCCTTGTAGACGCTCGATCAACTTGAATATCAAGTGTCATTTGTCTCCAAATTTTGTTTTTTTTAAATTATACGTAAATACATGCATATCGATCGACGCGTAAAGATGTACATAATCATAAGTATAGGTCAAAGTTGGCTTAATTGTTCATATGTGGAATCTCAATTCACACGCAAAAAAACAAAAATTGTGAATTGAAATGAATGAAGAGTGTGGTATATATATATATATATATATTATTTTTTTGATAACTAAGAGTGTGATATATATTTGATGAGTCCATGTGTGTGAAGGTATGTTGCATGGAAACTCCAACCAAAGTACATTTCGCGTTTCGGAAACGTTTTGAAAACGGAAACGCGATGGAAACGTGGGGAAACGCGATGAAAACGCGTTTCGAGAATATTCTATTTTGGAAACGTTTTGGAAACGCGTTTCAAGCAGTGGAAACGTGGTTGGAAACGTAATTTTTTGTTTTTGAAATAAATTAGATAATAGATTGAAAATATTTATTTGATGGAGCGAATGAAAATGAGAATGAAGATGATAGTTAAAATATTTAACTTTAAATATTTTTTTCTTATATTTAGTTAAACTATTTATAATATTTTTTGTATTGGATTTGTGTTGTTTTAAATATTTTAATACCACTAATAATTTTTGTTTTGTGATATATATTTTGTTACATTATATATATATACGTTTCCAAAACGTTTCCGTTTCCTGTTTTTTAAAGAAAAATCGTTTCCGTGTTTTCTAACGTTTCGTTTCCGTGTTTCCGTTTCCGTTTCCATGCAGCTTAGGTGTGAACCCTTATAACTAGACGTTAGTAGGGACGAAAGTAAACATGTTTAATACATGCATGCGTCATGCGAGGTGCATTCTTCCTAGTGTTCTCTGTACTTTTCTTAATTCTCGTATAACGAGTTTTACTTATTTGTCTGTTAATTCGTAGGTCAACATATTAATCAAAATCATACGTAGAAGATGACATGTTAACTAAAAAAATGACAAAAATTTATAAATTTTAAATTGACATGTTCAAGTTGCAAGCGGTGTTATGATTTTAAATCTCATCAAAAATTTGGCGATTAGGTTATAGGACGATTATACACAATGATGATTAATCGCCTGGTAAAAAATTAGATTACATCTTGAAAAAATAAATAATATTTTTTTTAAGTGATGTAAAAAAAACATACAACCCCAAATTACCAGCTTACAAAATCAAATTACTAGTATGAATGAATGATAGCTGTGAAAGTGACACAGTTTTTAGAAAATAGTAAAATACATATCAAAATTGAGAGAAAGGTGACGTTTTGTTCTTGTCCTTTCCGATTCTTTATATTCTCCGTAGGTAAAACGAAAAAGAGAAAAGAGAGGATACGATAGGAACATGATGATAATGCACGTAACTAAAAATAGTGACGGGCATTTGTATATCCGTTCGGATTCGGATCGGATATTTCAGATTTTCGGATTTAGAAATATAATATTCATTCGGGCATAGAAAACTTCGGGTCAGGTTTGGTTCGGATTTTGTCGGGTTTGGATAATTCGAAATAATTAAAAATTGTCGAAAATATTCAAAAATTACCCGAAAATTTTATAATTATCCCACTTTATTTTTTTATTTGGCTCAATTTAATTATTTGTTATTCGAATTATAAAAAAATACCAGAAAAAAAATGACAAAAAATTATAATAGTTCAAATAATAACATAAATTGATTATTTTTGCCAAAATGTATCCACAATATCCGAATTGATAAAAAAATAAAAAAAACTATAAAATTACAAAAACTACATGAACATACCAAAATTTAATTCTAAATATATATAAATTAGTTTATGTTTCAGATATTTCGGATACATGTTCGGTTCGAATTCAGTTTCGGGTTTTCAGTTCTAAATGTGGAAGATCTATTCGGATATTTTTAGAGAATTGGTTCGAGTTTGGTTCGGATAATTCGGATCGGATTCGGTTTGGTAATTTAGTTTCGGATTATTTGTCCATCCTTAACTAAAAAGCTGAGACAAATTTAAAAGAGGAAAGTAATAATGAGTGTCATTGTTAAATTGCACAAAGATTTGGTTTTATGATTGCCTGACCAAAATCTTTATTAATTACAACATCTCTACTTTTGTCGCCTCACAGTACCTTAGATTCCCAAACCCGACAACGCACATTTCAACATATTCCACAAATTTCGGCTTCTTTTATCTTTTCTTCATCGCTTTTTAAAAAAAAAAAAAAATCCTTGATTGTTACGTAGTTAACAAGAAAATAGCCTGTGAGTCGTTGAATATTTTTGTATATTAGAAGGTTTTTAAAATATCGATGTATAGATTAGGACAGAGCAGAGGCAAGCCGGCTCGTTTCCTTGGAAATTACATGTTAGAACCATACTATTGCAAGCTGCTGGACATTCATATAAATCTTAACATGTGAAACGATTTACGATGACAAGGTCCGCCACACTTGTTGTCGCAAAACCCATTGCATCTCTAAAATAGAAACTGCAGCGGATTTGCGAAATTAACATTTCTAAAATCGATAATAATATTTCTATCAGCATATATTGTATATATACAAAACTGTATATAGCTGCTTTCTAAATCTCTGTTTCATCAAAAAAATTGGCGAAAGTCTATCTTTTTTAAATGTATCTCCTATAACTTTTTGTAGAAAGAAATAAAGAAACCCCTTTTGATTTTATCACATAAATAATATTTACCACTAATAAAAAATATAATACATATATACACACGTATTTATGCATAAATATACTATTATACCAACGATGGGGACTTCTGATCAATACCAACCTTATGTCAATATGGTTCACGTCGTCGATCTAAAAAAACAAGTAAAACAGAATATCCCATAGAGAGTTTGCATGAGAAGAAGAGAGCAAAATGTAGCCGAAGGACAACTTGCCAGAAATATCATGCTCATCATTAATATTTTATATGCATGATGAACGACGTTCCGGCAAGTCATCCTTGGCTGCAGTATCCTCTATTCCACTTCATGCAATTCTCCTCCAATGGGCACGCATGGATCCGTCAAGCACCAACATATAGAGTGTGTATATTAGTTTGTGATGGGTTTGGGTAATGAAATGAGAGGAAGTATTTATAAGAGAGAGACATATAACATACAACGTCTCCGGTCCAATATTTATATGCATTTACATATATAAATATTCGACCATCAGCTAAAGATTCCTATAGCAAGTGGCTCTAGTGCTCAAATATAAAGGCAATAATAATGTTATAATGTCAAAAGACTCGGCCTATTACACTGCACGGCCTTTTCACCATCCACTCATAAAATCTTGTACAATTCTCAAAATATATACATACATCAATCGTTTCTCTCATTAGATTGTATTGTTATTATTATTATTATTTTTATAAAGAATATTATTTTGTTATTTGTTACTAAGCCTTTATTCCGACAAGTCATCATATGTAGAGAAAAACCATGAACACCAGCCTATATGCCTTGTCCAATTAGTTTCAAAAGACTTAAATCAGTTTTCCTTTTTATCCAAGTTTAAGAATGCTACATTTTAGAGAAAAAACTCATTTGTCAAATTTTCTTGATCTTTGTCCTCAAGGGATATGCAGACTAAAAAAGTTCAGAACTTCATAAATATCCAAAAACATTACTAACGCCAATATATTATATTAAAACCCAAAAAACAGAAGCTCGAATTGACATACAAATCTAAAGATTTTAAACCTTTTTGCATATTCAAATATCTCGAAGTTATTACTTATTTCCAAGTTATTGTATTTTATATTTACCCGCTATTCTAAGATACACCAATTCCTATTTTCTTCTTTATTTTATAACACTAAGTAATAATTCGATATAGTTCATGCTATTTTTTCCAAAAGGAACAGCATGGAAGAGGAGAGGGAATATATAAGCCGGTGGTGCGTGCATTGGTCCCACGTACTTTGGACCAGATAAAATGTTTTACTTGTTTAGAAAAATATTGAAGTCAAAGGATTATTTGCATTTAGTGATTGGCCTCTATGCTAAATAAATAATCAAGAAAAACGAAAAGGGGAATATAAAAAGAAACATTACAGATACATATTAAATATTGAAAGATATTATTTTGTTTTACAGGTTTATGCAAACAGTACAAAATAGTTATTCTAGATATTCATGTTCTAAATCTCTAATGACAACGCCAAAAAAAAAATCTCTAATGACAAACGTCACTAAATAATTAACAAATAATTAAAACAATAAATCACTTCTTAACAAATGATGAAAAAAAAACAAATGATGAAAAAGTCATTCCAAAAAAAATATCTTGCCTTTGAAGCTTAGGTATTTACATGTCCCGACCGACATATATGCAAGGAGATATAGGGGCGGTGGTGCACTGGTACTTGGCGGCCGCAACACCTGTAAAGTTAACCATTGTTTTACTTTTGTGTTTTCAAAAAAAATATAAAGTTTGTGTAAATTAATTAGTTAAGAAGACACCAGATGTTTTTGACCATGGTTATAACTTATACGTAATTGATGATCGTTAAGATTTAAAAGATTGAAGGTAAGAACAACTGACAATACACCTTATATATACACATTAATATGTATTTACATTATCATGTTTACATTTCAAGCCAGATCCTTTCTACTCTCTACTCCTTTCAAGACACTTTCATTCTTTCCAACAAGGAATAATGCGAAAATGTAAATCTTCTTCTTTTCACCATCACATGCATCAGTAGAGAAGATGGAAAAAAGAAGAAAGGCTAAAATAAGAGGCTACAAAAAAAATGTGATGATGAGGAAGTGTTAAGTGTTAAGTATGTGGCTTGAGAGAGTATCCCCACTTCGTACTACTCGATTGAGATCAATGGAGGTCTTGTAAGGGACAACGAGGTCTTAGGCAAAGTGACCCATTGTCGCCTTACTTTTTGTGCTAAATTCAGCTGCGTAGATGGAAAATTTAGCCACCATCCTCGAGGCCAGAAGTATTAAAGTATGATATGTGAATGATAAATCCATTATCGATTACAAATATTTAGAAAACAATTATTTAGGTTATAAAAAGACTAATTAAAACTCACTAAAGTTTACTACTACATACCATCTACAAAATTACTCAAACAATCCCTTTGTTGAAAGGCAAGCATCCTCTGTGAAGTGTCATACCCAACTGCATGATCAACAAGTCCTGATGCTCCGAGCACATTCTTTTCCTCATCCTCCATGGTCGATCTGACCAAAGCCACGCAGAGAGAAGTTGGGCTGTCTCGGAGATAAAGTCCTTTGTTTGAGATTGTGTAATTGAATCCTTGGAAATGGAGAGTGAGTTTAGGCAATGACTCTATCTCTAACCCAACTTCCGTTGTGAAACACATTAGTTCGTTCACTTCGTATGCGACCGTTGGTACAATCTGCGTCATTAGTTCTTCCTTCACCTTCTCGTAGAGTGATGTCTCTAGATGCGTATAGTATGTTCCAATATCTATTGCTATTGCACTAGTCTCATTGCTTTTCAATCTAAATTAAAAACAAAAGTTTGTGAGAAACAAATAATATAGTCGATATTCTTCTTGTTCTCTTCATTTAAAAAAAACAACAAACATAATGGATTACATATTAACAAAGAAAAAACAAAGCTTGATTTGTTTCAAATTCTTAAAAATAAAATCTTTTCTTAATATAACAATATTTGAAAATTGTTGTTTAGCATTGTGAGTTTTATTTGAAAACAAAATATGCGAATCTTGGAATAATTCCGCCCTTCCGTAGGTTATTAATAAACTCACTATTTATTTATTTACAAGAGTTTGAGTCAATAGAATTTGTTAAGTTAAATCGTATATTATATCAAATGTTCATTTTACGTAAAGCTATACAACAAATATAAACAAATATTAATGTTTTGACAAAAAATAAATAAATATCAATGCTAGATATTTATACCTCTGTTGCTCAAGACTGATCCCGAAGAGAGTGAGGTGATACGAGTAAGAATCCGTCGCGTTTAACATCGGAACCAACATCATATCGCCTCCGTACTCAGCCGTTGATCCGAGACGAATATAGTTACGCGAGCCGGCGGAGGAAGGCCATAGACAGTGAGAGAATCTAATGACGCGAAGCTGAGAGAGAAGCGAGAAACGATGAGTCGTTAAACTCACTCTCCCGTCGACTCCGTCGTCTTCGTCTCCCGGCGGTGCACGGTTAGTAGTCCCGCAACCAAAGACAAACCCATGAACTATAGAGAGAGAGTTCTCTTGGTCGGTGATCGAAGAAGTCAGCTGAATAGTGTCGGAAACGAGGTAGCCGGCGCTGAAGGAAGACACGTCGTAGCGACAGAAATTGGAAGGAGTGCAAAGAAGAGACAAAGAAGCTTTTGTTATTGTTGTTGTTGTTGCATTGTAATGGTTAGTGGAATTAGGGGAGAGATTAGGACAAAGAGAAGAGTTGTTGCATGAGATTGGAGAGAATGTGTTGGACGATTTGCCGTCGTAATGTTTGGTTGTGTCGGAAGGTGAGCATTGGTGGTCATCATCGCATGGAATACATTCGAGGTATGTGAGATGTGTAGAAGAGTCTAGCTTGAGGTTGAAGGTTCTTGTTGGTGTTCCAATGGTGATTTCGACGTAGAGATTGGATTCGAAAGGTAAGAAGAAACCGTTTGGTTGGTCATTGGAGGGATCATCTTCAAGGATAGAGTTATGAGTGGGTACTGTGAAGTAAAGAAGAAGAAGGAGAAGAATGAGGAGTGGGATTGATGAAACCATGTTGCTTTTGGCCAAGAGGTTTTTTTTTTTTTTTTTTTTTTTTTAAGAGTTTAATGCTTCTAAAACATTCTAAGTTATTAGCCACATTTTATATTAGAGTAATATTTCATGTGAGTTGTAGTTAAATTGTCTCAAAATATTATGTGGTAATTATTAATATTACTTAATTGGAGCCTTAATCATTTTTTTTATCAGTGTTTTTTGTTTTATTAGTGTTGCACCTTGCATGAAACAATGTTTTACGTGTTAACCTATAGTTGCAAATACCAAATTAGAAAATTGACAAAAGTTCCGATTAGAAAAAAAACAACTTTGAATTCATCTATTTGTTTAATTATTATTATTAACGCTTTTTCACTAATAATTAAATGTATTAGTTTTGAAAATATATACTTTACTTGAATGTGAATTTTAAATTATCTATTATAAATCTATAACCATTTACATATTAAGAAATAAAAATAAATTAACGAAATGATATAATAGTATTTGATTGGATAAAATTTCGTTATACATAGATTAGAGTTTCTTTTGTTTTGTTTTTGTCGTCGAATTATTGTTCTAGAATCACAAATTCATGTGTTATGTATGGTTTTGGGTTGGTTACCAAACGCATCTTCCGTGATTATTGATTAGGTCACGTAGGCTCGAACAAAGCTTGTTACGTGGCCCATTACAAATCACAAAACTTGGGCTAATGGGCCCAAAGAATCAGATCAGATTATTCTAAAAGAGATGAGTGGGTCCCATAAGAATCTTGCGGTATAGATTCATTGCTTCGCGGGGCTTTTACTTATTTTTCGTTTGTTCGTTCCAACAGACCAAAAAAAAAGAGAAAAAAAAAGAACGACTCAAAACGCATGACGCGTTTTTGTTAGATCTTTCGTCTTCAGTTTTCTAGACGAATTTTCTTACGTCTACTACCTAAAAAGCTTCTCCATTTTTTTTTTTTTCCGTAAGAGATTATTCAACGTTGATTGTTCTAATTCACGCATCTGCTCATTTTTATATATATATATATATATATGCGGAATTCGCGATTTCGTGGAAACAATTCTGGTTCAATCCAGGTAGTTTTTGCTTTTAAATTCTCCATTTTCACGATCTGGGTTTATAATTTGCCGATTTATCATAATCGGGTTGTTTCATTTTTCATTTTTCAATTTTTGTGTGTTTTTGATTCGAAGCTTGATCTGATTCTGTAGAATAATCGGTGGTCAGTAGCGTTGGATTCTCTGTTATCGTTTTTCGTTAGAGTCTTTGCAAGTATCCAGAGAGTTTGGAGTAACTTTGTATCAATGGGTTTGGGTAACATTTACAGAAGACGAATGAAAGTCTTCTCAGTAGCTATACTCATTTATCTCGATTATAAGGTAAAGCTTTGATTTTTGATTTTGTTTTTTTTTTGGGTCTTCTTTTCGTTTTTTAATTGTTTTTAAAAGTCATAATTTTGTTTGTTGTTCTGTGAGTGAAGGGTGTACAACAAAGAGAGAAGTGGATTAAGAAGTCTAAAGTTCCTGCTTTATGGGAAAAAGCTCATGATCGTAATGCTAAACGAGTTTTGAATCTGATTGTTGAATTGGAAGGGCTTTGGGTTAAGTTAGGACAGTATCTATCTACTCGTGCTGATGTTCTTCCTCAGGCTTATATATCTCTTCTCAGGCAGTTGCAGGACTCGCTTCCTCCTCGTCCGTTGCAGGAGGTTGTTTTTTTTTCTACCTGAATGTCAACATTAGAGTGTATACAGAGAAAAGCAAAAAGCTTTTTATTTTTTAATAGTTGCCAATGTAGTCTCATTTTGAAGCTCTCTGATATGTTTCTTTATAATATGACTAAGCTCCATATGTACCTTCTCAGATTTGTCGAACCATTGAAAGAGAACTGGGGAATTCAATGGATGTGCTGTTCACCGATTTTGTTGATGAACCTTTAGCAACTGCTTCGGTAAAATTCTGAAATCCGTTCGAGCATGGGATGCACATTTACCTTCTAGCCAATTGCTTCTAAGCCAATGTATGGTCTTTTGATAGTGAGCTCTCTGTTTTGTAGATAGCGCAAGTTCATCGAGCAACTCTAGCTAATGGCCAGGATGTGGTTGTTAAAGTTCAGCATCATGGTATTAGAGCGATTATTTTGGAGGTCTGGTGTTAGAAGTTCCGTTGTGAAGTCTTTGATATGAACATTTATAGCTATCATATGACTGTTCTTTTAACTCCTTTTCTCTGTTCAATTCTTAATAGGACTTAAAGAATGCAAAGTCCATTGTTGACTGGATTGCATGGGCAGAACCACAGTATGATTTTAACCCCATGATAGATGAATGGTGCAAGGAAGCTCCAAGAGAACTAGACTTCAATATCGAAGCTGGTATGGTTCGCTTGCATAATTAATGAATAGTCTTAAATTTCATCCTATGAGCGAGCAGTAATTGCCCTTAAGCTCGTGATTGCCTTCCATGATCATGTTCTCGGGATGAGCTAGTGGTTCTGAGATAGACTTGGCGGGATTGCTATTCAACTCTATCAATCTTTCTTGCGTTGGCAATCTTTGACGTTTGGATTATGCATGATCTTACCACTCTAATCACATTTTCTTTCTTATTCTCGAACATGGCTAATTGGCTATGTTCGAGATAACAACATGGTAAAAGTAGGCAGAATTCTGTGTCATTGAATTCCTTTTCGAGTCTGATCATTTTTTAGGTTCATGCTTACACGTAACTGAGAACTGCATTTCCTGACTTTCCCCCCTTTTTGTTCTGTTTCTCAATGTGTAGAAAATACTAGAACCGTATCCAGGAATCTCGGGTGCAAGAAGACAAATGATGAAGTTAGAAGTGAAAATCGGGTTGATGTCTTAATTCCAGATATAATTCAGGTTTTTATCTCTAGTGCTCTTGTCCTGCTCTGAAGTTATCAGAATAAGAATTTTTCATATACAGATTTTAAGTTTAGGATGGAAACACCAATCCCTTTAGTGAGAATAACAAAAGACATACAAATGCTAAAAGAAATATGTCTATAAATGGATCACTCATGGCTCATGCTGACTGTTGGTAATGCTGTATCATGGTATCTCTGATGCAGCATGCTCTCTCTATATGATATTGCTTAGAAAATGCATGAGCAGAAGTGGACCAATGTAGCTACTGTGTAACACAGTTTGTCTCGGATATTCAGCATAGACATAAATGCAGCATTACAAATTAGTGACTTTAAAAGCTGAAAACTGGTCCTTCTTTTGTTTTTTTTTTGTTTTCCTGCTACTTATGTCTTACATCTCCTTTCTTTCTCATAATGACAGTCGTCGGAGAGTGTACTGATTCTTGAGTATATGGATGGAATTCGTTTGAATGATTTGGAATCTTTAGATGCTTTTGGTGTGGATAAACAAAAGATTGTGGAAGAGATCACTCGTGCATATGCCCATCAGATATATGTTGATGGATTTTTCAATGGCGACCCTCATCCAGGTATGGTCTTTGATACACATTTTTTTGTCTGGAGTTCGCCAATTATTTTCTGTCTTGTAACCACCGTGCTTGCTTAGACATATAGTTTTCATTTAATAGAATTATACCTCTACTCTGTTTTGCAGGAAATTTTCTTGTTAGCAAGGAACCACCACATCGTCCTATTTTGCTTGATTTTGGGCTTACAAAGAAACTTTCACACCCCTTGAAACAAGCACTAGCCAAGATGTTTCTAGCATCGGCAGAGGTTTGTGAAAGTTTATGCAACACATCTCTTTCTTTCACCCTCTCTTACCCAACCCATTATTCAAATAATTTTGTAGGATATTAGAGTGACTGAACCAACTGCGCTCTGGTCATGTGAATATTTAGTATATGTTTGTGATTATAGGCCATAGCTTGGTTTTTAATTGTTTAATGTCACAGGGAGACCAAGTGGCGCTTTTGTCTGCCTTTGCAGAAATGGGACTGAAGCTGCGGCTCGACCTGCCAGATCAGGCAATGGGTGTGGCAAGTCTGTTCTTCCGATCTTCAACTCCATCAAATGAAGCTCTGGTAAGTAAATCTACTTCTTTCTTTCATAGCCTTGCTTTCTCTTTTGGGGTAAATTTGGTGGATTCGCTCTTACAGATTCCTCTCTTTATAGCAAACAATGAAATCCCTGAATGATCAAAGAACGCAAAATATGAAAGTTATACAGGAAAAGATGCAGCTCACCCCGAAAGAAGTTAAACGCTTCAATCCGGTAAGCATAAATTTCTGTCAAGTATATGCCTTCCTAGTGACTATTTATATTTAACTGAAACATTTAATTGCAGGTAGATGCATTTCCTGGTGATATTGTTATTTTTGCAAGGGTCATTAATCTACTTAGAGGTATGGTGATTTTGTTATTTTTGCAAGGGTCATTAATCATATAACATATAATCATATACTACTTTCCCTCATTACATCAAAGGATTTTGCTCGTTCGTTATACGTACTGTTTTTTTTTTACTTTTTTTTTTTGTGTGACTATTATAGGACTTTCATCCACTATGAATATTCGGATCGTTTATCTGGACATCATGAGACCATTTGCCGAATCTGTTTTGCTGGGGTTAGTCCCTTGGAATTTCGTAGCTCATTTTGTCATCTCATTGTGATTATTTAGTATAACCGTGATGTAATTTTGCAGGAGTATCAGCCGAGGACCAACTGTAGACGCTCATTGGATACATGACTCGCCAATTCATTCTGATGTAGAGTCCAAAGTGAGGAAGCTGCTCACTGAACTTGGGAGTATCCATAAAATACTTGGAATGCAGGTGGGAAATGCTCTTTTACCATTTGGCTTGCAGGAAGTTTTCGTTTCGTTTTCATCTGTTTTAACTTGGCCATGTTCATGTAGGTCTGTGCATATAAAAATGGGAAAGTCATTATTGACACTGCTGCTGGAGTGCTTGGAAGATATGACCCTCGTCCAGTTCAACCCGATAGTTTATTTCCCGTTTTCTCTGTGACAAAGGGTGTCACCGCCGGAATGATACATTGGCTTGTCGACAAAAGGTGAGTAAACAGCATGATAAGCTTGCAAAAGTGTTCATGTGTTCATTTCATCACTCTGGCATTCCGAATTGGCTTCAGTTCTTACATATTGGTTTCATTGTTAATTCCATGATCTCGTTCGCAGAACTCATGCTTAGTCATACTTTAGTAATGTTTAGTATGTAATGATACAGAAAACTCCAGCTCGACCAGAATGTAGGAGATATATGGCCAGGGTTCGGATCAAATGGAAAAGATACCATAAAGGTATAAGGAGCTACACTAGTACACTATCACGTAACCATTTTGCAATCTATCGGGTGATTTGCCTTTCACTTTACTCCCTCGGTTTTGTGTTTCAGGTCCATCATGTGCTTAACCATACATCTGGGCTGCACAATGCCTTTGACCCTGTAGGAGAAAATCCTCTGCTTATTTGTGACTGGGACGAATGTTTGAAACGGATTGCTAATACATCACCTGAAACAGAGCCTGGTAGTCAGCAGTTGTATCACTATCTCACGTTTGGGTGGCTATGTGGTGGAATCCTCGAGGTAAACTTATCATAAATGTTCATTGTTAACCCGTGTATTAAGCGTAGAACTCATGCAAGGCTCCAAGTTGTAATTTTTCTCTCGCTTACCTCTACTATGTTGATGTCAATCTTACTTTCATCAATCTTGAACAGTATGCTTCTGGAAAGAAATTCCAAGAGATTCTTGAAGAATCCATTGTACAACCCCTAAAGCTTGATGGAGAATTGTACATTGGAATTCCCCCAGGTAAAATAACAAACATGAAAAATTAGGCTACCAGCTTCATTAAAGACCTATCTAACATCTTTATAATAGGTGTTGAATCTCGGCTTGCGACATTGACGGTGGACACCGATGAACTGAGCATGCTTCAGTCCATCGCCAACCAGCCTGAGCTTCCTTCCACATTTCAGCCTGAGAGGATCTTAGAACTGGCAACCAACTTGCCAGTCTTGTTTAACACATTGAATGTGCGCAGAGCCATAATCCCTGCAGCTAATGGACATTGCTCAGCTCGTGCACTTGCACGGTACTATGCAACCCTAGCAGATGGCGGCCTAGTGCCACCGCCACATTCCTCTTTATCCCAGCCACCACTTGGCAGCCACACTCATGTTCCGAAATTCTCAGCGTTTAATGACACAGCGAAAAAGATAAAGGGTAAAGAGATGGCAGCTACAAAAAAGCATAAACCAAAAGATCATGAGGAGAAGAGGCTCTATGATGAGGAGCAGCGAATGAGTGCTGGTCGTGGCAGAGATTCAAGTACCGAAAGTTTAGCCAGGCTAGTCAATGATAGTGGCACTCCTGCTGGCAAATCTGAGATGGGTCAAGACGATATTTGCAATATTTATAGCAACCCGAGGATCCATGATGCTTTTATGGGTGCTGGAGATTACAGTGGCTTAGTACTGCCTGATGGGAAGTTTGGACTTGGTTTTAAGCGCGTAACTTTACAAGATGGGTCTCTGGTTGGCTTTGGACATTCGGGGATGGGAGGATCAACAGGCTTCTGTGACATCAAAAACAGGTTTTCGATTGCAATAACACTGAACAAGATGTCTCTAGGAAGTGTTACGGCTAATATTATCAGGCTGGTTTGCTCAGAGTTAAATATACCCTATCCTAAGGACTTTGCCGTTTCAAGTTCGATAGATCCAGATTCGGAGATGGGTGCGCCTCTAATCAACTAAGGTTTGTTTTCTGTGTAAGTCCTGCCTATGTTACAAACACACATCACTACTAGACATTGGAAGTAAAGTGTCTATTTTTGGTTTGCCTAAGGAACTGATTCGAGCAATTACCTCTAATCTTCATGTTAAACACAAAACTTGACTAGTTTTTCAATATGTATGTAACTAACAGAGGGCAAAAGAAGGTTCCCTGGAGCTATGTATCTTTGTTGTTATCAAAAATCAAGAATTTATTTAACAAATCCTTGTTACGGGTTTTGTCTTGTAATTAGATTCCATTTGGTTTCTTTAACCAAAACGAACTCGAAAGATTCAATAACCGAAAAGCGGTTTGGGTAAACCAGTCGTGGTGTTCTAAATTCGTCGACTCGAAGCTTCGCGATGGAAATAATTCTTCTACACACTTCTTCTTTGCCTCTTCTCCAAGCATCGTCTAAAAGCCTTGGGGGGTTTTCTGGTAAACTCTTCGTCGTCTTCCTCAACTCTCAATACCCTCCGAAACCAAAATCCTACACACTTGCTTAACACTTGCTTAACCAAAATTCAACTTCACTGACATGGCGTCCAGGAGATTGTCCAAGTCTGCTTCGGTAGCCATCAATGCTTTTTCTAGACCCTCTCTCCTTCCTCGTTCTCGCGCTCTCTCTGCCTCTGCTCACTTCTTCAGCTCGCGTTCTTCTTCTGATTCCTTTCTTTTCCGGCCAAATTCCTTCATCGGAGTTTCGGGAAATGGCATAACTTCTCATGGCCAACTCTTACCTCTTTCTCTCCAATTCCCTTCTCCGAGACGTTTCTCCGTTACAGCAGCTCAGGTTCGTCGTCAGTTACTGGGTCGATTTTGATCCTCAGTTTTATCGTTTAGATTTTCCATGGGTTTGGTGATAATTTGTTGATTTGTCATATCATGTGGCTAAATTCTGGAGAAAGCTGGAATCTTTTGGACTCTTGATTCTTATAATCTTCGGAAATGTGTGTTCGATTGTGTTTTGGCAGTGAGAAAGAGTGTTAATCTGTATCTTGTTTCCTTTCTTTGTGTAGACTAATCAAAATTCATACACGGAGATGGCTTGGGAAGGGATTCTCAATGCTTACGATGCAGCTCGTGTTTCGAAACAACAAATTGTTGAATCTGAACATTTGATGAAAGCTCTTCTGGAGCAAAAAGATGGTCTTGCTAGGAGAATATTTGCTAAGGCTGGAATCGACAATAGCTCGGTTCTGCAGGCTACGGACGTCTTCATATCTACACAACCAAAGGTGATGCTCGAGTGTTACTCGATTTTCCCACTTCCCTTATTTCTCATTTAGCTGTTTACTTAATTTCTTGTGACCGGGCAGGTTACTGGTGATATCAGTGGACAGATACTAGGCTCATCTCTTAGTACTATATTAGAAAACGCACAGCGGTATCAGAAAGAGTTTCAAGATGATTATGTGTCGGTCGAACACCTTCTCTTGGCCTTTTATTCAGATAAAAGGTTTGGACAAGAATTTTTCAAGACCTTGAATATTAACGAGGAAACTCTTAAGGAAGTTATTAAAGCTGTTCGCGGTAGTCAACGAGTTACTGATCAAAGTAAGTATTTTTCTCTTCCACTTTGTATTGGTACTCAAGCTGACAAAAGATAGTATTGACATCTCATTAAATGTTCTGTTACCTTGCGTCCTTTTATGTCTGTTTTAGTGATCTTCGCTTATTCTCATCATATGATGCTACACATGTAGATCCTGAAGGAAAATATGATGTACTTGAAAAGTATGGGAATGATTTAACTGAGATGGCTAAAAAAGGAAAACTCGATCCTGTCATTGGACGGGATGATGAAATTCGGCGATGCATCCAGATATTATGCAGGAGGACAAAAAACAATCCTGTTATCATTGGTGAACCTGGTGTAGGGAAAACTGCAATTGCAGAGGGGTAAGGCTTGCAGTTATATCCCTTGCTATTCTTTTCTTATGTAACATCGCTGAAACGTATGATTTTACTCTCCTCAGACAAATTTATTGAGAGATTTTAACCTTTTCAGGTTGGCCCAGCGAATTGTACGAGGGGATGTCCCTGAACCTCTCATGAATCGGAAGGTTATTGAGATCTTTTTTCTTTTTCACCTTTTCACTTCAAGAGTCGAGAGGAAGATTTTAACATATGCTTTGCTTGGTTGCTTTATAATGTAGTTAATATCTCTTGACATGGGTTCACTGCTTGCTGGTGCCAAATTTCGAGGAGATTTTGAGGAAAGGTTGAAAGCAGTACTGAAGGAAGTATCTGCTTCCAACGGGCAGATAATCTTGTTCATTGATGAAATCCACACTGTTGTTGGTGCAGGTAGGTGCCTTTCACATTTCACCCACATGCTATATACATTGATGATTTTCTTTTATACACAATACATGTATGCATATGTTGCGGGAATCTTTATTTAAATGCATTTACTTATCAGAAGAACATGTCATCACCAATTGAGGGCTAAGTTTTCTTGTCTATTCTTCTGCGTGACACTAATGCTTTGTATCTGGTTGGGTGAAAGTAATAAATTAGCTGATATTATTACCCTTGTGTAGGAGCTACTGGTGGAGCAATGGATGCAAGCAACCTCTTGAAACCGATGCTTGGACGAGGTGAGTTGAGATGCATTGGTGCAACTACACTGACCGAATACCGCAAATACATAGAGAAAGATCCAGCTCTGGAACGTAGGTTTCAGCAAGTTTTCTGTGGTCAGCCATCTGTTGAAGATACCATCTCGATTCTCCGTGGGTTAAGAGAGCGGTATGAGTTACACCATGGTGTTAAGATATCAGATGGTTCCCTTGTTTCAGCAGCGGTTCTGTCAGATCGCTACATCACTGAACGCTTTCTGCCAGACAAAGGTATAAACTTGCAACTTCCCGTGGTTCTTTGCCAGTTAGCCAAAACAATCCTTGTGAATATCATTGTTTCTGAAGATGAAACTTGTTTATTTCAGCTATTGATCTTGTTGACGAAGCTGCCGCAAAGCTGAGGATGGAAATTACTTCTAAACCTACTGAACTCGATGGAATAGATAGAGCTGTGGTCAAACTGGAGATGGAGAAGCTTTCTTTGAAAAACGATACTGATAAAGGTTCTAAAGAACGACTACAGAAGATTGAGGATGATTTGACCACACTCAAAGGAAAACAGAAAGAGTTGAATGAGCAATGGGAGAAAGAAAAGTCTATAATGACTAAAATAAGTTCACTTAAAGAAGAGGTAAAATTCCTCATTTGGTTTAACGACTTAATAAAATAACATGGTTCAAGATTTTCGAGCAGTTTCTTGTTTTGTATAGTACTTTTAGTGGTTGTAGTACTTGTGGTGGTCAACCTTAATGTCCTCCTAAATATGTTGGATGTTTTACAGATTGATAGAGTGAACCTGGAGTATGAATCCGCTGAACGTGAATATGATCTAAATCGCGCTGCTGAGCTCAAGTATGGAACTCTCACGTCCCTCCAATGCCAGTTAGAAGAAGCTGAGAAGAATCTCAAAAATTTCCGAGAATCTGGACAGTCACTACTTCGAGAAGAGGTAACCGATCTTGACATAGCAGAGGTAGTAAGCAAGTGGACTGGTATTCCACTATCGAATCTTCAGCAATCAGAGAGAGAAAAGCTGGTCATGTTGGAACAAGTTCTCCACAAGAGAGTAGTTGGTCAAGACATTGCTGTAAAATCAGTAGCCGATGCTATCCGTCGTTCAAGGGCTGGTCTTTCTGATCCTAACCGCCCAATAGCCAGTTTTATGTTCATGGGTCCAACAGGTGTTGGGAAAACTGAGCTTGCGAAGGCTCTAGCCGGATACCTTTTCAACACTGAAAATGCAATAGTGAGGATCGATATGAGTGAGTACATGGAAAAATTCTCAGTCTCACGGCTTGTTGGTGCACCTCCTGGCTATGTTGGTTATGAAGAAGGTGGGCAATTAACTGAAGTTGTTCGTAGGAGACCCTATTCAGTGGTTTTGTTTGATGAGATCGAGAAAGCCCACCATGATGTCTTCAATATCTTGCTACAATTACTAGATGATGGAAGAATAACTGATTCTCAAGGGAGGACAGTAAGCTTCACAAACTGTGTTGTGATTATGACCTCTAATATAGGATCTCACCACATACTCGAGACCCTCCGCAACAATGAGGATAGCAAAGAAGCAGTTCACGAGATAATGAAGAGACAGGTTGTGGAGTTAGCAAGACAAACTTTCAGGCCAGAGTTCATGAACAGAATCGACGAATACATAGTCTTTCAACCGCTGGATTCAAAAGAAATATCCAAAATCGTAGAGTTACAGGTAAGAGTAAACTATTTACACCCCATATCAGTTTGGTTTATGGTTTGATTTTGGGTCGGTATAAATGTATTGTTTAACCATTTGGTGCAGATGGAACGTGTGAAGAATAGGTTGGCACAGAAGAAAATAAATCTCGAGTATACAAAAGATGCAGTGGATCTCCTTGCTCAGCTTGGGTTCGACCCCAACTATGGGGCAAGGCCGGTGAAGAGAGTGATACAGCAAATGGTGGAGAATGAGATCGCCGTTGAAGTTTTGAAGGGAGGATATGCGGAGGAAGATAGTATTCTTCTTGACCTCGACAAGACAAACAACAAATTGGTCATCAAGAAGCTTGAGAATAATGCTCACAGTGAAGAAATGGCAGCTTGATCATGCAAACACCAACTTGGTCAGCGTTTATAACTCTTTTTGTAGATTCATAACTTTAGCGCTACGCTTTCTAGTGATGTTCAAAGCAAATGTGATCATTAGCACTTGAAACTATTATAGAGTTCATTACGGATCTATTTTGCTTGTAAGGAGATGAAACTTGCAAAGTTTTGCCTGCCCATGATACAAAACACATAGCAGCTGCCATAGGAATCGCGTTAAATAGCTAATAGACAGACATTGGAAGTAAAGTGTTTTTTTGTCTGCCTCTTAAGGAACTGATTCGAGCAATTCCCTGAACGGAATGTAATGTAGAGAGTAGAAAGAAGTCCCTTAATGGAACTGATTCGAGCAATTCCCATGACAATAAAACGCTTACGACACCTCTAAAAAGAATTCATGACAAGGCTCTAAAAAAAGCGTAGAGAATACAAAGCAGCACCAGGAAAAGTAAAACACCATCTATCACATTTACAAACGGTTCTTCCATATCATGGTTGTACCAAGAAGCGCAATCTCTTCTATGGTTGGGGCTGTTCCATTCGTCTCCACAATCATAACAAAAAAACATATCCACACCTAAAATGTTACAAGAAGGAAAATTTGTACGAAAAGCAAACGTTGTATACATATATAATCAAATGAAAAGGATTGTTTGATTAAACGTAACTGCATCTTATGTGGGGACATCCGTCAGAACGTTCAACCATGTGTTGGCACTTGCCGCATTGACGCCACTTATTAGTAATTGCGAGAAATTTTAGCTTTGCATCATCATTTAGAGAACCAAAACGATGTGACTTTCTTGTAACCGGTGCACGTTAGCATACTATGCGGACAATTCGGCATCGTTCCATCAAGCAGCTTGACCTCTATATGTTGTTTTACACAATTCAAGCAAAACCTATGATCGCAATTATCAACTGAAAACATGAGATTAGAATCAATGTTGTCGTCGAAACAGATAAGGCAAGGCTCTCTCTTTCTTAGCTTGACGAGGATAAAAGTTTCTTCTTGTCCTAATCCCATCCTCCATGTCGGTTGACATGTTTTGTGGATCGTGTAAAAGTCCCTTAGTCTTAAACAACAAGTTATCCTTCACGTCACAAATTACAAGTTTTAAATCGTCCCTTTTGCTCTTCACTACCATCTCAAACCCTTGAAGTGGAGGAAATTTTTCTTTACGAGTATGAGTTTTCCTGTGCTTAAAATCTTATAGTTAAGCTTGACTTTCTTTTTTCTTTTATAAATTAATTATCATTTTTCTATTTCAATTAGGTTTAATTATGAGAACTGTTATATCGACGATTCCACAAACGAACAAGTCTACCGGTTTGATCCACGTTAAACGTATATACTTTGTCCCACGCTGAAGATCTCCTGCAAGTTTTTTTCTATTAATCTGCAAATATAATAATAGATCGCATCTCCTGAGATTCCAACCCCAGATCTCCTGGTGTAGAAGCATTAATGAACCTTTGATCAAACCACTGGACGATTCAAACTATTTTAAAATGCAAGGAAAGATAATAAAATTAATGATTTTGGAGTCCTATAGTTTGTGAAAGTTTAAGAGAGTTGTTAAAGGTAGTAGTAGCAAACATACAATTAAGTAATATGGTAAAGAGAAGAAATGCGAATCCAAAGAGAAGATTACTCTATAGGGATTCCTAGTGTGTAGTGTATAGTTATATGTAACAGAGGGCAAACTAAGGTTCTTGGAGCTGTGAATCTTATTAACTAAACTTTTGAGTTTATTTAACAAACATGTCCCTTTCATTATATGTTTCTAGTTATATAGCAAAACACTCATACATGAAACTCGCTTAGTGATCATTACATATTGTGAAGATATATAGAGACTCATGGCCAGATATCTGAGACGCAGCTAACTGCTTCGCTGGATACGTTACCAAGTCCAGGGCTTGAGTTCTGTCCAGAATGTGTGATTCCATGGAACAGAGATTGGTCGCTGTGGATTGTAATAGCAGGTGAGGAGGTATTTCCTGTGTAGTGGAGACTGTTGATGGAGTGTGGTGGTGCACTTAGATGAGTTTGAAGAAGTTGATTCAAGCTGCTTGTAAAGGAACCTCTAGCTACCAAATCCTCTGCTAGTTTCACCTGTAAGTTACTTAAGTTAGCACATTCCAATTATAACTATCAGCACTGAATTAGAACAAAGTGATTAAAGATACCTTGACTCTGAGAGTTTCAACATCTGATTTGAGAACTCTGTTATTTGTTCCAGCGCTACGAAACTGATGTGTTGCTTCTATAAGCTGCTTGTACAGAGTTGAGTTCTCTCCTTTCAAAGAGTCAACCTTCAAGAAAACACAAGGCCTATCGAATCCATTACAAAACGCATCAAAATTAACAGATATTTGTTATTCTTACCTGAGACTCAAGACCTGACAAGTGCTCTTGCTTCCTTTTCCTCGACCGCTTTGCTGATTCCCTGTTTGAGAACTTCCTGAGTTCACATCACAAAAAAGAAAGTAAATAATCGGTGATAACTTTCTATTTTTGTATCTGTATACAAGCAACTACATACCTTCTAATACGTTTTAGATCATTCGGATCATTAGTCATTTCAGATTGTCCAGCTTCTGTCTCTGCATCTTCTTCATCAGAGTGATCATGAAAAGATCCACTTACAGTTCTCTGAGCTTCTCCTCTTGCCTCAGGTTTATTGGCTGACACTGGACTATCAGCTGACAGATTCTCTTTGCAGATTAGAGCAACACAAATGAACATTAGTATCAGCTTATTACAGAGAACACATGGAGTCAAAGCAAAGAGACCAGCACATATACCGCAGATTGAGGACTGTGCATCGAGAAAAAGTCCATGTGGAATCAAGCTCTCAGACAACAAAAGATTGTCTCTTAACTCACAAGTGTAATCCTGTAGCCAACCAAGGTTCTTACTACAATCTCTGGATCTGAACAAGAGAAACAACTTAAGGAAGAAACCAAAGACTAACCCGGTTCATGAGATCAAAAGAAGTGTCTAGAGGGCTTGTGGTAAGAACAGATTCTTGTCTGGATAAAGCAGAGGAAGACAAGAACTTATTAAGAAGCTCTTGTAAAGCCAACTCAGAAGCACTTCTCTTCACACCAATGTCTTTAGCTCTATGATCATCCATTTTTCTCTCTCTATGTGAACACACACAAAAAGAAGAAAAATGGTGGGAAAAGAGAGGAGGGAAGAGTAAGTTGTGATAGACATATTCTTTATATAACCCTCGATCTCTTCTTTTACTAAAGTTGTAAAAAGCTTCTTAATGGCTAAGCAAAATTCAATTTGCTTTGTCAATGCAACGTCCTCATTTTCCAACTTTTTTCTTTTAATGACAACAATAACAAAAGAGAATAGAAAAGCAAAGCCAGAGAGATCTTATTAGGTGCTTATTTTTCTTCCTTAGCCTCCATCTGTCAACAGTTTATTAGAAGATTATGGTACCAATATAATATGCTAATGATAACCTTAGTTAATCTTTAACTAGAGAAGACGAATTATGAAGGTAGACGGAGATTCTTTCAATATTCAATCATATAGGAATTTGAATATGAAGTTATGAACGACAAGTCAGTATACGTAACAAAATCATGACTTGCTTGGTTGGTATCAAACAGTGGAATAATCGAATAATAGAACAACAAAAGAATTAAATTTGATGAGGTTTATGCGGAATATAATTATAAAATGTTAAAAAAACTACTTTAGTAGATTAATGACGTTTTGTTTATTTATTCTAGTTATATTTTTAAAGCGTTTATAATATTTGGCATAGTCACTTATCAGAAACGTGTAAATTTGATGAATATTCTTAATCGTAAAATAAGGTTTTCAAAATGTGAAAGCGTAGAAAAATATACCATACCATTCATCACCAATGTAAAAACGTAAAAACAAATATTTATCATTCATCACAAGGAGACTTAAATGCTTCTGCCCTTCTTTCATGCTTTGTTTTCTCATACTTTTTGGTCATATGCTTTTGGAAAGCAGATCTAAAGAGGCTTCTTTACTCTAATTAAGCACCAGAAATACTTTTATTTCTTTAATGTTAATTAACTTTTGGGTGTAAAAAAACAACTTTTCTTTTCTTTTGATCTGCGGTTCCTTTAGAAAGCTTAAATATTTCACAACAAAACAATAAAAAGAAACAAACTAGGAAATGTGTCTTTAAAAAATCAAAAGTAATTTAGATCCAAAATAGAATCCAAAGAGTAATATCAATTAGCTCTTTAGAAATAACTTTTTTTTTCTCATTCACTAGAACATTCGAACGTAGTGGGCATTTCGTTTTCTAAAGCTTATGATCTACAGTACGTATTAACTATAGTAACTAAATTTATTCGAATTCAGATTCGTGTTCAACCTTTGCATTATGAATAACTAAACAAATAGTAATGTTTAATGTCCCCATGTTCTATTATTTAGATGATAATTGATATTTTTGTTTTTTTCATTTGGACCATGCTATTTGTTTTCCTTGACATCCATTTGGACCACACTATTCGTGGGAATATAAGAAACAAAAAAAATCATGAACACAATAAAGTCTAAGATGTTGTTTCATGTGTAGTGGCATCGTAGTTGGAATTATCAAGTCTTTCGACATTACATACATTTCGAACCATAAAAATTGAGTTGCTATAATTGTCTCATTTGATCAGGGTAGATAAATATGAATTCAGCATAAAAATTATTTGAAAAATGAAAATCTTTATCTCATTTGAAATTCAAGACAAAAACAAGATTTATTGTGACTAAATGAAAATTGGTTTGGATCAAAACATGTATTTTAGTGTTTAGTTTGTTAATGTCGTCGTTATATCACCCACCTGGATCCAAATTCACATAATATTTTTAAATGAATGATGGAGATAAAATCGGGAAAAGGAACATAAAGCTAGAAAAGCTAAAATCACGATAACAATTCATTATGTTTCAACATATATATGTAATTATTTATTGAACTTTTAATAATTTTTTAGTGTAGTAATTTTATTTAGAATTTTCTTTCTGTTTTCAAAACGGAATTTAGAAACTTATTCCCACAATCAAAAAAGGTATCTAGGTTCCTATATATGACGTGAAGTTAGGTTATATAGAGCCCAAATAAATAAAAGAATGGCCCAAAGTGTACAAAACCAAGGCCACATAAAGAGGAACTCTCCAAGTGCATCGTACCAACAATCCGGAGGTTAATGTTTATGACATCATCATCATCATTACTATCATTATGCATCATCATCATCATTACCATGAGCGAGATCAGAGGCGCGACGACAATCCAGTATACGTTTTTTCTCTTTATTGTTGCTCCTTGACACGAAATCGAGGTGATAAAGAACAAGCACCATCACCAAAACACTCAAGAACACGAGGATGGGGCCAAAGATCCATAGCATCAGAGAAAAGCCAGCGTAGAACAACCTGTTACCTACCGTGTTGAGCAAGAAACCCTTTTCGAACATCTCGCTAACATACTCAGACGTGAGGAAGAAGCAACCAGAGGGATTAGAGTCTAAATTAGGTATGTTAATGAGAATGGCTACTTGGTTGAGGAAACGAATGGCTAGGGAATGGAAGAAAAAAGAGAAGATGAAGATTGTGAGCATTGTTAGGTATTTGACCGCTGTTGCGAAATCTCCATGAGCACCATAAACGGCGTCGTTTAGGGGTCTCTTGATGCTGTAAGTGCTGCTTATGACCGCGGCTAGACCTGCGCAGAGAACCACGCATGTCGTAGCCATCAGTGTAGCTCCCATGATTATGTTACGCAATGTTTGTACCGCCAATACGTTCATCTTCTGATTCTCCTGACAAATTAAACCAAAAGACAAAAAAAAAAAATCAATCTTATATCTTTATCCATTTATAAACATAGCTTATATCATTCGATTTCAAAGCGAAATCAAGCATAATTTCCATACCATTGAAACTAATTCTCATACCAAAGCTCTAAATAATACGACGATAATCACTACATAGGTTACCATAATCTTGATTTTAATTTTTTTCTATTATAGGTAAGAAGAGAATCGAGATGGATGTTAAACCTTGATCATAGCGGAAATCCAGATCCGACGACCGTGAGAATTAATGCCGAGGACGGTAGAGAAGGGATGGGTTCGAACCATAATGGACAAGTAGATGTGGTAACAAAGCATCATCACAAGAGCTAAGGGTACAAGAATGGCGTCTAAGTACCATTTTCTCCACTCCATTTTGTTTTCTCTCGCTCTCTCTTTCTCTTACTTCTTTTATTCCAACCTCCTCAAATTTAATGATTTCTTTATCTTTTCTTGTCTCCATATATATAATGAACTTCACTGAAAAAATAATATTTACAATCATTGAACTACTACAAATTGAACTACTACACATATTTTCCATTTATGAAATTAAAATTCTCTTAATATTTAAAATGATAAATATAAATTAATATAATTGTTTACAAATGAAAAGTTGTTTTCAGTTTTTACTTGCCAACTAATATATTGTCATAAACTTCCACATAAAAAAAAAATAGTTTTAGAAGATTGTGTAGATGTATTAGCTTATTTTGTTGTGATATCTTTCCCTGCATATCTAATTCCTTGTATATAATTAATTGATCGTATGTATGTTGAACCCTTTACAATGGTTAGTGAGTAATGGTAGGCCTGACTCTATCAATACTTAAAGAAATTATACTTTTTTGGTTAGTGAGTAATGGTTCGCCTGACTCTATCAATACTTGAAGAAATTACACTTTTTTATAAGAAAATTACAGTTTAGTACTTTACTTTCCCTAGACCAAAAAGTGGCTGATAAGAAGGAGAATCCATGGGCTTGAACCTAAGATTCTTGTTAATCGCTCAACAAGGTTCTTGGGCATATCAATAGACAAAATCAGTGTATATAGATGCAATTTAAAGGGAATATCTTAAATAATTCATTAGACAATAAATATCAACCATGGCAACATTCCTGTTAAATAAAATACCGGAACCTAACAAAAGCTACAAAACCACGAGGGGCAATACGAGCAAGTTGATCTAAAATTCAAGGGAGGGGTCATTAATTCGTAAGCTAACTTTTACCTCGTGTAGTAAGCTAAGTTAGTTAAGGAATCAGAAAAAGACGTGTGATGAAGCAACGCGTGTTATTATGGAAACAACATTAACGTCTAAAGGCGACATGCAATATGCACGCATCTTTCCTTTTTAGACACTTAAATTGTGTGTGTACGTAATTTTACGCAACTTATATTTCGTTTAGGCTTTTTCTTTGTGATGAATTGTATACTATCTTTTATGTTTTCACGTTTTGAAAATTGATTACGATATTCTTACCATTCATAACATTTATCAAATTTGTATACGTTTTCACGTTTTAAAAAGTGATATATAACTAAAACAGAATGTTGTTAATTATTAAAGAATGTTAATAATTTTTTTTTTTTTTTGATAACCCAATGTTGATAATTATTAAAATTAGTTTTTGACGTTTTATAATTAGTTTAAGTATTTTCTACGATTAAATCATACAAGGATTATGCTATTCTACTATTCAATAATTACCCCATGTGATTTTTAAGTCTCATACATCATACATGATAATGACCAAAATCATCTTCGCGATAATGACCAAATCATCTTCGCGTCACAATTTTTATGAGTTTTAACAGCTATGTACTAGGTATGTATGCATACCGTTCGTTTCTGTACTCGTTTAATATTAAAGGTGAGCATGACAAATTATTGGATTAGAGTTCCATGACTAAAAAATTCAGGAAAAAAAAAACAGATTGCAAAACGTGTACATACTAGCTAGCTAGCTTAAAATAATAACATGTCAAAAAGACTTGTATAAAGCCAACTTATGCGTGCAGAGTGCTTGCATAAAAACCAGCCTGTGTGTACAATAAATATCCTATTGTAAAATCAATTCCGGTTAGATCACCCAAACTTATTTCGGGTTGGATCTATCATATTATTTTTAGATCAGATCGATGATGATTAGACAACAAGTGAACCTGACCTTTGATAAATAATAGATTGGTTCTTTTTTTTTTATATATCACTCAAATTTTCATACTTCGAATGTGAGATATTTTGTACACATGCATATTCCAAATGGATATGACAGAGGTATTAGATCGGCTTCAAAGACAAAAATCTCAACAAATCCAAGTTTTGTCAGCTACACATGCCTATTTCTTAGATCTAGAGTTCATCGCAAAAACAACACTTCGGCAAGTTTTGTCAAAAAAAAAACTTTTGTCAAGAATTAGGTAGAGCATTTCCAATGGAATTTTTTTTTTGAGTTTCTAGGCCCAAAAAATAATAAAATAACTAAAAAGTATGAGAGAAAATGAAAAAGAGTTCTAGGGGTAGAAATTCTTGTATTTTTTGAAGAAACTTATATAGCACTTACCCATATATGATTGGTTTAAAATAATTTAAATAATTTAAAAACAACCAAAATTGTTAAAATAATATATCTATCCATTGAAGGTGCTTTAGTTTATGAATTATAAACCTCTAGAGTAAACCATAAACATGAAAATTGTGTATATCTTGGATTTTGAAAGAATTAATCCATTTTTGTTACGACTTTTTAACCTTTTACTTAATTGTCCCATTCAAAATTATACATCAATATAAGTTTCAAAATTCACAAGCATACAAAATCGAAAAGCCAACGGTTATGATTAAATGATGATAAACCGACAAAATCCTGATTAGCAACGGCTACAACGTGCTCCAAAGACGAGTGGTGGGAGTGAAAAATCTCATATTTTCTCTCCTAATGGGGCCAACATGCATTACATCACTCGAAGCCATATCTCCTCACTGTCCATGGTAACTTTATACCTAACCATATCGTAAAACCAACCTCACCTCACTATAAATACCTACAGGTGGGCAAAAAAATCGGTCAAATCCCATTCGATTCGCTATTCGCTACAATTCAATCCGATGAATCTGGATATCTATAAAATTTCAAAGCAAAGCAAATATCAAATTTAAGTATTCGTAAAAAACAAATTAAATCGCAAATATCATTTTAAAAAAATCGAATATCCAATCCGATCTGTTAAATATATTATAATATAAATTATATATCTAATGTATATGACTAGTTATTTTTTTTGTTGTTGTTATAGATGTACTAGCGTGAAAAATTATTCTCTAACTCATTTATTTTTTTAAATATTTGATTTTTATTTAGATTAAATAATAAAATAAATAAATAATAATTAAAAATTTAACGAATCGGATAGGATATCCGCGAATATCTAAAAAATTTTAGGTATTCGATTTATAACGGATTGGATTGGATATTCGTGGATATTTTAAAAAAAATCGGATATCCGAAATTTACCGGATCGGATCGAAAAAACAACTTTCAGTTAAAGACGGAGCGGATCGCAGATACCAGATTTTTTTTTCCGGATATCCGCTCCGTGCCCAGATTTATAAATACCACCCTTTGTATCAAATAAACATCACAACTAAAACAATAACCATACAAAAAAAAATGAAAATCCTTTCACTTTCACTCCTCTTGCTCTTGGCCGCTTTTGCCTCCCAAGCCGGCCCTCGATATCTGAGCCAATGCTCATTGAACTCCTCACATCAACCAACCTTGAAGATGCAACGTTGAAGCAGGATTCTGTAGCATCACCAGATGGGAGTACTTCATAAGAGGTGCGAGGCAGCTGGTGGGCTTGGAGCTCGATGGACTTTTGGAGTGGGTCAGTCCAGGCAAAGAAAGGGCGTGACTTGCACTCAAGGAAGGCTGGAGGATATCTTGGAGAAGATTTACTCAAGCTAGAAGATTTCCTTATTCTTAGGAGAAGATAAGGAAAGTAGATCTACACATGAAGATTTGAAGAAGATAGCGAATCTTGCATGGAGTAGAGGCCAAGGCTAGGTTAAACCGCATGCCACTTTTATAAATAGGGTGTGTTAAGTCGTAGAGACGGTTAACACAACTAGAGCATTCTTAGCAAAAGGGATAAGGGTTTCGGGTAAACAAGAAATCTTGTATCAAGGGGCTAAGGGGTTAAACAGTTCACGTATCAGGTGCGATTCGTGAACAAGATAGACTAGGATTGAGTGAAAACAATACGTGTAAGTATTCAAGTCATCAATACTAGTAAACAGTTTTGAGAAAACCCTTGTGTTGTGTTTGTGTTCTGAACTAGTAGCGAAATAGTTCTGAAGTAGTAGCTGATACATTTTCAAACCTCATTGAGACCGAAGTCTACCTCTAAGAGAAACAAAGACTCTCCATCAACAACTTTCTCAAGTGATTTTGCAGTTTTTTGTGATTACGGCCTTTCAGATTCCACTGAAATAAGTTTCAGAAAAAAAGAAAGACAAAAAATTCCACTGAAATGTCGAGCGTTGATGAAACTCTAACCAGTAAATCTGATTCCGAGAGTCGAATTTGGATGAAAAGGGTTGCTGGCGAGAATAAGTTGCATTGCATGTGGGACCTGTAAAGCTGTAAAAAGTCAGCAATTTTTAATGTTTAATCGATCACCTCGCTTATGGTGTAGTTGGTGATTCAGTGTTAGGTAAGGCTCTGTTTCTTTATCTCCCTCTCTCTAGCGCTACTCCATTTGTGACTGAAGCAAGCAAATTGGGATAAAAATGTCGTCTTTGTCCTCCTCCGACCAACCTCGAGTCATAATAACCTGCAAACGTAAAAAAAAGGGTTTTTGTTTGTTTACGATGGATTGTGCAGCGGCTGTGGCATGGAGTGCTGGTGAGTAGGGGCGGTCCTGAGTTGAAGCAACCGCTTTAGGCAGCACATAGTATAGATAATTTTAGGGGCAGCAAACTTTTAGAATCAGTTGTTGACTTGGTGGTGTGTTGGTCATGAGTCTCATGACACATGTAATTCTCTCAATGGTTACAGGTTCAAATTCATTTTAGAATCAGTTTTTACTAGGCCAATACATGCGTATACGCACGAGCTTTTTTTAGTATTATTTCCGTTTCTAATTATAAGATGTTTTGGCTAAAAACACAGAATTTAATAAGTTTTTTATTTATATATTAAAATATTTAATATATAAAATAAAAACAATTCAATCAATTAAAAAAATGACTGCATAATATTATTGGTCACACCGTATTTAATAAAATTAAAAACTACCTAGAAATATAAAAACATTTTATATTATTAAACAAAAAAAACCTCCAAACATCTTATATTAAGAAACGAAGGGAGTATAAATTTAGAGATGAGCAAAAAATTTATCATGTTTTGTTCATCGAATTTTGTTTCATTCTTGTTTTGAATTTCCATTCTATACATAAATACATTCTTGTATAAATTAAAATTTTGATTTTTATTTGAAAACAGAACGGAAAACAAAATTCCATGAATCTCATTTGAGATAAACTTTATAAATAATTGAAAATGTAACAAACTCTCTCATTAATTTTAATGGAACAAATTTATTAATTTTAATATTGTATATTATGTAAAATAATAATTCATTTATATGAATTTTATTTTTATCATATTTTTATATTTTTGAGAATTGTCGTTTCGCACCATTTCATCTTCTTTTTGTGTTGAGCTTTAAATTGAATATAAATTAAAAAACTATTTTGCTTCTTTGTTTTTTGTCACGATTCTGTTCGCACAAAATCTCGTTCCAAATTTTTCTACCTCTATAAAAGTATCAAAAAATTAATTACTAATAGAAACGTAATAATAAAATCATTGAATGTAGAAAAATAATTTTGCATATAAATGTAAGAAAATATGACCAATTGGAAAATAAATTTCACAAAAGATAAAAATGAATAGGTAAACTAAGTTCAAACTTTATACTAATTAGTTGAGTTAAATTTATGTTTTTATGGAAACATATTATTTATTATTATGTGTTTGTAACTTTAATTTTAATTTATTTGATTTTAGACTTAGAATTAATATAAAAACACATGTCAATCTCTCTTATTCTATTGATAATTTGTCTGGAGTTTGTAAATGAATAAAAAGACAGATTGTTACCGTCTTTCCGTTTTTGAGTTTTTGTTGAAGACTTAAATAGCTATTTTCAATTTTAGTATTGAAAATAAAATAAAATATGTCATTATTCATTTTTTTTTGGTTTTAGATGAATTGTTTTCCTTTCATGATTTTTATTTCTATTCCCATAACTTTTAAATTCCCCACAAATATGTAATCTTGAAGTAAAACAATTTGGTTCATGGTAAAATAATGTGTAGGTTAGATTCATTTTTCATTAAAAAAATATGCTATCATGATTAAAAACAATTTTTTTTGAGAAATTTTACAAAATGCCACATGTCCCATGCCACTTTGCAAAAATGCCACTTTTTAGGAAGTTTTGCAAAAATGCAATTTTTGTTTCATATCCCTAAATTACCCTCCTTCAAAAACATCTCTCTCTCGTACTCTCTCTCCCTCTCTTTGCGATCGGGATCTCTCTGCAATCTCGATCTTGATCTCTCTAGGATTTCGATCTCTCTCTCGCTCTCACATAGAGAGATCACTACAAGAAAACTAGGCTGTTTCCGACGGATTTCCGACCGATTAGTGTCGTTGCAAATGCCGTCGGAAAATTCCGACCGGCGATACCGTCGGAAAATTCCGACCGGCGATACCGATCGAGATCTCTTTAGGATCTCGATCTCTCTCCCTCTTTCTCTCTCACACAGATCTGAATCTCAGATTTTTCTGGGAATCGGATTTTTCTGGGAAGTCGGTATTCGCTGTTACTGAATTGGATTTCGCCTCCATCATCGAGTCGGAATTACAATTAAGGTTATAATCTGTTTCTCTTTTTGATTTGATAATAAAGTTACAACTGTAAAAAATCCTTATAATTTCTCTATAAAATATATCAGATTAGCATTACAGGCGGCTAATCAAACTTAATTGATTAATAATTCAATTATAATCATGTTTTAAACCTTAAAAAAAAACTTATAAAATCCTTTAAAAATCCTTATAAACTCCTTTAAAAATCCATATAAGATCCTTTAAAAATCCTTATAAGCAAGCTTAGTTGATTAACAATTAATTTTAACAGGCATTAATGGTTGAGTTGTATTCTTTGTGTGGACTATGGAGGATGACGGATGACAGACATTGGGATTTTATGTTTGATGTTGAAAAGGGATCATCTCTTAGCTTGGTCGATGAAGATATTAGTTATAGTGATTTATTGCGGGTTGTGTCAGAAGATTTTGTTGTGTGCGGAAGTTTTGTCAAGCTTAGTTTCATGTTACTAGATAGAACACATCTTCCTCCGATGTATATTAGGAACGACAGGCAATTGCACGCATTCATGAACAAGTTTGTAGAGAGTGGAGGGCGCATTCACTTATATGTGTCTGTGGATGAGGTATGTTTTGATAACTACTTATGGAGAGATGTGATTTTCTGTTTTAGCATTCACGAACAAGTTTGTTTAATGTTTTTTTGAGACAGGGACAAACAAGCTCATATGCAATGATAGAGCAAAGCAACATGGAAAATAGAAACGAATATCAGTTTACGGCTGCTTCTACAGTTTAGTTCTACCAATTTTTGTGTTTCAATGTTATCTCTCTTTTTCTGGCTAAATAGATTTGTCAAGCCTTATGTATTTTTGTAGGCACAAATGAATTCAAATATATTGATAGATGAAGACAGTAACGAACTTTGTTTCACTGCTCCTAGTCCTGCTCCTGCTACTGCTCATGCTCCTGTATCTCACAATCCGAATAAGGTATTATTTTGTACAAACACCTTTATAAAACTACTTTATTATGCGTTTAAAACCCTTACAAATAGATTTTATAAAGCGTTTAATACCCTTACAAATTCTTTATAAAATCCTTATAAATTTCTTATAAATTCCTTATAAAATCCTTATAATATCATTATAAATCCTTATAATATTCTTATAAAATCCTTAAAAAATCCTTATAATATCCTTAAAAAATCATTTATAATTGTTTTATGTAGAGCATGTTTGGATCAGAAACGTCTGATAATCGTGTTGAACGGATGCCACATCAATTTACAACATCAGGGCTGGGTGAAAGTTGTAACGCCCGTGGACCAAAATGGGGATTTTTGGTTGGGTGTGGCGATCGACACAGGTGTGTATGTCGATCGACACGGGTGTTTGGACTTGGGAGAAGTCGGATTCTAGGTGTTGTGTCGATCGACACAAAGGTGTATGTCGATCGACACGAGTTGAAATCAGACCGTCGGGTTTGGTTCCAAATGCCCGGTTTGGTGGGCCGGTTTAGGGAACCCTAGGGTTCGATATATAAGAGACAGAGAACGCGTTGGGCCGCGTTTTTCCAGAAAACAGAGGATCTATTCAGAAGTTTCAGAGATTGAGAGAGTTTGAGAGGGATTTAGTGATTTTTGGAGAAAGATTGATCTTGGGAGGCCTGTTCTTGGGATTTGAGGAACGTGGGAGGATTGTGAGTGAGATTTTTGGATCAGGGAAGGAAATCGGGGGCTGTTCGTGATCGTTCTTCGCTCGTTCTTCGCGTTCTTCATCTTTTCAATCCAGAATCGAGGTGAGTGCGTGACTGTAGGCTTGTATAAGTATAGGGAGTCAATGGAATATGATTGCTTGGTGTTTTCGTGTGTTTGTGTGTGGATTTGTGCAGGAAACTCGACAGATCGCATCAGATTCGAGTCGTGTGAGGATTGACTCGTTTCTGGGTTCTGCGACATCGTGTCGATCGACACCGAGGTGTGTGTCGATCGATACGGGGCCAATGATCATCGACACCTAGTGGTTGTGTCGATCGACACAGTGTGTCCTGTCGATCGACACAGTGTATTCTGGACTGGTTTTGTTGCTTGTTCGTGTATGCTTGTTCTGTGATCATCCTGGTATTGTGTTGGTTGTTTATACTTGTATTTAAATAGCCTGTAGACGGGATGACCGCGTCGCTGAGTATTTGTGATAATACTCACGCAACTCTTTTTGCCATGTGTTGCAAGTAAAGAGAAAATGTGATCGTGGAATTGTGGCGAGGAAGGAGAGATGATCTAGGGTCTCACTTTCTGTTGTTTGAGTTAGAATTACTAGGATGTGGTAGTTCTGGAACCCCGATTATTTGTATTGAATTGATCATTGAATTGACTATTGAATTGGTTATTGGTTGGTTCTTTGAATTGGTTTAATTGTTTTATGTTATCCGCATGTTGTATTGACCCAATTGAGGATTATTATCTGTGATGATAATAATCTGATGGGAAAAATTTTAAATTTTGGGTCGGGTCGTTTCAAAAGTGGTTCTTCAAATTCATTTAGTAATGGTAATGAGTTGTGTTGTGGGATGAGTTTCAAGACGAAAAAGGATTTGTCTAGAGCGTTGAAGGCGTATGCAATAAAGAAAGACTTTGAGTTTAAGACCTATAAATCAGACAATTTTAGGGTTTTGCTAAGGTGCATTGATGAAAAATGTACTTGGAGCTTGCGCGCAACTAGGCTTCATGCCTCAGAAAGTTTTGTGATTCGCAATATAAAGGATGAGCATAGTTGTGATGGCTCACTAAGTAATTTTAATCATCGTCAAGCAACAGCAAAGACATTAGGTGAAATTGTGAGTCACCATTTTGATGGAGGAAAGAGTGGACTTAAGCCTAAACAGATGATAGAGTTGTTTAGGCATGATTTTGGACTTGGTATCCCTTATGCAAAGGCGTGGCGAGCTCAAGAGCATGCAACCGACCTTGCTAGGGGCACACCTATTGATGGTTATGAATCATTACCGAGCTTGTTCCACATGATAAAGTTAAAGAATCCCGGTACTGTGACGCAGTTAGAGGTTAATTCTTATAACAAGTTTAAATATGGATTTCTGGCGTTTGGTGCATGACTCAGAAGGTTTAGGTTGTTGAGGAAAGTAGTTATTATCAATGGCGCACATTTGAAAGAAATTTTTAAAGGGACTTTACTTGGTGCTTTAGCACATGATGAGAATTTCCAATTGTACCCTATTGCTTTTGGGATAGTGGATTCTGAAAATGATGCATCATGGGACTGGTTTCTGAAGATGTTGAAGACTGTTATCCCTGACGAGCCTGATTTAGTATTTGTGTCTGATCGTGTGGTGTCTATTGAGAATGGTCTCTTGAACAATTATCCACTTGCTCATCATGGGATTTGCAATTTTTATTTGCAGAAAAATCTTCAAAGCAAATTTCATGGTTCTGTGCTTACTCATGTTGCAGCAATGGCATCTAATGCTTACACAATAAATGACTTCGATGAAACTTTCAGGTATGTGATTATAAATTTATAAGCTTTTTAAACTTTTTTACTGGGGTTAAAAAAAGATTTAAAAAAATTTATCAAATCCTTATGAAAATGTTAAAAAACTCTTATAAATATTTATCAGTTATTATAACACACTGTTTTTTGTATTCATATACAGGGAACTCATGCTAGCAGATCCAAAAATGGGAGATTATTTGTGGAATGTGGGTTTTACAAAGTGGTCACGGGTTCATGCACCAGCCAATCGGTACAATATAATGACAACAAACCTGGCTGAGTCATTGAATTCCATGCTGAGGGATAGCCGCGATTATCTGATAATGTGTCTTCTTGAGACGATCATATCGATTATGACTAGATGGTTTCATGAGAGACGTGAGGAGGCTAGTAATCATAGGCATCCTGTGACAGGTAATGTGGTGAAAAGGATGAAGAAGGAATGTTCAGAACTGTCACGCAATCTCGAAGTTACTCAAGTTAATAGATCTGAGTTTGAGGTGAAAGGAGATCGGCTTAAACATGTTGTGTGAATTTTGGAGATAGGTCATGCACCTGTGGTATGTTTTCTATCGAAAAATTCCCTTGTGCTCATGGAATAACGGCTGCAAAACATGGCAATCTGATAAAGTACGATTATGTTGATGATTTTTACTCTACTGAAAGGTATTTTTTAGTTCTTTTTTATTATTGTTTACAAAACGTTAAAATACCTTATAAAGCTTATAAATATTAAACTTATAGGTGGAAGTTAGCATATTTAGAGAGTATTCGCCCAGTTGGTGATAGAAAGTTTTGGGATATTCCAGACGATGTTGCTGCTTTTGTTTGTAAACCACCTACTACTCGTGCTCCTAGTGGCAGACGGAAGAAAAAAAGGATACCTTCTGCTTGGGAGTATGGCAAGACTCGAACTAATGGCAAATCTTACAAATGTGGTAGGTGTGGCAATCTTGGACACAACAAAAGCTGTTGCGTGAATCCAATCAACTGGATATTTTAAGTTACAAACTTTCTCTTAGATACCAATATTTTATTTTTATTTTCACAACAGCTTATGTTATAAATATTTTATTTTTATTTTTTTATTTTTTTTGTTATACGGCATTAAAAAAACCTTATAAAAGTGTTAAAAAGCTTATAAAAGTGTTAAAAAACTTTATAAAAATGTTAAAAAAAACCTTATAAAACCCACGGCGTCGTGCTTTTTAAACAACAATTAAGATACTAACATAGATCAAACAAATTTTAAAATGGTCCTACAACAAAATAATAAGTATCGTGCTTTTTCAAAAGCATTTTAAGGTTGAAATAAATGAAAAACTAGGTAGACCAACGAGACCCACGGCGTCGTACATTCCTTGAGGATTCAGCTTCATCTCTCGGACGGGTTCTTACATTCCTTGAGCATCCAGCTTTATCTCTCGATCGGGTCCTGCAAAGAGAATGTTGAACTTGGACGTAACGAGCCTGAAGTTTTTCCAACCGGAATTTAGTTGCTTCAATTTCTTCCATAAAAAAATTCCGTTCATGTAGCAACTCTGATGGATTAACAGCCTGGACAAGCACCTAAATCAAACAAATAAGAAGAGTCAAGAGAAGTCAAGTTTAATTTTTTAGACAAAATCAGTTTATAAACTAAGTTATAAACCTATTAACAAAAATGTTGTAAGGCTGCAAAATGCACAAACCTGAGAAGAACTTCCAGTCACAGGCGCAACTGAAATCTTTCGTTGTCATAAGAAGAAACCTCTTCCTCATTACTTGTATCCAGAACTTTTTGAAAAAAATCATATATGTTACGTGCCATTACTAAATTCTCCATATTCTCTGCAAAATAAAGTTACAAAATGAAGTCTAATCAGAACTGTATTTTTTGCTATGAAAATATTTTCTGTGGGGGCTCACCGGGGGGATGTATGGGGCATTGAGAGATGTGTTTAATGACGTTTGGTCCATGACACGAGGGTGCAGCAATACGACAGTTTCCCTGAAATGTTCTTCCACCAAGTAGAGTGTTTCAGGGAACGATTCATCAGGAATCACATCCTCTGGTACAACTCCTACATAAAATATAGACATACAAAATTTTATAAGCATTTTGTACAAGTTTTTAAAAGATTTTATAAGGATTTTTTACAGATTTTATACGAGTTTTTAACAGATCTTATAAGAAGTTTTTAAAAGATTTTATAATGCTTTTTTATAGACTTTATAAGTTTTTAATAGACTTTATAATAGTTTTACATAGTGGGGTATAAGTGTCCATACCTATGTCTGACCAGTAGCTGCGGACTCTTCCAATTCCATCATGGATGATATAGAAATAATTTCCACCATCAGCACTTGCATCGAGCCACATAGGAGGATCAACTGGAGATCTTCCACCTTTGTGAAGTTGGAGGTCGAATCGTCGAGAATTGCCTTCAACACTAACAAGCCGAAATGAGTGTGCGACCATCTTCCCAGAGATATCAAACCCAGATAGGTCGGACAAGACTTGAAGAGAATGGATTAGTCCCCAAGCTCGGAGAACCATTTTTCTTGGTGTAATTTTCATCAATACACAATATTCTGTTAATATCCACGACAGATATCGCCGGAATCCAATAGCAACGCATGAATGATACACTGTTGTAGCAATCAATGTAGGAGCAGCCGATGGAGACAATTCTCGATCTCGATTTATTTGCACTTGTTTGTGCATGTTTGATATGGCCTGATATGCCAAGTATAAACCACTTGTTGAATTAGCCATCTCTCAATCAAGAATATACACTGAGTATATATCACTACAATGTGAAAACCATTAAAATTGTTAGTTTATAAATACGTTTAAAAATCCATATAAAAGTTTCAGTAAAAGCAATAACTCTAATATATTAAGCAATTGTGCAACCAACATTTCCAAAAACCAAATTTTCTCTCATATGGCAGATACGCAAACAAATATGTTTGATATGATGATTTATCTCTCATAAGACATCATATATCCGTTTAAAAGACTTATAACTCAACTTTTTTGCCCAGACCATTTGTTTCTATGGAACCGAAAACGGATTCATTTTTGAGATGCGAAAACCATGTTTATCGAAAAACCCATTTCGATTTTCATCCAAAAACTGTAAAACCCTTGTTTTTGTTTTCGGAACCCATTTTTTTCCTTCAAAACACTAGTTTTCGGAAAGAGATAGTGCGGAAAACTGTTAAAGTTAGTGATTTTTACCGATTACAAACCCGATTTCGCAAAGATCTGACCTAAATTGATAAAGACCTCCAAAATTTTTCTTAAAAAAATACAGTTTTTACCCTCGAAAACTTAAACTAAAATGCGACTACATTGTGAAATAGATAGCATTTAAGACTTTAAAGTTAGAGATTTACCTTTAAAAATGCAGTTTCTCCTTTCAATATTCTTTAAGTTTTGGTGACGGTTCGTTGTCTCACAGAAGAAGAAGAAGAAGTAGTAGTGATCTTTTTTTTTTTTAGTAAAAAAATAAAAAAGATATTAAGTGGGCCTTTTTTTTTAAGTTAGTGGGTTTTTTGTGTGGGCCTTCTTCACAACAGCTTAATATATAAATATAAGTGGACATTTTCTAGGATTTTTTTTTATTATTTTTTTGTTATCCGGCGTTAAAAATATTTTATAAAAGTGTTAAAAAAACCTTATAAAAATATTTAAAAAACTTTATAAAAATGTTAAAACAATCTTATAATAGTATTAAAAAAACCTTATAATAATGTTAAAAAAACCTTATAAATACACGAAGTAATTGGTCCGATTTTCTTGCCCTGTTAATCAGCTATTCAAATACTAACACAGATCAAACAAATTCATGTTTAACTTTACATAAATAGCTGCTAACGAATAGAAAAACCTTTACACAAAATTACGTTTAAACATTTGTTTCTCTAACTCGGCTTTCTCTCATATCTCCTATTCTACCCGTAAATTGTAATGAAATATTTAAGTAGGTATCTATTATGAAGATAACTTAAAAAAAACAAACACTTAACAAATCAACACACTTACATTCATACACTTGGTAATTTTTTCTACCAAGTATTTGCGATCTTCATCACCTTTAGACTGTTTGTCTGGATGAGTGATGATCAATGCATTTTTCTTCAATTTCTTCAACAGTTCAAAAGTTTCAACATTGCTTTTAGTAATTTTTTCCAACTACTATCGGGCCAAATAATATGGAATATCCAATCAAATCATAATTAGTTAGATATATTATAAGGTTTTTTGAAAGGGTTTTTTTACAAGTTTGCAAATTGCTTTCATTTGTCAATATAAAACATACCTCGTGCAATGTCAGCAGCAGGCGCCTGAATGTCTTATCCCTCGCCCAATCGTCGAATATTTTATCAATTGCCAGTTTTCGTTCTGGACTTAAAATTACCTTTTCAAGGCTCTTTGCCTGGCTTTGCTGCCCCTGGGAGCCCGACCCTTGGCTGTTTTTTCCCTGGCTTTCCTGCCCCTGGTAGCTCTGCTTCTGTGTGCCCAGTGCTTGGCTATTTTTTTTCTTGGCTTTCCTGTCCCTGGCTGGTGTCAGACATATACACAATATCTGTCTCTCCTTCAACCCTCTCATAATCACTTATGTCTATTGCTTCCTCATCCGATTGAAGTTCTGGCTCTTCCTCATCTGATTCAACTTCCTCCACAATCTAATTGTAAGATATATAAAAAAATTTGTAAGGCACATAAGATTTTTATAAGGCAGATAAGATTTTTATATTTATATCAAGGAATTCATACCGGATTGACATAAGAAGCATGAGTTTTCTCTTCTTCAAATTGATCTTCAACTCCCACATTTCCAACCGGATCAGTTGAAGTCTTTTCCCCCACAGCCTACATGTTTTGTAAAGGGTTAGAAAATTATAAAAGTAAACATCTTTATAAAACTTGTAAAAAAACGTTATAAAATGTTTAACAAAGTATTAAAAATCTTTCTAAAATCTTTATAAAATCCTTATAAAATCCTTAAAAATGTTTATAAAATCCTTAAGTGTTTTAGAAGATGTAATTCTTACAGTTTGGTTTATATTCTCCTGCTGTTCTTCCTCTCCTCCGAAAGCTGAAGTGTTGGGGGGGTCCTGCCTCGTCATAATCCTTGAAAACGAATTTAAAGAATCAATGTTAAAAGTTAGAAACTGTATAAAATATCTGTAAAAATGATTATACCTCAGTTTTTTATCTGTATTTTTTTCTTCAAACACAATTTCTACATCGTCACTTGAGTCATCAGAAGTCTGATGATCATCAACATTGATTGGACGATTGCCCTGCAAAAACAAATATATAATATAAATAACTATAGATACAATAGAAGATACAACATATAGATTTAATTTTTAGGGTTCATTTACCTGTTCCTGTTTGTGTTTGTCTTCGATAACTGATACGCTCAAATTTACCCTGAGCTACTCTCTCAAATTAAGAGATCGATGTAGTACTTAGGGATCGAATCCACAGGGAATCAAATCACACAATCAATTGGTGAATTCAAATTATGCTAAGTAAGAATGGACGAATGTAATAGAAACAAGTAAAAACGAGTGAATGATTATCAAGGTTCTTAAAATTCAATGAGACAAAAGGTTAGGCATTGGGTAATTCGCAGAAATGAATTGAAATACGGTCGTGTCGATCGACACAGTGATAAAAAACGGTTATGATTTTATTAAGAACAGTTCTAGAACTCAAACACGAATATAAAATCAATCAACTTTCGTTGCAGAGACTATATATGACTAAATTCCTAAATTCCAAATTCTTTTGCAAACTTAGTGAATAGAATCAAGCATTAATTTTAGGTTTGATTGTTCACAAAATTACTAAGCCAAATTTCTTTGCGAATAGATAATTTTGCTCACCTAATATTATTTCAGGTTGTTAATAACACTTTCGCATCTATTAAAGCAACCTCGGATATCCAATTTCAGTTGATCAATCCTAAAATTAGAGTTAAATCAACCTAGGTGAAGAACGTAAAGATAAATCCTAACAGTTTCAATCCTATCGTATTCTCATCAAGCCCTTGAATCCCCCTAACCTAACAAACAAACTACTCAGGCATAGACGATGTAAACATTATGAATGAATGAATAATTTGCATAAAAGAGATAGAGTAAAAGATACAGAGAGTTGAAATCGACGGAGTCTGGAAGTCTGAAATCTCCTAAGCTCTCCAAATCTCTTCTCTCTCAAGTCTTAATTAAAAACTAGATAAAAAAAATATGAAATCCTAAATAAAAACCATGTATAGTGTCTAAAATTTGGACTGGGCTTTCTGTAAACTTATGGGCTTTATGGGCCGCGAAGGAAATTCTTCAATCTTCACATCAGACGAGCTTGTGTCGATCGACACACAGGACCATGTCGATCGACACAGACTCGTAAACTTGACTCCAACTTGATCACTTCAGCTCTTCTTTCCTCGATGCTCCAAAATGCTCCAAAAGCTTTCATTAAGCTCCAATCGTCCAATAACCTACAAAGAATCTAAAAGACTCGACAAATACCAAAAAGACAGAACGAAAAGGACTTATATCATGGTAAAAAATGGGTAAAAACCATGAGCTACTCCCCGGCAACGGCACCAAAATTTGATACGCTCAAATTTACCCTGAGTTACTCCCTCAAATTAAGAGATCGATGTAGTACTTAGGGATCGAATCCACAGAGAATCAAATCACACAATCAATTGGTGAATTCAAATTATGCTAAGTAAGAATGAATGAATGTAATAGAAACAAGTAAAAACGAGTGAATGATTATCAAGGTTCTTAAAATTCAATGAGACAAAAGGTTATGCATTGGGTAATTCGCAGGAATGAATTGAAATACGGTCGTGTCGATCGACACACAGGTATGTGTCAATCGACACAGTGATAAAAAACGGTTAGGATTTTATTAAGAACAATTCTAGAACTCAAACAAGAATATAAAATCAATCAACTTTCATTGCAGAGACTATCTATGACTAAATTCCTAAATTCCAAATTTCTTTGCAAACTTAGTGAATAGAATCAAGCATTAATTTTAGGTTTGATTGTTCACAAAATTACTAAGCCAAATTTCTTTGCGAATAGATAATTTTGCTCACCTAAGATTATTTCAGGTTGTTAATAACACTTTTGCATCTATTAAAGCAACCTAGGATATCCAATTTCAGTTGATCAATCCTAAAATCAGAGTTAAATCAATCTAGGTGAAGAACATAAAGATAAATCCTAACAGTTTCAATCCTATCGTATTCTCATCAAACCCTTGAATCACCCTAACCTAACAAACAAACTACTCAAACATAGACGATGTAAACATTATGAATGAATGAATAATTTGCATAAAAGAGATAGAGTAAAAGATACAAAGAGTTGAAATCGACGGTGTTTGGAAGTCTGAAATCTCCTAAGCTCTCCAAATCTCTTCTCTCTCAAGTCTTAATTAAAAACTAGATAAAAAATATGAAATCCTAAATAAAAACCATATATAGTGTCTAAAATTTAGACTGGGCTTTCTGTAAACTTATGGGCTTTGTGGGCCGCGAAGGAAATTCTTCAATCTTCACGTCAGACGAGCTTGTGTCGATCGACACACAGGACCGTGTCGATCGACACAGACTCGTAAACTCGACTCCAACTTGATCACTTCAGCTCTTCTTTCCTCGATGCTCCAAAATGCTCCAAAAGCTTTCATTAAGCTCCAATCGTCCAATAACCTACAAAGACTCTAAAAGACTCGACAAATACCAAAAAGACACAATGAAAATGACTTATATCATGGTAAAAAATGGGTAAAAACCATGATATATCAATAACTTTTCAATTACCACAACACGGTTGAGAAGGTTGTCACATTTAGTCAGAATCATGTCAATTTTCTCATCCATACTCATTCATCTGCGTTGTGGATTTTCTGTCTCAGCTTCTTCACCTGATCGTTTCCTATTATAGACCGGAGAAGCATGAAACCTTGTACTGCTACTTCCAACTTCTTTAGTTGTTGGAAGTTCATCGATAGTGCCAATATTTACCCACCCATTCTTCCAGTCGGCCTTCTTCAATCTGTAACCTCCGTTAATAAGTTGAACAACATCCAACAGATCCTTGTCCTCATGATCTGTTGGCAAGACCAAATGACTGTACCCTTCAGGGTCACCGATAAAAATCAAAACTTTACCTGGCAAAAGATTTATAAAATTGTTAAAATTTATTACAAAATCGTGTATAACTGTGTAAAACAACTTTATAAAACTGTTAAAAACGTTACAAAAGATTGTTAAATTTTTTGATAAAATTTGTAAAAAACATTATAAAATCTTTATAAAATCTTTATAAAATCCTTATAAAATCCTTAAATGTACAGAAGATTCTGGTAAAGAAATATGCACCTTGGGATTCTCTGCGATTATTTCTATTTCCTTTTCCGTTGGTGTTTTGGTTTCTGTCCACTGCACAATCAGTGGCCGACGGTGAATATTTTCTCTTCTACCAAACGCATTACTTAGCTCCTCAACTGAAGCTAACGCCCATACGTGAAAGGCAAATGCAAAACCTTTGAGGGTTTGTTGTTTATTACTCATCAGTTTATCAGGATCAATCTTTAAAATGTCTTCAACCAATGATGTATACCCAATTCTGCCCCAACTGTAGCTGCAATACTCTTCAAAGGATGCACCTCTTTGCATATACAATGGCGTTAAATTATTAGACAGATTCTTCGCTTTCACCACCCACTCTCCTACTAAGAACACTGCTAGACGAAGCTTTTCGTTGTCCGTCATATCTGTGGCAGTCAAAGTTGTGAGGAGTTTCTTCAAATTTGTTTGATTCTTCATCCACGGGTCTATTACCCTCTCACATGACCCGCTCACCCTTGTATCTTCATAGGGTAATCCTGTTATCAGCACAAATTCTCTCAGAGAAAACCTCATTAGTTGCTCTCCGAAAAGAAACCACAACTCTTCTGATCTAGTTGTTGAAAGTCTTCTTTTCAAAATGTGAGAGCAAATATTTCTTGAGAAACATATGTCGTTTTGCAGCATGTACTCAATGATTGCCCCAAAACAACTGGCTTTTAGCCTTTCGAAGCATTCTTTGCTTAGAACATCCTTGAGAAACATATGTTGTGTTTTTAGCTCCATGCAAGACTATTCTTGGGGCTGTACCATTGTTTACAGCGTGATGGGGTACAATTGTTGCTGGCAGTTTCAACTTCTTTGTAGTAGTCATGTTGCTAATCTGGAAGAAAAATAAAGAAAACAAAAAATTAATCTCTCATACGCCATCATATATCCGTTTAAAAATCTTATAAATCAAAATTTTTTCCTTTAAAACAATAGTTTTCGGAAAGAGATAGTGTGGAAAACGGTTAAAGTTAGTGACTTTTACAGATTTACAGATCTGACCTAAATTGATCCCAATTTTTTTCTAAAAAAATACAGTTTTTTTCTTCAAAACATTAGTTTTTAGAAAGAGATAGTGTTGAAAACGGTTGAAGTTAGTGACTTTTACCGATTATAGACCCGATTACGCAAAGATCTGACCTAAATTGATAAAACTTCCAATTTTTTTTTCTAAAAAAATATACTTTTTATCTTCGAAAATGCGAATACATTGTTAAATAGATATCGTCAAAGACTTTAAAGTTAGAGATTTACCTTTAAAAACGAAGTTTTTCTTTTCAATGTTCTTCAATTTTTGGGAACGGTTCGTCTTCGCAGAGAAGAAGAAGAAGAAGAAGAAGTAGTTTTTTTTTTTGGTTAGTAAAAGGAAAAAATATAATATGTAGGGTACCGCAAATATATAACTGTAAGTGGGTCTTATTTGTTTTTTAAGGTACTGAGCTTTTTTGTGTGGACCTTTTTCACAACAACTTAATATATAGTGAAAACGGGCTTTTTTAAAATTGTTAAAAAAACGTTATAAAAATTATTAAAAAACACTTATAAAATTGTTAAAAAAACCTTATAAAAGTGTTAAAAAACCCTTATAAACGGGCTTATAAATTTGTTAAAAAACCTTATAAAATTGTTAAAAAAACCTTATAAAAAAATTAAAAAAACCTTATAAATATTTTTAACAGATCAAACAAATTCATTGCTGTTTGCATTCAACGGTTAACTGTACAATGTGTCTGTTGCCATAAATATTTCAAATTCATGTTTAACTTTACACAAATAGGTTCTAACAGATAGAAAAACCTTTACACAAAATCATGTTTAAAAAGAACTAAGGAAATTCTGTTAACTCATGGAAAATGTCAGCTGCTAACTTTGTTCTCATATCTTGAATGTTGACTTCTGCAAATTTGCTTGAGCATGGGATCCCCATTGAATAGCACTCAATTAACTTTAACATGAAGATTCCTGAATCTTCTAAAGTGCGACTCTGGTATACAAAATAAATATTATTAGGTTGTTAGTAATATTTTTTTTTTTAAACTTATAATTTACCTTTGGCAAATCCGTCTTTATGTTGACTTCATATGGAGACACATCCATTTGCTTGTTTTCTCTGATGTACCTTATGAAGTATGGAAGCATCTCAGAGAAAGCTCTAAACCTTTTTCTTGTCTTCTCCTGTGGAATATTAGGACGGGAACAATCTTGCACATTGATTTCCCAATTTAGCAAGTCAATTACAAGTGGCACCCAACACTTTGCCTTCACCAAATAGGGCATACAGATGACCACAATGTCTCTTCCAAAATCTTCTTTTTTGATCCCTTGTATTGGGAATTCATACCTTTCCTTACCGGCAACAAACAAAGCATACTCGTCATCAATCAATTTGAAGAATGACTGTTGAAGAATCACACATTCTTTGCAGAATAGGTCTGGATTCTGTTCCTTACGCTTATTAATCATCACCACAGCTACATCGATATGCTATCAAATCATTTATAAACATTTATACTTCAGTTTATACATATTTTAAACACAATTTTATAAAGGAAAAATAAATTATCAAAACAATACCGTTTGTTGGACAGCTTTGCCTGGCATCTCTAGGTATGTAAACCACTTTGAATCAACATTTATTCCATCGATTAACAGAGATCTACATTTTTTTTTATAAATGTAATTAGTTTTTGACTTTTTTAAAAATGCATATTTTTAAACAGATTTCTTATGTAAAACTAAACTTACTTTTTTTTCCACACGGTCTTCCATTCAGCTAATTTGGCTGCCCTAGCTGGAGAAACTTTCATAAACGGATAAATTGTTGGGTGCTTCTTTTTCCCTTCCGTGTAAGGGGACACATTTTTCAATGAGGGGATATGCTGTCATTTACTTCTCCTTTGCATGATGTCAGGGTTGTTAGCTTATTCATTTTCTCTAGTCCTTTTTCTCTCCTGCGTAGGGATCAAAATCTAGCATTAAAAAAAGGTTATAAAATATCGGATAAATTTCTGAATTTCAAATTCTAACCAAATTCTGCTTAGACTTTCTTGATGATCTTGGCTTTCTGTAGGATCGTGAATTCTGGATTTTCTTCTATGTTTCTATCCATCTTCTTGCCCTCCTTCGGACTGAGAACTTCTGGAGAAAGAAGGTTAAAATTTGGAGTGGAGAAAGAAGGAGTAGCTGATTTAGGCTGGAAAAATAGTATATCACATTTTAGACAAGTTTACAACAATATTTTAAAGTAAAACCATCTTAAAGATTTTATATATCTTTGTACCTTATTGTGTGGTTGTCTATCTTGTACTTTGGGGGCATTGTAATCATCATTGTCGTTTCTTTCTTCTTCCTCTTTGTCGTCATCTGCCACATAACTTGCGTCTTGTGTATTTGGCTCTCGAACCGAGTCTTCAAATGTGCTTTGCAAATTGATAACGTCATCATCATTGTTGAGCTATAGCACAGTTATAAAAGACTGTTTAATAGACTGTTAAAATACCTTTTATAAACTGTTGAAATACTTTATAAAATCTTTTTCTGTCAAACCTCTTCTTCTTGGCTCTTTGTCTGTTGTTTGTCATCCTGCAAGGAAAATGATTGATCCAGTAGTTGGGGAGAGAATGCAAGATCTTTTAAGATGTTTTGAAAATCCTTACAAAATCCTTATAAAATTCTTACAAAATCGTTATAAGATCCTTACAAAATCTTTATAAATCATTATAAAATCATTATAAAATCTTTACCCCTTTATCTTGGCTCTCTTTTTCTTGGGCCTCGTTCTCTTGTTTCTCGCTCTGCAAAAGGAACAGATGGAAAATGAGTAAAATTTTATTAAAAAACATTGATAAATAAAAAATTTGTTACAGTTACCTCTCTTTGTTCATTTGTATTGATTCCCAGGACCTGCTCTACTGCTTTTGTGACACCCCAACCCGTATTTTCAAAAAATTTCGACCTGGATCATTATTATCACCAATAGTGATCCTCAACGGTCTAATTAATCGTAAACAAGACAATGCAGAAAAATAAACGATTAAAAACAATCACACACGAATATCATTTAATAATCCCATAATTATTAAATTAACAACATTAATCCACAATAACCACACAAGACGAGTCGCTAGATCATCTCCTCTTCTCGGCCCAGATTCCACGTCTACACTTTATCTTTACCTGCATCACATGGTTATAAGAGATGCGTGAGTATTATCACAAATACTCAGTGAGACGGTCATCTCGTCTACAGGCTATACAAATATATAGATATAATAATTGACACAATACCAGGATGATCAAACAACAACCAATTCGCACAAACCGCAAGGAAACAACACGAAACAACACATTTCGTGTAAAAACAACCCGTGTCGATCGACACACCACCCTGGTGTCGATCGACACTAACTCTGACACTCATGTCCATCAGCCCACCATCCCGGTAACCAGCCGACACCGTGTCGATCGACATGACCTACACGTGTTGATCGACACGACGAACCCAAAAACTGCAGATCGTAAATCTACACAAAAAACCACCAGAAACAACATGAATTCAACCCAAACAACACACAATCGCATTCTATCAATTGCTTATATATATATGAGCCTACGGTCACGCACTCACCTCGATTCGAGAAGAAAATCGGATCAAAACGCTCAAGAACACAAAGAACGGACGAAGAACGCGAAGAACGGATCTTCCCGGAAATTGAAAACACCACCACGACACGAATCACGAACACCACACGAATACACGCTCACCAAGGATCAAGGAAATGGAACAACAATCCGAAATCTCGCAAAAATCCTTTAAAAACCCGATTTATGATAATATCCCCAAAATCTGTTCTCAACGCAATGTTCTAAGCTGCTAACGTGTGTCGATCGACAGACACCTCTATGTCGATCGACACGACCAAATATTCCTCAATTTGGTTCGCAGTCGTTACAATTCTCCTCCACTAACACGGATTCGTCCTCGAATCGTGCGAAGCCATTACCCTACGGTTAACACATCCAATATCAGCCCTCAGGTCCACCCCGACCAACTCAATTAATATCCTCACTACGGATTCATCCTCTGGCCCCACCCGGCTAGCACTACCTGAGATTACCCCCGATCTCAATCACCTAGTCCCGACTCACTAAGGTTGACACTCTCGTCCAAAACCCGATCAGATTCTCCCATAATTAACAATGCAGCGCTCGCCGATGCATATCAGGGTTGTCCGATTGACTACGCAACTATCAAACAAGAACATGCCCGACCAACCGTAGACCCAGACTTAGACCAAAAATGTTACATAATTTTTACCAGGATTGTCTGAACTAAAGTTCCAAATTCGAATAACAACCCTAGACTAAACACCCCCACCTGACCAAAACCGGGTCAGCACCACTTAAGATCACTTCTGATCTCTGAAGTTCATCCAGTCTCATACTTATAATCGCACTTACATGTACTATTTCTCAAACTCATATCTCTATACACCACTCCACTCGCAGGATCGTCACCCTACAAGCTCTCTCATATCCATATCCATGATCATCAAATATTTTCGCGTCACTGCCTTTATGAGAGAATTTTTTTTTGAGAATTACCACTTTTTGAAATGCCAGTTTTTAAAAATACCACATTTTCAAATCTTAGCAAAAATATTAATTTTTTAAAATTATTTATTTATTATATTATTTATGTTTGGGTTAACTATGTTTATTAGAATTTAGTTTTGAGGGTGTAGGGTTTGTTAAGGGTAAAAAAAAATTTAAGATTTAGAATTTTAAATTTAGACTTTAAATATCTATAATTTATGGCATTTTGAAAATGAACAATCCAATGTGATATTTTTTAAAAGTATGACATCCAAAATATTATTTTTGCAATAGTTCATTTATGAGATTGACAGCTATCACTACAAGAAAACAGACAGTGACCGACAAGCTTATTCGTCGGTTACTCGTCGGAAAAGGGCCTAACTGACGGAGAACCGACGAAAATATGGTCAGAAAATCAATTCCGTCGGTTTTTCGTCGGTTATAACCGACGAAAAAATGATGACCCGTAACCGACGCTTAACCGACAGTAAACCGTCAAATAATTCCGATGACTAACCGATGGTTATACCGACAGTAAACCGATGGATAGCCGATAATATGTAACCGATGGTAAACCGAGTAATATAACCGACGGGTATATTTTTACAAAACCGACGCAAAACCTACGGGTTTATTTTGTCAAAACGGACGGAATACCGACGGGTTATTTTATCACAACCGACGGAATACAGACGGGGTTATTTTATCAAAACCGATGGAATACCAACAAATTAAACCAACAATAAACCGACACTACTAATTTTCCAGGTAAAATTATATTTCTTATAAAACAATTAAATGAAATAATAGAATTAAAATTATAAATAATATTAATAATATTTTAAATAATAAATTATGAAATTATCCCAAATAAAAAAAACTACGGGTTTTGAGGCGAGTATGGGTTTGGAGGTAGGTTCATCCGTAAACCAAGCATCTCCTATCTGAAAGATTCAAAACTGCGTCTGTTCGCCTCTCGATCGTCTTCCATTTGCTTCTCCAAAGCTGCAATCCGCTCATCTCTTTCTTTCAGAGATTCCTCGAGGGCGGCGTGGTCGATGCCACAAGATCTAGCAGATGAAGATGATCGCTGAATTCCCATTAGCTTTCCTAATCCATAGATGCGACCCTTTCTTGTGGGTGCTTCCTATAAGTTTGTATGGAAAAAGATTAGTAAATTTTAATAATTAACATAAAAAAACAAATTTAACTTAAATTTTTTAAAATTACCTCTCTAACGATGTTGTTGATAACCTCTATGGATACGTCTTCTGGAGTCGAACTTTGGCTTTCCGCAAACTCCACAATCCTCTTCCTCGAAGACTCAAGAATTTCTCTTGCAATGGGATCGTCTATTTGTTTAGTTTTTTTGTTGGTGTGCATATGCTCCATCATATATAAATGTGAAGGATACACACCATTTTCGTCGTACTATTATTAATTTTAAAAACACGATTAGTTAGAAAATTATTAAAAATAAAAAATAAAATATAAAGAAGTTGAAACACTTACATATTTTTGTTCACGGGTCTTGAAGCTCACTGATCCAGAATTGTGTTTAACAATTCCTTTTCCACCTCTATTGCTTAACCGATTCTTAGAGTTTGTCGTTGATGTTGCACTTGTTTCCGGTTTCACCCAATAAAGCTTCAACCCTTTAAACACCTCTTCGTTCACATTCCTTGGTTTTTTCCCCTCTTCCACCTTTGCTTCCACTCGTTAATTTTCATAGTATAATATCTCTGAATGTCTTTGTCAAACTCCATACAAGGTAAATTCTTGCTATAAAGAATAAAATAAACAATTGTTAGTAGTTAAAATTAAATAAAATTTGTAAATTATTATTTAAAATTTAATTACAGCAAATTGTCTAAACCAAATATCTTTTTCTGTTTTTGGCATGAGATTGAATAGTGGATAGGGTTCCTTCAAGAGTCCTTGCATCACTCGCAGGTAGCACTTTGAAATGCCATTGTGCGAATATCCAAACCTAAAAACGTGAAACAAAAATGTTAAAAACTATGTGGTTTCATTAATTTGAAAACCAATATTAAAAACTTAAAATTGACTTACCATGTAGATTTGTTTACTCGTAGCTCAGGGTCCAGAATTGTCAGTCGGTTTCGTCACGGCTGCGACACGAAATCCTCGATACTCATCTCCATCGGTGGAATAGGAGTATCGCTCTGAGTATCGGATTGCGATCCACTCGCTCTATCCGCCGGTTCTTGGGTCGAGCGGCCCAATTGACTCGTCATATAATTTTCACCGTAATCCCTTTAATAAATTAAAAATTTGTTAAATAAACAGTATAGAAAAGAATTCAGATTAAAAAAAATCAATGCTAATATTAATTCTAATTGCAACCGTAAAATTTGAAAAAAATCATAGTGTTCAATAAAATCGCAGAAAAAATAAAGCCATTTCGTCCTTTTAAAAAAATATAATTCTAAAATCAAATTAGTATTAATAATTCTTAAATTAGTAACAAACTATATAATTCACAAAAAATCACCTATACGTATTTTTATTTAAATCCTAATAAATTTTATAAATGTCCAAATTATATAAATCGACCAAACAAATTTAAGGAATATGTTGTTTAAAGATCGATCGATCTTAGTCACGATCGATCGATCCAGAAGGTGAGTAAATGCTCAAACTCATCGGCTCGTTCCAAGATTGACCTAGCAGCTCTGCGCAGACCGGATCGATCGATCCAAACCAACCAATCGATCGATTCTTTTCACCCACATAGATATAGATAATGTACCACCATCTCCCAAACTCGAAACTTTAAAACCCCCTTCATGAACCAAGAACCAAAACCGGATGGAAATAGTGCTTCAACTAAAAACCAAATTAACAAACCTAATCTTAACCAAATCAACCAAATCTCTAGAAATTACACATAGAGGAAGAAATCTTACATCAATTGGTCGTGTGGTGAGAGATGCCGCCGACGTGGGTAGAGAGGGAAGTAGAAAATTTGTTTTCTGTCTATGGTTGGTTGAGCCGCTAGAGAAGACTTACTGCTGATTTGAGCCGGAGGAGAAGGAGGAAAACGATGGAGGTTTCAATTGAGCGGATTTGAGAGAAAATTGCAACACAATGTTTCTTTTTGAAGGCGATAATGGCGATGAGGCTGGCAATAATGGCGAGGAGGAAGAAAGGTGGGTTTTTATTTTATGTTTTATTCCCTAAAACGACAGAAAACCGACGACATATAAACATTCCGTCGGTTTTGTTAAAAAAAATAATTTATTTATAACCCAAACCAAGGAAAAACTCACGAATATACAAAAAATATAGTTACACAGTAAATGGCGCGGTGTGAAATTTTTTGGGCGAAATGTACGCGGGGATATAAATTCGTAGAAATGACAGAAACTCGACATAATTCTTTTTTTTTGTCAATTTAATTGATATGAATTTATGTGAAACCGACGGAAAACCTAGAGATAATTAACCGACGCAAAACAGACAGAATAAGGGTTTAGGGTATAAGAGTATAGGGTTTAGGGTTTGGAAGTAAAATTAGACTTTGATGATGATTTACCATTTAACTCTCCAATTTAGAGGTTTCACAATCTACTTATATCATTCTTTAAACATTTTAAAAATAAAAAATGCAAATCACAGATATAACTATATAAGTATACATAACACTTATACCATTAGTTTTTAATTTCATAAGAATTTACAAAAGCCTCTATTTTATATCTTTTTAATGTTGGTATGAAGTATACGGTAGTTGGAGACATCAATAAAAGTTAATAACTACTTGTTTTGATAACACGAATTTATATTTGGATCCCTAATTATAAATGCATCGGTTATTTGTCGGTTTTAATTCATCATACCTGTAAAAAAATGGCGTATCGATTATTTGTCAGTTCTGTATGGTAAAATTGACAAATCACCGACAAATAAACCGGGTGTCATCGGTTTTACATCGGTTTTCGTTACCATAACCGAGGAAAAACCGACGGGTTGATACCCCAAACTCGCATCCATCGGTTTTCTGTCGGTTATACCCTAAACTCTTATAACTATTTATACCCTAAACCCTAAATGCTTAAGAATATTTAAACCCTCCCTAAACTCGCATCCGTCAGTTTTCCATCGGTTTTACCCCTTAAAACCGATGGAAAACCGACGGGTTATACCCTAAACTCGCATCCATCGGTTTTAAGGGGTAAAACCGATGAAAAACCGACGGATGCGAGTTTAGGGAGGGTTTAAATATTTTTAAGCGTTTAGGGTTTAGGGTATAAATAGTTGTAAGAGTTTAGGGTTTCGTGAAAATAAATAGTTGTAAGAGTTTAGGGTTTAATGTTAAAGAAACAAAAGTAGAACAAATCGCAACTAAAGTATTTGCGGATTGGTCTCTTATAACAAATTATGAGTTCAACAGGCTGGGTATAATCTGGGTACTCTGGAAGGCAGATACGAGACTTGTGCCTATTTTCAAAAGTGGTCAAATGATCACGTGTTCAGTCTTGTTGCCGAGACGTGATGATGAAATTCTTTGCTCATTCGTTTATGCATCGAATTTTGTAGAAGTGAGAAGGTTGTTATGGGAGGATATTAGGCATCATCATGACTCTCCTATGTTTCGGAGTAAACCATGGATGATATGTGGTGACTTCAACGAGATTTTGGACTTGGAGAAGCACTCTAACCATGTGGACTTACCGCAAGTCACACAAGGAATGAGAGACTTTCAAGATGCGGTTCGGTATAGCTCACTCGTAGATCTTGGATATCAAGGTCCTCTTTTTACGTGGTGCAATAAGCGGGAGGAGGGGCAAATTTGCAAAAAGCTGGATAGGATTTTGATCAACAACATTTGGTTCAATGAATTACCAAAATCATATGGGGCATTCAAACCGGGAGGATGCTCTGACCATACACGAGGTTGTATCTCTTTGGAGAAGGAAATAAGAGGCAGAAGAAGGCCTTTTAAATTCACAAATGCGCTTGTGAAGATGCCGGAATTCAACAACATAGTCAAGGATATTGGGAGAGTATGGAGCCTTTATTCGTCTCAACTTCGGCTCTATTCAGGTTCTCGAAAAATCTTAAAGGATTAAAACCATTACTTAGATCGTTGGGTAAGAAGAAGAAGCTAGGGGACTTACCACGACGGACAAGAGAAGGTTTTTTGGAGCTATGTGACAACTTGCCCCATCCGAGTGAGACAACAATGAAGGAGGAAAAAAGGCCTATACGCGTTAGAGCCGGTTATCAGAATTGGAGGAGGAGTTTCTCAAACAAACTTCTAAGTTACATTGGTTAAACGTGGAGGACCAAAATAATACGTATTTTCAAAAGGCGGTGCAGATACGAACGATGAGAAACACTATCAGAGAAATACGATTGGAAAGTGGGGAGATCACTAATAACGATGCTGAAATAAAGCATCAGGCTGAAAGGTATTACCAAAATCATCTAACACATGACCCGGAAGATTTCAAGGGTATGTCAGTTGAAGAACTGGGTGATATAATTGACTTCCGCTGCTCGGAATTGGATTGCAATATACTTGAGAAACAAGTAACAGAGGAGGAAATTAAAAAAGTGATCTTCGGAATGCCAAACAATAAATCACCGGGACCGGATGGTTTTACGAGTGAATTCTTTAAAGCGACATGGGAAATCAATGGTAAGGATTTTGTGACAGCAATCAAATCCTTTTTCGAAAAAGGATTTCTTCCTAAGGGTTTAAATTCAACAATCCTCACTCTTATACCGAAAAAGGAAGGGACCATCGAAATGAAAGACTTTCGTCCGATCTCGTGCTGTAACGTGCTTTACAAGGTTATTTCCAAGATACTTGCGAACTGCTTAAAGGAGATACTACCAAAATTCATTGCCCAGAACCAATCCGCATTCGTTAAGGAAAGGTTGCTAATGGAGAATGTGTTGTTGGCAACGGAACTCGTGAAAGATTACCATAAGGACTCGGTTACTCCGCGTTGTGCTATGAAGATCGACATCTCCAAGGCCTTTGATTCTGTATAATGGTCTCTTCTGTTGAACATCTTGACCGCGTTGCATTTCCCAGACAGATTTGTTCACTGGATAAAACTGTGTATCTCAACAGGCTCCTTCTCGGTACAAGTAAATGGGGAGCTAGCGGGTTATTTTGGTAGCCAACGCGGCTTAAGGCAAGGGTATTCTCTCTCTCCATACCTCTTTGTTATCATCATGAATGTTTTATCTAACCTAATTGATTAAGGAGCAGCAAACAACGCATTTGGCTACCATCCGAAATGTAAGGTTGTAAATTTAACACATTTGTGATTCGCCGATGATCTTATGGTATTTCTTGACGGGAACAAACGCTCGGTGCAAAACGTTCTCAGCATATTTGAGGAGTTCGCGGGTGTATCAAGACTCCGAATAAGCTTGGAGAAGTCATCTATATATCTTGCAGGAGTGTCTACTCAAGTCAAAGAAGACATCACCACACGGTTCCCATTGGAGTTGGGAAAACTACCAGTTAGATACTTGGGACTCCCTCTGATAACAAAGAGAATGACATTGAATGATTGTTTGCCGCTTATTGAAGCTATACGCAACCGGATCAGTTCATGGACAGCACTTTTCCTATCATATGCAGGCAGATTGGAGCTTCTTAAATCGGTAATTGCTAGCATTTGTAACTATTGGATCTCATCTTTTAGGCTACCAAATGGATGCCTAAAAGAAATAGAGAGATTGTGCAGTGCTTTCTTGTGGTCAGGGCCAGAATTAAAACAACGAAAGCAAAGATTGCTTGGAGGGTTTTATGCAAACCGAAAAAGGAAGGAGGCTTAGGCCTGAAATCGCTCAAAGAGGCAAATGAAGTGTCTTGTCTTAAGTTGATTTGGCGAGTTGTTTCATCGACTCCTTCTCTATGGGTTACTTGGGTATGGAAAATGCTGCTATGGAAACACTCGTTCTGGTCAATCAAAGAGGACACGCAAAGAGGATCATGGATGTGGAGGAAATTGCTAAAATTCAAAAACAAGGCAAAAACTTTCCACAAAGTGGAGGTAATGAGCGGAGCAAACACATCGTTCTGGTTTGACAATTGGTGCCATTTGGGGGAGATTATATCAAATCACAGGAGAAAGTGGCACAAGGGACCTTGGTATTCCTCTCTCCGCTATCCTACAAACAGTCATTCAAAGCTCACGTCACCAGAGGAGACATAGAGTCGATCACCTAAACATGATCGAAGTGGAAATCTCAAAAATACAGCTTAAGCCAAGGACGAATCAGCGGGATGTATCACTTTGGCGCTTCCTTCGAGGAAAGTTCAGGAGAAGATTTTCTACTAAAGAGACGTGGAATGAAATACGTACCCCTCAGGCGGAAGTCTTATGGTATGATAGCGTTTGGTTCCGTTATGCAACTCCGAAATACGCATTCCTCACTTGGGTGGTATGCCACAACCGACTTACCACCGGAGATCGAATTCATCAATGGGGACAAGGAAATGCTAAGGAATGTGTTCTATGTGGTGTTGAAGATGAATCACGTGATCACATCTTCTTCGTCTGCGGTTACACCTCCACGATTTGGAACAACATCGGAAAGCCATTGATGGGGACAGCTTTCTCAACGAGTTGGAATCAAATAACACATAACATCAACAAGTCCCAACTTTCAACAATCGAACTGTTTCTTCTACGATATGCACTTCAATCATCGATCTACCATATCTGGAAGGAAAGAAATAGTCGACGACATGGAGGACAACCACTTCCGGTCAATCAGAAAATCAAACTCATTGACAAGAGTGTGAGAAATAGAGTGAGTTCGGTAAGGCGATTGGGGGATCGTGGGTATGATAATGGGTTGTTAGCATGGTTTGGAACCAGGAATTTGTAACCGTAAAAGGCCGATCTAATAATGCTTGATGAAAAATCATTGTAAAAACGTTTTTTTGTGTTCGAATAAATTTAACATTCCATTCAAAAAAAAATATTGAATTGACGCTTATTTGATGATGATTTAAAATTTAAGTCTATAAATTATCCAAAAATATTATATAATAACAAGAAAATTAAAATAATAATATAATCCAATACACATTATAATAAACTACTCCGAATCAGAATAATTAGAAGGAATTGAGTTCATCATCGTCAAACTCTCCTACTGATTGCTCAGAGTCTTCGTGAACTATATCATCTGTGAAGATAGTGAAGTCAACGACAAGGTCGACTTCAAGAGAATGCTCAACCGGGGCCATTAAACCACTTCCGCTAGGTTGCAAAGGCTCCTGATCGGCAACTCCATATAGTGTTCCTCTTGGATTTATAGGTGTTACAGTCAACCAATGATCTATCCGATTTGTGACTTGTGGGTAGCGAATGTAGGAAACCTAAATTTATAAGAAAATGTTATTTCGCAAAAATTAATAAAGTTCATAAAAATTTAATTTATGTGAATAATGAACCACATATTTATACTTGATATGCTTGTGATGCAAGGATGAAAGGGTCATATTTCATTAGTCTTCATCGTGAGTGGACCGATATAACTCCGAACTTGTCAATTCGAACACCAGTATCAATAACGGGATTGTACCAATCGCAGAGGAATACAATGCACCTTAAGTTGATCATGCCAGGATACCAAACTTCTAGTATCTCTCTAAGGATACCATAATACACAATATCATCAGATGTCGATGAGATACCATAATCCACTGTTGTTCTCTTTGACCCCTCCTCATGAATCCTAAATGGGTATCCCCTCGTACAGTATCTCGGGTATGAAGTTACATTGTAGTTAGGCCCGTTTATGAATTCTAATAACCATGACGGAAATGATTGACCTTTCTCACCTCTTCTCTGACCTGTGATAAATTAATTATAATTTAATTATAATTTCGGACATGTAATTTTTTAAAAATAATAAATATATAACAGTTACATAAAATGCAAGCCAAACAGAAAAATCTCCCTCTTTTACTTTCTCAAGTTGTTCTTCAGTGTAACCCGTGTAGTAGGTGCGTATTAAGGCCATGTAAACCCTACATCAAACTTATTAGTATTTTATAAAAAATATAACCTTTAAAAAATCATAATATTAATTACCTTTCATAATGCAGAATATCCTCACAATTGTTGAGAATATACCTATGCAAATGCGTGTACTCCTGCTCTATAAGTTTTTGTTTCTTTCCTTTCCCACTTAAGCGACCAATTTGTGTAAACAAGTTAGGTACGTAGAGAGGATAACTTGGTCGTTCGCCTCCATCATCGTGGCGAGAAGGCTTACGACTCTTTGTTTGAACCTCAGATGAAAAGTAATATTCAGCAAAGTGTGAAACTTCTTCGTTTATGCTCTGCGAAACAATGGAACCCTCGACCTTGCTTAAGTTTTTAACCTTCTTTTTTAAATGGAACATATAACGCTCAAAAAGATACATCCATCGATATTGAACAGGGCCTCCTAATGCTACTTCTCGAAGGAGGTGAATTGGTAAATGTTCCATAACATCAAAAAATGACGGTGGAAATATCTTCTCGAGATTGCATAATATTTGCATTTAAATTGCGGAATATTTAAATTGCGGATACCGTCAGATGTAAGCAATCTTGTGCATAAATCTCGGAAAAAACTACCAACAGCTGCATAATTAAAAAAAAAATAATTATAAAAAAATATTGGTATGAATAATTTACCTAATTAATTATAAAAATTATTTGGTAAATATAATTTACCTGCAATAGCTTCATGAACGTTCAGTGGAAGAAGATGTGCAAAAGCAAATGGAAGTAGGCGTTGCATCACAACATGACAGTCATGACTTTTCATTCCACTAAACTTTCATTCTGCAAGGTCAACGCAATTTCGTAAATTGGATGTGTAACCATCAGGGAACTTGACACTACGAATAATCCAGTCGAAGAACGCTTGCTTTTTTGGTACTTCTAAACGATATGTCGGTATTGGAAACTTCCCATCTAGTAGTACTTCGAGTTGCGGTCGTGAGCATATATTTGTCAAGTCTAATCTAGACTTTAAATTGTCCTTTGTCTTCCCTTGTACATTTAGGACGGTGTTCATAATGTTGTCGAAGAAATTCTTCTCAATGTCCATGACGTCCAGATTGTGCCTCAACAAATGGTCTTTCCAGTACGGCAAATCCCAAAAGATACTCTTTTTGTGCCAATTGTGATTCACACCAGCACCGAATAAATTTGAATGCCCTTTCCCACCAACATCAGGAGTCCTCGATGCTCCAAAATCCCGTAACTGAATCAAAATATCATCACCATCTGCTGCAGGAGGTGGAACATCATTCACTCGCTTGTTCTTCGTAAACAAAGTCTTGCTACGACGATAGGGATGATGCGGAGGTAGAACGCAAAACTAACACATCCGTACATAACAGACTTCTGATGCAATCTACCCAAAAAGTCAATATTCTGGTCAATGCCAGAATATCTGCAGTCTACTGGAAAAGTCTGCTATATAAAGTCAAAGTTTTGGTCAAATGCAAAAAATAACCCATATTCAAGTATACTTCATGTGCAGTCTACGAGGATTTTTTTTGTTATCAAAGGAAAACAAATAGACTTCACGAGCAGTCTACTTTGAATATTTTTAAAAATAGTCAATTGGAAATTTAACTTTTCATTGACTAGTAGACTTCTGGTGCAGTCTGCCAAAACGAAAAATACGGTTTTTAGCTCCGTTTCTGTCCTAGAGCTCATTTTTTGCTCCTTCAAGCTCTTGAAACTTCTAATATGACCTTTAACAAAGAAGCCCACCCGTCATTTATGCAAAAACCATTGAAAATCGATAGACTATGAGAAAAAAAAAATTAAAACCCAAATTTAGATAGTTTTTTTGGATAAAATTGGAGAGGAAATGGGTGAGAAAGAAGTTATGAGCTCACAAATGAAACTGTTATCCACGAGAAATCAGTTGGGAAAGCATTTAGAGCTTGATTTTGGTTGTTCATGGTGATTGGAAATATTGATGATAATAGCATTTTTGTAAATAAGTTGATATATTTGGGTGTTTATTTAATAGTTTTGAATGTCTGATTTAAAATAAAAAATAAAAATAATTCAAATATAATGACATTTCTGTAAATAAGTTAAATCTTATGGTTGATTTGATAAAATTTTGAGGAAAGAGAAAGTGAGATTACATTTGCAATTGACCTCAAATTTAAAGTTATTTAAAGAAGCTTCCCTATTTATATTGCTGATTTAATTTGTTTTTCATGTAAAGTTGTGTCTGGGAAAGCGTTAAAAACATGTAGCATTATTTTATTTATGGAAGCTTATGAAGAACATGCGTGCGTGCAGGTATTATCTCAACCCATTAGTTTTGGCCATGGACGAGTCTCATGATGCCTTTACATATTATTATTACATGGTCTTGACTTCTTGTCTTTAGAACGCGAACATCCTCAGACCTAGCTTCTCAACAAGAGAAGTAGAAGTAGTAGCCGTAGTAACATCAGCAACCTTTTTAAATATGAATAGTAACCTCTTAGCATTATCATTGGTGAGAACTAGTTGTCGTTCACCCAACCAACTACCCCCTGGCTTGGTTCCAATGTTTCCGAAGGTGTTGCTTAACTTGTAAGTGTTAGCTCCTTCAGCCTTCTCGACGAAAAAGCTGGCATTTCTTGTCCTTTCTATACCACTGAGGATAATCAGAGGCTCCTTGGAGACGTCTGACAATTCTGTCGCATTGGCTACCCATAAGTTGGAAACGCAGACCGGCCTGGTGGACTTGAACTCGATCATATAACTAATCGTTGTTCTCACGAAGTTGTCTTGCAACGTGTATAGATGAATGAAGCGAACTGGTACGCCCGGTTGGTCTGGATGGGGTGCTTGGGTGATTGCAAGTGGACAATAGCGTACAATTGCCGGGGCTGGGATAAGACCACCACCGTTGTTACTCGCGGTCTTGACCGGCTGAATGAAGTACCATTGACCGACTTCGACCGAGTTTCCGGCAGAGTCTTTCAATACTTCCCGTCCTTGGGTGCATACAACCAAGAAGAGAGTAGTGAGAAAGGAGAAGATTGAAAGTTTGTTCATTGTGTTTTTTTTTTGTTTGAGTGAGTTGAGTCGTAGAGAGCACACACATTATTTCCGTATTTATAGGAAGTTGAAGCCTCTGCGATTAAAAGTAAAACCGTGTGAAGGTAAAATGAATAATACTCTATCTATCTGTTTCAAAATATATGTTATTTTGACTAAAAGTGTAAATATTAAAAAACTATTTTTTTTCTAAAAAATATCATTATATATATATATATATATAACTAGGTGATTCTCCGCGTAATACGCGGATAAAATAATTTCTAATTTCCTAAGTATCAAACTAATTAGAAAAATTTCATTTCATGGTTAAATATTACCAATAGTATTCGATTAAAATTGTCGTCCTCTTAGATTTTCATCTTCTTCTTTTTTTTTGGTAAAACAATTTTTATCTTCTAAATCTTAATTTACTAAATGAATTTTTTCATGTGTTATATTTTATATAGCTCGTATTCTTTCACTATTTTTAATTCTTATTTTTCTGAAAAAACAAAACAAAAATAGTTAAAATAAGCATGATTTTGAGTAAATTTTGAATGAGGATAAAAAATTGGTAAAATAATAGTTAATATCTCATTATCTTATTGTTCTTTAAGATCACGATTACATATATATATATTTTTATTTTTAATTTATAATCACAATAATAATTTGTCTTTTGATTATTTTTTTATATGGCCAAATGTTTCTTTAAAATTTTTAATTTAAAATTGATTCGTATTTTTTTTAAATTCTAAAATAAATGTTTGCAAATATTTTTTCATGACAATCAAAAATTGAAAAGGTATGAAATTATTTCTCTCTTGCCATGTCATAATTCTTTCTAGCCATGTCATATTTTATTTGAGAGAGTGAATGTGGAGATGACACGTAAGCATCTTCTCACAAATCACTTTCCAATTAATATATAAGGGAGAAAATAATTTAATCAATAAAAAACGATTGCAAAATACTATTTCTCACACAATAGTCAATAAAATTAAAAAGTATCGATGATTATCAAAACAACTTATATTTTAAAACAAAAAAAACTTTCAAAATAACTTATATTTTGGAACACAGAAAGTAGATATTGTTGTCTATAGAAATTTCCGCACGAGGAAAATGCACGTGGTCCATGTTAAATAATTCATGGGAAGATGACAAGAAAGATAGGGATGAGGAACGAACGATTTCTTTAGATTTTTTTTAGTAGGTTTTTTTCCTCTATTTTTGCCAGCTAGTAGATTTTTTTATTCATTTTCAATAATATTTATCTTTTAGCAAAAATAGGGATGAGGAACGAACGATTCTTAACATCTCTGTTTTGTTTTCCTAAAAAATTTGATAATTAACATCTTTTGTTATAAAAGATCAAAGTTGTTAATCATCAAAATTATTTTAAACTCTATTTAACTAAAGTACTACTATTTTACGATTTCTTAAATCATTCATAATTCTGCTATTCTACTTTTCACTAATTACCCCCATGTGATTTACGTCTCATATCCATGATCATCAAATATTTTCGCTGCCTTTATGAGAGAATTTTTATTTTTTGAGAATTACCACTTTTTGAAATACCAGTTTTCAAAAATACCATATTTTTAAAAATTTTGCAAAAATATTAATTTTTTTTAATTATTTATTTATTATATTATTTATGTTTTGGTTAACTATGTTTATTAGAGTTTAGTTTTGAGGGTGTAGGGTTTGTTAAGGGTAAAAAAATTTTAAGATTTAAAATCTTAAATTTAGACTTTAAAAATCTATAATTTGTGGCATTTTGAAAATAAACAATCCAATGTGATATTTTTAAAAAGTATCACATCCAAAATATTATTTTTGCAATAGTTCATTTATGAGATTGACAGCTATATTTTTTTTTTTTTATCACAAGACGTTTAATCCCACGATTATCCAAACACATTCGTATCTGGAAAACAGTGAGGAGTAGCCGTGCTAACATAAGAAAAACATAAATTTCGCTGGCGAGCGGTTTGGACCAGTATATCTGCCTTCTCATTCCGTTCCCTGGAGCAATACTGTAAAGTAAAATCAGGAACCACGCTCGTAGTGTCTTGTACTCCGCCAATTCGATTCTGAAGCGCGGCCAATTATCCGGTTCCCGTATCATAGACTAGTTCCTGTGAATCTGTGGCGAACAGCGTGCAGAACCGTCTTTTCCGCCGCAGGCTCTGAAGGGCCCATAAGAGATTGAGAGCTATATATGTACTAGGTATATATATATATATATATATTCGTTGGTGTACTCATTTAATATTCGAGGTGAACAAATGCTATTGCAATAAGTTTTGAGCGTGGCGAATTATTGGAATAGAGTTCCATGACTATATAGTTCAGAAAAAAATTGATTGCATGCACTACAAGACTTTGCAGAGAAAGTTCTTAGCTATGTTGCATGGAAACGGAAACGGAAACGTGAAAGCGAAACGTTAGGAAACTTAAAAAACAGGAAACGGAAACGTTTTGGAAACGTGTATATATATATATATATCATGAAACAAAAATTATCAATAGTTTTAAAATATTTGAAACAACACAAATCTAATCCGACTCGAACAAAAAACACTTCGTTTTTATATACGACTTCACAATTTCAATAATCAATAACAAATCTACTGTAATTAGAAAAAATAACTTGTTTATCTATTCGATTCTTCTACGTTTTTAGGTTACGGTGACGATTAGAGAAAAATAATGTATTAATGTTTAATAATTAGGTTTTAAAACTTATTAAAAATAACAAACAAATCCCTATATTTTCAAAATATTTATTAAATTTGCTTCAAAAACCAAAATTCGCGTTTCCAATTTCGGAAACACGTTTCCGGCCGCGTTTCCAACTTTGGAAACACGTTTCCAAATCAGAATATTTAGGAAACGCGTTTCCATCGCGTTTCCTCACGTTTCCGTCGCGTTTCCATTTCCGAAACGTTTCCGAAACGGAAACGCCACTTTTCACGTTTCCATGCAACGTAGGTTCTTAGGCCAAAACTCAAAAGTTAATCATATTAGTCTAAAATTAATATGAAGAGACTGAATAAAGCTTAATTACAGTGGGCTATCTTTCTTCCTATTCAGTGTAGTCTAATCCTTAATTGATCCATTCGACTAAAATCACATGAATTAAGGCCTCACTCGCAGCATCGGATTGTGGTGGCTCAACTAAAAGTCTACAAGAAAGAAAAAAAAGTTAAGCTACACATTATCCCTGCAAAGTGCAAACACAAGTTGTTAGTACTCAAGTCATCATATTCATACACATTTTTTCTAATAATGTGAAAGAAGATCACAATAATTAACATTCTCCAAACAGAAGATTTGATTCAAAATGTGCTTTTAAAAAATTAGGTTATATTTAAACCATATCAAAATTAACAAAATAGTCTACTTTTTAAGCAAGCAAAACTAAAACAGTTGACTAAAAAAAAGAGTATAAAACCAAACGTAGTCTTTCAACCATACACTCCAAGAACTAAACTTAAACCTAAAATCATAATTCCTAAACCAAAAAAAAATTACAGACCTAGAAACTAAACCATAAACCTGAAAATTGTGCATTTCTTGGATTTTGGAAGAATTAACCCATTTTAATAATTTAGACTTTTGAAGCCTTTTACTTATTGTCCCATTCAAAATTTTATATCAATATAAGATTCGAAATTCGCAAGCATACAAAACTGAAAACCAACGGTAATCATTGAACGATGATAAACCGACAAATCCTGATTAGCACGATCACAACGTGCTACACGTAAAATTATCTCCTCCTAATTGGCCATGGTAACATCATACTTAATCATTGTAAGTGCAAAAAAAAATCTGCTGAGGCAACAAAAATCTGTTGGAGAAGTAGTGAAGTGTTCGTGTGCTACACAGAACCTGGAATGAATAGTTAGAAACTAAGAAGAAAAGTCTTCTTTGTGACTAGGCGCGCCAGGTGGCACCTCGAGTGGAGAACCGCACTAACAAGAAGCTTACAATGGAAGCATGGTTCAAGAAACAATGCGTTCTGACACAAGTGCACAAAGTCAAAGTGCAAGTGGGTTTACTTATCGCTAAGTAAAGGTTGATGAGACTAGTTGTCCGACATCAACAGAAATAGTTATGTTTCCCTTTCGGATTAAGGGAGAGCTTTTTTAGGGTTATAGGAGTTGATGGTTGCTACTACTATAATTGGAGGAGGAATAGCGCTTAAGCCAACTAGTTCATCCGAAAGAGATCTTTGAAGAACTCAGAGACAGTAAGAGCCATTGATCTGTTGTGTTGAGTGAAAAAGATAGGTTTCGTAACTGTTGTTACGTTACATTGGGTAGATTAGGAACACGTTCATGAACGAATCATGGTGTGTGTGATGTCGCGTAACTCTTGGTAGAATAGGTTGTAGGATCTGTTCTAAGAAGTGTTTGTGTAATCTATATGTTGCATGTCGTGTATCAGTTGTTGTACCCTGCAGGGAATAACAATAAAGACTGATTATTTTTTTGGAAACTATCTGTCTCTTGTCATTATTTCTATTTAGTATCTTATGCAACGGTTCCTGCTTTTGCAACCATACCGTAAAACTAACCTCACTCTCACTATAAATACTACCCTTTGTATCACAAATAAACATCACAATTAAAACCATAACCATACAAAAAAAAAATGAAAATCCTTTCACATTCACTTTCACTTCTCTTGCTCTTAGCCGTTTCGGTCTCCCACGGCCGGCCCTCAATATCCGAGCCAAGGCTCATCGGACTCCTCACATCAATCAACCTCATTGAGACCAAAGCCAACCTCATTGAGACCTAAGCCGACCTCTTAGAGAAACAACTATACTCCATCAACTAACCCGACTGCAGAAGCTGGCACTTAGGTGTTGAGACATCTAACATCATAAACTTCCAGACGGTGCCCACAAATTGCAAAGACTATGTTAAAGACTACTTGATCACTTCCCAACAGTACAGTCACGACTCCAAAACGGTGTGCAAAGAGGCTTATTCCTACGCCAAAGGACTTGCCCTAAAGAACGATACCGTCAATGTTTAGATCTTTGACTTTGACGAGACACTCCTCTCTAATGTTCCCTTTCACGCCTATTATGGATACGGGTATATATTAATATTGCTAGTTTTTATCTACACCACCATCGTTTAGTTGGACAAATAAAGTAAAATTGTGGTTTCATGTAAAATTATGTTTTTGTTTGTTTAGGACACAGAAGCCCACCTCGGAAGTGTTCAATACGTGGTTGGAGTTCGGCCAAGCTCCCACACTCCCCGAGACCTTGCACCTTTACCAAAACCTCATTGATCTCGGATTGAGCCTATCTTACTCACTGTGCGGTACAAAAAGCTTGAGGAAATTACTCTAAAGAATCTCAAGGCTGCTGGCTTCACTTACTGGAAGCATGTCTTATTCAAGTAAGAATATAAAGTATAGCTTAATCATAATTTTGAGTAGTTAAGTATCATATGTGATTGAATCGAGTGATATATATATCACTACAAGAAAACACCGATTTAGCGTCGGAATATTTCGATGCTAATTCGACGCTAAAAGCTCTTAGCATCGGTTTAGCATCGAAATTATTTTGACGCTAGCTAAATACTATTCGACGCTATTTTTGCGTCGAACTGAATTTCGGTGCTAAATCAACGCTCAATTAGCGTCGAATATTCGACGCTATTTTGATGCAACATAGCATCGAATTAGTGTCAACTGGGTTCGATGCAACTATATGATGCTAATTCGACGCTAAATTAGCATCGAATTAGCGTCGAAATGATAATATTTTTTTAAAAAAAATGTAATAAAAAATATTATATAATATACTAAAAATTAAAAATATTATAAAATAAAATTATCCGATACAAATGAAATTAAAACGCTAATCTACTAATATTGTTTTGTCCTTAGGTTGATGACATCTTTTCGAATCATCTCTTCTGATTCTTGCTCAAATTGCATTGGACCGGGAGGTGTACGAGGCGCTGGAGGTGCCGCTACCCTTGCAAGGCAGTTGCAAATGTCGGGTGATCCACTACAATGATGTCAAAGAGAATGGTTATTACCGAGAGACTACTGTTCATAGCTGTTTGTTCTGCCTCTAGTTGCGCAATCCTAGTATTAGCAGCATCCAACTGTTTGGTCAATTGCTGCTCAGATGAACCCAGAGTGTAAGAATATCGAGCAGACGAAAAAGCTGTTGGGACATCCCTGATGGATCCAACACCCATCGTTCGTCTTTTCTTCTTCGGTGCAACCTATAAAATAAAAGTGTTATACAATAAAATTGTAATAAAAATAATTTTAAATATCATCATCCTAGATGCCAATGATAATTTAGACAGACTTTTCCAACAACCTTCATAGATTGGTTGGTTTGCAGAATCAAACATATCATTGGGTTCCTCAGCATCATGAGGAGTAGACAGAACTCCAGGAAATGCGTCGGTTACCATTTCTTTGAACCTATTATGGTCTAACCCTACATCATGATCATTTTCTATAACAAATTGATACTGATCATATTGTTCATTCGAATAACCCTGATCCATAGGTTGGTAACTAGTACTACCCGAAGTTTCATCTTCATATCCCTCTCCATGATAAAATCAAACATAATAATCAGGTGTGAACCCTCTACTAAATAAATATGTACCAACTGTATCAATTGTCTGCGGCCTTGAATTTTGCACTTCCGACACGGGCACACCATCACTCCGGTCCGTTGAATTGTAGGCACACTACTCGCTTGAGCCATGAAAATTTCAAGGCCGTTGAGGAACTCTTCTGAAAGCCTCCATTTTCATATTTACGTCAATACATCCAGCGTCTTAATTCGTATATATCGCCCATCTTTTTTTCCTAAATTTAGAGAAAAAAGAGTTTTTTTTAAAAAAAAATGAAACTTTTTTTTGTAATTATTGGATGATTTCTTCGACTGCGTTTGCTCAGGTATTTATAAGAAATTTTAGCAGCGATTTAGCATCGATTTTTCATCGAATGTTTAGCATCGCATTAGCATCGAAAACATTTGCATCGATTATGCGTCGAATTAGCGTTGTTTTTGGGTCGTTTATAAGCGTCGCTACAAAGGTAGGTGAACCCATTAAAAACGTGTCACCTACCTAACAACTTTGACGTAATATCTGACGCTATATGTTCGACGCTAAATCGATGATATTTAGCGTCAATTTAGCATCGAAATGTTTCGTCCCTAATTAGTGTCGGATTTTGTTAGCGATACAAATACGATGCTGACCTAAATTCGAAGATAAATTTTGACGCTAAAACTGTGTTTTCTTGTAGTATATATATATATATATATATATATATGGAAACGCAGACCAAATGATTCGAACGCAAAGATAGCAACCTTCAAGTCACAGAGGAGGAAGAAGTTGTCGAAGAGTGGATACACAATCATTGGGAATATTGGAGACCAATGGGTTGATTTGGTTAAGGACAGTCCTGGAAGAAGGACTTTCAAGCTCCCTAACCCAATCTAGGACCTAATCATCTTTCTTAATGTTGTCCGATGCATATGTGTTTGTGTTATCTTTCTAGCCGCTTGCTAAAATGTCCAACCTATCAGTAGTACTCAATAAATAGGAGGACGTCGTACCAAGTGTTTTATGTTTTACTGAAACTTAATAAAACCATGTAAGATTAAAGAAATGCTTCTTTTTTTAAATACGATGGCGGCCACTTAGTTTAGATTTTTTTAATGCATTTATTAAAATCCTTCATTTGTACTCTCTCCGTTTTAAATTATTTGACGTTGTAGAAGATTTCACACAAATTATGAAACCATTAAATTTTCAGTCTTACCACTAATTAATACACTATTTTGTTTGATAAAAATAATTAATGAGCTAAAAATTAAGGACAAAACTAGAAAAATTATGCACTAAAATTGCAGAATGACAACTAATTTGAAACAAGAAAATAAGGCTAGAATGACAAGTATTGTGAAACGGAAGGAGTATTTCAAAATTGATATGCTCAAATTTACCATGAACTACTCTCTCAAATTAAGAGATCGTAGTAGTATTTAGGGATCGAATCCACAGGGAATCAAATAACGCAATCAATTATTGAATTCGAATTAGGCTAAGTAAGAAAGTATAAATGTAATAAAAACAGTAAGTAAACAGTAAATGATTATCAAGGTTCTAGAAATCAATTGGACAAAGAGTTAGGCCGTGGGTTGTTCGCAGGAATGAATCAAAATTGATCGTGTCGATCGACACAGATGTCTGTGTCGATCGACACAGAGATAAATACGTTAGGATTTTATTAAGCACGGTTCTAGAACTCAAACACGAATGTAAAATCAATCAACTTTCGTTGCAGAGACTATCTATGACTAAATCCCTAAATTCCAAATTTCTTTGCAAACTTAGTGAATAAAATCAAGCATTAAATTCAGGTTCAATTGTTCACAAAATTACTAAGCCAAATTTCTTTGCGAATAGATAATTTTGCTCATCTAAGATTATATCAGGTTGTTAATAAAACTTTCGCATCTATTAAAGCAACCTAGGATATCCAATTTCAGTTGATCAATCCTAAAATCAGAGTTAAATCAATCTAGATGAAGAACATAAAGATAAATCCTAACAGGATTTTAATCTTATCAATTTCTCATCAAACCCTAGAACTTCCCAAAACCTAACAAGCAAACTACTCAGACATAGATGCAGTAAACATTATGAATGAAATAAATTGCATTAAAAAGATAGAGTTAGAGATACAAAAGGGTTTCGAAATCTCTGAAAGTCTGAAGCTCCCCAAATCTCTCCTTCTCTCTCAAAAGTCTTAATTCAAAACCAGATCCAAACATAAAAACCTAAATAAAAACTATATATAGGGTCTAAAATTCGGAATGGGCTTTTCTGGAAACTTATGGGCTTTATGGGCCCAAGAGGAAATTCTTCTCTTCTCGTTAGACATGGTCGTGTCGATCGACACACAGGACCGTGTCGATCGACACAGACATGTAAAAATCAACTTCGATTCGATCACTTCGTGTCTCTTTTCCTCGATGCTCCAAAAGCTTCCATTAAGCTCCAATCTTCGTTTAACCTGTAAAGACTCTAAAAGACTCGAAAAATACCAAAATGGCTCTATAAAAAGGACTTATATCATGGTCAAAAACGGGTAAAAACCATGATATATCAACTCCCCCAGACTTAGCATTTGCTTGCCCTCAAGCAAAACGTACACTTAGAATGTGGAAGAGATTTGAAAACATAGAAACTTACCTTCCCTCGGAGTACTGAACCGACCCTTTCAACTAGTAATCCACATAATGCAAAACTAATCCAGATTCAGACCACCATGTACTTCTCTGGAAACTTATGGGCTTTATGGGCCCAAGAGGAAATTCTTCTCTTCTCGTTAGACATGGTCGTGTCGATCGACACACAGGACCGTGTCGATCGACACAGACATGTAAAAATCAACTTCGATTCGATCACTTCGTGTCTCTTTTCCTCGATGCTCCAAAAGCTTCCATTAAGCTCCAATCTTCGTTTAACCTGTAAAGACTCTAAAAGACTCGAAAAATACCAAAATGGCTCTATAAAAAGGACTTATATCATGGTAAAAAACGGGTAAAAACCATGATATATCAACTCCCCCAGACTTAGCATTTGCTTGCCCTCAAGCAAAACGTACACTTAGAATGTGGAAGAGATTTGAAAACATAGAAACTTACCTTCCCTCGGAGTACTGAACCGACCCTTTCAACTAGTAATCCACATAATGCAAAACTAATCCAGATTCAGACCACCATGTACTTCTCCATAGACTTTCGCAGCCTCCCAAATTCATCCACGACTTATCAACATGACCCACTAGTCCTCATTGCTGGATCTCGTCCCAGATCTCGATGCCAAGAACCTTCTAGATGCATTCCCATACTATACCTTAACAAGTGAACTTATACAACTTATGGTACTCTTTCTCTCCCCCAGACTTATTCGATTCAGAAACTCAAAAACAGTGCTTTCACTACTGTTGTTCCTTGTGAGGAGACAGGGTCGTGAGATCGCTCGTCCTCTACATCCGTTCTAAGGGACTCAGACTGCTGTTTTGAGCTCCAAGTGATCATCTCTTGAGTATTGACTCACTGGAATTTTATTTCCTCGTCTAATACTAAAAAACTATCATATCACCCTAATCATATATATATATATATTTTTTCTTTTGTAGAACAAGGGAGAGGAGTACCATTACTTTTTCAACAAAGATTGCACTTGTCAGGTATGAATGAGGAGTCAAGCTCTATGAACATCAATCACCGAGGAGACCGCATAATTAGCTCAAACCCGGGGCGGATTATGCTGGAAGTAACAGATGTTTCCAGTTAACTGGTCAGCCTTACGATTTCCCATTAGTCTAATTCTGAAATTGATCCTGAAAAAAAATGGTCACTCATCTGAAAGAACAATCCAATAGACCAAGAGACAAGTCATAGTTTCCAACTATTTTGACTCAATAAAAACAAAATTTTGACTCAAAATAAACCAAAACAAAGAAAAACACGTTAGTAGTTTTCCTCTCCCAGACTTAACCAACACTGTCTCCAGTGTGATTGAAGCATGAGTTGAATAGAAAAGAAAATAAAACAAAATACCAAAGAAAAACGAAAGGGAACTTACCTGTGAAGGGTGTGTCGATCGACACGAGTGATGTGTGTCGATCGACACATTGTTCTTTCTCCTCTCGTCGTCGTCTTTTTTTTTTTTTTTTTTTTAGATAAATCCTAAAACACTTAAAACCAAAACCAAAAGTTAGTAAACAAAAGAAAAATAAAATGAAAATAAGTAGACTTACTAGTGGGTTGCCTCCCACTAAGCGCTTGTTTTCAGTCATTAACTTGACTGTGTCAGGACTCAGGACTATGGTGGATCGGTGAAGGGAACAACTCCAGGAAAGAGCTTCATGGTGTTTCCCACCATCTCTTGGATAACGACCTCTCCTTTCTCCTTTAAATCTAAGGGTATGATAATTCTGAACCTGGAGAAAGGTTTGGAAGTCTTTTTACGCTTTACCTTGTAGATAGTCAAGTCTCCATTAGAGCTCAAAGAGGGTGGAGTCAAAGGTGGAGCACATGGGACCTTCTTCATACCGCCAAGGTCTGAACTCGGCTCTCCTCCATTTGTAACGGTCAGGCAAGAGTTCTCCTTAAACCGAACTGAGGGGTAGAAGACATTCTCGTTGATCTTGGAGAAGGAGATTCTCTAATTGGGAAAATCCACAATTGCACCCACAGTGGCAAGGAATGATGACCCAAAAATCAATGGTCTCTCCCTGTCATTCTTCGTCTCCATAATCTGAAAATCCACCGGAACTAGACAATCTCCTACTTGAAGCATCAAGTTAGGAATGAACCCTTTCGAAACTGTTGAGGAAAAATCAGCGAGCGCGAGAGACATCTTCGAAGGTTGCAAATCCTTAATCCCCAGCTTCTTTGCAACAGACTCAGACATGACATTCACATTAGCTCCAGTGTCACAAAGAGAATTTTTGAATTTCATACCTTCGATCGTACAAGGAACAACGAACATCCCTGGATTCGGTATCTTCTGCAACTTTCTCAGCTGTGGTTGAGCATGTCCTCCTTTCTCCTCTGGTGTTTTGACGCTAACAGCTCGTGGATATGGGATCTTGGGTTTGTAAACTCTTTCCTCTGCAGTTACTAAAGGTTTTGAAGTGGTTGGACTCGTCTGGGACCTGTGTCGATCGACACAGTCCTTATGTCGATCGACATGAGTCTTCTGCATAGACTTCGTGTTGACCTCTGTGTCGACCTTAGAAGAAAGCTCTCTGATTGCGAGGATGCATAAACCTGAAACACACAAAAGAAAGAGAAAAGAACAAGTAAGCCAAAAAACGAAAATAAAAACTTAGACAAAATTCTAATATCAAAAATTCGATTGGTTAAATCGATTCCCCGGCAGCGGCGCCAAAATTTGATATGCTCAAATTTACCGTGAGCTACTCTCTCAAATTAAGAGATCGTAGTAGTATTTAGAGATCGAATCCACAGGGAATCAAATAACACAATCAATTATTGAATTCGAATTAGGCTAAGTAAGAAAGTATAAATGTAATAAAAACAGTAAGTAAACAGTAAATGATTATCAAGGTTCTAGAAATCAATTGGACAAAGAGTTAGGCCGTGGGTTGTTCGCAGGAATGAATCAAAATTGATCGTGTCGATCGACACAGAGATAAATACGTTAGGATTTTATTAAGCACGGTTCTAGAACTCAAATACGAATGTAAAATCAATCAACTTTCGTTGCATAGACTATCTATGACTAAATCCCTAAATTTCAAATTTCTTTGCAAACTTAGTGAATAAAATCAAGCATTAAATTCAGGTTCAATTGTTCACAAAATTACTAAGCTAAATTTCTTTGCGAATAGATAATTTTGCTCATCTAAGATTATATCAGGTTGTTAATAATACTTTCGTATCTATTAAAGCAACCTAGGATATCCAATTTCAGTTGATCGATCCTAAAATCAGAGTTAAATCAATCTAGATGAAGAACATAAAGATAAATCCTAACAGGGTTTTAATCCTATCAATTTCTCATCAAACCCTAGAACTTTCCAAAACCTAATAAGCAAACTACTCAGACATAGATGCAGTAAACATTATGAATGAAATAAATTGCATTAAAAAGATAGAGTTAGAGATACAAAAGGGTTTCGAAATCTCTGAAAGTCTGAAGCTCCCCAAATCTCTCCTTCTCTCTCAAAAGTCTTAATTCAAAACCAGATCCAAACATAAAAACCTAAATAAAAACTATATATAGGGTCTAAAATTCGGAATGGGCTTTTCTGGAAACTTATGGGCTTTATGGGCCCAAGAGGAAATTCTTCTCTTCTCGTTAGACATGGTCGTGTCGATCGACACACAGGACCGTGTCGATCAACACAGACATGTAAAAATCAACTTCGATTCGATCACTTCGTGTCTCTTTTCCTCGATGCTCCAAAATGCTCCAAAAGCTTCCATTAAGCTCCAATCTTCGTTTAACCTGTAAAGACTCTAAAAGACTCGAAAAATACCAAAATGGCTCTATAAAAAGGACTTATATCATGGTCAAAAACGGGTAAAAACCATGATATATCAAATAGAACGCGAGTGTTGTTGGTGTCATCGATCATCGATGTAATCGATGGGACCAGTGTAACACCCCAACCCCGATATCCTAACCCGCGGTAAAAGAGTTAACAAACATGCGATAATATTTTATACTTAGTTAAAAAAAATTTGTTTTTATTTCACTTAGCCAATTTAACTAGATTTCTGTTCAATTCGGTTTTAGCGGAAGACTAACAACTTAGCGCGTTCAAAATATGCATAAATGACGAACCTCTATGAATTTACTTAATAAAAAATCATTCGAATCAACTTATTTCAATCTAGGTTCAATAATGATAAAGGGTTCCTTAAACAAACTTAGCAAACGATTCCATGTTTTAACTTAACAACAAATTCATGTTTAACTTAGCAAATAAAAGCAATCCAAACCAAACCAATGAGTTAAACAACCGAACAAAGGAACATGAACCCATCCTAAATCCATCCATTCCTTCCCAACTTGCCTCACGAACTCCTTAGCCACTTTTATCATATGCGACCATAAAAGGGTGCATAAGCAAATGAATTGCTTAGTGAGTACGGTAATCTCCATCTCACCATCTAACATCACGAATCATCAAATGAAAAAACGAGCAAACATATCAAATACCAAACATAACATAATTGTGTGCACACCGTCATCAAACTCAAACCGATATACTTAAGTATATCCATACACCGAAGTATAATTTTCAAACCAAACCACACGAACAAACAAGGCTTCACGAGCCAAACATACAAACCAACCTAGACATTAGCTACAGTTATGCACTCACCTTAGCAAATGAATTGGTTGAGGAAAAACACACGGTCTATCCACGTAAACGGTCACGATCCACCCGAACATTACCCGCGTACAATCGCACTGAAACACCCTACCCAGATCGAGCCAAACCATATCAAAACCGAAGGTTTTACTCGATCATTACCTTAACTCTCGAACACGCAAGCGATCTCCCGAAAAACCCACACGATTACTCGAAGAATCAGTCCCAACTCAAGCAAACTCTCGGAGTGATCAAGTTAGAGTCGAAGATTATGAGCTGTGTCGATCAACACAGTCATGTGTGTCGATCGACACACACGTGTTTGGCGTGAAGACTTTAAATTTCAAAAAAATTACAGTTTTGCCCAAAAAGCCCAGAAGTTTACAACAGAGCCCAATCCGATTTTTACCACATTATATATAGTTTTTCCTTAGATTTTTAGGAGTATATCTAGTTTTTTAATTGAGACTTGAGAGAGAAGATTTTGGAGAGCTTTTGGGAGAGATTTCTAAACTTCAGACTTTCACCGATTTTGAACCCTTTTGTATCTCTATCTCTATCTTTTTATGCAATTTATTTTATTCATGATGTTTGTTTCAATCACCATGTGTGAGTAGTTTGCTTGTTAGGTTTTGGAGAATTCTAGGGTTTGATAAGAAATTGATAGGATTGAAACCCTGTTAGGATTTATCTTTGTGTTCTTCATCTAGATTGATTTAACTCTGATTTTAGGATTGATCAACTGAAATCGGATATGCTAGGTTGCTTTAATAGATGCAAAATTATTATTAACAACCTGATATAATCTTAGATGAGCAAAATTTTCTATTCACAAAGAAATTTGGCTTAGTAATTTTATGAACAATTGAACCTGAACTTAATACTTGATTTTATTCACTAAGTTTGTAAAAAAATTTGGGATTTAAGGATTTAGTCATAAATAATCTCTCCAATGAAAGTTGATTGGTTTTATATTCGTGTTTGAGTTCGAGAACTGTGCTTAACGAATCCTACGGTTTATTATCTCTGTGTCGACCTGTGTCGATCGACACGATTAATTTTCGATTCAAATCTGCGAACAACCCATTGCCTAGCTCTTTTGTCTAATTGATTTTAAAAACTTTTATAATCATTCACTTATTCACCTTGCTATTTTATTACATTCATACACTTTACTTAGCAAAATTTGAATTCATTAGTTGATTGTGCTATTTGATTCTATGTGGATTCGATCTCTAAGTACTACTACGATCTCTTAATTTGAGAGAGTAGCTCAGGTTCTATTTAACCAATCGATTTTTTATTTTAGAGTTTTGTCTAGGTTTTTTTTATTTTTATTTTTTTATTTTGTTTTGTTACTCACTTGTTCTTTTCTTTTTGTCTTGTGTGTTTCAGCTTTATGCCTAATCGCGTTACCAGAAGCAACCGGAATGAAGAGCTAGTTGATCTCAACCTTGAGATTGGAAAGTTAGAACGAGCCAACGGAGCAGCGAAAAAGTCAGCCAGAATGAATCTGTTAATTCTTATCAGAGGTGAAGATAGGTTTCTCCAAGATACTGAGGGTCGTAGACGCAATGCTCATGGTCAAAGGATAGATAAGAATGGGGTTGTGATTGAGGAGGAGTGACATGTCATGCAGCGCCAAGAGCCAGCTGGGCATGGGCATACTCTAGGAGAGTACAACAGACCTGAAGAGTTCTATGCTAACAGGGCAGCGATTCGTCCTCCTGCGTTTCAGATGAGCGATTTTGAGCTGAAGCATGCTTTCTTCTCACTTGTGGCTCAGCATCCATTCCATGGTCTTTCCTCTAAGTACCCCATGGACCACATTGAGAGGTTTGAGGACTTAGCATCTAGCATCAAGGCTAATAGAGTGTCTAGCGACTACCTCTACTACAAGCTTTTCCCCTACTCTCTTAGTGGAGAAGCAGCTTACTGGATGAAGCAGTTAGAGCCTGGATCGCTGACTACTTGGGAGGACACCAAAAATGCTTTCCTCAACAACTTCTTTGATGAGGCGAGATCCAAAGATCTGAGGACCAAGATCTCTACTTTCAAGCAGGGACCGACTGAGGCATTCAGGGCTTCCTGTGGGAGATTTAAGTCATACCAAAGAGATTGTCCTCACCATGGGTTCAATGATGTTCAGATGTTGGGCATTTTCTTCAGAGGTATTGATTGGAGGTATCAGATGGCTCTGGATTCTGCTAGCAATGGGAACTTCAACACTAGATATCCGGAGGATGCACTGATTCTTATTTACAAACTTGGCTTCTAGCAATAGTACCAAGAACACAGACTTTGAGAGGAAGAAGCTTGGTGGTAACATGGATGGAAGCCAAATTGCTAAGGTTAAGATTAAGCTGGATTCTATACACAACCTTCTAGTGGGGAAGAAGACGGTTCAGTTTGCTCAAAAGGTAGAGACTTTCATTCCAGAGGAAGCGTAGGATAAAAAAAATGTCAACTACATCAGTGGAGGTGGTTTTCAGAGTCAGAGGTATTGTAATCAACAAAGGTATTAGAAGAATGACTTTTAGAAGCCGTTTCAGAGCAACAACTACCAAAGGAATTATGGTTCTTCTTCTTATCAAGTACCGCCAGCTAAGTCTTCAGATAGTGAGATGAATTCTATGCTGGAGCAGATTCTAGAGGGATAACAGAAGATGACCATGAGTTTCAATGGGAAGAAGGATGCTATGTACCTAGACTTGAATGAGAAGTTTGAAGCTTTGAACGCCCATGTCAAGAAGCTGGATGTTCAAGTTTCTCAAACCGCGAAGTCAATTAAGAGGCAAGAATGCTTTCTTCCGAGCAAAACTGACACGAACCCGAGACTACACGTCAATTTTATCACTTTGGCGAGTGAAGAAGAGGTTGAAGGATATGAGATTTGCATTCCAGATACCGTGTCGATCAACATGGATGGCTCATATCGATCAACACAAGTCAAAAATCTTGATTCTAGAGTTTACACAATCGGTGATTTTTCTTCCAAGGTCGACAGGAAGGTCGACACGAGGTTTACGCACATGCCGATCGACACAAAGACAGTGTCGATTGACACGAGTCCCAGACACAACAAATCTCGTTGAAACCTTTGGCTACTGTAGAAGAAATAGTTTACAAGCCCAAGATTCCTTACCCACGGGCTATTAGTGTCAAAACATCAGAGGGAAAAGGGGGATATACTCAACCATCATTGAGAAAGTTACCTAAGATACTGAATCCAGGGATGTTCGTTGTTCCTTGCTCAATCAAAGGTATAGAATTTAAGAATTCTCTATGTGACACTGGAGCTAATATAAATGTCAAGTCTCAGTCTGTTGCAAGGAAGCTGGGGATTAAGGATCTGCAACCTTCAAAGATGTCTCTCCAGCTTGCTGACACTTCATCAACGTTTTCGAAAGGGTTCATCCCTGACTTGATACTTCAAGTAGAAGATTGTCTGGTTCTAGTGGATTTACACATTATGGAGTTGAAAAAGGACAGCGAGAAACCACTGATTTTTGGGTCATCTTTCCTTGCAACTGTGGGAGCGATTATGGATTTTTCTAATCAACGAATCTCTTTCTCCAAGATGAACAAGAATGTCTTCTACCCTTTAATTCATGTCATGGAGAATTCTTGTATGACCGTTACTAATGGAGGAAAGCCGAGTTTAGGCCTAGAAGATGATATGAAGAAGGTCCTGAGTACCCCACCTAAGACTCCACCCTCTTAAAGATCTGATGCAGACTTGACTGCCACCAATGTGAATGGCAAAAAGACTTCTAAACCTTTCTCCAAGTTCAAAATCATCATCCCTTTAGCGTTGAGGGAGAAATGAGGGATGGTTGTTCAAGAGATGCTGGAAAACACCATGAAGCTTTTCCCTGGTGTTGTTCCTTGGAAGTCTGGAGGTAGAAAGCGATCAAATGCAAGGCTATCAATGGATGAGGGAGATAAAAGGCCCCTTAAAGATCCACCAAAAGCCTGAGTCCTGACACAGTCAAGCTAATGACTGAAAATAAGCGCTTAGTGGAAGACAACCAACTAGTAAAAACTACTTATTTCATTTTATTTTCCCTTTGTATACTAACTTTTGGTTTTGGTTTTAAGTGTTTCCGGATTTTCATAAAAAAGAAATGGCGACAAGAGGAGCAAATTCTAGTGTGTCGATTGACATACACTACTCGTGTTGATCGAAACACCATGAAACATGTAAGTTCTCGTTCTTTTTAATTGGTGTTTTTCTTTTTCTTTTCTGTTCTTTCACCAAGTTCAGGCTTGATAACACTGGGGACAGTGTTGTTTAAGTTTGGGGGAGGTAGTTGCTAACATTGTGTTTGTTTTTGGGAGTCAGTCCAAAACGTTTTATTGCGTCAAAATAGTCAGTTGGAAGCAATGACCCTTCTTTTGGATTAGTGGACTGTCTCTTTCAGCTTTGTGATCATTCTTCCAGGATCGATTTCAGTGTCAGACTAATGAAAATCCTAAGGTGACCAGTTAATTGGAGATATATGTTACTTCCGGCATAATCTGCCAGGTTAGAGCTAATTATACGGTCTCCTCGGTGATTGATGTTCATAGAGCTTGACTCATTATTCATACATGATAAGTGCAATTCCTGTTGAAACTAATAATACTTCTCTCCCTTGTTCGAAAAAAAAAATGATCAATGGGGTGATATGATAGTTCTTGAGTATCAGATGAGGAAAGAGTATTTCAGTGAGTCAGTATTCAAGAGATGATCACCCGAAGCTCAAAAGCAGCAGTTTGAGTCCCTTAGAATGGATGTAGAGGACGAGCGATCTCACGACCCTGTTTCCCCATAAGGAACAACAGTAGTGAAAGCACTGTTTTTGAGTCTCAACATTCTAAAAAAAAATGATGAGAATCAAATAAGTATGGGGGGAGAAAGAGTACCAAAGGTTGTATGGTTCACTAGTCATGATATAGTATGGCAATGAGTCTAAAAGGCTTTTGGCATCGAGATCTAGGACTAGACCTTACAATGATAACTAACGGGTTATGTTGAGTAGTCGTGGATGAATTTGGGGGGCTGCGAATGTCTGTGAAGAAGTACATGGTGGTCTGATTTTGGATTGGTTTTGCATTACGTGGATTACCAATTGAAAAGGTGGTTCAATACTAAAAGGGAAGGTAAGTTTCTGCGTTTTCAAACCTCTTTCACATTCTTAGTTTATGTTTTGCTTAAGGGCAAGCAAAGGCTAAGTCTGTGGGAGTTGATATATTATGGTTTTTACCTGTTTTTGACCATGATATAAGTCATTTTCATAGTGTCTTTTTGGTATTTTTCGAGTCTTTTAAAGTCTTTGTAGGTTAATGGACGATTGAAGATTAATGAGAGCTTTTGGAGCATCGAGGAAAAAAGAGCTGAAGTGATCAAGTCCAAGTCGAAGATTATGAGTTGTGTCGATCAACACAGTCATGTGTGTCGATCGACACACACGTGTTTCGCGTGAAGACTTTAAATTTTGAAAAAATTACAGTTTTGCCCAAAAAGCCCAGAAGTTTACAACAGAGCCCAATCCGATTTTTACCACATTATATATAGTTTTTCCTTAGATTTTTAAGAGTAGATCTAGTTTTTTAATTGAGACTTGAGAGAGGAGATTTTGGAGAGCTTTTGGGAGAGATTTCTAGACTTCAGACTTTCACCGATTTCGAACCCTTTTATATCTCTATCTCTATCTTTTTATGCAATTTATTCTATTCATGATGTTTGTTTCAATCACCATGTGTGAGTAGTTTGCTTGTTAGGTTTTGGGGAATTCTAGGATTTGTTTGATGAGAAATTGATAAGATTGAAACTCCGTTATGATTTATCTTTGTGTTCTTCATCTAGATTGATTTAACTCTGATTTTAGGATTGATCAACTGAAATTGGATATCTTAGGTTGCTTTAATTGATGCGAAAGTATTATTAACACCCTGATATAATCTTAGATGAGCAAAATTATCTATTCACAAAGAACTTTGGCTTAGTAATTTTGTGAACAATTGAACCTGAACTTAATGCTTGATTTTATTCACTAAGTTTGCAAAGAAATTTGGGATTTAGGGATTTAGTCATAGATAATCTCTGCAACGAAATTTGATTGGTTTTATATTCGTGTTTGAGTTCTAGAACTGTGCTTAACAAATCCTACGATTTATTATCTCTGTGTCGATCGACACGATTAATTTTTGATTCAACTCTGTGAACAACCCATTACCTTGCTCTTTTCTCCAATTGATTTTAAGAACTTTGATAATCATTCACTTATTTACCTTGTTATTTTATTACATTCATACACTTTACTAATTAGCAAAATTTGAATTCATTAGTTGATTGTGTTATTTGATTCCCTGTGGATTCGATCCCTAAGTACTACTACGATCTCTTAATTTGAGAGAGTAGCTCAGGGTAAATTTGAGCATATCAGCTTCATATTGAGACATGCCGATACTAGCTTGGAAGCTATTATTATAAGCAAATTCGGTCAATGACAAGTGACTATCCTAACTCTCACCCCAATCTAAGATGTTCGCCATTAGCAAATCTTCGAGAGTCTGGATCGTCCGTTCAGACTGTCCGTCCATCTGCGGATGATTGGATGAATTCATATGAACTTGTGTTCTAAACCAATTCTGCAACACCCTCTAAAATGACGAAGCAAACTTAGAATCTCGATCAGACACAATACTAGCTGGAACTCCATGTAATCGCAAAATCTCCCTCACATAAATCTCAGCAAGTCTCTCTGAAGTGTCTTTCTGGTTCACTGCTACAAAATGTACCGCATTGGTCAATCGATCCACGATGACCCAAATCGCATCCTTATTAATCAGCATAGGTAAACTTGTGACAAAATCCATCATGATCATTTCTTATTTCCACTCGGGCATAGGTAACTTCTTTCACAAGCCTCCCGAAACCTGATGTTCAGCCTTAACCATCTGACATGTCGGACAACTTGCAACCCACTTAGCAACATCACGCTTCATCCCAACCCAATGGTAGTATCTCTTCAGGTCACGATATATCTTAGTTGTTCCCGGGTGAATGGAGAACTTGGACTGGTGAGGTTCCTTAAGAAACTCTTCCTGTAACGTTTGATCATTCGGTATACACACCCGACCATTTACCAAAATTGTACTGTTATTCACAATCTAATACTCGGTCTTATCGTTCTGAGCTGCCTGATTCAACTTCTCATCCTTCTCTTGGGCTAACCGAACATGAGTCAACAAATCTGTCTGATCTGCCGCTCTGAGACCAAATGGTTCCACATCATCTTTCAAAATTGCGAGTCGCAAAGTACTCACCATGCTCACCAAAGACTCCATGTCTTTTCCTGATGCTACATCCACTCGCTTACGACTAAGCGCATCCGCCACTGAATTTTCTTTACCAGGATGGTACTCAATAGACAAATCATAGTCCGCAGCTAATTCCATCCATCTCCGCTGCCTAAGGTTCAATTCTGGCTGAGTAAAGATATACCTCAAGCTGTTATGATATGTGAAGATCTGAACCTTACTGCCATAGAGATAGGATCTCCAAATCTTCAAGGCAAAAACCACAGCCGCCATCTCAAGGTCATGAGTTAGGTAGTTCCCTTCATATTTCCTCAACTGTCTTGATGCATATGCGATCACATTACCCTGCTGCATCATAACACACCCAAGCCCCATCTTTGAAGCATCCGTGTAAACCACAAATGGCTCACCTTGTTCAGGCAATGCTAACACCAGCGCACTTGTCAGCATTCTCTTAAGTGTCAAAAAACTCTTCTCTCACTCGACTGTCCAAACGAACGGAATATCCTTCCCCATTAATGGAGTCATCGACTTAGCTATTCTAGCAAACTCTTTCACAAATCTTCGGTAGTAACCACCTAACTCGAGAAAACTTCTTATCTCCGAAGCATTCCACGGTCTCAACCATTCCTTAATGGTCTTGATCTTTTTTGGATCAACAGACACTTCCTTGTCCGAGATAATATGACCCAAAAATCCAATCTCCTTTTGCGAAAAGCTACACTTGCTGAACTTGGCAAACAACTTATGTTCCCGCAACTTACTCAACACCTTCTTTAAATGCACTTGGTGCTCTTCTTGGTTCCTGATACATGACCTTTGCATCACCCTTCTCAAACCAAATATGCCTTTGGTGGCAGTCAAGATGTGCCTTATACCTATCGAGTCAATCCAAGCCCAATATCACCTCATAAGACTTAAACCGACAAATCCTCAAGTCCGCTGGCATGTCGATCCCACCGATCAACACCGAGACATTCTTAACCATCCTGTAGATTATCATCACTTGGCCACCGGCCGCTTGAACCATTCCGAAATGATCCCCTGGTTCCTTCAGGAACTCACCTTTTCCTACCAAACTTGGATTAACAAAATAATGTGTTGCTCTTGAATTGAACAACCCATACAAACCATCCCTACACATTCGTATAGAATGCTAAGAACACAAACTAACAAACGACAAACACAAATGACAAACGACACATGTAAACCATTTTACAAACTCAAACAAATTTACCAATTAAATGATAAATTACTAACCAAAGATCGATCGTGATGAACTTAGAGAAATGGCATCATCAGAGATTGAGAACACTCTCGGCATCATAGTTATCCCCACCACTGGCCTCTTCGCTGCTGGTTGACTCCCACCTTGTTGAGCCAGCTTCGGACAATTGGGCTTAATGTACCCTGGGTCACCGCAATGGTAGCACTCCTTCTATGTTGTGCACTCGCTGAGCTTATGTTCCGTGCTGCCACAACGGAAACATCCTCTAGATACCATCCTACACGTCCCCAGATGTATCTTCCCATAATGCTGACATGCACCCACAGGTAGTGGTCACCTTACCCCTACCCTTGTGCTTATCCCATTTCCGTTTCTGCCCAGAAATATACCCATTCTTAGCTTATAGTGCTGTCGGAACTGCTAACTTCACCTCCCCGCGTTGCTTTGCTTCCTCCTCCAACCCAGACTCCATGTGATGCATCCCTCGAATCCCTTACCGCACTGCAACCTATTCCAACCATGCGGTCTCATCCCACAACCCGATCCGGTAAGCGAACACTCCAAAACAACATCAACGACGCTGTGGAGGTTCTACTATCCGAGCACAGCCCACCCGATCAAGACCAGTCCGACCAAAACTGGATCACATTTACCGCATCGGAAGATCAACCCGCCCGGATATTCTCCTTATTCCGTGTAATGCGCAACCAGAACTGAACATGTCACAAACATGTCACGAACGTGTCACGAATATATCACGAACGTATCATGAACGATGTCACCAATGATGTCACAGATGGTGTCACTCAGCACCATTTCCACTAAGGCAATACTTTGCTTACATTTCTTTAAATATTACTAGTGGTTCCTTAGATTAAGGCACTTGTTTGCCACTAGATTTCTTTAGAGTTTTTTTTAATCAATCTGTTTCAAGTTGTTTGGACTCTATATAAAGTCCCCTCTCACAACCTTATATGATTCACGAAATCCATAAGAAAATTAAACTTTCTTCTTAAAGAAAATCCTTACAACTTAGTAATCTTTTTATTCTAGTTGTGTTTGTCTTTACCGAGTTGTTTCCCATCCAACTCGTGGTGACATTGATCCACCCATCACTCATTCAATCACCCATTTGTCCGAATTGAAAGTGACCTACGCCCAGCAATCAGATCCGTTTAAACACTTCATTTCCATCTTCCTAACTTCCCGACTCGAGACAACCCGTGCCCTTCGGCCGAACTGAGTTATCCACACTTCCCCGCAATCCTTTCCCAGCAAGGTTGCATTATCTGGTATCAGAGCTTCAAAAGCTACTAACTAACACGCACCAAACCAATCAAATGGCAGAAGCAGCCGAGCCAACATTGGCCTAAATCATGGCCGCGATCCAAGGCCTTACCACACATAACCGCAATGGCCCAAACAACGGCCCCCAACGAGGTCTGAACCGAAAGGAAAATGAGCCATAGCACGGTGGGAAAGACTTAAAATTGTCTCCACCAACCTTTGCCGGTAAGATAGGCCCCGAGGCCTACCTTGATTGGGAGAGACGTATGGAGTACATCTTTGATTACTACAACTACTCCGAGATGCGCAAGGTGTCCCTAGCATCTGCACAACTCATGAAAAATGCCCTAGCTTGGTGGGATAGAGACGTGTCCGATAAAAGAAGGGGCATGCTCCCTCTGATTAATACTTGGATGGATATGAGCTACAAACTCCGAAAAAGATATGTTCCCGCATCCTTCCACCGCGACGTCCAGAAACGGTTCTGAAAATTATCCCAAGGAGCCAAAACCTTCGAAGCATACTTCGAGGAATTCGAAACCTTGAAGAATCGATTGGAAGTAGACGACTCCCAAAAGACCTTGATGGCCCAGTTCTTAGATGGCCTTCAAGACCGCATTGCCCGGAAAGTTTAGAGACAACCTTATGGCGATCTCGATGAGCTATTGCACGTGGCCCTTCAAGCCAATCAACACATCAAGCGAAAGAATGCTTCCCTTAACCGTTCTAAGCCCAACTGGAATCCACCACCTCAACGCAACATAGATAAGGGAAAGTCCATTGATCCGATTTCCATGTACAAGAAACCAGCCCCGACCTTAGCAATGCAACTAGTAGCGGTCCAAATCCGGCTCAAACCCAGCGAGCCCGAGACGTTACATGCTTCAAGTGCCGAGGCAAAGGATACTACGCTCGAGAATGCCCAAAACAGCGAGTCATGATCCTCCGAGAAGATGGAGAATACGAGTCTCAAGACGAGCACAAGGCTGAACCCGACGAGTCCGAGGGAGAAGTGACAGACTACCCTGACATAGGAGAAATCCTAGTCACCCGAAGGATACTTAGCGCACTGTTTGAGCCCGAGACCATCCAACGGGAAAACATTTTCCACACGAGATGCAATGTCCAATCCAAAGTGTGTAGTCTCATCATCGATGGGGGCTCATGTACGAACGTGGCAAGTAAGTACTTGGTTGACAAGCTAGGCCTTCAAACCACCAAGCACCCCTGACTTTACCGACTTAGATGGTTGGACGATAAGGTGGAACTAAAAATTGGCAAGCAAGTCTTAGTCCCATTCAGCATCGGCAAGTATACCGACGAGGTACTCTGTGACGTGGTTCCAATGAAAGTTGGTCACATTCTGCTAGGCCGACCATGGCAGTTTGACAAGGAAACCCTTTACAACGGACGCACCAACTACTACAGTTTCGTGCACCACAGCAAAAAGCACAACCTTGCACCACTCACCCCATCCGAGGTCCATGAACTGCAAATGGCCGTGGACAAAGGAACCAAAGCCGACAAACTAAGTAAGACCAGTCTCTATATTTCCCCTGGCCAAGTCTTCAAGTCATTGCACGCACGAACCCAAGTGCTACTAATGATCTTTAAGGAAGGATATCTTGCCGAAACCAACAAGACCAATCATCCCAAAGGAGTCAGCCGACTATTTGATCTGCTCAAGGATATTTTCCCCGAGGAAATACCCGTCGGCCTTCCCCCAATCTGAGGCATCAAGCATCAGATCGACCTTGTTCCCGGAGCCCCTCTACCAAACTGACCAGCCTACCGCGTTAACCTGGAGGAAGCGAAGGAGCTAGAACGGCAAGTTCAGGAACTAATGAGGCAAGGCTACATCTGAGAAAGCCTTAGTCCTTGTGCGGTTCCAGTCCTTCTAGTGCCCAAAAAGGATGGAACATGGCGGATGTGCATGGACTGTCGCGCCATCAACAACATTATGGTCAAATATCGACACCCCATTCCATGACTAGCTGACATGTTGGATGAACTCAGTGGTGCAACCATCTTCTCCAAGATAGACCTGAAGAGTGGATATCACCAAGTGAGAATGAAGGACGCGGATGAGTGGAAAACCGCCTTCAAGACCAAGCAAGGTCTTTACGAATGGTTAGTCATGCCATTCGGTCTTACCAACGCTCCGAGCACCTTCATGCGGCTCATGAATCACGTTCTAAGGGCTTATATATGTAAGTTTGTCGTGGTATATTTTGAGGACATCTTGTTCTATAGCACGTTTTTGGAAGACCACCTAGCCCACCTTGAGCATGTTTTGGAAACCTTGCGATCCGAGCAATTGTACGCTAACCTCAAGAAGTGTATCTTTTGCACCGATCAATTGGTCTTTTTAGGCTTCGTTGTGAGTTCACAAGGCCTAAAAGTGGACGAATAAAAGATCAAGGCCATCCAGGATTGGCCTACGCCCACGACCATTGATCATATCCGAAGCTTTCACGGACTTGCAAGTTTCTACCGGCGATTCGTCAAGGACTTCAGCACTATAGCCGCCCCACTAACATCGGTGATCAAGAAGGACGTTGCCTTCTCATGGGCCCGAGCCAAGACACGGCTTTTCAACAACTCAAGGATAGCCTTACCGCCACATCGGTTTTAGTTTTACCAAACTTTGACCACACCTTTAAAGTTGAATGCGATGCATCCGGAACAGGCATTGGAGCCGTCTTAACGCAAGGAGGAAAACCCGTTGCTTTCTTCAGTGAGAAACTAAACGGAGCCCCCCTTAATTATCCCACCTACGACAAGGAGTTGTACGCCTTGGTGAGATCGTTAGAGACTTGGCAACATTATCTGCTTAGTAAAGAGTTCGTGATTCATAGCGACCACGGGACTCTCAAGTACCTTTAGAGGCCAAAGCAATCTTAAAAAACGACATGCTAGATGGCTCGAATTCTTGGAAATATTCCCGTACGTGATCAAGTACAAGAAGAAAAAGGAGAACACCATAGCCGACGTGTTATCACGAAGACACGCCCTGATATCAACCATGGAGGCCAAGATCATGGGGTTTAATCACCTCAAAGGACTATATGAGGACGATCCCGACTTTGGAGCGCTTTACCGGCAATGCACTAAAGGCGCTCTAAGCTCTTACCACAAGCACGAAGGGTTTCTTTTTAAAGACAAGCAACAGTGCATCCCTCAAAGTTCAATGCGTGAACTGATCCTAGGAGAAGCTCATGGAGGCGGTCTCATGGGACACTTTGAGATTGATAAGACCCGAAGCATCCTTGGAGAACACTTCTACTGGCCGCATCAACGGCGAGACGTGGAGCGGTTTTGGAACAAATGCACCACCTGCCTTGGTGCTAAATCCAGGTCACATCCTCACGGTCTTTATCAACCATTACCTATTCCCGATATGCCGTGGATCGACTTATCCATGGATTTTGTTGTGGGATTACCGAAGATCAATCACAAAGACGCGGTCTTCGTGGTTGTAGATCGGTTTAGCAAAATGGCCCATTTCATTCCGTGCAACAAGACGAATGATGCCACCCAAATAGCCGATCTGTTTTTCAAGGAAGTCATGAGACTACACAGATTACCCAGAACCATCGTATCGGACCGCGATCCAAAATTCCTCGGACACTTTTGGAGGACCTTATGGAAAAATCTTGGGACTAACCTTCTGTTCTCCACAACTAGCCACCCACAAACTGATGGGCAAACCGAGGCCACCAACCGAACACTCAGCACCCTCCTCCGATGTACCGTGGGTAAAAATTTAAGCAATTGGCTAGATTACCTTCCCTTGGTTGAATTCGCTTATAACCGTGTTACGCACTCTTCTACTCAGTTATCTCCTTTCGAAATTATGTATGGTTTTAAGCTGCAAACTCCATTAGACTTGGCGCCCATACCCCTACCACGTAATGACCAAGTTAATTAGGACGAAGTAGCCAAGGTCGAGCTATTCAAAGGGCTTTATCACAAAGCCAAAGCCAATATAAAGAAAAGAAATGCTTGGACTAAGCAGCATTCGGATCAGAATCGGAGGGAACTCCATCTCGAACCAGGAGACCATGTCTGGGTTCATATGAGGGAAGATCGGTTCCCAAACATGAGAAAGAGCAAACTGTCGCCCTGAGGCATTGGACCGTACCAAGTCATCCGAAAAATCAATGACAATGCCTACGAATTGGATCTTCGCAGTGAGTTTAACATCTCGCCAACTTTTAACGTGGCTGACTTAGTTCAATACGAAGCAGATGAAACAGTTCTGAGGTTAGAACCTGTTCAAGGGGGAGAGGATGATGCATCCCTCGAATCCCTTACCGCACTGCAGCCTATTCCAACCATGCGGTCTCGTCCCACAACTCGATCCGGCAAGCGAACACTCCAAAACAACATCAACGACGCTGCAGAGGTTCTACTATCCGAGCACAGCCCACCCGATCAAGACCAGTCCGACCAAAACTGGATCCCACTTACCGCATCGGAAGATCAACTCGACCGGATATTCTCCTTATTCCATGTAATGCGCAACCAGAACTGAACGTGTCACGAATATGTCACGAACGTGTCACGAACGATGTCACCAATGATGTCATAGATGGTGTCACTCAGCACCATTTCCACTAAGGCAATAGATTTTTCTAGAGTTTTTTTTAATCAATATGTTTCAAGTTGTTTGGACTCTATATAAAGTCTCCTCTCGCAACCTTGTATGATTCACGAAATCCATAAGAAAACTGAACTTTCTTCTTAAAGAAAATCCTTACAACTTAGTAATCTTTCGATTCTAGTTGTGTTTGTCTTTACCGAGTTGTTTCCCAACCAACTCGTGGTGACTTCGATCCACCCATCCTTCATTCAATCACCCCTTTGTCCGAATTGAAAGAGCCCTACGACCAGCAATCGGATCCATTTAAACACTTCATTTTCATCTTCCTTTTTACCCGTCTCGAGATAACCCGTGCCCTTCGGCCGAACTGAGTTATCCACACTTCCCCGCAATCCTTTCCCAGCAAGGTTGCATCACCATGGCTGCCGTCTTTTCTACCAGCTCGCTAAGAGTGGTAAAGTTGGACATCCCAATTCGGTTATGGAGGTCAATCCGCATCACCATCTTGAACCAACAGATTTGAGCCTCCTCGCCCTCTATATGACATCCCGCATACTTCAACAGTCTGTTAAACTCAACTTTGAGCTCTCTGATGGTCATAAAACCCTGACGCAGCTCTAAGAACTCAGTCTCCAAATGGTCAGACGCTTCTGGTGGAAAGTACTTGGTTTGGAACTCGCCACAGAAAGTAGCCCATAAACATTCAGGGTTTGCCATCCTCGCAGATACACTCGTCCACCAGTCATAGGCCTTCTCACCTAAGAAATGAACCGCAATGTCCTTCTTATACCCATCCGGACAACGAATGGAGAAGAAGTTCCTCTCCATCCTTGACCTCCACTAGTCAGCCGCAACTAGATCAGAACCACCCTCAATTTCTTGGCTGCCAACTTAACCATGTGTTCCATCATGGATAAGTATGACAGAACTATCACAGTTGCCACATCTCTAAATGCCGGTTGTACCACCTCCACTATTGTAGGCGTCGGGACAACGTTTGGCATCCTCGCCAAGAGTTGGGCCAATCCTCAATAATTGCCCAACATCTGCCGCAGGTGGAGCAGCTGCCGTAGCCTGGCCATTCACTTCAGCGTCACCCTCACTAGTGTTACCCAAGTGCTCAACATCACGACCTTCCGCGTGATCAGAACTCCTCGTTACACTGCTCTCAGAACCACTAGCAGTGGTAGTAGGTGTAACACCCCTGACCTTTCGACCATTACCTCTAGCCATCTACAAACCAAACCAGATGATATACTAAGTTAATTAAAACTAACTTAGCAACACATCAACAAACAATGAGTCTTACCGTGAGACAGTGCTAGAAGGATGGATTTCTATAGCCCACAAACCCATTTATGCAACATAAAAGCAATCCTAGAATGAACCGCGCTCTGATACCAACTTGTAACACCCTAACCCCGTTATCCTAACCCGCGGTAAGAGAGTTAATGAACATGCGATCATATTTTATACTTAGTAAAAAAAAATTCATTTTTATTTCACTTAGCCAATTTAACTATATTTCTGTTTAATTCGATTTCAGCGGAAGACTAACAACTTAGCGCATTCAAAATATGCATAAATGACGAACCTCTATGAATTTACTTAATAAAAATTTGAATCAACTTATTTTAAACGAGGTTCAATAACGAAAAAGGGTTCATTAAACAAACTTAGCAAATGATTCCAAGTTTTAACTTAACAACGAATTCGTGTTTAACTTAGCAAATAAAAGCAATCCAAACCAAACCAATGAGTTAAACAACCAAACAAACGAACATGAACCCATCATAAATCCATTCATTCCTTCTCAGCTTGTCTCACGAACTCCTTAGCCACTTTTATCACCTGCGACCATAAAATGGCGCATAAGCAAACGAATTGCTTATTGACTACGGTAATCCCATCTCACCAGCTAATATCACGAATCATCAAATGAACAAACGAGCAAACATATCAAACCAAACTTGAACTTTCGTTCACAAACCGTGTTGATCAAACACTAAACATGACATAATTGTGTGCACACCGTCATCAAACTCAACCAATATACTTAAATATATCCATACACCAAAGTGTAATTTTCAAACCAAACCACACGAACAAACAAGGCTTCACGAGCCAAACATAAAAACTAACCTAGACATTAGCTATGGCTATGCACTCACCTTAGCAAATGAATTCGTTGAGGAAAAACACACGGTTTATCCACGTAAACGATCAAGATCCACCCGAACGTTACCCGCATATAATCGCACTGAAACACCCTACCCAGACCGAGCCAAACCATATTAAAACCGAACACAAGGTAACTAATCGAAGAAAACACAAGGTTTACTCGATCATTACCATAACTCTCGAACACGTACGCGATCTTCCGGAAAACCCATGCAATTACTCAGAGAATCAGTCGCAACTCACGTGAACTCTCGGATTCTCCCATTAACAAACGTAACCCTTTCGCGACTCTTCACCGAAACCGCCCAATCAACACGAGAAAACACTTGTTATGGTCAAAAATGTGTAATCAACCGATTAAACATAAGGATTCACGAGACTTACCCGAAACCAAACGATCAGCACATGACAACCCGCGGTCTCACCCAGCAAACACTTGCGACACCCGATCTAGAACTCGCACCCGATCACCCGAACCCACGAGCACTCGACAGAAACTCGCGTGAACTCGGACACTTCTCACGGAATTGGGCAGAAACTCTCGGACTAGGACTCGCAACTCTCTCTCTCAACGCTCACACAAAACTTCACCAGTGTTTATGCGAAAAATGAGAGAATTAGATGAGAGCCCTCTTTAAATAGACTCGGGGTTCAACCTCCCCCCCCCCTCCCATTTAACCATGGTTTGAATAAACTATTCATCCCACCAACCGCAATTAAATAATGCCCTACCGCCGGGCCTCCGATTAAAAAATTCGGTCCATGCCGAAGATTCCTTTCCAGCCTGCCCGTGTGGTAATAAACAAATCCCCTACCGCCGCGGTTCATTAAAATAATGCACCTACGCACGTGAAAAGCTTTCCGCGACACGATAGCGGATTTTTTACCGCGACACGATAGCAAATTCCTTACCTCGACACGATAGCGGATTCCTTACCGCGACACAATAGCAAAATCCTTAGGCACAATTTTTAGCTTGCCCAAACCTTGATCCTCTCGATCACGATCCCAAATCCGGTAAGAATTCCGGAATTCGGGTATTACAACCAGCCTGTGGCATATTTTATGAGTGCATGTGCTCTTATTTATACAAATGGGTGTCCATTTTCTGCGTAATAAAGATATGATGTTTTCAATCATATCACCATTGTTAGCAATAATTTCAAAAATGCCCAATAATGCTCTTATAGTACACATCCAAAAATTAATTTGAAAAATTGCCCAATAATTAAATTCAAGGAACAAATATAACAGTTTTAACCTATAATAATAGATCCATTATGGAATAAGAAAAGCCCAACAGACTTTAACTATTAGCCCAATAATAGTTAAAAGTCAAAATTCTTACAAGTAGTAGTATTTCAGTCATGTCCTTGTCCATGATTTTGCAGTTTTTATGCAAATTCCACTAAAATGTCGAGCGTAGAAGAAACTCAAACCAATAAATCTGGTTCTGAAAGTCGAATTTTGACGGATGGGGTTGGTGGCGGGAATAACTTGCATCTAATGTGGGACCTGTGATGCTATAAAAGTCATCAATTTTTTTTAGTGTTAGTCGATCACTTCGCTTATGGTGTGGTTGGTGATTCGGTGTTAGGTGAAGCTCTGTTTCTTCAATCTCCTTCTCTTTTGGGTTCCTTCATTTTTGGTTTCTTCAATAGTATTACTAACCTTAGTTGTTCCCAGTGTTTCATATAAATCATCAAGTGCAAAACCTGACACCGAATGTTTCTTGAATCTACTCGTGCACATCCTCGGACACTCAGGTCTTGCATCTTCGATACACTCTCGGTACTTCAAATTTAAAGCTGGAATCGACTCAAACGCCAGAAGCTACAAATTATTTAAACAAAACACATTAGCAATTACAAACTAAGATATACAAAGTAAATGGTTCTTAAGTATTGATTTACCTCTAAAGGAATAGTGAAACATGGATAAACCTATTGTTCTCTTGTGACGGCACCATCGAATTTAGCAAAGAACTTACTCATTGTCTTGAGATTATCATCAAAAGATAAACGTCTCCACGGAAACGACCGACATAGTTCTAGGTTGTTAGCCGCTCTGAGAAATAAGGGCTCTACACTTTTTGCTCCTTTACCGGTTATTTTTTTCCCTAACTTTGCCTTCCCAACAATCACTGAAGATAAGAAATACAGGACAGCCATGTTCAACCTATCTAAACAAGGGTTCATGGTCAAGAACCTATGCTCAACAACTTCATACATTATGGTTGACCCTAACGCGAAATGCCTCCTCACAAAGTCTAAACTGCCCAACTTATCCCACTCCAACGGATAATTATGACAGTATAAACCAGAGAGGATACCGTGTTCTCTGATTGAATACCGGATAGGGACACCGTTCAGAACAAACCAAGCTTCCTTCTTCTTCAAAGTACGCACAACATGAAGAAAGAGCATCCACATCCCTTGAACCTTATGCTTATTCTCCAAACTCATGTGAAAGAAATGTTTAAACTGTGGATGCGTACGAAACCATCTTATCTCATTTCCATTAAGTACTTCAGTAATTGTATCTATTGCCTTCTTAAGGTGACACCTTGAAGGAAGCTTGATTTTTTTTTGATACTCGGTATGCCTAAAGTACATATCTGGTACTAATGGTTTAGTTTCCTCATCCGAATCCTGCAAATCATAACAAGTGTTACTCTCCTTCTGGTTCCAGTTATACGGATACCAAGTATTATTATCTTTCTCATTCTAGTAATACCTAGTGTTACTATTTTTCTAGTGCCAGTTATACGGATACCAAGTATTACTATCTTTCTCATTCCAGTAATACCTAGTGTTACTATTTTTCTGGTGCCAGTTATACGGATACCAAGTATTACTACCTTTCTCATTCCAGTTATACCTAGTGTTACTATTTTTGTTTGAAGTTACATATCGTTGATACGTTTTCCTCTCTGTCCTCTCCAGATTCTTCATCACCGGATTCTTCATCGCCCTCCGACGCCCTTTCTTCATCGTTTTCCTCTTCTTGGGAAACCCGAATTTCTTCACTTTCTTCTTCATTCGCTGGATTCGAGGGTGCGGAAGGAACCCGTAAAGGATTTCCATCGACTCCAAATGTTGCATTCTTTGTACGCGGCGGCATAGTTTCTACGGCAAAATCAAAATCAAATCAAATTCAAATTGATTTATACGCAATTCTACGACATTGAAAAGATTTAACGGATTCGAATTAAAGCCTTACCTCCTAGTTCGCAGTTGGTTATCCCTAGTTGTCCTGATTTTTGAGTGAATTTCAGTACAATTTTGTGTTAGAAAACGGTCGGGTCTGCGGAGGGAGGGTTATGAAGAAGAAGAGGGGTTGTTTCCGGGTCTGGGTGGTTTTATCCGTTTTACGCGGATCGGATTTTAATTGGTTTTGTTGTAAATAAGTTGAATTTCATTTGGTTTTTTTGTTCTTTCATACGGTTTTGTCGACAAAAGATAGTTTTTTTTTTTTTTTTTTTTTAAGGGTTATTTAAAATTTGTACTTAAAAGAAAGGTTTATCCAAAAATTGGACCTTGTCCGTGATTTTGCAGTTTTTGTGCAAATTCCACTAAAATGTCGAGCGTAGAAGAAACTCAAACCAGTAAATCTGATTCTAAAAGTCGAGTTTTGACGGATGGGGTTGGTGGCGGGAATAACTTGCATCTAATGTGGGACCTGTGATGCTATAAAAGTCATCAATTTTTTTTAGTGTTAGTCGATCACTTCGCTTATGGTGTGGTTGGTGATTCGGTGTTAGGTGAAGCTCTGTTTCTTCAATCTCCTTCTCTTTTGGGTTCCTTCATTTTTGATTGAAGCAAGCAAATTTCGGATAAAAATGTCGTCTTTGTCCTTCTCCGACCAACCTCGAGTCATAACCTGCAAAGGTAAAGAAAGGGGGTTATTTTTTTTTGGTCTTCGTTTAGGGGTTTTGGTAAAATTGTTAAGAGAAATTGTGCAGCGGCTGTGGCATGGCGTGCTGGTGAGCCACTGGTTATGGAGGAAGTGGAAGTGAGTCCACCTCAACCTCTTGAGATCAGAATCAAGGTTGTCTGTACATCTCTCTGTCGTAGCGACCTCTCTGCTTGGGAATCTCAGGTTCTAGTTTCTCTTCTTTATAGTAACCTTCTTTTGAATTTGGCTCTCTATAAGAGTCTCTGATGCAGTCTCCTTTTGTTGGTACAGTCTCTTTTTCCCCGGATTTTTGGCCATGAAGCTGCAGGGTAAGTTACAATCTCATTCTTTAGATTATGCAATCCTAAGAACAAGTTAAGAAATTTAACTTAATTTCGAATATGTAGAATTTGATGCAGTATTGAGTGATCTATTGTCGTTCTTAGTTTGATTGAACAACATTGTTGCGGTGTTAATTCCATGTGAGTATGCGATAAGGTTGTCTTGTTACGCCGGCTAGTTGAGAGCTGAATGTTTAAAAGAGAGTAGAGTTGCGGTCATTTTGGATTTGTGTTGAGTCTTGGTTTAGGCATTGGTCTAGAGTTGTAGACTTTGTTCGTTAATCAAGTCGCTTCTATGGTGTAGCTCTTTGTGAATTGAATAAAGAAAGAGTTTACTGGTTTGAATCCTATCACTTTGTCCATGGATGTTTCTACAGTATAGTGGAGAGCATAGGGGAAGGCGTAACCGAGTTTGAGAAAGGAGATCACGTGCTTGCTGTATTCACTGGAGAATGCGGATCATGTAGGCATTGTATCTCTGGGAAAAGTAACATGTGTCAGGTTCTTGGAATGGAGAGGAAAGGTTTGATGCATAGTGATCAGAAGACACGCTTCTTCATCAAAGGCAAACCTGTTTACCATTACTGCGCGGTTTCAAGTTTCAGCGAGTACACCGTGGTTCACTCTGGTTGTGCTGTCAAAGTCGACCCTCTGGCGCCTCTGCACAAAATATGTCTTCTGAGCTGTGGAGTAGCTGCAGGTAGTTTAAAACTATTTAGAAACAGTGATGCAATTCAAACAATTATTTGCAGTCAATACTGAGAATCTAGGATGTAAATGTTAGGTCTCGGTGCAGCATGGAATGTTGCTGATGTACAAAAAGGTTCAAGTGTTGTGATATTTGGTCTTGGAACTGTCGGTCTTTCGGTAAGTATAGATACAGAAATTTTGGATGCTTCTGCGTATATCGTATTGTTGGGGTTTGTTGTGGTGGCTCAACTAAAAGTCTACAAGAAAAAAAAGTTAAGCTACACATTATCCCTGCAAAGTGCAAACACAAGTCGTTTGTACTCAAGTCATCATATTCATACACATTTTTTCTAATAATGTGAAAAAAGATCACAATAATTAGCATTCTCCAAACAGAAGATTTGATTTAAAATGTGTTTTTAAACAATTAGGCTATATTTAAACCATATCAAAATTAACAAAATAGTCTACTTTTTAAGCAAGCAAAACTAAAACAGTTGACTAAAAAACAGTATAAAACTAAACGTAATCTTTCAACCATACACTCCAAGAACTAAAAAAAATTGTGCATTTCTTGGATTTTGGAAGAATTAGCCCATTTTAATAATTTAGACTTTTGAAGCCTTTTATTTATTCTCCCATTCAAAATTTTACATCAATATAAGATTCGAAATTCGCAAGCATACAAAACTGAAAAGCCAACGGTAATTATTAAATGATGATAAACCGACAAATCCTGATTAGCACGATCACAACATGCTCCAAAAACGAGTGGTGAGAGTGAAAAATATCATCTTCCCTCTTAAACACAATGGGACCAACATGCATTTGCATCACTCGAAGCCATACACGTAACACGTAAACTTATCTCCTCCTAATTGACCATGGTAACATCATACCTAACTATTGTAAGTGCAGAAGAATTTGTTAAAGCAACAAAAATCTGATGGAGAAGCAGTAACGTGTTCGTCTGCTACACAGAAGCTAAAAGAAATAGTCAGAAACTAAGAAGATAGGTTGTAAGATATGTTCTATAGAAGTGTTTGTGTAATCTATTTTTTGCATGTCATTTATCAGCTGTTGTGTCCTGCAGGGAATAACAATAAAGACTAAGTATTTTTTTGAAAACTATCTGTCTCTTGTTATTATCTCTGTTTAGTATCTTGTGCAACAGTTCCTACTTTTGCAACGGACATTAAAACTAACCTCACTCTCACTATAAATACTATCCTTTGTATCACAAATAAACATCACAATTACAACAATAACCATTCAAAAAAAAATGAAAATCCTTTCACTTTCACTTCTCCTGCTCTTAGCCGTTTCGGTCTCCCACGGTCGGCCCTCAATATCCGAGCCAAGGCTTATCGAACTCCTCACATCAACCAACCTCATTGAGACTGAAGCCGACCTCTTAGAGAAACAACGACTCTCCATCAACTACCACGACTGCAGAAGCTGGCACTTAGGTGTTGAGACATCTAACATTATAGACTTCAAGACGGTGCCCGCAAATTGCAAAGACTATAATGAAGACTACTTGATCACTTCCCAACAGTACCGTCACGACTCCAAAACGGTGTGCAAAGAGGCTTATTTCTACGCCAAAGGACTTGCCCTAAAGAACGATACCGTCAATGTTTGGATCTTTGACGTAGACGAGACACTCCTCTCTAATGTTCCCTTTTACGCCTATTATGGATACGGGTATATATTAATATTGCTAGTTTTTATCTGCACCACCATCGTTTAGTTGGACAAATAACTGGTACAGTAAAATTGTGGTTTCATGTAAAATTATGTTTTTGTTTGTTTAGGACACAGAAGCACCCCCCGGAGAAGTTCAAGACGTGGTTGGAGTTGGGCCAAGCTCCCAACCTCCCCGAGACCTTGCACCTTTACCAAAACCTCATCGATATCGGGATTGAGCCTGTCTTACTCACTGAGCGGTACGAAGAGCTTGCGGAAGTTACTCTAAAGAATCTCAAGGCTGCTGGCTTCACTTACTGGAAGCATGTCTTATTCAAGTAAGAATATAAAGTATAGCTTGATCATAATTTTGAGTAATTATCATATGTGATTGAATCGAGGGATATATATATATATATATATGGAAACGCAGACCAAATGGTTCGAACACAAAGATAGCAAACTTCAAGTCAAAGGAGAGGAAGAAGTTGGCGAAGAGTGGATACACAATCATTGGGAATATTGGAGACCAATGGGCTGATTTGGCTAAGGACAGTCCTGGAAGAAGGACTTTCAAGCTCCCTAACCCAATCTACTACAAGACCTAAATCATCTTTCTTAATGTTTTTGTCCGATGCATATGTGTTTTGTGTTATCTTTCTAGCCGCTTGCTAAAATGTCCAACCTATCAGTACTACTCAATAAATAAGAGGACGTCGTACCAAGTGTTTTATGTTTTAGTGAAAATTAATTATCAAGTGGCCATAAAAATGATAAAACCATGTAAGATCAAAGAAATGATTTTTTTATTTTTAAATATGATCTTAGATTTTCAAGTCTGAAACACTTGTAACATTGGTGATTTTCAAAGACTTGAAGATTACCAAAGAGCATTATCAAGTGTACACAAGATTTTCATGTAAGATTAAAGAAATGATTTATTGGCCACTTAGTTTAGATTTTTTTTAATGTTTAAATATGATCGCGGCCACTTAGTTTAGATTTTTTTAATGACTTTATTAAAATCCTTAATTTGTATTTCAAAATCATTAATTGAACAACAAATTAATATAGTTTAATTACGTTTTGAAAGTTAAAAATAAAATAACATAATTAATATGTGGTCGAGCAGAATTAATTTGGTGGTCACGCACGAGCAAATAGAACGCGAGTGTTGTTGGTGCCACCCTTTCGGTCAATTTGAAAACCTATTGAGTGATCTATTCGATGGCTACACTTATCCTAAAGAGATTAATCGAGTGATAAAAATCTGGATTACCTCCGGTTTAAAAAAAAAGTGATTGTTTCTAGGTTCAAAAAGTGATTCCACTATATAATTTAGTGTCATATCACTAAAATTTTGATAATTAACAACCTTTGGTCTTTTGTTATAAAAGATGAAAGTTGTTAATCATCAAAATTATTTTAAACTCTATTTAACCAAAGTACTACTATTTTACGATTTCTTAAATCATTCAATAATTCTGCTATTCTACTTTTCATTAATTACCCCATATGATTTACGTCTCATATCCATGATCATCAAATATTTTCGCCTCATTGACTTTAGGAGAGAAATAAATTTTGAGAATTATCACTTTTAAAATGTCAGTTTTCAAAAATACCAAATTTTAAAATTTTTTATAAATATGTCAATTTTTTAAAATTTTTAATTTATTATATTATTTATGTTTGAGCTAATTATGTTTATTAGGGTTTTGTTTTGAGGGTTTAGAGTTTGTTAGGGGTCAAAACATTTTTTAGGGTTTAACATTTTAAGATTTAGACTTTAAAAATTCATAATTTGTGGCATTTTTGCAAATGAATAATCCAATGTGATATTTTTGAAAAGCAGCACACCAAAAATGTTATTTTTGCAATTGTTCCTTTATGAGAATTACAGCTATATATATATATATACACGGTTCGTTAGTGTACTCATTTAATATTCGAGGTGAACAAATCCTATTGCAATAAGTTTTTGAACATGGCGAATTATTGGAATAGAGTTCCATGACTAAATAGTTGAGAAAAAAATTGATTGCATGCACTACAAGACTTTGCAGAGAAAGTTCTTAGGCCAAAACTCAAAAGTTAATCATATTAGGGTTTGATTCGCGCTTTGTACGAATTTAGTTTCCTTTGACTTTTTTGTGTTATTTTCCTATGTTTTGTATTTATACCATGTATCTTTTACATTCATTAACAAAATGTAACATCATATGCTCAAGTATTAATATGGGTGTGAATTTTTTTTTAAAAATCTTTTGATTTGACATTTAGTTTTAAATAAATGTTTTTTAGGTTTTGAGAACTTTTTTTTATTTTTTTTATTGCATAATAGCTCTATCTAATCTTCGAACATATTCTAATTATAATCGTGCAATGCACATATCAGTATATTTATTTTTGTCATTTTTTCATAATACACCAATATAATTATAGAAAATTAATTTATACATAATCATAATTTTATTTTATGTTTTATTAAACACATAAAAGGTTTTTTCTAGATTTTTTGGGTTAAAAGTATTGATTCAAATACTACATTAATAAATATGTAATTTTTTGGATCAGGGTGTAGGACTGCGTACATTTTTACATAAATATCATATATCATTTCCCACGTATTTTGTTGTAAAATTCATGAATAATGTGACCATTAATTTTTTACTTTATATATATCAAAATTTAAGATTTTTTTTTTTAAATTATGGTATTACAATGTTTCAATTTTTTCTTTTATATTTCCAAAAAACTCAAATATAACATTTGAATAAAATCTTATTCAGTTTTTTACCTTATTTTCAAAATTTTATTGAGATTGTTCAATATCCTTTAGTAAAATCGTATGTCTTTTTTCTCTTGAAATCTTCAACTTCTTAACAATCGGTTGAAACTCAATTACGATGCTTCAATAATTAACATCATTTAATCTTTTTTAAATCTCATTTCCTTTATTTACATTTTTATTCAATTCTATTAAACTCATAATATTTTGGATTACTTCCTAATGAACTACAATATAAATAAAATATATTCATTATTGTGAACTTTATTTAGAAAATAAAATATTCAAATAAAATACTCAAATAATCCTAAAATATGGTTCGCATGATATATGAGTTTTATAATTTTATTAAATTTAACAAAAAAATTTGATTTAACCATAAAAAAAATTTGATTTAACCATTTACAATTTTATGCTCCTTATAAACATTCACTTATTTATTTTTAGTAGAATATAACTCGTGCGATGCCTATTTTTTGTTTGCACCAATTTATACATCTTATATCTTTAAAATAATGATAATATAACACTTTCAATTTTTTTTATACTTTCATAAAATTCAAATATAACATTATGAATAAAATCGTATATTACAAATTTTTATCTTATTATTTCATCTTTAGTGAGATAGTTCAGTACCCTTTTAGTGAAATAATATATATTCTTAACAATCGTTTGACACTCTTATTATTTGTTTTTTTCTTTGATGTCGTTTATATTTTTATTCATTTGTTCTTATATGTCTATTCGTTTTACATAATTCTAATTTCTATATTTCCAATTTTTGATATTGAATATATAAATTTTTATCATTATCATAAGCTCATAATAAAATATATTTATTGTTGTAATTTTATATTTAGAACAATAAAATACTTAAATAATTTATATGTACTACTTTTAGTTATTTATTGACTTATATTCCGTTTTTTATTTAATTAAAAATTTAAGTAGCTATATGTAACAATAAATATACATAAACATGAATTAAATAAAATTTAAAATTAAAATTATAAAAAAATGTTTTGCCTATGTGGACACTCTTAGAGGAGAGAAGAGTGTCCTATTATATATATAGAGTAGCTATATGTGACAATAAATATACATAAACATGAATTAAATGAAATTTAAAATTAAAATCAATTATAAAAAATGTTTTGCCTATGTGGACACTCTTAGAGGAGAGAAGAGTATCATATTATATATATAGATTAGCCTAAATTAATATAAAGAGCCTGAATAAAGCTTAATTACACTGGGCTATCTTTCTTCCTATTCAGTGTAAATTCTGAAACATGTAGTCTAATCCTTAATTAATCCATTTGACTAAAATCATATGAATTAAGGCCACACTCGCAGCATCGAATTGTAGTGGAAGATTGTGGTGGCTCAACTAAAAGTCTACCAAGAAAAAAAAAAGTTAAGCTACACATTATCCCTGCAAAGTGCAAACACAAGTTGTTTGTACTCATGTCATCATATTCGTACACATTTTTTCTAATAATGTGAAAGAAGATCACAATAATTAGCATTCTCCAAACCATATAAAATTAGCAAAATAGTCTACTTTTTAAGCAAGCAAACCTAAAACAGTTGACTAAAAAACAGTATAAAACTAAACGTAATCTTTCAACCATACACTCCAAGAACTAACCCAAAATCATAATTCCTAACCCCAAAAAACATTACAAACCTAGAAACTAAACCATAAACCTGGAAATTGTGCATTTCTTGGATTTTGGAAGAATTAGCCCATTTTAATTATTTAGACTTTTGAACCCTTTTACTTATTGTCCCATTCAAAATTTTACATCAATATAAGATTCGAAATTCGCAAGCATACAAAACTGAAAAGCCAACGGTAATTATTAAATGATGACAAACCGACAAATCCTGATTAGCACGATCACAACGTGCTCCAAAAACGAGCGGTGCGAGTGAAAAATCTCATCTTTACTCTTAATCACAATGGGACCAACATGCATTTGCATCACTCGAAGCCGTACACGTAACACGTAATTGGCCATGGTAACATCATACTAATTATTGTAAGTGTAGAAAAATCTGCTAAAACAATAGAGAACTAAAGTAACAAGAATCTGCTGGAGAAGTAGTAAGTATTCGTGTGCGACACAGAAACTGGAAAGAATAGTTAGAAACTACAAAGAAAAGTCTTCTTGTGACTAGGCGCGCTAGATGGCACCTCGAGTCGAGAACCGCACTAACAGAAAGTTTACGATGGAAACTTGGTTCAAGACACAAGGCGTTTTGACACAAGTGCACAAAGTCAAAGTGCAAGTGGTTTTACTTATCGCTGAGCAAAGGTTGATGGGACTGATTGTCCGACATCAACGGAGTCAGTTCTGTTGCCTTTTTGGATTAAGGGGGAGCTGGTTTTAGGGTTACAGGAGTTGTTGGTTGCTACTACTATAAAAGGAGGAGGGATAGCGCTTAAGCCAGGTAGTTCTTCCGAAAGAGATCTTTGAAGAACTCAAAGATAGTGAGAGCCATTGATATGTTGTGTTGAGTGAAAAGATAGGTTTCGTAACTGTTATTACGTTACTTTGGGTAGATTAGGAACACGTTCATGAGCGAATCACGGTGTGTGTGATGTCGCGTAACTCTGGATAGAATAGGTTGTAGGATCTGTTCTATAGAAGTTTTGTGTAATCTATATGTTGCATGTAGTGTATCAGCTGTTGTGCCGTGCAGAGAATAGGAATAAAGACTGATTATTTTTTTGAAAATTATCTGTCTCTCGTCATTATCTCTATTTAATTACTTATGCAACGATTCCTGCTTTTGCAACCATACCGAAAAACTAACCTCACTCTCAGTATAAATATTACCCTTTCTATCACAAATAAACATCACAATTAAAACAATAACCATATAAAAAAAAATGAAAATCCTTTTACTTTCACTTCTCTTGCTCTTAGCCGTTTCGGTCTCCCACGGCCGGCCCTCAATATCCGAGCCAAGGCTCATCGAACTCCTCACATCAACAAAACTCATTGAGACCGAAGCCGACCTCATTGAGACCCAAGCCGACCTCTTAGATAAACAACTACTCTCCATCAACTACCCCGACTGCAGAAGCTGGCACTTAGGTGTTGAGACATCTAACATCATAAACTTCAAGACGGTGCCCGCAAATTGCAAAGACTATGTTGAAGACTACTTGATCACTTCCCAACAGTACCGTCACGACTCCAAAACGGTGTGCAAAGAGGCTTATTTCTACGCCAAAGGACTTGCCCTAAAGAACGATACCGTCAATGTTTGGATCTTTGACTTAGACGATACACTCCTCTCTAATGTTCCCTTTTACGCCTATTATGGATACGGGTATATATTAATATTGCTAGTTTTTATCTGCACCACCATCGTTTAGTTGGACAAATAACTGGTACAGTAAAATTGTGGTTTCATGTAAAATTATGTTTTTGTTTGTTTAGGACACAGAAGCACCCCCCGGAGAAGTTCAAGACGTGGTTGGAGTTGGGCCAAGCTCCCAACCTCCCCGAGACCTTGCACCTTTACCAAAACCTCATCGATATCGGGATTGAGCCTGTCTTACTCACTGAGCGGTACGAAGAGCTTGCGGAAGTTACTCTAAAGAATCTCAAGGCTGCTGGCTTCACTTACTGGAAGCATGTCTTATTCAAGTAAGAATATAAAGTATAGCTTAATCATAATTTTGAGTAATTAAGTATAATATGTGATTGAATCGAGAGAGATATATATATGGAAACGCAGACCAAATGATTCGAACGCAAAGATAGCAACCTTCAAGTCACAGGAGAGGAAGAAGTTGTCGAAGAGTGGATACACAATCATTGGGAATATTGGAGACCAATGGGCTGATTTGGCTAAGGACAGTCCTGGAAGAAGGACTTTCAAGCTCCCTAACCCAATCTACTACAAGACCTAAATCATCTTTCGTAATGTTTTTGTCCGATTATGTACGTTTGTGTTATCTTTCTAGCCGCTTGCCAAAATGTCCAACCAATGAGTACTACTCAATAAATAAGAGGACGTCGTACCAAGTGTTTTATGTTTTAGTGAAACTTAATAAAACCATGTAAGATTAAATAAATGAATTTTTTTATAAAAAAAAATACGATCGCGGCCACTTAGTTTAGATTTTTTAATGACTTTATTAAAATCCTTAATTTGTATTTCAAAATCATTAATTGAACAACAAATTAATATAGTTTAATTACGTTTTGAAAGTTGAAATAAAATAGGGGCATTTACAAAAATACCACAAATCAAAACATACTTTACAAACGTGCCACCTCTGTGTGTGTTTTTGCAAATCTGCCATCTTTTTATCCAAAAAGGATAATTTTGACCCATTAAAGAAATAAAAAAAAATTTCTTCCTTTTTTCTTTTTTTTCTCTCTTTCTCTTTCTCTTTCTCTTTCTTCTTCTCTACGAGATCTGATTTCTCTCTCCACTTTCTCTCTTCACTTTCTCTCTTCTCTTTCTCTCTTTCTCTCTCTCTTTCTCCATAACAAAAACAAATATTTTTTTTTCTCTATCAAGCTCTTGTTAATGGAAAAATGGTGGTTACAGTGTTGAAGAAGAAAACAAACATATCTAGATTTGAATCTCTCTCTGTCTCTCTCTCTCTCATATAGATCTAGATCCGGATTTCATAATTTTTTTTTTTGCAAATCTGGGTTTGTTTGATTTGTGTTGTAGATCTGATTTTTTTATTCAACTTTGTTTACAAAACTAAGGTTTTTGTTCGATTTGACTTACATAATTGAGTTTTTGATTATTTCTGGATGAGTTTTGTTTTTGATGTTATTCTTACTAATCTAGGGTTTTAAACTTTTTTATAAAGTTTTTTTACAGTTTTTAAAAGGCTTATAAAATTTATAAAGTTTTTTTATAATTTTTAAAAGGTTTATAAAATTTATAAAGTTTTTAAGGGTTTGTAAAGTTTTTTAAAGCTTTTGTTAGACTGTTTAAACTTTTATTATTTTTCAAATAGTTAATAAGAGTTTTGTATATGTTTTTAAAAATTGAACAATTGAAATAATAATTTATAAGGCTTTAAAAGGTGTATAAAGTTTTTAAAATATTTATAAGGGGTTTTTACAAGGTTTATAAAGATTTATAAGAGTTTTCTACAAGGTTTATAAATTTTTTAAAAAGTTTTCTTACAAGGTTTATAAGGATTTTATAAAGATTTTATAAGGATTTTATAAGGTTTATATAAGAATTTTATAAGGTTTTTATAAAGATTTTATAAGGATTTTATAAGGTTTTTATAAGGGTTTTAAAATGATTTTATAAGGTTTTTATCATTTTTTAAAAATATTTATAAACATTTTTTACAAGGTTCATAAAGATTTATAAGAGTTTTGAACAAGGTTTATAAAAATTTTAAAGGATTTTTTTACAAGGTTTATAAGGATTTTATAAGGATTTTCTAAGGTTTTTGTAACGATTTTTTAAGGTTTTTATAAGGTTTTTAGAATGATTTATAAGGTTTTTATAAGGATTTTATAAAGTTTTTAAAAGATTTATAAGGGTTATTTCACAATGTTTATAAAGTTTTTAAAAGGTGTATAAAGTTTTTAAAATATTTATAAAAGTTTTTTACAAGGTTTATAAAGAATTATAAGAGTTTTTACAAGTTTAAAAGGTTTTTTTACAAGGTCTATAAGATTTATAAGATTTTTACAAGGATTTTATATAGTTTTTATAAGATTTTTGTAAGGTTTTTGTAAGATTTTTATAATTTTTTTTATAAAGATTATATATATCAATTTTATTTATAAGGTTTTTATAAAGGTTATATACATCAATTTTATTTATAAAGATTTTATAAGGTTTTTATACATCAATTTTATTTATAAGGTTTTCATAAAGATTTTATAAGATTTTTATAAGGATTTTTTAAGGATTTTTTAAGGTTTTTGTAAAGATTTTATAAGGTTTTTTTACAAGATTTATAAAATTTTAAAAGGTTTATAAAGATTTTTAACAAGGTTTATAAGAATTGTTTTACAAGGTTTATAAATTGTTTAAAAATTTTAGGCATATGAACATTTGATTGTTAATTTTTCTTTAAAATTAATTAATTTTTTTTCAAAAAATCAAATAATAAATAATAATATAGAATTTAAAATTTGACTTTGCAAAATTATCGTCAACGATAAGATCAATTATCTTATATGTCTATCTTATAGAATAAAAATTTAAAATTTAACTTTGCAAAATACGATTTTTTGAATATCATATATGATTCTCCCATCACTCACCTTGGAATAACCTTATACTTTTAAAAAGAATTAATGTCATATACATTATGAAGCAAAACTTCAGAAAAATGTGCTTTTGCAAATCTGATAGTATAGAGTCATAAGACATGTATTACAAAGTTTAAAAATGAACTGGACAACTAAAAATTTATTTTTCATAACATGGTATAACTACGTAATAGATAAAATGTCAAAAGGATAACTATGTGTTTCCTTTGTAACACTGTAACACTTGGGATAACTATGTGTTATATAACGGCACATGTCTTAAAACATGGGGCACATGTCTTAAAACGTGGCGCACTATCATTGGGACAATAAAAAGTTTGGGGTTTTTATTTTATTTTTTTCCTCCAAATCGAAGGAAAGGAAAGTTTTTTTAAAAAACAGTCCCCATTAGTTTTCCCAAATCGAAATCTAGGGTTTCTCCACCGTTTTTGGAATTGCGACCAGGAGCTCAACATCTCTGCCGTTTCTCCACCGTTTCTTCGCCGTCTCTGCCGTGTCGGTAAGTTGAGGCGACCTCAATTTCTTCTTCTCTACTCAATTTGTTACCATTAATCTTGTATTAGGATCTGAATTTGTTCTTGTCTAGAAAATGGATAACTGGAAACTGGGTCCAACATATGAGTTCGATACTGGGTCCAACAACAACAACTCATCATCTTCAGATGACGAACTCATCCTCCCCAAATATGATTATATGGCAGATATAACTCCGATTTCGACTCCGGTGACATGGGAACCCTCACCTGTTGGCATTCCGACCACATGTTACTGTGGCAAACCAGCTATGCTTAAGACTCAAACAATGGGATTGCAGACTGGGATGAAATTCTACTCTTGTTCTGGTGACATTCGTGTAAGTTATCCTATCACATTATCCATTTTGAGATTACTTTGATATTGTTTTGCTAACAATATCTACTTAATTGGAGGTTATGATGGAGAATGCCACATTTACAAGCCGTTGAGGGATGCAATGTTGGAGGAGCTTACTTTAACCAAAACCAGATTGGGAGAATTAGAAGAGGAATTGAGAATTGAGAAATTTATGGACCTTTTGATGTGTCTTTAAGTACCTTTTGGTGTGTATGTTTAAGTACCTTGTTTGTTTAAGATTTGAGAATCGTGTATTACCAGTATTACTGATTAACATCAAACCCTAATATAAGTTTTGTTTAAGTACCTTGTTTGTTTAAGATTTGAGAATCGTGTATTTACCAGTATAATCATACATAGTATTACTAGTATTACCGGTAATACCAGTATTACCATACATAGTATTACCAGTATTACCAGTATAACCATACATAGTATTACCTGTATTACCAGTCCTTTAACATCAAACCCTAAACCATATATAGTATGATCAGTTTTACCAGTATTACCGGTAATACCAGTATAACCATACATAGAGTATTACCAGTATTACCAGTATAACCATACATAGTATTACCAGTATTACCAGTTCTTTAACATCAAACCCTAATATAAGTTTTGATTAAAAGTACTTTAAACCAGTACAACTACCAAAGCAAAGTAACAAATTCCAAGTTGTGGTACATACTTCAAATATAAATATAAATAGATAGAGTTTGATAATTAGTTAAAAATCGGATCAGTCTTTCTTGGATGATGCTTTCTTCCTCTTCTTAACCTCCGTCATAGTGGTGTAGGGAGACTTCTTTGCATCTGATGGCTTCCTCATCTTCTTTTCACCAACTACTTCATCCTTCTCACCATCTTCCTCAATGTCCTCCTCACCTTCTTCCTCACTGTCCTCCTCACCTTCTTCCTCACTATCTTTGTCACCTTCTTCACCTTTCTCACTATATTTGTCACCTTCTTCACCTTTCCCAAATTCTTGAGCAGCCTCTAACAGGGCATTCTTTGGTGAATCCAGACCATCACCACCAGCAGCAGTTGGTGTCTCCATACCATGAACACCACCACCACCGATTGTACCACGACCACCACTAGTTGTACCACGACCACCACTAGTTGTACCACCACCACCACACCAATAAACATCATCAAAACGGCTATCATTCAAAGTTTTAGACTTCACAAATGATTCCACTTCCTTTAGCCTTGTATCCTGCCCACCAATCAAGTTTAACATTTTTTTCAAAACCATCTTCCATACTTTTATTCATCTTCATCATTCCTTCTTGTAGATCCAACATGCCTTTCTTTAGCTTTTCCACTTCATCTTCAGACACCACCTGCACATTATCCGCCTCTTTCTCGGCAGACTCTTCCTCATCAGCTTCTTTCTCAGCATCATCTTTCTTGGCAGCCGCCACTTGGGCATGGACATCAAGCTCGTACATGAATGGAAGAAAAACGGGCTTTTTGTCAATAAAATACCTATTGTTCCAACTTTGAACAATGTAGTCATCAACATCTCGATCGTTCTCCGCCTTATCAAAGATTTCACAACAAAGAGCTTGCTCACCAAAACTTGGGACCAAAATACTTTGTATGTCCTATAAGATTTAAATAACATTAGTATTACTAGTAGTAAAATAGACAGTATTACTAACTAGAAACTTGGTAATGCTAGTAGTATTATAGTATTACTAACTAGAAACTGGGTAATACTAGTAGTATTAATAGTATTACTAACCTTAGTTGTTCCCAGTGTTTCATATAAATCATCAAGTGCAAAACCTGACACCGAATGTTTCTTGAATCTACTCGTGCACATCCTCGGACACTCAGGTCTTGCATCTTCGATACACTCTCGGTACTTCAAATTTAAAGCTGGAATCGACTCAAACGCCAGAAGCTACAAATTATTTAAACAAAACACATTAGCAATTACAAACTAAGATATACAAAGTAAATGGTTCTTAAGTATTGATTTACCTCTAAAGGAATAGTGAAACATGGATAAACCTATTGTTCTCTTGTGACGGCACCATCGAATTTAGCAAAGAACTTACTCATTGTCTTGAGATTATCATCAAAAGATAAACGTCTCCACGGAAACGACCGACATAGTTCTAGGTTGTTAGCCGCTCTGAGAAATAAGGGCTCTACACTTTTTGCTCCTTTACCGGTTATTTTTTTCCCTAACTTTGCCTTCCCAACAATCACTGAAGATAAGAAATACAGGACAGCCATGTTCAACCTATCTAAACAAGGGTTCATGGTCAAGAACCTATGCTCAACAACTTCATACATTATGGTTGACCCTAACGCGAAATGCCTCCTCACAAAGTCTAAACTGCCCAACTTATCCCACTCCAACGGATAATTATGACAGTATAAACCAGAGAGGATACCGTGTTCTCTGATTGAATACCGGATAGGGACACCGTTCAGAACAAACCAAGCTTCCTTCTTCTTCAAAGTACGCACAACATGAAGAAAGAGCATCCACATCCCTTGAACCTTATGCTTATTCTCCAAACTCATGTGAAAGAAATGTTTAAACTGTGGATGCGTACGAAACCATCTTATCTCATTTCCATTAAGTACTTCAGTAATTGTATCTATTGCCTTCTTAAGGTGACACCTTGAAGGAAGCTTGATTTTTTTTTGATACTCGGTATGCCTAAAGTACATATCTGGTACTAATGGTTTAGTTTCCTCATCCGAATCCTGCAAATCATAACAAGTGTTACTCTCCTTCTGGTTCCAGTTATACGGATACCAAGTATTATTATCTTTCTCATTCTAGTAATACCTAGTGTTACTATTTTTCTAGTGCCAGTTATACGGATACCAAGTATTACTATCTTTCTCATTCCAGTAATACCTAGTGTTACTATTTTTCTGGTGCCAGTTATACGGATACCAAGTATTACTACCTTTCTCATTCCAGTTATACCTAGTGTTACTATTTTTGTTTGAAGTTACATATCGTTGATACGTTTTCCTCTCTGTCCTCTCCAGATTCTTCATCACCGGATTCTTCATCGCCCTCCGACGCCCTTTCTTCATCGTTTTCCTCTTCTTGGGAAACCCGAATTTCTTCACTTTCTTCTTCATTCGCTGGATTCGAGGGTGCGGAAGGAACCCGTAAAGGATTTCCATCGACTCCAAATGTTGCATTCTTTGTACGCGGCGGCATAGTTTCTACGGCAAAATCAAAATCAAATCAAATTCAAATTGATTTATACGCAATTCTACGACATTGAAAAGATTTAACGGATTCGAATTAAAGCCTTACCTCCTAGTTCGCAGTTGGTTATCCCTAGTTGTCCTGATTTTTGAGTGAATTTCAGTACAATTTTGTGTTAGAAAACGGTCGGGTCTGCGGAGGGAGGGTTATGAAGAAGAAGAGGGGTTGTTTCCGGGTCTGGGTGGTTTTATCCGTTTTACGCGGATCGGATTTTAATTGGTTTTGTTGTAAATAAGTTGAATTTCATTTGGTTTTTTTGTTCTTTCATACGGTTTTGTCGACAAAAGATAGTTTTTTTTTTTTTTTTTTTTTAAGGGTTATTTAAAATTTGTACTTAAAAGAAAGGTTTATCCAAAAATTGGACCTTGTCCGTGATTTTGCAGTTTTTGTGCAAATTCCACTAAAATGTCGAGCGTAGAAGAAACTCAAACCAGTAAATCTGATTCTAAAAGTCGAGTTTTGACGGATGGGGTTGGTGGCGGGAATAACTTGCATCTAATGTGGGACCTGTGATGCTATAAAAGTCATCAATTTTTTTTAGTGTTAGTCGATCACTTCGCTTATGGTGTGGTTGGTGATTCGGTGTTAGGTGAAGCTCTGTTTCTTCAATCTCCTTCTCTTTTGGGTTCCTTCATTTTTGATTGAAGCAAGCAAATTTCGGATAAAAATGTCGTCTTTGTCCTTCTCCGACCAACCTCGAGTCATAACCTGCAAAGGTAAAGAAAGGGGGTTATTTTTTTTTGGTCTTCGTTTAGGGGTTTTGGTAAAATTGTTAAGAGAAATTGTGCAGCGGCTGTGGCATGGCGTGCTGGTGAGCCACTGGTTATGGAGGAAGTGGAAGTGAGTCCACCTCAACCTCTTGAGATCAGAATCAAGGTTGTCTGTACATCTCTCTGTCGTAGCGACCTCTCTGCTTGGGAATCTCAGGTTCTAGTTTCTCTTCTTTATAGTAACCTTCTTTTGAATTTGGCTCTCTATAAGAGTCTCTGATGCAGTCTCCTTTTGTTGGTACAGTCTCTTTTTCCCCGGATTTTTGGCCATGAAGCTGCAGGGTAAGTTACAATCTCATTCTTTAGATTATGCAATCCTAAGAACAAGTTAAGAAATTTAACTTAATTTCGAATATGTAGAATTTGATGCAGTATTGAGTGATCTATTGTCGTTCTTAGTTTGATTGAACAACATTGTTGCGGTGTTAATTCCATGTGAGTATGCGATAAGGTTGTCTTGTTACGCCGGCTAGTTGAGAGCTGAATGTTTAAAAGAGAGTAGAGTTGCGGTCATTTTGGATTTGTGTTGAGTCTTGGTTTAGGCATTGGTCTAGAGTTGTAGACTTTGTTCGTTAATCAAGTCGCTTCTATGGTGTAGCTCTTTGTGAATTGAATAAAGAAAGAGTTTACTGGTTTGAATCCTATCACTTTGTCCATGGATGTTTCTACAGTATAGTGGAGAGCATAGGGGAAGGCGTAACCGAGTTTGAGAAAGGAGATCACGTGCTTGCTGTATTCACTGGAGAATGCGGATCATGTAGGCATTGTATCTCTGGGAAAAGTAACATGTGTCAGGTTCTTGGAATGGAGAGGAAAGGTTTGATGCATAGTGATCAGAAGACACGCTTCTTCATCAAAGGCAAACCTGTTTACCATTACTGCGCGGTTTCAAGTTTCAGCGAGTACACCGTGGTTCACTCTGGTTGTGCTGTCAAAGTCGACCCTCTGGCGCCTCTGCACAAAATATGTCTTCTGAGCTGTGGAGTAGCTGCAGGTAGTTTAAAACTATTTAGAAACAGTGATGCAATTCAAACAATTATTTGCAGTCAATACTGAGAATCTAGGATGTAAATGTTAGGTCTCGGTGCAGCATGGAATGTTGCTGATGTACAAAAAGGTTCAAGTGTTGTGATATTTGGTCTTGGAACTGTCGGTCTTTCGGTAAGTATAGATACAGAAATTTTGAATGCTTCTGCGTATATTGTATTGTTGGGGTTTGATGTGGGATTAATCTCTTATGAGCAGGTTGCTCAAGGTGCCAAACTCAGAGGAGCAGCTCAAATTATTGGGGTTGATATAAACCCAGCTAAGGCTGAACAAGGTGTATATCATAGCTTTAAGTAGTATGTGTTACTGCTTAGCGTTTCTTGACTGATTTTGAGTGTTTCTTATTTGTTGCAGCCAAGACATTTGGCGTCACGGATTTCATCAATTCAAATGACCACTCTGAACCCATACCACAGGTAATGCTAGTATCTCCGGTTTGTGCTTATCATAGCATCACTTAAAAACTGATGATTTAGATAAAACTTTGTTACCATGTTGGTTGCATCATAAGCACGGATTTACAAGTATGAACATATAATCTTTTATCACTGTATTGCGATTATAGGTAATCAAGAGAATGACAGGAGGAGGTGCGGATTTCTCATTTGAATGTGTTGGTGATACTGGAATGGCTACAACTGCTTTACAATCGTGCTCGGACGTAAGCTTTCTGTTCCATCTAACCCCACCATGTTTGTATTTTGCACCTTTTCACTTTCAATATGAATATCTCAGGGATGGGGCATGACTGTTACTCTAGGTGTGCCGAAAGTGAAGCCTGAAGTTTCAGCTCATTACGGACTCTTTCTTTCTGGGAAATCTCTAAAAGGGACTCTTTTTGGTGGTTGGAAGCCTAAATCTGATCTTCCTTCACTCATTGAAAAGTACATGAACAAGGTATATACATAAGCACAACATCATAAGCTAAATCACTCTTTTAATAGATGAATTTTTTCTTCACTCCTTTGTGGCGCAGGAGATTATGATAGATGAATTGGTCACGCATAACCTGGCGTTTGATGATATTAACGAAGCTTTTGAGCTAATGAGAGAAGGAAAGTGTCTGCGTTGTGTCCTTCACATGCCAAAGTAATGTCTTTTACAGTTTCAAGAAAGAGTCTGTTTTTCTACAGCTAATCGATCGATTTCTCTGGTTTTGTGAAACAAAAGTGATGTGTATTCCATAAAGCAATGAGACTCAGATTTGGTTTGGTCGTTGATAAACTAGAAGCAACATTGGTTTTGCTTAGCCAAATGATGTACCAAACATATGTCCAGAAACAGTGTAAAGACGCAGACTCGATCTCCTTGCATTGGCGAGCTTGATGATGATATGCAGAGAAAACAAGACAGTGTTTGTTATGATTTGATTCAAATAGAGTTTCAAATATACAGTTCAAAAAAGGAAAAGAAATGCAGGTAGAGGCTAGATTTGCAACAAATTGATTGTTTTTTTCTGCAATTTCAAATGCTTTTAAGGAATCGTGAGTCGCCATTTTCTTTAAAACGCGATTGCATTTCTTTAAAACGCGATTTGAATGTCACCAAAGTACCAATCCGAGTTTTTAAAGGCGTTTCAATGGTGATCGCTGTGTACAATTATACGCGGCATCTGCGGTGAACACTCACAGACTCACTCACTGTCGCTTCATCGGAGCATGAGTACCATGGAGGAATCGGAGGGCAGGAAACCCATCGCTCTCTTCATGGCTTTCGGTACCAAAGGCGATGTCTACCCTCTCGCTGTAATCTCTCTCATTATCTCTCGATTCGGATTTTGGCTTCTTTTAGGAATCGATTCCCAGAGCTGTTTGTTTTTGCAGGCCATTGCCGCAGCTTTCGCTCGTGATCAGCAACAGTACTCTGTGGTTTTGATGTCACATTTATCCCATGAGGTTAGTTTTTGCTTCATTCTCTTAGAGTTCTGGATTTGTAGAAACTTTGTTGCTTCCTCCTTCCAACTTTTCGAGAATCAAAGATAGAGAGGTTGATTTATTGCAGAATCTAATCCCCCACTTGATCAAAGCGAATGTTTTCTATTTTCCTATCAATTCTCCTCCTGCTCTGTCTAGTGAAGCTCAGGGTACTCAAGACGTTACAGGTCAATGCAGTTCTCTTACCTTAGCTTCAAGCATTCATCTTTCTTACCTGTTTTTTTTTTCCCCCTCACTTTTTTCTTTTGTGGGTTTCATTCAGACTCGTCGAGAATTATCTTTTCGGAGGAAAAACAAAGGATAAAAAGAGAACACAGACAAGAGTGTCATTCTGCATTCAGAAGCATTTTTGGAAAGGGTCCTTGTATGGAGGGTGATCTCGTTGTCATTAATTTCTTTGCATTGGTACTTCTACTTAATATATTCCATTGTACCATGATTGTGTCTGCTTTAGCTCTATGAATGACAATAGATTTGCATCATGTAGTTTGAGTTTCAGCAATTAAAAACTGAAGTCTAAATGATGGTTACGATCTTGTGATAAGAAAGACTAACAGTGGTTATTCTGATTGTACATTTAGGAAGGATGGAGCCTTGCAGAGCTTTTCGAAATCCGTTGCGTGGTGGCTGCTCCTTATGTTGTTCCGTATAGGTAACTTTGTAGCTTGGAAGTATGAGTGTGACATCCTCGATGTGGAAGATAACCAATTCAGTTCTTTTTTTTATTACAGTCCACCATCAGGCTTTGAAAGACAGTTTAGGAAGGAACTTCCGGATTTGTACAAGTACTTGAAAGAAGCCCCTATCGGCAAGGTATTCCATATGATTGCAATACAAACATGTCACTGGTTTTATTTTCTCATGAGCTTTTCTAAATTATATCGCTTTGCAGGTTAGCTGGAGTGATGTAACTCATTGGATGTGGCCTCTTTTTACTGAAGAATGGGGATCATGGCGATACGAGGAGCTCAACCTAAGTTGTTACCCTTTTGCAGTAAGTGTTTTTTAAACATAGAGACCTAGAAGGTATATTTTATTGCCAGAAATGATTGTGTGAATTTGTCACCTGATCTACCCATTGGGTGCAGGATCCCGTAACAGACCTTCCAATTTGGCATATCCGGCCCCCATCTCCATTGGTCTTGTGAGTTTTGAATTCTCTTTGTGGTAACATCTGTTCACTCTTCAATCTCTCTTCCCATCAAGAAGTTATCTTCGTATACCAAGTATTTTCTGGTTACTTGACCCATCTAATGTACTTTTTCGTTTTAAGTCCAACACTGGCTGATCTTTGATTAAATTTTAAACACTTTTTAACTTTAGTAATTTAGTTGCAATATTGTACTGCTATTAATTTAAAAACCAGACAAGATTGCATAAGTTTGTTGGTGACATGTTACTTATTTTCCTTGTGACAGGTATGGTTTCAGCAAAGAAATTGTCGAATGCCCTGGTATGTTGGATGTTTGCCACTTCTAATGAAATGCTTTTCTGTGCATAGCTAGCATCCTCTTTATAAAAAAAGTTATGTGGGTAGTAGTTTCTTTTGGGTATGTTTTGCAACTATATTCTACCATATATGAACTCTTGAGAAAGTATGATGTGAACTTTATATCAGAAAAGAAAAAGGTTAACAAACAGACCCAGTTTTATAAGAATGACTATAAAAGCTGAGAGCAATCATCATTGACCTGGCAAAGCTTCGTTCTTTTTTAGTTCACTGCATTCATTTTGTCTTATGAACAGATTACTGGCCATTGAGTGTTCGAGTCTGTGGTTTTTGGTTTCTGCCGAATGAGTGGCAGTTTTCATGCAACAAGTGTGGAGACAATCCTTCTGCAGGGCGCCTGGGTACAGACGATTTCCATACATGCTCAAACCACACTGAGTTGTATACTTTTATATCGTCTTTTGAGCCAGCCCTGCCTATCTTTGTAGGGTTGAGTTCTGTTGGAAGGTCTAAATTTAAGTTGATTTGTCTGAATCATTTCTGATATCTATGCTTTAGATGTTTTTTTGTGTCAGAAGAACACTGATAATTATTCAGTCAGAAACTTAACCCATGCTGAACTAGATTCTGTTTCACCGTGTACGGCAGTAATTGTTCTTTTTGCTTTTGCAGCATGGGTTTTGTAAGGAATCCCCTAGCCTTTCTTCGAGTTCTTCAGTCTGTTATCCAGATTACAGGTTACAGATTTGTCATTTTCACAGCGGGTTATGAACCTTTAGATGCAGCAATTTGGACCATTGCTAATGAATTGGGATCAAGTGAAAAACAACCATTACATGCGGGAATCTCTATCTTCAACGGCAAGCTTTTCTGCTTCTCTGGGTGAGCACAAATTATGATTTTTTCACCTGAAAAATAAAAGAGATTTATATTTGAACATGGGTACCTAAAGTACCCTGTGGCCTTATTACCTACTTATTTCTTTGTCATCTTGAATTAGTATGGTGCCTTACAATTGGCTGTTTCGAAGATGCTCTGCTGCAATTCATCATGGTGGCAGGTGAAATTTTCAGCTGGATGCCCTTTCTTGGTGAACATGGACACATATATAAAACTATATATAGACGTGAACTGATTTTGTTGTGTTTTTATATGAATTATGTCCACTGTGGAAATCAGCGGTTCTGTTGCTGCAGCATTACAGGCCGGGATCCCGCAGGTTTGTTTTTGCTCCGTAAACTTTTATAATGTTTTGACGTGTTTGTATGTGACTTGAGATCTTTGACATAACATGGTAAAAATTATTGTTTGTCTACAAGGTCAATGGGTTTTTAGTTGTACAATAGCTAGTATAGTTGATGAATATTGTGCCTATACATTAGAAGAACATACATGGTCCTTAATCATGTATGCACTTTAGTTACGCTACAAGTAAACTTTACTAGTCCTTTCTCATAAACCAAAGTCTTATGCACTGGCTGAATTCTACAGATTATATGCCCATTTATGATGGATCAGTTCTATTGGGCTGAAAAGATGTCTTGGCTTGGGGTTGCTCCTCAACCATTGAAAAGAAACCACCTGCTTCTTGAGGAAACAAATGATGAGAACATCATTGAAGCTGCAAAAGTGGTAGCAAAAGCCATATACGATGCACTGTCTGCAAAAACTAGGACTCGTGCCATGGAAATCGCTGCAATATTGTCTCTTGAGGTAACTGGTTACGATCAGTTTTTTCTTACCTTTCTCCTTACTGATCCATGGCCCAGAACCAACGTATCCTTTCTTTTCATGGAGTTTTTCAATGTATTATCCAGTCTTTTCTTTCGAAGTTTTACACTAATTTCTGGCAACTGATAGTTTTCGGGTATCAAAAATAATAATTTCAGGATGGGGTCTCAGAAGCTGTGAGAGTGCTTAAAGAAGAGGTGTGTGAAGTTTGAGGCAGCAACCGAAAAAGGGATAAGCGTAGTCATTAGTCATAGACAACGTAAAAGCTTACTATATATCAAGTGATGGTGATCAATGCATGCTGATTATTGGCAATCATAAAACGTGTACTATTTGTGCTCCTTTTGATAGCACTGTATATAAATTCTTCATCTATTGTTAGTAATGAATTCTTCATCTGAACAATTATGATCTCTGCAAAGAGAATTTGCAGATTCATTATAACACCTCTCATCAAGGATCGTAATACCCTTCCGACAAATTCACCTCAAATAAGAAACTCTTTCTCCTCCATTAAACTAAGAACCTTATCGATCGACCAAGATTGGTGATAATCTTGCAGCTTTCAAGACCTTCCTTCATCAATTTAACAACACTCGTATACTTACTTTCTTACTTTACTGATTAACATTGTTTCTGATCTAATTATGTACAAAGGAAAAAAAAACAAATTACATAAGAAAAATAAATCAAACTACACAAAATGAATAAAAAGAGGAGAATCCAAGCTAAAATCATAAACGAATTATGTAAATATATGAGAGATCCCAAACTAAGAAAATAAGAAAAATTCCATGATATCACTCTCCGATTCATCCTTATCCTCCTTTATGGTTAGGGATCATATTGACCCATTCCATACGGCATTCTTCCTTTTTCTAACAACCATACAAACTCTGCAGAGTAGCGAAATGAAGCCTTTTGAATCTCCACGTTGAGCTAAAAACAGTTTGTCATGATGCTCCATTGCGTAGACAATCAAACGATATACCAACATCGTATCTACTGCACCTCCTGAGGGCTTGTCATCAATATTCATTTATGAATGTCGATTACAAATGAATTTCATTCACGTAAATGTCACCATCTAGAAACAGTTAACATCGTCAATTACAATCGTATTATCATTTGATATAGTGAATTTGGGGTAGGATTCGAGAGATTCTTCATGTAGCCTTCCTAGAGCCTTATTCATATTGTGGGCTAAATTAACCGTGCAATAATCCTCTAGAAAGAGGCAGTTTTCAAGTCTTAATATTACAACCTTAGTATCTGAATAAAAGGAAAAGACCAACTGAAAACGTTAGATATTAAAACAAATGATATTGGAAATAAAATAGAAAAAATTGGAATAAATGATATTTTCCAATTTGTCCATATATATATACACCTCTATATCAAAATTGACATTTATACATAAACTACCTTTTATAATATACAGTATATAATTAACATAAATTTGTATTGTTGTCAAATACGTAAAAAAACAAAGGAATAAGACTTTTGTCAAATATGTGATTGTTGTTTAGTAATCGACAGAATAAATTTTGGATTGATAAAATTCATTATGCTTTGTTTATGAAGAAATTTTAAGAAATGCCACTTTTGAAGTGCTATTTTTCAAAAAAAAATTGTTATATCATTTATGTTTGGGTTAATTATATTGTATTAGAGTTTAGTTTTGAGGGTTCAAGAAGTTTTAGGAGTTAAAATATTTTTTAGGCTTTATAATTTTAAGATTTAAGCTTTAAAAATCTATAATTAGTGGTATTTTTACAAATGTACAACTCATAGTGGCATTTTTGCAAATAGACACCAAAAAATGACATTTTTGCAATTGTCTCATGCTTATAATACACAATCTATGTTTTATACATGTTCTAAAACCTTCATATTACGTAATCTACGCACTTTCTACAAAGTTTATAATTTATTTATGTTCTAAAAATTTTAGAACACAGTTTTAGAATAGATAATCTATAAAAGGTAGTCTTGTGTTTGCTCTGTGTTCTACAAAGTTTAGAAAATTAATTCTAAATTAGTTCATAATTCTGAAAATTAAAGAAATTGAATATTCTAAATCTTCAAACTGAATATGGTAGTTTAGAAAATCGAATATATTGTTATATTCGTTATGCGGATTTTAAAATAAATATTCCGCTTTTTTAGGATTCAATAAAATTATCGATAATTGTTCTCTATTTTTTTTTTGTCATCTGGATTTTATTACAAACACTGGAATAATACAAGGGTGAAATACGTTTGTGAAATGCATTTGTGAAATACGTAAGCCGACGGAATACCAAATCCGCGAAATCTTAGCCCTGCGAAAGGGAGACGAAGATAATACAGAAAACATAGCAAAGGATTTAAAACTACTGGGAACGCAGGCCAAAAGAGAACAAAAGTAACTACAAATTGAAAAAGCTAGATCACACAAGCCCCACGAGCAGACTACCTAAACCCTCCAACCCAAACGCGAAAGCATTTCGACGAGGCCAACGAAACCAAACAAACGAAATGCGGCTCTTTCTATGGCGAATAAGACTACCTGTCCAAATCTAAGAACGAAGGAAACTTAACCGGCAAGATGGACAATCCTGAAAAGACTGAATCTTCACACAAAACTCCTGGTAACGGCGATATCGAGGAGACCTCGACATGATGACGCCTAGAAAGACTCCTCGAAACAAACGACGATCTCGACCTGATCTTAATTGTAGTGACAAGAAACGAGCACACGCAGACCTGAGCATACCGAAACGGAAACCATAACGGCAAGGATCGAACCCGGAAAGAACGAAAGGAGCCTAAGGTATAAAGGCAATCTACCAGCAAGACTTGCAAAATCACAACCTAACCAAAGCAACTACTAATTCAAACTCAAACCACACGATCCAAGAAGCCTAAACCAGATCCAACGAAACTATCAGAGAAGAAGCAATATAGATCAAACGAAAAGCAATCGGGAACCAAAGGAGAGACAAGGACCAAACTAACCACCACAAAGGCCTCCACAAACTGTCACCTCGACCAATTCCGCACCACCCCAAAACCACCGCTCCAAGCACCATCTCATCATCCACTGTCACATAAATCAAGGAAAGAGAAGCCAAAGGAAGACGAGAGGCTGGGTAAAACGCAAATCAACAGATGGAGACCGCTGGAGAACCACAAGCGTAGATGGAATTGCAGTCGACGAAACCGACAAAGCTAGATCCGAGTCGATAATTGTTCTCTATATAACTACTGTTTTGAACTAATTTTTCGATGTTCTTTTTTTAATGTTTAGAACAAAAGTAGAGTAACAAAAAAACTCTATCTCTAAAACTCCGGTCTAAAGAGCAGACTTTCCGACTTGATCCAGTTGTAGATCCGGCCGGTGGTTGTGGCTTTCCTGTGCCACGGTCATCGGTCCGGTTATGTATATACTTAGGTTCTTGTTTTCTTGTTTTAGTTATAGGTTTCCGATTGCTCGGATCTCGGTTCCGGCTTCGCCTGGGTTATGTTTCCGATTTGTTTTGGATTGTGTAGTTTTGTTTTTTAAAAATCCGATCTCTTTGCTTTGGTTAAATTTGTCGCATCCTCTCTGATTTTATTCTTGCTTGTGGAGTAATATCTTCAGCGCTTTACTTGCTCTTGGCTGAGCAAAGTTCAAAAGAGCACATCAAATTTGGGTGTGTCGGCGTTGGAGCTTCCAAGGTGAGGATGATTTTGGAGCGAGTTTAAGGGTGAAAATTAGGTCGACGGATTTTGCAAAGCTTTCGAGATCGGTGGAGGGCGGAAGTTTCTGTTCGTCTTCGTGGTCTTTTAGTAGTGGCTGACGGGACGGCGGCTTGCAGTGGCTGGACGGTGAATGCAACTGGCGGCGGTTTCTTCATTGAAATTCTAAATATCTCTAGGTTATTTATTGGGCCGATTCTGTTGTATTTACTGGGCTTTTGCCCTCTTAATCCTGCCCTTTGGGCTTTTAATGGAAAAAAGTAGTCGACTAAAAAAAAAAAAGAACAAAAGTAGAGTATTATTACCTTTAATTTTTCGATGTTTTTTTTTTGTTTAGAAAATGCATATCAAACCAAGAACGTGTTATAGTAGTGATGATCACTATGCTCTTGGGTACGGAAAAGTCTTGAGGTATTACTGTGATTACATCTTTGACCCGAGACGATGCAAGGTTTCTGAGTTTGAAATGTATGAGTTTAGCTCTGGTTCTTGATGTGGACACTCATGATTGGCATATTACATCTCGTGGCGTGTCGTTGAAAGGCAATACTTACTGGATTGTTAAAGACAAATACGACAAGTTCGATCAATTCATACTCAGTTTTGATTTCACAACAGAGAGATTTAGGCGTCTCCCTCTTCCGTATCAGAATGATGGTCCTAATGAAATACGGGATGATGGTTCTGCAATCACCGCGGTTCTGTCGGTTGTTAGAGACGAAAAGCTCTCAGTGTTACATCAGTATCTTCATAGATTGTCACTAAAGATGAAGATATGGGTGACCAAAAACATTGATGAAATCGAAACCAAAGAGGTGTCGTGGAGCAAGTTTTTAGTGGTTAGTTTTGAGTGGATAGAAGTGGTAAGTTTCTTGGTGGACGGGGAGAAGAAAGTGGCAGTGTGTTGTACTTTAGACATTGGTGAGATAAAGAAGACGAGAGTTTTCGTAGTTGGTAAGGATAGACATAAACAAGTCTATGAAGGGACTACATGGGCAAAGTCATGGCCACTTCTCCTTGATTACGTTCCAAGTTTGGCTCACATTCAGAAGAACAAACCCAAAGGCAAAAGAAAAAGAGAAACAAAGAGGTTAGTCAAATGAATTCCCAACTAGTTTCTTTCTTGCTTTTCCTTTTGGTTGTTGATAAACATAGTGACTGTATAAAAATCTTTGCTTTTGGTTTTGAAATTGGATCGGTGATGTAATGATCTTACTTACATATTTTTTATTTGGATTGGATGCTTAAAGAGAATAACAGAGCATTTCATATATAGAGAAATTAAACTTCAGGATATGAGCCTTTATAGTTCATATCATGTTACTTTAGTCTTACAATGTATAATGCTTTAAATCGTACACAAGGATATATAGTTTTATTGTTAATTTTGTTTCTTCGGGTTCTCTTTAACTGGGTCTCTGTGTGTGTGTGTGTGTGTGTGAGCTTTTACAGGCATGAACCGAAGAAGGCCATCTCTGTAAGAAGAGGAAATCGAAGTGAAACCAAGACCCAAAGCATATCGAAAACATGCGGCGTAGACTAGTAAGGAAACAAGTTATTTTCTACGTTTTTTTTCCATAAATCTTGAAAGTTCTGGACTTTTGCTCAGTTCCCTACGTACTTGCTTAGAATGTCCTAAAGAGTTAATCTATTCTACGTATGTTTGAGATTTTGAACTTGTTTTGACTTTTGAAATACAATGCTTTTGAAGTTCATTTTGACTTATGCGAAAGAAATATAGTGAAACACCCACATCTGCATATCCCAAATGTTTTGAAGTTTTGTAGTAACAACAAATATCTTTCTTTTAATTTCGAAAAAAAAAAAATTATCTTTCCGACAAATAATTTGTAGATTACAGAGATCCAATGCTTAAAATGAAGTTTCTACGAAATGGATCTTATTTGAGATCGAAGTTTGAAGTCTATTAATTTCTTGTAGCAGAAACCTCATGTCCTTTGACTCTAATAACTCTTCCTTGACTCTGAAGAATCCACAATGAATTTTCTTGAGTAGTTTCAGAACATTGGCCTGATACGAGCTTTCGATCTCGTAACCTTTGAGAATCGTTTTATTTTTATCTATAAGGAAAGATTGAAATTATGTTTGTTGGCATATTCGATTATAATATACCGTTATTTGTGTTATTAATTAGTTTTAACTAATCTATTTTTGGAATGCAAATTATGAGAGAGATATTCTCGTCAAGAAAAAAAAGAAAAGATTTTTTTTTTTTTTTTTTATCACAGAAGATCTATGAGTATCTTCAATTGAAAAGTTTTTGAGTGCACAGTTTTATATAAATATTGGCACAATTTATCAATCCACTAAATCCGTTAGTATTTATGTAAAATTGTTAGCATTTTCGGAATATACAATATCTTTAAGATCAAAATCATATATTGCATTTAAAATGTTCATAAATGTTGGTGGGCTATATTTGACATGGGTTCATAATATTATGGGTTAAATATTTTCGTGACCCATTTAATGATAAAAATATCTAATTACGAAAACACCATTAATAAAATTTGCGGGTCGCGAACCGGATCAATATGATCCGCGCGTTTTCAATCGGATCCAGTTATGAAATTGTCCGAAATTGAGCTCAATATTACTGAAATTGCCATTGCATCTATCCAAAATTATCCTTTTCAATTGAATTTATTTAGTTATAAGACAATGACAATTTGTGTAATATTGGAATCAATTTTGGATATTCTCCTAAATGTACTTCTGTTTTAATATTATAGAGATTTTTGTTAATGAGTGAATCATAAATGAATTCAAAACTTTAAGTCTAATAATCAAAATGCTTTGAGCTTGGTTTAATGCTTGTTTTGTTTGTGTAAGTCTAATCATCAAAACATCGTTGTAGACAGGGCCGTGCCCATGGGATGAAAATAAAGGCGGTCGCCTAGGGCCCCAAATTTTATACCACAATTTTAGGACCCCGTTTTAGTTTCTATTTGCTCTAATTAGTAGAAAAACTCTGTTTAATTTCTAATTTAGGTATAATCTATTTCATAATAAAAATTTTCTATTAAGTTATAGGCTAAACTTTTTCATCTTTATCTTTTTAATTTATAGTTCCAACTTTATTTTTTTTATTGTTTTCCGTTTACTTTATCAATTTTTTTTCAAATTGTTTTATAACATAATTTTCATAGTTCATTTAATTTTATATATAACTAGAAAAGTTCTAACTATACAATATATTTAATCTATTCAAATTAACAAAAATGAAAAAGATACACATGAGATTTAAAAAATAGTGTTTTAATATGAAATATTTATTATTTGATTTTCATATAACAAACTGCTTACTCTAAAATAATATTGAGTATATTTTATCAGTGTAGTAAATAATACTTTATAAAAAACTATTTTATATAATATAGTATAAATTTAAATTTACGGTTAAATATATTATCGAATTTATATTTTTTTATTAGTATCGTCTTGGGCCCCGAAAAGGCTGGGCACGACTCTGGTTGCAGAAGATGGTGAGAAGATGGGAACTTTTATAAAGCAAAAGTGTGAAATTGGAGAGAAATTGTCAATCGGATCGAAATTTTCTAGTTTCCGAGGTCAATAGGTAAACCAAACCAACTAGGCTTCTCCGGTTTGGTATATGGTATGATATAATTTTATATCGATTTCACTCAACTTTTTGTATTTTAATTTGATTTGTTGCATTATTCGGGTTCGGTTCAGGCTAACCGAATTGGAACTCGTGAATTTAAAAACCGAGTACAATGTCTTTAAGGAAGCCAAAAAAAAAACCCTACGATTTCCTCTCGACTCCCTTTGCACTTCTCCGACCACCGTCTGCTTTCGTTTTTTCCCGGCGGAGACAAAAATTGAAATCGGTTTTTAAATCCTTCGGATGATAATGAAATAGCGGTTGAAAGATGTTTGAAGGGCTAGTGCGACAGCTATTGTTAGGCTACCTTGGTCGCTACATCAAAGACATCCAGAAAGACCAGCTCAAGATCACTGTCTGGAATGGTATTTTCACGTCTTCGCTCTTTCTCTCTCGATTTTCCGTTTAGCGAATATCACAGCTCTCTACTGACGAATTTGTGTGTTTCTAACTTCAGAGGAAGTCTTATTAGAGAACGTGGAACTGATTCTTGAGGCGTTTGAGTATTTGCAGCTTCCTATCGCTCTCAAGCAAGGTGATATATTGGTTTTTGTCAGCTTTCTCTAATCCGATTCTTTAGTTTGTTTTCTCTGTGGATCAATTTCTTTATTGTGCTTATAGGACGTGTTGGGAAATTGAGCATTAAAATTCCATGGAAGAAACTTGGAAGGGATCCTATCATCATTATGCTTGAAGATGTCTTTGTATGTGCATCACAGCGCAATGATCAAGAGGTGATTTCTCTGACCAGAACCTCTTTTTCTATACATGACAAGCGTTTGCCTTTAACCCCAAATGTTTCCATGGTCATTGTAGTGGAGTTCGGATGTGGTTGAGAAAAGAGAGTTTGCTGGTAAGAAAGCTAAACTTGCTGCTGCAGAACTGGCAAAATTATCCAGGCGTGTCTTCGGTGAGCAAGATACTTCCTGTCCTACTTCGTCAAGTCTTGGTTTCCGTTACATTGTACTAATGAGTCGACCCCTTCAATTTTTTATTTTTTCCAGACAGTCCAGCAGGGAATCCTTTTATGTCATATATTGCAGCCAAGGTGACATTATGTTCTGCAATACTACCCTTAGTTTAAGCATCTTACATTTTTTCATATTATGTTTGGTCTGGTGCTGTATTTTAATCTATGAGTATTGTAGATCTTTCTGCTTGTGTATGAGATTATCAATCATGTCTTTGCTTGTTTCTACTATGTTAACTTTCCTTCTTTATTGGCTTAGATTCTTGATAGCATTCAAGTGTCCATCAGAAACTTTCACATCTTATACTCTGATGCACAACCGGAATCGGTAAGTCTCCTGCTTCTTCAATTCAATTGGTTGCTAGGATATAGGCTTGTAATTCATTATTCTCCTTTGCAATTCCTGGAAACTCTTATACACATTGATAATCTTAATGTAGTCTTGGTTCATTGTGAGAGCGTAGTATCTATCATGGAAAGATACAAATATAGATAGCTTCAAGTTTATGAATAGGGTGATGTTAAATTACTATCAGTCTTTCTTATGATTCGCTAGAGTATAATTTGGGTCATCATTTGGTGTTGTCTACTTTTCCACTTTCATATGTTTGACTGTAAACTGCTCTCTGCAGGTACAAGTTGTATTAGGATTGCGGTTTTCAAGCTTGACAGTTACTAAACAAAACCCAGTTGGGTAATCTCTTCATGCACCCTCTATTCCACTTTTTTGTGTTTGATTACTTGTAGCTTTGCTACTCTATGGTAAGGAGATGTCCTTTAAAACAAAGTGCATCCCCCCATTATAATTTTATCCAGCCGCCTCGTTTCTTACTATAATCCTTAATACCTATCTCTTCCATGAACATTTTTTTTTTGGTAGAGCCAACATCTCTGGTTATATGCGCACCCTGCGATATCTTGACATGGTGTTTATATTGAATATCAGGCCATCTGTTGGAAAGGTGCGAGGGGGGCAAGTAAATAAACTCGTGGAGATTGAAGCTTTGGAAATTTATTGCGACATGTATGAGGGAAACATGGACTTCCTAAGTGTAGATGAAAAAAAAGGTTTTGACAACTGGTGTCAGTCAAGGTTGCAAAGCGATAAAGTTGGTTATTTATTGAAGCCAGTCCATGTTTGCATAACACTATTGGTAATGCTAAAACAGCATCATTGTGTTTGCTATCTGATAATATCTGCTGTTATCATCAAAGATTTGTTGCTGCATGCTTGCTCTAGCTTTAGGGTTGTTTTTAAAATGAGGTGCACACAATCGTATGTTATATCTGTTGTAGTGAGTCTATATCTTGGATAAGTCTAATTACTTTTTAGAAGCCAATTCCTTTTATGATAAACTAAGCACGTATTTCTAGGTTGAACTCTTTTTTGTTTTTTTTGTTTCAGTAATGCTCTTTTGATGACATTGCTATCTATCAATGTTTCCAGGAATAATTGTTCTTCACCATCAGCTCCATATGGACATCATATTTGGTTAAAGATTTCTGCAGCATTCAATATTTATACAGAAATTAAGCATATTGGTGTATGAATTAGCTATTGCTTGGGTGCATTTGTGTGCTGTGTTAAATTGGTATTCTCCATTTTGCCTGATGCACTTCTTTGCATAGGTCAACCGATCTGGAGATCTTTATGATGATCTACCTCAGTATTCTATCAGCGCTGAGTTGACTGATGTGGTTAGTTCTCAGAAATAGCTAAGCTGTTAAGAGCTAAAATTTATTTACCATTACATGACTCATTCTAACTTCCATTTATGTGTTTCAGGTCATGACCCTGAATGAATTTCAATTGCAGCAGATTCTTATTCTATTAGATTATTTGCAAACCAGCCAATTGCGTGAGAGGTTAACCTTTCATTACGCTCCATCCAAACTTTTATTATTCTGAGATTTACTTCTATAATTTGGCATTATGGTACTTCTTTGAAAAACTTTTTTAAATGCTTTAGGTATGGGCGGTATCGTCCCTGCTCCACTTCCTTATCGAGGAAACCGCCAGGGTGGCAGAAACTTTGGTGGCATTATGCCCAAAAATCAATTTTATCTGATGTACGGAAGAAACTGTGGAAAACTTCATGGAGATTTCTTGGAGAGCGAATGTAAGTTTACTTTCTTGACATCGTTTCATTTTTGTAGTTGATGCTAAATCACATAGCAGTTACAATTCATGTATGCTCTTAAAATTTCTGCGTAATTTACTTCCACGCAAATAACTTGCTGTTTCAAATCATAAGTAGTCAAATAATCCCGCAATATATTCAAGCAGCCTGCTTGGTTTTGAGACTTTTCTTTGGGGTAAATATACAGGAGAATGCGCAGGAGGTATATAAACTTTTACAAGATGAAGCTAGATTTCCTTAGCAGAGAACAGGCAAGGATTTTCTTTTCTTCCTTATCTGATTAGATGTGTCTGGATTTATTCATTATCTTGCTCTTGTCTCCTATTTGCTTAACTGCATGAGATTGCCTAACCTAGTCTGTTGGATTCAGTGTAGAGCATAGAAAGCCTCATTATCTTTTACGTGATTTAACAAAATTAGAGAGCATATCATGAGGTTGCTTGTCATTTTAATGTGGTTTGTCCTTTAATGTACTTCAACATGTATATGGATGGGTAGTGGTAAGGAGATAATTTAGAAGCACATTTCGCATGAGTCCACTAGGACGCACATTATGAGGTGGCTCATTGTTTGTTGGAGTTCTAAGATTGCGTAGTGGTAAGGAGAAGATGATTTAGAAGCATATTTCAACAAGGGCCATTTGTTTGAAAATCTTATATCTTAACCACTTGCGTCAAAATTGCAAAAGTAGAAATTGCACAAGACTTGGTCTAAGCATTTGGCTTCATCATACATATAAAAAAAGGAAACTGAAGAAAAAATTTCTTTTCTTCTATTATCTTGAAAATACTCTATAGGGAGCTTATCATCCTAAGAAATGTAGTTCTGAAATTGCTGACTGAAAGAAATACATATGTTCTCTTCCCTTAACTTTTTGTTGCCTTGCCTTAGTCTCCATCACACGTTGCCAAGATGCTTTACTCTGAACATATTTGTTTGACTAATGCGTAGCCTTTTCAACTTGAAGATGAGTTGATGCAATACCTGTTTCACCTGTAGTTTTTGTCAAACCAGATTTTTCCTTGTCAAGTTACTTCTCTACTAATATGCATGTGCTTATTCCTCTGGCTGCAGTCAATTGATGAGTCTATCCTTTTGGGTTTGGAAGAAGTAGAGAAGCAGGCTGATATTGATGATATCTTAAGCTATAGGTCTGCAGCAGAAGGTGAGATGCAGGTATGGTAAATTACGTAGGTAGCATTTTATATTTTGAAAGAGATACCAAAGGTTGTTCAGATATCGTTATCCTTATAACAGATAAGTTGATGTCCTAGCATTTACATTTCCTTATCTTTCCTTTTGCCTTTTGCTATTGGATCTTATGATGCAGGTAGCCTTTTCAGAATTGACTGTGAACATGGGAGCAAGTGGTGCCACCGGCTCTGAAAAGGAACATAGTGATGATCCTACATCAAATAAATCGCGTGGGTGGTTGAACTGGTTATCGCGCGGAATGCTTGGTGCCGGAGGCACAGAGGATTCTACTCAGTTTTCTGGTGTTGTTTCTGACGAAGTTGTCAAGGTATTTTTTGTACCATTTAATAGCAGTGGAGTTTCAAAACTCTTCGAGACATCCTAGCACCTAGCAACTGTTCATTTACTGCAGGATATACACGAGGCAACAAAGTTTCACCCTCTTTCTTCATCTCCTAGAAGTATAAGTGCAACTGGTAAGATCTGCACGTGCTCCATTAGACTCAACGTACACAAAATTTCTGCTACCTTGCAACATTTAATTGGGTAAGTTACAGTTGCTCAATTACTTCGCCATGGTCTCTACCTTAACTAGTTTCTTCTTTTCATTTGCTCTTTATCTTATTTTTTCCACAGGACTTCTTCTCAAGTTATAACAGAGTTGGACATTTTGGGGGTGATTGTTGAATGCAAGTCTTGGAAAGAATCTACAACCATGATTGTTTCTGTTATTTCTGGAAAGCTGGTCTATCCTCAAAATGGGAAAGAAATTCTAACCATGAAAGGGGTTCGTGTCCCAATATGCTGTTATGCCCATGCCATTTTGTTAATTATTGCTAATATCTGAAATTATGAATATTGTCAGACTAATGCTTGCTTGATAAGGTGATATGAACCATCTAGTAGTAACTTATGTTATAAAAATCTATTTTATCGCTTTTAATATCGTGTTCAGGCAAAAATTGAAGTTTAATGTTTCATGCAGGTCTGTTCTCAGAGTGATGGACTAGAAACGAAACCCTCATATGGAGTGCGGTTGGAGTTGTCTCAAGATCATGATGTTGCATTGTCATTAAAGGTGAACAAAGTGCACCGTGCATCAGCATTTTGTGGACAAACCCAACGCTTGCTCCTTTCAGCAGTCGTGGCTTTTTGCCGTAGCTAAACTATAAGGATTGACTTTATTATAGTTTTTTCCCTGTTGTTTCGGTAGGTCACCCTTCAACCACTTGAAGCCGCTTACGATGTAGACTTCGCTCTAGCTGTCAGTAATTTTTTCTCTGGTTCAAGATCCTTCAAACTTCAACATGAAAGGGTGAGCTCTTATTTCACTACATCTGCTACATGCTATATTGTTTGTTCTGAAAAATTATGAATTTTTTGAAAAACAAGGTTTGTAATGGACTTTTGAAATCTATAGATAAATTTTGTGAAATGACAAAGGAATCCAATGAAATGATTTTGTAGTTATTTCATATTATAAATGGTTTGTCGATGGTTTCAAGAGATACTTTGCGCAGGCTCAAGAAATATTTCTTTCACATGACATGGGGAAACAGATAACAAATTTCCTATGTGGCTCAGGTTATATCATCACTCAATGGCCTTGAAAGTGAAACGCGATTGGCAGCGAAAACTGAGTAAGTGTTTCCTCTATGAAAATATTAGGTGTAGATACTTATCTAATTTATTGTGGTGCTTATTTGTGTCCTGGTTTGTTTCATAGATACCTCTTATCAAGCCGAAATAAAGTGAAGTGGGACGTGGACATAAAAGATCTTACCTTAAGTTTCCCTGGACGATTGGCTGAATCAGAAATCTATAATCTGGTATTTCGCTTATACATTTGATTGTCTGTTTTTTCTTATTTGTATCCTTCTCAGTATTTATTCTATCTTCCCATGCATTCTCTTGTGCAGGTTCTGGTATTGGAATCTCTTTCTATCACATCCAGTAGCACAGATTCTCTTAGGCCAAGTTCAGGAATGCAGCCTGGTATGGTGGATGGTTTACAAAGTTCCGTTGCAGACTTAGATGCTTTTCAAGTCAAAGATCTCTATGACCATCTTGAGATCAATATGTGTGACCTTGAGGTATGATATGCTTTCGTTTTTTATTGGAGTTGTTTAAGCAATCCTATATGTTCTTACATCTTGTGCAGATGAAGCTGATGAAGATTCATCCTCTCCAAGAACTTCCCCTTTTGGAAAAATCATCTTTACTTATCAAGTTAGCATCGTGTATAGTTCCGGAGGAGTCAAATTTGAAGCAGTTGGAGGTATGTAAATTTAATCTCAGATTCCAAGGTGACTGTGTTTAGTTTAGCTGAGTAAATGAATAACTTCCTTTTCCATTGTACTAAATACTTGTACTTTTATAGAGGCATCAAAAGTAGAGACCACATTTTGGAATTGATTATTTGTCGTTCCATTCATTTCAGGTTGAAGCTACCCTGTCTATGATCGATGTACATTTCTCTCCGTCGATATACGAAGGAATCATGTCTGTGATTGAATATCTTGATATTCAGGATCATGGAGATCATTATGCTCTGCCTCACCCCACTCCCATCTTTCGCTTCACCATCAATACCAGCTTAGCACTTTTCAGGTTGCACGTCAATCTTGAAAATGAAGGAGAAAATAGCACAGTGCTTATTCTTTCTATACAAGAGCTTGATCTCTGGTAGGTAATTGTTGCAACGATAAAGGAGCTCATTTTGTGACTTTTTACAGTATCAGTGGACCTTCAGCTATTATAACAAGCATGAATGCAGTATTTTTGTTTTCCGGTTGTATATATATCTGTCAAGGCTATGTCTGCTTGTTTGCCAGACAGTCGAATGTGTTCTCATACTTCTTATCATACACATATTTGGTCTCATGATCACTGCCTATGAGTCTATGACTCATCTGCTGATGCCATTGTCAAAACCATAGCCATCCAATTCTTTTTCTCTGAGCTTTTGATTGTTTAATATTGTAGCACTGGGGGTTCCTGACAAATTCCCTTGTACAATTGTCATTTCAGGTATTCACTTACCAAAATTGAAGAGTGGTCGGTCCGTGTGAAAGCATTGGAAATAATAGCTTGCTCTTCTAAAGATGCAGCTGACAGTCATATTTTATGTTCATCTGGGAATCTACTCAAATCGTCCTCTGTCCTGCATGCTCATAGTAGCGATCAAACCAAAATGATTGACAACGGGATAACTCCCGAAGCTGTTGTCAGCTTAAAGTGCACGGTTTCCCGAAGTAAAAATTTTGTTACTCACAAGTATACAATCTATTGGATGGGCGCTGAACTCCATTGCTATCCATACATAATTGGGTTACTGACACGATTTTTGGATAAGATAACTTCCTATAAGTTGGCTTCTGCCGATACGGATCCTTTGAGCCTTACTGCAGTTACCAGTACTCCAACAGAAGTTCCTCAGTTTGGTTTTGAAAGGTTTGGATTCTCAAACTTCATTGGAAGTAGATCTTGTGGCTGCATTCCTCTTGACAAATATCCATTTGTGACGATTTACAATTCTGGTTCTCTTGGTAGCCTAGAAAGTTCTCTTTGTTATTCGACTCCTGACTGGAGGAAGTCATTTATGTTAAGGAATAAAAAAGACAGGGCAGAAATAGGTTTGAACTGCAAATGTACCAACTGTACTTTACAACCAAAATGTGATTGTCCTCTAAATGAGCCTGCGTCCTCCAGAGGTCTTGGTCAGACCAATCTCTTTACAGTTGATGTGCATGTCTTCAACACCAATGTTCATTTTCATGATTCTTCAAGTGTTTTTGGAACTATTATACTGCCAGTATCCAGATACTTGATTACCATTTCAGATGATCTTGTGGATTTGGTTGCCTCTGCTGAAGACTTGATGGTGGAGTCATCTTGGTTCACCAACTATTCTGGCGGGTTTCTTTGGAGACATTCGTTAGCAGATGTCTCACCGGTCTTGAACCTACGAGTAAGAAAGAGGAATTTAGAGCCCTCTGGTTCTGAACTTGAAGTGAGTATTAGTATTCAACACTCATGCTGCATTTTGGTGCCAAAATATTTGGCCATTATAATTGGATACTTCTCTCTTCCTGATTGGACTTCGAAGTCAGGCCTGCAGTCATTGCCACAAGCTACTGAGCTTACCAAAGCTCATTCTGAGTTTGCCATTACTTATAAAATTGAGATACTGGACTCCACTTTGATTGTTCCTGTGGAAAATGATGACCACCGGCAACTGAAAGCTGATATTCGGCAGTTATATATTAGCTTTATTAAGTGTGGTTTGAGCGATGTGGAGCAACACATACTGCAGGAATGTATGATTCCACTTGATCAAGTAGCAGGGCGAACCAACTCTTTAAACATATTTGGACGGGACTTATCGCTATCATTTCTGCTTTCTGAGAATGGCATACTAATATCCAAGAAGGATGCTGTGTGCAGAAGTATAACGCTGGCTCCTAGAATTATTGCTGATGCTTGGATTAGATTACCTTGTGATGGCAATTCGTTATCCGATTTGGTATGCGTTATGTCAAGGGTTGAAGTTTGTGAAATTGTTGCAGAAGGTACGTGGTGCCCTTCATGTTAACTTCTGTTCTTTGGCTCTCTCTCTCTAGTACGTATTTTCAATTGATACATACATGTTTATCTTTTTTTTCTTTGCAGATTCAGAAGCATTGGATGGGTTTAAGGCTTTTGTTGATGTGATTGATCATCTTTCTTTAGTTGATGAGGAATCGAAACTGTTTGTGTCTGATGTTCCTCAGTTTCTTCATACGAAGATGCGTCTAAAGCATGAGCTGCCAGTTGCACCCCTTGAATCTTTCACAAGCTATGTAAAATTCAGATTTTTTGTCAATCTTTTGACAACAAAACTGCATGGGTTAAGGAAAGATCCTAGAACACTGCTATCCGAACCAGTACTGCAGGCTGATATGAAATTTTTCTGCTCTGGAGATCTCAAAAATAGTTTCCCTATGAGCTTGGATGTTCAATTTTTCGAAATTGGGCTTTATTCATTGCTTAGTTCAGTCATGATAGCTAGATTCACCAATGCATATGGGGATTCTTCGGCACTTAAAGTCAGATTCACAGAACAGGCTGAAAATAAATATGATCTCTGTTTTTCTCTTCCATCCCTAGACATCTGGTTACACTCTTTTGATTGGATTGAAGTTATTGAACTTCTTAAATCTTATGCCCAGAAATTGGAAGACAGTGGTCGAGACTCTTCTGTGTTAAAAGGTTCAATCTTGGATATGCATGATTCTAGGGAAGTGGTAAGGAATGTTTGTGACAATACTGATCAGGTTTCGAACGTTCTGCAATCTGGGGTATCAGAGAACTCTAGTGAGGTCATGGAATTTGCTGCAAATTCAGAGATTATTGGTGTCACAATCCATTTTCCTCTCTGCATAAGCCACACAGAATTTCCTGGGTCCATGGCAACTGATATTCAAGAAATATCTAAGGAAGAGCACATAAACACTTTTAAAGGGAAATGCTGCAAATATCTTTCTGTTACAGCATTTAGTAGGAGTGGTGAACTCTCTATTATTGGCAGAAATGTTAAATTGAGCTATACGATTGAAAAGCTCAATGGGATTCTTGCAATATCCGGGGTTGATACTGGCAGATCTTGCTCTCTATTCGAGGCGTCACAAATACTTGTAGAAACTAATGTTCAGATGGATGAGAAGAAAATCATGAGCATTGATGTGGGGATAGTGTCCGAAAATGTAGAGATGCATGCATCTCATCAAGTATTATCTTTCTGGCATGGAGTTACATTTGATGCACCTGAGACGCCATCTTCACAAAATTCACAAGGAAACATGATTATAAATGTCCAGATAAGAGATGTTTCTCTTCTTATCTCAGATGGAAGGGTATGCTTGTGCTTTATTTGCTGATATATTCTCTGTCAATTTTAATTTAAAACGGAAGTGGCCTCACAAGTATTAACTTTGGCTGCTAATGGGTATATCACTGTTACGGTGTTGCCACTTCTGTTGTGCCATGATCCATGTCTTTGTTCAGCAGCTAAAATGTCTTTCTACTTGCTTGATTTCTGCATGCTAATGTATTGTTTTATGAACACTGCATTATTGATCTCACTTTTACGTTCATCAAGTGCTGCATTCACATGTAGTTTTGTTAGGCCACTATGCCTTGTACCATATGTGTTTGTTCTTCGTGATCAGTTCATGTCTGCTTATGAATCTAATGGCACTTCTTCATAATAAGTGCTTGAGATGACGAGCTTTAATTGGTCATATATGAGGAGAAAGTTAATTTGATGGGTTAATTTTGGTTGGATTCAAATATATAACCAAGGCAGAAAAGGCAAGAGTCATAAATTGATCTGCCGTTCATTTTCTAGAACATGTTTTGCTCCATGATTGCCTGTGAGATCCTTACCTATAGCTTTTGCTCTGTATATGCAATATTTCACCTTGAATTCTTGAGCTACTTTTCCTAAAGACTTCTCTTGGCTCTTGTCTTTCATGCAGTGGGGATGTAGCGGTCTGCTTCTTGAAGTTCTTATGAAAAACTTTCTCCTGCAAGCTAATGTGACCGAAAAGAATGTGGAAGGTTTGGTTTCATGTGATCTTGAAGTGAATTACAATAATATGCACAAGGTATGAGGCAGAAACAGAATCCTGCTGTCATTTTTTATCTTTGTTTTTCTACTATGCTGATACCCACCCGTGAATATATGTTGAAGGTATCGTGGGAGCCTGTTATTGAGCCCTGGAATATTGATATCAAACTATCCAGAAAATTTGAGGCAAATGCTTTGCTAAATAATGCTGGGGTCACTGAAGTAATTGTTGCATCATCAAATCAGCTCAACGTGAACTTAACAGAATCTCTTTTTGAGGTAAGATGAGATATAATTTCTTCTCTGTTACAATTTTCTGTAGTAATATTCCATATATGTTCATTTTTTCCTTTCCCTGTTGAAGTGCATTTTCAGGATAATTGAGATGTGGAACACTTTGAAGTGTATCGAAACAGATGCTGTTCCTGATGATAAGGGATTGTCAGTTTACTGCACCAGAAGTACCGATACAGAACGATATTCTCCATATGTACTTCAAAATTTGACTTCTCTTCCTCTGGGGTACCAAGTTTTCCAAGGACATGATTCAGATGTGCTCAATATGTCAGCTCCGGTGGCTCAGAACATTGTGCAACCCGGTTCCTCTGTTCCCATCTATCTCGATAATAGTGACGCACTACTTATTCCTGATAGACGTCGAAGTCATTTTGGTTGTTTCAGTAGTGAATCTGGTGATGCCATACACCATTATATGAAGGTCCAACTTGATGGAACTTCTTTTGCTTCTCCTCCTCATTCAATGGATAGAATTGGCCTTTCCTATTTTGAGGTTGATTTTTCCAAAAAATCAAACTCCAGTAATAATGTTGAGAAAGCAAGTAAATCTGGTTCTGGGAGTAGCTTTGTTGTTCCCGTTGTGTATGAGGTTTCATTGCAGCAGCAGAGCAAGTTGTTACGAGTATACTCAACAGTACGTTTGACTTCATTACCATGTATATGCTTTGTATTCTTATAAATGTTGAGTCTGTGATATATTTTTTTTTTCAGGTAATAATTTTGAACTCTACATCAATGCCTTTGGAACTTCGCTTTGATATTCCATTTGGTGTCTCCCCAAAGGTTATTGAATTCTAATATGCCAGTTTGTTTTATCTGTACCAGAGTATTTTTGTGGGTAATGAGGATATGGGATCATGTATAGCTGAAAGCCTGGGTCAATTATGTATATGTCCGTTCTTGCATTATCTTAATTTCAGTTAGCAAAAGTCACAGGTTTAAGATTTATCTCCTACCATAGAAAAAAGAAAACGACTTATCTCATTTCTTTTCGAGTTGGTTTTAGATAAATAAGTTAAGGGGAGAAGAGGGTATGAGAATTGGATTGGGATTGTGTTGGATGGCATTGCCGTTGGACAAGCCAACAAGGGTTTAGGTTCTTTGTTGGGGAGCTAAGTCTCTCTAGGAGAACTATCTCTGTTTCAAATTTTAATTCCATTCCCCTTAACAGCATCATGTATTATTCTTATGTCATTCTATTTCAGATCCTAGATCCTATTTTTCCTGGTCAAGAATTTCCTCTGCCTCTACACTTGGCTAAATCTGGCCGGCTACGGTGGCGTCCCCTTGGAGATACTTATTTGTGGAGTGAAGCTCATAGCATCTCCAAAGTTCTTTCTCAAGATAGCAGGATAGGATTTCGCCGATCTTTTGCTTGTTATCCATGTCACCCTAGCCATGAACCATTTCGGTGTTGCATATCTGTTCAGAGCACAAGCTTGCCGGCATCATTATATCTTAATGATTTGCCAGATGGAAATTTTGGTCGGCAGTTGCATGATCTTGACCAATCAAAAGAGCGATTCATTCATCAAGTGACTTTAAGTACTCCATTTGTTGTGAGCAACTGTCTTCCAGAACCAATATCACTTTCTATCGAAAGTGGTGGCATCACCCAGGCTGCATCCCTTTCTGAGGTCTGAGAGATATTTCAATAAAATTTCCTTCTGAAAGATAGAGTTGCATCATGTTTTTATATGGTTGATATGGTATTATTTATATGACAAGAAAATGTATTTCTTTAGGGGGAGACTCCGTTCCATCATATTGATCCTTCACATGACCTGGTCCTTGAGTTCATATTAAATGGCTCTAGATCATCATCTTTAAAGTTTCCACGCTCAGAAACTTTTAGTACAGTGGCTAAGTTCAGTGGAGGGAAGTTCTCTCAGATTGAAACGGTTTCCTTTGATTCATACCTCGGTGGTGGTAAGGTTTATCATTTTATCTTTATTAATTGGCTATTTATTTTGAGACCTTTTTGATATTGATTATCTTGTAGGTTCTATTTATGTATCTTGTGAGAAAACAATGGATGTAACATGTGGGGCTAGGGAAGTATTCATCTATGTCCCCTTTCTATTGTATAACTGCACTGGAACTCCTCTGATTGTTTCGGACTGCACTGATGAAGCTAAAGGGGTTTACAGCGTAATTCCGTCCTGCTACAACCTGATTGAGCAGCATTTTGTTCAAAGCCGAAAAGTTGGTCTTAGCATTTTAACCTCTGAGAAAGATTTGCTGGATAAAGTTCCCATTGCTGATACCCCTTCTAGTCCTTCCTCATCGGAGTGCAGCAACACTGCTTTCAGTACTGAGAGATTTATTGATAAGCATGTGACTCCATCAACTCGGCAAGTGCCATTTGCAACATATCCAAAAGACTCAACAACTGTTCGCAAGAGGAGTCTTTCTTCAAAAAGTTTAAGGGAGGTGTGCTTCCAAGGTAATGAGCCTGGCAAAGTAAAGGCATGCATTTATTCACCTTGCCCTGTTTCCAGTGCCAGTGACACTATGATCCGAGTCAAAAGGGACCTGCCACGATTAGATAATTCAAATAGCACATACTCTCTGTGGTCTTCCCCGTTTCCTCTTGTTCCACCCAGTGGTTCAACAAATGTAGTTGTCCCACAACCATCACCCGGTGAATCATCTTTATTATCTGTTTCGTGTTCTATTCTTGGTGGTGCATTAGCAGGCAGAACGCAAGCAATTACTTTTCAACCTAGGTGATAGATAGTTTCACCAAATGTTACATTTTCTCCTTTTATCATTTTCCCTATGCATCCACTAAACAAATTCCCATGTTGTAGATATATCATCTGTAACTCATGCAGCCACAACCTATGTTACAAGCAGAAAGGAACCAATTTAGTTTCTCATTTGGCTGTTGGACAGCATTCTCAGCTTCAATGGACAGATACTACAAGGTTCGTTCTTTACTTATCTAAGTATTATATACAAAACCTTGGTATTAAAAAGTGGGTTTTTTTTTTTAAATTCCTGTTTTCCATTGTTATCTCATATTGTGCTTCTTATTGATGTAGCTGTTTGCGCTGGAATTTTTGTTAATTTCTTGTTATATTTTTTTAGAGTTCTCTGTTTTGTTTTTGTGCCTACTTCCCTATTAACTTGTCTGATAATGAAACTGTTGCCCCTGTGATTGATTCTGTTGAATGATTCAGTTTCATCCCTCAAAACCTGAAAGCCATTTAGAAACCACCACTGTTGCTACTTTTATCCTTTCCTTCGTACTGAGAAGTTACACTTTAAAGGTTTATACCTGTACGCCACTTACTCTTCTATATAAACAGGGAGTTACTAGTTTCAATCCGTTTAAATGAGCCTGGGTGGCAATGGTCAGGCAGCTTCTTGCCAGATCATTTAGGTGATACACAACTGAAGATTTGGAACTATGTTAATAAAGCTTTCAACATGGTGCGGGTGGAAATTCAGAATGCCAATATGTCAAGTGGAGATGAAAAGATTGTAGGTAGTGTCCATGGAAATGTTGGGACAAACCTAATTCTTTTATCAGATGATGACATGGGCTATATGCCTTACAGGATTGATAATTTCTCGAATGAGGTCAGTTATGTTATAATTAATGGCTCTGCAAATCTTGCTTAAGATTTTAGTTATACTTACCTTCAGTTCACAGCAGCTCGTTCAGCTGACAATTTAAGTAGCACTGTCTGAACACTTCAAGCATTCAGAACTTCAAATAGAGTATACAATATCTATCACGTCTAAAATTGTACTTGATTTTCTTATGACATCCATCATGTGAGCTATGCTAGTTATGTCTTTACTGTAGCATGTAATTTTGGGAACCAAGTGTAATTGTTGGTGAAAAATGAAACAGGAAAGTTACTAAATTCTGCAGCTAGCAAAGGGGTATCATGGCTAAACGCCAGACTCATCCCTTTTTCTTACTCGAAAACATGCTTTCTGAGTCATCGATGTATGTATCATTGATTTTTATACTTTTGGTTACTCCTACAAGGAACTGAATTTTTATTTTGTTTTTCTGTGGGTGGTAGAGGCTGAGAGTTTATCAACAGAAATGTGAAACTTTTGATACCATAGTTCATCCTTACACGTCATGCCCTTATGCTTGGGATGAACCTTGTTATCCACATCGTTTGACCATTGAGGTATGGTGAAATAACAAATCTGCCCTTTGTGATTCTGTTACATGTCTATTTGCCGCTGTTCTGTCTTTTCATTTTCTCACGTTGTTTTTTCTGATTGATAAATATAGGTTCCCGGAGATCGTGTTATAGGCTCTTATGCATTTGAGATAACAAAACACCCTATTCCAGTGCATCTGCGCTCCACCTCTGAGGTATATATTACAAACACTTTTGTTATATATTTGTGGGTTATCGTGGCTTTAGCTGAGTGGTTCCTACATGCTAGACACATATATATCTTGGAATGCTCTTTCAGGGCACTTTAGTTTATGTTCATCGTCAGGTGCTTTTTCGAGCATTGGTTATGAACAGAAAAAATACTAGCCAATCATTAGTCATATTTGGAAAAAAAATTCACATGAAATTTGAGGGTCTCAGATAATTAAGTTTGGACTCGACCAGCATAGGCTCTCTGGGTCTGCTATAATGAGGTGGAGTGGATTAAACTTTAAAATATCCAGTCGCATGCAGCTATGGATGATATGAATGGATGCTTTTTTTCTGTATGCATGCAGAAATTCAAGTAATTATCTCCTGTTGCTAGACCTTGTAAAATTGGATTGGGCAAAAGATTGAGTGATGGCACTGAAAGTAATGATGATATTTCACTAGTAACTATATAAAGAAACAGATGCTGGCTAATGGCATGAATGTAAAAGCATATAATAGATAAGAACAACCAGTAACAAATGATTAAGTTCCACATTATAATGCAAACATGCACTCATAGGACGAGGTGTATTCTTGTTTCAGTTGTCTATAGCCATTGTATCAGTGAATTTCACGTATTTTAATCTAATTAATTTTTTCAATTGACCTGCTTCAGAAACCTGAAAGGATACTGTTGCTATCAATTTGTGCTGAAGGAGCTACAAAGGTATAATTTTTCTGATACCAGTGTCTGTTACGTAGCTAATTTTCTGCAGACAACTACTTTTCTCTGATGTTGCTGATGCAACTTGTTCATTTTCGTCTTTCGCCATTGCAGGTTTTCAGTGTTGTAGATTCAGGTTATCACAGCATGAAAGAAGTAAAGGAAACGTTTGACTCCAAATTCCATGAGAAGGGAAAGCAAAAGCTTCAAACTGATAATATCATCCGTTACACAGAAAAGTTCTTGCTTGTCCTGCCAAGCATTGGTATATCTTTGGTTAATTCTCATCCACAGGTAATCGTCCCCTGAAAATGTAAAGCACGTCTATATTACATCCCAAGATTCTTATAACACTCCATAAATCTTCCTCCTCACAGGAATTGGTTTATGCTTGTGCGTCAAATGTTGTATTAGATCTGAATCAGAGTGTAGATCAGCAGAAGCTTTCCTTTCAGATCTCTTCATTACAGATAGACAACCCACTTCACAATTCGTCATATCCTGTCATATTCTCATTCAATCATAATGACAGAGGCATTCCTCCTGATTGGGGTATTACGGATAACAAAGCAAGATTTTTAAGTGAAATTGTCCAGCAAGTTAGGAGTAATGCCCATGATGCTGTACTCTACATTGGTCTAGCAAAGTGGCGGAAGAAAGATGTTTCACTAGTTTCTTTTGAGTACATAAATCTAAGGTATGATTGTATGATTAATGGTATAATTCTCCTTAGTACCCACATAGTTCATTGTATTCTATACAACTTGTTTCCATTTCTCAGTTTCTCTTTTAACAAAAAATGCAGGATTGGTGAATTTGGACTTGAGCTTGAGCTACAAACACTATTATCCTTGTTGGAGTTCGTAAAAGCAGTGCTTCCTAATTCTCAGGCTAGACCGCTGCCGCTCTCAGATCCAACACTACATCCTCTCATTTATGACACCGGTTCCAAGGATGTAAGTTTGGAAGATGCGCCACCACATGCAAGAAACATTCCTGTATTTAACAAAAGCCAGAGAAGCATTGTATCTCTACCTATAGTGGTTCCGATAGGAGCTCCTTGGCAGCATATTCACTTGTTGGCTCGAAGACACAGGAAGATTTATGTTGAAACATTTGACTTGGCCCCTATTAAGTTTACGTTAAGGTGAGCTAGAAATTGTTCTATCAGGATAAATATACTTTTGGTATCCTATTGACGCGTAGATTCACATGGGTCCTTTGTGTGTCACAATATTGACAGCTTCTGCAGTGCTCCCTGGATGCTTAGGAATGGCATTCTTACTTCAGGGGAGTCCCTTATCCATGTATGTGCATCACTTTTCTTGAAGCACTCCTTAGATATACTGCATAATTTGATATTGCTTAAATTCAATGCACCAGTGGTTTGTGACTTTAGGTTTTGAATAGTCTTCCTTTCTTTTCTCGGCATATATAACTCAAATTCCCATTTTGAGTCTTTTTTGCCATATTCTCTTTGTTTCAACGCTGGGACCTGATAGACTATAAACATGAGGGCAGGGGAAACCGATTAGTGGTCTTTGATTAATGGTTTAGTTGGGAGCTTTTACAGATTTGGGAGAGATTAGGGACTCCAAAACAAAACGACACAGTTTCTTGTTTTTCTTTGGTTTTTGATACTCAAGTATTGTTCTTCATGTTAAAGATATTTTCGACCATGTTGTAAGGAATATAACATAATATTGATTCATAATTGCATCTTAGAGCGCCCTGCTAATTTAAGATTAAATGATGTCATATTTAGTATGGTTAACTGAATCATTGTTATTTGATTCCAGAGAGGTCTTATGGCTCTTGCTGATGTCGAGGGTGCTCGAATACATCTCAAGCAATTGACAATTACTCATCACATGACTAGTTGGCAATCATTTAAGGAGATCCTTGTTGGGCACTATACCCGTCAAATTCTTCATGAGATGTACAAGGTAAGAACTGGGAACATACCATATTTTTCACTTGCTGTTCTTTATTATTCATTAGCTATAGCAGTTATACTATTCACTAGAGCATCGTCCTACTCTGATAGATTCCCATTATACCTGGTGGACCTATTTCTCTAATCCACTGTACCTTTTTTCTCTTATTAACACACAGGTGTTTGGCTCTGCTGGCGTTATTGGTAATCCCATGGGATTTGCGAGGAATGTTGGGCTTGGAATTAAAGATTTCCTGTCAGCTCCCAGCAGGAGTGTCTCAAAGGTGATGACTAAAATCTTTTTTTGTTGCTTGATATTTTCCCTTTAATGTGTCTGGTTTTGTTACTTTCCGCCTATCTGCTAAAGTAGATTACTTGAACAGAGCCCAGCAGGAATTATTCAAGGAATGGCTGACGGAACCACGAGTCTCTTGAGTAGCACTGTCTATGCTTTAAGTGATGCTGCCACTCAATTCAGCAAAGCTGCACACAAGGTACTACGCATCTGTTTGGTTAAAAGCTACAGTGCAGGTCCCCCCCCCTCCCAGAAAATTCACAGAATTATAATCGTTGCAGGGTATTGTTGCTTTTACATTCAATGACCATGATGTTGCAAGGATGGAAAAGCAGCAAATGGGCGAAGGATCACGTAGCAAAGGAGTTATAGGTGAAGTGTTTGAGGTATATCATCTGCACTTTCTTTGTGTATATACTGATTTGATGTTTACTTCTGTTATATTGTGTCTGATTAGTCATCAACTCCATTGCCCTTTGAACTTGCATAAAGAATTAAGTATGCTTCTGATGGCCTTGCAATATCTTACGATTGGTTATACATGAGATGAAAATTTCGGTCATCATCATTTTATACTTTGCTCAGTGGTACATTGCGATATTCATCACAGGGACTCACTGGTCTCCTTCAATCACCAATAAGAGGAGCTGAGAAATATGGTCTTCCCGGCGTCATCTCAGGTAATTAAGCAAGAACCATCGCAAGTCACTTATAGACCAATCAAGACATATGATGTTCGTGTACTAGCTGTCATTTGATGGATGTTAATTGAGTTGCTCATGGTTTAGGAATGGCTTTGGGGATTACTGGCCTTGTTGCCAGACCAACAGCTAGTATCCTTGAGGTAACTGGAAAAACCGCGCAGAGTATCAGAAACCGAAGCAGGCTTCATAACATAAGATCCCAAAGGTATAGGCTTCGCCTTCCCAGACCTCTGAGTAGAGAACAACCTCTCAGGCCTTACTCATGGGAAGAAGCAGTCGGGACAGCAGTACTTATGGAGGTTGGAGATACCCTGAAGTTCAAAGGCGAGACGCTCGTGAGGTGCAAAGCCCTCAAGCAAGAAGGAGCTTTCGTTGTCATCACAGGGAGACTGGTATTGGTTGTAAGCAGCCCCAGCTTGGTAAATTTCAGAAAACCAGGATTTTTGGGTGTTCCTATAGATTTGGTATGGAATATCGAAAGAGAAATCGGTTTGGAGAGTGTAATACACACAGACTTGAGCGGAGGAGTTATCCGCATCATAGGAAGCAATTCAGATGGTGTATGGAACTGGAGACAGAACCAGCAAAAGAAGAGTAGCCCGACCAGAAAACGATGGAACAATCCTTCAGATCAACCGCTTCTGCAGACCAACTTAGAGCTTCCATCTGAGGAAGAAGCAAACAAGTTGTTGAGTGTGTTGTTATCGACAATTGAAACTGGGAAAAGCCGGAGCTGGCACAGTCGATTTGTTTTAAGTCGAAGTAACATCAGTTAAACCAGAGACTAGTGTGCATAGAATCCATGATTGAGTAGTTTACTTTAATTGGGCAGTGTACATGAGAGGTTTTGTGAAACTAGTTTCAGAATCTATGGTCAGATAAAATCAGTGACAACAACATTTGGGTCTGACAGACTCTGCATCTGTTTTTTGGCGATAAATGCACCGAGGTTTAGTTGTGGGTGTGAATTTCAATATCTTTATATATTTGAATCGTATAATTAATTTTCTTTGTAGACCTCAGTGTTTTGAAAACCGGACCGTCCGACCGGTCCAACCGAGAATCAATTACTTGGCCGGGTTCGAGTTGAGTCAAAATCCAGATTTGAGTTAAATTGGTAAAATCGGCCAAAAACCAGTGAATCCGTTCTATGCCAAAATCTGGTTTACAGAATTTAAGTCAAAATTTTAAGTTTTTTAGTCAAAAAATTTAAACTATAATTTATAATCACTATTAATTTACTTTTAAATTTATTTTTATATTATATTTTAAACAAAAAAATAATATTTTATATATAAAATATATTAAAATCTTGTTTGTTATGTACATGTTGTAATGATAATTATTACATAATAAAGCACATTTAATCTTTATTATTATAATTTGAAATGGTCTAATATAATATTTTTTTATAATTTTATTTTGGTAAAGAGATGAAATTATATAAAAAAAAAATAGAAATATATTTTTTAAATTAGTATGTTATCTACTTTTATTAGTTTTAATATATATATAAATATATATAATTAAAAATATGAATATTGAAAAATCCGGTTGAACCGATCCAACCAGCCAACCAACGATCATGTCGAGTTGATTTCCGATCCGGTTTTGAAAACATTGGTGGACCTTGATATTTGATACTAATATACTGGTATATAAATTGTGTTTAAACTTTAGAATCCTTAGAAAATGATAAAATGAGCATGGATCATTAGATATATTTGGATCAATATTATCCGTCTCATGGAAGGGGATGATACCGGCCCTATCAACATCGGTAAACCAGGTCCGCCTTTTTCATTCCAACATTTACCTTAAACACTATACTAGGGTACAAAATCAGATTTCATCATTTAGGTTTGTGTCTGAATTTCTCTGTTTCTCAGGTGAATTCACAATGGTGGAACTGGAGGTTAAAGTCGGTTGTCTCTAAACAACATGGGAAATCCTCTGTTTGAATTTGTGTTGTTGTTCTTAATACGTGTTTTATATCTTGTTAAACGCAGCTTATTAACCCGAACATAGAGATAAAGATGGTTGAGAACACACCGGACGATCCAAGACAGAGGAAACCAGACATTAGTAAGGCCAAAGAAGTGTTGGGTTGGGAACCAAAGGTGAAGCTCAGAGAAGGACTTCCTCTCATGGAGGAAGATTTCAGACTAAGGCTTAACGTTCCCAAAAACTGAAATGCAAACGCACAGGAAAACACAGACTCAAATAAGTTTTCGATTTTACACGAGTTGTTGGTTTTTTGAGTTATATGGCGCTCTTATTATATCTATACAAAGTGGTGGTTTTGCTTCATATGTTATTGAGATTGCTTTTTGTTCGTAGAGAAATAAATTTGGGCAATGGGGTTTTGGTTTTTGTATGAGGAACGACTCTTTATTTTCAATATATTGTGATATGGTGGTATTGTTCTGCGGCTTTAACGAAATATATTTTCAATGATATAATTCTCAAGATATATGTTATATTATTAACATGTGATTTGAAAAACAAAATCACACTCTTCCAAAATCCTTAGTGCAATAAAAGACTTATATTAGAGTATCGGGTTTACTCAAACCAAGACATCAACTTATCCTCAATAGTTAATACCTCTCTCCAAACCGGAGCACAGAGAACCGGTTCCACAGTTGTGAACTACTTCACATTCAGCTCGTACAGAGTTAGGCCTACCAAGAACAAAAGCATCATAGCTTGGAAAATCGCCTATGCAGCCACCGTAGTGGGCGTGTAGGACTAGGACTGGTCGTTGTCGATTTCCGGACCCTTCATCTACTTTTTACTACAAAGTGGTGGTTTGGTTTCATATGCTATTGAAATAAGTTGTGGTATGGTTACTGTTTTGTGGCTATAATGAAACTATTTCACTCGTATAATAATGTTTATAAACCATGGGTCCACTAATCAGTAGAAAAAAGGAATTTAAGACCGAATAATACTTATAACGATTTGTAGTAATTAATTCAAGCATAAATGTGAATTCCAACAATATAATTTTAAATGTGTGTCGACGTGGATTGAATCATTAAGTTACATGGTTAATGGAAAATGTACATATTTGCCACGAAAAAAAGAGATTAGTAAACAAACCACAAAATATTATTTTAAGAGAAAATTTACCTGAATGAGGAATGATAAATGGAAATAGTTATAGATTATAATCCATCAAACGAATCAATATAATCTGGATAAGGAAATTAAAAAGGAGAAGGAATTAAAAAAAAGCAAACTCTATGGTTAAACAAAAATGGAAAAAGGAAAACTCCATCAACGTTGCGAAATACATTTCCTTTTTGGAAAAGTACTAAATAATCTCATAATTTAAATGGAAAATGCAGAGATTATAAAAACCATTATTTTATCTCATAATTCACCAAAAGCCTCCAAAAAGTTTTTTTTACTAAACCTTAACCCTAAGAAAGAGAGAGAAGATGTCGGAATAGAAGGGATTCACTTTGATCCTTATGACCACGAACTCATCGATAGTTATCTTATTCGCAAGTTAAGAGGTGAAGATTGTGGAGATTTCATTGTGCACAAGAACGTTTACAACAAGGAGCCATGGTTGCTGGACCATACGATGGATCCTTTTTTCCAAAAGAACGAGTGGTACTACTTTGTGACAAGGACCCAAATCTCCGAGAAGAAGATCGGTTGTGGTAAGAAGGCGAAGCGGAAGATCACAGGAGACGACAACGATGGCATCGACCGCGGAAACTGGAAGGCCAACGCGACAACAAATATCTTCGACAAGAAAACAGGGAAGATCATTGGGGTAAAGCAAACCCTAACTTACACTAGAAGCAACAACAATAAGAAGCAGAAGAATGGAGATGGTACTTGTGTTATTGTTCCCGGAAGCGATAGTAGCTGGATTATGAAAGAGTATATGCTATCGGAAGGAGAAAACTTTCAGGAGCTAGTCCTCTGCAAGATTAAGATCAAGAAGTCTAAGAAGAAGGACGATCATCATGAAGCTTCTACTTCTACTTCTACTTATCATCATCATGAAGCGTCTACTTCTACTTCTACTTATCATCAAGGCACTGGAAGTCACCAAGAAGGAGAAGATTAGGGCTAATTTGTTTGGGGATTTGGTGCATAAGCTCAAGCCTTTTCTCCCTCTCTTGCGTAAGTCTCGTGGAAGCAACATTGCAGCGATCTTGGAGTCAGTTTGTTAGCTTGTCTCAAACTAGTTAATTCTGGTTCTATTAGTACAATAATGCTCAAAGTGTTCTATGTTTTGAGTACTTTAGTGAAATCGAGTAGAAGAAGTTTGTCAAAAATATTGCAGCCTTAAATTTGATCTTTTGAAATAATGTTTTTTTTTAAACGAATCTACAAACTCTTATTTCCTTTCTGATCAAATCTCAAACATATGTGTAATTAACAGAGACGAGTAGACAAGAAGCAACAATTAACAAACACGAAATTCTGGATTCATTGCATAACTCAGCATCACAATTACATAACCAAATATCTAAAAGACAAAATATTAGAGTATCCGGTTTACTTAACCAATGTAAATATATTAGATTAAGGAAAAGGAGCAAAAAAGATCTGCAGAAAGCTATAAGGTGTGTTACATCAACTTCTCCTTAATACCTCTCTCCAAACCGGAAGGACAAAGAACCGGTTCCACAATTGTGATCTACAGCATATTCGGCTCGTACCGAACCGAGTTTCACACCCACACCGTACGATGAACCATGTCCCTTTCTCCTGTAAACCGCTGTCGGATTCCCTTTCACATCCTTTGAGCTTCCCAAATCAGTTCCATGCTCAGAAAATGCATACACTTTTGCTTTCTTCACAGGTACTCTAATCTCAGCACCAACCTTAAAAGATTATATCAACAAAAAACACCATCAGAATTTTTCCGGGTTTAGTCAAGGAATGAGTTTTGCTAACATTACTAGTAGTTACCACGAGAATGTTTCTAGCTGCACCAAGCTCACACATGGTGTAGCCACGAACACAGCTAGGTCCACCAAGAGCAAAAGCATCATAGCTTGGAAGATCGCCTACGCAGCCACCGTAATGGCCATTGAGGACTAGAACTGGTGGTTGTGGCTTACCAGGTCCTTCTTCTACTTTCTTTAGATCAATGTTCCTAATCAATAATACCATCATCTTCTTCTGTTTTTCGGGCTCCTTATTCAAATCAATCTTCACCCTATTCTTTTGATTGTCAACTATAGCTGTAGATATCATACACAACTGTATCGACGCATTCTTCCTTACATACCCAACGAAAATTCTAACTTGGCGATCATTAGAGATGATAACTCGAAGATATCCTAACTTATTGATCGCAAGGTAAAAAACTGCACTCCATCTTAACATCGCTTTGCTCAATTCCGTAGTCCTCTTAAACTATAGTCTTTAGCTCCTCAAAATTGTAAATTCCAAAACAAGTAATTTACCTTGTTTTTCTTATCAACAACAAAGCTCCATCACTTATTGGCGCATGATATTCATTCACCACATGTTACATATATATGCAACATATTAACGAATAAAAAAGAACATATATGCGAGGAGATCCGAAGAAACGAAGAAAAAAAGAAGAAATGAAGAAGAAGAATTTTTTTTTTTTAAAATATTCCTTTTAGGAAACTAGATATGGTAGAATATCCCCTGTTTATGGATCCTAGATTTAGAGAATTTTCAAAACTAACTTTGCAGAAAATACATTATACAATCTAAATAATACGGTAAAATTTATATTATGAATATGGTAGACGATATAGATAATAGTAGAATGCGTATTCAGGATTTCGTAGTGTTTAGAGCAAATAGTGGAAAGAATATTCTACGAAAAGGTAGAATGTAGTAGAACGAAAATCATCTACATTTGGTAGATATAGCTCAGAAAGCATAGTAAAATATTTTACCGACTCGTAGAAGCATCGTATACATAGTGTGTGAATACTGGAAGACGTAGAAGAAAATTGAACATTATCTTTTACGAAAACAATATTTCAACATATACAAATGGACTATTATTCACATTTTTGTAATTTTCTGATTTTTTAAAAATTTAAAAATCATTTGTTGACAAAAAATGGCAAAAAATAGGAACAATGTATTGTGATATATTATATGTCAATTTGTCCTAATTCACCAAATTTCCCTTAAATTAATTATTAAAAAGAAAAAAAATTAGGGTTTTTTTCTAATTTGTCCATAAAGAATTGAAGATCTTCGTCGAGGCTCATTTGATAACCAATTGGTACATAAGCTCACAACATTGCAGCAATCTTGGAATCAATTTGTTAACTTGTCTCAAACTAGTTTAATGCTTGCTGGTTAGTACATTAATGCTCAAAAGTGTTCGATTTTATGGTTCTATTAGTACAACATTAGTAGTGCTCAAAGTGTTCAATTTATAAACTCTATTTCTTTCTGATCAAATCTCAAACATATATGTTCTATTTTACTGAGACGAGTAGCCAATATAAGAGTATCCAGTCTACCAAAACCATATGTAAAAATCTTAGATTAAAAATCTGCAGAAAGCTCAGGTGTGTTAATACAACTTATCATCCTTAATACCTCTCTCCAAACCGGAGGGACAGAGAACCGGTTCCACAATTGTGATCTACAGCATATTCAGCTCGTACGATGAACCATGTCCCTTTGTCCGGTAAACCGCTGTCGGATTCCCTTTCACATCCTTTGAGCTTCCCAAATCAGTTCCATGCTCAGCAAATGCACACAGTTGTGCATTCTTCACAGGTACTCTAATCTCAGCACCAACCTTATAAGATAATATCAACAAAAAACACCCATCAGAATTTAGTCAAGGGATGAGTTTTGTTAACATTACTAGTATAGTTACCTCGAGAATGTTTCTAGCTGCACCGAGCCACGAACAGAGTTAGGTCCACCAAGAGCAAAAGCATCATAGCTTGGAAGATCGCCAACGCAGCCACCGTAATGGCCATCGAGGACTAGAAATGGTGGTTGTGGCTTACCAGGTCTTTGAAGGCACATGCATGCATTATGTAAAAAATAATAATTTTCCACTTTTAAAATACAAAAAAGCAAGCATAGAAGAGGGCTAAAATGTTTTTGGGCCTCTTTATTTATCATTATTATCAGACTGGGCTTCGTAGTTGGCGCTTTACGCGTTTCGCCATAACCGGAGTTATTCTTCCGGCGATTTGATAACCGGTGGATCTAATTGATCTGGATCTGTTTCTTTCCTGGAATTTTGAGTTTGTAGCTCGCGAATCCCAATCGTCGTCTATGCGGATGCAATTGGGCTCGGATTCCGAGTTGTTTCATTGATATTGGAGTAGTGTGAGAGAGATCGAAATGTTGCGCGCGAGAGCATTTCGGCAAACCAATGGTAAGATCGTGAAGATACAGGTACATCCCACGCATCCATGGCTTGTTACGGCCGATGATTCAGATCACGTCTCCGTCTGGAACTGGGAGCATCGTCAGGTCTGGTTTTATCGAGATTTTGTTTCGCTTCTGATCCAGAATCGAAGCTCTTTAACGTATAATGACTTATTTTCCAGGTAATTTATGAACTTAAAGCTGGTGGAGTTGACGAACGCCGTTTAGTTGGTGCCAAGTTAGAGAAGCTTGCCGAGGGAGAATCCGGTGAGCCATTATCAACTTGTTCCTGTCAATTTTTTCGTGTTATCAGCTGAAATTTTGGTCTTGAATCTTACATTCATGTTTTGCTCAGACTATAAAAGCAAAACTACTGAAGCCATTCGAGGAGGAAGGTAAATAGATCTTTACGGCTGCTACTTCATTTTGCCCTTTGAATATACGAAAAGTGACTTATCTGCCCTTTTTTTCTACCTACAAGTGTTAAGCAGGTGAAGTTTTATGACGACGATGTGCGTTATTGGCAACTTTGGCGCAATCGGTCTGCTGCTGCTGAATCTCCGTCAGCTGTCAATCATCTCACATCTGCTTTCACTTCTCCTGCTCCATCCACTAAAGGCCGGCATTTTCTGGTCATCTGTTGTGAGAATAAAGCCATTTTCTTAGACTTGGTGACAATGCGTGGTCGAGATGTGCCAAAGCAAGAGCTTGACAACAAGTCACTTCTCTGGTAAGTTTATTGCTTTCTCTCTAATTGAGCATGGGTTTGCTTGAAACCTGGAACCCCGGGAAAGATGTTCCATTAGTCGCTTGAATCCTGGAAAGACCTCCATTAGTTACTACGCTGGGAATCTTTTAGTCAAATGTAGACTATGCATAAGTTGATGTGTGTGTGCTTTTAGTCGAATCAAGGTTGACGTATACCAGACCACCATGATGTCTATTGTTCCATCAATGTTCAACAGTCTTTCTCTTTTTTGGTTTCTGCTGTCCCGTATAGTTGTTAAATTCTTCCTTTATTTGCAGCATGGAGTTTCTTTCCAGATCATCTGGTGGTGATGGCCCTTTAGTTGCATTTGGTGCTTCTGATGGTGTGATTAGGGTTTTATCAATGATAACATGGAAGGTTTGATTGTTCCAAAAATTGGATGTTTGTTCGGTTTCTCTCCTGGGTTTAGGGTGAGAGCTCTTGATACTGAGCTAATTTTCCTGAATGTTTACTTCCTTGCAGCTTGCACGTAGATATACAGGTGGTCATAAAGGATCAATTTATTGCTTGATGAATTTCATGGCATCATCTGGAGAAGTAACTACATATTCTCTCACATTCCTGTTCTTTATTCCTTTGAATTATTTTTGAGTTATTTACTTAATACCATCTGACAAATAGAAGTGTCATGTAATTTAGACATTGGAATCTCTTTCCCCAATTGGTTATCAATAATCTACATTCATGCTATACCATGATTGAGTTAGGTTGTTAGCAAATTTTTACTACTACCGGCCTTCTTTGCATTACTATAGCTGAACGCTTTTTAATGAACACTTATCAACTATTTTCTCTCCGTTATTCATTTGCAAATACCTGATAGCACCCATTCTCTATCTACTTCAATTGCAGGCACTCCTGGTTTCAGGTGGCAGTGATGGCTTACTTGTACTGTGGAGTGCTGATCATAGCACTGATTCAAGGGAACTTGTACCAAAGCTTAGCTTAAAGGTATTCTCTCCATTCCTACTCTTCCATGCAAAGTTCAAGTAAGGATGTGACTGTGGCTGTTCAGGTCTTAGGCCTGGAAAAATTGGCGAAATTGGTTACAGCTGAGTATAAGGAACCATTGTACTGTGGAGTTGATTTGTGTGTTTATGAATGTTGGATAATTAGTAATTAGATTTTCTCTCATCCTTTTTTTAGTAATAGGCTGAGTAATGATTAGGGGAGTATGACATGCTCTTGTTGTTTTTTTTATTTAAGTGACATGCCTTCTTTGCTTAATTGAGTCTATTAATTTCCACTTCTCTGTTTTAACCTTCCAAATATGGCTTTGTAAAAGCTTTTGATTACTTTCCGCTGAAGTTTCTCTTCTGATTGTATCAGGCACATGATGGCGGGGTGGTGGCTGTTGAGCTGTCAAGGGTAAGTGGCAGTGCTCCACAACTGATTACAATTGGTGCTGACAAGACATTGGCCATATGGGACACAATGACATTTAAGGTAATGTTGTATCTCATGTATGGATTTTGCATATTTTATCGATCTCTTTTTTCAGCATGCATGTCTAATTTTTCTCTACAGGAGCTGCGGAGAATTAAACCTGTCCCGAAGCTAGCTTGCCACAGTATTGCATCTTGGTGTCACCCTCGAGCACCAAACCTTGATATTTTGACTTGCGTTAAAGATTCACACATATGGTATCCTTGGTTAAACATTTTGTAGTATCTATGGTAAACATCTTTGTGTATATTAGATGAGTGTTTAATTGTTTGACTTTTCACAGGTCTATTGAGCATCCAACTTATTCAGCCCTGACAAGGCCATTATGTGAACTTTCTTCCTTGGTTCCTCCTCAAGTACTTGCAACCCACAGAAAACTTAGGGTAATTAGCTCTTGCATCTTACTTATTTTGAGTATGACAAAGCAAACGTAGCACTATGGGTTATTGATTTTTTAATGTTTATGAAATCCTTGGAATATACCTTATATCATGTCATTTCTTTTGCTTTAGTGGCTGCCATACATTGGTAAGATGTCACATTAGTTAGTTATTAAATTTCATTTTTTCAGGTCTATTGTATGGTTGCACATCCTCTACAGCCACATCTCGTCGCAACTGGTACTAATGTTGGTATTATAGTTAGTGAATTTGATCCTCGCGCGATCCCATCTGCAGCTCCTTTACCAGCACTGTCTGGAAGTCGGGAGAATTCAGCTGTATATATACTTGGAAGAGAATTAAAGCTCTTAAATTTTCAACTTTCCAACTCAGCCAACCCATCTCTTGGAAATAATAGTGCCTTGTCCGAATCAGGGATGTCTAAGGGAGAGCCAGGTGAACAGCTGACTGTAAAGCAGACCAAAAAGCAGATTGTGGCACCTGTTCCACATGATTCATACTCGGTTCTTTCTGTAAGCAGTTCAGGGAAGTAAGTGTTCAATTCTTCTCTTCAGTCTTCAAGTTTTATCTTGAGATATACTTTCTAAAATATTTTGAACATCGTCTCTCTGTGGGGATTTCCTGCACCGGATGCTACGGTAGATAGAGGGAAGAGAAATTGGTGTTAAGTATCAGTCATTTAGTTTTAGACGTTCTTTCCATATATATAATTTTCTTCGATAACTCCTCAGCTAACTATATTTTATGTATGTACTTTATTGAGTGTTGTCATTTTTTCGCCAACTAATTTTGTTCTCTGGCTGTAGGTATGTGGCAGTTGTATGGCCTGATATTCTGTACTTCTCTATCTACAAGGTTAGTGACTGGTCCATTGTTGATTCTGGAAGTGCGAGACTTTTGGCTTGGGATACATGTCGAGATAGATTTGCAATACTAGAATCTGTGTTACCTCAAAGGATGCCTATAATACCAAAGGGTGGTTCATCAAGAAAAGCGAAAGAAGCCGCTGCAGCCGCAGCTCAAGCTGCTGCTGCTGCTAGTGCAGCTTCATCGGCTAGTGTCCAAGTTCGTATTCTTTTGGATGATGGAACCTCAAACATACTCATGAGATCTGTAGGAGGTCGCTCTGAGCCGGTATGTGTCTTTTACTTGAGTTATTGCATTCCGTAACCTCTTTGATGTTTTTTAGTCATCAGCTGGAGCTAAGTTTCCTAGACAATATACATCTTCTATATCAGTATTCACCTTTTTTTAATTTATCTCAGATCCTCTTTATGTATTCTCAAGCAGATCCATTGAAATGGTTCCATTGAATAATTAATCTAATCATGCTCCTACAAATTTGTGTGTTTAAGTTTGCATTGAACATACTGGCAAATTACTATAAACAAAAAAAATCAAACCTCCAATCCAGTAGTTTATCAAGTGACGTTTGACCAAAAGGATAATCTTACGCATCAGGAATCTTATCGACTTCAAGTGCTGGTGTATTTTGTTAATCTGGAAAAATTATTAAAGAGCAGTATTTCAATGCTTTCTTCTAGGATTAGGTAAGCAACAATCTTATGCTTCGAAAATTCTCCTTGCAGGTCATTGGTCTGCATGGTGGTGCTCTACTTGGTATAGGCTATCGCACATCCCGAAGGATTAGTCCTGTTGCTGCAACAGCTATTTCAACCATTCAGTCGATGCCACTCTCAGGATTTGGAAACAGCAATGTTTCTTCGTTTTCTAGCTATGATGATGGTTCTTCGCAGAAATCTGCTGAGTCTGCACCCCTGAATTACCAGCTATACAGGTGATTAAGCTCCTTATCTTTTAATGCAAGGCTCATTTCTTTGCACTCTTTGTTACTAAAGTAGTGTGCATGCAGATGGCTATTGTGCATTCTTTTTATTACATTCTGTTTTCTTTACTCAGCTATATTGACCTAATCAGAATCTCTTTGCCCCCTCTGAGATGTCTGGTAAAATAGTTGGTATTGTTTGATGGAATAGTAAGCATTAGTTCATCTGTAATCTGTACTGATGCCCATAGTTACATTTTGGTTAGCTCTACTTTAATTTTGTGGCATTGTGTCATGTTAAAGTATTTCAGCTCCATATTAATTTACCTGGAAGTTTCAATGTGTAGTTGGGAAAATTTTGAGCCAGTAGGTGGTATGCTACCTCAGCCAGAATGGACAGCATGGGACCAAACAGTTGAGTATTGTGCTTTTGCTTATCAACAATACATGGTCATATCGTCCTTGCGCCCTCAGTATAGATATCTTGGTGATGTTGCCATTGCACATGCTACTGGAGCTGTTTGGCATCGCAGGCAGCTGTTTGTTTCTACACCAACCACAATCGAGTAAGATTAAAATTCTATATATGATACAAGTACTTCTCGAGGCACTGTTTTGCGGCAGATGTATCAACAGTTATTTGTTATCTAGGTTGTGCATAATCCAATTTCTCGGAGATTATAACATTTCGATAGTATTTTCCCTGATTCTGACTTTGTAATGTGAATGGTTACCGTCATACGTTACTTTCTGAAACAAAACATCTGTGAGGAATGCTAATACTTTCTTCCATGCTGGATTTCCAGATGTGTTTTTGTGGACGCGGGAGTTTCTGAAATTGATATAGAGACTAGGAAGATGAAGGAAGAAATGAAACTTAAGGAGTTGCAGGCTAGAGCAGTTGCAGAGCATGGAGAGTTAGCCTTAATCACAGTAGAAGGTGCGCAGAGTGCCAAGCAAGAAAGGGCATCTTTGAGGCCCCCCATGCTGCAGGTGGGCATTTCTTGCTCTTACATGAGATATATTTAACTATTTTTGAAGGTTAATTTTTCAGGTCTAAGCTTTGTTTTTGTACCGCATTTGTATCAACATCTATGTCAATTCTTGTCAATCTTGCTAGAGTCTTCCTCATACATATACTTTTTATTGTAGGTCGTGCGTTTAGCTTCTTTCCAAAATGCTCCATCTGTTCCACCATTTTTATCATTGCCAAGACAATCTAGAGGTGATGTCGATGACATGGATGAAAGAAGGGCGAATGAGGTAGCTGTAGGTGGTGGGGGAGTCTCGGTGGCTGTTACTCGCTTCCCAGTGGAGCAAAAACGACCAGTCGGGCCTCTTGTTGTTGCTGGTGTACGGGATGGAGTTCTTTGGCTCATTGACAGGTATCAAGAGTTTTCCTTACCTTAAAACAAGGCCGATTCTTGTTAAAACATTCCTTCGTCGGAGACATGTATACTAAATTAGAGTATGAATTTTCTTGTTCATTCTTAGTACGCACTAGGTAGGCTCATTGACATCTGAGCTTAGCATTCCAAGGTTCCCACAGACAACAATTATATGTAGTTTCAGAGTTACCATGTTGAATACAATATCTTGCCATGATCGTCATTTCAGTCCCTTGAATGATTATATAAATATTAAACTACGAGATAAATTTTTGTCTGACACCTCCATTTTCTTGTTAGGTACATGTGTGCCCATGCCATATCACTGAACCATCCTGGTATCCGCTGTCGCTGTCTCGCTGCGTACGGGGATGCTGTTAGTGCAGTTAAATGGTATTGATACGTTTCTCATTATATTGTGTTTATTAAACTAGTTGGAATGTTATACAAACGTTTTTTTTTTTAATTGTGCAGGGCAAGTAGGCTTGGAAGAGAACATCATGATGATCTAGCACAGTTTATGCTAGGGATGGGATACGCAACAGAAGCTCTTCATTTGCCTGGAATATCTAAGAGGTAAATAAAGCAATGTTCTTGGGATGGTTTGGTGCAACTATTCCTTCAATTTAGTTATACTATTTACAGTTATTCTCTAGTCTCGGAGTTTCTTATGCTGGACAGTAAACAAAATTCAGTGTTTCACTCACATGTGTTGGATTCTTCAGTCTAGCTGTCAAATCACTCCATAATGCTATCAGCAATTATTTTCTTTGCCTCAGGTTCACAGTGCCACAAAAAAATAAGAAAATATATTTTGACTAAGCTTTTTTTTTCCTCAGACTGGAGTTTGATTTAGCAATGCAGAGCAACGATCTCAAGAGGGCTCTTCATTGTCTTCTCACAATGAGTAATAGCAAGGACATTGGACAGGACGGTGTAGGCCTTGGTTTGAGTGACATTCTCTCTTTGACAGCAGAGAAGAAAGAAGATGTTGTCGAAGCTGTGGAGGGAATCGTGAAATTTGCAAAGGAGTTTCTTGACCTTATAGATGCTGCAGATGCCACTGGGCATGCTGACATTGCTCGTGAAGCTCTCAAAAGACTGGCCACGGCAGGTTCGGTCAAAGGTGCTTTACAGGGTCATGAGTTACGAGGTCTTGCATTACGCCTAGCAAACCATGGAGAATTGACACGCCTAAGTGTATGTCTTCAATTTCTTCTCTTTCATTCGGTTGCTAATTTGGTTTTCGGTATTTTAGAATACCTATAGAAATCTAAAGACCGTTGTGTTGTTCACTAGATAGGATCTACATAACTATCTGTAAACAAAATATGTGGTTTTGAGAATTTAAAATTTTGGAAGATTCATGATTGTGTCATGGCTATGCTTTTAATTTTAGTCTTTGTAGCTGCAGGTCCCTAATTGAAAGACTATTTTAACTTTGTTGCAGGGTCTGATAAACAATCTGATCTCCATAGGCCTCGGGCGAGAATCAGCATTTTCTGCTGCAGTTTTGGGAGACAATGCCCTCATGGAGAAGGCATGGCAAGACACGGGAATGCTCGCCGAGGCTGTGCTTCATGCCCATGTAAGATTTCAATTTACCTTATTTCTTTTCGCAGTTTGCGTGCTTACAAAACCTTGTATTGTCTCTGACTTCTCATGCTGTAATTAATCACACAGGCACATGGTCGTCCAACTCTAAAGAACTTGGTCCAGGCTTGGAATAAAACACTGCAGAAAGAGGTCGAGCAAGCTCCCTCTTCCAAAACCGATGCTGCAAGTGCGTTTCTGGCTTCTCTTGAGGATCCAAAGCTCACAAGTTTATCTGATGCATCCAAAAAACCTCCAATCGAGATTTTACCACCCGGAATGTCTTCAATCTTTGCTTCCATTTCTGCTCCCAAAAAACCTCTACTCACACAGAAGCCTCCACAGCAAGAACCAACTAAGCCGTTGGCGCTTGAAGAACCAACTAAACCATTGGCTATTGAAGCACCTCCAACTTCTGAGCCACCACAGACCGAATCAGCACCTGAAACTGCAGCGGATGCTGAGTCAGCAGCACCACCTGTGGAAGGACCAGTGACAGAGACCGGGTCAGAGCCTGCTCTCGTAGAGGAAGAAACTTCTTTGGAAGACAAAACCGATCCATCTTCCACTCCAAACACGGAAACAGCTGTTCCATCTTCAACACCAAACACAGAAACGGATGTTCCGTCTTCACCTCCAAACACAGAAACAGTGGTTCCGTCTTCAACTCCAAACGCAGAAATAGCTGTTCCGTCTTCAACTCCAAACTCAGAAACAGCTGTTCCGACTTCAGCAGCTATAGCCACAGAGGATAATAGCCAAACAACAACGCTGCCGCCTGAAACTGTTACAACAACAGTGAGACCAACAGAGAATGTTGCAACCGAGAGGCCACAGGTACCCAACCGTCCTCCAATAAGAACCCAACCAATTGAGTTTGATTTCTTGTGAATGGCTAAGCCAAGTCTGCACACAATCCCAAAATGAGTATATACATATATCTTTTAGATATATTCACAATCGAAGCTTTGAATGGCCAAATGAGTAGAGGAAGAGTTCGATGATATTCATATCACACTATGTGCGTCTTTTAATTTAGTTTTATTTTGTAATGTGTCATTTTTGTTTTCTTATTTGATTGCATTAAATGGTTTGTATTATTATTATCAAACAAACCTCTCTTGAGGTACGTATCTGCGAAGCCTGTAAACTGATTGAACGAGATTTGATTGGTATCAAAATGTTTTCTTCTCTTTATTTACGTAACTCACAATAGGAATTGATTTTCTTTGAATATCTGAAACAAACAATGCCTATAAAACCAAATGCATCATCTTATCATTCAATTTAATAACAATTTGACATATGCCAAGAACCGAACCATGGAACTACGAATTGGACGCACATTCTTAGATGGCAACAAAAATGTGATAGCTTTCGCTGGCCGTCTACGACCGACTTGAGACCCTCTGAGTGATACAGAAGTATTTAAGCTGAGAGTTTGGTGCAAAAAGAAAAAGAAAAAAAAAAGCGAGATTGGGTTGTTTCTGTAGTCGTCTGATTGGCGATAAATCCTCTTCCTTCTTCTCATCTCTCTCTCTCTCTCTCAGCCCTAAGAGAAGAAAAAGGCGCAGAGCCTTTCTTTCTTGAGGAAATCACCAAAAAGCCTGAATCTTTATCTGAATCAGAGGTTGGGTTTTTCCTGTTGAAGCCATGTCTCATATGGTGTTTCAGAGCGTCGTCGCTCCCAAACCCTTGTCTCCACTCAAACCCTCTTTACCCATCCCTCGTCCACTCACGACTCTTCCTTGTAAGCTCCGTCGAGGTTTCATCAGGGCTTCTTCATCTTCACTTGTCGATTTCGTTGGAGGATCAGTTTCAGGTCTCGAGCGCTGCTTACAGTTGTCATCGAGCGGTGACTTAGGCCCATCTTCCTCTGGTTCTTTCTCTGTAGCTGCTCCAGCTGCTCAGATGTGTCCAGTCATGAAAGGTGGGAAGTTTGGGTCGGTAGGAGCTGTTACTTTGGAAAAAGGGAAGCTTGATATGACCCAGAAGATTGTCGAGTCAAGCCCGGAGGTCTCTCTCTCTCTCCTTTCTTTTCTTTCTGGTTTGCGTTTCGTTAATCAGTAATTTGTTGAATTGTTAGAATTTTTCAGTGTCTGCCTTTTCTTGTTCTCAACTATATAGCAATCCTATTCCAAGAATTTGGTGAAATACTCTCTAATGGCAGTCTGCCCCTTTTATCTGTCATCGTCTGGCTGCACGAGTTATTTTATCCTCTCTGTTTTGATATGTTGATGGTTCATCAAGTTGTTCTTAGAGGTTTAGAACAAGTTCTTCTTTCGATCGTCTACTCGTGGGGAACTATTAGGAGCACTCAGCTCCATCTCTAGCAGTGTCCGTGAACTACTAGATTATAGTCCTGCTTCGTTCTTTCGATACAAAAGTAACTGGTTTCGGGATCAGTCATTGCTTGTTATAGATAACATCAAGGAGCTGAAACATACTGCAGCTGAAAATCTGTTATTTTAATCAGCGTATGCAAGTGTATGGATTAGTATTTTACAGAAAGTATTTGGGGTTTTCATTGGAGATAGCAGTTGCTGATGATATAGGCTTTGATTTGAAATAAATTTTCAACTGATCACAAAAGAGTAGCTTGGTAAATTTCTAATTTGTGTTTCATTATAGCTTGCAACCGGAGGAGGTGGTGGAGACATTGGAAAGAAAGTCAATTTCGGAGGTGGCGATGGAGGTGATGATGATGGTGATGATGATGATTACTTTGATGAATTTGATGATGACGATGATGGAGAGGAAGGTGGACTTTTTAGGCGTAGGATGTTCCTCGCAGAGGTAAGAGATATTTCCGTTTTTGTTTAGTTGCTTTCGTTTCATGTATTGTGTTGTCATGGTGTCACCCAGTAACGACATAAATGTTTTTCCAGCTTTTTGATAGGAAATTTGTTGATGCTGTGTTGAACGAATGGCAAAAAACAATGATGGATTTGCCTGCTGGCCTCCGTCAAGCATATGAAATGGTGGGTATCCTTGAAGCTTTTTGTTTGGGGTGCTGGCATCTTTGAACTTATGGAAACTTGTATGCAGGGTTTGGTCAGCTCAGCACAAATGTGTAGATTCCTTGCCATAAATGCTCGTCCAACAACAACTAGAATGATCTCCCGAGCCCTTCCTCAGGGATTGTCGAGGGCCTTTATTGGCAGGTAATTTTGTGGTTATCTTCTGAGATGTATCTGTCCCATGTGTTTATCTGTAAGTTACAAGTTTCCAACTGAAATAATATTCAATTTAGACATTGAAATGTTTGTTATCAGCATTACTTTTGGGAATATGCATGAAGTTTTTTATTGTCATACCTATGCGGTTTTGACTTTGTGACTGACTTGTGTAGGATGTTGGCGGATCCTGCATTTCTCTATAAACTTCTTTTAGAGCAAGCTGCCACTGTTGGATGCTCGGTTTGGTGGGAGGTGAAGACTCGTAAGAATAGGTATCTTCTTTTCCATTTACCTACACTTTCTCCTATGTGATGGTATTGTAGCTTCTGGTTTCTTGTCCTAAATTGTTTTCTCTGTCATTTGTAGGTTAAAAGAGGAATGGGATCTTGCACTTATAAATGTTCTTACTGTATCAGCATGCAATGCAGCTGCTGTTTGGTTGCTAGCTCCATGTCGTTCGTATGGAAACACATTTCGGTTTGACCTGCAAAATACACTGCAAAAGTTACCAAATAATATATTTGAAATGAGCTATCCTCTTAGAGAGTTCGACTTGCAAAAGAGAGTTCATTCTCTTTTCTACAAGGCCGCAGAGTTGTCCATTCTTGGAGTTGCAACTGGAGCTTTCCAGGGTTTGGTGTCAAACTTTCTGGCGGGGAAGAAGAAGAACAGGTCATCACATATCTTCTGTTTCTACTTTGATATTATAACATTCTCAGCATTCACTTGGGCAGCATCTCTTTTTTTTCAGCTCAAGGTTGTATTTATGAGTTATTGTATCTTTGTTCTGGCAGAGTATCTGTGACAGTCCCATCAATCAGCACAAACGCTCTTGGTTATGGCGCATTTCTTGGAATATACGCGAACTTGAGATATCAGATGTTATGTGGATTTGAGAAATCAATGAGCAGCCACTTTGATGTCATAGGAGTAGCACTCTTCTTTGGCACTGCCTTGAGGTATTCCTCTCTTTTTTTACTCTTCTCTATCATACACGGGCATACATACATACTACCTTTGGTCTGTGGACGAAGAATGTTGATTTAGATTTACACCCATGAATAAGAAAGATTTGTATATTAAATATGGATGGTTATGGCACAGGATTATGAATGTTCAGTTAGGGGAAAGGTCAAGACAAGTATGGCTAGGTGTGGAGGCAGACCCGCTGGCTCAGTCGGATGATCTGCTAGCAAAAGCATACAACCGACCCTCAGAGGAAGGAGTAGCAAAGCCGTCTTCAAAATGGTTCATCTCAAAGAATGCACTTGTCTCAGGGCTACTTGGTATGAAGCAAAAGGACTCAGATTCAGATTCTCCACCTCCAAAGGCTCGACGAAAGAGGATTGTACGGAAGAAGGTGGCTGCATCTGCCTCTTAAATAAACAACAAACCCTCTAAACATGTCGCGATTTTAGGTGCCTATGGAAGAGCAACAGTGAGGTTATGTTGTTCATTTGATACGAGGCACGCATGAAAAGTTTTGTTGCCAGAGGAACATGAAGGAATCACCAAACTGGAGGATTTGAAGAAGACTCTAGCTTTTTCTTTATGACTTGATCTCTCAAGTCTTTTAAAGTGCTTTTGGAAAAAATACGTTACTATTTTTAGGTGTGGTGATGATATCTCTGGTTAAATCTCAAATTGTCATTCTGTATTCTCACCTCTTTTTTTGCCTTTCTAATAAATAGCCACATTGTTCATGTTCTTAGTATCTTTCACAGATCACAATAATCCAAGTTGGTATGTAATCTGATGTTCATGAAACCACTAAACCAGTCAAATGGTAGATAGGGCATAGAACACCAAATAATCTTTCATTTGGGAAGTGTACAGACCTAAAATACTCTTGGTAAACAAAAGTTGTGAAAAAAAAACTATAAACAGTCGACATTATTGAAAACTGCCAATGTTATATGATAATATGAGCCTTGTTCTTAACAAATTATGCAGTACACAAAAATGGTATATATGATACAGAAGTTTACAACTGCAATCAATTTAATCCTCTGATAACCAAACCTCAATTTTTCTGGAGGCCATTAGAATTCAACAAAGTGACTATCAATGATCTTGAGCTGCTCCAACTCCTCTCCATCAGCAATTCCATTATCAACGTACAACATCTGTATGTATAAATCATCATAATCTTTTCCAATCACACTCAGAACAAATTACATACCATTCCACTATGATTATTTATACCTAATAACAAAGAAACGATAGATATCAGAGTTCGAAGCTGAGACCTGATACTCGGGACATGTCAGTGTGTGAGCTCCTCTTTTGAGATATGTCTCCCACCCTCTCTTCTCTACAAGTGCTTTCTCTATAGCTTTAGTAAACTGCATTCACATTCAAGTCTCAGCATCATTAATCACAGTCAATTTCTAATGTTCATATGCTCAAATGTTCACATAGACATGTTGCCACTGCGTTTCCTATTCATAAAAAAACTAGTATATTCACATTAGCCGGGTCCAAAATCAGGAGATTGTACTGAGGTGTAAATGTCGTTCCTTGCAACCGTCTCTGAATCCCAACAATTGTTCTTGAGTGCCCTTCATGTTGGAAATACAAGGGCCTGCAGTACACCCGATTAAAACAGCTCAGGAACCCATTTTTAATGTGTTTTGAAGTTATAAAAGACATTTTGCCGAGATAAAGAACTGAAATAGAACCACCTACGCTTTGCTCGTCATATGAACGCCGGAGGAAACGTTTAACCTGTTATCCGAGAAGTAATTCCAAACCCAATCTATTAAAATCACTCCTTTGCTGACCCTAGAAGAACTAGAACCAAGAAAGTCAACTGGTTTCTTCGTCCCATTTTCGACCTTTTTAGTCACGTATCTGTCCATGGGACCACGTGGCTTTATCTTGGGAGCAATAGCAGAACCAGGAACTGAAAGATACAATGACTGAGATTTCTTGGGAGCAAAATCAACAATTCTGGCTTTTAACCCGAAAGAGCGTAACAACGCAGCACATTCGGTGGTTCCAATCCATCTCTTGGAACCGCAGATTTGACTATCGAAATGCAGAGCTCCAGAAACATCAAAACCCTTGTTCCAAGCGATCTCTAGCCATCGCTGGAGCGAGGGAATGTCGGGAACAAAGTTAGAGCCACCAAAGAGAACTCTTTTAACTTCCTCCTCTCTATGAGTAAGCAAATGAGAGCATTGCATTTGAATGTTCTTCCATCCGCATCCCCAACCTTGATCCTCCTTTGAGGAATGAAAATGATCAACATAGCCTGATAGTAAACTAATATTGCACTCTAAAGGTTTCGATTTCGATTTCAATTCGTATTCCAGACAATTTTTCAGCAAACAAATCAAACCACCATTTCCAACACTGTAAAATTGGCTCTTGGTCTGTAAACTCACCAAGGACGCAACTTTGTTGTGCAAACCCAAGGAATCGTCGAAGTTCTACATAAGAAATGCAAAAGCTTTGTCAAGTTTGAGGCTTTCTCTGTACTCGGACCTAAACGCAGAAGCAAAAGAAGATTTTAAGGATCGAAGAAAGCTTTACAGAGGAAGACGGAGAAGGATCAGAAGAAGAGGCGAGTTGCAGAGCTAAGTGATGATCGCTTGCGATTTGTGGATCGGTTTCATCGTCGTCGAAGTGGGAATTCACATGGCTGAATCAAATCTCCGACATAAACCAGACCCATCAATACAAATGGTCGGAGCATAAAACAAGGGAAAAGGAAATAGGGTTTGTGTTACCTTTCGATTAGGGAGAGAGGAAGCGTTAGATTGCAGACGGGACACGAAGTTTCTGACATTTTCTATCAGCAGAAGAAACCTCGAAAGGAAGAAGCTTTTTTCGTCTGTTTTGTTTTGTTTTGTCGCCGGTGACTTGACACAAATTTGATATCCTCTCCGGCTCCGATCAAGCCCTGCGTTTAGATAATCCGAGTGCGTCATTGTCATTATCAAGGTCATTAATTGATAATCAAATCAATTTCTCTTTATGGAATTTGATGGCTAAAAAAGCAAAAAATTAAACTGTTATTGATTAAAAACACAAAATGTGACTGAAACTTATTGCAAACCCGTCAAGGGTTACTTAACTTGACTACAAAACTAATGCGATTGAAACGGTAGAAGCTAATCGGGCCACAGCCAATAGGTGTGTATAGTAAAGGTTATAAAATCCGATTCGTGATCTAAAGATAATGTAGACGATTACAAAATAATTAAAAGATAGAGGTACAAGTGTTATAAAAAGCATGAGTGTAACGTTTTTGTTATTAATGTTGTGATTGATAACTGTAAAAACGATATACTTTGTATTTATCGGTATAAAGTTACCAATCAAACCTTATAAAAGAATTATAATTGTTGCTAATTTTATCAACAATTATTAAAGAGATAGCTTTTCTTCGTTAGAATTATGCGAATTAGAGTGTGATACGCGAAAACGTCGGTAGATATAGAACCGAATGCTTTATGTCTCTTGGATGAGATCTCCTTGCTTTGATATCGATATGGGAGCTTTTACTTTAAGAGGATACATGATCCCATATTCCCATTAGGCTCAAAAAGAAGAATAAAAAACAATTGAAGAAGGAATGAAGAGAAGTTCAAGTCAATCTTACTACACTAATACAATATACAAATAGCGACTTCAACACCAGGTTGGTGTTTTTTAAGAAGTTTAAGTTGCAAATGTAACAACGAAATTTGGTAGTTAATTATCGATTTGACAACCTAACGAATATGATTTGCGATGAACGAATACATTTTCATGAATTTATTTGATTTAACGAATAGGAATGGATGTGATTAAGGCTTTGGCCCATTTCTTTAAACTCTCAACTTCCTAGGTTTGGTGAGATCAAAAGGTCTTGAAAGACTAAGATCCACCAAATTTTCTTATTTTCAATTCTTTTTGTTTTCACCCTCCTCGTTTATGTTGATCTTGCAATATTATAAAACTGGATTTTTTTATAATAATGATGAATTGGTGATCACGTAACATATTTTCTGTCCTTCTGACGTGATTAGGTGTTTTAAAATATAATTGAGATATTTTGTATAATGATGATAATTAAATAGGGAGATAGTGATCACTGATCAGCATCCATAGAGCATATTCCAAGCTTCCAACCCACTCTGTGTTTTCCAATATTAAATCTGACCATAATCTTCTTTTTTTTTGGTAAACTTCTTCTTCTTTTTTGTTTGTTTAGTAAATTTGACTAAACCGGTAAAAACGGTATTGGATTTTAGTATTTTACTAAAGAAATCCAGATTCGAGTTTCCCACATGTATCTAACATTGTGGACAACAAAAATTAATTCAAAGTTTTTCAATCTCATTGTATTGGAATTTGGAACCAACCCCTAATTTTTCATGTAAAAAAAAAAACAAAAGATTATAGATGTAATGAACGGATTAGAAATGTGTGAATTTGAAAAGACTAGCTAGAGGATGATATACTTGGACGTGTATTGGAACTATGACAAATCGTACGTGACCTTTTCTTGGCATTTTCTAATTATTTTTCAATGATTTGCGATGTTTCACAAGTATCTGTTTTTTCTCATAATTTTGTAATTGCACCCGATTATAGCCAAAAACAACTGCGAATCAGATACAACAACTTCGTAGATATATGATGATTTTTATACAAAGCCTTGTTAGTTGTTTATCCCATGTCGATTAGTAGATACCAATAAAGAAAATTGTTAATAGTTTTCTTGAAAATAACTATTTTTTTTTTTTTGATAAAGGGAAAATAACCAATTTGAGTCGTAACTTTTAAGTACTATAGAAGAAGAGGAAATAATAGTTGTATAATCGTGACGGCCATTGACTCTAAGAGAAACGGTCCAATTAAGAGAAAATAGTGGGAATATGTTTACATCGACATGGCTTTGCACTCGAACCATTCATTACGGCTATAATTGGCGGAATATATTGGTGGAAATGATAAAGGTGAGAAAATGATATCTACATTCATTATGTAAATTAAAAGAAAATTTGAAAAATATTTTCTTTTTATTCCATGTAACAATCAAAATGTCTTTTAAGGGGAATTCTAAATATATATGGAAACCAAAAAGAGTAGATTAATATGAACTCTGCGAAAAAATAACAAACGGGGTATATAGACCAAATTTTAGATTTATCATTGGTATTTGGATTTTCGTCGAAGCCTTAGAAATCCGAAAGTGAGTAGACGGTTTGGTAAGTACTCCAACTAAAAATGTATATTACTTGTTAACTAAAAATGTGCCTACGTATTCAACTGTTATAAAGTATAACGACTAACGAGGGTCTCTTGCTTGAATTCATTAAAAATTCAAAGAGTTTTTTATTTTATCTTTCATGTATTTCTTTAGTATCCAAGGAACGTCGTTTTCTCCCAAGCAAACAGCTTCAAAGGTGTTTCCAAAGTATTCGTGAATGTAACAATTTAAAAACTACTTGCATACGTAGCAAAAGAGACTCACCCACCTTGAATATTTCCAATACTTTATTGAAAACTATTCATATGCAGATGTGAGATGGGAAGGAAATAAAATAATATTACCTAATTCTTAGAGGAATCTGATTTGATTTTGAGATGCAATAACAATTCAGTTGATTTCATTTTTCAAGTGCAAAATTTGTTGTGTTGTATCAACATTTATTAAAAAAATAAAAAAATTGTTATTTTATGATGGAGTCACGATACATGATTTATATATCGTATGGATCACAATGGTTATTCCCTACGCGTGTATACATGGAGAGTCGTTTGCATTTTCCATCTATAGACATAGTTTTGTGGCTCTTGGTGGTTGGTTAATTTTGATGAGATTGGGACAACTACATCATAAGAACACTTCAATTACAATAAGTTCGAGACATGGTTTATAGTCTTGCGTGGAATGATCCATTAATTGGTTTCAAAATTATTTATAAGTTCTGTTATATGTATTCTTTAAAAATGAACTAAAATATCACATGCAGAAATTTCAGATTATTCTTCGTTTTTGTCTCTAAAACAATTTTTATTGTACCACTAAAACTAATAATGGAATCCAACGTGTATAGAAAAACAACAATAATAAAAAAAAAAAAAAAAAAAGAGAGAGGGAACAAAAGATACATTGAACCTAGACATATTGATGCACCCAAAAGGCCAATGACCAGACGCCTATTAAAAGGACCATTCAAGAACCAAAGAAAGAATATAACACAAACAAAAACTCTTTAAAAAGCAAAGAAATCCTAAAAAAAACATTTTGGAAGAAGAAAATGGGGAAAGGAGGAAACTACGTGACGGTGTCGGCTTCGGAGGTGGAGGAGCTACGGCGGAAGAACGGAGAGATGGAGAAAGCTGTGGAAGAGATGAGGAATGAGATGATTCAGCTTTGGCGGAGGACTCAGGTGGCAGAAGAAGCAGAGGAGCGTCTCTGCTCTCAGCTCGCAGAGCTTGAAGCAGAGTCGTTAGATCAAGCGCGTGATTACCACTCTCGCATCATCTTCCTCATGAACGAGCTCTCTCGTCTCTCTTCTTCCTCTGCCTCGCCGTAGAGATAGATTCTATGTAGATTGTTGAAATGTAACAAATATTGGCTCTTGTAGTTTTTTTTTGGTTGGAAATTTTCTACTTGGAAAAGTTGATAGTATATAAAAAAAAAATGTGACGAAAGTCTTTGTAAATAATAAAGCAAATGATATTTACTCTTTAAATTTTTTGTTTGAAATTAACTCGAGTTTGGATTTTTTTTTGTTAGAAGGGGTTACCAAAAGAAACTAAGAATTTCATTATATTGTTATTGTTTTTTGAGGAATTTTGTGAAATCCAATTGTAAGGTAATTAATCACGAGTTGTTTACAAATCCATATGTTGTTGTTTTAGGTTTTGTGTGACTGTTTTCGTTCTTGCGTTTTGGTGGAGGAGTTTTTTTGGGCTTCTGTTGAGTCGTTGACTTGCGTAAATTGGTACATGTAGATTTTGTAAGGGTAATTCAATTGTTTATCTACATTGCTTATGTTTGAGCAAAATCTACATTGCTTATGTTAATAAATATATCTGAGTTACGCAATTTTGTAAAGAGAACGTCATGAATATAAAGAAAAGCATATGTAATTCAGAAAATTGAATGATTCATTATTAAAGCCAAAACACTCACGAGCTACCGACAATGACATTGCATATGGTTTATTACGTGATTTTTGCTTATTATTATAGTGAATAATGTTTTGATTAACATAGTCATTAAGCACAAGCAGATGCAGCGCCAGCTTATTCCCTTTGGCAACAAATGTTGGGTTTCAAAAACCCATCAACAAATTTGTTAAAAATCCATGTTCTATTAGGCTTCTATTAAATCGAATAACTAAATAAAATTATGTGAATCACATTAAGAGTTTTTTTTTATTGAATTAGGCACTTCAACCATTTTCAGGTTCATGTAATTTTTTTATTTAAAAGAAACTAAAATTCTATACGATTTTCTTTTAGTATTGAGAATCACCACATTTAATGTTGTTTTTTTTTTGTATTTTGGAAATCCATAGAACTTGGTCAAATATTTGGAAGTTGTTAATTTTACAACACATGATTTCTCAACTAAAATTTGAAAATCACAAATTCTGATTACAGCACAAATCAACGGAAAGGTTAAGATATCATTTGAATATGTGTTAACTTGTATTTAATCATTTTTTAAAGAAAATCTAACATGATAAATTTGTAATGGAAACAAACATAGCTCGTAATTGCTAGCAACATCAGCCAAAAATAATAATACTTATAGAGCTTAAGATCCTTATACCATCTTACACAGCCACATATTCTGCTGTAAGTCACAGAGAGATCCTCAAGTCTCAACCACGACTTCCTCGTTTGCCCTTTAACTCAGGGTCCCTATAAATACCAAAACCCAACTCCACAATTCAGTGATTTCACAGATTCATGTCTCTGAAAATCGAGCGAAAAGTTAGATTCGAACCTTTGAATGTGATCTAGTATCAGCAGCCTTGGTCCAGGCGGGATACTCACGTCTCTTAGTGCACTGTACACACACACAAGAGCATAAGATTTCGATAAAGACGGTTAGTTAGTTCTACTTGACACAGATTTTGAAACCTCAAAAGTTCAAGTACCTATCAGTGAGCAATGGTAAAGTGGGATCTGCTAACAATCCCTTCTTGAAGTTCTTCTCATACTTCTCTAGACCAAGTTTCAACAGCATAGATCTCGCTCGGGTATAATACGGATCTTCAATGCTTGGTTTAGAGAACCTTTCCCCCAACTGAACAAGACCAGAAAAAGAAAAAAAATGAAACAGATGTATAATGAAGTATCTGCCTAGTTTGAAGAACAGTTTAGTCTCCTATATACAGTATATGATCAGTCACCTTAAAAAACACTCCTTGAAAGAGAGCGAACCCAGCTGCGGTGGTGATTGCATTACCAGGCTGTCCTTGTAATCCTGCGCTCACCAGAGAATATGCGACTCCAGATCCTAATGCCGCGACCACACTGCATAGTTAAAAACCGTTACTCTCTTCGCCCATCAGATTTCAACAATACACAGGAAACAAATAAGCCACTGGGAATCTTCTTCATCCATCAAGATTTGTAGTTAAGTTGTTTCAAATTTTAAACACAAGTGCTCAAAACCCTTTATATCAGTTACTCCTTTTAAGCTGATTAAGGACCTGTAACTTGTGTCAACTTTTACAAAACCTAAAGAATGACCAGAAACTAGTGACAATTGCAAAACACAATCACTAGTTCAAACTTGCAGACAAGTAATTAGCCTAAGATTGAGCTTCTAGGATTCGTCAAGTCCAAACTATATCATTGATAAAATGCTAGAACCATGGAACAACAAAGTCACACACAATACAAACTTAGCAAGTAGAACCTACAACTGCAATTAGATTAAGATCCAGCTGCAATTTTCATGGATAAAAAAAAATGAAACTTACGCAGACTCAAGATCATCTTTGCCTCTAATCCGTTTCATTATGCAAGCTATACCAGCATTAACACCAGTTATAGCAGCAAAATTCCGAGCTTGAACCAAGGGCCCACCAATAAGAGCCTACAAGATTCACACACACATCTCTCTTCCATAAATCAAAAACTTCAAAAAAACAGAAATAAATAGCGAAAATGACAGAACCAAGTACAACAAAATCAACATCAAATTAGGGTTTTATGGAGATTAAAAACCTGAGTTTGCTTCAACGACGCCATGGCTTGTGGGTCGATACCGGATTGAGGCATTTCAGGGGAGAGAGTTCCCATTAAACCGCCGATAAATGCTCCCTGAACACCTCCCATGGCGGTGACGACGGAGGCTTCCACCGGCAAAGTCTGTTTCGACAACCATGACTTGAAACCAGTCTCTATCTCTTTGAATTTAACCTGAAACTGTTGAATTGGATTCTGTTGATCCTTCATTAGGCTCATTACCGCCATTGTTTCTCCATCTCCATGCTTTTTCTCTTCTCCGTTTTTCCCCATTTTGCTCTCTCTGTGTCACGCTTCTTGTGCTTTCCCTTTCTTTCTTCCTCCTCTCTTATCTCTCCCCTCCTTGTATTATTGGGCCTTAAATGGGCCTATATGATTACATAAGTTTTGGGCTTTGTGTTTTATTTTGGAAACCGGAGGTAGCGGTTTGTGCCAATCGTCTTCCCGCGTCTTTCTTTCACCACGGCTTGGATCTCGCCGCCGGCGAAAACTTTGCTTCTTCTCTCAGACAATCTAGATTCGTTTTTCTCGATCTCGTTTTCGGATTTAGAATTTCCTGGGCTCGCTAATTGCTCAATTTTGTCTTCCTCTTCTTCAGGTGAGCTTCGATTTTCATGGGATTTTTCTATCGAATCTATGGTTCTTTAGGGTTTTTGATTTCCAAAAGTATTGCATGTATCTACGAGCAGGTTTTGTTTCAATTGAGTGGATTTTAAAGTCGTAGGAAGCTTGGATTGTTGTTTCGAGCTTTGAAGAAGGTGAAATATGAGCAGCAGTTCCAGAGAGGGATCTCCTGATTGGCTACGCTCTTTCCAGGTTTCTGATTGATTCAGTCTGATTTCTGGCTTCTTTTTTGTTTGTAATCGGATTGCTTTATGAGAGAACACACAACTGAAAAACGGGAGCTTTTTGTTGCGCAGGCACCTACCACTTCATTGTTGTCACTATCCTCACCGTCTAAGTCTTCTCCGGATGATAGTCCTTACAGGGATTCCGAAATCATTTCGTCACTTCCTGTGCCTGATGACGGTGATGGCAATGTGATTCTTGACGAAGAATCTGCGGAGTCTCTGTCTAGGAAGAATTCGAAGACGAAGTTGGTGGTGACAAAGCAAGTGAGTATCGAGCAAGTGTTTTCTCGAAAGAAGAAAGCAGATGCTAGTCTCAACCTTGAAGGTATGGAAGATTTGTTTCAGATGTTGCACCAAAAATGTGTTCTTGCTCTGAAATCTAATTGAAAAACACTATGGGTCATTTCTTTCTTGAGGGAGCGACTATCAATTTCTGTTTTTAAGGGAGTAATGTTCAATTGTTGAGCTTTAAAAGGCATGTCTTTTACCGGGGAACAATTTGCAGGGAAGTTGAATGGAAACAAAGTTGACAGTGAAGAAATCTCTAGCAAGCAAAAGGGCGCTCAAGTAAGAAACATTCTATGCTGTACTCGTTTGTACTTTTGTCTCTCTACTCGCCTTAGTGGGTAGTTAGTGTGATTAATATATTGTATTATCAAGATGGAGATATATTAGTTATATGCCCTCCTCTAGAGAAGCTTCCCGCTGGTGAGAGATGTTGAAATGAGGTGGCAGTATTTCGTCTGCTCTCTACCTGTCTTAGTAGTGTATTTCTAGTACTTGTTGTTTGTGTGGATCTGTATGGAACTTGATATCCAAAAAAATTATAATTCTTAGTTTGGTTTGGAGTTGACAGGTTACTGTTTATTTTTTTTCTTTATCAGGGAGGAAATGATTCTGTATGGCTTGTCTCGTCTGATTCTGAACCATCTTCGAGTGGTCCGACAAGGCAGCAAGTGATTATATCAGCTGAAAAGGATGAGGATTTTGTTATTCAAGCTAAAGAGGGAGAACCTGCGGTTAAGAAGGCTCCTAAGAAAAAATCTCCTAAGAAAAGGCTAACTAGTCAGACACCGAAGAAAGAAAACAGTGAACAAGAAATTTTGAAAAGTGAAGGTATGAATTGTATCACAGTTTTGTGAATTTAGGATTCTTCTTAAGCAATGTAACACGTCCTCTATCATGCAGATAAAGATACAGATGCCATAGTAGCCGAGGAAGTAACAACAGATAAGAATATCAAGCCTTCTTCTGTAAGGAACTTTGTGCTAGGACCACTATTGTTGTTTCTTCTCTGGTTCTTCCTTATGACCAGATTTACAAATTCCAGGGCTCAAGTTCAAGATTGCCTTTGGTACTTTCTGAGAAGGTGAACCGTACAAAGGTAATGCAATTATGTTCTGGAAAGGCCAAACTGCCTCCATTTTAGAGATTTACTGCAGATAAAGCATAGTTGTTAACAGACACAATGACCTATTTCTACAGGTACTTGTTGAATGTGAAGGGGACTCGATAGATTTGAGTGGAGACATGGGGGCTGTTGGACGCGTGGTTGTTTCAGACACAACCGAGGACGTGTACTTGGACTTGAAAGGCATGTCCCCCCATATATATACATATCTCTGGCTTCATTACTTATGCTTCTGATTTTTGATTTCTCAATGTGGAAGTCCAAAATGGTTTTTTTTTTCTTTTGCAAAACATGTAAATTGGAGTCTATTAGTAACACTTAACACTTTATCATTCCATGTTTCAGGAACCATATATAAATCGACAATTGTTCCATCCAGAACATTTTGCATAGTACGGTTTTTTTTTTCCTTGTACCTTCTTTTCGAATTGTGAGGGCTGTTGTGCTATACAATTACTCACACTAGAGATCTTGCATTTCAGGTTAACGTAGGTCAGTCAGAGGCAAAGGTTGGTAATTACTCTTGAGCTTTTTTTGATTCAATGCATATGTATGCTTACACCATCTTAAATTGTATCGATTCCTGCTCATAGATCTTGACTTCGTGAAAACTTCAAAACTTTTGTGAAACTAATGTTGTAGCAGTTGGTTGGGAAACTAAAACACAAATTGGAGCGGTAGCCTGATTTTTGGATCATATGTTTTCTTGTCAGATTGAAGCTATCATGAATGACTTCATACAGCTAACACCACAATCTAATGTCTATGAGGCAGAAACTATGGTGGAAGGTAGCTCGTTTCTCTGTCTCTGTTTAGAGTGAAAAGCAGTATTGCTACCTTGTCTTCTTGTAGAACTATTCTGGATCTGGTAAACAGATTATATGCAGAGGCCTACTTCTCCAGCTAATTTTATGACCCAATGTAGGCACTCTGGATGGTTTTTCGTTTGATTCAGATGATGAAGCTAACAAAAACGTTAAGACTGCTTCAAAGCCAGCTGATCAAAGTGGAGGCGCAGAGGAAGAAACCAAAACAAATGGCAAAGCCAAAGCAAAAAGCGAAAATGTACGTTGGCAAAACTTAGAATTCCTCCTATGAAGTCGATATATTAGAAAACCCTTTTATCAAAACAAAAACAAAAAAATTCGATATATATATCTGTTACAGTGAAGGATATTTGTTCAATGTGGGATCTTTGCAGGTTGCAGGAAAAAAGAGAGGTAGACCATCTAAAGAGAAGCAGCAACCAGCAAAGAAGGCTAAAAATTCTGCTCCTAAGAAGCCAAAACCCAAGAAATGAGTTAAAATTTTATTTGTATTTTTCTTTAATAAAAGGTGTATTTCTTTTATTCAGTTGAGACAACATTATATACATTGAATAGACTAGTTTTACATGTATGACTTGTGAAGCCAATTCATACAATTCAAGGTAATCGAAGGACTTTGATGAGAATAGAGCTCAGAATCTCTGGGAAGATAGTTAACATGGTCTGTTTGCTTCCTTCCACACAGCTATGTATCACTTCTCATTCAAAAGGAAAGACTGATGAGGTTCATGACGTGCCCGATTGCCTGAAAGCAGTTAGACTGAGGCCAAGAATCAACAAGACGGGGTAAGGTCGAAGAATGTCGGACGAAGATCGAGTCTCTGCAACCTTCCCCATTCCAGCTCTTTGACTCTCATCCTCAATTGGGGGATTTATAAACTGGTCGTTTGGATCTTGATTCACAGTGGGAGGAGGTATGAACTGCCCATTCACATTCTGATCCTGAGGAGGGGGAGTCATTGATTCCCCATTCTGATTCTGATTTGGTCCAGGTGGGTTCTGAATCAGAGGAGCTGTAGGTTGCCCGAACTGATTTTGAGTCGGAGGAGCCATAGGTTGACCGTATGTATTCTGACTCGGAGGAGCCATAGGTTGCCCAAACTGATTCTGAGTCGGGGGAGCCATAGGTTGCCCATACTGATTCTGAGGCGGGCGCGGAGGATCCGAGTTTTGGCTGCTCGGTCTTTTTACCCTGGATCAAGAAGATATTCAAGCGTCTTCAATCAGAATCTGCAGAGCATTGTAACAAACTGAAAAGTGAAAGGACATAAGATATATACCTGCCAGGGCAGAAGATAATGGCATATTCTGAAGCTTTGCAAGTAAATGTACTGGTTCCATCGTCAAAGGCATAGCTATATGCCCTAGGACAAGCTCTCTTGAAGATGGTAGAGTATGAAGACGGCCGACATGTGTTCGGGTTAGCAAACTGACCGCTGCAACAGTACTGGTCCAATCCAAAGGCCTCACAAGCACTCTTGCAAGCAACAACTCCTCCTGTCTCTTCCTCTGCCTCTCCCATCACTTGAAGCTCCTTTGGACAGCTAATATTAATATCAGCAACACATCCTGTTGCATTACAAGCTCCAACCAGTCCACCACCTGTTGGGAGAGCAACTATGGGGAGGTTATACCCATCAACGAGACTGACATCGTAGAAATCTTTGTCATCAGAACCGTGACCGAGCGTGATCTCGAAAAGTGATGTTGGCGGAGCAGCACCATCACCACTGCACGCCAGCTTCCCGCCACAGTCTCCAGTCATACATTTTCCCATGCCGTTAGCATCAAAATTGCAGCCGGTCCTAGCCCATATCCGACCTGACCAGCCTAGAGACGATGGAATCCTCACAGACTGTCCCACATCAAGCCTGAACCCCGTGGTGGGTAGTGGCGGAGTGCCAGAGCCTGCAAGAGTGCCAGGCCAAATAGTAAAGGGGCAATTATTCGTGATAACGAACGTGGAGGAATAGGAAACAGAGAACAGTAAAGAAACATAAACAAGAACAGCCATGAGAACCATTGGTGATCTCCCCATTATTGTATTACAGTTTCAGATTTCAGAAATATGGATTTGGTTGGAGGGTCCAGGGTTTATACCAAATAAAATGCAAAGGGATAGAAGGATTCAATGTTGTAGCGGTGAAGTTGCTTCAAGCCGCAAGACAATGAATTAGGGTTTAGCATTACTCTTAGGAAACTGGCCTTTCCGACAAGGCAATTCTTTGCCTTACTTCCCAACCTCTTTTTCATCCGTATTATTATATTATTCTTTAGCAAAATATTAGAACTAATGAAACCTCTATGAAAAGATGCGCGAGAATATACACTAATTCCCATTTCAAAACAAAAAAGCTAAATTACGACCCGGATTCCTTAACAATTGAGTTGATATAGTTAGTAAGAAAAATCGAATAAGTCACAATTCTTTTTATGGCAGAAATACTAAATGGTAGAAAATATTCCTTTCTGGCCATATTTTTAATAAGACACTTAAATCATGAAGAGAGAAAAATATCTACAAAAAGAAGTAAAATTTATTTCATTGATGTAGTGATATGAAAGATAAAATAATACTTGTTCTAATCATTAGCATTCTGCATTCCTATTAGGGAGAAATATTCCCGTACCGTATCTTACCGAAGCGGCAGAGTCAACTTTTGATACTTTGCCAACTTCTTTGGGAGAGAATATTCCACGATCCCAGGAAATCTAGCTCTTACATCAAACCATTGAATGCCTAGACATTTACCTTTCTGTACGTAAAAAATATTGCATAAACCCACATCAAGAAACAATTTCAATCAACATTTCCCATTCTCACTTCTACCTCTGAAGCAGACCATGTTGGGTGTACGAATTTAATTGAGGATTTTCTGTAAGCCCTCTTATGTTCTATCTTTCAGTTGCTGCAAATCTAGATATAATATTCTATATGATGGTTTTTTACTTATTTGCGAGTTAATTCAGATTATCATTGCATATATATTATTCAGAGTATGTGATTCTGTAGCCTAGGACTACAACAAACAGCTAGGACGTTTCTTGACTACTTTACACAGCTAGGACGTTTCTTGACTACTTAACAGTAATGAAATAGGGGGTTGTAAGTACGCTATTACTTACCAGGACTGCGATTTAGGTGGGAGGAACATAAGAGCACAGATTCCATAAGGGACAGATATTATACACAAGTCTTCTTGATCGGAAACTTTACATTCTAAAGAGATTGTACCTGGACAAAAGATATTGGACAAATATCAGAACCTCAGATACAGCCCATACCAGAGAGAAGCGAAAAAAACCACATGACAGAAGTTAAGAAACATAAAAATTAAGAGCAAAGCAGGTAGTGGTACAGCAGCAGAGCTCACAAGTAAATGAAAACCAAAACCAAAACGGAACAATTCCATACGTCAACTCACATAATTACCATGAATAACTGATAGTTTAGAAACACAGTTGGCCGACCACATCCTTCATTGGATAATTGTATCTATCTACTCATTGTCCTCTTTTCTCTGACAGTTAAGGAGCATCAGCTTATGCTTCCAATGAGATACGCCAAGCCTGTTGTTGACTGTTGGGCACAAACAAAAGAGGTCCTGCAAAGCAAATATAAAACTTCCTACAATTAGACTTACTCCTTTGATAAAGAAAACTCAGTTAAACCAACGTACATAAAGAAACACAATTAAACTCTCCTGAATTGCAACATTTGAAAACCTGCACAAACAGAAAACATATTAAGGACCTCAAGCACTAATCAAGTAAGGAAAAGGAAGTTGGATAGAACAAAGAAGGTTTTCATCAGAAAGGATTAAGGGGGGTTTTCTACAGGATAACAAACCAGAAAACATCCTTTATATTGAGGACCTATGCTGCATTGGTTAGCAATGTGAAAATACCTGTAGTACCACACTTACAGAAATCACCCTTGATATGTCAGGCTCTGTGTAATGGTAAGACCCTAAAAGTCGATAGTAGCCAAAACAAGATACATAGCTGAATAAAAGCTGCCTAAATATCGTGTCCAATCATAAGGAAAACTAAAAAGGTGCACAAGAAGAGACATCAAACATCGAAAACAAGAAGAAGGAAGTCTGTTAACCTAAATGCGACAGCAGTAAGGTCCATAATAGAGTAGTAGAATTATAAAGTCTCTCCTACATAAGTACTACATAGAGTTCAACAATACTAAGATAAAGCTCTCTTTCAGGCAGGGAGGATGCCTAGATCCCCCTGTTAGAGCAATAGCACAATGTCTCTTATATTGTCCATAGTTGTCCAAAAGAAAGACAAAAGGAAGTTATTCTACGTGAGATAAAGAGCCTCTCAGTCTCTGGAATTGAGGAGATCAACATGGATCTAACTCAAATCCATTCCGTCTCCAGCCGGGCTGCAGATCGGGCTCACAGCAGTAAAAGACCTCTCGAAAGGAGAAGCGTGACGGCGACGCTTAAACGAACAGCTCTCAGTAGGATGGCTCTCAGTGTCAAGCTTCCTCCGGACCCCTTTAACTGCCTGCTCTTCAGCCTGGGAGAGAGGGAAAATCCGACCACTAGCTCGGCACAGAGAGCTATGGTTATCATAGAGAATCCGCTGGTTACAGTTCTTGTCGCAGACATGAGTCAGACCAGTTAGTTTGCAGCGGTACATATTCCCACAAACATTTTCATTCTCACATTTCCAGTCACATTTGTGACACTGGATGGGTCCATCGCAATCGCGACCCAGAATGGCAGACAAGTAAATAACATTGGCAGAGCTAACCATGGGAGATTTTCCAAATACCTCCATCTTTTTCAAAAGGAAATGTCTTTGATCTGAAAGCTCCACACAACCTTTATAACTCTGCATGACCCAATAAAGCCGAAGAAACCATCAATATCATCACAAGTGAATCTGAGACACACGTAGATGATAGATCCTTCCACACTTAGCAAATCAATTCCACTACTTCACAATTTGTTTGATTAATCCTTTCAAGATCACATGAAATTTCGTCTGCAATAAGTTATAATCTCGAATCTACTCTTAACAAATTATTGAAAAAGGAAATAAATCAGACTCTGGACGTGCTAACTGCGAAGCTCCAGTTACCATAATAATCCATTTCTAAGAACGATATCGAAATCCAAATTTGAAATGATCAATTTCAAATAGTTAGACCTAATTGAAGCAAAGTGCAGCTGCAACATATAGCTACCAGATCCGAATGAAGGAGGAAGAAGATTCTCCAGGAAATTGAAATTTTCAGAAGCAAATTCACAGAGAAGGAAGAGGTCAGAGAGAGAGGGTACCTGGAGAGAGAGAAGAAACCCTAATTTTGACTCGAGACCAGCGATTGCAAGAGGATGAACAAAGTGAGAGGAAGAAGAAGATGAAGATATTTATAGATTAAACTCACACTGTCTTCTAACGGATATTATGATCTAACTCCGTTAATTAACGGGTCCCACTAAACGGGTCCTACCACCTCTATTTTTTTTTTTATTGTATCACACTTATTTTTTTCTTTTTATATTATATTTTTATAAAGGAGTGGACAAATTATCCGTTAAATTCGATCCGATTCAATATTCATTTCGATACGATCCAAAAAATCGGATATCCGTTTTGAATCAAAGCGAATCAAATGATAAAATTTAATATCCGTCTAAACCGAAGCAAATCACAAATACTACCTTTAAAAATTTGAATATCCGATATGATCCGTATATTACTTATACATACATATAATATGATAGATTTATAACATATATTTATATTTTTTATTTTTAAATATATTTGGCGAATATATTTATAGTAAAAATTGATAAATACTAATTTTATTTAAAATATATTTTTTAAATAAAAAATATATATTTTATTTTTTACTATTTTTACTTTTTATTTTTTAAATAATTTATCGAATAAAATTAAACCCATTTTATATATTTATTGATTTATTAGTTTAAATTTTATATTAAAATTTTTTTTTGAAAAAATATTATGGTGTTTTAAAAAAAGTTTGTTTAAAACAAATATCCGTGAAAATCCGAATATCTGTAAATATCCAAAAAAAATTCGGATATCCGAAATTTTTTGAAGCAAATTAAATAAGAAAAATAAATATCCGTCAAAAATAAATCGAATCATAAATACTATATTTTTTTCTGGATATTCAATCCGCGTTCAGATCTAATATGTGTAGTTAACTAATTCGTCTATTTTTTTTTTTTTTCCGAATTTGTCTTATCCAGGAAGAGAAAGAGATCAAATCACGTGTCAATTATTCAATGGTTACATCTTTGAATTCCCACCCACGCGGAAAAAATATAAACAAAATCCCCACCCAATATTCACCTACTTTATTTTTCTTATATCTTATAGTGATTAACTAATTAATTATAATCAGCTATTTGACTCTATGCGGTATTTGAAATTTGAACATTATTTCGTGGTAAAATGATTACTATTGAGTTGCGATAAGCCGATTACGAGACAACCATATGTTAGATAGAGTTATAAACGGAAATTTGTTGCCTTAAAGAAAATAATAATATTACATTATGAACATAGAAAAAATAGGAAAACGGTAAGAAGAGCGTGAAGATAGTGTGGAGTGGGCGATGACTTTGGCTCACCTAACTTCACCCGTCTTCTTTGCTCCTTCACATCCTTTTTCACATTATCACTAAACAAATTACACTATCAAATTATTTGTCAACTAAATTTTTTATATAATTCATTCTACATGAATCTAATTAAAAGACAACATTTTATGTTTTTGTCCTAGAAAACACGCCATTGTCACAAAATTTCAACTTTTAAAAATTTATATCATGTACATACAAAGCTAGTCTAACAAAAAATGGTGGTCCGAATTAATTAAATACAAATTTGTGATCCTAATAGTAAAAAATAATAAACTTATTATAAATATTATAACAATTATCTTTTGAAAAATAATGCTAAAAAAGATAATAAAAAGTTTAATAGAAAACCAATTAGAAAGAAAAAGAAAAAAAAGATTTTTATCTTTTTTTCGATCGGACCTGCCAATGTCGCCGAACGTAAACAACTCCATTTATATCATCGACTCAATTAGGTTGGTGGTAGAAAGTTAATTTAGCTATGAGTTTTTTTTTTCAATTATTGAGTTTTGGCACATTTTTTTCCAAGGAGATAGAGTTAAACTTGTGTCTACAAATTTAGCCTGGGACAAGTTTACCATGGGAAAAAAAGATGGTGGTTTAGGCTTTAGGAATATCCAGAGCTTCAATGATGCGGTTCTTGCAAAGTTAAGCTGGAGAATATTGCAAAACCGAGAGTGCTTTTTAGCAAGGACTCTTTTTGGTAAGTATTGCACACCCAAACCATTCCTGGAGTGCCAACAACCAAGCACAACATCTCATGGATGGAGAAGAATACTAATTGGAAAGGACCTATTGAAATTGAAGCTGAGAAAAGTGATTGGAAACGGGGCAAAAGAACCTTGGCTCTCTCTCCATACACCGACCATGCATATAGGACCACCAACAAAAGAGACATAAAACTTGTTAGTCTCTGACCTTCTCAACCCAATCACAAGAGAATGAAATGTACATTAGATCAACTCAATATTCCCTAACTTGGTTAATGAGATCACCAACCTGAAGCCAAGTAATATGGGAGCATCTGACTGAGCGGTCTGGCTTGGGAATGAATCAGGCACCTACACAGCAAAATCTGGATACCATATTGCAAAAGAGTCAGCCGCATACCAAACAATCCAAGAAGCTACTAACACTTTCAATTGGAACTCAGACATTTGGAACATCAAAACATCGCACAAGATCAAACTATTTTTGTGAAAGACAGTTAAAGGAACCTTACCAGTTGGAGCACAACTCGAATCTAGAGGAGTTATGACTCAAGGTCAATGTATCCATTGCGGAGATCATGAGACAATTGACCATCTTTTCCTCTATTGCCCTTTCGCACAAGAAGTTTGGAGCATTGCCCCTCTCAAGGATAGTATCTCCCCGACTAGGATCTCCACGCTGCAAACAGGTCTACTCCAAGTAAACCATGAAGTCTGCCTACCTATGACTGGAATCAGTGAAGGACCTCTCTTTTCTTGGATAGTCTGGTCCCTCTGGCTTACACGCAACCAGAAGCTCTTCCAAAATCGAATCTTCACAACCACAAAAACGACCACAAAGGCGATCTTGGACGCTTCAGAATGGCTCAAGGCACATACACAACCCCCAAAATCTGCAAAACATCGCACCGTAACGCCGCTGGACCAATCAATTGTTCGAATCTTCTCGGACGCAGCTTGGAGATCGGATCAAAGAATTGCAGGACTATGGTGGATCATCAAGGGTCCGTTTAACCAAATCATTGCCCAAGGTTCTGAAATAGAGACACAGGTCATGAGAGCAGCTCTATCACATGCATCGATGAGAAACCTCTCTGGCTTCACTATGGTTTCCGATTCTCAAACTTTGATCAATATAATCAACACAGGAAGTTTCCATCTAGAGACCTATGGAATCAACAAGGATATCACTAAATTGAAGGAGATTTTTGAAAGCATCGTTTCTTTTTAACCCTAAATCTGAAAATGTAATTGATGATAATATCGAGAAATCGGTTTTAGTCTTTGTACCAACGACAATCAGATTCGTTCTGGTTTAATGAAATCAAATTTATGTTTTGATCAAAAAAAAAGTGTACAAATTTAGCAATGATTGATGCTGTTCATAAACGTTCGGATTTTTAATACTATGGACTTTATCATATGGTCTAATTGTTCTAATTGACGTTGTTAGCCCATAACACAAATCATTCAGCTACATTCATGTCGGCAGTATGGATATAGCCACGTGTTAACCGAATAGAAGATAAAGCCACGTGAAAGAAGTACTACGGATGCTTAGTTCGACGAGACAGATCCAATAATATACTAGTTGAAAATAACATAACAGACTGATTAAATTCTTTGAAAACGAAAGTCAACGAAAGGATTTAGTAATGGCAACGGTAACATGTCATTTACCCTCAATTAAATGCTTAATTTAATAATTTCTTAGCTCCAAAGCCTCCCATAGGACTCAAAAGCTTTGGTGGTAGTAGTTAGCGCTGGACACATATACCCATTATTTATTCTTTACTCATTATCTAGTTTGTAGTCGTTTCGAAAAATAAGATATCCATAACATCTAAATCGAATAAAAAGTATTATAATTTTGATACTGCGGGTAAGGGTCCGATAAAAGATATCATTTTTTTTTTCACTATCCATCTCATTATCCGTCTTCTTATTCGATTTGCTACCCGACCCGTAAATACTCAAATTTTATATCAGTAATATTTGATAAACTTAGTTATAAAATAAATTGTATAATATATAGTATAATATAAATACTTACAATCTCAATCTTTTGTGTTTTTAAATTGTCCTCGATAATTTTGGAGATGATGGATTACAAGTTTTATAATATTATATTTTATAAACTATATGTTGTCTATTAAGCGATTTTTTTCATTTTCCTAAATAATTCTTTTATTTTTTTTGTATATGAATTGCTAAACTTTAATTATAGATAAATTATGTTACAATTAGATGGGTAAAAGTAAAGAGCTGGATATCCGGTGGATCAACGAATTTTTGTCGGATACCCGTTGTATAGGGTACTCGCTTTTTGCGGATCGGGTAAATGTATTGTTTGTTAACTATCTTATAGAATCGGGTTGGATAACTGGTAGTATAAATTTTTATAGTATCCGTTTTATAACCAGCTCTAGTAGTAGTTGTGGAAAGAACATGCAAGTGACAAATAAACGGCTCTACTCTCTACCAAGTGGTACCACAACATAAACACTTTATATATTGTCTAGATTGCAAGGGGAATTTTTTTGCTGAAATAGCTTAATTTGGGTTTTTTTTTAAAGAAAACATGTGGTTGCCATTTTTTTTTTTTCATAAATAAGTAACATGTGAAATCAATTATATGTTCTAAAAAATGTTTAAACACGTAATTTATTTACGAAAAATCTCATCACGTCAGTTTTTTCAAATTGTTGTAAGTTTGAAATGATGCCCTTATGGGAAAGATGAATAAAGAAGTATATTATTAAAAAAAAAATAGAGAGCGAGAACAATTGAAACATCGTATATAATAACATATGAATAATTACTTATCCAAACGTAAATACACAGGTGGTTAGAAAAAAAAAATCTTTTTCCTAACCTTTCATCGAAAGTGTCAACCAGTTACGACTTGCATTGAAAATTGGATGTTTGTGGAAATTTCAAAATATTACAAAACGCCTTGAAAAACGTTTTGATCACTTTCACTAGTATTAAACTGTTTAGAGTTTTGTAATTGAGTTGTTGTACTAATAATAATAAGAAAAATGGCAACATCGTTCTGGTGGGGAACCCTCGAGGAATATACCGATGCCATATGATATCAGCTATGAAAATAAAGTTAGACGTCATAAAAGTAGGTGGGCCTTTAGTGGGCCGTCGATGTTCTGAAAAGTTCCCCACTTTCTTCTTTTCTTTGGTCATTTTCAATTAAAAACTACAACTATTTAGTCTCTTATTTTTATCGGTCCAAAGTTTGCTGCTTATAGATTATATTTTGTTTTGTTGTCCTCGCAATTCACAGACCAAATTATTATGATAGACCGATGATGTATCATGTAAATAATGTCGTATTCTCAATTTCAATGATAAAGTATATGCTATATATTTTGCGGAATGAAGTTGTATCTGATTTTTTTTTTTTATGTCACTACAAGAAAAACAGCACTATTCCGACGGAATTTCCGACGGAGTTGATTTCCGACGGTTTCCGATGTCGGCAAAGTTTGAGTGGTTATAAATTATTTAGCGGTGCCCGATGGGATTGGTGGGGTGTTTTGTCAGAGGTTTTGACGGAAATCCGACGAAAATCCGACGGAAATCCGTTCTATAAGTTTCGACATTTCCTCGTAAGTAGATATTAACACAATTTTAAAATCCCAAAAAATTTGTTAGCGATGAGTTCATATTTTCGGTCTTGGATGGACGAGCCAATGATGGATATTGGCTCGAACTTATTAACGTGCATACGCTGAAGGTATATGCGAGTTCATGAATTTACCCAAAATCAAGATGCAGCAAAAAAATGTCAGGATATCAAATGTCCATGTTCTAATTGTTGTAATAGAATTAGTGTTGCGGTTCATACTGTTTGGAATCACTTATATAGATATGGATTTAGGCCGGGATATAAGGTTTGGTTTTTACATGGAGAAAGCAATTTTGAATATGGTAGTACTAGTAGTAATGCACCTTATTTTCCGGATAGCGTAGGAGAACGTACAACGGAAGTAGATGTTGGGGTAAGTACGGTTGCGATGGTTAACGATGCGTTTAGAGAGAATTTGCAGTCGGGTGGTTATGAGGGTGATAGGGTTGAAGAACCTAATTTAGAATCTCGAAGGTTTTTTGATATGTTAGACGCATCAAAGTAACCACTATACAGTGGTTGTTGCATCAAAGTAACCACCGTTATCTTCTGCTAGTAGGATTATGAACATCAAGACTGATTACAATTTGTCCGAAGAATGTGTTGATGCATTCGCCGAATTTGTAAAAGATGTTTTGCCAGAGGATAATCTTAGTCCAGCATCATACTACGAGGTCCAGAAACTTGTTGCCGGTCTTGGTTTGCCCTACCAGATAATAGATGTGTGCATCGACAACTGTATGCTATACTGGAGAGAAGATGAGAACAGAAACAAATGTAAATTTTGCCGTAAACGACGGTTCCAGGACGAAGGTGGCAGAGCGAAGATTCCATTCAAACGGATGTGGTATTTACCATTGACAGAGAGGTTGAAGAGGCTGTATCAATCAGAACGCACAGCTAAGGGTATGAGATGGCATGCAGAGCATAGTCAAGATGGAGATATTACGCATCCTTCTGACGCAGAAGCGTGGAAACACTTTCAATCCGTATATCCAGATTTTGCATATGAACGACGGAATGTATACCTCGGCTTATCCACTGATGGTTTCAACCCATTTGGAAAGCACGGAAGAAAATATTCATTGTGGCCGGTCATCGTAACACCTAACAATTTGCCTCCTTCTATGTGCATGCGGCGAGAGTTCCGGTTTCTCAGCATTCTAGTTCCCGGGCCAGATCATCCAAGACGGTCACTCGATATATTCCTCCAACCATTGATCTATGAGTTGCATATGTTGTGGGAGCATGGTGTTGAGGCATTTGATGTTTCAATCCAGCAGAATTTCAACATGCGTGCGGTTCTTATGTGGACCATAAGCAATTTTTCGTCATACGGTATGTTATCTGGATGGACAACGCATGGAAGATTGGCATGTCCTTATTGTCAAGACAATACTTCAGCATTCCAATTGCAGCACGGAAGGAAGACTTCATGGTTTGATTGCCATAGGTGTTTTTTACCAGCAAATCATCCATATCGTCGGTCTAGAAGACATTTCAGGAAGAATTTTCCTGTGTTACATGGTCCACCTCCTGAGATAGATGGTCGCAGCATATTGAAACAGTTACGAGATTTTGGTGCAGAGCGAACTCCTGATTGTGGGGGTAATGGCCATTACCCCGTCGACGGTTGTGGGGAATATCACAATTGGCACAAGAAAAGTATATTCTGGGATTTGCCTTATTGGAAAGACCATCTATTGCGGCATAATCTAGATGTCATGCATGTTGAAAAGAATTTCTTTGACAACATCATGAACACCATTTTAAATGTACCAGGAAAGACAAAAGACAACTGGAAATCTAGATTAGACTTACCATTGATTTGTTCAAGGGCATCTCTACATGTTTTGCCTAATGGTAGATTGCCTATGCCTGCGTACCGGTTAGACGCGGGTCAGAAAGAAATTTTTTTTGAATGGATAAAAAAAAGTGTTAAATTTCCTGACGGCTACGCATCTAATCTGCGTAATTGCGTGGATTCGACGGAAGGGAAGTTTATTGGAATGAAGAGTCATGATTGTCATGTTGTGATGCAACGTCTTCTTCCATTTGCATTTGCTTATCTTCTTCCAAAAGACATCCATCAAGCCATTGGAGGTATATTTCGTACTCCCGTGAGTTTCTTACTAATATAATGTTACTATATATGTACTAACTTGTTTCCTTTTCGTTTGTAGGAGTTGGGGCTTTCTTTCGAGATTTGATGTTATGGAACATCTTTCTATTCACCTCCCACGTGAAGCAGCATTAGGAGGCCCTGTTCAATACCGATGGATGTATCCGTTTGAGCGTTACATGTTTCACCTGAAGAAAAAGATTAAAAATTTGAGCAAGGTTGAGGGATCTATTGTTGCACAAAGTCTAAATGAAGAAGTATCACACTTTGCCGAGTATTACTTTCCTTCGGATGTTCGGACTAAGGGGAGACGGCCGGCGCGACATGATGATAGAGGTGAGAAAGCAGTGTATCCCGTGGTCGTACCTGAGTTGTTTGCCCAAGTTGGTCGCGTAAGTGGAAAAAGGAAGACTCGCACACTATCAACACAAGAGGTCACACATTTGCATACATATATCCTAAGAAATTGTGACGAAGTTGTGGAGTATGAGAGGTACACCATTTGTCATACTAAATTTGTGGCATTATTTGTCTTCGGGTAATAACAATTGTTATGTTACAGGATTTACATGTCCCTAGTACAAACTTACCATGCTGATAAGACAGATTCCGAACTTGCTGTCTTAAAAGATGAAGAATTCCCGGAGTGGTTGAAATTTTATGTAAGTTTAATATAATTCCTTACGCTTACTTTTTTAGGTTTTCACGTTCATATGTTACTGATTTCTTTCGGTAATTGTTTTTAGGTTTCCGAAGGTTTAGAAAGTGGTCAAACCCTCCCGACCTGGTTAGTGGAGTTTGCTCATGGTTTACGCAGCATCGCGACTTCATATCCCAGATTTTGCACGAGGGGATATTCGTTCAGGATTCGTGAGGAAGGACGTCAAAGGCCAACTTCGGACTATGGTGTTTCGACACAATCAGGTGATACCATGTACTATGGCATTTTAAAAGAAATCTTGGAAATCCACTATCCAGGAATGTTGGACTTGAGGTGCATTGTGTTTATGTGCGATTGGTATGATCCATCCAATGGTCGTGGGGTTCGAATTGACCCTCTTGGTGTTATTTCGATAAATTCAAGCCAGAAACTACAGCATTACGATCCATTTATTCTTGCGTCTCAAGCAGACCAGGTATCAATACAATAATAGGTTTTCCTACATCCTCATACGTTAGGTTTTGTTATTCATGTATATTAACAATATCCACTATCTCCATTAATAGGTGTGCTACATAAAATATCCTCGAATTTCCTCAACGAGAGATCCTTGGATCACTGCAACTCCAATTAATCCGAGAGGGAAAATATATGGAGTTCCAGAACATGATTCTCTACAAGTATCGAGAAGTATGCAAATGTCACATGTTGAGGAGATGGATAACATTGACCTTGTCATTGATGTAACACATATCGGCGATGATCTAGTTCATTCGGACGATGAGGAAACACGTGAAGAATTTGACGACGATTCAGACTCCATCCCTAGTGAAGGTTCATCAGGAGAGTCAGATTAATAATTTATGAATAAATGTTTGTTTATGAATGTTGTACTCTAACATCTATGCGTTCCCTCTAATATAATGTACTTCATGGTAGACGAATATTTGCAATATTTTAATAATAATTAACAAATTCAATTGTGGAAGACAATCTGAGAATTTTAATTAACGGAGGTTCAGATATGGTTTAAAATTATCTACGGCCCAGACTAGTTCGACGTGATTTGACAACACAATATGCAAAGACAAAACAACTTATGTGGACTACAAAGTTTTGTACTATCTCCATTATTTGTGGCCATGGTTTTTGTTACGTTTAACATATAACTTCTACTATAAATACATATGATGAAGTGTATATCTTCTACACCAACCCAAAGCAAATAATGTCTTCTAGCCCTCCAAATGAAGACTATAAATCCAAAATCGTGGCAAACCCCCTACAAATTTCGAAATACTCGTGGGAAACCGAAACTCAATGCGACGAATTCACGCAAGAGATACCCACTTACTCGTGGGAATTTGATAAGTGCTCACCAATCCATATTGAAGATTCTTCATCAACAATAGCGCCGGACAGCCAGTTCTTGCCGACCAACCAACACATTCCAAAATACTAGTGGGAAACCGAAACTCAATGCGACGAATTCACTCAAGAGATACCCACATACTCGTGGGAAGCTGATTCGAGCTTTAAACCCAATGTTTTGAGTCCCAAATATGATAAGCAGGCACAATGTCCTGACCAGAAGCGTGTTCTCGAGGACGTACAACCATCTCAATTGTTTGACAAGGCAGATACTTACGGTGAAAGTACTTCAAAAGAATGTAAGGATCACTACTATGATTATGAATTTGCCCAAAGACCAGAAAGCCCCAACTTAAATGTAGATGTTGATGCAATCAAAAGGGAATTATGCGACGGGTATTTAGATTCTCCACCAAAGAAACAAAAGGGAAAGAAAAAATTCTGGTTCTAATCGATTGTAAGTTGTATGTTTTTAAAATTAGGAGTGTATTATGACCTTGTACCATAACCGTTGTATGTTTAATATTTTAAAGGCTCTAATGTAATCGAAATTTATTAAGTTTGAAGATTTTAATTTTATGTTTTCACAAATTTTAAAAAAAATTTATAAAAAGATATTTTCGACGGATTTTCCGACGGTAACGCGTTTTTAAATTCAAACAATTTTTGCATAATATAATGAAAAAAATCAAATCCGTCGGAAATCCGTCGGTATTTATGACGGATTTCCGACGGATGTTAAAATATCTTTTAATACAATTTATGCAAAATATTAAAAATTTTAATTAAATTCCGTCGGAAATCCGTCATAAAAACCGACGGATTTCCGACGGAAAACCTAATTTCCACCGCCAAACTTCGATCTCATCGGAAAACCACGAAAATCCGTCGGTTAGTCGTAAATAAAATCAGATCTATCTTCTTCCCCAACTCGATCTGCTCATCTTCTCTCCACCTCCAACCCTCGATTTCGCGACTTCTCCCTCCGGCGACTTCTCCTCCATTCTTCTCAATCGACCATGTAAGTTTTTTTTTTTCATTAATATAAAGATTTAATTTGAATTTTATGATGTAGATTAGTAATAATTATTGTTTAGATTAGTAATAATATTTTTGGATTAGATAAGTAATTGATTTAGAGTAGATTAGATTGGATTAGGATTATTGGTGTGATTTATTGGTGAATTTTTAAGAATTTAGGAATTTAAAAATTTAGTAATTTAAGAATTATTGAATTTAGAGATAGAGAAAAATTTTTAATTTTAGGAATTTTGTGATTTAGTGATTTTTCGGGTTTATGAAATTATTTTCCATTTTAATAAGTATTTGTGGTTATAAATTTACATAATTGTTGATATGTAAAAATTATAAATTGTTGATATGAATATTTTCCATATAAAGATTTATAATATGAATAAATTATTTTTGGGGTTATAAAATTATTTTCCAGATAATAGATATATAATATGAATAAATTATAAAATTTCAAATTGTTGATATGTAAAAATCATAAATTGTTGATCTGTAAAAATTATAAATTTTTAATATGAATGTTTTCCATATAAAGATTTAGAATATTAATCAATTATTTTTGGGGTTATAAAATTATTTTCCAGATAATAGATATATGATATGAATAAATTATAAAATTCCAAATTGTTGATATGTAAAAATCATAAATTGTTGATCTGTAAAAATTATAAATTTTTGATATGAATGTTTTCCATATAAAGATTTACAATATGAATAAATTATGATCGTTTTATAAAATTATTTTCCAGATAATAGATATATAATATGAATAAATTATAAAATTCCAAATTGTTGATATGTAAAAATCATAAATTGTTGATCTGTAAAAATTATAAATTTTTGATATGAATGTTTTCCATATAAAGATTTATAATATGAATAAATTATGATCGTTTTATAAAATTAGTTTCCATATACAAATTTATAATATGAATAAATGGTTGATATGTAAAAATTTTGGCAATCTTAGGGACTATAGGCGATTTCATCACTCTAGTGGAGCCGGTAATTCCACTAGGGGAGGTGAGAGTGGGAGTCAGTCGCAAATCCCCGAGACTAGCGGTTTTGATATCCCACACACGTCTCCTATGGATACAGCGCCCTCAACTCCCACGGCCATGACCGTTGAGGAGTTTGTTTCGCAACCCGGACGGGATAGGTTGACTCGCATAGATCCTGACTTGCCACCCAACACGACCTGGTAAGTTTTATTTAAAAATGTATTTGATTATATTAACTTAATAAAATATTTAACTAAATATTGTTTAGGTTTCAATTTTCGCAAAACGGGATTACGAGTTCTATCAACACAATGATCAATTGCTTGATAATTGAACCGTATCCCACATACAGTTCGATGCCAGAGGCAGACCGTGAAATATGGTTTCGGCAATTTGCGGTATGATTTTTTTTTTCTAAATTAAGAATGTTGATTTTAATTTAAAATTAAAATTGTCAATACTAATTTGGGTATGGTTTTTTTTTCAGCAAGAATTTACTTGGGACCCGCAGCTGACTGGTCAGGTCCGACAGCAATTCAACCAAAAGGCCGGTCGAAAGTACTCGTTGAAGATGAACGAGTGGAAGGACATGTGGTTCAAACAAGAAAAGGTGCCCTGGTTTTTTAAAGATAAGCCAACATTATGGGCTGGACTACTTGCCCATTGGGAACGGGAGGAAACTCAATCGACCTCAGGAAAAAACTCCACTAACCGGAAGAGCGAGCGGAAGGGGAAGGGACCGACGACTCATAACCTCTGAGCAACGAGCAAAGCGACACGTGCTGAAAAAATGGTAATCATATAAATTTTTCAAACGAATTTTTTATAACCCCTTTCATAATTCCTTCCGTATCTATGCCAACAGTTTCAGAAGACCGGTGTGCGTCCGTCGCATCTTGATTTGATCAAAGATGCGCACACCAACAGAAAGACTAATGAAATTCAAGATGCAGTTGCTCGTGAAATCGTGGAAAGCGTGGAGAGGCTCGGTGAGGAGTACCTCCAATCCCAACAGATCGTCGAAGGAACTCCGCCGGCCACCGAAGTTCCACTCGAAAAGATCAACGAGTTCACCTATGAGGTTAGTAACAGTTGCAAATTTAAACAAATTTAAAATAACTTTTAATACTAATAACTTATAACATTGATTAAGTATATTTTTTTTTATAGGTTACGCCTAAGCACAAAGGTCGTGTCTTTGGCCTCCCGGAAGACAGTTCCTCCCCATCCGTTAATTCATACCGCTTTCACGCATATAGTAGTTTGAGGGCACAAAACGCCGACCTTCTCGAGCGCGTGAGCGCGATGGAGGCACAACGCGCAGAAGATGCAGAAAGAATTCGGGCAATGGAAAAAAAGATGAACGCGTTCTTCCGTAACCAGTCCCAGTAGACTTTTGTTTATGTAATAATTAAACGTTTAAATTACTTTTATAAATATTTAAATGTTTAAATTACTTTTAAAAAAATTTAAATTTAATTTTATATTTTATTTAATTTAATATATTTATTTAATTAATTTTTTTTAAAAAATTAATTAATCCGTCGGAAATCCGTCGGTTTTATAGGTCGTCGACATAGATCCGACGAACAAGAACCGCCGGAAATCCGTCGGAAAAGTAGTTATTTCGACGGATTGCCGACGGTTTTGTCCGTCGGAAATGGGACCATTTTCTTGTAGTGTGTGAGTATTATATTATCTTTTGCATCCTTTCTGAAAAAAAATATAGTTATAAGAAAACTTTTTGCATACTTTGAGTTGTGACTTGTAAGTTGGTGAAAAAAACACTTTGGGGTGATAGTTGTTGAAAAAAGAAATCGAAATATATTTTCGTAAACTTAATATGTGGAAGGTATCCTAAATGCATTTTTTTATATTCTTAGCATTTTGAGATTCAGTTCACCTATTGAATACAAATTACATTCATTCAATTAGTTGAAACGTATTTTGTTCAAAAATACTATACTTTTTTTTGTGTGCAAAAAATACTATTGTAAATATTTGGTAATAAAATCATTGGCAATACAAATGCCAAATGTTAAAAGCCGGTCCAAACTTACCAGCTAGGGTTTCGTCGTTTACAAGTGGAGACATATACATGTATACATATATCCTGTATATTACACACACACACGTTTATATATAAAGATTGATATCTATAAAAGGAGGTAGAGAGAGTGAGAGGAAACGGCTGAGAATCCGGGAAACACAAAAACGAAATAGAGAGATAGAGAGGGAGGCATTAGATACGGGAGGGTCCACGTAAGACCCGTACTCCACTTTGATTCTCTCAATTCAATCTCTTCATTTTTTTTTTTTTACTTTTTCTAATTTCTTGCGTCACTTGGATCAATATCGATCTAAAAAGATGAAGCTTGAGTATTTGGATTACACACTTGTGCCTTTAGGTATGTGTTTGATGCTATTTTATCATCTATGGCTTCTCCACCTCATCATCCACCGTCCATCCTCCACCGTCGTCGGCCTCAACGCCTTCAATCGCCGCCTTTGGGTCCAAGCCATGATGGAGGTATTTCCATTTTTTATTTATTAATTTTTATATATAATTTTTTTTTTTGAGAAAGAATTTTTATATATAGTTTTTTGTATTTCTGTTTTTTTTATTTTTTAAATATTGTATTTCTGTGTTCATGTCTATAGATATCTTCATAGGATTTTTATGCATGTGTCGATGAACATTTTCCAGGAAAAATGTAACTTTTTTCTTAGGAAAAATGTAACTTTTTCTTGGGAAAAAAGTTGAATCAGCTCATTGGTTGTAGTTGGAGTCTTGGAGATAATTAAGGAGAATCCCGTGCATATCTTATTTACTTTCTTTTTTTTACACATAACGATAAATACTAATTAATTGAATAAGATGTGATAAATGATAAGTGTATGCATGTGTAGAGATTTCCCTGGGAAAGAAAAATCTTGTCAACGGTTTCAGTTCCTTTTCTGTAGGAGAATGAGAGGTTGAGAATCTATATGTGCATGTATAAGTATGTGTACATGTATATATATATATATATGTGTGTGTATAATCATCATGCATGCGCCTCGTCAATTGACAATTGAAATGATATATATATTGAAATAGTATTAACGTTACATTTTTTTTTTCTCGAGAGATTTTTTCTTTTTCATAGGTATTAAAGTTCTTCACGTAAATGTCAGATTCTGGAAATTTCCTAAATAAACAAGGCCTCAAGTGTGAAAGATAATACCACTCAAAAGATGCTTTGCATTTTTGGGAAAAAACGGATGCTTCTATGTTCTTATTTATTTTTTTAAATTGCTCATAGAAATTTTATTTTTCTCAACCAATGATACACTTCCTTTTTTATACTTAAATTTTCAGATTTACAACTAACCATTTTTATCCGTTTACAACTAATGAGAGAACAGGACTCATCTAAAAATGGCGTTCTTGCGGTTCAAACGCTAAGAAACAACATAATGGCGTCAACTCTATTGGCATCGACCGCAATAATGTTGTGTTCACTAATCGCGGTACTAATGACCAGCGGTACAGGAGACCGATCAGTTTGGTTCGTATTCGGGGACAAAAGCGACCGAGCCTTCTCGCTCAAGTTCTTCTCAATCCTCGTGTGTTTCCTAGTAGCGTTTCTCCTCAATGTCCAATCAATCCGTTACTACAGCCATGCAAGCATCCTCATCAATGTCCCCTTTAAACACCTTATGGCTGTTTCTTCGGGTGGTCATGGTCATGGTAGTCTTATGATAAACCAAGACTATGTGGCTGCTACGGTTAACCGTGGAAGCTACTTCTGGTCGTTAGGACTAAGAGCGTTCTATTTCTCGTCGCCTTTGTTCCTATGGATCTTTGGTCCCATCCCGATGTTCATAACTTGTTGCATTCTCGTCTTCTTGTTGTACTTCCTTGATTTAACGTTTGACTCGATGGATTGTAGTGTTGGGGTTGCGGAAGCAGAGAATCCGGAAATTAGAAGCTTAGCTCAAAATGTGTAGTTGTTTAGGGGTCTAGAGAGATTGATGAGAGTTTGTTTTATGTAACATTTTGATCTTAAAATTTGTAGTGATTCAGGTTCAATAATAGTTGAACCGTGTATGTTGCTTAGTGAATAAATTTGTTATCATTCACATGCTTGTCTAGATGTGAATAATACATCTAATTAACAGTATAATAATTATGTGAAGGTGAACCATAACATGTTCAACTGGACTTAAAGTTGTATAGTTCTTCTCCTTTTAGCTGGACTTACTACTATGAGATCTCATTTTAATTGTTTATCATCTGCTCAACAACATTAATTGTTTGAGATATCCTTGCGACTTCTGTTGAAACAAAATCTCGATATTTTTCGTTTTTGTATTTTGGAAATTAGTATATACTGTTATGTTATATTAGATTTTTCATTGATTACATAATATTAAAATTGAACTTTCCATGATAACTTATTATGAATTTTGTTTTTAATAAAAAAAAAATCCCTTAAAATTTTAGATTTAAGAGAAATTAAGACATATATTAGTCTTCTAATGCATGATTAGGTATCTAAAATATAATTAGTTATCAAAAATTTATACTACCTAAAATTCCCATTTTAACCTTGTTTATTTACCTAATATTTTTTTTACTTTACATTTGAAACAAAAATTAAATATTAAATATAATAAAAAACCAACTTAACCTAATCTTCTTCTTTCTTTTATTCTCCGCCGCTGTCTTTTCTCTCAACAAACTTTTCTTCTCTGATTTTTCCTTTCTACGATCGGACAAACATTCTTCTTTGATTTTTCTATTTTACTTTTAAATTTTTCCAAAAGCAAATCGAATATGAGAGATCCTAAATGTTTTTTTCGTTCCGAGTTTGAAGTGTTCGAACCCTCCTGCGAAATCTCCAGTAGCAGAGGGAATTGGTGGAGAAGAGGAAGATGAAGTTGTTGGAGAAGAGGAAGAAAGCCCAAACCAGTTTCCATATTGGTTTGAATTGTTCATTCTGAAGATAACTACGACAATGAAGAATTTGAGAAGCCTCTAAGCATTGTTATGAAATCGATTCAAAGCAAGATAATGATTGACCGATAACATTTTCTTTGTCATATACGTAGTCAGCTACGGCTGAGTAATAGTTAACTATGTTAAAGAAATTGAGGATTATTATTATAGTTAACTACAGCCGTGTAATAAATAGTTAACTATTATTGTGTTTACTCAAATGTGTTTTTGTTTCAAGTAAAAGTGACATATACGCTGCCTGCCGAAAGTCTAGAAAGAGACGACTTGTCATGGCCTGATGAAAAGGAGGATGATAGAGTTTTATATATGATGCATAACTATTGTAGTTAACTATTATTGCAATATATATGATAAGCAGTCTATACATATTATAGTGCACTATGGTTGTAAACATGTAGTTAACTATTATTGCAATATATATTTTTAAATTGATAACTATTTTCTAAAAAACAGTTCACTATGCTTTTGTATAGTTACAAAATAGTGTGACATAGTTAACTATGTTTTGAGATCGATTATATATATATTCTCGAAAATAGTTAACTAGGTTATTAATAGTCAACTATTTTATAAAATAGGTAGAATATACAACTATGCTTTGAAAATAGTTAACTATACTTTTGAATTGATAACTATTTTCTGAAAAATAGTTGACTATGTTACTATGTTTTTGAAAATAGTTAACTATATCGATCTTAATTTTTTCATAGAGTATATAACTATACTATAAAATATATAACTATACTATAAAAATAGAGTATATAACTATACTATAAAAATAGTTAACTATATTTGTTTAAATAAAATATTTTATTGTAATCAACTATGTATTGAAATCAATAGAATAGATAAATATGCTCTGAAATTAGTTAACTATATTTTTTCAATTTACAAATAGTATGCGTAGTTAACTATGTTATTAAATTGTTAACTATTACAACATATTTGTTTTTTGTTTAATTTTGTCATCTTTTGATTATTTGTTTTTTTTGGTGCAGAACACACATTTATTTTTTGCAGAAATACAATCACAGGAGCAGTTATTAGAGTGATTAATTCAAGAGAATATTGTTAGAGATTTTTTTTAAAGGATTTTTACTATTTTCCTTAAAAAAATGATTGTCATATCATAGTTTTTTACTATTTTCCCTAAACAATTTCGTAAGGGCAAATTGTCCAGATTTTTCTTCTCTCTCCTAGATACCTAAATTTTATTATGCAAATGGTAGTTACCTAAATACCTACCCCAAAACTAATATTAAGCTAATTAACCCTAGATTTAATACATCCCATATAATAAGTTTTACAAAAAGATATTTATAAGAACATTGAATGAAATCTAGTACATTGCTATATTTAAAAAAAAAAAAAATTTGATAAACCGTAGGAATTCCAAACTTTTGGTTCATAATCTCCTCGGTACCTAGGGACAGTCTTGATATTCCGATTTAAAGAATAACTTTCCATTCTAAAGATAGTTTGAACCTGAAACACAAGAAAACCAATCTCTCTATATTACCATTAGGCCACCGTACATTTGGTTATTTTCAAACTATGAAGTGTGAACAAACTTCAAGATGCTGGCAAATTGGACCAGGAACGTTGTTCAAAGAAAATCATCAGTTAGACTGTTGTCCTGATTTTCTGGAAAGTGTTAAAAATGGAATCGAAAACAAATTTTGGGTAGGGCCGAGTCGTGTTCAAATGTTTATTTACTCTTTTTTTTGTCAACTATTTATTTACTTTAAAAATTGATAAAGTGATCCAGATCAACACAAAACTGAGGTATATATTTACCGAATTAGAACCTGAATTTTCTCCCATTTATCATGAATTTCGACTATTTAAATCATGAAATATACATGAACTCAATATCTTTCTATTTAGTATTTACAATACAAATACAAAATTTGCATTTTTGTATTAAATTTAAACATTTGTCCTTCACCATTTTTTATAAAAATTTACAGAGTAATTAATTTTATTTAGAATTAATCCTCTAGGCTCTAACAAATGGTCAACAAAAGAAAAGCAACCCAAACGAAAATTATTTAAACTAAAATTATTTTAATAGTTTTTATTTAAGATTATTAATTATTTAAATATTAAATTATTAAATAAATAATAAACCAATAATATGGAGACATATAGCAGAAACTGATATGAAACTGTCTCAGAAATCTCACTTCAAAAAAATTCATAAATTCTTTGTTTTTTTATTTTAATTAAATGATGCTCTCCTACTATCATCAATAATTATAATGATGCTCTAAGCCTACTTAGGTTCACATTGTCATTATTTGGTTCAATTGGGTTTTATTGGGCTTAAATAGCAAACTCTATAGGTAAGATGGGCTGGACCAATTGTGCAATTATTTTGTGATTAATAATCAGTATCCAATCTTTTCCTACTTTGAAAAACGAATATAATTTGATAACTTCGAGTCTTCGTCTAAATTCCACGAAGCTTCCTTTACTTAAAACCTACGTGTCACTATATAATTCGCTAGCTGATATCTCCTTTCAGACATCCTCGTTTGACTCATATACCCCAGTTCCTTAGGATACTTCAATTATTATACTCTTTAGCTTGAAGGGCAAAACAGGAAATTCATTACTTTTTCCCTTTACGCGTAACGAACGTGGGTTCACTGTTTCTGGGAAAGTGGCGCGTGTATTATATATAACATACACATAATATCCACGCGCTGCTTTTTCATCATCTTTTGCTTTGCTATCTGTTCTCTGACCAAATCGTGTCACATCTCTTTCTTCTTCTTCATCTTCACTTTACCAAATCGTATCGATTCTAGGGTTTTTCTTATTTGTCAAATTCCAGAATCTGGGTTTTTCCTTGTTGATACCTTTGAATCGCATCTCTGATCCGATTTTTGGATACTATCGTTGCTAGTTTTCTTGTGAATTACTGAATTCGCACCTATGAAAGAAGACATGGAAGTATTGTCGCTGGCTTCACTACCGGTGGGTTTCAGATTTAGTCCGACGGACGAGGAATTAGTCCGGTACTATCTCCGGCTAAAGATCAACGGTCGCGATGATGAAGTTAGAGTAATCCGTGAAGTCGATATCTGCAAATGGGAACCATGGGATTTGCCTGGTATATATCTCTCTTGTAGATTCTCAGATCGATCTTTAATTGCTTTAGCTTCTTGATTTAGCTCTTTCGTCTTAGTTGTAGTATCTCTCATGCTTCGGTTTCGGTCTTTGCCATATCTAAAGCTTGAGTAGTAGAATCAGTGAATTTGGGTACTTGTTTTGATCTGTGATCGATAATATAGTCGAGTAAAGAGTTGAATTTTTCGTATTTGTGATGGTGTTTTGTTGCAGATTTTTCTGTGGTGAAGACAACAGACTCAGAGTGGCTATTCTTCTGTCCATTGGACCGGAAGTATCCCAGTGGGAGTAGGATGAATCGTGCCACTGTTGCTGGCTACTGGAAGGCGACTGGGAAAGACCGCAAGGTCAAATCAGGCAACACCAAGATTATAGGTGTGAAGAGGACTCTAGTCTTTTACACAGGTCGTGCTCCTAAGGGAACACGGACCTGTTGGATTATACATGAGTACCGTGCAACAGAGAAGGATCTTGATGGAACTAAGTCTGGCCAGGTAAACCAACTTTGCAAATGAACCATCATCACTTTTGTTTCGGATCTTTAGAGTTTCTTATTGTGGTTCTTTGATTGTTTTGGTTGCAGAATCCATTTGTCATTTGCAAATTGTTTAAGAAGCAAGACGTTGTGAACGATGCTGCAGCGGAAGATTCTAAGTCATGTGAAGTCGAACCAGCTGTCTCGTCTCCAACTGTTGTGGATGAGATGAAGTCCGATGTTGAACTGTCTGAGGTATCTCCGGGTTTCCCTAAAACAGAAGACATGAAGAATTCTGAGATTGCAGAATCTTCTCTTGTAGTCTCCAGCGAATGTCGTAGTGAAAACTCTGCCCCTGAGTTTACAACCACCGAGGTAAGAAACTGAACAAAATCCAGTCTTTTCATTGACATAAACTGTAAATTTACGTACTTTTTCTTGATCAACAGCTTGACGACATTGACTGGCTCTCATATCCGGAGCTGGAGTCCCTGAACTACAAGCTGTTTTCTCCGTTGCACTCTCAGGTGCAATCTGAGCTCGGATCCTCTTTCAATGGATTTCAGTCTGAGTCAAGCGAACTATTCATAAACCACAACGGGGCTCACATTCAGACTCAGTATGGTACAAACGACGCTGACGAATATATGTCAAAGTTCTTGAATACTGTTCTTGATATTCCTTACGAGCTTCCAGAGAAGAAAGAGATGATGCAAATGATGCCAGAACAGATTCCATACTATCAACAGAATCTCCTCAACACAAACAACAAGATCAATAATGATGCATCTGAAACAGGAATCAAGATTAGGGCACGACGGGCACCGGTTTGTGCTGAGCAGTTTGTAATGCAAGGGGACGCCTCGAGAAGGTTGCGTCTTCAGGTTAACCTGAACAGTCACAATTCAGAAACAGACAATCCTCAAATCAAGAAAGAGGTGCGAAAGAAGTTTGTTTCATATGTTTCAAATGAGTACAATCCTTAACATGCCTTATAATTTTTATCATTTGTTTTTAACCCAATAAAATGTGTGCAGGTCACATCGAAGGGATTTGTAAATTTCATCAGATCAAAGAGCAGGACCGGTTTCTTATCCAAGAAGATTGCAGCTATGGGATGTTCATACAGAGGGCTTATCAGGGCTGGCGTGGTAGCGGTTGTGTTGGTGATGTCGGTTTGCAGTCTAACTGCAGTATTCGGCTGAATCCGGTGTTTGTAATGATGAGAATAAAGGTGGTTGAGAGCGCGGATTTGTGTGTATAATAGGGTGGTATGGCCAGATTCTGCATCTGTTGTTGTTGTTGGTTTATGCTTTAACTAAGGCCGCGGTTTAGGAGGGTAGTGCTAGTAGGTAACATATATGGCTCATAAGTTACTTAAGTTGATATGTTTTAGATGTAAGAAAGGATCAAAAGCTTTTAGAGGTCTATTCCTGAGACAACTTTTGCGTTGTGATCAGTTCCGAATTGAAATGAATCGTTTTGATATTTTGTACACTTTGGATGCTTTGAAAGATTTTTGAATCATGGCAAATATAAATATAACGTATCTGTTTTTAAACTGAAATATTAAATTATGACAATAATTATATGAATAATTTCACAATGGATAATTTTTGTTTTGAATATTTCACCATCATGATGCGACACACCATCATGAACGGTTTTTTATTTGCACCAAACTAGAAATTTTATGTAAAATTTGTTTTCATGACTCTATATCTTTTAGTGTAAAAACATTAGTGAATTCTTTATCCATACCAGTGGTACAAGAGCACTTCCACATATAAATGAAACGTTCTGTATTTGCTTATGATTTCTTTTTGGATATATGTCGTATCTGTAGAATATTTTCATTCGAATCTTAACGCCATTGCAGTTGGACTCATGTCATGTCACCACATGCGATGCACCGAACACCAACTAACTTTATCTTAACTTTTTTTTTGGAATTCACGTATCATGTTAATTTTCATTTAATATTCCGATTAATATACTACAATATTGGATATGAATTACTCGATGCTTGAAAGCATTAACATTAGATAAAACTAAAGTTACTCGAGCAATAAAACTACTTTGGTTATTAGCTTAGCCAATGTGGCTTTTTGCCCTTTTCGACTTTTAGATATACTTTTGATTTTGAGTCAGACTAAAGTCGCATGTCGCCGGTTGGTATTAAAGGAACTTCATGTTATTTCCAGAACGATCTGTAAAATATAATTTTTAAAATCATATTTTAGATTTGTATATCATATACTATATATGAACAAATACAAAAACTATTAATTAAAAGACCAATTAAAAATCCGGAAAGCCTTGTTTACTTTTAAAAATATTTTAGATTTGTCTACGATTTAAAAATATAACTTTTAAAATCATATATTAGATTTGTCTACTGTTTTGTTTCGTTACAAAATCTGATTAGTTTAGAGATAAACAAACCATTCAACATTGAATTTTTTTTGGCAAGTCCATTTCAGGTAAAATAGTATTGAAAACACAAAAATATATTGTCAATTTAGAATCAAATTATCAAAACAATCGGATCAAAACTTGTCAATTATTCGGACTTGAAAGTTCATACGAACACTACAGACGAAAGTTATGTCCAATTGTCCATATTCACGGTTTATGGAAAAAACTTTACTTAACTTTTGTTATAGTCTCAACGAATTTACTAAACCTTCTAGATAAAATCGATTTTACAGCATTAAAGAAAAAGTAAAAGTTAATGTAAAAGTGGACACAAGATAAATGTACGTTATTTCGACATACATATTGTTATTTCGAGCTATTTATAAAATTTATGTGGCTTTCCCTCATCTTATTAAAGTATTCAAATGGTAAATTAGTTTTCATTTTTTCTAGGTTAATAGAATAAAGAACTATTAGTGACTAATAGATAAAATGAATAAAAGATAAACCAAACTTGATGTATTATCTATTTAATATTTGTTAAATAATCGTTACTTTTTTTAGGTGGTCTTGAAACTCTTGATAAGGACATATACTTTTTTCCCCAAAACAGATACAAAATGAGTACCAAATTTTAATGTCTGTCGTACTAATGTAAAGTATAATCATTTCAAAAATTTCAGAATCCTAAACAGTTACAGAAATTCTTGCCAAACCCACAAGAAATATGAGATAAACAGTAACTAAAAATAATAATATGGAGATAAATGGATTTTGTTGATTCAGATCTACGTGTTATATAGCCTTACAAATACTGTTTGTGATTGTACCAAACCGATATACCTGTTAAAAGACTAAACCGAAATTGATAATGCAATTGAATCAACTCATTCACATAGCTTTATCCTATTATGAACAATAGCTTTTTCTGAAATTGTCTGTGATTAATGATGGCGTGAGACTTGAACGTGAATGTATTTTACTAAAGCTATGTAGAAAACGCTTGTAGAGAAGAGAGGGTGGGAGGGATACCTCAAAAGAGGGCAAAATAAGAGTTTAGATTATTGCTACCGTGGCATTAGCATTAGAGTTGCAACTCAAAAGATTCAAACAAACAAACAAAAAGATAAAAAACCAGAAATACTAAAGTTGATCTAAAATCTCATAACCAAATGTTTTTGTCGCGGGAGTCACGAGTTCATCCGGAGCATGAGCTGCGTGGACAAGAGAGATTTGATACCTAAAGTTGACCACGCTTTTCACTGCCGGAGTAAGCTTCGCGTCGTTTGAGATCACAACAATCGAGACTCGATATTCTTGCTTCCTGTACCATTTCGACATGAGTTGCAAGATTTTTATGTTCGTGTAGTCTTAATCAGGGGCTTTTTTATCTGAAATTTGAAAAAAAATTATAAGGCTACAAAATTCAGTAATCAGACAAAGAAAAAAAAGAAAATTACGTTGTTATTCATACTTGATTTAGGAGATCTCACAATTGAAACAATAAAGCCGGTTGCCTCCATGTCCTTTATCATTTCATTAGTGAGTGTTCTTGACTTTGCCACAATTTGGACCGAATCTGTCCCACCAAACCCTTGAGCTACAATGACACACTCATATTGCTTTTTAATTTTCTAAAATGTTAACACTTTAGGCAAGGCTTTGAACTGAGATTTGGATTTGTTAGCGCGCTATCACGTTTAAGAGTCGTCTCGACATCCCACAAGACTTTTATGCGAAACTCCAAAGGACGAATTGGTGGCAGTGGTCTAAGCGTCGGAGGCTCGCCTAGGCCGAAAGCATGGCTCTATAACCAGAAATGAGACTACCACCTGTGGTTACGCTACTCAGGGCCGTGCCTACCTTGTTAAATTTGATACAATCACCTCAGAGCCCCCTTGATATTACAAAATTTATGAAAAATTGTAAATTATATATATTTTCCATAGTAAGTTTAGTTTGATATCATTATTTACACTAATTTTGGACCCTAATTTTTGTTTAGCATTACTTTTTGGGGCCCCAAATTTTTTTTTTTTGCCTTAGGCCTCCTAAAATCTAGGAACGGGACTGACGCTACTCCACTCATCTGAATCGGCATGTTTATCATAGCTAGGCTCGGTTGGTTCTTGTTGCGTGCGACTAAGACCGTGAAATTTGCAGCCCTCAAATCGGTGATGGTTCCCAAGAAATCTTGATCTGATGTAATAAGGACTATTGGTGCAGGAGGATTGTGAGCTATCGACCATCTTAACATGGCAGACTTCAACGCCAAGTCCTCTTTTTCACGTTTCTCGACTGCAAAAAAAACACACATATTCAAATTAGATGATGGTGATAGAATATAGGTTATTCTCTTGTTAATAATTGAGTTATTTTCGCTGAGTATCTTTGTAAAATCTCCCCAGATCTTTGTAACTGTATTGGCTTTATATAGCCTAGTATATACAATCAAGTTATTCTTGCTGAGTAAAACCTCCCCAAATCTTTATGACAGAAAATTGATTAAAATAAATTGGTGAGTTTCTTTTTAACAGAAGATTGAGTAAATAAATCAGTAAGTTTCTTTCTAACAAAAAATTGATTAAAATAATAAAAGTCGGTGAGTTTCTTTCCAACAGAAGATTGATTAAATATATCAGTTGTTTCTTTCTAACAGAAGATTGATTAAAATAATAAAAGTCAGTGAATTTTTTTCTAACAGAAAATTGATGAAAATAAATCAGTGAGTTAGGAGTTTTTTACCTCGATCATATGGAACTCTAATGACATTGATCTCGATGTCATCCTCGTTGTTCAATTCCTGTAAGTTGTCTAACTTTTGCGTAGTAAAACCACGCAGAGCCTTCACACGCGTAAATGTCCCAAGAGCTCACAAGGTAATTTTTTTTTTGAAAGATAAATTCCCTCGTGTTTGATATAGCTCTAGAATTGGAAACACCAAAAGGTAATCTAATATTTTCAAGATTACCTACAAACAAATGTAAGAAGATGAAGAAACATATACATTACATATGTGACATTTTTCTACTATTTAATTAGGTGCTTAGAAAGCGTTCAATGTAAAAGTCTCACACTTGATCCATGTTAGTAATTCAGTTCCTGTTAACTACAAAATTTCCTATCTAATTAGGTGCTTAGAAAGCGTTCAATGTAAAAGTCTTACACTTGATCAATTCAGTTCATGTTGACTACAAAACTGTTGGAATTCGTACCTGTTTATAATAATTATAAATACTAACTGCGAATTCAATTCCTATGATTCATGCAAATATTGAATTAAATCTAGACGATAAGTTTTTGAATATACATAAATATGATCGATTAGAGATTTTCTTAGCACTCCAAGTGCCGTGCTTCTTTTGGTTGATTGGATTGCTAAGAAAAATGATCGATTGTTCAGCTTGAATCGCTTGTTTCAGCTCGACGAAGACGACGAACCAGACTACTACGATGCACTGTAACAAACGAATTAAAAGAAAACAAAAAATGTTAAGAAAAAAAAATCGAAAAAATCTCCAAATGCAAGAAAATGAAGGGATTTCGATTTACTAGCCATTAAGCTCACAAAGTTCTTCTTAACCATGGTGGATTGAGTGAAAATGACGAGATTCGACGGGATTGGGGTTCAGAGTGAAAATTAGGGTTCTTCAGTTTCAAATGCCACTTTTTCGTTTATCCCGCCCGATTTAAGCCAAAAAAAAATATAAATTGTAACAACACATACTCGAACTGGAGTAATTAGGGAAGCAACACGAGACACAACCACTACACTAACTCAACATGATTGTACATGCTGCTCTTTTATTTAATACTAAGGACCTGCATATATGCGAGTTTACGATAAAATATTTTATAAACCGTAAAAGTTCAAACACCAAAAAGTAAACAAAATTAGATCTCCCATGAAAGTAAAAAAAAAAAGATCAGAAACATTGATATCAAATATATTTAATAGTTACTTTTTTCCTTTATTATTTTATTTGATTTTTAATTAAATTTGATCACGTCTTTTCAAAATAGTTAGTTTTTTTTCATGTTTAAAGTAATTTAGGTTTTACTATTTCACTATCTTACTTTCTCAAAATCTTGTTAAAATAATTTCCCATGTATTCCTATTTGATTTTTTTAAAATTTAATAAATATTTTATAACATATGAAAAGATATAACACGAAAAATGCAAAACCACTAATAGAAAAATCTTTATGTTATTAAGTAATTTTGACTTTTTTTTTATTATATTGTGTTTTTCGATTAAATTTATCACATATTTTCAAAAATTAGTTTTTTTTATCCTAATTGAATTAGATTTATTTTTATATGGATCTACTCATATATCTATTTTTCCTAAAATTTTGACGAATTGAAACTCATATTTTTAGTTGCAAACTAAAACTATAAATTTCAATAAGATTTCCTACTCATAATTGATTCCCAAATTTTACAAAAAGAGAATAATACAGAAAACATTGAATAATATTTTCCTACATTAAAATAAAATCATATTATAGTTAGACACTAATCATGTAATTAATAATACATTAAAACTCATATATATTGATATAAAATAAACATATGGTAACCGATTCATCAAGTAATAGAAAATACATATTTTTTCTTGGCTTGAGTAGTCATTGATGTGATGATATTAATCTCATAAACTAAAATAAATTGCCTTAATCTATTTCACATATCGAATAAGAGAGTCTGATGTTAATTTTCTACGAAATTATAATGAAAAACTAAAATAAAGTTTGTGGAAGAGAATATCGAAGATTAAAATTGTTTGGTGAGAAGAGTGAGGGAACACAAAAAATTATCTTATTATTTAAAAAAATATTATAATCTATGAATATTGGATATATAAACCTAACTCTATTTGAACTTAAACAATATTTTACACGAATATTAATTAATATTCTTATGAGAAGATCTAAAAATATATATCACCTAATACATGTTAAGAAAGAAAAAAAAAGAAAAAAAAACAAGACCGAAATTTTTATAATTTATTTGATAAATGCAAACTATATATTTATAAAAAAAATTTTGTTTGATATATATAGAAAAATTTAATTGAAAATAAATTTAACATGTGTCAAAATCCAATGTACCATCTGACACGTGTCACGATCGTGTTAATTATTATGTTTGACACATCAAGCTTAATATAATAAGATATAATACTGATACAATAGTTATAATTTGAATGCCAAAATCTAAACCCTAATTTTATAATAATTAACCCAAACCCTACCCAAAAATCTATACCCTAATTATATAATAATTAACCAAAACCCTAAACTCTAAACCCAAATCATACCTTAAAATCTACAATAGTTAATCCAAATCCTATCCCAAAATCTATACCCTAATTTACAATAATTAACCCTAAATCTGAAATCCTGACCCAATCCCAAAATCTAAACTCTAATTTTACAATAGTTAATCCAACCTAAATTTTTTATCTATAAACTCTTGAAAATTAAATTTTGTGGGTATGAATGTGATTGGGTTCGGGTGGATCATGGTTTGATAAACAAAAAAAAAAAAATTAATTATTATAAAGATGGCATTTCAGGTCAATTTTCAAGAGAAAATGGTATTTGAGTCATTGATCCGCGGGATTGAGCTCAAGTGAGTTATTGATGTAGTAGTACTACGAAATTGTTTTATTTATTCTTTTCTGAGTACCCATTTCTTTAAACGACATGGTTATAGTATAACTGTATAAGAGACAAACCATGTTATCTTAATTAACAGCTTGACGATATCGATTGGCTCTCATATCTGGAGCTGGAGTCCTTGAACTACAAGTTGTTTTCTCCGTTGCACTTTCAGGAGTCTTGGACACTTTTCTTGGAGCTTCCAGAGAAGAAAGAGATGATGCAAATGATGTCAGAACAGATTCCATACTATCAACAGAATCTCCTCAACACAAGCAACAAGATCAATAATGATGCATCTGAAACAGGAATCAAGATCAGGTCACGACGGCCACAAACCCCGGTTTGTTCTGAGCAGTTTGTAATGCATGGGGACGCCTCAAGAAGGTTGCGTCTTCAGGTTAACCTGAACACTCTTAATTCGGAGACAGACAATACTCACATCAAGAAAGAGGTGAGAAGAAGTTTGTTTCATATGTTCAAAGGAGAACGTTTAACGTGCCTTATAATATATCTAAACTCTGTTTTGACCCGATAAAATGCGTACAGGTGAAGGACACAGCAAGAGAAACTGTTACAAAAGGACTTGTAAATTTCATCAGATCAAAGAGCAGGACCGGTTTCTTATCCAAGAAGATTGCAGCTATGGGATGTTCATACAGAGGGTTTATCAGGGTGGGCGTGGTAGCGGTTCTGTTTGTGATGTCGGTTTGCAGTCTAACCGCAGTATTCCGCTGAATCTGATGTTTGTAATGATGACAATAAAAGGTGGTGGCTTGACGGGTTGAGAGCGAGGATTTGTGTATATAGTAGCCGGGGGTATGGTCGGGTTCTGCATCTGTTGTTGTTGTTGTTGTTGTTGGTTTCAGTTTTAACCGAGGCCGGTTTAGGAGGCTAGTACTAGTAGTTAACATGTATGGCTCATAATTTTCTTAGATGTAAGATGGAATCTAAAGCTTTTCGAGGTTTATTTCTGAGACAACTTCTGCGTTGTGGTCAGTTCCGAATTTGAATTGAATCGTTTTGACATTTTGTACACTCGGATACTATTGGTATTAGCTTTGTACGATTTTCGAATACCAAATTCTAATCATGGCACACAATTTTATAAACAAATTTAACTTTGTTTATGAAATTGTTCTCACGATTCAATTTTAAACAAATGCAGAATATGATTCGATTCAAAAATTTTTAAATTTTAAATCATAATTCACAATTTCATAAACAATTTCTTTTGATTTGTGAGAACAATTTCATAAACAAATTTAACTTTGAAATGCAGGACCATGACACACAATTCTATTTGAATCACACTATTTTTTTTTTTTGGTTAACTTTGCTTCCATTAATTTATACTATTTTTTAAGACTTTGAACTCTATATTTTCTAGCCTAAAAGTATTTAAATCTTTGAACAACCATTGAACTTAAAAGCCACATATAAAGGTAACGTTATGTATTTGCTTTCGATTTTTTTTTGATATATCGTGTATATAATATTTTCATTCGAATCTTAACGCCATTGGACTCATGTTACCACATGCGAGGCAATGCACACCAACTAACTTTATCTTAACTATTTTTAGAATTCACGTATCATATTATTTAGTACATTTAATATTCCGATTCATATACAATAGTGAATATGAATGACTCAGTGCTAGTAAACATTAACGTTAGATAAAACTAAAGTTACTTATTTGAGCAACAAAACTATTTCGGTTATTAGCTTATAGTCAATGACTATCATGACTCAATATGGGTTTTTCGACTTTTTGGATATACTTTTGAATTGGACTAAAGTCGCATGTTGCCGGTTGGTATTAAAGGAACTTCATGTTGTTTCCAGAACGATCTGCAATTTTTTTTTTCTTTTTCTTTCAAATCATCGTTCATATTTGTATATCACTATATCATATACTAATTTTAGAGCTAGATAAATTATTCATTATATTTGTTCGATTCAGAATTCGTTTTGATTCGATTCAAAAAATTCGGATTCCATTATGAATCAAAGCAAACCAAATAGTAAAATTTAGTATCCGTCTAAAGCGAAACAAATCACAAATACTAATTTTAAAAATTCGAACATCCGCTCCGATCCGTATAATATTTATATATACATATAATATGATAGATTTATAATGTATATTTACATTTTTTTACCTTTTGAATATATTTGGCGAAAATATTTATAGTGACAATAGGTAGATACTAGGTTTTTAATTAAAATATATTTTACTTCTTTTTTTCTTAAATAAAAAATACATGTTTCATTTTTCACCATTTTATTTTTTTCACTTTTCTCGTTAATTATATCAAATAAAAATAAATAATTTCATATATTTATTAATTAGTTTGTTTAAATATTATATTAAAATAATTTTTTATATAAAAATATGGTGTTTTGATTATTTGTTTAAAACGGATATCCGTGAATATCCATATATCGACAAATATCTGAAAAAAATATGGATATTCGTAATTTTTGATATCCAAAAATTTTCAAAACAAAGTAAATAAAAAAAAATAAATATCCAACAAAAAAAATTGAATCCCAAATACCGTATTTTTTTGGATATCCGCTGCGCGCTCAGCCCTACATACTATATATCAACAAATACAAAAACGATTAATAAAAATATATACTATATAAAAACCAGAAAGCCTTGTTTACGTTTTTGTTTCGTTACAAAATCTGATTAGTGTTTGAGATAAACAAACCATTCAACATAGATTCTTTTTGCAAGTCGATCACGAATAAAAATAATATTGCAACACCAAAAATATATCGTCAGTTTAGAATCAAACTATCAAAACAATCGGATCCAAACATAGTCAATTATTCGGACTTGAAAGTTCAATTATTTATACAAGAAAGTTATGTCCAAATTCACGGTTATATATAATTTTTTTTTACTAAACGTTAGTCATAATCTCCACTAACTAACCAAAACTTCTAGACAAAATTGATTTTACAGCATTAAAGAAAAAGTATATATATAAATTAATGTAAAAAGTGGAGATGCCCATTATTTCGGATATACATGTTATTTCGAGCTATTTATAAGTTTACTTGTCTTTCCCCTCCTCGTCTTATTGAAATATTCAAATGGTAAATTAGTTTTCATGTTTCTAGGGTTTTTTTTTTTTTTTTGGTAAAATTAGTTTACGTACAATAAGATAAAATGAATAACAGATAAACCAGATATTATATTTAATAATTAATCCTTACTTTTTTTATTTGTCTTGATAACGACATATTACTTGTTCCTTTTTTCCAAAACAGATACGAAATGAGCACCAAATTTTAATGTCTGTCCTACTATTGTGAAGTATAATCATTTCAAAAATTTCATAATCCTAAACACTTTTAAAGATTCTTGCCAAACGCACAAGAAATATGGAGATAAACAATAACCAAAAATAGTAATACTTGTTCAAAAAAAAAATAATAATAATATGGAGACAAATGTTTATGGTTGATTCAGATCTACGTGTTATATACTTGATAATAATATATATTTGGATAAAAGATACACATGTACATTGATACGCACAAAAATGTATGCATGCAGCATGTTGTATAAGCTGAGTCAGCTCCAGGTGTTTGGGCACATGTAAACATGGACCCGAACTGTTTACCTTTTTACATTTTCCTTTTTTTTTTGTCGTACCTTTTTACATTTTAAACACGGGATATACAAGAATTCTAAAATAAACTAAATTCTGTTGACAAAAACATACTAAAGATTTTTTTTAACTAATATTTATAGATTAACTAGTATTATATATATTTTTAAATTATTTATACATAAAGGCGAGATTTATGGTTCGTTGAATCAAAATAATTCATATGGATCAGGTCTTGAATTTTTTCTAAAAAGGTATCCGTAGCAAAAATAACTAGAAATTACATTTAGTATACCAAACACGGATTATAAACCGCTCAACTACATACACTTTAAGAATCTGAGAGAATTCTTCTCACACTTATCTATCATTTTCTTATAGCATTCACTTTATCTTAGTGCTTAGACGTAAAATGCCTAAAACTCTAAAAAGGGATCACTTTAATTCTCATTCTAATTATTTTCATCTAATTGTATGACTTAATTTTCTTATGTTATATATCACGTTAACATTATATACAATGTATGAAACTTTATCTCAATTTTTGATTAAAAAAATTAAAAAAATTGACATAGCCTAGTTTGAGATACCTCTGATAATAACTAGGTTATCAATCTTTTTCAAAAAAATAGAAATTTTTTGAAAAATGACATTTTCGAAATTCTATTTTTAAAATGCCTTTTTCAAAATATTTTTAAAAAATATCACTTATATTTAGTTTAATTAACTATATGATGTTAGAGTTTAAGATTTGTTATAGTCAAAATATTTTTTAAAGTTTAGAATATTAAAGTTTAAAGTTTAAAAAGTTCTTAATTTATGTATTTTTTGCAAAATAATATTTTAAAAGTGATATTTATAAAAAAAATTTAAAAGATGACATACGTTTTTAATAAATACGAGAGTGCGTCGCACATAATAAATTAATTAGTGAGAAATTATTCTATTGCATTTGGTGATGCTATTACTACCTCCCTTTACATAATCAGGTAACATTAGTCTCATAATCGAGTTTACAAATTAACTGCTATTGGTCTCCTACAAAACTTGTCTTAACTGCCTAATTAATCATAATCTCCAATTTGTCCAAATTTAATCTAAAGCATCCCACGTGGTTTCTCTACTTTCCATCATGCATGCCAAAAGTTCACACGTTGAATCCATCCCTAAATATTGCTTTTTCAATGGGTTTGCCAATTTCATAGTTTTTTTTTGTGTGAAATATGGAACATATATAGTTTGATGACTTTTATACTGATTAGATTGTTCTTAGTATCGAGAATACAATTAACCGAAACTTGAGGGTAAAGGATTTTGATGCTTCTTTTAAAAGGAAATAAATCAAATCAACAAGTCCGCTTTAACGAACAAAGAATACAACTACAGTTTGATTTGTCTTTTCTAACCACTACGTACCATTTGAAACTATGTGGATGGAAATGTAAATTTTTGAAAAGTTTAAGATAATAAAGAGGAATGTGATTTACAATTAAAAAAATTACAATTTTCTGAAACTTTTTCATACGTTTCTCCCCGTAACGACGCTGTAAAGATTCATCATCGCCAACATTTAAAAGCAAGAGAAACACAAAGTGCCCAAAAAGTTATGTTTGAAATAATCAAAGATTATATATGTGAAAGAACCAATAAAATGTATATAGTGCTGTGTAGGAAATAATGCAATATAAATGATTAAATTTAAATGTAATTTGAAAAGTTAAAAAGAGTAATATAGTAGGTGTAAATTTGTTACAAAAAGTTTTAATTGTCTGAAACGTTCTTCTACGTTTTTCACCTTACGGTGTTATAAAATATGATTTACCGTTACAAAAAAAAAGGATTTACCATTGCCGACATTAAAAAGGTAGAAAGGGTGTATTACCGGTATTTTTGGACTACTTAGCAGTTGATAATTCACCCAAATGTGATCAATCCAAGTGTCTTCGATTACATTAACTATGTGTTTGAGTATATGACAAGTTTTAACAAATATATTACTCCTAATTACATAGTACCCCCAAATGCACGATGCACTATTCCTCATTATTAAAAATTCGGTTTTCAATGAAAAAAATTTAAAATGTAGAAAGATTAGAGATCATGAGTAAAAAGATATATAGATGGAGGTTTATCACCAAATTAACAAAGCTAAAGATAGAAGCATTATACTTTCATTAAGTTTTTCAACTTTATAATGTAACTAATATTTTCTTAATAAATAAAAAACTAGTCAAAAAGAAGAAGAAGAGTGGGTGGAGATGATGACACGTCGTCATATCATCCTTTTCTCCAACTAACATTGGGTTATCGTAGACTTTTGGAAAAGTAATTTGGAAAAAATTAAATAAATTACCACAGAAAATAAAATAGAAGGATGAACAATTTATAAATACAGTCAAATCTACTGCCAAAAAAAAGAAGATCAAATAAAGTCGGTATGATGCAAAGTATTGTCCTTTTCGATACCAAATATTATAATCTCATATATAGACTATAAATAGTGACTTCAGCCAGATTCAATAATTCTATAGTTATTATTTATTATGTTAAAAAATTCTATGAGATTCAGTTAAATTCAGCAATTTAACAAAAAATATATTACAATATTCAGTTGAATTTAGCTAAATTTAATAATTTTTCTAATACAAAATGATATATAAATATATTTAATTTGGATAATAGATTGGATAAAAATGAATATTTAAGTTATAAAATAATATTTAGAAGATCGAAAGTACATCGGAAATATTTTTTTGAAAAATGAATTGGATAATATAAATATAATATATATGATTTTGAATATTTAAAATTATTATCAAACACATAAAGACTTTATCATATTTGGGTATTTCATATAATTACAAAAAAATTTGGATAAGTTATAGATATTTTTTTTAAAAAAAATTTCGATAATTATTATAATTTTAAATTTTTTAGATAATTTAGGTGGTTTTATTACTTTTAAAACAAAGTTCGTGTTTATATATTTTAATTTTATTTTTTTGGTTTGGTTCGATTCAATTATTTTGTAATTGTTTGGATTAATATAATTTTAAAAAATATAGAAATATCATCATTTGTAAATTTTATTGAAAAAAAATTTTGGATTAATTTGTTCTATTTGTAAGATATGTTCATTTTAAATTTTTTGAATTGCAAGTTTTATCGTTAAATTATGTTGTTATTTTATGTTTTATAAAATTTAGTTTATTTAACTAATAAAATTATTTATCTAATTTTTATAAATAATTTATTTTTAAATCAGCCAGATTCAGTTATATTCAGTTGTTACTATTTACATTTCAAGATATTTTACAAAATTCCGCAAAAAATTACTAAAAATTCAGCCAGATTTCACAATTGATCAAAATTCATCCAGATTCTGCTGTTATCATTTATACCAATAATCCCACTTCTTTTATATATATATATATATATATATATATAATTTTTCCTCGTTATCAAGAATATACTTTTCTCCCATGAAAAGAAAAAAATTTAATAATTAAGCTTCAGTACCAATTGGCAGCAATTTCATGACATGAAAAAAAAAAAAAAGGAACAAGCGGAAAGAAAATTTACAAATGTGTCAGAAACGAACAATATCTAAAAACTGAATTCATCCATACTCACTAATCACTATCCAATCCAAACGTAAAACCGAACGAGCCACAACTCAATAATTAACACAATGGCATTAAAAGATGTCAAAATCACTCAACATGCATATCACCAGTAAAATGAACAAAGAATATGCACATTCTATGTCTATAAAACGTACCAACCTCGGGCCATCTTGTTCCCGGGTCTCTTCAAAAAATGGTAAATTGCAAAAAAGTAAAACCAAAAAAGCTGTTTTAATAAAAAAAAAAATTTAAACATAAATGAAGGTGAGAATCTATATATAAGTACAAGGGTGAATGGGTGTCTATATATGTTGGATGATTAGTTTCTGCCATGTGCTATGGAATCAACCTCTTATGCTTTATGTTCTGTTATTAGTTCCTACCTTATACTATAACTTCCATTATTCATCAATAATTCAAATTCTCCTTCATCTTTTAATAATTAAGTGTTTCATTTCATATAAATACTCCCTCTATCTACTCATCCTCCATAAACATTTCTCTCTACTTCGCTTAACTTATAAATAATCGTCGTATAAGTTCTAAGAAATGGGCGAAGAAGTAAAACCAGTAAGTTATATTCAAAGTTCCTACAATAATTTATTTGCAGCAAAAACACATTAGCATTAATTGGTGTTTGATGTTTTCATTATTAGGAGGCAAAGGAGGGAGCTTCTGCTCCAGAGGCCGTTCCGGCCACGGCGGAGGAGGAGAAGAAGAAGAAGACAGATGTAGCGGAGGAGAAAAAAGACGCGGCTGAGGAGGAGAAACCAGCGGTAGAGGAGCAGCCGCCTCCACCGCCTCCGCCATTCATACTCTACGTGGACTTGCATTGTGTGGGATGCGCTAAAAAGATTGAAAGATCAATTCTTAAAATTAGAGGTAAACAAAAATAAATATATAGAGAGAAAAATATTAGTTTCGAAGACGTTGAAAGGTTACTAAAAGAAAAAATGGTAGCATATATATTAAAGCGATTTTAAAATACTAATAAAAATTCAGGAGTTTCATTCTCAAAATCTGAACTACCTGAATATTCTTTGAATAATGCTCCATAAGCGAAATATATAAATACTTTATTTGTTATTGTAGGTGTTGAAGAAGTGGTGATGGATATGAATGAGAACCAAGTAACGATTAAGGGAGTGTTGGATCCGCAAGCAGTATGCAACAAAATCAAGAAGAAGACTAAAAGAATGGCTAAAGTCCTCTCGCCGCTTCCGGCGGCCGAGGGAGAGCCTCTCCCGCCGATCATAACCTCTCAAGTTTCCGGCCTCACCACCGTTGAGCTCAACGTCAACATGCACTGCCAAGCTTGTGCTGATCAGCTCAAGAAGAAGATTCTCAAAATGAGAGGTAAAATCTTAAAATTCTGTTAATAATCGAAAGCGTATAAGTCGAAGATTTTTGGTTATATTGATAAATAGGTGGCATGTTCTTATACAATTGGTTGTTTTGAACGAATAGCAATAATCATATAGTATAACATACGTACTCATGTAAAAATAATACACCAATCCTGTATAAGACTTTATTAATTTTCGAATTCTGTTACTTTTAAATGTATTGTATATCTCGTTATGAATCAGGTGCAATGCGATTTGTTTTTTTAACATGATAAAAAATAAATGTTAATAGTGATTGTGATAGAAAAATGAACTCCCAAAAATGGGAATTTTCTATGTGGCGATACGGTTCATTTCGTATATTGGTGTTAACTAATAGTATATATTATTATTTATTGTTTAGGGGTTCAAACCACTGTGACGGAGTACACCACCGGTAAAGTGATAGTGACCGGAACAATGGACGCCGAGAAGCTTGTGGATTATGTTTACCGGCGTACAAAAAAGCAGGCCCGAATAATACCCCAACCCGAACCGGAACCTGAAAACCCCGTGGCGGAGGAAGAGAAGAAGGAGGAGGGCGGGGAAGGCGATGAGAAACCGCCGGAAACCGAAGAGGAGGAGGAGAAAAAAGAGGAGGGAGATCAAGGAAAGGAAGAGGACGGTGGCGGAGGAGAAGAGGCGGTGGCGGAGGAGGAGAGAAGAGACGGTGAAATGGCGGAAGAAGAAGGAATGAAGAGGATGATGTATTATTATCAGCCTTTATACGTCATCGAAAGGGTTCCTCCGCCGCAGCTTTTTAGCGACGAGAACCCTAACGCTTGTTGCGTTTCTTAATTTAAGTATGACATTGGGAAAAATGTATAATTAGGGGAATTATTACGTAAGAAAATGATGAAAAAAAAATGTAAACTATAAATGTAATTTGTGGTTGGTATCATTATATATCAATGGATACGTTTACGCATTGGTATAACTGAAACTGAAAGAGCGATCGACAAGGAATCTTTTCATATTCATGTAAGTATACGCAGATGTATGTATTAAGAATTTGTTTTGTATATTCTTGAGGAAACTTTTATTTTCGTAATGAAAAAGGGATTTAGAGAGACAAGAGAATCTAGTGGGAATGGGTGATCCGTGTGGGTCGCACATGGTGTGTGCTCTCTTTTTCCTTTGCTACGTCAATCTCCATTTCTACGACGTGGCAGCTTTTCCAGCCTAACTTGTCTATTTCTTCTCCACCTCTCAAATTTTTGAAGGTTCTTTTCTATTAAAAAAAGAACAAGTTAATGATATATATTTCAATATACATAAAGTTTGGAAATACCGCTTAAGTTGTTACTAGTCACTAATCAAAACTGATACAAAGATAAATTCAGAAAGATAAAATTTATCAAAAAAGAAGAAGATAAATTTGGAAAACTAAACAATTCATCAAAAACACTAAGACCATCATTATCAATAAGATTTGGTGGGTATCATTAGATATAAAATTATTAAAACACACATTCTCTCTTCCTTTTATTTAACTTTATACATTCTCTTTCATCTTTTTATTCAATTTTTATTAATTTTATATTTAAACACACTCCAACTAAAGTTTAAACTCTCTCCGAAAGTATCAACCCATTGATACAAAGACACTCTCTCTCCAAAAGTATCAACTCATCTCCTCTTTTTACTCAATTTTTATTAATTTTATATTTCAATACACTCCATTATTTTAACCAAAAACACTCTCTTTCTTCTTTTTACTCAAATTTTAATAATTTTATATCTAATGATACCCACCAAATCTTATGGATAATCATGCTCTAAGACCATCTTTATCCATAAAACCCATTTGAATATCATTAATATTCACTATTTAGAAAGAAAAAAAAAATTTAATTTCGACAAATTGTGTCGCGCCACGTCCTTGGATCTCGACAACATAGGGCCTAAGCAGTGGAATGACGCCGTTGAAGATTAAGAACACAACCAGTGAACTAACATCCGTGATTGATACCGCATCAAGTGCGGGATTAACAATCTTGAATTCGACTGCACTAATAATTGTTGAGCCTTTAAAAAAGTACATGTGATAATCAGGAGATGAAGCATCCAGCAAGAAACCAATCTGCAGTTCAACCGCAAACGATACATGTAACCTACTCTCAACAAGTTAGGATCCAGTTTGTGCAATGGTGAGCAGGGGAACAAGCTACGGCACTACAAGAAAAAAGAGGTTTTTCCGACGGACATATTGGTCGGAATTCCGTCGGAAAAACATGTTTCCGACGGAATTCCGACCAATATGTCCGTCGGGTACAGGTGGTCGGAAAAATCATATCGGTCGGAAATCGGTCGGAATTTCCGACCGATTTCCGACCGATAATGGCCGTTGCAATAGCCGTCGGAAATTTCCCACCGCCTCAACCGTCGGAAATTTCCCACCGCCTCAACCGTCGGAAATTTCCCACCGCCGACCGTCGGAAATTTCCCACCGATTCAACCGTCGGAAATTTCCCACCGCCGCAACCGTCGGAAATTTCCGACCGGCGTATCGGTCGGAAATTTCCGACCGCCGTGTCCGTCGGAAATTTCCGACCGTTTTCCGACGGATTTGGTAATTTTTAAAAAAAATTAAATTATTTATTATTTAAAAATATAATCTATTAATAATTTAAATTACGAAATAATTTACATAAAAATATTAAATTACATTGAAAATATTCAGAATTATGTAGAAGTAATTTAAAGTATTCAGAAATTACTAGAAGTATTTTAAACGTAAATTACAAAACAAAACTAAAACCGATGAGAAAATCTAAAAATGAAAATCAGGAAATTTGCTCCTCATGAAAGCCTTCATTGCTTCAAGGCTCTCTTTGGTTGCGGCGTTCTCAAGCTTCAGTTCTTCAACTTCTTCGTCTTTCCGCTCAAGTGCTTCTTTGAGACCGGCTACTTCGTCATACAGTCCGGGATTGGTCGCGGAAGAAGAACTAGGCCCAAACCTAGTTGCTACATTGCCTAATCCAGGACGACGACCCTTGCGCAATGGAGTTTCCTACGGAAAATGAGATGCGTCAATATAGAAAATTAAAAAAAAAAAAAGATCGACATATAATTAAAATGTAACAATACCTGGAGGACCATTTCGTTGACTTCGTCGACGGACAACTCACACTGGTTCGAAGAAGAAGAACCATCCAAACCTTGAGAGAGAGCCATTTGCGTAAGCCGCTCTTCCTTTCTCTTCTCCACCTTATCGACGATTTCAGCAATGTTCGGATAATCGATCTTCCCGGTTTTTTTGTTCGTGTGTGTCCGTTTCATCAAAGCAACTAAATCTGGAACCACACCGGCAGATTCTTGAATCTGCAAACGTTTCATAAATATTTTAAATGTGAAAGATAACAAAAATAATTTATAGAAATTTCAAATACACTTACCATCTCGTCCTCACGCGCTAAGAAACTCGTAGCCCCCGAGTTGTGAGTACCTCGAGGATTCTTCTTCCGGTTTTCCGAGTTAATCTTTGCAAGCTTTTTCGTTGCCGGATCAGCCCAGTACGCCTGCAATCCCAGCCAAACATCCTCGTTCAAGTTATGCGGTTTGTCATCCCCGGTCTCCCATTTTTCCTTCCACTCGTTCATGTGTCCCGAGTAACTATCCGACGCCATCTTGTAGAACGCATCCCTAACTTGTCCCGTCAAGCTAGGATGCCAATCAAAATCTTGCTACATTATTGAAAACAAAAATTATTAGTAACTATAAAATGCATTTTAAATAATAGAATTTTTTACGAAGTTAAATACATACCGTAAAAGTTCGGAACCACAACTCTTTCTCACTGTGAGGCATTGCGTTCCACGTCTTATAAGGATGTTTGAGGAGTGCACGTATCATCTTCAAAAATGATTTTGAAATCTTATTTTTCTTACCGAACCTAAAAACATGAAAACAATGTATTAGTCAAAAAATCCAAGTTAGTATTAATTTTAACTTTCACTACAAAATTTAAATTTTCTTACCAAGTCGATTTGCCTCGACACATTGGGTCGAGCTTAGGAATGTTCTCTCGGCCCGGTTGAGTCAACAACTCTTCGATCGTAAGTTGTTGTTGGTTGGAGCTTTGACTGTCCGGAATATGAGAAGGGCTCGGGGGGTTTGGGGCTGGGGGGTTTGTGTTGTCGCTGCTCGCACGATGCGGGAGGTTAATAATTCTTCGGAAATCTCGCATCGACCTGCATAATTCATATTTCATAATTCAAAACATCCTAAATCAACAAATACTAATTCCCAAATCATATTTCATATTTCCAAGAATCACAATCCAAAAATCCTAAATCACAAATAATAATTCATATTTCATCATTCCAAAAATTCTAAATCAACAATTCCTAATTCCCTTTTCATATTTCATAATTCCATATTTCATAATTCCAAAAAGCATAATTCCAAAAATCCTAATCCAACAAATCCTAATTCCCAAATCATATTTCATAATTCCAAAAATCCTAATCCAACAAATCCTAATTCTCATTTCCATTATTCCAAAAATCCAAAAATTTCCTAAAATTCACATTTCATAATTTTTCTAAATCCAAAAATCCTAATTCAACAAATCCTAATTCCCAAATCATATTTCATAATTCCAAAAATCCTAATCCAAATATCGTAATTCCCAAATCATATTTCATAATTCCAAAAATCCTAATCCAACAAATCCTAATTCCCAAATCATATTTCATAATTCCAAAAATCCTAATCCAAAAATCCTAATTCATATTTCAATTATTCCAAAAATCCTAAAATTTCCTTAAATTCACATTTCATAATTTTTCTAAATCCTAAAATTTCCTAACAATTTTCTAAAAATTCACAATTTCCCCTAAATCCTAACAATTTTCTAACAATTTTCTAAAAATTCATAATTTCCCCTAAAATTTCCTAACAATTTTCTAAAAATTCATAATTTCCCCTAAATCCTAATTCAATTCACAATTTTCCCCTAAATCCTAAAAATTCACAATTTCCCCTCAAATTTCCCCTAAATCCTAAAAATTCACAATTTTACTTACATGTTTTGAATTGGTGGTGGAGGAGGAAGAGACGGCGTGGGTGGAGGAGGAAGGCTCGGCGGCGGTGGACGGTGGAGAGAGGAGGAGAGCCGACGGCGGTGGAGGAGAAGAGAAGGAGACCGGAGGAGAAGAGAAGAAAGAGAGGTTGCGGCGGTGGAGGAGAAGAGAAGGAGAGGTTGCGGCGGTGGAGGAGAAGAGAAGGAGGCTCGGCGGCGGTGGATCGGCGTTCGACGGCGGCGGCGGAGAAGAGATGAAGCGATGAAGGTGTTGATGAAGATCGGATCTGAGGAAGAAGAGCAGATATTTATTTAGAATTTCCGACCGATTTGCGACGGATTTAATTAAATCCGTCGCAAATCGGTCGGAAAAATTAAATTTCCGACGGATATATCGGTGGGAAAATTTAAATTTCCGACCGATTAATCGGTGGCAAATTTCCGACCGATTTGCGACGGATTTAATTAAATCCGTCGCAAATCGGTCGGAAATTCTAAATAAATATCTGAAGATGCTGAATTTAATATAACAATTTTATTAAAACAATTTTGAATTATAAAAATTTAATTATAACAATTATAAAAATTTTAGCACATTTATAAAAATATAATAACAATTATAACAATTTTATAACAATTTTAATAATTTTAACAATTTTTAAACAATCCTAACCATTTTCCCACGGATTTGGAATTATAACAATTTTTTAACCAATTTTAACAATTTTAACAATTTCATAATATTTTATAACAATTATAACAATTTTCGGTCGGAATTATAAAAATTTAGGGTAGAAGTTTTGAATTATAATATATTACAAACACAAATTAAAATTGTTTTAAATACACAAATATAGTTAAAGTCCGTCTGAATCCGATAAATAATCTGAAGATGCTGACTCCGACTCTTGGTCAAACTCCCCAATCTCTTCCTCTGAATCCTCAAATATTGCATCTTCTGCGTCCGTTGTGAAATCGACGACGAGGTCAACCTCAAGCGAATGATCAATCGAGCCAATATATCCGGCGGTGCTCTGTTGCAAAGGTTCGGTATCTGCTACCCCATCTACCCTTCCTCTTGGGTTAATTGATGTCACCGTAATCCATGGATCTTGTTTGTTTCGTACTCGAGGGTATGGAATATATGAAACTTGGTTTGCTTGTGAGGCAAGGATGAATGGATCGTATTTTTGGAGCCTCTTCCTCGAATGTACAGATGTAACACCAAACTCGTCTTGTCGAACACCGGTAAAAGGATCATACCAATCACAGTAGAAGACAACGCACCTCAAATCGAGTAAGCCGGGATAATGAACCTCCAATATTTCACGCAAGACACCATAGTAAACAAGATCACCGGAATGTGATGAAATTCCAGAATTAGAGGTGCACCTTCTGTTCATTTCTCTATGGATCTTAAAAGCGTATCCGCGGGTGCAGTACATCGGATATGACATAGCAACCGATGTTAGGCCGGACGACAGCTCCTCTAACCACGTTGGAAATTGATGGCCATTAGATTTCCAATGCGAGATCTACACGAGAAAACAGTTTTCCATTATTACACGCGCATTTAAATATTTTACACAATTTTATGCGTCGGATAATTTTTCACTTACGTAGAATGGTAACCACCGGTCAAATTCAGAACTTTTTAGCACATTCAATTCATCTTCTGTGTAAAGTGGATTTTCCTGGCGTAATTGGTCCATGTAAATGCTGAAAAAAACATATCATCATTATTTATTTATTATCGTAAAATGAAAGTTGCGAATTATTTAGTTTGTAATTAAAAATACCTCTCATATGGCATGACTTCTTCGCAATTTGTGAGAATGTACATATGCAAGTGTTTTTGCTCCTCAGATGAAAGCCTCCTTGATTTTGTTTTCCCACTTAGTCGGCCGACTTGTGCGAACATATGTGGGACATAAGCTGGATAAATGGGTTTTTCTCCTCTATCATCGTAACGCCCTGGTTTTCGACTCTTTGATTGGACTTTTGAAGGGAAGTAGTTTACCGCAAAATTAGATGTTTCCTGGTTGATGCTTTGAGCAACAATTGACCCCTCTACTTTGCTTAAATTTTTGACTTTTTTCTTCAGATGGAACATATAACGCTCGAACGGATACATCCACCGATATTGAACAGGGCCACCAAGAGCAACTTCCCGAGGAAGATGGACCGGAAGATGTTCCATAACATCAAAGAAAGACGGCGGAAATATCTTCTCTAGATTGCAGAGGATCATTGGTATCTTCTCCTCCAAATTGCGTATCCCGTCCACTGTAACGGATCTCGTGCATAAATCTCGGAAAAACGCACCTACCGCTGGAAAGATCAAATATAATTTTTTTAAATACAGTAGATATATTTATATATATATATATATATATATATATATGTGATAATGTAAATTGATTTAAATACCAAAAATTTACCTGCAATTGCTCGATGGACGTTTTTGGGAAGGAGGTCTTCAAAGGCAAATGGAAGGAGGCGTTGCATGATAACATGACAGTCATGACTCTTCAGTCCAATAAACTTTCCGTCCCCTATATCAACACAATTACGAAGATTCGACGCATATCCATCTGGGAATTTAACATGATGCGTAATCCACTCAAAGAACTCTTTCTTTCCTAAACCATCCAACCTGAAGACCGGGATAGGACCTTTTCCATTCTCCATGACATGTAGTTCCTTTCGAGAACATATACCGGGCAAATCCAATCTAGACTTCAAATTATCTTTGGTTTTCCCTTGCACATTGAGGACTGTATTGATGATGTTATCGAAAAAGTTCTTCTCAATGTGCATGACATCAAGATTATGCCGCAAGAGATGATCTTTCCAATATGGTAAATCCCAAAAAATACTCTTCTTATGCCAATTATGCTGTTGCCCATAACCGTCAACATGATCATGCCCATTACCACCACAGTAAGCCGTAGTCATAACACCAAAATCACGAAACTGAGTCATAATATAATCACCATTTAACTGGGGGGGGGGACGATCGTGAAGCACCTTTTTTTTCTTTGTAAACAACGTGGTGCTCCTCCGGTACGGATGATCAGCTGGTAAAAAACATCTATGACAATCAAACCAACACGCCTTTTTGCCATGCTTTAATTGGAAAGCATTAGTGTTATCTTGACAGTACGGGCATGACAACTTTCCGTGAGTTGTCCATCCAGATAACATTCCATATGCTGGAAAATCGCTTATGGTCCACATAAGCACAGCTTTCATCGTGAAGTCCTGATGGCATGAAATATCATATGTTCGAACACCATGCTCCCATAACTCTTGCAATTCATGAATCAATGGTTGCAAGAAGACATCAAGCGAACGCTTCGGATGGTCTGGACCGGGAACAAGGATTGTGAGGAATAGAAACTCTCGCTTCATGCACAACGTTGGAGGCAAATTGTAAGGTGTGACAATGACTGGCCACAATGAATATTTCCTCCCATGCTTCCCAAAAGGATTAAAACCATCCGTAGATAACCCAAGGTATACATTTCGTGGCTCTTCTGCAAAACTAGGATACAATGATTGGAAATGTTTCCATGCACCTGCGTCTGAGGGATGCGCAATTTCTCCATTAAAGGTATGCTCTGCATGCCATCTCATAGGACCGGCTGTGCGCTCTGATTTATATAATCTCTTTAACCGCTCGGCTAACGGCAAATACCACATCCTCTTAAACGGTACTCGACCTCTACCAGTTGTGTCTTGAAACCGCGGTTGGCGACAAAACCGACATTTCAAGCGGTCGCCATCCTCTCTCCAATATATCATACAGTTGTTGATGCACACATCTATCATTTCATACGACAAACCAAGCCCGGATACAAGTTTTTGTATCTCGTAGTATGAACCCGGGTGAAGATTATCTTCCGGCAGAATATCTTTCACATAATCAGCTATCGCATCCATACAATCCTCTGACAAATTCCAATCAGTCTTTATACTCATCATTCTGTATGCAGAGTATAAAGATGAAATACCCTCTTTGCAACCAGCATATAACGGATCAGTTGATGCATCTACCGTATCAAAGTACCTTTGGGCATCTAAAGTTGGTCCTTCGGATCCATCCTGAAAAAACGAAGGTATATTCTCCCGATAGGCTTCGTTAACCATTTCTTCCATACCTACATTTTCATCTACTTCCGGTATTGGTTCCTCTATCCTATCCGCACTAGTACTAGCATAATTCCCCATTGAACCATCTTCACCATGCAAATACCATATCTTATACCCCGGCATAAATCCGTCTCTATAAAGGTGTTGTAATACAAAACGCCCAAATTTCTTTTTACAATTCCGACATTTAGAACAAGGGCACGACATTTTACCTTGAGCTTCTATGGTTTGCGGTTGGTTTAATGCAAGATTCATAAATTGTTGAACTCCATCGACAAACTCATCCGTAAGTAAACTCGTCTCTGGATCATGAGAAGGTCTATCCATCCACGCTCGAAAATATTGAGGGGGGTTTGAAGGAGCCATTTTTAAGTGTTATACAAAGAAATTTCGTATGTGAAAGAGGAGGAGGAAGAAGGTGTGATCTGTTTTTAAAAATAATCTGAAAAATTTCCGACGGATTTCCCACCGAAATTTCGGTCGGAAATTCAAATTTTCAAACGGTCAAAAATGGCTCCAATTTTTCCTACCGATTTCCGACGGACTGAATTTCCCACCGTTTTCCGACTGAATTTTCCGACGGATTTCCCACCGATTTATTTTCCCACCGATTTCCTACCGATATTGCAACCGCATTGCGACGGAATTGTTTCCGTCGGAAATTTCCGACCGATTTTGGACCGGTCGGAAAACGATCGGAAATCCGTCGGATTTCCGTCGAGAATTTCCGACCGAATATGCTCCGTCGGAAATTCGGTTGGAAAAACCCCATTTTTCTTGTAGTGCGGGTTAATGGGCGGAGATAGTCAGAGCATCTACGAGGAGAAGCCATCCGAAAGCTATCCGGTATTAATCCAACAAGGTGATATACACATCCAAAAGTAAGGTCGATGGAGAGTATACACACAAGCCCAATGTTACAACCGAGATGATATCATACACATCCAAAAATAAGCTCAGTGGAGAATATGAATTCAGTCTCGGTAACAAACCTAAAATGGTGTCACACACATCCAAAATTATCGATGGAGAGTGTGAATACGAAAGATAACTCACCCGGAGAGAGGTTTGAATCCCGTCGAATGATGGTATGAAGCACAGTGGTTGATACCGGATAGGTTTGGTCTCTCCACGCTCAATGTGGAGGAAGAAAATTTTAACGAGCTTAGCCAAGACATGCCCAAATCGGCAAGAGCGGCGGTACAACTAATCTTGCCTTACACGTCAACGGTGGCTTGCAGGAAGTTGGAGAGACTTACACCGTAAGCTGAAACAGAGCTGACTCTTGGTGCGTTCACCGAAAGAGGTTGATACGGCAAGAGACACGGCTGATGGATTGATCCATAAGAGAATTAATGGCCCGACGGATCAGGTGGGTTCACGCAAGAGACGACGGAGGTCACTCTCACCGGATCTAGCGGCTCCGGAGGAGAAAGTATCACAAAGAGGAGACAGAAATCCTTTTGATCGCAAAGGTTCTTCAACGGCGGCGGATCTTCCTGACAGATGCGGCAGTGGCTTTAGGAGGGCAGCTCGAAATCTATATAGTTTTAAACTTCTAATGAACATAATTAGAAACAAATTGTGAAATTGATTCTTACTTTAGTAAAATGACACTTGATTTAAGCTACCGGAACAACATCCATTCGATGGGCTGGGGCGAAGATCATAATCCCATGAGAGAGTCTAGCTGGTGCAATGGCAAATACGCAATTAGTAGAAACTAGAAACTGTTGCCAACAAAGAAAACATAGAGAGAATAGAGAGTGACAAAAGATCCTCTTCAACATTTTTTGGGCTTAAAGGCTAAGAGAGTGAGTGATTCCTCTGCGTTATATTTTTGTTCAGGTTAATAATTTCTTCGTAATCCTACTTTCCAATGCTGGCCACATACTATACTAAAACTGAAGTTTGTTGGCGATTACGTCATCCTATTCCCAATCGTCGGTCTAATGTTTTCGGATACCATTCATACGTTAATATCGAAGAATTTCTGCCATTTTTGTATATATGTTCTATAAAATTGAAAAGTTTATGCCATTTTTAGATACTACTATTTATCACTCAAGGCTTTGAGACAAAGGGAAAATCTAACAATTTTTTTTTTAGTTGCTAAACGAAAAATTAAGATGGATTATATGGAAAAAGTATATGTTATGACTTCTAACCGCTTCTCCCATAAATTTAATGGGTGTGTTTTTTATTTTCAGTTGAGGGCTGAAAAACATCGAGAGATGGGAGATGCATGTATCAAGATTGTGATTATTTTTAGGAACATATTAAATGTGTTACAGCTGTGTCTCATAACTCCCCAACCTTCCATTTTTTCTTGTTACTAACACAAAGTATAGAATATGTTGATTTAAAATACTATATTTGTACTTTTAATCATTGATATAATTTTCCGATAACATGCTTTTTTTCTTTCTGAATAGTACTTTATTTTCTTTTTGGTCATTCCCCAAAATGGAGACATTTTAACATGCTCTATTTTACGTGATACTATGCTATTTATTTAAAGTATATGCAAAAATATATCTTTTATGAGAAAATATATTAAAAATCTGTTTTGCCCCTAATTAATATAATTTTTTATTTGATATGAGTAATTAATAAGCTGAAAAGTAGAGATAAAAATGGAAAAATTAGTCATAAATGTGCATTGAAATTCCAAAATGACAAGTAATATGAAACAAAAAATTAAAGTTAAAATGACAACTATTTTGAATATAAAAGGTACACTTCTTTTTTGTGTTCTCTTGTATATAATATTAAAAACCAAAGTTTGAACTATAATGTAGAAGTTACAATCCCGCAACAGGAGAGTCACAATCGCGTAACAGGAAAGTCACTATCCCGCAATAGGAAAGCCACTATCCCGCAATAGGAAAGCCAAATTTAAACCCGATAACAAAAGACTACAAACAATGAGATAAGGACTCGAAGGAATAGAAAAAAACTAGAATCTAAAACTAAACTGCTAAAACAAAGTAGACTGGCGAAATCCCTTAAGAACATGTAGATGCAGAAACTGAGCCAAAGAACATGACCTAACGAATCAGAAATAAACTTCCGAACCAAATCCAGAGAAACCAGAAATTTTGAACGTGGAAACTAAATCGAACTCAACCAGCAAAAATTTTGAACGTGGAAGCTAAACCAACCTTAGCCATCTACAGACTAGAGGAAGGCCACCTCCTCGCAAGAAAAGAGCTTAAGAACAAGTACACAACTTCGTCTTGATAACTTCTCCAAAACCCACAAGTCACGGAGAAAACCAAGTAGATGCCTCCACTACAAACTTTGAACTAAATGGCGAATCCAAAACAAATGATCTAAACCTTCTCTAACCACTTAAATCTAATAGGAAAGGAACCAAAGAAGAAGCACTAGGACTAGACTAGTTCTAAACGAAAAAAACGGACTAAGAACACTAAACCATCCAGACCCAACAAGATCCGGACAATAGAAGCCCCAACAAAACAAAAATCATGTGTTATTTTCCTTAAAAACAAATAAGATTATGAGCATTAAGTTAGATAATACTTGTACATCACTCATGGTGTCTTTGATTTTCCTAGTGTCCTGCAATCATAGAAGTCGTTGAACTAATTATGAGCAAATACTTATTGAAATCGGTTATTCATTTAATTGTTTACCGGTAACGATTACGTTGCTACTGGTTCGATTTTTTTTTTGACATTCAATTCTAGTTCGAATTTAACATTGGATACTAAAACCACTTCATATTACAACTATACGGATATAAATATTTGTTAAGATACCATATACAAAAAAAAAAAAAATTATTATTATTCACAAAATATCCAATTCGATATCAATCACGACCATCTATTTAAATCCAAGGGCTATGATCTAGCTATTGGTATTTTTAAAGGGATAAAATTGTATAAATCGGTTTTCTTTTTCTGGTTCGATTATAACTAAAAACAAAAACACATCCGTTAAGCATGGCTTTGAGCAATTACACATGGTATGCTCAGCACATTTACGTAATTGAGATTAGTCAAGTTTCTGCCCGATAATTCGAATTATATAAAAATAATTTTTTGGGGACCAAAAAAAAAAAAAAAAAAACAAACCCCCAAAAAGAATGCATACAAAATAGTGGAAAATAAACAAATTCAGTGAAGTCGGTAGATCCGACGGCTATGATAATTTATGAGCAGAACCTACCAGAATTTATGGGCATTAGCTTTAGAGCCCATATAACTCTATAAATACGGTACCGTCTCATAAAAAGTAACCACATTGTCTTGCAAGTTGCATATTACAATATTTATAAATAGGTTAATTAGTAGAGAGAATTTTAACGATACATCAATAAAGCAAATCATCATCATAAGAGAATAGAATCTTCAAATCGTCATGATAACAGTAGCCATCGCTGCCGAGTTGCTTGAAGAATACACGGTGGCGCTCGCTCGCATCACCGCCACACTCCTACCTCCACCACCGACAAGTCGCCGTCGAAGCGTTCGAGCTCCGACTAGCGGCGGTCGAGCTGATTCTCCGTTACCTCGTAACGATATGTCATCATCATGTGCTCCAAACTACGGCGCTTTTCTCTTGAATTTCTGAGTTTTTTTATTTCATTTTTTTTTTGTATAGACGAAGGGATTTTCGAAGTTTTTTCTTCTCGATTGTAATTTTGAATCATGTTTGTGTTATCAAATTGGAAATTTCTATTTATTTTTGAGTTGACGTTTTTCTATTTGTCATTCTAAAATTGAACAGAAAAGCGTACAAATTTATTTTTTTAAAATTAGAGAGTTCAAAGATTCATGTATCATATTTGAGGATAGATAACGAAAGAACATTTTTGGATAAGTAAGAATATATATTCAAAAGGCATATATATAATTATATAATGAATTTGTAAGGTCAATATATTTCGTTTGTTTTGTAGTTTCGTATATTTTCAGAATTTTTTTTTTCTTTTTTTAGATAATTGATATTATTCATCATCATATCATACTAAAAAGTAACACGTCGTCACGCAAGTCGCAAACTCACCTTTATATTTGAATATTGAGAGATTAACTAATGACGACCAAATATATTTTTATAAAATAATATAATGCTCCGGTAATAAAATAAAAATGAAAACTAATATATAAATGCCCCAATTTTTTATATATAAAAAGAGATATTATAGTGAAATTTGTTTTCTATACAATTTTTTTTAAATATGGGGTTTTGTATTATGTGGAAAAGGAAACCGACATGATGGAGGGGACCGAACCACGTGAGTTCATTTAAAAACAAATGATTCAGACGAAGAAACAAACAAGTGAAGATTTTTGTGACGAAACTGAAAAAGAAAGTCGTTTTTGAGTGACCAACCTCAAAAACATGTCAAGTCCTTTTAACTTTCCTTTCTCTGTTTTTACAACTTTTTTTGTCTAATTTATTCACCCGTGACGAACCTATATTTGTTAATCAGATACATCCATGACTTTTTGTCTTATCACGACGTATGATTCTATGAATTTTAGGTTGAAGCCCAAATTAAATATAGGAACTTGTAGAAAACTGAATTAGAGACAAATATTGTATCACAACAAACTAGAATCCACTTTGGGAGATTTATTTCATCACAATTTAATTATAAGATTTATTTAACGCTCTCTAAATAATGTTGTCAAGTTGATAATAAAACATACTATAGAAAGTAGAGCCGAAGATAATATCAAAGTGTCAGGTAATCAATGAGTAAAAATAACTTCACAAAGCCTCCGTTACTTGTAAAAGTGACTAAAAACTTGCGTCTCAAAACATTTGTTAAATCAATAAAACACACGTTGTTTGAAAACTAATAGGATCAGCACCGGAAAATGCACTAAAAGAAAAAGAAATCAAGCCCTAGGGAGAAAGAAACCATCGGGCATCCTTGAGCTTTAAGTCAGGGAAATTCCTGAGCTTTAAGTTGGAGAGACCAAGGAAGCGTTCGAGGTTCTCTTCTTTTGGTAGAAAACGTTCGAGCTTCTTTGTTGCACGATTGAACACACATATGTCCAAGAAACGTTTGTTTGGACGGAAACGGTCAAGACGGGTGAAATAGATGGAGTTTGGTTCCATACCTAATGTATGATCAGCAGGAACGTTGACACCCGAATCAAGAAGCAAGACCTCATCATCACCAAGAGAATGTACCTCAAAAAACATGTATATATCAGGATCCTTCTTGTAGAACCGGAAGGTCCTATAGCTCGTCTTGTCAAGGATGGTCTGGACCAACAAAACCTCTCCTGATCTTGTAACCGCAATGTTAAGTGTGTTTTCTTTTTCACTCGACGATCACATTGGTATTAATCCCTTATCGGCAGAGACATCTTTAAAACCTTCTCGTTTAGACAAATCCACAAGCCGAATGTATTTACCAGTCGTTAACACGTAAAGATTGTAACCATGGAGGACCATATCACATTGCAATTGAATAGATAATCTTTTATTACACAACAAACTACAATCCACTTTGGTAGGGAGAGTATGAGAGTGACTGAATCACACAAACATTTTCATTTTGGCCTAATCTCAATCCCTTGAACGATGATTCCGCCTTTCCAACCACCTTCTCTCGTCTCCAAGACACTCATTTCGAGCTCTTCCTCCTCATCAAAACCGACATAATACTCACCAAGTTCAATCTCCAACCACCCATCTTCCCTAGGATGACGACTCGCATATCTGGTCTCAAGAAACACTTCTATCGTTACAAATCTCGGTTCTTGTGGATCGAAAACTCGTCTCCAGAGGCTGAGACTCAAATCCAAATGCTCCTATTTCTTTAAAAACCAAGTATGCTCCATAAATAGTTTCTTTGGAGAGACGTGATGTGCTTATTCTCCCTCGGATTTCAAACCAACATACCATTAGAAGCGCTGCAACTTCTTCAAACCTGTCACATTCACATACCAATTGAAAATCAAAAGAGATTTTTGGATTAAAATAAGCAAAAAACATATGGAGATGATAAAATAAAACCTTGAGTCAGGAATCGAAATCCAAATCCAATATTCAGGAGAATCAACCCAAACGATCTCGAACTTCCTCGTAGATAACATCAAACATTTCTTCCCGCTTCTTTCTTCCATCCAAGAACTCTAAAAATTTAAATTAAAAAAAATGATGAATCTGATCACATGCACAATCCTCTCAACCAAAATGTCAATTTCTACGTGTGAAATTACCGTTTTGCCATCGTCCATGAGAAGAGGGGATTCACAAAAACGAAAGAAGAGCTGTTTGTTTGAAAACGTAGACAAATAATGATCGATCATAATACGTGAATCTGAAGGAAGAAACTTCTCCCAAGCGGCGTCCCAATCGGCAGCAGAGCGAAGTGCTTTGGACACGGCGGAGATACGGCAAGCGTCGTGTGGTGTGGTGTAAGAAATCACGGCGGCGATACATTCTTCAGGTAAATCAAGAAAATGCATCATCATTATCACCATTGTAACTACATCAAATCAGCAGAATTGAGTTTAAAGAAAATGTTTTTTTGTTTGGCATAGTTTTACAAACCTATTCTTTAAAGCATATGAATAAGCTTTAAAGAATAGGTTATTTTTTTGTTCTTAATTAGCATCCAATCGAAATCGTTGTAGCGCCTGATTAATTTTAGGGTAATCAAATTGATTGACAGAAGTTTTTTCGCTAGTTCACTACATGTAAAACATATAGATTCCGAGAAAAATCGAATTTAAGGAAAAACGAGTTTACGTTTAACGCATTAGGCAAGATATTTTCGTCTACTGATTTGGACATATGCACTCGTGGCAACTAGGGCAACAAAAAGCATCATAGAAATGTTAAATCTCGCCATCTTTTTATATGCTATATATATGAGGATTTAGGTCTTTGTCTTAAGTGAGTGATAAGAAATAATTCTTAATTAAGTTTATGTTTTAAATAAAGATGCTAACTTTATTTGTAGATTCAAATGGGATGGTACGATCCAATCAAAATGAAAAATTAATCTTGATAAAGTAATTAATTGCTTTCTTGACGTCTTTATTGTATATTTTAAGTTACATTTATATTTATGAACTAATTACTTATTTAAACTTTTATATTTTCATTAACTAGTTTTCATGTTACAGTATTTTTCCTCAACATCTTCTATATATTAAATAAAAAACATTCTAGGCTAATTTTACTTAGGTGTCCTCACCACAAATTTTCTCATCTTTTTTTATTTATTTATTTAGTTACTCTATATTCATTACCAAACACATTTGTTTCTAAATTAACTTATTTTGATTACTCTTACTCTAATTGGCAAACATAATGAAATAACCCTAAACTTGCCAAAATTTAAATATATTTTGAAATCCTAAACTGGCCAAAACTTAAATATTTCAAAAATTCTAAACTTAAGAAATCATATAATTGAAATTTGAACAAAAAATTTACACATATTCCAAATTTTGGTTAATTTTAAAATAAAATAAAAGGGAATTTGATTTTCTTTTGAAAATCTATGAACATGTAAAACAATTTTTCATATATATTTTTACATATATAATTAGATACATCTAAAATAAATATAATATTCGTTTTTGCTTTTAAAATTTTGTTTGAGCAACTAAAAATTTACATTAGATCTTAACAACAAATCTAACTATATGTTTAGTAATTTCTAGTTAGTTCGGCTCGGTTTCATAAAATTTGAGTTTGGTTTAGATAATATATTATAGAAATGTCGAAATTTATTCATAATTATATAATTTGGTTCGAGTTTAGATTGATCAATTTTGACTTACTATTTTTTTATTCGTCTATACTCATTAATAAACATATTTGAAAACAATTATTTCAAAATCTAATATTGAATTTCACCATTTAATGTAAACAAAAATAAACTCTTTTTCATACTTACTTTTTGAAAACTATAAACATGTAAAAAAAAATTGAAAGTATATTCTAACAATAATTGATACATAACTAAACGCATTTAAGATAAAGAAAACATTACTTTATTTTGTTTGGAACAATTTGTATTAGCAATTAAAAATTTGGGACACGCATAAAATGATACTAAAAAAATATGTGAGCAATACTATATCAAATACTATGTGATATAAATTAGCTAATTGATTCAGAATATATATAAAAAATACATAAAAATAATAACTTTTAGTAATTTTTTATTTCTTCGGTTAGATTTTGTAAAATTAGAGTTAGTTTTGGGTAATTAATTATAGAATTTATGTACCATTTAAATTACTTTACAATTAGGTTCACAGTCCAATTGGTGAATTTTAGTTTGGTTCGGTTTATGCAGTTTTTCTATCTATAGGTGATACATATTCATAAAAAAAAATTAAATTCGAATATATACAAACAAATTTTGAATTTCGTTTGAGTATATTCATTTCACCCGCGGGTATTATTCTAGTTGTAATTAAACCATAAGAAGCATTTATTTATGGATATTAGATCATTTTATCTATTTAAAGATGAAAAGAAGAAAAACTTTCTCAAAACTAATTTTCTAAAATAAACTATGGGAACATTCTCAGAATCAATTCTACATTCAACAAATCTAGATGTCATGTCAAATAATGATGTCTTAGTGAGCCACCACAAAATCAGTGGTTTTCTACGGCCATGTTTCCAGTTTAATATTAGTGAGCCACCACTCATTCCATTTTGTTTCATCTACGAAAACACAACGATACATATTTGCTCAAATCTTGTCGAACGAAATGTCTTTTTAACAGAAATATATTTTCAGAAAAAAAAGGATTTAACGGACGATACTTTATTAATGTTTGGACACCGTGTAGAAGGTAATAAATTGTTCAAAACATACACAAATATGCTCATATATAGTCTAGCTAGAACTGAAAAATGATTATTAGTACTATGATCGTACGTGAAATTTCGATACGTATATTTATACTCGACAAACACGAAGGCAGATATGATATAGTATTTAGTGGTTGAGAAAGTTCTCGAGGCAATGTTCTTGGTCCAGATTCCTACTCCAAAACTTCTTGTAGTACTCTGCGTAAGTGAAGTCCCTATACACTGGCTTCGACTCATCGTCCTCGGCTTCCCACAAGGACTTGGCTGGGCTCATGATAGCACAATCAGCTGGGCACAAAAACGACGCAATGGATAGTCTTGGGTTTTCGGTGTTTGTTACAGCTCGATGCCAAACACTTTTGTATACTCCATTACTCAATGCCTGAATATTCATTTAAACTCATTTAAAGAAACAAAATTTACATTAAAAACAAAGCCGGTCCAACGTTTTCAAATGCCCGTGTTTCTAGACCTCTAAATGTTGGCGTTAAAAATCTAAACCTCGAAGCTATGGTTTTCGTTTTACCTATGCTTTAGACCGGACTTGTATTTATAAGATCATAGTTTCTAGACCAACACTAGAATATTTCGATAGATCTTGTTCTTTGATTAATTAGTATAGTTACCTGTAACTGGTCACCAAGGTTGATGACAAACGCATCAGGGTGTGGATTAATGGCGAACCAGTGACCATCGATCAAGATCTGGAGACCGCAAACGGTAGTGTCTTGGAGAAGAATGGTGAGTGCGTTTGGGTCAGTATGAGCAGGTAAACCGTAAGTGAGCTCAGGTTCAGGACATGGAGGATAATAGTTGACTGCCATGTGTTGACCTTGTTCACCAAGAACTTTCTTCAGGTAATCTTTTTCTAAACCTAAGCTTTCTGATATCAATTCCTCTATTCTAAATCCCACTTCTCTTACTTCTCTACTGTATTTACTCACAACTTCCCTGAATAAAAAATATAGACACAAAGTTAGCTATATTCAAATCGTTAAATGGTCAATATGCATCTGACATAGAACCATAGAAGAATTGGGTATACGTAGATTTTTTAACATGATACATATCATTGCATTCGTCGGAACTCATATAATTCTTTGGTTCTAACATAGTTTAACAATTTGTTAATCAAACCGGTCCTCTCACAGATTTGAAAGGGACATTTTAAACAATAACATAAGGAAAATTGAAATATTGCAAAAATAATCTTTTTGGTATTTTTTTTTTAACATATTACTTTCTGGCGGTCTTAAAAATTTAACTTAAAGAAAAAAAAATTAACTAAAAGAACAAAAATTTGAACGTGGTTTTTATTTATAGTGTTCTTTATTGCTCTTTGTTTATCTATTTTGTTATTCATATTGCTCTTTATTTGGTTGAAATATTTTGAATGATATGTAAATAAAAAATGACTGATACTAGTACTTAATTTTTTTAAGAACGTATGATTTATTATTCCTTTTTTCTTTTCCAAATAATTATTATATTATATTTTAAATATATTTTTAAATTTTAAATAATACAACCATATTTTTATACATAAAACATCTGGACAGATCTGCAGTATTACTTTATTAAATTAAAAGAAGAGCCCATCAAAGAAAAAAAGGGATAGTAATACTAGAGCACGTTGTCAGCTTCGAACCAACCGGAGGAAATTGTGCCATAAAAGTTACGAAAAGTAGAAAAACAAAAATAAAAAACACTCATCGATCTGTTAAATCAAAGACCTGTCACTGAAAATGTAAAATAAGACCGTTTTCAAAAAAAATTTAAAACAATCTTATATAATATAGCCAATTTTAATATATAGCAATTTTTTTTTTAATTAAAGTTATAAGACTACCATATATTATCTTATTTTTATATCATATATATTTTTAATTTATTTCTTTATTGATAAAAATAAAAATTAAATTTTTTTTTCTTTTTTTAATAATTTTGACAATTAATTTTAATAATTTAATATTTAATTATAATGTTAACTAATTTTAATAGGTTATATATATATTAGATATTGTTTTTTTTATAAAAACATATAATTTAAATTAAATGTGTTATTATAAAATTTTAATGATTTAAAAAATAGATATTTTATTTATTTAATTTAAAAATATATTATATTAAAAATCTAAAATTTTAAATTTTTTTTTTTAGTGTTGATAAAAAAAAAATTAAATAACAAATTAGTGTTGATAAAAAAATTTAATTTTTAATGCAAAAAAAAACCAAACATATTTTTTAATTTTATTTATATTTATATGATCTGACATAATATATATCTCTTACAAATTTATTTTAATTCATATCCAATTTTTTATTAAAAAATAATATTCTTACATATAACATTGTATAAATAATTTGTTACAAATGTTTAGTTTTTGAATCTACATATAATATTTGTTACAAAATTTTATTTATAATAAACACCAAATAATTTTAATATTAAATTTATAAATAATTAATAAACTAAAAACTATTGTATATTTTATTTTGATAATTTTTAAATCTATAAAATTCGAATCAATAAAATAAAATCTCTAGTATACAATAAAATAAAAGAGAAATTCAAAATGAGAGTGGCATGACATCACGACGATGACGTTAACGCGGTTTACAAGGTGACGTCTCTTCCTCGTTACCACACATATAGTTTACTATTATTATTATTTTTTTTAAAAAAAATTGGTCAGATATAGTTTACTATTATATATATGGTTATGAATTTATCTATATTTTATTTTATTAGTCAGAATTTTTGTTTATTATTTTATACATATTTTATCTCACACCGTATTATCATTACTCATTTGAAATTTTAATTTTGTAGTAGCTTGAATAAAAATTCGAGACGAATTTTTTAGTTCGAATTTTTTTTTAATTTTTCTTTATCGTGTGGATTTGCTTCAAATTTCCGCTTGTCTTTTTCCACCAACAAATCTTTATCTTATTTTCATAAAAAAAAAAATTCTTTATCGAATCTTTGTTATGATTTTATGTTGGGTTTAATGATTTTCTCTTACTTGTTTAAATACATTTACTATATATATCACACACATATTGCTGTTTAAAAATCAGCTCTACATGTCTACGAACATGGTTGAAACGTACATAGTCGGTTGAAGTAAATTCACACGGTTTTGGAAAACATAAAATATGGGTGGAGCATTTCTTTTTTTTTGGTAAAAGGGTGGAACATTTCTTATTACCAAATATTATCACAAGGTCAAAAAGCCACGTATACATGTGTATATATATGCTAAGGTATATGTAGTGTCTATGAGATTTTATAAATCTTATCAATCCATGTGATCACATGGAAACCAATTCAGAAAAACATAACCAAAGTGGGACCACTAGTTAAATTATATTTTACCACAAAAATTAATAAGGCCGGTTTGAATAAAAACAAAAACAGTTGACTTGACTAAATCAAGGTAGGAATTTTCTTTCGTTCTAATCCGAATAATCGACTTGTTGTGTGTTTTAAAATAACAATCGCTATTTTGAACTGAATACATTCATAATGAATATTCCAATATTCTTTTTATTTAACATAAATAACGATGTTTGGTGCTATAAATTGGTCATATGCTTGTATGTTTTATAATGGTGTAATATGACTAGACAATATGATAAGAGAAAATGCGACACAATGAGGTTTATCCAGCTGCATATACATCTAAAGAGAAAGGCCAGTGCTTTCTCTAGTTTTCGTTTGTTTTGTTAGAAATCATAACACAAGAAAATGTTTAGAAGATCTACCTCCCCTCTAGATTCTCTTTTTGATAGGTAGCCTAGGTGCTTTTAAGCATTTGGTTCATTTATATATCTATGTTATATTATATATTTGGGGACCTAAGCATAACAAAAGAACTTATATATATAAAAAAAAATGAATCTATTCACATAAGTGACAGTCTAAAAATAGCAATATACGTCTATTTCTGGCAATTCTGACATCTGAAAAATCACCCATTAAAAAAACGTGATATATACCATATAACCTGATATAGATCGTTTTAGTCATTTAAAATATAAAAATATTTTTTATATCAGCTATAGACCAATATAAAATTAATATTTGAGAAAGAAAATTTAAAGTAAAACTATAATAATTATCTTTTTTCTGTGACAAAAAAAAAATCTATAATTATCTTTTTGTTTCAAGTAATTAAGTACTTACTTGAAAGAAGGAGGGTTTGAAGGCCACTCATGGACATATTTGTGGACAGGGTAACAATGGAGTCTAAGATAGTCTCTCCAATTGTTAATCTCTTCTTTCTTTACATTGAAGCTCGTCGATAATCTCGTTGTCCTTGTCGGATCGTCTGAGTAAAGCTTCATTTTTTCCTCCATAGACATGCTAAAGAACTCATTTGCAACACTCACCATCTCATCTATTGTTTCTTTGTCGACTCCGTGATTTATGACCTTGATCCATTGAGAGATTAGCCATGAAAAATATATATCTCTAAAGTTTAAATGTTTGAGATATATTATTATTATTATTATTTTTTTTTTCCAAAGGTTAGTGCCATATATATATAAGCTCCAATGAAAAATAATCGGCATAGAAAATAGTAAAATATCCACACACAAAAAAAACATTTTCTTGATATTTCCATTTTTTGTTCTCACATATAATCTGTTTGATTATACCAGCTCCATGCTAATTATGTAATATAACCTAATACAAAAGAACATAGATGTATTTCTTCAATTGGTGCAAAACTCCATAAGTGATCTCAACTTATATGTCTATGTATTTGTACAACTAGGTACCTGAAAAAACCCGAATCGGGTGCAAGCTTGGTGGATTTGTCGGACGATATGAGATCGATCTGTGGAAGAGAGGTCGATGAGTGGGAAATCTTCGAGTTGAGAGACTTCAGAGAGACGTGGACGGTCGGAGATTGGTCGGACATAGTTTCCCGGCAAAGTAGTGTGACGGAGACCGGTGGAAATCAACTTTGCCGCCATCTCTAATTAAAAAATACAAGAAGATGCTAAAGGGAAAGAGATAAATGAAGGCTTGACTTTGGGCAAGTATGGGGTGCGTCGATGGTTTATATAATTAAACTGTATAGTATATTTGGTCCTACTCAATAAATTGTTTGTTTTTTTTTACAATTTAAAATAAGTGAGTTTAAATGTAGATATCTTAGATAGTATTTGGAAAGTGATTAATGAGAGATTGCTTATGTGTCATCTCAATAATTACTTTCTCAAAAATAAATACGACATGGCTAAATAAAAAAATGATATGCCAAATTTTTGTACGAGTTTCTATTTTAAATTTAAATTAATCACAACAAAATCTTTTATAAAATCTTTATTTAAGTAAATTTACAATATTTTATTATAATTTTCGTTTTTCAATTTAAAATTTAGTTCTAATTTTTTTGTCACAATAAATTTTGAGGACATATATGTTTTTATAATAAAAATTTACAAAGTTTTATTCTAAAGAATATTTTATTATGTTTTGTAACAAAATATTCACAAATTTATAAAACCCATGTATATACAATATTCCTTTGGGAGAAGCATATTACGCGATTGGAGCTTGAGGTTGATTCCGAAATTGTGGCTGGGTTTTTGAAGACATGGATAAAAGATTCACACTTGCTGTCTTTCCTGGTTCGTTTGTGCCATGGCTTTCTATCAAGGGACTGAATAGTCCAAATTTCTCACGTGTATAGGGTGGCTAATCGTCTTCCGGAGGATTAGTGAACTATGCGTTTTCATTATCGTTAGGTTTTCATATGTTTAACATTGAATTAGATGATGTTCATTCGATTGTGTTAGAGGATGAGTGTAACGTCCGCGAACCAAAATTGAGACTTTTGGGCAGTGCGTCGATCGATGCAGGGTGTGTGCGTCGATCGACACAGGTTGCAAATTGAACCGGCTTGTTCAGTTTTTGAGCGTCGATTTGCGATCTGGTATAAGGGAACCCTAGGGTTCGCCTATATAAATCAGGGGGCCATATTTCAGTCGCGTTTTTGGGAGAGAAAAGCTGAGTTTCAGAGTTCTGGAGAGAAGAGAAAGAAATTCTTGAGTGTTCTTGTTCCTTAAGGCTAAGAAAAGGCGTGATTGAGGTTTTGGAGGCAGTTATGTCCGGTTTTAGAGGAGGAGGGTAGCGGTCAGTAAGAACATAATTGGATTGGAGTGAAACTTCAAGGTTAAGTTCTCCGCTCTCTCATCTTGATATAGGAGAAAACGGTTTGTCAATCGGATGTGTATTCTAGGAGTTATAATTGTTTTACTGAGAGATGTTTGTGCAGTTTCGGATCTGCAATCAGTCCATTTCAAAGGAGGATTACCGTCGTCGAACCAGAAGGACTCAGAGGACGATCCGCATACTGTTGGATAACTCTCTTTGTCTAGTTTCCAGATCAGGTTTTCGATCCTGATTCTGAGATAATCTTCGTTCTCAGTGTGCTTTCGAAGTCAGCGTATCATTCCTATTTTTTGAAACCTTAATTCGGGTTAGGAGTTTTTTGGAGAAAGGATCGAGGTTTTGTTGGTTCGTGAGGAAGAGAAGATAGAGCAGAGGTTGTAGGTGTCAGAGAGGTCTCTATTCGTGGTTGTCCTTGTCTAGAATCGATCCAGAATTAAGATGAGTGCGTGACCATGGCTTATCTAGGTAATCGGAGTATACAAGATGCGTTTGATTGTGAATTGGAATGGATTGATGAATGATTATTGGTTGTTCGTGCTATGCGTTGTTGATTGATCGCTTGATATTATGTTATTTCTTTATGCATGTGTGTATAGCCAAGTAGATGGAATAACCGTCTCACTGAGTATTTGTGATAATACTCACGCAATCTCTTATAACCATGTAATGCAGGTAAAGAAAATATGTGATCGTGGAATCAAAGTTGTGAAGAAGAGATGATCTAGAGTCTCGTTTATTTGCTTTATGTGATTGTTTAAAACCGCTAGGTTGCTGGTTTTACGGAATTAAATTATTAAATTGGTTTTGAATTGGTGATGGTTTAATCGTTTGATTGGTTTGAGTTGACATCCGTTGGTTATGTTTGGTTGCTTGTTGAATTGGTTGCTAATTCGATGTAAAAAAAAAAGGGCGGGTGCACTTGATTGATTATGAGGATTTAGTTAATTGCTGTGTGTGAGTTTGGAGTCTTACAATGAAATTTCATGGTATGTGTTTGTTTGATATTTTCTGGCTTTCTAGTATGCTTAGTGTTCTGTTGTGGTAGTGCAAGAGAGATGGCTAGAGTAGCTAGAGATAGAGGCCGTGGTGGTCATGGAGGCCGTGGTGGTCGTGGAGGACATGGGCGCGGTCGGGGACTTGAGAGTGAGTTCGCCGCCGTGAGTGTGGCTCAGAATTCCGCGCAGGAGCAGGTGGCAGCTTCGCAGATATTTCAAGAGGGATCCGTGTGTGAGGACTGGTGGGATTGGTGTGGGTCCCGGTGTGGCCGGCTGTGCAGCGGGCCCATGTGCGAGTGCTGCCGCAGGTGTAGTACACGATCGAGATGATCGTGTGGTGGATCTACTACAGCTGATTTTGGAGCGGTTACCGGGAGGGGTGCCAGCTCAGGTTCAAGCTCCAGTAATGCCACCAGTGGCAGAGGTGCAACCGAGGGTTACGGTTACAGAGGAGCTCCCATCTTATCTTAGGATGATAGAGCAAATGTAGCGGATTGGCACGAGATTTTTCTTAGAAGGTGTCAAGCCTGAGGAGGCCGATGAGTGGCGGATGAGACTGGAGCGTAACTTTTGCTCTATCAGGTGTCCAGAGGGATACCGAGTGGACCTGGCAGTGCATTATCTGGATAGTGATGCGCATCTCTGGTGGAGAGGTGTGGTGGCCAAGAGGGTGATGGGAGGACTTTTTGGCTGAGTTTAATGCCAAGTTTATCCCGCAGGAGGCGGTGGATCGGTTAGAGCTGAGGATTCTGGAGCTGGCTTAGGGTGACTGGTCGGTTCAGAGTTTGACGCGGAGTTCAGTCGACTTCTGGTTTATGCAGGTAGAGGTTTGGAGGGCGAGCAGGCCCAAGTGAAGAGGTTCTTGAGGGGACTTCAACCGGATTTAAGGACTGACTGTAGAGTGAGTAGGTTCACCACGAGGGCACAGTTGGTTGAGATTGCTGCGGTGATTGAGGAGGATCAGAGGGAGCAAGTTGTGGTGGTTAGTTCGCCTATTCAGCCAAAGAGATCGCAACAGTAGGTAATTCCGAGCAAGGGCAGCAAGCCTGCGCAAGGACAGAAGAGGAAGTGGAAGGGCACTTCGGGACCGAGTCAGAGAGGTGAGGGTGGTCAAGGATGCTTCGGGTGTGGGAGCATGGATCACAAGCTGGCGAGCTGTCCTAGGAGGGATGAATCTCGGGATACTTGGGTGTGTTTTTACTGGAGAGAGCCGAGACACATCAAGCCAAAATGTCCCAAGTTGCAGCATATGGCAGTGGCGGCAGTGCAGCCGGTGTCGTAGATTGTTGCAGCAGCGCGGGTGTTCACTTCGATGGAGGCAGGTGGTTCAAGCACCAGGCCGATCACATGTAAATTTTAGAACTCGACTTGGTAAATTCTGGCGTTTATGAATTGTTGTAAATTCACAGGTAAATTTATGATCCGAATTGTAATAACATTTTTCCGTCTCGTTGTTCAATTATTCTTGAAATATTTTTTTGTTCAAAATTTCTAGGAGGTTGAGTAATTTTAATTTTCTATTGATCTGGAATTGTTATTTCATTCCAATTTAATTGTTTAGGTGTATATGTGGTTGTTGTGTATCTTTGCTATGAACTGCTAAGATTGTTGGTTCTCCTTTATCATCTTGTAATAAGCACCTTGGATTAAATTCAGAAGTTGATTGTTTAAAATAAATTCGATAAAGCAGTAAATATCCATGTCTTTCGTTTTGAAATTTAATTTCTGATAAGTGAACGTTTAGTACTAAAGTGTTGAGTATCGTTGGATCATGTAGGCTTACTTGATAATAAGGAGTGCAATTGAAATAAATTGCTTCGTTGCATAAATTGGATTGGACTGCTCCAAGAAGCGAATTCTCAATTTAATAAGGTTTTGTCTCTTAATAACATTAATATTGGAGAATCTATACCAGTTCTTGATAAAGGTTTAATTGCTATTTGGATAAGCCCAAAATGAAGATAATTGAATCCCTTTTGTTTATATTTATCTAGAGCGAGTGAAGATAATAGTTTAATTTCTTCAAATTCAATTTGAAGAGATAGAGTTTGCTCATGCTCTTTTATTGAATAGGCTATTGTAAAGTCAAAAATTTCGATTTGGTATATGTTTTCTGGATTAATATGAGGTAGATGATTATTTGTTATCTCTTGATTAAAAGAAGTTATTTTTGACACAATTTCTTTTGAATTAATTGTTGTCTCTGATATAGAAGTTGATACATGTTTTGGTCTAAAAAGTTTTCTAAACGAGGATGCCATGACTTAATCTAAAATTAAACTCATACTAAAGGGATACTAATCGATTCTATGTTGACACAACTGCGGTTTGCCAACAGACTTACTGCCTCCTTTAGATCTTGCAGCTTGGAACACCTACAGTATCAGTGGCTCTATAGAAGGGTAAGGATCTTTCTAGTAAGGTTTAGTTTTAGGTTGAGTTCACGAATATATTGTTTTGAAAAATATTTAAAAAAACTATGCAACTGATTGTATCGATTTATTAAAAATATTTAAAAAACTTTTATAAGATCGTTTGGCTCTAATACCATTAATTTTCCTATCTTCTCTTTTTTGTGTTTAGTTTTCATTGGATAGTGTCATGTCTTGCATCTTGTCTTTTTTTTTGTAATAATGTGATGAGTAAAAGTTGTCTTCATCTTTTTTGTTGTTTAGTTTTGATTGGTGCCGACGTTTTCGGATGGCTCCATCTTGTCTATCTGTAGGCACTATCTTGTTCGCATCTTTTCGTCTTCTAGAAAGTTTTTTGGTATTTTGTAAGTATATAAAGATATATTCTGTGTGTTATTTTGTTTATACAAACGGTATATACAATGTATTGTTTAATAAAAGAGTAGTAAAATAAAGTACTGTACAATACAAATTAAAGAGAAGATAGGAAAATAATAGAATTTTCCTCTTGTGTGAATAGTAATAAAAACAAATATATATATATATATATATATATATAACGCTTTATAATTAAAAAAATAAACAGTTTTTCAAAAAGAATTGTTCTTTCAGTATGTATTTTAATTCAACTGATTTTAAATCCACCGAGTATATAATTGAATGGAGTGGGTTTTAAGGATTTTCGAAAAGGTCCATTTGCTCAATAACCAAAAAAAAAATTAATAATCAACTAAGTAACAAAAATTGCTATATGTGGCCAAATAGTGACTATTAGATTTAGGGCATTTGATTATGATTTTAAATATTTTTTTTTTTATGGTTATTGATACCAGTTACCCTTTTCGAAAAGGACAAATGTTTTTTTTAATCTTAAGATGCATGATCCAAAAGTTTGATGCGTAGATATATTAAAATTATTTTCTGTACAACTCCCTTTCGATTTCTTATAAGCTAACTTAAACAATACAATAAACTATATCGTGGCTCAGCATCTATTTAAATTTTTGTCACTTTTTATTATTTTATTAGAAACTCAGTTTGAATCGTTTTCCAACAAAATTTAAAGTCTGGTAAAATATTAATATGAAAACATTTCTAATGTATTACACAATTTTGGTGAAAATGGTTGAGTTTTTTACTACTGTATTACATTATTTTTTATATCAAAACAAATATATTCTAATTATATTCATTTTTCGATTCTTTAAAATTTACGAATTAGCTCTATCTATTTTGTTTACTTTTAAAAAATTTATGAAAATAATTTAAATTTAACATTTATTATATAAAAAATACATTGCATCATATAAAATAACAAAACATATTCATTTTTTAATCATCATCAAACATATTGGAATATGGATTATGGTTAAGCTCAGTTAACATTTGGTTTAGTAAATACAAAATATTCCAAAGAGATATGCATAGTTGGAGATTGTATCTTCTTCTTAACAGAGGCGTCGTTGTACATTGTTATAGATATTCCTAGATTTGAGATTCTTGCTGGAGTACTAACTATATATGTACGCTTGATTGTTGATAATAAAGGGCATCGAATTCTCAGCTTCTATTACTCTTTTTATGGTATCAGAGCCTAAATTTTAAACTCGAAAAATCTCTAAAATTTTGATTGCAATGGCTGGTCAAGATGGAACGAACTCGAACACAACGAATGCTGGAACAACAACGAATGCGACTGTGGAGGTGAGAAGAACCATCTCACCATACGATCTGACTTCGACCGACAATCCGGGAGCGGGGATATCTCATCCTCTGTTGAAGGGAATCAACTATGACGAATGCGCTTGCAGAATGAAGATGACATTGACATCTCGCAAGAAGTTTGAGTTCCTTGATGGAACTATCGCGAAACCGAATGAAGGATCACCTGACTTGGAGGATTGGTGGACGATTCAAGCCCTTCTCGTGTCCTGGATCAAGATGACCATTGATCCAATGTTGTGATCGACTATTTCTCACAAAGACGTGGCACAAGATATGTGGGATCACCTGAAGAAACGTATTTCTGTGATGAATGATCCTCGAATTCAGAAGATCAAAGCTGAATTGGCGTGTTGCAAGCAGAGAGGACTTGCGATCTAGTCATACTATGGAAAATTGACTCGAATATGGGATAGTCTTGCAACCTATCGTCCTTTAAGGACTTGCAAATGTGGGTTGTGTACGTGTGATCTTGGTACAACTCAAGAGACTGATCGTGAAGAAGACAAGGTGCACCAGTTTCTGTTTGGACTTGACCATCAGTTTCATGCCGTTCGTTCAAGTCTTGTAGCACGTGTTCCTGTTCAGCCTTTGGAGGAGGTTTATAACATAGTGAGACAAGAAGAAGATCTTCGTGCAAGTGGAGAAGAAAGGCCAGAAATGACAGCTTTCGCTGTCCAAACAAGACCGAGATACCGAAGTGATGAAAAGGAGAAGGGAATTGTGTGTAAGCACTGTAATCGAAGTGGACATTCCTCGGACAGCTGCTACGCTGTGATTGGATATCCAGAATGGTGGGGAGACAGGCCAAAGAGCATAACACTACAAGGAAGAGGTCGTAGTGGGGCAAGCTCAAGTGGTGGTTCTAGTGGAGAAAGAAGTCGTAGACAAGTTACATATGCAAATCGTGTGTATGTTCCAAATGTTGAGAATGTAAATCATGAGCAAGTGAATCACGTGCTCACTGATCAAGATCGTGATGGGGTGAGTGGTTTAAGCGATCAACAATGGCGTGCTATAAAGAGCATTCTCAACGCTGGAAAAGAAAACACCATCGAAAAAGTCTCTGTTAAGTCTTCTGTTTCTTCTTGGATTATGGACACAGGTGCATCTCATCATTTGACAGGGAGATTTGATGCATTGTCAAATGTTAGAGATATGGCACCTGTGCTAATTATTATGGCTGATGGAAGAGAACAATTATCTCTTAAGGAAGGATCAATACGACTTGGTTCTAATATGGTTATGAAATCAGTGTATTAAGTGGAAGAGTTAAAGTCTGACTTGATTTATGTGGGACAGTTAATGGATGAGAACATATGTGTAGTTCAGATGAATGATCGATTTCTTGTGGTTCAGGACCGCAATTCGAGGATGGTGACCGGAGTGGGTAAAAGGGTTGGAGGAACGTTTCACTTTCGTAGTACGGAGATCGAAGCATTAGTCACAACAAGAGAGGATAAATCGCTTGAGCTATGGCACAATAGGATGGGTCATCCGTCTGCAAAAATTGTGGGATTGCTTCATGAACGGCTTACAGTTTGCTATTCATCACTTCACCAAGTGTATTCAACATTCGCTTCAGCCATATCACTTTTGGTGTGCCACTTTGCAAAAATGCCACAATGAGATGTCCATTTACAAAAATATCATTAATTATAGTTTTTTAAAGCCTAAATTTTAAAATTGGGAACCCTAAAAAATGTTATGACCTCTAACAAACCTTAAACCTTCAAAACTAAATCCTAATACAACATTGTTAACCCAAACATAAATAATATAATAAATAAAATTTTTGAAAAAATGGTATTTTTGCAAAGATTTTGAAAAGATGACATTTTTGAAAAGTTGCACTTTAAAAATGGTATTTCTCAAAATTTCCCACAAAATTCAATCATGCGGAAAAATTAAATATGACCAAAATATTAAGATCATTTGAAAGAAAAAAAATTGGCATACATGACAATTTTATAATTGATTAGATTGTGTCATTAATAAAATACTATATTTTTGTTCAGCGTCAAACGCGTGATTAGAATATTTAAAACAAAAATTTCATAATTTTTTTATAATACACGGAAAAAATTAGAAATAACAAAAATTAAATGGTTTATCTTCCGTATAGATAAATATATTTTATCTTATAAAGTTTAATTTGCATGACACTAAGATTAAATGTAAACATTTTTTATGTAAATTGAATACATTTTAGATTATCGGTTATTTCAAACTTATTTGAGTTCACTAAAACCAAAACAATTACAGTGTTTGTATGTATAAATCGTTTCAAATCAAAAATCAAAAATATAATAAAAAGTGAAAATGATGATCTTCAAAATTCAAGCATTAATTTTTTATTTGTAAAGTTGTCGTTTATAACAAAAATGCAACTTTGATAAGAATAATATAGATACAATTAAGCAATAAAAAAATTTGTATGGTGAATCACATATGGTATCTAAATAGACATTAACAAAAAAAATATAAAGTAATTGATATCGGTAAATAATTCATCGTTAAAACATTATGTTATATAATATTTTGAAATATTAACATGTTATATTTTAATTAAAATTAAATTTGTAACACATGTATTTGTGAGTTCATGTTAAAAAAATAATTTAAATATGTAAGAAATTCCAACATGGCATATAGACTTAATTAAAATATTTTAATTAGTTAATTTAATTGATGTTCCTTAAAATCATCATAAGTGACAAATAAGATTTTTTCACTAAATATCTTTTCAATTAATATATAGTGGATGAACGTATTTGTGGGTTCATAGTGTTTTTAGATTTTGAATCTCATATTGTTCCTGCGGTCCTGCCCAAATCAACATCCACATCCACATTTTTTTTGCTGGTTGAATAAAAAAAATACACTTTAAAAAGATTTATAATTTTCTTACAAAAATATTTTAGTGAATATTACTTAATATGCTTTTATTTTCAAAATTCTTTCAAAATATGTCATTGTGACAAAACTCTTTTACCAATTGTCATATTTTGTCATCTAATGAAGAGCAAGATAACATTTTTACCCATTCTTTTCTTCCACACATTTGCTTCCTCTCTTTCTAAAAAAACAGATCATTCTTCTTGTTTCTTTCTTTCTTGTTCTTCTCTCTTTTATGAAAATGGTGGATGGTGGTGGATTTTGATGAAAAACGATGGTGACGGCGGAAGAAAATGGAGACGATGGTCGACAGTGGACAAAATTGTGAACGGTGAACAAAAAAAGAGACGGCGAAAGTGACAATGGACGAAAAAGAGAACTGTGTCTTGTAGACGAAAACAGAGATAGTAACAAAAATGGTGGTCGACGGTGGACGAAAACGAAGACGGAGACGGTGGATAGAAAGGGTGGTCGACTGTAACGTCCGCGAACCAAAATTGGAATTTTTGGACAGAGCGTCGATCGACGCAGGGTGTGTGCATCGATCGACACAGGATGCGAATTGAACCAGTTGGTTCAGTTTTCTATCGTCGGTTTGCGGTCTGGTTTAAGGAAACCCTAAGGTTCGTCTATATAAGTCAGGGGGCCGTATTTCAGTCGTGTTTTTGGGAGAGAAAAGCTGAGTTTCAGAGTTCCAGAGAGAAGAGAAAGAAATTCTTGAGTGTTCTTGTTCCTTAAGGCTAAGAAAAGGCGTGATTGAGGCTTTGGAGGCAGTTATGTCCGATTTTAGAAGAGGAGGGTAGCGGTCAGTAAGAACATAATCGGATCGGAGTAAAACTTTCAGGTTAAGTTCTCCACTCTCTCATCTTGATGTAGGAGAAAACGGTTTGTCAATCGGATGTGTATTCTAGGAGTTATAATTGTTTTACTGAGAGAGGTTTGTGCTGTTTCGGATTTGCGATCAGTCCATTTCAAAGGAGGATTACCGTCGTTGAACCAGAAGAACTCAGAGGACGATCCGCATACTGTTGGATAGCTCTCTCTGTCTAGTTTCCAGATCATGTTTCCCATCCTAATTTTGAGATAATTTCTGTTCTCAGTGTGCTTTCGAAGTCAGTGTGTCGAGGTTTTCTAAAACCCTAATTTGGTTTATGAGGTTTTTGGAGAAAAATCGAGGTTTTGTTGGTTTGTGAGGAAGTGAAGATAGAGCAGGGGCTGTAGGTGTCAGAGAGGTCTCTTTTTGTGGCTGTCCTTGTCTAGAATCGATCCAGAATCAAAGTGAGTGCGTGACCATGGCTTATCTAGGTAATCGGAGTATTCAAAATGTGTTTGATTATGAATTGGAATGGATTGATTAATGATTACTGGTTATGTTCGTGTTATGCGTTGTTGATTGATCGCTTGGTATTGTGTTATTTATTTATGCCTGTGTGTATAGCCAAATAGATGAGATGACCGTCTCACTCAGTATTTGTGATAATACTCACACATCTCTTTTAACCTTGTGATGCAGGTGAAAAAAGATGTGGTCGTGGAATCAAGGCTGTGAAGAGGAGATGATCTAGAGTCTCGTTTATTTGCTTTATGTGATTGTTTAGACTCGCTAGGTTGCTGATTTTATGGAATTGAATTGTTAAATTGGTTTTGAATTGGTGATGGTTTGATGATTTAATCGTTTGATTGGTTTGAGTTGATTTTCGCTGGTTATGTTTAGTTGCTTGTTGAATTGCTAAGTGTTGAGAATTAGTATTTATGGGAATACTAATTCGATGTAAAAAAAATGGATCGGGTTGTTTCATCGACGGTGGACGAAAACAGAAGCTGTAAATGGTGATTGTAAATGGTAGACGAAAACAGAAATAGTGATAGAAACGGTGATCGATGGTAAACAGAGACGGTATGGACATATCCGGAGACTGTACACAAGACGGTGGTCGATGGTTAACGGTGGACGTTCATAGACGGTGGACGAGTGGTGGTGGTGGAAGACATAAACATACACCAATGTTATATACCAAAGACAAAACTATCTTTTCATTTGAATGAATACTCAATGCAATTTGTGACAATTTAAAAAAAAACATCAAAATAATTGCATTTTTTTATAAAAAAATTAAGGAAAATGGTAATTGAGATAATATTCCAAATTCTAATATAGTTTTCACTATTGCTCGTTAGTTAGTTATTTTTGGTGGATCCATATTTGGATCCGAAGACCCCCATGTGCATATTCTCAGAGTTGGAGCTCACGACTCTATCATGACGTCATCTCAGCCGTCATGGAAGTGATGTCATCGATGATGGTGTAGAATAACGTAGGCATCTTAAGCCGTATTTACATCAAAAGATAAAATATGAAATACAATATTTTCGCATATCAATGGCAAATGCTGCATTTATAAACATTACTAACAAAATACTTGTCAAACTAAAAAAAAATCTAAAAAAAAATACGATGACAAAGTAGTTAACTACTATTAGACCTCTTCAAGTTTTTGACAATAAGAAATTTGATTAACCACCACTTAGAACTCTTCAAAATTCCTTTGTTTCACAAATTATTATGACAAGTGACAACTGATTAACAAACCCCTATACTCCAATATTAGCGTTTAAAATTAAGCACAAGCTGAGGAAAAAATAAATAAACTACAAGCTGTCAAAGAAAGACTATTGGGAGGATGATTCTTTTGAAACTTAAAAAAATTAAAATTGAATTTTTATTAAATAATTATAACGAGAAGCAGATTAATTGCGAATCTTACAATAGAAAATGAAATGTGGGGCAGGCTAGCTAGGCTGTAGATGGCTTTTCAAGTGGCGTTTTAATGACTTCGTTTTATTTTATTTGTTTATTATTCTTTTCAAACATTTGTCAAAATGCTGAAAAATTTATGAAAAAGATTGTGAATAGTTTATAAGTAATTGAAATAATAATATGAACGAGGAGAGATAGAATGGAAACAGCTTGCCGAAAAAAAAAAAAAAGATAGAATGGAAACCGGAAAGTAAAGATATAGGCACTAAATGGTAACATAATTCTGCAAATTCTCTAGATTCAGCAAATTTTGCAAATTCTCCAGTTACCATTTAAGTTGACATATTATTCAGCAAATTCTCCAATTCAACAAATTCTACAATTCAGCAGAAATTCAGCAAATTTTATAATTCAGCAGGAATTCAGCAGAAATTATGTGATTACCATTTCCACACACAAGTTTTAAAATTTTAAGATTTAGACTCTAAAAATTATAATTAGTGACATTTTTGAAAATAAACAATCCATAGTGATATTTTTGCAAATGTAACTAAAAGTGTTATTTTTGCAATTGTCTCCTAGATATATATGTAGTGTGATTAAATCTTACTAAATTTGTTTGATAATTCTAAAATAATATTGTAATATTTTAAAAATTAGGTTTACTAAAAAATAATTCAATCAATAGCAAAATATTATATCGTAAATTATGTATGTAAATTTGTTTTATCAATCTATTAATTTATTTAAGGGGCAATTGCAAAATGTTTAAGAGGCAATTGCAAAATGTTTGTGATTTTAATTCCTTTTATAGTAAGATATTTGTTTTTTAAAATATCATCCAAAATTTTTGTAAATAATTTTTACAAATTGGTTTTTTTTGTTTTTTTTAATTATTATTTTTGGATCTGGATCCGAGCCAGCCCTAATTACAAGATATATATTTCAAAATATAATATGTTTTGGAGGTTTTTTTAAAATGTAAGATGTTTTGACACTACTAGGTACTTTTTAACTTTATTAAATATTTAATGAACACTAGTATTTTGCAATCTTTTTTGTGATTGGTCAATAATAATTAACCATTTAAGTTTGAAAAAAGAAATTACTTTTTTAAAATTAATTACTTTTTCAAAATTAATTACTTTTTTTTGAAAAATTCAGCAAATTCTGCTGTTATCATTTAAGTTTGATATTATTCAGCAAATTCTGCAAGAAATTAACAGTAATTCAGTAAATTCAGCAATTCAACAGTAATTCAACAAAAATTCTACGATTACCATTTAAACTTATAATCAAATAAACAGAAAAGCTAGAGTTCTCTAACTTTTTATCCTCGCCAAAAGCCAAGAGAAGAAAACAAAACATTAAGCAGTAATATGAACAAGAAAATACTTATTCATACACTATTGACCATGATTATAGAATACATGATTATAGAATATACATAAACTATATATATGTGTCAATTTATACATTAACTCATATAATTCGGTTAAAACATACATTGACAAGTCAACAATTATTAAATCAGATGTCACGTTACTGAATCATCAATAATTAGCTGACGTGAGAATCATCAACCACATCACTAAAATATTTTTATTCATAAAAAAATAAAAAATTATATTTAATTTAAAAATAGTTTTAATCATAACAAAATAGAAATACAATAATTTATTTTATATGTAATTATTTTTTTCTTGATTTAAATAGAAACTTAATTTGTTTAAAAGTATTCTATGTGTATCGGATTCATGATATACGTGTACTAAAAAAAAATGCTAAAATCACTCGAAATACTGTCCGAAGAGTTTTGTCCCTCAAATCATCTGAGATTCGAGAAAGAGTTGAAAAGGAACGTAAATTTAACCTTTTGTAAAAGAAAATATATTTTTGAAATTTTTACCTCTCAAAGTATTTGTATAGTTTCTTAATTGCAAGTTAGTGATAAGACACGATATGTACAATTTTCACTTTTAGCATTCTCGTTCTCTTTTAATCTTGACATTTTTTCTGGTGCATGTAAAAACAATATTATTTTCTTTTCATACGATGTAAAAAAAATAGGATTGAAAAATAACGAGAATATTAAAAATTATATACTATTTTTTAACTACTATTACATGCACCAGAAAGAAAATGATATGTGTTTTACATGCACTAGAAAATAATATGGTTTTCACATGCACAAAAAAAACCCATATGATTACATATTAAATAAATTAATTGTAATCTCTATTTTGTTACGATTAAAACTATTTTAAAAATTAAATATAATTTTTATTTTTTTTATAACTAAAAATATTTTGATGATGTAGTTGATGATTCAAATGTCACGTGTGCTGGTTATTGATGATTTGGTGACGTGGCAGCTGACTCAACATTTGTTGACTTGTCAATATATGTTTTAGTCGAATTATATGAGTTGGTGTATGAATTGACACATATATATAGTTTATGTATGTTCTGTAATCATGGTTGATAGTTGGTATAGAATAAACAGTTTTTCTTTTTATGAACAGTCTCCAATGTAAGAGAATACACAATTACAAAAAAAAAAAATTCTATTGATAAACATGTTTAAATAAAGCGATTAGAGTTTTTTTTAGCATGAAAGAAAAAAAAATTGAAATAAATAATAAAAAATGATAATGAGAAAAATTTATCTATGAACCAATAAAAAACATAAGTATCAACAAAACAAAAGAAAAGAAGTAAAGAACTATATATTTTTTACTTTACTACTAACCATTACTCATTAGTCATTCTCATTACTATCATTTTAAACTTTTAACCAGTCCATCTTTTCATTTCACGACTACTTTTTACCGTTTTCAAATTTTTTTTTTAAACTATACCGTTTTCAACATAACAGATATCCAAAAAAATATAGTATTTATGATTCGATTTGTTTTGGTTGGATATCTAATTTTTTTATTTGTTTTGTTTCAAAAAAATTCGGATATTCCAAATTACGGATATTCACGGATATTTGTTTTAAAAAAAAAATCACTAAAACACCATATTCTTTTTAAAAATATATTTTAATATAATATTTAAACTAACCAATGAATAAATATATGAAATTATCTAATTTTATTAGATATAATTAAAGAAAAATGAAAAAAGTGGAAGATTAAAATGGTAAAAAAATAAAACATATATTTTTTATTTAAGAAAAAAGAAGTAAATTATATTTCAACTAAAAAAGCTAGCATGTACTTCTTTTTGCTATAAATATTTTTGCCAAATATATTTAAAAATCTGAAAAAGTAAATATACGTTATAAATCTACCATATTATATATATATAAATAATATATAGATCGGAGCAGATATTTAGATTTTTAAACTTAATATTTATGATTTATTTCGTTTTAAACGGATACTAAATTTTACTATTTGCTTCGGTTTGATTTATAACTGATATCCGATTTTTTTGGATCGAATCAAAGTGAATACCGAATCGGAGCAAATCCAACGGATAATTTGCCCAGCTCTTGTTTTCAAAGTTAAAAAGAAACCTTTTATTAAAAAAACAATGATTATCAATCGAACCAAAAAAGAATCCAAGCCAAAAATCGATCATTCGTGTGAATGTGAATCACTTGTGGACACAGATATTCGTGTAATTTGGTACATTGAGAGAAATTATGACACGTATCAAAACCAAGAAAACATTGTCTTTTCATTCTATCCATAAGAATGGGCACGATCGTATATGGAAGTAGTCATAGTTATGACTTGTGAGTCAATCTTGATAAGTACTCTAGAGTCGTTTACCGTGTCAAACACTTCCAATCAATGGAACGTTCCGACATCAAATGCAATTATTTTCGTAATTTAGTTTAATTTGCACCTTCGTACATCCATAGATATGTAGTCTAATAATTTTTTATTAGTGTTATAAAAAATATAGTAAAATGTATGTTATTTGGTTTACGCTTGGGATTCGGATTGGGCATAATTTGAGGGATCGTATGGGAGAATTTTGAAAAGATGTATACATTGATGATTGATCATAATCCTATGCTAATGGTTTGTTCCTCTTGTTGGTATATTTTTCTCCCAAATGAACACAAATCATCACTATGTATCTATTCTATTTTTAAATGTTAGTTTGCATATCAACCAACTCCAAAAACTAATTCTAACATAACATAGTTAATCCAAAAATAAATAATATTTTGAATAAATGATATATTAATAGTGACATTTTTGAAATTTTTTTAAAATGATGACTTTTTTGAAAAATAACATTTCAAAACTGGTATTTTTAAAAAATTATCAATAAAGTTAGAAAATGTTGCCCGGATATCACAAATCGTCGTAAAAAACAAAAAGAAAAAATTCAAAAAAAAATGTTAGAAGATGCATGAATATTCGGTGAGTGGTAGTATTATATGAAATCCTTTGTTTTTTTCTGGATCGTACGTGATTCATGTGTTGCTTAACCTTTTCTTTTTGTCATTTGACGTGCTATTAAAGTTTTTCTTATCGATTTTAATATATTATATCTTGGTATAGCCGTATATTGATTATACACCTAAAGATCACCAAATTGTGCTACTTTGTAAAGAATAGGTTTTTTTTTAAGTCAAAATTCGAATTTTTATCATCTGACTAATTTTCTCAGAATAAATGTAGTTATTGATTAGTTCACTCACCAGATTTCTTAATGGATCTAAAGTATGACACTACTTCGACTGACTAAATGAAAAAAGTTAGATAATTTTGCATTTGAGATAAATTGAACTTTGATCTAAATCTACAGAATAACTCATCTGCAAGTAAAAAGTACTAATCCACCACTACTTGGTTACACTGTAAAAAATAATAGTTATTATCAAATAAGGTGTATTCTTTCATATGACTAGAATTAATTATTCATTTGTAACGTGGAATTGATCATTAATTTCGGTTCGAATCTTAATTATCCATATCTAATGTATTTATTTTCTGTTATATAATTTATACAGCAATTGATGAAACATGGTGTATATTTTAGTGATTTATAATAATATGTCGTTGTTGATACATAATGCATATTATTAACACAAATCTATAGAAATAATTTGATAAATGACGACAATAAATATTTTTAAATGGTGAATTGTTAAGTTGTTATTAGCAAGAATAAAAATGTGTCAAAAAGTTTGGACATAAAACTCTATCTGTGATTGTATTAATTAATTATACGGTTACAAATATTTTACACGTCCACTGGTCACTGTTTCCAGTTTTTTTTTATGGAAAAATGGAATCAAATTCCGGATCTCAAAAATCTTGCAGATCAGCAGATACGACAACGTCATTTGTGCTAATGAAAATGTTCATGTCATAGATGGTTAAAACAATCAGGTGACATGTTATTGCATAATCTCAATATACTATGCATAATCTGAAGATAAATAAATATCTCAATTTACTATAGAAATTGAAATCTTTTATAAAATATGTCTAAAAATAACTTCCATTAAAGAAATAAATTATGCATCCAAGAATATTTAATTTAGAAGAACAAAAGCGTCAGAGACGTGGATTAACCCATTTTGTTTCATATGGCGAATTTCACATTTATTATTCAAAAATATCATCTTTTTATTGCCATTAGTGAAAATACTCGAAATTTAAAACTTACAAGTTCTATACTAGATGTCGACGAAAAAATATGTAATAATTCTCACACATAAAATGGTGTCTGTATTAGTCTTTTTCCATTCCAAGTTCACTCTCTTTGCGACACATGAGGAAAACAATTTCCTCTCTTCTTAGTAAGGGGATATAAGTTACAATCATTACAACTGTTTTTGTTAATGTAAAAAAAAAAAAATTCACTAAACTAAGCAAAACTGCCCTGTGTAACAAATACAGCTATTAAATTTAGGATAATCCTTTAACAAATACAACTATGTAACAAATACAGCTACCAAAGGAAATTAGTTTCTTTGTGCTCAAACCCCATTTGGGACAGAGAATTATTCTTTAAATCGAAATTTCTAAAGACTGTATTCGGATACCGAAAAGATTATAAGCCAAATGTTCGAAATTCTCGTGGTTTATAAAAAAAAAAAAAATTAGGATAATTGATTAACTTTTTAGTTATAATTCCTTTTTTTTTTTTTTGTTATACAACACAATTTCCCAATTATTACTTTTAGTTATTTAGAAGTTTCAGACTTTTAAGAATTTAAGCTGAAGACAAAAAAATGTTGAACTAGTCAAATATCCATTGCTTACTCGAATTCGGGACTTTAAAACTTTCTCTTCTTGGATGCTCAACTAGTTGAGCTACAAACGTCGAATCAAAATAATACATTAATTTAGTTTAAATGGGATCACTGATATAATAATCTCAATTGGTACGCTAACAATTATAACAATTCACAATTATCAAGTTCAATTATTCTATTTACGCATTTTAGAAAATAATAATATGTGTTTAGATGACTACATGTTAATGACTGCATGTTGATGGATAGCGCAAAATCATATAATTTTACTTATATTTTTTCCACCAATTCATTTTTTTCAAATGAATCTTCAAGTGATTTTTAAAAAAGAAAGTGCGTGGGATCTTGTAGATATTAATAACAAAAAAATGTGTGGTACTTTCAAATTATGAAATTGGAGTAAACGTGGGGTTGGGGTTGAAGAAAAGTAGAGCATGTCAATCAGGGCCGTGCTTAACAGGTAATAAAAAAAGGCTTTTGCCTTAGGCCCCCGGAATATAAAAAAAATTTAAGGCCTCTTATTTTCAAAAGTGTGTAGTATCATAGTGGCCTTTGTAAACATACTACAACCTCATAAACCTGGGTTCGATCTCTTTTTGAGATTTAAGGAGCCATTTTTTTGGAATTTTGTTTTTTTTAAGTCTAAAAAAAATATATTGGAGTTAAAGAAGAAGATCGATTGTTTCCTAAAACCCATATCCTAAACCTAAAAAACTTCATAAAGACATAGATTCTAAATTATGGTAATCTATAAACAATACAAATCAAAATCCCAATTACTTTTCAATTTTAATCCTAATAGTCCATCTTCTTCCTCGTACACCACGGCACCACCATCACTCTCCGAAGATATTTCTTCTTCTTCTAGTAAATTTCAAATCTTTTTTTAACTTTTCAATTATCTTTTTCTATTTTGTGATTTTTTGTTTTTGAGTGCCATTCAAGAATATAATCGACACATGTCTGTTGTTTCTTTTTGACTTTTCAATTTTTCTGTTCAATCCGAACACATGTCTATGTCTGTTGTTTAATCGAATATAATAGATTTGATTAATTGTTTTGATAGTGTTGTTTTTTTTTTAATATATTAGATTTAGAATTATGCCTCCAAAATCGTATCTGTCTAGAAGCAGGAAACGACAAAAAAGAAGAAGAAAAAGATGCATACTTGAGATCAATAGCAGGTTCTATGGACAAATTTGTTAAAAAACCTGAAAGTTCTACTGAATTTGTTAGAACTAACAATGAGGTTGAAGATCAGATAGAGAATGAGAATGAAGTTGATGAGCAGTCGGAGAATGAGAATGAACAAGATGATGAGAATCTTAACAAAAAAGATGATGAAAATATTAACAGAGAAAATTCTGAAGAGGAGAATGAGAATGAGCAGTAGGATATGAATACGGATGAGAAAAATCCTGAACCTAAAGAGCATCATAGAATTCTAGATATTTATGATCCTGGAAATTGGAGCAAAGTCGATTCTGGGTTAAGACTTATTATGGTTGAAAAAGGTCCTACTGCAAGACAACCAATTGATTTTATTTTTCGAAAAGATAAAATTACCGGCCGACATTTTTCTCATTCATACTATATTAGAGTTTTGAGTAATGGAGAGAAGCAAGACAGACGTTGGTTAGTTTACTCAAAAACGTTAGATAAGCTCTTTTGTTTTTGTTGTAAATTATTCACTCGAGGCAAAACTACTAGTCACTTGGCATCTAAAGGATTTTGTGATTGGAAAAATATTTTGGATGGTATTCAGAGGCACGAGATTAGTCATGAGCATATTAGATGCATGCGCGAGTGGATGGAACTTGAACTGAGACTACGGAAAAATGAAACGATTGATAAACATGTGCAACAAGGACTCAACAAAGAGAGGAATCATTGGAAAGATGTGATGCTTAGAATTTTTTCGTTGGTAAAGACTCTTGCTAAACAAAATTTAGCATTTCGTGGAAGTAACGAAAACTAAAAGCCAATGGTAATGGAAACTTTTTAAGTTTTATTGATATGATGGCTGAGTGGGATCCACTAATGAGAGAACATGTTAGACGGTTTGAAGATGGCGAATCTCGTTATCACTATCTCAGTAATAGAATTCAGAATGAGTTGATAGCAAGTATAGCTAATGAGATCAAGAGTATGATCATAAAAAAGATTCGAAGTGCAAAATATTTTTCTGTCATTGTTGATTGTACTCCGGATACTAGTCATCATGAACAAATGACTCTTATCCTTCGATGTGTCGATGTTTCAACAACTTCAGCTAAGATAGAAGAATTTTTTCTCACATTCTTGATAGTTGATGACACATCTGGAGAAGGGCTTTTTTGCGAGGTTCAAAATGTATTGGTTGCTCTGGATTTAAACATTGATGATGTGAGGGGACAAGGATATGATAATGGGTCCAATATGAAGGGAAAACATAAAGGAGTGCAAAAGAGATTCCTTGATGTTAATCCACGTGCATTTTATACCCCGTGTGGTTGTCACAGTCTTAATCTTGCTCTATGTGATATGGCAACCACTTCTGAAAAAAGCCATTTCATTTTTTGGAATCATCCAGCGTATTTATTGTGTGTTTTCACCTTCAACTAAGCGATGGAAAATATTGGAAGAGATGGTGGGAGGTTTGACAGTTAAATCTTTATCGCAGACTCGGTGGGAGAGTCATGTTGAATGCGTCAAGGCAATAAGGTTTCGAGCTCCAAAAGTGAGAGATGCTTTAATTTATATAGCAGAAAATACTGATGATCCTAAAGCACAAAGTGATGCTGAGTGTCTTGCGACAAGTGAAACACATGGGATTGGGAACTATGAATTCTTGTTGTCTATGGTGATTTGGTACAAACTTCTATTTGTTGTTAATACCGTAAGCAAAAGTTTGCAGTCACAAGACATGGATATTGAAGTTGCAGTTTCTCAGTTGAAAGGACTTGTTGCTTTTTTCAAAAGTTACAGAGATACAGGTTTTGAAAGTGCGAAATCAGATGTTAAAGAAATAGCAGAATCTATGGAGATTGAAGCCATATTTCCCGAAAAGAAAAAACGTGCCATCAAAAGAGAAAGGTTTTTTGACGAGGAATCAAAGGTTGTTGAAGATACAACGAATTTATCTCCAGAAGAGAGCTTTAGAATTTTTTATTTCCTCCAAGTTATGGATCAGGCTCTCTATTCTCTTGAGACTAGATTTGAGCAATTTCATAGGTATGAACAAACATTCGGTTTCCTTTTTTACTTGAAGAAATTGAAGTCAGCAAGTGAAGCTAGTTTGAAGGCATCTTGTACAAATCTTGAAGCCTCTTTAAGACATGGAAATCATTCTGATGTTATTGGGGCTGATTTATTTTTCGAACTAACGGTTCTAAAAGAAGCTTTGCCAAAAGACTGTAAGAGACCCGTCGAAGTGTTGAATTTTTTTAGAGGAATGGAAGCTTGTTATCCAAACTCATGGATTGCTTATCGAATATTGCTGACGATTCCAGTTTCGGTTGCCTCTGCTGAAAGAAGCTTTTCAAAGTTAAAGTTGATCAAGTCTTATCTACGATCAACTATGTCACAAGAAAGACTAAATGGTTTAGCTATCATATCCATAGATTATGAGAGTTTGGTGAAAGAGTTTATTGAAAAAGAAGGAAGAAAAATTATGTCTTAAACTTTTTAGATTATTGTTTATCGTTTTGTTTTGAATACTTAAAATCATTTTCTTAAATATCTATTAAAAGGGCCCCTGTTTTTTTAGTTCGCCTTGAGCCCATACGAACCTACGCACGGCACTGATGTCAATGTCTACGGATTCTCCATGCCCCTTGGCTCTAAATATGAACCAACCATTGTTTCTTATCCTCTTTATAATGAATAGGGTAAATAAATAAAAACTCTCTGTATTTGCGGTATTGAATAAATAACTCTCATCAAGCTACAAAACCGGTATTACAAAAGTGAGTCGGTTGGAAAAAAGAGATAGAGAATATTGAAAATTGATGAACCAGTCTATGCCGGGCCGGTTGGATATTTTTGAGCTATAAAACAAATTATTAAAATGGTTAATTAACTAAATATTATTTTTATGAGAGATAATTAGGTAACTAACATGTAAAAAAATAAAATTAGGTTAGTAGTAGAGAGAATGAATTATATGACAAATTGCCCCTATATGTAATTAAGGTAAGTATATAAAAAGATGAAAATATTAAATATTTTAACAGTTAACTATTTAAAACCATAGTTGACTATTTTCAAAACTACATATTATATTGATCTAAGAAAATAGTTAATTATCTCACACTATTTTGTTGCTATCTAAAACATAGTTAACTATTTTTCAGAAAATAGTTACCAATTTAAAAACATAATTAACTATATAAAAATATTGTTATAATAGTTATTTATTTAGACAAATATAGTTAACTATATTCAGAACGTAGTTGCCTATTATAGTTTGCATGATAAAAAAAATAACGTACATAGTTAACTATTATTAGAAACATAATAACCTATTAATATATGTAACAGTGAATACAAAGAAAGAGGAGGAGAAGACGCAGAGGAGAAAAAGGAGGAAAAGGAGGAAAAGAAGACGAAGAGGATAAAAAGAAAAGGACTAAAAAGAAGAAGAAGAAGACGAAGAGGAGAAGAAGAGGATTAAAAGGAAGAATAAGAAGAAGAAGGATGTGAACGGAATAGAAGTAGGAGGATGTGAACGGAAGAAGAAGTATGAGGATGTGGAGAAAAAGAAGAATAATGTGAAAGAAAGAAAGAGAAGAAGAAAAAGAAAAAGAACGAGGATGTGAAGAAGAAGAACGATGTTAACGGCGGCCAAGGATTTAACATATTAAGGTTAGAAATTTTTTTGTTTTGTTTTATATTATTTTAATGTAAAAATTCTGAAATTTCAAAAGGGTAAAAACATGATTTTAAATGTGTCAAATGCTAGTTACTATATTTTTTTTATACAATGTTAGATAATTTATTATAGGTGGAAAGATTAATATACAACTTAATTTCATTTATTAAAATGGGGTGGTCGTCAAATTTTTTTCTGTTTTAGTTTAATATGTTTTCACCTTCATGTAGACTTATTTTAGAGGGAGAAAAATAAATATGTAATTTTAGTTAAATTTATATTGAACACAAAGAGTATAATGTTATTATGTTCTATTTATGTATATTATTATATTTTGCCACCATGTTCAAATATACATATTCAAAACAGAAATTTCATACAAACAAGTTTAGAAGATAAAGAAAGCTTCGAAAAATATTCACAAATGTATGGACCGAATAAACACTAGATAACATACGATAATATTCACAAATGTATGGACCAAATAACTTTCCACAATTTTTTCTCTTTGAAGTTAATTAGAGTACATTCCTCAAGGTAAGCTTTGAGCCATACTCGCGTAGATGTCGTAACGATTATAAATCGATTGATAATGTTCTTTTTCCAAGAGATTGAAGATTGGCCAAGTTATATGAATGTTTTTAGTTAAAAAACGTCGTGTCAACACATGCATGATGAACATTGTTTTTAAACTCATTTTTCCGTAGATAAATGGTTTGCCAACTATGTCTTGTTTTGTATGAATATATACATCCTTTTTTACATGGCTAATTAAAGCTTATCGACGCATTGGAGTAAACCTAAAATCAGTCTCTTCAGATATGGACTCCAAAAACAGGCCCACTATCTACAGAAATAAGCCCCAAACACGCGTACACGAAATAGGCCCACTATCTATAGAGACAAGGCCCAATACGTCAAAGTCTACATGCCGTCTCCCTTGATTTTTTCTCCCTACTCTCCATTAATACTTTCTTTCTCTGTCGCTTTTCTTCGTGAAGCCAAATTCCGATTCAGATAAGCCGATTTCACATTTCCCGGTAGAGGAAAAATGGATAACTCAGCTCCGGATTCTCTGTCCAGATCAGAAACCGCCGTTACCTACGACTCTCCTTATCCACTCTACGCGATGGCTTTCTCTTCTACACGCGCCGGTACTCCCTCCAACCACAGAATCGCCGTCGGAAGCTTCCTTGAGGATTACAACAACCGCATCGACATTCTCACCTTCGATTCCGATTCCATGACCGTCAAGTCTCTCCCGAATCTCTCCTTCGAACATCCTTATCCTCCCACAAAGCTAATGTTCAGCCCTCCTTCCCTCCGTCGTCCTTCCTCCGGAGATCTCCTCGCGTCTTCCGGCGATTTCCTCCGTTTATGGGAGATTAACGAAGATTCCTCCACCGTCGAGCCCGTCGCCGTCCTCAACAACAGTAAGACGAGCGAGTTCTGTGCGCCGTTGACCTCCTTCGACTGGAACGATGTTGAGCCGAAACGACTCGGAACCTGTAGCATCGACACGACCTGCACGATTTGGGATATCGAGAAGTCCGTTGTGGAAACGCAGCTCATAGCGCACGATAAAGAGGTTCATGACATTGCCTGGGGAGAAGCTAGGGTTTTCGCTTCGGTCTCCGCCGATGGATCCGTCAGAATCTTCGATCTACGTGATAAGGAACATTCAAACATCATCTACGAGTCTCCTCAGCCCGATACGCCTCTCTTAAGACTCGCTTGGAACAAACAAGACCTAAGATACATGGCTACGATTCTGATGGATTCCAATAAGGTTGTGATTCTCGATATTCGATCGCCGACAATGCCTGTTGCGGAGCTCGAAAGGCACCAGGCTAGTGTCAATGCCATAGCTTGGGCTCCACAGAGCTGCAAACACATCTGCTCTGGTGGTGATGACACTCAGGCTCTCATTTGGGAGCTTCCGACTGTAGCTGGACCTAACGGGATTGATCCGATGTCGGTTTACTCGGCTGGCTCGGAGATAAACCAGTTGCAGTGGTCTTCTTCACAGCCTGATTGGATTGGCATTGCTTTCTCTAACAAAATGCAGCTCCTTAGAGTTTGAGGTTAGAGATTTTTTTGTTTGCATAATTGACTGTTTTGCTACATAGTTATGTAATCGATGATTAGCACCTGCTTAGGCCTAAAGAACACTTGAGGAAGCATTGATTATTGGTTTTAGGTCTATTTGTAATTTGCATTCATCAATTTTACAGATAGTCTTCTTATAGCTTAACTTGGTTTGAGGGATTCTTGACATGAATCTTGTTTTAGGTGTAGTGTAGTTTCTCATAAACCCTATTCAGTATCTTTGATGAAACTAGTTTTATTATTATGTGTCTATAAATCACAAGCTTGAGGTGCAAAACTTTTATGTCTAACAGATCTTGTTAGATATCTTAGACATAAATAAGCACTTACCTGAAACAAGCTCTTAGATATCTTGTTAGATCTTGTTAGATAGTTTAGTATAGTCATAAATAAGCTCTTACCTAAAAATTCATGTTCGATATGATGAATTAGTTGTACGTTACTCGGGTTCTAGGTTAAATGCTCCACACTCGTAATTCTTCACTGATGCCTGATGGGATGTACAAAGGGGCTTTCTCTGTAGAGAACTGGGAATTTGGAAGTGTTTTGGTGCATATTTTATACGAATCATGAGTTACGTAACAAATACAAATACCAGTTAGGGTAAATAAGGATCTGAGAATTGCTTCTGGACTACTCTGCTGTATATACCATAATTTTGGGAACCACAACAGATGAAATGGTGGTACAGACATTTTTGTACTAGTGCTTGAGGTTTTTGTAACTCATAGAGAGAATTTAGATTGCACAATAACATTTGCGTTTGTAGATGACCAAATAACATTTCCTTCTTATAATTACTATGCATTTCAATTGATGTCAGATGGAGATGTGAAGTGATCAAAATCAGATTAAGCAATAGACCGTAGAATCATCGTCAGTTGCTAAAGATAGTGTATTTGGCCTCGCTTCGTAATGCCTCTGTAGTCTCGTATCTATCTGATTGTAACTAAAACTGAATTCATTTGATGAACCCAATTGTTACTATTTATCAATGTTATGTATAAAAACCCAAACCAGAATATACTGCGGTTTATGGTGCTTAGATTTTGTAGTTATACGATAGTTTCGTCGACCTGAACATGCCAATTCTGAAAAATTTGAGAGCAAGAAAAAAAGAAGAGCAGTGTCCTAAGACATACTTTAACCTTCAGTTAAAACCATAACCAATAAAATGAACCTCTTTGATATATCTTGACATTTCTTCTCATAAAGATATGAAGACAAAAAAGAAAAAGAAAAAAAGAGAGGTAAAAGAAGCAGAGAAGTCGTCGTTCTTTATACAAGAAGTTAATAAGAGAATACGAGAAGATCAAAAATAAAACCAAACAAAAGAATCTCTTCTTTATACAAGAAGTCAAGATGAGAGTACAAGATGGTAAAAAGAAAAAAAAATTCTCTTCAAACCAAATTCATATCCAGAAGAACATACAAAACATAAAAATCTCATTAAAGCGATTTCAATTGAAACCTAATCTTTATATTTATCTTTTGCAACCAATGTTCTTAAACTTCCAACTTCAGTGAGATCATTGACGATATCTTAGAATGTGAGGCTTTCATGGATTTTCCAACAAATATTGCAGATGTTGGCGAGGAGATGTTGGACATTGAAGCATATACAATATAACATCTAGTTAGTTATCTTGATTTGTTTCATACTTCAGAACAAGAACAAGTGGTTGCATGCAGCAATCGTACGATAATTTTGAATAACACAACACCAAACGAGACGATGTTTTACAAGATTTCGCTAATTACTATTTATAATTTTTTTAATCCATTTTAGTAATTTATATAGTGTTATTTATGTTTTCTTTTAAAAAATAGCAGAAATTATAAAAAAGAAAAATTTCAATTTTTTTGTGGAAAAAATGCATACTCATCTCTCTCTGTTTTCATTAAAATAGAAAATTTGGCTTACCATTAAAAGAAATTATGGATAATTCAAAATGTAAATTGTTCACATTTGTCAAAAAAAATTATTTAAGTCATACATCAGATTAATGATTTCACAAAATCCTAACCCCTTAGTATTGTCTCCTCCAATGAGTTTTGCCTAGTGTTTCTTCGGACTCAATCCATGCTTTTACTTTCTCTTGGCATATTTTAATCATCGTCTATTTTCTCTATCTATGATTGTGGATTTTAACATTTTTTAGAACTTTTTTGTTAGTTTTAGGATCCCTCATGATTTTTTTTAGTGTCAAGATCCCACATCGAAGACACTTCTATAAATCTACGTTAGTTTTTTGGTTACTATATGATTTTGAATTGAAAACCTATAAATCTTAACATGATATTAGAGTTATTATCAGGTTTGTTGATTCGAGGCTTATTGGTTCCAGAATGAACCGATACAAGTCAATCATTTTTCTTTTAAAGTCTATTTGGTGTTAGGATTCCATTAAAAATCATTCAGTCTTATTTTACGATGAGATTTAGATTTTAAAATCAATTGATATATATCCAATAAACTCATAATTCGTATTTTTTAATGCATCACACAATTCATATATACAATATTATGTGAAAAAAATGAATATAAAGACGACGCGTAGTTGGAGTCAGAATTGCAATTGTAGTTTTCGTGTAATCCAAACGGCGCACTGTTTTAAATTCACAGCGAAGAACCAAAAAAAAAAAAAAAATTAGTCAACATTTTGCAACTTCGTCGTCTCCGATGCTCAGCTCCGTCATCGACGACAAGCCCGTCACCTCCACTTGGCTTGACCGTCTCCGTCTAAGCAGAGGTCTCTCCACCACCGAAGATGATGATGCTTCAGGTAATCCTCTTAGCCTCGATGACTTCCTCCGCCGCAATCACCATACCGAAGTCACCGGAGATCCCGCCACTAGTTCCGCCGCCTCCGATTCTCCTCCGTCTGCTCCGAGTCCTTCGGATCCGGAGTTAGCTGAGAGTCCATTGGATCCAAATCCCGGCGAATGGTACGGCGTGATGAGTGATGTTCTCTCCGAGCTATTCAATTTCGGCGGCGGCTCCTCTTCTCGATCTTCCACGATTCCCGGAAAGAAGCTCCCGAGAAAACAATCAAACCCTAGGCATTGCTCCGTCGAGTCTCCTATCGAAGTTCCGTTGCAAAATCAGAAACGCGATTCGGGCTTTTTCCCATGTGTTCGTGAATTCGCCACTTCGTCGCGCAATTCGTACAATAAGAAACCGGCGCCGGAGACGAGAGAGAGGAGAAGAAGCGTGGCGGAAGAAGACGGATTTGATGAGGAAGAAGAGAAAGGAGAGAAGGATCTAGTTGGGTTTTCGAGGAGTGAAGTGACGGTGATCGACACGAGCTTCAAGATCTGGAAATCTGATAAACTGGTGTTCCGGAGGAAGAACGTTTGGAAAGTTAGAGACAAGAAGGGTAAATCTCGAGTTGCCTCGTCGAAGAAGAACAAGACGATGAAGATGAAGATGAAGAAGAAGAAGAAGAAAAAGAGGAAATGCGAGGTTGGGGATGGTGAAATCACTCGGAAAAGCAAGAAGATGAAGATTTCAGGAGCAGTTTCAGACAATGTGAGTACCTCTATTGTCCAATCTCCTTGCTTGAATTAGTTGGATGCTTCGAATTACTGGAAATATTGTGGTTGATCGACCTTAAGAGCAATAGAATTGGATTCGATATAGGTTTCGAAACTGCACTGATAATAAGTATTCATCATCCTTAGAAGTTGGAAGACAAGTAGCTAAACCTGATAGCTTATTAAGCCCACATGACTCTCAAGTCCCATAAACTCTTGAAAGGAGAAGCCGCCATAGTCTTTTTCTCATCGTCTCTTGAAACCCTCTTAGCCCTTTTTGCAATCACTGGTGAACATCTTCGTCATATACGATCTCATTCTCCGACCCGAATCTGAATTGAAATCTAGCTGCTTCGCGGCAGCGGTGAGGGTTCATCTTCCTCAGAGATCTGTTCGTCAAGTTTTCGTGATGATATTTCCATTTCCTCTTCGTCGCTTGAGGAAGATGATGGACAGATCTTTGAAGAAGACGAACCCAAGGAACCCGGCAGTGTTACCGCTGCGAAGCAGCAAGATTTCGATTCAGAATCTGGGTCGGATCAGACTCTAAAACCGAGCCGTCTCCGAATCCAAGATCTGAAAAGGCAATTGCAGTCATCGACGAAGAAGGATGTTGTCAGCCGTCTGCTTCAGCTCCACCAGCGGAGTGAAGAGATCTCAACAGAGGTGATTGCGAAAAAGGCTCAGACGGTTTCAATAGACTGTGCTTCCCCTTTCAAGAGTTCGTGGGCTTAATAGATATTTGTTGCTTGTAAGATGCATAGTTATTATTACAGATCTTCGAACATATGTCTTATATTTTCATTGCAGAATCCACGATACCACACTGAAGAGGTTCATGATGATCCAGAGAGTAGCAATGTCAACCGAATCTTCTTGACTAGGCAAGTTCTTTAACTGCGTAATGTTTAACGCTTTGAGATGCGTGTGTTCTTTAACTTATGGCTCTTACTGTATATTAATGGAGTCTCTTCATAATTTATCCAGATTGCATTCTAAACCAAGAAGAGAATGCTCTTTGGGCACACACACAAGCAAGAGGAGCTGCGAACCAGAGGCTCGTGACCATCGGTCATTGGCGGAATAGAGCCACTAAGCCAAACCGATCTAGCGTTCATGTATATGATGATCTGTTGTATGAGTATTTGTTTATGAAAATGTATTGCTATCATCTAATTTAAAAGAGAATCAAGATTGTACTTCAGCTTCAATTTATTTTACCTCAAAAAGTAGAACAGAATCAATCTACAAAGAGTTTAGCCATTTTCTTTTTTATGTACACTGTTTCCTGAACGCTCAACCATCTCTGCAGTCTACTCGGCAAAAGAGTGTTCATTCAATTGCTCGGTTGGAAGTGGCTCAACCTTCTCGGCCTTCCCGTCTTTTTTAGGGATAATCAGACCGTACCCTCCTTCTCTTCTCTTGTACACAATGTTAATCTCACCTGCCACCAAAAACAGTATCAAAATGCAAGTCTTTCCTATGATCTTCTGCACAATTGCGGTTTAAGCAATCGAGCATACATGGAAGAAAAGAGAAAATGTAGCATCCGTACCGGTTTCTTCATTCTGGAAGCCATAGAAATCATGAGCGACTAATTCCAGCTGCTCAACTGCCTCAGCCACGGTCAGTGGTGGCATCTCAAAGTATTTGGTACGGACAATCTGTGAAAAACTGTAAGAAAAACATCGTCAAAGAATTGTTGTTGAAGATCAGAAAGCACCAACGATAAGGTAAGCCTGGACAAACCTCCTTGATCAAATCATCTTCGTCTTCTGCTCCCGGACTCGAGTCAGTAATGTCCTCAACATCCTCCACAACTGGCTCAATTACTGGATCTCTTACCTGCGATCTGTTGAAACCTTTCATGTGCCTTCCGTGGTCAGAGTCCTTCTCCTTGATCTTCCTCAGCTTCCGCTGTATTATTGATGATACCAAGTCGATACAAGCATATACCGTCTCAGCATCTTCCTCAGCGCGCACAACACCATGCTTCTTCGTAAACAATGTTACCTAAAGTACCAATAGCAACTATATGTTAGCTCCTGAAATAACAGTTTATGAATTTGGACAAACATACATACAAAGTTACATCATTCTATCAAATACCGAGGGCGATTTGGAAGACTCAAGAAATCGATGAGAATGACATGTTTACCTCGCATCTACGGATCCTAGGTCCTTTACCAAACTCTCCGCCTCTAACAGAGAGTCTTACATCAACTTCTCTTACCAGATGACTGTGTTTCTGAACAGATTTCCCTACTTTCTCCTCAACATGCTGCTTGATCGGCTCTGATAACTGTCACAACAATGCCATATCATAGTTAACCACAATCAAACTTCAACTCCCAAAAACCAAAGTATCAAACACAGCAATAAAATTCTATTGAAAAAAAATCATAAATTTCAACAAACATGTCCCGAAAGTTCAAAACTTTTCTAATAACCAACTCTCAACAATCGAAACCCAGAACAAAATCCACATAAATTTAACAATTTTCTCTTTAAAAAATTCGATTTCAAGCGTATAGAAAAAAATCCAAACCTCGAGGTTTTTCCCTTGGATGATTAACTTGACGGAAGCAAGAGGACCGTCCCAAGACATTTTAACTGCTAAGGAGCTTCTCCGACCCAATTTGAAGGAACCACCGGATCCTACTAGTTTCCGATCATCATAATCGATACGGACGAGGAAACCGGACCGAAGCGGCTTCGAATCAGTCCGGTTCGAGCCCACCATTGAGACCACCGTGGAAGAAGATGAACACGGCGGCGAAGAGATCGAGACGCCGCAGTGCTGAAACTTCGTCTGAGAGAAACCTAAGAGCGTCGACATTTGATTCGAGAGAAAGAGAGATTCACAGATTTCTTGTGTTTTGTTTGAAGTGAAGAGTGAAGAAGACAGTGGAAGTGGAAAAATGTTTTTCTTGTAAGGAAATTATTTGGATAAGGCGAAAAAAATGGATAAGAACGCTGACATAATAGCAAAATGGAGACGATTATATTTAATATTTATGAAGTGAACCCCTTTCTTTCCATATTATACAAATTATATCCTCCTATTTTCATATGTGTATTCACGATCCTTTTGTTTTGAATTCCGCCAATATAAGTCGACAATGGCTTGAATTGGAGGGGTTTTGGGATTGTAGTGTGATGTCATTCGTAGCTGAAAAATGCCATTCATTTACGAAATATCAGTTTGAAGTAAAACGATCATTACTATTCTTGTTATTTTTTATAGTCCATAGTCAATGGGACTCGCATAAAACTAGATAAAACACGCCAAAAAAAGAACTAGATAAAAAAAACAAACTCGCGATTCAACACATCTGGTAATACACTTTGCATTATTAATTAGCCGGTTATTTAACACACATGTAAACAAAGCGCACTCACAAACAACTTGGAGATTAATAGATTATTAAAAAAAAAACACACACACACACAAGTATTAATGTGTTGGGCTCTCTAGAGCATGGAAGCAGCTGCTTGGTCAAGGTACCAAACAGTTTCAACTTGGGCACTAAGATGAGCAGAAGGTAAGGACATGTTGTTATGCTTCATGATCTCAGCTACGGCATGTGCTTGTTCCTTGTCGCAAATGGCCATAAGGTTGTACGAAGACGAGTTAATAACCGGCAAAGTCATTGTGATTCTCTTTGGTGGTGGTTTTGGAGAGTCAGTAATGTGAGTGACCCATTTCTCCTTCTCAGTGATCTGAGGATGTCCCGGAAAGAGAGATGCCACGTGTCCATCAGGGCCCATCCCTTGAAGTTGAAGATCGAACTGAGGATATCCGGTCTTTGGGCATATTGGGATTATGTTTTTCTTCACTAGGTTCCTCAGGCACTCCTCGTAGAGCGTCGCACAATGCTCGGCATTACCATCAGCCGCATAGTGTTTGTCGATTGCGTAGATGTTCTTGTTTAGAATCGGCACCTATGTACGTGTGATTAAATTTTAATCAAAAACATACATACATTGCTAAAATCTAGTACTAACAAACAAAAACGATTGAGTTTTACAATTATTTTTACACAAGACAAGCAAGGAAAATGCATAATGAATAACAAAAGCGCGTTAATCACGTAGATTAATATGAATAATTAATGTATATATATATGATACTTAATATTAATACCTTGGAAAGAAAACCATCCATGGCGAGTTTGTAGTTACTATTTGGATCATCCCATGAACAAACCCTCTCGTCGACCCAAAAGACGTGCCACTTTGACCATTCGATTGAATTAAGGTAAGGAGGTTGCAACAACTTACTACAACAATGAATGAATTGATTAAACTAGAGCATTATTATTGGATGTTTTTTTACTAAAAAAAGAAAATTATATATATATGTATATAGGAGAACGGTCAGAGGGGATTAGATTAGCGACCAGAGCCAAGAGATGAGGTCACAGCCGGAGAGAACAACGGTCAAAAGGCCTTTCTCTGCGCAAAATTTGGCAGAGATATTTGCAGTGTACTCAGCCATAGCCTGTGATAACTCGTTCTTGCTCCGAAACACAATTTTCTTCCTTTCTGTAGTTGTCATTGTTGTCTATCAGAGAGAGAATTTGATCGATGATATAGACTAATTAAGAAGAAGAAGAAGAAAACTTTGTTGAATCTTGATGGTGTGTTGGATCTCTTGGTTCTTGCAGAGAACGAGTGTGTGAAGAGCTCGTGACTTCTTAGGGTTAGGAAGGACACGTGATTTATGGCATGGATCTATTATTATTGCACGTTTACGTACTATCTTTGTTGCTTTACGATTATTACGCTTGTGCATTAGAACATATGGCCCCAAATTTATTCTAAAATCAACTAATTGAATTGTGTTTGTTTCACTCCCTAAAGATGGAAATCTACATTGGGTTCTTAGGGTTATTAACCTCACGTTTTCAGTATATAAGATGGCCTACGCGAAACTGTTTCTCGCTATTTTTGGTATACCAAACATAATAGCAAAATTGTCCATATATATGTTGTTTTTTTACAAAGTACATGTTGCATTTTGTATGATACATATTGTTACCGACAGTCTTCCAATATATTGTATGCTCGTTAATCTATCAATTTTTTTTTATATACCGTAAAAATATATTTTTGGTCATTAATACTGTAGTTTTGTTAATAGCTAGAACACATCTTTCTCAACGATATGTAATTCTTTATTTCTCTTATTTTTCAACAGTGGGTTTTTCAAAATACATTAGATACCTACCCAGGGCCGTCTTAATTTTTTGTAAGGCCCTAGGCAAAAGAAGAATTTTTGAACTCTTTTTAAAAAAAAATAAAAAACAAAAATAATTTAGGTATTTTTTTTTCAAAGAATTTTAAAAAATTTTACGTGGGTCATGTGCGATAGAACCACTTGCCACCCCTTTTAGACAGCCCTGTACCTACCCAAACTATATATATATCGCATGTAAAGATGATGCATACAATGAACTCTATCACATGTAAAACGAGTGTAAATAACTCTGCAGAAATTATCACTGCCAAAGAAAAAGTCGTCGCAGCATGCATGAGTTCCTAGGCATTGATGCTTAAGATTTTCCATCAGCCATTAAAGATCCATACAAATGAGTAGGAGAAACATATGATGAAAAAGCATCAATTTTGAGAATATAGAGATTATGTAAGAGTTTACCCTTCATAATTATTGAACTCTAAGATAACTTTAATAATAGATATGAAGCAAACAAGTAAAGAAAAGAAAAAAAAACATTTTGCAGCAAACTACTAATACTATTATCAACTTAAACTTGAATGTTGAAACATTTAAGACATTATCTAGAGTAAGTTAACGCGCCAAAAAGATGAGTGGAGGTGTGTGACTAAATATACCTCCAATATAATTTGAAAGTGAACCTCTGAAAAAGGATATTGGTATAGTCTAGACATTGTTAGATTATAACATATGAAACTAATGACAACCACACTATCAATAATTTAAACACCAGATTGAATTCGAGAGAATGTAATGAAAAGAGATATTTGATGTTGGAAAATGCGAATATGATTTTTTAAATCGAATTTCGGAAGGAAATAAATGATGCTAGATTGATGTAGCATCCATGATACATTGTTATGTGAAATAAATGTAGGTGAAGGAGCTTGAACTCAAATTTGAGTATTAAGCAGATTGATCAGATTACCATATTCCAACATTGTTGCTAGCTAGCACTAACAGCATGATGAGGAATTGAAAGCAAATGCATAATGCATAAGAGAAACTTTAGTCAAGAATTTGCAATAGCATTTGTTATATAGCTCAAGCTTCATGGAGTTATAAACATATAACCTATAGGCTATAACCACAAATAAAAAATAACCAATTTACCGGTAATGCAACTACCCTAAATATGAGCTCAGGACAGTTTAAACGAAAATGCCACACTGATCTGCATGCCACTAATTGCCAAATGATACATCATTTGTACTACACTACTCTCGTATGGGGCCATCAAGACGTTCGATATATTTCTTCATGTCTTTAAATTCACATTCGGTTTTTATTAATATTACACATTTATTAAGAAAAAACTTAATATATATTAACTATATATAATATAAATTTAAACAAGCAAGAGTAGGTTAAAAACAAAAAGTTGCAAAAAGTAAAAGTATACAATTAGTAAACTAATTTTTTGAGTGTTATATTTATATTGGAAAACTAGTCTGAATTTTTTTCGTATTAACGAGGATTCTTTTTATTCGCTATAAGATGATAATTTAGGTAGACTTTGGTAGGCACTAAAAGTCTAAAACACACCGGAGAAACTCTTGCAAAGAATGATCTCTTTTCATATTAATTTAGTGACCTAGGTAGATTGATTTGCGGATTTTTGATAACCACCATAATTTCACTATATATCCTTTCGTTTACATATAGTCATTCGTCTCCTTCGGTTCATCGATTGGGTTAGATATGTAGATTTGTCTATCAAGTGGATGTTTGAAGCACATTAATTAATATCTACTAGCTAACTTTTTGAATAAAAAGTGGACTAAACCATTAAACATATGATATTAACTTGGAAAATATCTCAAGTAGCCTAAAAAGAAGAAAAAATATCCTACAGACTTTAAAGAAACAAAAAAGAAATATCAAAGTTGGCCACACAAAAAAGAGAGGTTGAAAAATATCACAGACAAAAAAATATCTGTTTGATAAAGGTTAGTGCATGTTCTTGTTAAGTTAGGCCACAAATATCTTTTACATTTTATTCCTTAAACCAAAAGTCTCACTTTCACACTCGCGCGTGCTTTATCATCCAAACATTTTTAAACTTGATTAAAAACTAAATCTTTTCACCAAAACAAGTACATGTAAAATTAAATATGAATTGATTAATAGATGTCAATTTGCTATTATATTAAAATACATATACTGCTTGGAAAATTGATTTATAATATAAAATTATTAGATGTTTAGATTAGTTTTGTTTTATAAAAAATTGATTTGATGTAATCCATCATAAAAAAAATAACGATACTGAAAATAATATCATTATCTATTGTTTTTATTATTATTTTAAGTTTTTAAACTAGTTTAATATTTATTTTTTATTGTTTTATACAATTAACTTTAAATATTTGGAAATAAAAGAAATGTTATTATATGGTGGAGAAATGTTAACTTCTTTCGTTTTTTTAAAATTGATGTTTTGAGTTTAATTTTTATTTTTAAAAAATTGATGTTTTATTTTTAATTGATATATTTTTTTTTTAAATAAATTTTATTGTTATAATATGATTTAATTATCTTAAAAATTGAATTTTTTTGTTAAATATCGTTGGATTGACTTTTTTTAATATATGTGTAAAATTTTAAACTATTTTTTAAGAAAGGGAAGGATTATTATACCAAGGTTTTTGATTAGGAGAAGAACTGAAAACCATTAGTCAAACAAGAAAGAAAGTCAAAGCTGAATATTGGTGTGAGTGGAATGAGAGAGCGAGTATGAGCTATCGATCACACTCGCGGCGCGTGAATAGACAGTAAAAATAGATATTTTGTGTCTGACAGAGACCATCAAAGGTGAAGAGCTGTGTCAGATATCCACCATACACGTGTCATATTTATATCCACCAATGACCAACTAGTTTAAACAAGTGTCCTCGCTGCCTTATCCCCGCAAAATATCTAGCCGCGGAAATAACTTTAAAACTCATCATGTGGTCCCCACCTTGACACGTGTTGATTTATTTATTGATCCACCACGCAATGTACTCTATGCAGCAGAAAAAAAAACCAAAATGCTGATAAAATTCGCTAGACCAATTTTCTGATAAAATCAAATTTCATAACAATAAAATTGATATATTATACCTTTTTAATATTTTTTTCTTAGAAAGGCATGAAATTTTAAATTTGCATTGCACCAATGTCATCGGTTTGTGGATTGTTAGTGTAATAACTGTTTTTTTTTCTTGTGGAAAGAGAAATTGAAATATCCGTATTATTTTTAGCAAAATAATATTATTATTTCAGATAATAAATTGTTAAAGCCATGTGCTCTTGATTTCTCTTGTGAAAAGAAAAAACCAAAATATCTGTGTTATTTATAACAGAAAATAAAAATAATATTATTTTAGATTATCAAATTTTTTAACCCATGTATAAAAAAAACAATATACAGGAGTACCATTTATCCAAGACAACAAAACCAATGTATAATACTTTAGAGTATTTTCTAAAACTGTTTGTTATAAACTATGTTGCATGGAAATTCCAAGCAAAGTGCGTTTCGCGTTCCGGAAACGTTTCGGAAATAGAAACGCGATGGAAACGTGGGAAAACGCGATGGAAACACGTTTCAGAATTATCCTATTTTGAAAACGTTTTGGAAACGCGTTTCTAGCACTGGAAACGTGGTTGGAAACGTAATTTTTTATTTTGCAAACAAATTGGATAATAGATTGAAAATATTTATTTGATGGAGCGAATGAAAATGAGAATGAAGATGATAGTTAAAATATTTAACTTTAAATGTTATTTTCTTATCTTTAGTTAAATTATTTATAATATTTTTTGTATTGGATTTGTATTGTTTGAAATATTTTAAAACCACTGATAATTTTTGTTTTGTGATATATATTTTGTTACATTATATATATACACGTTTTCAAAACGTTTTCGTTTCCTGGTTTTTAAAGAAAAATCGTTTTCGCGTTTCCTAACGTTTCGATTTCGCGTTTCTGTTTCCGTTTCCATGCAGCTTAGGTTATAAATATTTTTTAGCCACACTTGCATTAGATATTTTTTCTGTTGATTTTTATCTCAAAAGTCACGAGTGGGATTTTCTATAGACCTATTTGATCATTTAAAAATGTGAATGTTGAGAATAAAATCAAATAAAAACTGGAGTATTTATTGTTTGGTAATTATAAGCATTACGTAAATTAGCTTCAATGTTTAATGATGTATGATGCTGACAAAATAAGCAATCCATTAAACATTTCTACTACATTACAAAAACATTGGAATAATTATATAAAAAAAAAATTAAAAATCCAACTTTAAATACTAACCACAGAGTAAACCAAAGCCCAGCGACCACACCAATTAAAAAAAGGTTATTTGTCTCCAACAGTATGTGCTGATGTGGCAAACGTCAGCTAATTCTCCTAGATATTTTTCGAATCCTTTTCCTACCGTTAGATCACGGTCGGTCATCCACACGAATCCAATCTCAGCCGTTAAAACATTCGCTAGATATTTGTTTTTCCGCAATAAGATTTTTTTTGCCCTTAAATTATCTCACCACTCACAAAATATTATTTTGAATTGTTTAGCAACTGTTTCTTCTCTTCTTTTCCCTTATTTCTCCTGCTTTTTCTATATCGATTTGGGTTTTTAGATCGGAGCATTCGTGAGAGATGCGAGAAGTTGTGATGAGTAGTAGCGACGAAGTACTTGAAGTGACGGTTGAGAAATCAGTTAAAGTCGTCGGAGAGAAGTTAACGCGGCGGAGGATGAGGAGGAAAGACGCCGGAGAATGCGGCGGCGATGGTTTGGTGAAGTGGGAGAGGTTTCTACCTAAAATCGCGTTAAGAGTTTTGCTTGTTGAAGCTGATGATTCGACTAGACAGATAATCGCTGCTCTTCTTAGGAAATGCAATTACAGAGGTCAGTTCCTGATGAGGTTTTCGTTCGAGCATCGTGTGATTTTCCTTTTTTTTTTTTTTTTTGATGTTTTGAGGTTTTTGTCCTTTCGATTGGGGAAATCTGTTGTCTGAGTATCTGGAACTGTAAAACCGGAGAGAATTCGATTGAGCTGCTCTAATGATGTCGCGTTATTGTAATTTTTGCCTTTGGATGTTACAATTCAAGTCAAAATTAGCCAAAGTCAACGATTTATCAGTTTTGCATCTGATGTTTTCGTTACTTTCGTTTATTCGGATTCGGACAAAGATTGTTGTCGGAGCCAAAGAGATGTGTGCTGTGTTGTTATCTCAGCTGAATTTTCCGACAGAGAATGAGCACAGAGATTTTGTAGATAATGACTAAGAAATTATTTGAATTATGGTCATTTTTATATAGTCTGAGTCTCTGTTGTAATCTGTTTATATATCTTTATTGTTTTGAGTCCTTAATGAATCTTAATTTCCACAAGAAGCTCAAAGTTTTGGTTGTTGTTCTGTGTCATCTCAGTCGCTGCTGTACCTGATGGCTTGAAGGCTTGGGAAATGCTGAAAGGAAAGCCCGAAAGCGTCGATCTGATATTGACAGAGGTTGATCTTCCTTCGATATCTGGATATGCTCTTCTAACACTGATCATGGAGCATGATATCTGCAAGAACATTCCTGTCATAAGTATGTCACATTTACAACTCCTGCTGCTTCTTTTTTCCAATGCTTTGAAATGATTTTCGGCTCATTATCTAGTTCTTGTATTGTGTTTTTTTTTCCCGCAGTGATGTCGACACAGGACTCGGTTAATACTGTTTATAAGTGCATGTTGAAAGGTGCGGCTGACTATCTTGTTAAGCCGTTGAGGAGGAATGAGCTGAGAAATCTCTGGCAACATGTCTGGAGAAGACAAGCTGTATGTACCATGCCATCTTTTACCCCTTTTATTCCTAGATTTTATGGTTTTTTGGCCCCGAGGAATCTACAACAAAACCATCCTTATATAAGTTCTGGGAAATTTCGTTGTCTATTAAAGATAATTGAGTTCTCAGATTTTTCTTTTTTGTTTATGAATGTTTTGGCAGTCACTAGCTCCTGGTAGCTTTCCATTGGATGAGAGTGTTGGACAGCAGAAACCCGAGGGTGCGTCTGCTGATAATTCGATCAGTAACCACGGGAATGCATTTGAGAGAGATGAACATCCTGTAATTGGGAATGGTGGTGATACTCAGGTTAGCTGTGATTATGGACTATCTTATTTTCAGTACTGGATTCTTCACACTTGAATTTGTTCCTTTGTGTTGTGTTTTAAACTATTTAGTCGATTTTTGTTCTTGTAGAGCTCAAGTACAAGACCAGAGATGGAAGGCGAAAGCGCAGACGTGGGGGTTAATCCGAGTGACTCATTGCAGATGGAGAGCGCAAGGGTAGACTCATCGAAAGAAGCCATTGACTTCATGGGAGCATCACTTAAAAGAAATGGACAACATAACAGAGAGGAGAGTGTTGCCAAATACGAATCTCGGGTAGAGCTTGATCTCTCTCTGAGAAGACCCAACCCTTCCGAGAACCAATCTTCTGGAGACAGGCCCTCTCTTCATCCTTCTAATGCTTCGGCTTTCACACGGTTAGTTGTCTAATTTCTAAACCCATCTTTCTATCAATCATTCAAAAGTTGCCGTTCTTTCTGCTGATTGTGTGTGCTATGTTCTTGTTGATCAGGTATGTTCACAGGCCATTACAGACACAATGTCCGGTGTCTCCGGTTTCTGATCAAAGAAAGAATGTTGCAGCAAGTCAAGATGATAACATTGTGCTAATCAACCAATACAATTCATCGGAAACTCCTCCAAGAAGAAATGAGGCCGGTTTTTTCACTAAAGCTGACTCACTGGGTCCACCGTTTAGCAATCAGATGAACTCTTGGCCAGGACAGAGTTCTTACCCAAAGCCAATTCCAGTCAACGGTATACAATTCAGGGGTCCTAACACAGCTTATGCATCTGCCGTGGCTCCTGCTTCGGTCTCCCCAAGCCCTAGTTCTGTTAGCCCGCATGAGTACAGTTCCAGATTTCACCCATTCAACGGTAGACCAGAGGGTTTCCAAGAGCGTGATGGTTCCACCGATCAAGATGAGAGAAGACACGTCTCTTCTGCTACCGAACAGAGTGCAGTAGGCAATCACTGCAGTAACAACCACATTGATCATCAACAACAACTAGAGAAGAAGAACCAAGACGGGTATCCGTCGTCTGTTGGGAAAATCCAGCAATCTCTTCAACGGGAAGCCGCTCTCACCAAATTCCGAATGAAGCGGAAGGACAGGTGTTTTGAGAAAAAGGTAGAAAACTTTGATCGCTGTTAAAACTCTCATGAGCACATCAAGATAGGCTTGTCAAGAAGAATGATACTAACAGATTTCCTTTCAGGTCCGATATGAGAGCCGGAAGAAATTGGCAGAGCAACGGCCACGAATCAAAGGCCAATTCGTTCGTCAAGTCCAATCGACCGAGACGGCAACAGAAGCTCCACAGTAATCCAAACAAATTGATAATACAGTTTCAATTTTGTATCAACTCAGGGGTTTTTTGTTTTCTCCGATGCATACTTCTTGTGCTAACTCCAAACATATGTAGTGGGTCTAAGGTCTGGTGTGTGTACACATTAAAATTTCCATTAAATTCTTATCAAATGACATTGACAACAATTACCACATAATATTGAATAACACTAACATTTAATGGAATTGGAAAATCATTAAATTGAATAATACTAGAATTTAAAAGAATTACTAAAGTGTTTTATTGAATAACACTAGAATTTAAAAGAAAATTAAATTCATTTCAATTCAATCAAATTCTTTCATCGAATACCATGTACATAACTCGGTCATTTTTTTTAATCATTTTTGTGGATTACTTAGTTCAGAGGAGGTTTGATATTTTTTTCACTGTGAAACCTCCTACATAAAGCAAGTAACAAAGTAATATTTTTTTCATTATCTTATTAGTAAATTTTTAAAATATGTTAAAAGACCTTGAATTACGTTTTATGATTTTAAACTGATGTTTTCCTGTGTTTTCTTCTTGTTTTGGGAGGTAGCTCGTCTTCCTCCTGCATCTTTGTGCGTGATCTCTTCCGACAAGAATTACATGGCCACGATCAAACATATGATGGAGAAGCATTACGAGATCATACTCGCATTTGACCATAGGAATGCAAGCAAAGAGATTAGATAGGTGGTCGTGACGCCAACTGTTGATTTTCCAAGACTAGCCGATGGTTCAATTCTCTGCCATGCCTCAGGGTCTTGACGCTTCTCCTCTTGTTAGACCATTGCCTCCACATCCTCCTCCAGACAAAATCTTAAACCTAAAGGTTGATTTTTAACTTTTCTATTATATAAACTAAAGGTTGTGCTGATTTTAAACCTAAAGGGTGTCTTGGTTTTATCGTCATTTCTATGTGTCACTAGGTCTTGCTAGATGTAAATACAACATTTGACAACACAACAATAGGAGACAAAAAGTGTGTGCCCATAGGTTTAACTCTCGGGGTATTCAAAGTTCCTTATAAGTGAAGGCTATGGAGGCATTAGTGGTTCAATCGAAGAGATTGCCCTGCTTGGACACTCACACAACAATGGAAAAAGAGCTGGGCGATAACAGCTTTATTGTTTCCAATGTCGAACCTCCCACTGCCAGTAAGTAATACATTGTCTTATTAGTAGGTCTACCTTTTTCATTGTCATCCTTGCTTTACTTTCCATCGACAACATCCAAAACAAATCTAGCTAAACTATCTCTGAATTCATTAGGATAAAAGAAGAATAAGATGATTTACCTTCTTAAAGTTATTTTTACATGTTACTGAATCATTTGCTTCACCAAACAGTTTCCTTTAACATTAGAAAATCATCATTTGATGTTTAAAAATTGAACAATAGAGCAGATGCATGTATAGCAAAGGATACTAAGGCTTAGAGTTGATACTAAGTTGGTTCGGGTACTAAGACGGTCTTAGAGTTAGTTTATTTTTAAAAAATTTTGGTTACCTTGGATATCCAGATATATTTTCGGATACATTTGAATATATTTAAGTATATTTGGATATAAAAGTAACCAATCTAATTTGGAACTGATAATATTTTGGTTCTCCATGTGAAAATCCGAACCGACCTGAAACCGAACCGAAATTTTATAATACCTCAATGGATCTTTCCAAAAATCCGAAACCCGAAAGAACCGATCCAAACTTGACCCGAGTAACCAAATGCCTAGCCCTAAATAATTCGAAGATAAAGAGTAAAGATGCCAATAAACTACAAGTTTGGCATCTCAGGAAGATCCAACGGCCAACAAGGGTTTAAAAGAAATCGATGGTGTCTGAAATACACAATGGAGATGGCGCGAGAGAGCCGACATGGCAAATTTATAGTGGAGGAGATATTTCTAAAGGGAAAGACTTGTGGTTGTGGATGGGTCTTCTCAGCATCAGTGGGACCCAAAATAAAGTGGTGGCTCGATAATAGCCTTTTATAGACCGATTAATGTTATATTCAAAAACTATAAAGTCAATTCACTTTAATCCAAATGTTTAGTGAAATTTTAGTATTCGCCCCCTTAGACGAGCTTCAACAGGCTTGGAAGGAGTTTGGTATAAACGATTCACATTTTGATGAAATGATCAAAGACATTGATCAAGACAATGTGAGTAGTACACAAAGATCTTTACTGTTTCTTGATTAAGGACCTTTGAAGCATGTCTTATGGTGTTTGCTTTTTGTAGGATGGAAAAATACACTATGGAGAATTTATGGCAATGATGAGGAAAGGAAATGGCAGTGGAGGAATTGGTCGGAGAACAATGAGGAACACTCAACTTTGAACAATGAGCTCTGTTTCTTCTTCTCCTCTCTCTTGGGTTCCTTCATTTGTGACTGAATCAAAGCAAATTGGGATAAAAATGTCATCTTTGTCCTCCTCCGACCATTCTCGAGTAATGCCACAATGTCATTCGATTGTTCTCAACCTGGTTGACTTCTGAAACTACAAGTTCTTGTTGTTCAGGTATGTTCACAGGCCGTTACAGACACAATGTTCGGTGTCTCCGGTTTCTGATCAAAGAAAGAATGTTGCAGCAAGTCAAGATGGTAACATTGTGCTAGCCAAACAATACAATTCATCTGAACGGCCTCCAAGAAGAAATGAGGCTGGTTTTTACACTGGAGCTAACTCACCAGGTCCACCATTTAACAATCAGATGAGTTCTTGTCCGGGACAGAGTTCTTACCCAACGCCAATTCCACCTAACAGTATACAGTTCAGGGGTCCTAACACAGCTTATGCATCTGCCATGGCTCCTGCTTCACTCTCCCCAAGCCCTAGTTTAGCCCGCATGAGTACAGTTCCAGGTTTCACCCTACCGAACAGAGTGCAGTAGGCAATCACTGCAGTAGCAACCACATTGATCAGCAGCAGCAGCTAGAGAAGAAGAACGAAGACGAATTTTCGTCGTCTGTCGGTAAAATCCAGCAATCTCTTCAACGGGAAGCCGCTCTGACCAAATTCCGAATGAAGCACAAGGACAGGTGTTTTGAGAAAAAGGTATAAAACTTTGATCGCTGTCAAAACTCTCATGAGCACATAAAGATAGGCTTGTCAAGAAGAATGATACTAACAGATTTAAAACCTTTTATTGCCTTGCAGGTCCGATATGAGAGCCGGAAGAAATTGGCATAGCAACGGCCGCGAATAAAAGGCCAATTCGTTCGTCAAGTCCAATCGACAGAGACGTCAACACAAGCTCCACAGTGATCGAAAACAAACTGATAACACAGTTTCAATTTTGTATCAACTCAGGGGATTTTTGTGCATACTTCTCGTGCTAACTCCACACACACATATGTAGTGGGTGTAAGATTTGGTGTGTGTACATACATAGTATGTACTACATACATAGTATGTACTACATACATAGTATGTACTACATACATAGTATGTACTACATACACATCTTCCGAGCTTGTTGTTGAGTTTAGTTTAGGATCTATCTATCTTACTTTAGATCAGTAATTAAATACGATGGATTTGTCTTTCTGTAACTTGCAACAAGAGAGTTTAAAAGATTTTACAAATGACCAATTCACGAAATCTAAGCACAAAACAATGAAAGTGAGATCAAAACTTGTGAGAATTGTGGCCAGTTTATACATCAATCTTTAAAGCTGAGACTTTATATGCTATATGAATATATAAAGGTGTATATATATATGTAACTGATTATCACTGTGAATGGCAACAGAGGAATCTAAAGTAAAAATGGAAAATTGTGAAAACTGTTTTCAGAGTCGAATCGAATTGAGGCTTACCCATTTCCAGTGATGCCGTTTCACGGTTACGGCTTTACCGGCGGCGAGTCTTTCCTCCGTATCTTCCGTTGAGTCTCCGTCGTACTCTTTCTCTTCCGTGGAGAAATCTTCCTCCGGTAAGCCCTGCACAGTGGCGTCCACCGAGTGGAGAGCGTAACGCGCCGGTAATCCCGGATACGAAACCGAGTTCCTTTCCTCAACTCTTCTGCTGTATGATCCGGGAAGAATCCTAATCCTCTGTCCGGAGATATCGTCGTTGAAGATAGATCCGAGCTCTTCTTTTATGGCGCGAAAGACTGCTTCGTCGGGAGTTTCTTCAGGCTTCATCTTCTCCGATAAAGGACGAAATCTCTCACGGATGCTCCCATCGGATAATTCCTGATGAGATTCCACAAGGATTCTTCCGTCTTTTCCGATTACACGGACAATGACGACGTTGACTGTTCGTACCGGAGGTGTAGAATCGGCGAGAGAAGTCTCGCCTTCGGAGAGCTCAAGGAAGAGGTTATGGACGTTTTTGGTCCCCGGTTTGACTCCCCAGGCGGCGAACGAATCGGAAGGTAATCGCGATTCGAGCCAATCGGAGAGCGATTGAGGATTAGCGAAGCGTTGAGAGAGAGGCGAAGGTGAAGGAGGTGGAGGGGATCGACGAGACATGACGGTGGATTGACGACGGCGAGGATTTAGAGGGAAAGAGAATCTGTTAGGAGGGAGAGAGAGTAGAGGTTTAGGAGATGACCAGAGGAAGAGGAGAGACACCGCCGCGAGAAAGAGATCGGGAAGAGCGGAGGAGATGGCTGCGTTGCGAGGCCGGTGGTTGTTACGGCGGTTCACGAGAGGAGTATGCGGCGGAGATGGGCCAACGAACATGTCAATGACCAACACTTTCTTCTCTCAATCGTGGCTCATACTCCGAATTTGGTTTCTTTATTTTAGATTTGCCTTATGACCAGAGAATAAAATATGAGGGGCAGATTTGTGATCGCATTATCTAATCGTTTTAATAACTAGATTCTCTTTAATTGCACAATGGATCCTTATGTTTTAATTATTTACTCTTTGGAACCCTCTATTTTAGCTTAATACAAAATTTACCATTACATGTACTAACACATAGCCATTGTATACTAGTTTCGTAATTACAATGAATATACACGTTAATGTTCAAACTTCTTTACTCATTATGGAGTTGTTCTCCATGTCACCGTCTTATATTCGTATTAAGAATACCCAAATCTCTAAATTATAAATGTTGAAAGCAAAACCATTTGGATACCAAAACGTGATCCTTGGTTCTTGTTACATAACTCTTTAACGATGCTTTAATCACATTTTGTTGCATATCTTCTTCTAAATTTTGCTGCTAAATGTAATCACTTAATACTAAATCAAAGATATATCTGAACTTGTATTAAAGGAGGAGCTATATCCCTAATGGGCTTCACTAAACTTAACACTAATGGGGCCGAGCACTGTGAGGTTTAGAACCTTTTTAAGCCCAACACAAACATAAAGTAGACTGGAAGACATTTTTATCGGTGGCCTCATTTTTCAGAGTTCAGTTCGTCACCGGCAACAAGCTTCTCCAGCAAAATCTCAGTTGAAGATAATAATCAGCAACTATTGAAGTTGGTACGATACACTTCCATACGAGTGGTGTTGGGACTGGTAGCTAGCTGGAATTTTCACTTAGAACAGATGGATGTGAGAACAACCTTCCTTCATGAAGATATGGAGCAACCAGAAGGGTTTGTGGTGCAAGGATAGGAGAACGTAGTGTGCAGATTGAAGAAATCTCTCTATGGGTTGAAGCAGGCTCCTAGGTAGTGGTACAAACGGTTTGACTCATATATGTTGAACATTGGCTACCAGAGGTGTGAGTATGATTGTTGTGTTTATGTAAGGTACTTCGAAAACCATACTCCTATAATCCTCTTGTTGTACGTGGATGATATTGCTCATTGCTAGAAAAAGTATGCATTCAAAATCTGGTCAATCTCGTCGTCGAGATTCACATCTTGCAAATTGGTGAGATTTAGCGCCGCCATTTTGAAAATCGAAGAAGATAGAAACACTATCGCGAAACTGAAACTGAAACATAGTCTTGCCGTTAGGGTTTCTATCTTCTTCGATTTTCACTATGGCGGCGCTAAATCTCGCCAATTTGCAAGATATGAATCTCGACGGCGAGATTGGCCAAATTTTGCACAAGTCGGCTAACGAATGGGTCGCGTACTCAGAGATCGAAGCCATCTTTGCTGCGTCCGGCACTTTACCGAGATCGGTGGATAAACCTCCGGTGCGAATCACCGGGGGTTTTCTCTTCGATGATACTCCCCGCTACACCGACGAGCTTGACTAGGATTTGGTGAACGAAGAAAGGCGACTCAACTGTAGATCCTTTCGATTGGTAAGGTTTCTTGATTCTTTTGCGAAATTGCAAAAATCCCTGAATTTAACCTGTGAATTTGTCTTTGAATTGTTACAGCCCGACAGTGCTGCTATCGGTGTGATGCTTGCTCGACATACGTTTCCTGCCGGCGGCGAGTTCTACAGCCGGACTCACCACATGGCGGATTTTCTCGGCGGATTAGCTCTGGTTCATTATCTGGAATTCTTTCTCGGTGAAGAAGAATAAGAAGCACCTGACTCCGATGATGATGATATTTCCAACCAAAACCCACATCTTTAAAAATATTTATCAAAAATAAAAACAACATAGACTAGTTTGTTGTATATCAATTTGTGCTCTTAGTATTACATTTTCAATTAGTGATTTTCAACCCAATATTTTAAAGTCGAAAACGGTTTGAACGAAAGTAAAAACTAATTTATATGAAAATTTGTAATGTAAAAACACTCAAACTAATCGAATTAATGCAAAATAACAAAAAGAAAAAAAAAGTATCCGAACCTATAGCTAAAATATCTATAAGTTAATTTATGTCTCAGATATCATTGTAATATACGAGATCAAAAAACTAATTTTTTTTTTATTAAATATTTTTTGGTTTTTTAAGTGTTTTTTCTTTTTTTTATAGGGTTTACTTATTTAGTTTTTCCTTATTTATATAGGATTTTTCGTATTTTATGTTTGAGTTTTCTATATTATAGAAAACTCAAACATAAAATACGAAAAATCCTATAATATATAGATCGTAGGTGATTTGTAATAGATATATTATTATTTTAATAGAAACTGTGAGAGTTTTATCGTTCAAGTTTTTCGGTTTTTTTCGGTTCTCAGTTCGGTCCAAAATCTTTTTGGTTCTCGGTTCGGTCCCAATTAGGACCATCGGATATTTTGAAAGAACCGGTTCGGGTAATTGATTTGCCCAGTCCTTATTGTCGGAGCCGATTGAGCTTTTTGGTCCTTATTGTTCGGTCGGGTCGTCATCCAATCACCGTTCCTTTTTCTGCGTCTTCAATATCCAGAGATTCCGCCGTGGTGCATCGATCCTTGAAACAATGACGAAGATATCGAATCTTCCAAGGGATTTGGTGGAGGAGGTGCTCTGTAGAATTCCATTGACATCTCTTGGAAAAGTCCGATCAACTTGCAAAAAGTGGAACAGATTGTCCAAAGCTGCGTCTTTTGCAAGGAGGCACCTTCATCAAGCAAAAGTAGCAGCAGGAAAGGAGTTTATGGTGGCCATGATGGATTTTAGGGTTTATTTGATGAGCGTCAATCTTCACAAGAACAAGGTTGTATCATGTATGAATCGTATTAGCTTAGGCGGTTCGGATCAAATCGACGTATGTCAAGTCTTTCATTGCGATGGTTTATTGTTATGCATCTCCAAAGACAACACTAGGCTTGTCGTTTGGAACCCGTATGTGGGACAAATCAGGTGTATCGAGCCCACTCATAATTTCCACAGGCTCGATAGGTATGTCTATGCTCTCGGATACGACAAGAACACCAAACTCCCACAAAATCTTGAGATTTATTGATTTTCCTTGCCCCGCTTTTGTCGAGCTCAAAATTTACGACTTCAACACTGATTCTTGATGATGTATTTTCAGACCGGTGGATACGTTATCATAGTCGTGGTGTCTCTCTCAGGGGAAATACCTACTGGTTTGCTACCGAAAAGTATTCACTAACCAGAGAATTTGAAGAGACTTTCTTAGTTTGTTTTGATTTCGCAAGAGAGAGTTTTGGGCCGCGTTTGCCTCTCCCCTTTGTGCCTGATCACTCTATGTAGTGTTAGAGAAGAGCAGTTTGCGGTTTTATTTCAGCAATGGGATACATCACACTTGCAGATATGGGTTACAACGAAAATTGAGCCCAACGCCGTGTCCTGGAACACCAAGGTCTTCTTGTCCGTGAATATGGGACCACTCACTTGCTTTGGTTTTCAGTTTCTCGAAAGTGCTGCGAGTTTCTTCATCAACGAGGACAAGAAAGTCGCCGTGGTTTTTGACAAGGACAAAGACAATATGGACAATCACACTCGCAACGTACCTTATATCGTTGGAGCGGATGGAACCTTGAAAGAAGCCCATCTCGGAGTCGAAGGAACATCTGCAATCAAAAATTGTTTCCCACTTGTGTGCTCTTATGCTCCAAGTTTTGTGCAGCTTTAATTTAATTACTCCACCTATTATCTATTTTCTCTTTTATCATCTTTCTTTGAACAAGATTATACTTTCCTTGTTTCTGTTGCTTAATTTCCTTGTTCTCTTGTAGTAGATTCATGGCCAAAGTTTCTGTTTTTTCTATTTCTATTTCATTTGTTATTTTTATTTTCTTGCAAATATTGTACGGATCATCATCTATCCAGGCTACGTTCAACTTAAAATTAGCCAGCATTTTTTACTTTATCAGTTTTACAGACAGCAAGTGGCTATGCAATTTGCCGATGGAATAAACTCTACAAGGCTCAATGATCATCATATACAAAGTTCTTTACTCATCACTATCATCCAAAGCGTTGGATTCTTGCTCGTAAATCTGATACTCTCCATCGCTACAGTCACCGGCACCATCCAAAGCTGGTTCGCTGCTTGGAAAACGATCGAACAAACCTTGCAGATACGTTCTGGAGTTGTTCTCCATGTCACCATCTTTTAGCCATTTTAAGAAAAACTAATACCAAAGCTCTACCTTATCCCCTAAAATCTGCGTGTACTAATGATTTTCAGTGTTATGAAAGTTTTTTGAAGGATACATCCATGAGAGCTAAGGGATATCTCATCATCGTCATCATCATCTGCAGCCTGCAAAGCAACACATTTAGAGGAACAGAGAAACGATAAAATGGCTTTTCGGAAAAACTACGGGGTGAAGTAAACAAGAAAAAGTTCATAAGCATGGTTACTACATTGAGTTCCTCGTATTCATCATCCATGTCTTCAGCATCTTCATCCGCATTAACATCACCGTCTTTCTCTTTGTTTTTGCTTTTATGCTTTTTCATATCTGCGGATTATTTTTACATCAATACCTGTTAATCCATACGTTTTTAGTAGACTGTGTACGATGACGAGTGATAATAATATGCATAGCACAAGATAATGGATGCCTCATGGCAGATATTCGATTTTGGCACATGTGATTGATCCCCCGTATATTTACATGTGATTTTGGCACATGTAAATTTTGTTGTTGATCTTACCTTTGGCTGTTTCCTGGTGATCCGGTTGACATGATTTCAGTGCATCTTTCTGCATTCGTGTCTTCTCTGACCTCTCAAACTCTTCTTGAATAGATTTAAAAACATCTTCGAAACCTGGCTCAGGAAACACAGAGACAAACCTCACAGCTACACGAAGTCTCAAATTATCAAGCAGCGCTTCTGAGAACCATCCTGTTTTATACTGGCAACAAAATATATTAAATCAGATTACCAAGACCTCATATGGAACAACCTTCTAGTTCATAAAATTGGCGGGCTTGTCAAGCTTTTATGTATTAAAGCTATTAGCTATACACGACTTGGTGTTATTGGTGAAGCGTAGTTTGGTAGTGGCATTTTTGCAAGTGCATCTAAAGGTCTGATCTGTAACTTTTAATAATAAAGCAACATGTCATATCTGTCCTTCATTGTTAACACAACAAGCGAGAGGGTATTTTTTTGGTATTTATTTCATGGAAAAAACTTAGCTGAGAACTCACATTGCAAGTAGTCTGCTTGGGAGGCTTTCTTATCTCTCGTTGAATGTACTCGTCGTCAAGTTCAAATAACTGTAGAAATGTTTGGCATTTGAAAGGAAATACTTTAAACGCACAAATGTCATCCCAGCTTGGCTTTGACCTGTCACAAAGAAGAACAGAAAATATAACCTAATAATCAGACCTTTTCTCCAATGATTCAGTTAGTTTCTCAAAATATCATGCTAAATCCATGATATGATCCCACACAAGCTATCTTAAAATTTCTAAAGAAATGTTGAGATCCTTGGAAATTGGCAGAAATCGTAAATCCAGAAACATTACTACACGAACTTTAACTAAAAGCCCTACAAATTCTTGGACACAAATGTGAATTTTTGAATTCTAGAGAAGTTGGACAAAGTTTCCATTCTTTTCAAAAATTACAGTTCACCATGGGCCAATACTTGTAAAGAAATGTCATAAAATTTTCTGTTTTTCTGTCACATACGTATTATCAAATTAAGAATCTTGAGTAGGGAAAAGATTGAGTTTACAAGGAAATAGGAAAAGCTTACGTGTTAGTTGCATTGGCATCACAATAACACCTTAATTCAGGTGGAACCCTGAATTCCATTCTCTGGAAACTGAAAAAAAAAAAAATACACACAAAGAAGATAGAGGTGAGGAGCTTTGACATACATCTGCAGACTGGATGCAAGAAAAAGAAAGTGAAAAATGAGAACTCTACCTTACCGTGTCACAGACCATGCGTTAGTAATATGAATGAATTTATAGAGATAGAACTCACACTCGAGACTCGGGATCTTTCCGTGGATCATAGCCTCTTTTAATCCAGAACCTAAGAAATGGACCACCCGAGAAGTAATATGCAGCCCTCAGAAGAAACCTACAAAAAAAACTCCAGAAAGTTGGTTATTGCAGTACTAAGAAAACTAATACACAGAAGAAACGCATAAAATCTGTTCACCTGTTTAGCATATGATGTGTGCATTTAAGACCTTTATCACGTAGCCGTTCGACTATGGAATCTCTTGTCCATACAGGTCGCTCTTCAAACAATGCAGACACTTCTACCTGCCATTGCCATTGATCGGAGCTGGGAACAACAAAGTCTTCCCAGTTTAACGACTTTGGGATCTGTATGAACGCTAAGGACTGATCAAAGGTATCCAAAATGACAAACAAAGAATAAAAAAAACATGGCTTCATACTCAGCAAATAATAAGATTTAGAAGATTCGTAAAACAGAGAAAAGGATATCTTTGACACTGAAATCAATTGCAAATACTGGGCCAATATCTATCTGCATCATCAGTAAATCAATTAGCAGATGGAGAAGTAGCAACCATAAATAAACTGTCATGGCATCTATAACATTTAATAAAAAAACAGAATAGTAAATGTCGAATGGTTTCATTTCTTCTTTTACCTCATTAAGATTCTGAGTTGCTGCCTCATCTTTCTTTTTTGGGCCTGATGTTCCTGGAAGTCTTAGCCTGTGAATCAAACAACGTTAGTGGAATTAACAATAGAACCTACAACAATTTAATCAACTATTTTCTCCTTAATTGTTCGCCTATAACTAAGGTACTCCAAACTAAACATCCTATCACTGAATTATTCCAGACTGAACATCAGGTTCTCCTAACTAAAGATTCAGATGAAACAGATAACTTCATGTGGACAATACTTGTGCTACTAGGTAAGAATGATAATATTTGTCGGAAATAAATAAGACAGTGTAATCTTACACCAAGTTATCTGGCATATCTTTGGGTGCAAAGAACTGTGGCAATAACATCATTACATCTTCATCAGCCATGTCCATTAGATCATTGTTTCCTGCATGATAACAGAGATGATGTATTTTAAAATGTTGTTATCACACCTTAAGATTTGTAATATAATGAAAACACCAAATGAATGGAGATGAATCACCTTCAAGCGACTTCACCTCGAACCATTTTCTCTTCTTATGCTGTGCAACATCTGCGTGAATAGGAATAACATGCTGGTAGTCGGCCATGCCTTCGCAGTACCCACATGAACAAGAGTGAAAAAAACTCAACACAATGGGAAATTTTAAGCCAAGACTCACTATATAAGACAAATTTAAATGCACAAGACACACCAGAAATTGAAGAGCTAGGTTGTTACCATTGAAGCAATACGATTCAGACACACGAGCTACAATATCAGCACATAGAGCTGGGCAAGCTTCTGGTAAGCATGCATCGCTAGTGGCAGGAACAGGTAGAGAATCTTTCTTAAAATCCTCTTTAGAAATTTTTAACAGAAAACCATTACATGAACGTTGTTCTCCCCAAGCAGGATGTGCATAAGGGTCTTCAGGGCGGAAATGCAACTCAAGCTTGTTTGACGTTGATTCTCTTGCCTAGAAAGAAATTCCAAACTGAATAAACCGTCCAGTGCTTTGTGTACAATTTTGCTACTAATCAACTTAACAACGAACATGCAAAGAAACAACTCAGTAAAGAGAATGTCTTAGGCAAAGGCGGATTTTACGGTTGTGATCCCTTGGATTCCCCCAAGGGTTTCCACGGCTCGAGAAATAGATGATGGATACCCAGGATAGTGCACTACAAATGTCTCATTGCTCGGCAAGTTCCCCGATATTGTTCCGTTTTCGATGATTCCCATTGTTTCTTTCCAAATTCCCTACACCTAGCTGTGATACAAGAAACAAAAGAGATACATGATATGAGTTATAAGCTAGAGACTAGAGTGGTTAGAGGTTTATTCCCCTAAACTATTTTCTCTTTGAACAAGAAACAATCTTATTCCTATGTGTTAATCTTCTAGAAATTCCCAGAAACAAATGACATAGGGAACTATTTGGCTCGAAAATTTCCAGAAATTATACTTCAAAAACCAAATTGAAACTCGAAACCTACGAGAAACTTAATAGGGATTGAAAAATGGAAGTTCGAGAAAGTTTGAAAACCATGGAAGACAGATCGATGCAAGTATAAGGAAGACTCTAGTCAATACGATCCAAATACGCAGAGGCTAGTTAGAGAGAACGGTGGTATACCGGAAGTAGTGGTTAGGGATCGCAAGAGATCTCGAAATCAAGCCGGAGATCGCCGGAAGAGTATACGGCGGTGGTAGAAGAACCGCCGGAGCTTTCTTTCTGCACGGAATCTGATTCCTGCACTTATGACAAAATGCTAAACGGTGCCGTTTTGAAGATTCATAATTGGTTCGGTCGATATCTGATCTCATGAGAGATACTTGACCGACCGGTCCATACCGGTTCGATCATTAAACGTCTATCTGATTGTCTAATACCGGAAAAGTCTCTACAAGTACACTTCCTAAATTCAATGTTCTGACTAAAAAGTATATATGTTGACTAAAATTAAAATAAAAAGTTAGAAATCTAAGACAATATAAAAAAAATTTATTAGTTGATACAAAATTAAAGATCAAGAAATCCTATTCATTTATAAATTTCAGACATTCTATACTTGGTTATCTTTTGAAGTTGATTTCTATCTTTTTTAAGTTGATTTCTCTATCATTAAATGTTAAAATTAGGTAATAAAAATATCAAAGATTATTGGGATAAAAAAGAATATGTGTATAAAATTATTGAAACAAAACTAATTTCAAATCGAGGTAATTTAGTAAATTTCCATTGTATCAAAGGTTTTTTTTTTTTTTAATTAGATTTTGGTTTTTCTCAATTTGTCACTTTATTTTTTCTCACTCTGATTTTTCCAACTCAGAAATCGGCAAGGTCATGAGTTGTTTCTGATATTCTCCTACCATCCGTAGATTCATCTTTTGGTTTGATCATCATGGCTGTATCGGAAAATGCTGGTATGAAAGTGGACTCTTCTGGTCAGAATTCAGACAAGAACACTGTTTCCGAAGCTAAGATGAAGCCTCCATGTCCTGATGATCAGAACCCTAAATCCAATTCCTCTGTTGACCCGTCAAAGGAATCGACCCAAAAAACCAGTGAAGTGAATCTCAAGAGTGAGTTTAGTCATTTGGATTCTACGTTTTCTAAGCTAAATCCGTTGGCTAAGGAATTTGTTCCTCGTTCACTGGCTCGAACCAACTCTGGAGTTTCGAGAGATAGATTATGGTTTACTAACAATTTCGCAATGGAAGCTATTTCTGCTGAGGGGAATGGCCATTGGGTATGTATTATGGTTCTCTATGTGTTGGATTTTGTTATGCTTCTGCTCAATGTTTGACCCAAATTCTTAGGAGTCTTTGTGTTTTAGTGGAGAAAAGTTTTTGAAAGTTTGAACCTTTGTGTTTAATTTGTTTGTCCTGTGATTTAATTGTTTGATCGTCTGTTGAAGAGTCTATATTGGGATGGATTCAACAAAGAAATTAGTGGGAAGTTTCAATCTTTACATTTATAGTCTATTACGTTCCTCGAGTCTTGATCAAAGTTTATTTGTTTGTGCTTATTGCTCTTGCTTTCATTTACTGTTTGGTTGACAAGAGTAATCTCCTTTTTTCGCTAACGTAGAGATGGAATTTCGGGCAAGGAAAGCAAAGGATGAACAAGAACACAAGCTTGGCTCAGAATGAAGATGTAATCAGGAGAACTGTATATGTCGCAGACATTGATCAACAGGTCTAAAACGACAACTATTGTCTCAAGTAAATCACTTTCTCACAAAGAATATATTATAAGTAAGCAAAACCCTCTTTTATCTTTTTGAAGGTTACTGAGGAGCAGCTTGCTAGTCTCTTTCTTTCTTGTGGCCAGGTTACCTAATGAGCTTTTAACCTGATTGTTTTGATATCTTCAGACTCAATTCTCATACATTTTCTTGCCAATATTTGAATTTAAAGGTTGTTGATTGTCGTATATGCGGTGACAAGAAATCTATTCTCCGTTTCGCCTTCATTGAGTTCACTGATGAAGGTACGTCTACTGCGCCAACTGTCGTATGAGTTGAAATGTTCTTCTTGTGTTTATTAATCAGTGAAGTGATGTCTCAGAGGGAGCTAGGTCTGCTTTGAGAAAATCGGGTACTCTGGTTGGTTCTCATCCTATTAGGGTTCTTCTTTCCAAAACAGCTATTGCGCCTGTTAACCCGAGTTTCCTTCCAACGGTAAGTTGAGATAATCATGTCTAAAACAACCTTAGGCTTGACTAGTTCTTACGTTGATGTCTACTTGGGGAGCTATAGATAGTATTGAATCAATCTTATTCTTACCATCTATTACCGAGTTTGCGTAATGCGGTTTCTTTTTTCCAGTCTGAGGACGAGCGGGAGAAGTGTGTGAAGACTATTTACTGTACTAACATTAGTAAGAAGGTAATTTGATTTCATTTACCAATCACTTATGATGTCATTTGACAAAACCGCTGCTTGTTTGCATCAGATTACTCGAACATTAGAGAAATGTAACTTTTCGAGTCATCTTATCTTCGTTAGTTTAATTACAGGTCACACAAATGGAGTTGGAAGATTTCTTTAAAGCAGTTTGTGGGGAGGTAGAGATTTGGTTTTGACTGTGACTGCTTGTTTATACTTTTATATATGTTGTGTTTTTCCATTTTACATCATCTTTTTCCATTTTTTAGGTTCAACATCTGAGGCTGCTTGGAGATTATCGCCGCCAAACCCGCATTGCATTTATTGAATTTAAGCTGGTGATTTTCTCTTGCCTGTTCGAAAGTTTTTCATTATTAGTATGTATTAATATATTTCGGACATTATTGATCGTGATTGATTAGTTTCAGTTGTTAGTTGAAATTCTTATAGTGGAACTGCAAATATGCTTTTAAAGAAACAGGGTCTAGCTATTCTATCTTGATAAGTTGGTATCAGAGACAGTCCCTTTGATTTCTTTGAAACATGTGATTAAGCTTTCAACTCTTTAAATATTCTTTGAAAAATATAGGTTTAATCCATTGTAGTGCATCGTCCACTATATATACACACTGCAATAATGTGCATCGTCCACTATGTATTGAATGTTTTGTTTCGCCTGGTGAGGCAAGTTTGATGTACAAATGATAAAGAGGTAAATGATTATCTTTACGTGTTTCAGGCGGAAAGTGCTATTGCTGCTCTTAATTGCAGTGGTGCTGTCTTCGGAGGGCTCCCAGTAAGGTAGGCTTTACGACATTCTCTTTCCTTGTATTGTTTCCTTTCTCTTCTCCTTCTTGTGTTTAGTTTCTCGGTCGATTCGTTTACTAGGTTTTTTTTTTCAGAAATCTAACCGTTGGTGATTTGGATTAGGAGCTACTTTCATGTTTTGGTTGAAATTGTAATAGTTTTGGTTTCTTAAGGTTTATAAAACTCATCACTGTGAGATTAATACTTGCATTTTCTATATGTGTGAAGGATAAGCCCATCAAAGACACCAATTAGGCCGCACAGCTCTGATTCAACATAAAGCTATTCGCAATCTGATCTATTCAAATAGAGAGAGAGAGATCGAAAGGCTTTCAAAGATGCTCGAGGCGTTTTCGGTTCATATAAAAATCGTTTTGTTTCTTTTGCTTCGCAAGCTGCCCAGTATCATTGTACCCCCAGTAACTTAGGCTAAACTTTCTCCTTCTTCAGAACCAAATTGATCTTTGTTTCTTTTCTTTTTTCTGGAACCCCTTTTTGATTATCTTTATGGATAATTCCAAAGACCCTTTTTGAATTAATCTTCTCTTTCTCTCTGACTGAATCTACTACATGCATATTTTTTATTTGGTATGATTATTCAGTGTTCGGTTTTGATGAGAGTGAAAGTTATTAGATTTTGGTATGAATAAGACCCTACTAAGATGCATTTTACTTGTTAGGCTCTTTTTGTGTGGTGATTTACTTGTTGAGTGTTCTGTTTTTCCCATGATAACATATTTTACAACTTTTTAAAAGAAAAGATAAAACCATTTATATCAAATTTATATAGATCAAAAGTTTTCAATTGAATTGGCCTGGTTTTGAATTGAGAACCCTCGTCAAAACTATACACCCAAGTGTGAAACAACAACTAAAGTTAAGCACAACACCTATGGAAGTTTTTAGTTGACAAATTTTTCTGTTTGTGATTAAAATATAATCATGTTCTCATTAAGCATAATCTGAACAAGTCCTGTGTAACTGTAAGACTTATTTGATTTTAATTTCAAACTTGGGACATTAAACTGTTATTATATATAGAAATTAACGTTTGTAAACGTTGAAAAAAGGAGAAACGAAAGTATACAAACCGTAATGAAAAAAGTCAACTAATCAGACCATTGTCGGCTAAACCGGTCAACATAGCAGCAGAGCATACGTATACGACAAGTTACGAGCTCAAGACGCCACGTGGGATATTTCTTGTGGCAGAAGGCATGTTCATTCACAACCACACGGTTAAAGAACAAACCTAACCGGACGGTTAAGAGACGATTGTTCATTGTCGTTCTATGTCTGTATCTTCATGGTTAATTCTGAGTTAGCAATGCTTTGGTTAAGATTAACCAATTTGACCGGCGACCATTTACTACCAATGTTTCATGCATCCACTGGTTAGTCTGGTTTGGATCCAGACCGGTGAGATGTTTAATGAAACTTATTTACCGATGTGAAGGCGGTTTAGACCGGTTTATAGTAAAGATGTGAAAGTGGCGTTTTTGTTGTTTTTTCAACTTGGCGGTGGAGAAGTAGTAGGTGACCGTATTAACTCGTTTTCGCGTTTCCATGCATATATATATGCCTATAATTGAACGAAAATAATTATTGGAACTTTTAAGGTATGTTTAAGAAAATTAGTCAAACTTACGTCCAAAAGTTAGTTAATTAGAATTAGAAAAGTGACAATGATATGGACTTTGACTAAAATTTACGACTTAAATAACATTTTTGCTTTAAGATTGAGTTTTATGTGCAAAAGTTATAAGAAAACGACTAGAAAATACTAGGTTTTACCGATGCATCAACCAGGGCCGTGCCTTAGGCATGAAAAAATAGGTAATTGCCTAGAGCCCCGATTTGGCATCAATAATTTTAGGACCCCAAATTTACATAATTTATAATTTAATTGATAAATTTTGTATATATATCTTTCATTTTAGTTTTGATTTTTGATAATGATATTCTATAAATTGATTTGGGTTAATTAGCATCATATCAGAATTTCATATTTTAAATACTCAAATCATTATAAGTTTTTCGTTTTATTTTTTTAATTTTTTTAAAATCATTTGATATTTTGTTTTTGCAGATTATATATGTGTCTAACTTTATAGTTACGATTAAGATATACTAATTAACAGAGTTGATGAATATAGACACATTATTGTTTGCTATTGTTTCAATATCAAATATTTAATATTTTATGTTTGATCCAATAAATTATTTTGTTCTCACATACAAAATAAAAATAAATAGATTTATAAATATATATATATATATCACGTAAAACTATCAAAAAATAACTTTCGGCTATATTGAATATATATTTTTTATAAAAAGTTCATATTTTATATGATAAAATATTATGTCTTAATACGAGACACATTTTTATTATATCGCCTAGGGCCTCCGAAACGCTAGGCACGACACTGGCATCAACTCTCTAATAACCGAAAACTATAAAAAAATTATTCAACAATGTTTAAATCGTTTTTTAAATCACCAAAAATCATTAAAGACGTTTACGACGAATATCACCATTTGATTTAAATGTTCCATAAATAACCGATAAATTAAACTAATATAAAATTATAAAAATAATTAAATAACTTATATAAAAGTAAAAAGTAGATTAACTAACAAACATCGAAGTAACGTATGCCACTCACGTTTGAAATGTGTGTCATTTGAACCAAATATTTGAAGTAGAATTAAATTATTCAATAAATATCAGAATAACCATTAATTAATTATTAAATTTAACTACATCTTTTATCAAAGATGTATTTAAAAGATCTAAACACAATTATGGTATCTTTTTATCTGAAACTTTATACATTTATAAGTTTAAGTAAAGGTAAACACCAATTTTTAGGTAAATGTGAACCAAAACTTAAAATCAGTTAATATACAATTTATTAAAAACTACTTTAATTAATTAGCAAGTACTTTATTAATATAGTTATTGGATTTGAAAAAGAACTAAAAACCAAAAATGAAAATTGTGACACTTCATATTTTTATAGCTTGATACATATAACGGTTATTTATTGAAAATCATATAACGGTAATTTAAAAATTAGGTAAATCATATAATTTAAATAACGCGGGAACTCTTATGTAAATATACATAATTCAAATGATAGTTTTCAAATTAGATAAATTATAGAATTCAAATAGTGCGGGAACTATTATTTTCAAAACTAGATAATTTATAATCTAAATAACACGGGAGCTTTTCTAGTAAATTGGAAACATTTATAAATTTATTCTTTACAAACCAAACATGATCATTACAAGGTAGCATCAACTTACATCATTTTTGTAAATTATGAGAAATACTAAGAAATCCAGTTCTGATATACAAAAAGAGTTGATCTTTCTTTTATCCTTTAAACTGCAAAGAAAATTCAGAAATCTCACCAAGTTTCTTTAAGAAAGAAAAAAACGTAATAAAGAAGAGAAGTTCTCTTCAAATTACTATACAAGTTATTTTAGGTAAATTAGTATATTCAAAATAGATTTTCTGAAACTTTTATTAAATTTCTTTGGTCGTCACTTTCAAAAGTCAAAATCATGAGATGTGTAGCCAAAAGAAAGTCATTAAATGAAAAATTAACAGACAATTAAAAGTGATTAATGCCACTACTCGCTCTTTTGGTTGTTGTCGTTTTTAGCAAACCACAAGAAACGCCTTCTCCTTTTTCTTCTTTAAATCTTCTTCAGCTTTTTTTTTTTTCTTTTTTGAAAAAAAAATTGATCTTCTTTTTCTTTGTATAAAAAAAAAACAATTTTTTGATATCGGAGATTACTATTCAACTTGGTCTCCTCACCGTCCGATGCTTTGACTCTGACCGATCAGTCAATTGAGAGCTTCACATCCGACGGTCATGGGTCATTGTTACAGCCGGAACATCTCCGCCGTCGAGGATGACGAGATCCCTGTCGGAACCGGCGAGCTTTCGAATCGTCCGTCGCAATCGACGCCAAATCACCGGCATGCTTCGGTTCCTCAGTCTCCGGTTGCCTCCGAAGTCAACTCCTATTCAATCAGCCCATTTCAGAGCCCGTTGCCTGCCGGTGTAGCTCCATCACCGGCGAGAACTCCGGGAAGGAAGTTCAAGTGGCCGTTTCCTCCACCGTCACCTGCTAAACCGATTATGGCGGCTCTGAGACGGCGACGTGGCGCAGCGCCGCAGCCTCGTGATGGGCCGATCCCGGAGGACAGTGAAGATGTAGTAGATCACGGCGGAGATAGCGGCGGAGGTGAGAGGCTAGATAAGAATTTCGGGTTCGGGAAGAACTTCGAAGGGAAGTACGAGCTCGGGAAGGAGGTAGGACGAGGGCATTTTGGTCATACTTGTTGGGCAAAGGCGAAGAAAGGGAAGATGAAAGGCCAATCTGTGGCCGTCAAAATCATCTCTAAAGCTAAGGTATTGTCTCCCATGGCAATGTGTTAGGGACCCTTGTTGTTGATTACTGTTCATTCATAATCACTGTTTGAGTATGAGATTCACAAATTGATGGAATGTAGAATGATGCAGATATTAGGATGATGAAATTGGGTTTGTGGCGTTTTTTTGTTTTGTTTTGTTGCAGATGACATCGGCTCTATCCATTGAAGATGTTCGTCGAGAAGTGAAATTGCTGAAAGCTTTATCTGGACATAGGCATATGGTTAAGTACTACGATGTTTATGAGGATGCTGATAACGTCTTTGTTGTTATGGAGTAAGTAGTTAACTCTTTATGGTTCATTTATATCTCATTGTGTTTGGATTTGGAAATAAGTTTGTCCGTCGCTGTTTTCTGTGGCTAATAAGTTGTACTAGTTTATTAAATGAGTCGACTTGAGATATATTCAATCCAATATTCTTTCAGGTTATGCGAGGGCGGAGAGCTGTTGGACAGAATTTTGGCGAGGTAAATCAAAAGGACACCTTTCTTAGTCTTACTTTTATATCCGTGCTTAAATGTCGGAGCTTTGCATTGGATAGGGGTCTCAACCTTGTATTATTGTCTTCTATTTTACTGCAGAGGTGGTCGATACCCTGAAGTCGATGCCAAACGTATTCTCGTGCAGATTTTGTCTGCAACAGCATTTTTTCACCTTCAAGGTGTTGTGCACCGTGATCTGAAGCCGGAGGTACATAGTCTGCCTCTATAAGTTGCTGATATTTCAGTTAATGCCATATATTCCCTCTTCTTTGTTATTTACGGTTGCTTAAACAAATTGTACAATTGTGTATCCAGAATTTTCTCTTTACCAGCAGAAATGAGGATGCAATACTCAAGGTCATAGATTTTGGCTTGTCTGATTTCATTAGATATGGTAATGACGTCTTTCTTTATTGCCCTTTCTTATTACACGATTCTGCATATAAGTCTGGCTTTGACATTAAATTTTTCTAATGAGTTTAGCTGCAATGTGTAATGGTCATTTGCAGTTTCTTGCAAAATCTCATTATATATAAGTTTTATGCTGGCGTTTGTTTTTACTTCTATCTTCCTTGTTAATCTTTTTATATTTGCAGATCAGCGTCTCAATGATGTTGTAGGAAGTGCATACTATGTTGCACCTGAAGTACTCCACAGGTCTTACAGCACTGAAGCAGATATGTGGAGTATCGGTGTCATAAGTTACATACTACTCTGTGGAAGCAGGCCTTTCTATGGAAGAACTGAATCTGCAATATTCCGCTGTGTGCTTAGAGCGAACCCTAATTTTGAGGATATGCCCTGGCCTTCAATATCTCCTACCGGGAAAGACTTCGTGAAAAGGCTTCTGAACAAGGACCATAGGAAAAGAATGACAGCTGCTCAAGCTCTTGGTGAGTTCTTTTTCCGTGGTTTAAAGATAAGACATTGATCTTGAAATGGAAAGAAGAATATGGCTTTAAGTATTACAAGTTAACCGATATTTATTTGCTTTCCATTTGCGGTAATATTATATGATCTGTGTTTGCAGCTCATCCGTGGTTACGTGATGAAAACCCTGGTTTGCTTCTTGATTTCTCGGTCTACAAGTTGGTCAAATCCTATATTCGTGCCTCGCCTTTCAGACGATCAGCGCTTAAGGTAATTTCGTGATACCCTCATATTATTCTAAAGCGCATTGATACTTTCTCATTCCACTTAAACTTAGCTTATGTACTTATGATACTAGTCAGCCTATTCATGCTACAAACAGAATGTTACTCGTCATTTTGGGACTCGGTGGATACTGGATAATTTCCTGATACACATGCTTTTCTTCATTTCTAAACATATTTTCTTATGGTTGTTTGTTTCTTATCTTAATCTTTCAATAGGCTCTCTCCAAAGCTATACCTGACGAGGAACTTGTGTTCCTTAAGGCGCAGTTCATGCTCTTGGACCCTAAAGATGGGGGCCTATCTCTTAACTGTTTCACAACGGTCAGTGTGTCTTTTCTGATTTAGCTATAGTATTTTTGACTCGGCTTTGATTCATGAATCTCTATCCACTATGCTGATCCCTGATTGATATCGAGATCCCAGTTTCTGAATGGAAATTTGTTAGAGCTAAGAATCACGAAAGAAATTCCTTTTTATTGAATAGGAAACAAAACAGAACTAAACCACCAAAAAAGTTTCCTTCAGCCGATTAACAAAGCTCAGAGCTTTTCCCTTGGTTGAAAACCGATAAACCCTTCAAAGCTCTCTCTAGCTTGAATGAGTCTTGCCACCAAATCCCTATGTATAACCTAAAAGCAAAGCCGTCTAGGAAAATGAATTGAAGAAATAGAATAACCTAATAGTTCCTACAGAAAGAAACAAAAATTTTGATAAAAAGGAACATAAACTACTTCATATCAAATATATAACTTTTGAGTGTAACTGCAGGCTTTAACAAGATATGCGACTGATGCTATGATGGAGTCAAGGCTTCCTGATATTTTAAACACGGTAACACATCTCGTTTTATATTATTCTTTTCTTTTGAAGTTCATGAGTGGACCAATTATGAATGTACGATGTGGTCGAAAATGATGTGTAGATTTTCTCTAGGGTGGGAAACATTGAGAAAAGATTGTTCTTTGCTTTAGTGGTCACCGTTTTCACTTTTCATCGTAATTCCTCAATGTAGATTCGAGTATCACCTTGCCATTGAGTTTGCAACAGCAGACCATTATCATTGGTTTTAGATTTAGCATGCCTGAGTCAAAATTTAGCCAGAGTTTCTCCAGATATTGAAATTAATGTTTCTTTGCTGACTTTAATCCTTTTATGAGTGTACCACTGTGCATTGAATTCCGCCTATTTCTTACCTTTGTTTCTTTAAAGATGCAACCGCTGGCTCAAAAGAAACTCGACTTTGAAGAGTTCTGTGCTGCTGCGGTCAGTGTTTACCAGCTGGAGGCTCTTGAAGAATGGGAACAGATTGCAACTTCAGCATTTGAGCACTTTGAACAAGAAGGAAACCGAATCATATCCGTCCAAGAACTTGCCGCGGTACGGTCCTAATTTAAGCATATATGAGATTGCATAATTCACCATCTCTTTCTTAAAGATTAAACAATTTTTTGTCTGACTGGTGCGTGATTTGAAAGCAGGAGATGAGCTTGGGACCGAATTCGTATTCTCTGCTCAAGGATTGGATCCGGGGTTCAGATGGAAAGCTGAGTTTCTTGGGCTACGCTAAGTTCTTGCATGGTGTGACCGTAAGAAGCTCGAGCTCAAGACCTAGGTGACATCTCATGACATAACGTGTGAATGAAGCGTCAAGAAACATTGAAAACGGCATCGTCATGAGAGAATTTAGATTAAAAAAAACATTAATTGGAAGTGAAAGCCATGTAGGTATTTCCTTTGTAAATTATTCTTTGAGAATTTTGGTTATAGAGGAAAACCAAACCCCAAAACAAACAAACAAAAAAGGAAAACATCTTATAATATAAAGCCTGTTTGAGACATGTGTTAAGTCGGTTAACCAGATTTTGACACGTGTATAAAAGTAATATAATTTTTTTTAATTAAATTTAATATATGTCAAAATATTTATCTATATATATTTATTTGTAAAATAGTGAATATTAAACCTAGTTTAAATACGATTATGAAAAATCTAAACCTAATTAAAATAGTTGAAAATAATTATTTTCAATTAGATTTAAGTAAAAGTGAAAATATTTAGAGAAATTTCAAAAAATGTCACTTTTCAAATGCCACTTTACAAAAATACCACACTTTTGAAATCTTTGCAAAAATGCCACTTTTTGGAAATTATTTTTTCTTTATATTATTTATGTTTGGGTTAACAATGTTTTATTAGGGTTTAGTTTTGAGGGTTTAGGGGTCAAAACATTTTTTAGGGTTTAGAATTTTAAGATATAAGCTTTATAAATCTATAATTAGTGGTATTTTTGCAAATGACCACCCCTAAGTGGCATTATTGCAAATGTGCACACAAAAAGTGACATTTTTGTAATTATCCCAAATATTTATATATTTAAATATTTATATAAATATAATTTAAATAGGATTAGAAAAATCTAATTATTTAGAATTATGTGAAATAATTTAATTGAATATCAAATAATATCTTATTATATAAAGTATGATGCGTCAAAAGTGATAATTAACATGATCGGGTCGGTTAACCAGATTTTGACACGTATATACAAGTGTAAGAATTTGTTTTTAATTAGATTTAATTATATGTAAAAAAATTATATATTTATCTTTATTTGTAAAATAGTGAAAAGTAAACCTAATTAAATAAGATTAGAAATTTTTTAACCTAATTTAATTAGGGTTAGAAAAATTTAACTATTTAGAAATTAAATAAGAATAAATTTATCATGATCGTGACACGTGTCAAGTCGGATGACCAGATTTTGACAAGTGTATACAAATATAAAATATTTTTTTAATTAGATTTAGCTACATGTCAAAATATTTATCTATTTATATTTATTTTTAAAATAGTGAAAAGTAAACCTAATTTAATTAGGATTAGAAAAATTTAAACGTAATTTAAATAGGATTAGAAAAAACAAATTATTTAGAAATCTATGAAATAATTTAATTGAATATCAAATAATATAAGAAATAAGTATGAGAATAAAAAAAATAGATAAATATTTGATAGACTTCTCTATAAGTTGTTTTGTACAAATATTCTCAATTTTATTTTATCTCTTTGTGGGAGTGACCTAATTTTGTCTTTCATATTTTTCGTGTTTGATTTAATTTACGGGAGTTATAAAATAGTTAGAGAGTAAAAATTATTCAAATACAAATATGGAAATAAATTAATCAACATGTTGAGAAATAGAAATTTGAGTAGTAAAATAGAGAAAAAAAAATTACACCTAATTTTATTTTAATATAAATAAGAAAAACTAACGATTTAAAAATATGTGATAAAATTTAATTTTAAATCAAATAACAAAGCATCAAAATTAATAAATAAATGTTATGTTTTTCAGTTAGTGGGTTTACAACAACATTTTCACTTTTAATTTATTTACTTAACATGTAATTTAATTTTGTTTTATACAAGTAAATATATTATTTTTCACAAATCTATAAAATATTAAATTACATAACTTGCATATATGTAGGTCCTTCATCTAGTATTATATATAGAATGAATTGTATAGGTTTTTTTGTGGTTTAGTTTGGTTTTATTCTCAGCTTTCAGTTTGGTTCATCTTTATCGATGATATATCCATTTGGTAAAGGTTTTTTAGCGGCATGAGACAACGGTATAGTTTGAAACTTTAAATGAATAATTAAAAAAGTTATACATATTGTACAAATAATAATAATAAAATTATATAAGAAACTTCAATTAATCGGCGCAGTCTAATAGATTGTGTTAGTGTCGTAAATATGTCATCTCATCACGCATATTCAAATTCGGTAGAATGATTACTGTTGATAAATAAAAACTGTATTTATTCTGTTTCTTAAATGTATTAAGAATTTGGTGATTATTCATCACCATTTGACACTAAGCTTAGATACCTAACCTACAATGTTTACTTGCTAAGCTTGACACAAACTTGACACTAATAATATTTTATCAATATGCAAGTGTCATTTGGTTTGGCCAAGTGTCATTTGGTTTGGCCAAGTGTTATTATGCATGTAAACTCCTTCTACTATATATATGTGAGAAGAAGAAGCAAATAAGAGAGATAAGATTGATTAATAAGAGAACAAGTGAGAGAGAGAGAAATTGAGTAAGAAAAATCCATACCATAAAATCTTTTTCTCTTTATATACTACAAGATCAAGTACATATATATATTGTATCAAAAACATATAAGCAAAACACATATATATACCTCCATCATATCTAGATTAGTATAATTTGTATATATTTCACAACAAAATGGGTATATGTTTTGTTTATATTTTAAAAAGGCATTTGTTGATTCACATGTTATTTTGGCAGACAATCATTTTCAAAAAAAATTTATGTCCACGAAAACTTGTCCAAACTATTTTATGCACGATCTTATATCCACGTGGGTTTTCAAAAAGATAAAAAGGGTAGTTTGGTTTTTTTTTTAAATGAATAGTTACAAAAGTGTGGTAATTTTTTAAAGCGTCTATTTTGATAATTATTTTCTAAATAATGTCTATAATGTTTATTAACCCTTACAAATATGAGTATTGTTTATTTTAATCCTAACAAACAAAATTTTGGATGAGTAACATGAGTTGAGAGAACAGTTAGTGCGAAGATGAAGGTTTTGGTGTTGCGATTGTGTGTAAAATAGACAAGGAATCGTACTAATCTTTTTTTTTTTCATTCAAGGGTAAAATATTTTCTTGTGAGCATATAGCCATTTATAAGTGGATATATAAATCATTTATGTTTTCTTTATTTTACGGTAGTCAAGATTTCAAAATATTTTAAATACATAACAAAACAAATCTAGTTAAAACTATATCGGCGATAAATTTAAAAATGTTGAACATCATACAAAGATAAGGATAAATTTAAAAATGTTGAACATCATACAAAGATAAGGATGCAGATAATCAAGTTCGGTAGTTTTATCTCTCACATGTAAAATTAGTGTAACCACCAATGTCAAAGGTATCTCAACGATGTTCTCAAAATATTATAAAATATTAATAGTGTTATAATAACAAAAATAAATAAAAAATTATGTTTAGATATCTCAAAACTCCATTTAAGAGTTTTTCAAATGAGATACTTTTAAGTGAGTTTCTCAAGTTTTGAGATACCCAAACATATTTTATTATTACTTTTATAATAGATTAGTAGTATTATTATTTTATAGTAGTATTTTGAAAACCCCATTAAAATATCTTCAATGGAGATGCTCTAAGAAAAATTTTACCTCATGAAAAAAAAAGTATGGTAGAGAAAATTGAAGTGGGTGGTTAGAACAAGCGTTTGATATGAATCAGTCTACTCGTGAATTACACTGTAGGTCTAATTTACCGTTTCAAGAAATACGGTTCAATTATTCAATTTCAAGTAATTAGAAACATATATACACTCAAGTTGTAACCACTTTTTCTTTGACAGTCGTAGTAATTAATTTCTGCAGAGTTAGTTACAATCGTTTTACATGTGAGATTTTTTTTTTTTTTTTGTCGTACATGTGAGAGATAATGCTACGTACTGATGATCATCATGTATTTTTGTTTCAAAGTAGAATCATAAGCAACAAAAATAATTAATACAAGAATACGTAATAATAGTAAATCCCATGTAAATCACGTGTCTCTATCCCTCCTAACGAACTAGTACCCACGGTCTCTATAAGAACCAAGAAGTCCCAACACAATTGTAAACACACATCTATTCTTCTTCAAATATTTTAACCATAAAATACTCTAATCTTTATAGGCAAAGATGGCAAGTAGGAAGATGATTGTGTTTCCAAGCAAGAACGAATTGTCGGAAGCAATGGCTGAGTACACTGCTAATCTCTCTGCCAAGTTCTGTAAGGAGAAAGGCCTTTTCACCGTTGTTCTCTCCGGCTGTGACCTCATCGATTGGATCTGGTCTCTAATTCTCATGACTCTCCTTATACATATACATGTTTTGTTCTTTTCTAAAAATAATAAAAAATAATAATGGTCTAACTAATTACTTGTTGCAGCAAGTTGTTGCAACCTCCTTACCTTAAGTCAATCGAATGGTCCAAGTGGCATGTCTTTTGGGTCGACGAGAGGGTTTGTTCATGGGATGATCCAAACAGTAACTACAAACTCGCCATGGATCGTTTTCTCTCCAAGGTTTCATTACAATTTCTTTGATCAAAAATATATTTTCGATTAATTATCTCGTAAGAAAGCATATATTATTACATTTTAGTTTAATCTTTACATACGTGCTTGACGCTCCTCTATTGTTCATTTTGCATACTCGCTCATTGCCTGTCTAGTATTAAAAAAAATATATATATATATATAATATAGTGTGAATTCAATTTTTTTTGGTGATATATAGTTGAATAAAGTATTTAACTTTTTTTTAATTAATACCTAATCACATCTTAGGTACCGATTCCGAACAAGAACATCTACGCAATCGACAAACACTATGCGACAGATGGTAACGCTGAGCACTGCGCGGCGCTCTACCAGGAGTGCCTGGAGAATCTTGTGAAGGAAAGCATAATCCCAATATCTCCAAAGACCCATTACCCTCAGTTCGATCTCCAACTTCTAGGGATGGGTCCTGATGGACACATGGCTTCTCTCTTCCCGGGACATCCTCAGATCAATGTGACGGACAAATGGGTCACTCACATTACCGACTCTCCAAAACCACCACCAAAGAGAATCACAATGACTCTACCGGTTATAAACTCGTCTTCGTACAACCTTATGGCCGTTTGCGATAAGGAACAGGCACATGCCGTAGCTGAGATCATGAAGCACAACAACATGTCCTTACCTTCTGCTCATCTAAGTGCCCAAGTTGAAAATGTTTGGTACCTTGACCAAGCAGCTGCCTCCATGCTCTAGAGAGCCAAGACACATTAATAATGGTGTTTTAAATAAAAAGGAATCTCTAAGTAGCTTTGTGAGACCGAGTTGGTGCGGTTTGCTTGCATGTGTGTTAGATAAGTCGCTAATAATGCATTTTGCGTACTATAGTATGTACCAAATGCAATTTATCCAGTTGTGTGTGCGTCCCATGACTATGGTCTATGGGTTAGAATAATAATAATAATAATTAAAAAAAATGTGAATTAGTGTAAACTACTTTTTTTTTTTAAACTGAAAGTAGTAGGCCAAAACAAAGTTAATTAAGTAAAATATTTTTTCCTAATTGCCCTTCTGGCTCACTTAGTGATTCTGACACGTCCTACATGATTGGAAACTATATTTTTCCACATATATAGCAATTTCAAAATTTAAAAACGAACATAGATTATTCGATTTATATAATGTTACAATAAAACATAATACAATATATGACATACTATATGTTTGTATGGTATAACATATTTTTTCATATAACATGTTACATTAACAAGGTATTGTGTAGTATGATATCATATAACATGTTACATATTAATGTGGTATACCATGTTATATAGTGAATTTTATATATATAATGTTAGATAATTACATGTTCACTACAAGAAAACACCTGAGTTTCCAACGGAAAAAAATTCCGTTGGAAATTTCCGACGACTTTCCGTCGAAATCCCGACAAAACACGACGGTTTGAAATCCGACGGAAACACGGCCGTCGGAAAATCATTGGTAAATTCCGACGGATTAGCATCAAATTCCCGACGGAAACAACCGTTAATATAGCCGTTTGAACATTTTTAATTTCCAACGGAAATCCGTTGGAAAATATAGCCGTTAAAAATTTGAATCCGTCAAAAATCCGTTGGAAAATATAGCCGTTAAAAATTGATTTTCGTCGGAAATCCGTTGGAAAATGAGTAAAATTCACTTATAAATATTCACTCATCCACTCTCATTCACAACATTGCACACAAACAAAACAATAGATATGTCTTCTTCAAATTATTTTCGCTCATGGATGGACAAACCGAGATTGGATCCAGAGACAACGCTAGTTGTTAAAGAATATGCAGAAGGAATTGTCGAGTTTGTGAATTTGGCGAAGGCGCAACCACAAACAAAGAAAACCCGTAAATGTAAGTGTCCATGTTCTAATTGTCAGAATGTGAGAAATATTAAGATTGATGAAATCATGAGTCACTTATATCTTAATGGGTTTATGCCGGGATATAAAATTTGGTATCTACATGGGGAACGACCGGATTATGCTAGTACTAGCGAACCTTATACCGTGAATAGTTTAGAAACCGTGAATAGTTTAGAAGAATGTAGAAGGGATGTAGACTTTGGTGTAGGTACTGTTGAGATGGTTAATGATGCGTATAGGGAAACTATGCAGTCTGTTGGTGAAGATCGAGTTGAGGAACCCAATTTAGAAGCACGTAGGTTCTTCGATATGTTAGATGCAGCTAAGCAACCGTTGTACAAAGGTTGTAGAGAAGGTCATTCGGCTTTATCATCTGCTAGTCGATTAATGACCATAAAGACGGATTGGAGCTTGTCGGAGGAGTGTGTAGATGCGATAGCAGAGTTTGTGAAAGATATATTACCTGAAGATAATCTCTCACCCGCATCATACTACGAGGTACAAAAGTTGGTATCTGGTCTTGGCTTGCCGTATCAAGTGATAGATGTTTGTATTGACAATTGTATGATCTACTGGAGAGAAGACGAGAACCTTTTGGAATGCCGCTATTGTCGCCAACCACGGTATCAGAAAAGTAGTGGTAGAGTTCCAGTTCTTTATAAAAGAATGTGGTATTTGCCGTTATTAGAGAGGCTGAAGAGGTTATTTCAATCTGAACGGACATCAGGTCCAATCAGATGGCATGCAGAACATACTACAAAAGAGGGTGAGATTACGCATCCTTCTGATGTATAAGCTTGGAAACATTTTCAGTCATTGTATCCAGATTTTGCTTATGAGAGGAGAAATGTGTACCTTGGTTTGTGTACATATGGTATCAACCCATTTGGGAAGCATGGGAGGCAATATTCGTTATGGCCAGTAATCGTGACACCTTATAACTTGCCACCATCTATGTGCATGCGTCGAGAATTTCTGTTTCTTAGCATTCTTATTCCCGGCCCAGAACATCCTAAAAGATCCATTGATGTATTCCTCCAGCCATTGATCTACGAGTTACAGATGTTATGGGAGCATGGAGTTCAAGCGTATGATGTTTCTTGCAGACGGAATATTCAGATGCGTGCGGTCCTTATATGGACCATAAGTGATTTTCCAGCATATGGAATGCTATCGGGATGGACAACTCATGGAAAGTTAGCGTGTCCGTATTGCTCGGACAACACTGATGCATTTTAATTGAAGCACGGAAAGAAAACATCATGGTTTGATTGTCACAGGAGATTTCTACCGAATGGGCATCCATATCGCGAGAGTGTATCATTATTTACGAAGAAGAAGAAAGTGTTTGATGGTCCCCCCCAGAATTAAGTGGCACATATTTACTGGATCAGTTAAGAGATTTTGGTGCGGAGCGGACGAACGATGACTTGGTCGGGGGTAATGGGCATACTCCAATACTAGGTTGTGGCGAGTATCACAACTGGCATAAGAAGAGTATTTTTTGGGATTTTCCATATTGGAAGGACCATCTTTTAAGGCATAATCTTGATGTCATGCACATTGAGAAGAACTTCTTTGACAATATCATGAACACTCTTCTAAATGTTCGAGGGAAGACGAAAGACAATTTGAAGTCTAGGTTGGATTTGGTTGATATTTTTTCTCGAAGTCACCTTCATATTCTTCAGGACGGCAAAGGTCCAATACCCAATTACCGAGTAGATAAGCTTTCAAAGGAAGAATTCTTCACTTGGATTATGCATTCCGTCAAATTCCCAGATGGGTACGCATCAAATCTGCGGAATTGTGTTGATCGAGGCGAAGGCAAATTTATTGGGATAAAAAGTCATGATTGTCACGTTGTGATGCAGCGCCTCTTACCATTTGCATTTTCCGGACTTCCACCTCGTTCAGTACATCAAGCAATTGCAGGTACATTTATACTAATTTCTATTAATTTTTTAGATGCAGATTTAAATAATTAAATTTATTTTATATGTTATTATTTAAAATAATTATTAAATATATCACTTGCAAAATATATTCATAATTTTATTAATTTTTATATTGCTAAATAATTAAGTAATAATTATTGCAAAATATATTCATAATTTTCAAAATATATGGTTAATTTTGTGTTTTTGTGTAATAATTATGTAGGGATTGGTGCTTTCTTCCGGGATATATGCACGAGATCACTTACATGGGACGGTATTCGCAATCTTCAGGAAAATATACCGATTATCCTTTGCAATTTGGAGAAGATTTTCTCACCATCTTTTTTTGATGTAATGGAACATCTTCCAGTCCATCTCCCACGAGAAGCAGCACTAGGTGGTCCCGTTCAGTACCGATGGATGTATCCTTTTGAGAGGTATATGTATCATCTCAAGAAAAAAAGTAAAAAATTTAAGCAAAGTCGAGGGATCTATCGTCGCACAGAGCATAAATGAAGAAACCTCAACCTTTGCTGAATACTATTTTCCTCCACAAGTCCGTACCAAAAGCAGAAGACCTTCTCGACATGATGATGGAGGTGAAAGACCAAATTATCCCATGTATGTCCCAGACATGTTCACACAGATCGGAAGACTAAGTGGAAAATCAAAGAAGCAGAGACTAACAGAGGACGAATATAATCACTTGCATATGTATATTCTCACCAACTGCGATGAAATTCAAGAGTTTGAAAGGTAAATTTAAAATTTAATAATAATTTATAATTATTACTTTTATATAAACTAACATTTTTTATGTGTTTAATATTTAAAGGATTTACATGGCTCAAATTCGTACTCATTATCCAGAATCCACAGAGGATGATCTTCATATTATCAAACAGAGCGAGTTTGCGGAATGGTTGCAATTTCATGTAAGTTTTAAATAATTTGCTTATTAATATTTACATATGTTAACCAAGTTTCAAATTAAAATAATTAAAATTATATATTTTCTACATTTATTAGGTTTCGACAGGCGAGTCTAGAGGACAATCATTTCCATCATGGTTAATAGAGCTAGCGAGTGGACCAATATATGATGTCAGATCATATCCGAGATATGCCACACGAGGTTATGCTTTTAAAATTCATCAAGATGGGAGTTCAAGGACGACTTCCGTCGGAAATCCGTTGGAAAAACGTCCGTTGGAAAAAGTCTGTTGGAAATCCGTCGGAAAATCGTCCGTTGGGAATCCGTTGGAAATCCGTTGGAAAAAAGTCGTTGGAAATTCGTTGGAAAAACATCCATCGGAATCCGTCGGAAAAATTGTCCGTTGGAAATCTGTTGGAAAAAGGTCCGTTGGAAATCCGTTGGAAAAAACCAACGGATTTCCGACGGATTCCCGATTTCCGACGCCCTAGGACCGACGGACAAAACGGTCGAGATTCCGTCGGAAATGCTCATTTCCGACGGATTTCCGACCGTTTTTTCCGTTGGTAAACGCTTGTTTTTTGTAGTGTTATATCGTATATTTTATGCTATGTGTTAGTATGGTATAAATATGTTATATGTTATAAATTAGGTTTTTGATATTGTAATTATCTACAAAAAATTTTAACAAAAAACTACATATAAACGTAGTAATATATTTTAACTTAATACTATATCATAAGTTTGGTCATTGATATCTTAACTAACATATAATGATATGTTTTTTTTAGTTATGGTTCGTTATATTGTGTATGAATTTATACATGTATATATATGAATTTTGAATATAGTATGTTGATCTAGAAAAATTATGTGCGAGTGAACAGTATAAAGCAATATAACTCGGTATTTGTGTCATTCTCTCTCCATTTTAATTGGATAAACTATAACAAATTATGACACAATTTGTCGTGTCAGAAAAAAAAACAACAAAGATAACAAAGAGGATATTAATCAACCAAAACTAGTAGGTGATATAGCATACAAACTGGCCGACAAAATTTGCAGAGAGATCCCGAATCTTTGAGATTCATTTCCGGTGGCCGGCGGCTCCTTCAGCGCTGGTCACGGACCTTTTCCTACTTGTTTATCTCTAGTATATCTTCTATGCTTTGTTTCTTTTGTTTCGGTGACCGCCGGAGCTTGGTCATCTCTCGGACAAAGGTCCGGTGGCTTGAGTTTGTATAGATCGGCGGTGGAGGCTTCGGTGGGGGTTCGGTTGAGGTTTGAACGTGGGATGGTGGCTCGTGGTGAAGGCTTTGTTGTACCTATAAAGCGTTGGTCCGCGAGTCTTTTACACGCGAGAGTTGTCTTGCGTTTCCAATCTATATCCTTCTACGCCATGCCTTTCTTCTCGCCCGATGGTGTAATCTCTTGGCTCACCGGACGTGGTGGTTAGTTTGGTCCTTGTCTCTGCTTTGGTTCCCGATTGCTTTTCGTTTAGCCGTTCTCCTGTAGGGTATTGGCGGTTGTTGTTGTGTTTTCCTAGGTTGTGTTCTTGTGTTTGAAGGAGTATATTTGGGTGATTATGTGGCTCTCAGGGTTGTTCTTGTGGCCGTCTGTGATTGCTCTCGCTTGTTATAGCTTCGCTGGTTTTGTTCTACGATTTTCCTTGATTTGATTCCGCATCTTTCCGGGTTCGATCTCGTACCGTTCGGGGTCCGATATGGTATGGTCCGGTTAGTGTGGGTTCGCTTCTTGTCTCTACATTATTGATCTGGTCGAGATTTTGATTTGTTCAAAGAATTCTACCTAAGCGTCATCATGTCGGGTTTCATCCGATATCGCCGTTTCCGGGAGTTTTTTGTGTTGGTCTAGTTGTTTCTGGATTCCTCCAACTTGCCGGTTTAGTTTTCTAGGAACCTCTATATGATTAGGTAAACTTATTCGCCATAGAAGGAGCCGCTTATCGTCATCTTGGGTTTCTTAGCTTTGTTCGATATGCTTTCGCGGAAGATCCTTCAAGGTTTGTGTAGTCTTCTAAAGCGAGGTTTGTGGTAAGTATGGTTGCGTTTTAGTTGTGGTTTTACATGTCTTCCTCGAAATAAAGATCCCCATAGGTTTGTATCTAAGTTGTTTTCGGATTTGTTTTGGGTTTGTATTATACCGTAGTTTTCGAAGCGTATATCATATATGCTTTCTACCTATGTATTCCACCCGTGTATTCCATTATGGTATTCCACCATGTTTGATATAATATTTCAGATGAAAAAAAAAAACAAAGAGGATATTATGATTATTTGGTAGGCTATCTATTTAATAAATTTATAGATATGCCATATGTTTAAATAGTCAAATTTTGGAGTATATATCATATAATTTCCCTAATAATAATAGTGATATGTTTTTCTAAACTGATATTTTATGCTATACGACTTACGAAATATAGTGTCTAGGTTTAAAGATCGATTAATGATCTAACTGAGAATTTTATTTGTAATAAAAACAAATTAAGATCAAGGACATAAGTCAAGGGAATGTAGTCTCAATGATATAAATGCAGCTTGGCCTTTAGCTAGGGCTTGTGTTTTCTCTTTTCAAGTCAGACGGATTTGCTCAATGTTATTGAACAATAATATATATGAGCAGAAAGAGAAACAAAGTAGGTTGAGATTTCAATATGGTTGTTGAACCATTAAGAAAATTGAGGGAGTCAATTGTTCAAGGAGAATGGTAGTTTCTAATGAAAGTTTCAGTCGAGCTGTTAGTCAATAACCAAACTGCTTAAATTTTACAATACAATATAATATTCAAATTACCGATTCACGTGGAAAATTTTCAAAGGTTTTAGAGAATTGTGGTCTACTGGTGTTGCATATGTGTTGCGGATGAAATGTTTATTTGTGCCTTTGTATGGGCCATGGCTTAACTTTTGAATTTTTTTTTTTTTTGTCTGCTAAAAAACTTTTGAAATATTTGAATAACAAGTTACGCAAATATTATATACTGAGATCAACAAATCTATTTGGACCAAATTTTCAAACGTTAAGGGTTTATAAGAAAATACATGCGATATGTATATTTTACTAATAATTAACGAATCTTTCGTTTCTGTCGACAATGTCGAATCATGTGCAAGCAAGCTAAGCGTGGAGTGAAGACAAAACAATAGTGTTATAGAGTTGTAAACTTTATTTAGTTTATCGTCGTATTATTTTCTTAAAGTAATTAAAGAAAAACCGCGAGCACGTTCCATTGACGATTCTAGACAGATCACACATTGTAACTAAATAAAAAAAAGTGACGATAAACTTAATAAAATTTACAACTGCAGTGGGATCATATAAAAAGATGAATTTATATTAAAAAAAATCATAATCTTATGTTTTGATGCGTTTATTGACTTGCAGTTTGTGAAGAATAAAAGAAAAAAAGCGAAATAAAATATTTTATTTTAAATGTTCAGTAAGAAGTGCGATAGATCGATCTGCCTCATCACCAACTCAACACCTTCTACTTCTTCTTGTTCTTTAAATATTACATCTCGTGAATCAGATGATCTCATATAGAGAACAATATGTCACGTGTTAAGAGGAAGAAAATTGTGTTTCCGACCAAGAAAGAATTGGCAGAGGCTATGGCCGAGTACACGGCCACTCTCTCCGCCAAGTTCTGCAAAGAGAGAGACTATTTCACCGTCGTTCTCTCCGGCGGTGACCTCATCTCTTGGCTCTCGTAAACTCTTCGAATATCTCATTCATTTGTTTATTCTGATATTATATAATCCAATGTAGTTAATATTACCTTTTGCAGTGATTTGTTGGAACCAAAGTACCTTGAAAGCATCGAGTGGTCAAAGTGGCACATCTTCTGGGTCGATGAGAGGGTTGTTCCATGGGACGATAAGGACAGCAATTACAAACTCGCCATAGATGGTTTTCTCTCTAAGGTAACATAATACTATATAATATTATCATGATCATCACCATCATAACAAATAACAAAGTCAAGTTGTATATAATATATTCATGGCGTTTCAAACTATATAGTTTAGATGCCTCCAGCAAAATTTTATATTAAACATATATTTTAATGATATCATTTATACACTAGCTAGCTTCCATTTAAAAAAAAAAAAAACTTCCATTTTCAATGCGGAATTTTGAACAAATCTTTTTTATTGACACCATGTTTAATTGCGAATTTGTAGGTTCCGATTCCAATTGCGAACATATATGCAATCGATCAAGACTGTGCGGCACTTGGTGATGCCAAGGGCGCGGCATTTCTCTACGAGAAGTGCATCAAAAGATTGGTAAATCAAAACATAATCCGCACATATAAATCCTCGGGATTCCCTCAATTCGATCTCCAACTCCTAGGGATGGGTCCGGACGGTCACATGGCGTCTTTGTTCCCGGGACACTATCAGATCAAGGAAAAGGCAAATTTGGTAACTTATATCATTAACTCACCAAAACTGCCACCAAAGAGAATCACCTTTACTTTACCGGTCATTAATTGTGCTTCCTACAACCTCATGGCCGTATGTGATGAGGCTCAGGCCGATGCGGTTGCAAAGGTTTTCGAAGATAATTACGACTTGCCTGCTGCTAGGCTCACAGCTGATACAGAAGCCATCTGGTATCTCGACCAAGCCGCTGCGTCCAAGCTCCCAATAGGACATTGAGGTTTGGTTCTGTTGGGTTCTCTTGTATTTGTATCTTATATTTATGATTTTGTCTTTTACGGTTTCTAATAAAAGCTGTGTACTTTCCATATGTAAGATTGAGTTACTTAATCTTAATCTTGCAAATCAGCTATTTACATTTCATACTTTGTACATTTGTGTTTCTCTTGTATTATATGTGTTCTAATAATAACTTGTTTGATCCCAGCTTTTTTTTTAAGACTGTATTTTTATTATTATTCTATTATAAATTATGAGAACTATTACATTTTTTAAATATTGTATTATTATTATTATTCTATTACAAATTATGAGAACTATTACATCGACGATTCCACAACAGATAAGTTTACCGTCTTGATCCACGACAAACGATTCTACTTTGCCCCTCGCTGAAAATCTCTTGTAAGTTTTTCTCCATTAATCTGTAAATATAATAATAAATCACATTTTTTAGGATTCGAATCCCAAATCTCCTGGTGTAAAAACATTAATGAATCCTTAATCAACCACTAGGTTAAGGAGACTTTCATATTTGATCTCAGCTTAATTAGTAGAATCTTATCTATATACTCTTAATTTTTATTATCAGATTTTGTATAGTTGGTTTAGACTGAATTACCTAATTGTTTAATTTTGTCAACGTAAAGAAGCTAGTTAAAATGAAATGAATAAATTTTTATTTTACTAATGTATAAATATACTTGTGTTACCAAAAGTTTATTACAATAAATTGTAAGTTCGTAACAGAGTAAATCAATCACAAAATTCAGAAAAATAAAAATAGTGATGAATATTAAAATTTTATAATTTATGAATCCGATCGGCCGGTTTGGTCCAAGTCTGAGCATATCGAATCACTTTGTCCTTTGCTCGAGAAAGTCAAAGTTGCTCGCTTTCCCTATAAAAAAGCTCAAACTTTGTCCATGGCTTCTTCTTGTTTCCTTGGTTCGATTCTCTTTACTTCTCCCACCAACCTCTCATCTCGATCAGCTTCTCTCTTCCTGAAGAATCTCACTTGTTGTCCTCATTCTTCTGCTGCGTCTCGTTTTGAGTCGTTGTCGATCGGAAGTAGTCGGAGAAAGGTGTCGGAGGTGAGGATAATGGCTACGACGGCGTCGGAAATGGGGAAGGAGGAGAAGAAGAGAGTGGAGATTTTTGACCTCGAGGAGAATTTGGCGGTTGATTTGGCCAAATTCACAGCTCATCTCTCCGATAAGTATTGCAAGGAGAGAGGCGCTTTCACCGTCGTTGTCTCCGGCGGCTCCCTCATCAAATCGCTCCGGTGTGTATGTGACTTAATTTTGTTAGATTTTTGATTCGAAACCATGAGATTTTGGATTCCAGATTACTAGTTGGATTTAGGGATTGCAAAGTCGCGATTTAGGGTCTTTTTTTGCAGTATCACTGTGTAATCACCACAGGAGAATCTGCAAATTTTCATATTAATGTGGCTCATGGGTGGATTCGAACTGGGCTTGGTTTTGCAATCTGTGATTCTCTAAAAATCTTTTCTTTTTTTCTGCTGTATCATGAAAACTTGATTATGGAGATCTACTTTCCAAGTTTTATGTCTGATCAAGAACATAGCTTTTCACATTTGACATACTCTAGTAATTTCCTAGTAATGTCTTATTGATTCAAATTTCAGGAAATTAGTAGAATCCCCTTACGTTGATTCGATCGATTGGTCAAAGTGGCATTTTTTCTGGGTCGACGAGAGGGTTGTTCCCAAGCATCACGATGACAGCAACTACAAACTGGCTTATGATGCTTTCTTATCCAAGGTATGAGTCTCACATGATCATTAGCTTGCAAACCCAGGTTGTTTCTCTTTGTAACTTGTATCGTCATCTTTGCTTCCATCATTTCTATTTCAATCGGAAAATGAGGGATTAATCTCAAGTGGTTGAAAATCAGTGTGTATAGAGTGATGTTAAGAATTGGAATCAGAGAACTCTCTTGATACTGAAATTTGATTCAAACTTTTCTTTGTTATCTCGCGTTCCAAACTAAGTGTGATCATCTGTTTGTTAATACTTCCCTAGCTGTCCACAGCCTTTTAAATGATTGAAACAAGGATTATTAAATACTTTTCAAGGAGCTGATAAGAGTTAGCTAAACTTCTTCATACTCTAATCGTTTTCTTCAGGTTCCAATTCCGCCTGGAAACGTATATGCCATTAACGAATCCCTCTCTGCCGAGGCTGCAGCGGATGATTACGAGACCTGCCTCAAACATCTGGTCAAGACCAACATCCTCCGAGTATCTGAATCAACAGGACTCCCCAAATTTGATCTCATGCTTCTTGGTATGGGCCCTGATGGCCACGTGGCATCCCTATTCCCGGGACACGGTCTCTGCAACGAGAGCCAGAAATGGGTAACTTTTATCACCGACTCTCCAAAACCGCCATCTGAAAGAATTACCTTCACATTCCCGGTCATCAACTCTTCTGCACATATAGCTCTAGTCGTTTGCGGTTCTGGGAAAGCCGAAGCCGTTCAAGCAGCTCTGAAGAAGACCGGGGATGTACCTGCAGGTTCCGTTAGTGCTGAAGACGAGCTGGTTTGGTTTCTGGATAAACCAGCCTGTTCCAAGCTCTAAACCAAGTAAGTTTTAACTTACCAATGTGACTAGTCTGGTTTGCTTTTTGGTTGTTTGGTTCTCTCCGTTTATGTTGTGGGAGAGAGTGTTGTAATAAAAGCGTACTTGTCAAGGGAAATCAAATCAACGGTTTCTCTGATTTGGTTGGGTAATTTTAGTCAAAACTGTTTTGAAAAGCACGATTTATCTCATGGTTGTTTTGAGACATTTTGACCAAGTTGATTCCTTTAGTTTGAGAGTTGAACTATGAAACAAGTTAATAGTTTGGAGTGAGTGAGTGAGATATTTTACTAAATTTAAACATGGACTATCAGTTATCACAAAACAAGTTGCATAAAAAGAATATCTGTGAAATGAGATTTGACTGAGGAATTAATGATATATTAAATTCTGAATTTGATGGTCAATAAATCTTGAGAAATGAACATAATATGTTGAATAAAGGAAAAGAAAAAGGAGTAAATGTGTAATAAGGAGGTTTTGTCAACGTGTAGGCGGGTGCTATAAGAAAAAAAGAAAAGGGGATTAAAGACTTCATCTTCTTACACGGAATTGACTTCGATTCTAGAGAGAGAGAGAGAGAGAGAGGAATAAAAATCCCAACTTTGTAGAGAGAAACGGAAGCTAGTTGAACGGCAAAGACGGAGGAGGAAGAGGAGGTCGTACCGTATGGTTTTCGCCGGAGTTTTGGGTAAAATCGACGGTTGCCGGAGATTATTCCGATTTCTGGATAATGCTTCAAATTGGGGAGGAAGAGAAGACTCTGGATTCGAATTTCTGGGGTTTTAGATGAAAGCTCTTCGAAGAATCCAAACGAGGTCTTCGTTTCCGAATTCGCCATTATTCTCTTCTTCTTCTTCTTCTCCTTCGTCGTCATCTCCGTGGACTCACTTGCGTTCTGCATTCGTCCTTGTCACTTCTTCTTCATCTCCAGCTTCTTCTTCCGATCCGTGAGTCTCTTGGGATTGTATTTCTGTGATTCCTGAGATTGATTAACAGAATTTTTCAATTTGCGGTCGATTGCTTGTTAGATGAGTATTAGAGTTGTTGTTATGTCAAAAGTGGAATCTATAAATTTAGTACCTTGCTTATAATGCTTGTCTTTATTACTGGACATATGATTCTGTTTCCTGTTCTGTTGCTCCCTGCCTATGTTTATGCTCCGTTGTTAAGTTTGTAGCAGAACAAGCAGGCATTTTTCTGAAACAATTTCGGTTTTTTTGTTTGTTTTCTGTTTCAGGCATCGACTCAAGTCACCTTGGTCCCGGAGAAAACGGAAAAAACCACTCACACTTCGCCGGTGGAAAAGGTTTTTCACACCTGAGGGTAGACTTCGGAATGGGGGAGTTGATCTGTTGAAGAAAGTCCGGAGTAGAGTGAGTCAAAGCTTCACATCCTTGTGAACTTGATAGCGTTCTACACATGTTTTCAAATATTTATTAATCTTTATATTTAACCTCTAGGGCATTGATCCTAGCATTCGGCCGGAAGTGTGGCCATTCCTTCTTGGAGTGTAAGTATACATTCAAACTCTGTTAGTCTATTAGTTGCACATGTTGCAGTTGATTTGTTATAATGAAATCTCTACCGTGTTCCTTGTGATGTGTTGAAATCAAGGACATTGTCTGCTTATAGGGATCATGGTTCCTAAAGGATGTGTACGGTTGAATTTTGGTTGAAAATGTTGCAAATTGTGATTTTGATGGTTAACAAGTATCATCACACCTTAGTGTTGTTGCTTCATTTTCCTCACCTTAGTTTATTTTCTTCTCTGCAAACAGGTGTGATTTGAATAGTTCCAAAGAAGAGAGAGGTGCTACAAGAACTTGGAGAAGGTGAGAAACAGATGATGATCCACCGGTCGAGAATCTTCTTTCTTTGATTTTTGTTCATCTTTGACCTGAATTTACTTAACCTTACAAATGCAGAAAAGTGTATGAGAGACTACGCAGGCAGTGCAAAAGGCTTCAAAGACAAAACAGTTCGTATTCTCTTGCGCAAGACACTGACAGTTCGTGTTCTGATGATGCTTTCAGCACTCAGGAGTCGCTCTCTAGCGACAAATACATCACAGAAGATATTGGGAACTTGAGTGAGGCCTCGTGTACGCTTGATGGGGACTACTCTGGTTCAAGAGGCTTGAATTCTGAGTCTGAGGACTCAGATTCGTCGGATGAGAATGATTCTGTTCAGCTAGTTCCTTCTTCTGAAAGGAGATATGAGGATAGTTCTTCTCCATCCAGCATATATATCTCCCGTACCAAAGAGGATTTTGTGACTTGGCAGCGTATTATCCGTCTAGATGCTGTTCGTGCCGATACAGAGTGGACCCCTTACTCCCCATCCCAAGCCATGGTATCAGAGGATAAGGCACGTCGGGCTGCAGAAGCGGTTGTTTTAAAGGACTACAGTCATTTGGAACCATCGAAAATCTTCCACGCTGCTCGGCTTGTTGCTGTTCTTGAAGCATATGCTTTACATGACCCTGAAATCGGCTATTGCCAAGGAATGAGCGATCTTCTCTCCCCAATACTCTCTGTTATACCTGATGACTACGAGGCGTTTTGGTGTTTCGTTGGGTTCATGAAGAAAGCTCGTCAGAATTTCAGCCTAGATGAGGTTGGGATCACAAGGCAACTGAACATAGTCTCAAAGATTATCAAGTCCAAAGACTCGCAGCTCTACAAGCATCTTGAGAAAGTGAAGGCGGAAGACTGTTTCTTTGTATACAGAATGGTTCTTGTGATGTTTAGAAGAGAGCTGACTCTGGAGCAGACACTGTGTCTTTGGGAAGCTATGTGGGCAGACCAGGCTGCAATAAGAGCTGGGATTGGGAAATCTTCTTGGAGCCGTCGAATAAAGCAGCGGCCCCCTCCCACAGACGATTTGTTGCTTTATGCGATAGCGGCTTCGGTGTTGCAGAGGAGGAAACTCATAATAGAGAAGTACAACAGCATGGAGGAGATTCTGAGGGAATGCCATAGTATGGTAGGGAAACTAGACGTGTGGAAGCTCTTAGACGATGCACATGACCTTATTGTTACCCTCCACACCAAGATTGAACACGCGATCCCATAATCCTCTGCAGTGTATTGGGTTTATCAGCAGTTGTTATCTGGTTCTTGGAAAGCCATCAGGGGTTAGTAACCGGGGATTTTGGTTTACTGCTATCTAAATCCTGGTTTAACATGTCAAGGCCAAAAAAAATAGGCATGATTTTTTGTGGTGTGTTGTGAAACTTTGAGAGGTGGCTTTCTCTGCATTGGAGATAAATGCTGCCTCCATTTTTTCAATTTTGTTATTACGTATGAAACAGTTTTTGTGCCGGGAAAGAGAACAGAATAACCAAAACTCTTTTTGATAAAAATATTCAAAATTGTTAACCTGGCAATTAGTTTCTTAACCCTTTAACTGTCTACTCCTAACCTAACCACAACTAATATACATTTCTCCGGCAATATGAGTTTGGGTTTTGTCTAGAGAAATCACTCCGTCCTAGTGAGCCGCCGTGAAGTTCATACACATAGGTGGTCGAACCTTAGCTAGAGCCAGCAATGAAGAAGGCAGAATCCAGAGATCATCTCCACATATCAAAACCTAATGCAATAGCTGGAAGGACCCTGATAATGAAGATTCAAGTTTTATGGTCGAAAGGGAAACACTTGAATAATACCAGAAGCTAAATAAGAAAAGAGGTAATCATTGCCATATGTTGCCACACCAATATGGATTGATCAAATGAACAAACACAATATCATTAGTTCATTACATCAAAAGGATAAAATGAAAAGAAAAAAATGAAAATTGTACAGTAGGTAGCATTTCTCATAACAAAAGACGCATTAAACCGACACAAATTGCGTGAAAACCAGTAGTCATTTCATTATTTGTTTTTTCTCAACAAATCACTCTCATTGCTAATACTCCCTCCGTATCATAATAGATAATGTTTTAAAAAAATCATTTTGTTTTATAATAGATAATGTTTTCAAATTTCTATGTAAAATTAATTGTGTTTTTATTGTTTTTTACTGTTTAAATTCTGCAGATTATTTTTTAATTGGTTGAATTGTTTTGAAGTTGATGATAAAATATGTTTATTTTGAAAAAAATAAAAGGTAAATAATTTCTTAATCTATGTGCAACAACCTTAAAAATCAAGTAAAATGATACGGAGGGAGTAATACTTAAGAACATCTGTAGTCATTTCATTTATTTTAATTTCTTAACAAGTTACTAGTTAAAAGCTTCTTCTTACTCGCAGTCAGCCACCTGCAGAGTTTCCTCTAATGCCGGACACGAGACAAAAGCGCTTAGATGTCAAATCCACAGTTCTTCTAACGATAGCTCTGCGTTTGCAAACCTTACCGTTGCCCATGTAATGATCATATGTTATGTAGACAACTGCATTCCTAAAACACTTGAGTACGCTTGCATTTGGCGGCTCCTCAGTTTCTACCACGACGTTCAAAATCTTCAAATCGGACAGGTCAGGCTTGAACAACCGCCACCTAAGAAGAGAGAACACACACTTGAAAATATCCAGAAAACATTTAAAAAAGAAAAGAAAACACTTTATATGTCGTCATTGCACTGAAAAAAGAAACCTACATTGGGAATGTTACGATTTGTTGTAACGAATGCAAGTTCCAAGTAAAGACGAATCCAGTCATTTTCTTCCCACTCTGATTTCTGCACCTGAGACGCAAACATCTCAAACTGGTCACTGAAACGATAGCATCTTCTTATCTTACCATGTAATTTAGATGATGATGTATGTAAGTACATATTTTGGTTCATCTAGTTACCTCGTAAAACCGATTTTTATGTGAACGTCTAGAAGGACGATAGTCAGATTGAACGACCAATAGCTCCTCCTCCTCCTCCTGCTGGTCACGCTTATCCTTCCTCTTCCTCTTTCTCCCGCTCCTACCCATTATCAAAATTGATACATTTGCAAGCCGCTCATGCTCTCTTTATGCCACAGTGATGCCCTAATTCATTTTTGGCCCAAAATCTCTTTTATTTTCAAAGAGGAAGCGTGGCTTTCAAGATACTCAAAATTCTAGGGTTTAGGGTCTGTGGTTTTGGCCTGGCTAGTTGTTTATTTTGGTTCTGTTTTTGTTTATTTTGGTTTTCTAGATACGGTAAGAAAAAGATTTTTGGTTTATTTGTTTCGGTCACACAAATTTTGATTCTGGTTATGAATCCATCTTCAGCTTATAATATTTTTTATCTGGTATCACAACTGCCTGGTGCCTGAGTACTATTCCCTTGGAGAGAATTGGCTAATTGCTGCCTCCACTTTCAGTTTTGTATGTATGAAACAGGTTTTGTGTTAATTAACAGAATAACCAACTCCTTCTCTTATTTTTTTATTCGAAATTAGTAAGACATATATGTCTGTGTGTTTACCTTAACCTCTCTTTTAACTGTCTACTCCTAACCTAACCACAACTAATATACATTTCTCCGGCAATATGAGTTTGGGTTTGTCTAGAGAAATCACTCCGTCCTAGTGAGCCGCCGTGAAGTTCATACACATAGGTGGTCGAACCTTAGCTAGAGCCAGCAATGAAGAAGGCAGAATCCAGAGACCATCTCCACATATCAAACCTGATGCAACAGCTGGAACCATCACCTCTGCCTTCTTACGGTTCACTCTCTGCCAAACGAAAACCACAAGGCTCCCAATACACATATCGATTGCAAACGATCCACCAACCAAAAACGGCACAGCCATTGCCATCGGGAGTGGGATCCACTTCCCTGGCCTCTCCGGCAAGAGGTCCCTCGCCAGGTTAGCAGCAACCGCAAATGCAAAGAACCCGTAGCAAAGCTCTAGGCAATGCGCGGGAAGAGCCGAAAGACCTTGAACACCGATAATCGCCATGTTTCTATAGATGATTGCATAAGGAGCCTTGTACTCACCATCCGGGTTTCCAACATCAAATGCCTTGTAGAAGAGGAAGAAAGTGAGCGGCGCAACCACGCAGCCTATCGCTGTCCCGATGGCTTGTGCTACAAGCATCGAGCGGGGCGAGGTAAGCGTTAGATGTCCTGTCTTGAAATCGTGCATTAAATCAGCTGAGATAGAGACGATCGATTTTATGAGACCGCAAGCAACCATTCCTGCCACCACTCCATCGCTTTCACCAGCCAATGCCGCCATCACAAAGAGCGCCGCTTTACCGTAGTTGTAGGCCATGTTCATGTCGGTTAAACCAGCCCCGTAGGCGTTACAGAAGCTGAGAGACGGTGCAAGGACATAAGCTACGAGGACGAAGTACCATTTCAGCTGAGGGAACATCAGAGGGATTGCAATGATGGAGATAAGGGAGAAGAATAAGTATCCGGCACAAGCCATCCATAGCGGAATGCTCTCTTTAACGAATACCTCGTTCTCTTGTTTCAGTTTTTCGGATTCTTTAGTGCCATCATCTGGAATCTCTGCCACTGAAATCAATCGGTTATATTTTGACATTGAATACAGAATGGTTTCAGTATCGCAGCTAGAATCCGTAGACAACTTACATGTGTTGATGCTGTTGGTTTTGGAGAGTCTAGAGTGGAAGCTTCTTCCAGTGAAAAAGAGTATCTTAAGAAAGTTATAAAGTCCATCTCCTAAGATCAATGCTATGCATATAAACACCTGATAACAACAACAACACAAAGGAAACTTATTGCATCTCTATCGCTTCCGCAGCTCGCAACTTGTGAAGATATATAAAAGTATAAAAACCAGACCTTGTAGCCATTTAAGCTCTTCATGCTACTCTCTGGCAATGTAGCAGGAAACCATTCGCCTTTAAGCCGAGCAATCAGAGGCCACATTATTCCCCAAGAGAGAATCGCGCCAAAAAGCAACGATAGATTCACCAAATGTGAACAAATCATCCCAGCTCCAACATATGTCATACTAAAGTCGAAGAAAAATCTGTATCTCACAAAGAGATAAACATTGCTTCAATTTAAACTTTTAACAGAATAAACGGTTGAAATGTTGTTTAAAAAGACAAAAACAGAGCAATCAATACTGACGATTTTTTCCAAGCATGTAATCCAAATGTAGGGAACTGAGAGAAGCCGCATCCCTCACCACCTGAATAGAACCATCCAAAGAATGCCCAAAAGAAACTCAATCCAAACGATTTTATAAACCCGCGAATCTGTTTCCTGTCAAACAAAGAATCAATCATCGATATATATATATCAATCCATAGACAAGTGAGGGGGAAAAACAAGATTCAAGAACATATAACATACTTGGCTGTTTTATCTCCTTTGCTAGTATGAAATCCATTTATAAGAACAGCAGTTGCAGTTCCACTAGGATACGTAAGCTTATAGTCTATAATCATCACCTGTTTTACATCAGAATCACTCATTGAATCAAATTTTACTCTGTTTTTTTAATCATAATTCCTAAAAAAAAAATCATTACCTTTCGAAGAGGTACCAATACAACAAGTCCAATGAAGCTAACTACAAAGAGGAATGATGTCATCCATCCAACACCAGGCTCTTTAATACCACGAGGATTGTTTCCATGTGTGTTCACTCCCGTTAGCTCGTAAGTTCTTCGATTCAAACCCAACAAGTAAGACGCAAATCCACCTGCGATGAACAAAACTTTCATCAATCAAAATCGATATTATTTATAGATGAAAGATTGTACTTTTTGGCTGAAATATACCTGCAAGAGAGATGCTGTAACAAGCAACAGCACAAGTCTGAGCAATGGTGTTTTCTTGACGTGTGAAAGGAGTAGTGACGATTCCTGCTTTTTGTAGAACTTTGGTCCAAGATTTGAGGAAGACGAAAGCGAGGAGAGCTGATGAGATGTTGAGATTAGGGACGAGTCCTGTCGTAAGATTCAGTTTCAGACAAATCACACTGTAAACAACGCCGATCAATAAACTCGCCACGATGGCTCGAACAGTGATCTGTTTCCTCCATGGTGGTGGTTTTCTCGAATCTGTTGTAGATTCGTCCTCGTGGAATTGACTGTGTTCTCTCTCGTTTTCCATTGAGAAACGAATCTGAATCAACCTAAGAAATCGAGGATTAATCGAATAGAGAATTCGATTTCTTCCTCTACGGATCGGTTTGGTTGCTTCCAACACACGGTAAGTAAATTTCCAGATTTGTAACGAGAGAGGAAAAAACAGAGGATTCTCCGAATAGGGTTTTCGCGTAGGATCCAAGAAGAAGAAAAAGAAGAAACAGAGAGATTCGCATAATAGTGAAGGTTTGATTGATGAAAAAAAATTATTAGAAGAAAGGAAATAAATATGAAGAGAGAGAGAGCGAGGAAAGTGTACTGCAAAGAAGAAAGTACAAATTAGGGTTAGTACAGATTTTGTTCGTAAAACCAAAACCAAAGATGGAATGCACACGCGTTTCCTGTTAAAAGACAGAGCGGGAGAGAAATAGTTGTTGGTCGTATTACTACCAAACATCACAACTAATAGTAGTACTATATTATAATTTCATTTCCTTTGAATAATAAAAAAAAAATATAGTGGTAGTACATTTCCAAAGTTGGTTTTGATTTATGATTACAAAAATAGGGAAAAATTTGGAGTCCCTTGAAAGTGTCGCCACAAAAGGGAAAGAGCACTGACTTTTTGACAGAGAATTTCGAAAGAGTGGGTTTGGTTTTAAGTGTATATGTTTGACTTGATTCAGTTACTACCTGATCTCATCCTTTGTCCCAATTTTGATGTGTTGTCTGTTTCATTTCCCATAATATTATTAGTTTTAACAACATAATATCATTCTGTGATATATTCCATCTGTTTTGTTTTTATACAATTCAAAGTGACTTTCACAAAAGGAATTTTCTTTATTTAAAACAGTTTTAACTCCTTTCAAGTTTGTGGTGTGTATTAAAATCGAATATATTTAGTATGTTTTTTTTTAATCGTCTAGATTTATGATTTGTTATAAATTATGAGAACTATTACACGAACGATTACACAACATAAAATTTTAGCCTTGACATGCGGGAATACTTCAAACGACTCTTCTTGCACTACGCTGAATTTTTTTTGTAAATTTTGTCTCTATTAATTTGTATCTTCCGGGACTCAAACTCCATATTTATAGATGTAGAAACATTAATGAAGCATGTGTCAAACTACTGGACTGAGAGAGCTTCCACCATTTAGTATATTTAATACTCGTTTTTATCTATCACAAATTAAACTTTAGATATGTATAATTTTTCATCAATCAATTTTAATTTGAAATCAACTATCAATTAAGTGATTGAGTAGTTTTGTTGAAGATTCATATTATTGGTCACGTATTTTACTTGGCTATTTGTAGATGTTTTTAACTGGTAATTTATCTTGATTTGTATGAGTTTCGGTAATTCGGTGATTAGTTTGAATCTCGGCTTAGGATGATAGGAGTACACCAAATCATGACTTACACACTTTACCTTCAAGTTAATAAAATACTAACAACTAATATCATCCAAAAGGAGTATTCTTCTAACAAATAATGTCCCAAATTAAAATTGTACTTTAAGCATCAACGTACGTATAAACCATTCAACATTTCTAGATACTTCTATTTATCATATTGCGGTACTATAATAATTCTACATTTTCCTTTGAGATAGAATATATTTGTTGCGATTATCACTTACTACTAGTGGTATGTATATCACCACGTACTTTAAATTGAATGGCAAAAAAAAAACAATATATATATATAATTTTTTATTTTTTTGATACTTCTTCATACATGTACCTTATGAAAATGTATTAAAGCCAAACAATTTTTTTTCACCATATTGCAAAATTATTATATTAAAATGTATCTATCAGATTCTTAAATTAAAAAGTTAAAATTTTAGTAGATATATCGTTGGTTGACAGAAAACAACCTTACTATATTTGTATTTGTTTTGTCAATAAAAATCATTAATAAATGGCTAAGAATAATATTTAATTACTACATAATTATACGAGTTATAATAACATACAGTATATCAGCAACAAATGCTTCTTTGAACAGATCAATTATAACTTTATTAGTAAATTCATTATACAGTGAGTCAACAGAAGAAGAGAATCCTAAAATACAGTGGTCTTAGAATACTTGAAAAAGAACTCTTCATTGTTACAGTAATTATATAAAACTGTATAGACCTGAATCAACAGCTTTGGGAACCTGCTTGAGAAGTACCTATCAAACCCTTCAGGTACAGTCCCAAGTAGTTCTTGTAATTCTCTAGGAAGCTCCCTATAATGATTCAATTTGTTTCTTATGACCCGTAGTAAATCACGGATGCTGTCAAACTTGTACCGCCTGTAACGCCCGATATTGTCTAAGAATATGCTATCCAATTTCTCATCCCACCGGCCGTTTAATGTAACCGCTGCTGTGCTTTCAAGTGCAGCCAAGAGCTGTGACCCTTCTTCTCGGTTTTCCAATTCGACCCTATCGCTTGCATCTCGAAGGAAAGACAGTCTCATGTCAGAGTTCCAGAACAATGGATGATGCAGAACTTCTTGTGCTGTCGGTCTGCATTTTCAAATATTTTAAAAGCTCCTGTTAGCGGAAATGAGTGTTTCCTGACCGACGAGCTTAAAGAAAGATTCCCGATACCATGAAAATAAAAATCATCAAATCTAGCTATACAGGGAATTACTAAACTACACCTTAATACTAACGGATTAACCCAGAGGTATGGATGTAAACTTGTGTGTACAAATGCTAGTTTTGGTAAATAACTTTCCAAGTGACAATAGCAATAATATTTACCAAAAGAGTCATCCATATTTCTTTACCTCAAGTCTGGATCCGGGTTCAGGAGACCAGAGAGAAGATGAACAGCTTCTGGAAGACTCTCGATCAAGAAAAGATCTTTTCGATCATTCAAAATGTTTATGTCCCTCTCAAAATTGTCTCCGTAAGGATTTTTTCCTGCAGTCATACAGAAAAAGAGTACACATCCTAAACTGAAGAGATCGACAGCTCTTGTTTGTCGTTCATTGCGGAGTTGCTCAGGCGCTTGCCAGCCAGAACTTCCAGAACCTATCATTAGAAACATAATTAATTACGAGATGAAAAAAATATCATTCTCTGTTTCCATTGTATAGTTTTCAAGATTCTTACCAGTTGAGTTTCTAGTCAAGGCACTTGTGTCGGCTGGCAACCGCTTGCTAATACCCATATCTGATAGCTTTGCACATACAGATGAGCTCTTAACAATCAACACATTTTGAGGCTTTAGATCTCGATGTACGATTCCAATATCATGCAAATGAACTAGACCAGCGACTATATCCCTGTAACATAAACATACAAAATTCAGAAAGATGTATGCAACCTTTGATTGAAGTGCCAAAAAGATGAGTTGCTAAACAAACCTCATTAACTTCAACAAAACAGGAGAAGGATGTCCATTTTCCTTCCATAGCTCAACTCCCTTGCCATTCTCAAGGATTGGGTTTACCTGAATTGACTGTATACTACTTGAAGCCATTGGACTCTCAAGCAGTCCAGCGGATGCATAGATGAGATCGTTTAAACTACAAGCACACCGTTCCAATGAAATATAGATAAAATGTTCGTCCTGGTCAACCCCGTACCAGCGGACAATATTTGGGTGTTTGTCTGAGGCCATGAGATTCAAAATCTCCTTCTGAGCCACATCATGATGTGTTTGTACAAGACGCTTAACCGCTACAAGACGACCTTCATAGGATCCCTCAAGCACAACAGTTCCATTGCTCCCTTTAGCAATCTCCTTGTTGGAGACAAACAGTTTGCCAACCCTATATCCTTCTACTGGACTATTATCAAGGTCAGGAAAAGTCATAAGTAATTTCTTCTCGTTCTCTTCAAAAGAGGGATCTTTGTTCCCTCCAGATACAGACTCGTTCTCCTTCTTGTGAATCGCCTTTACAGTCCCATTTTTCTTAGACCTCTTCTTCTTGGGTGTCACTATTGGCACTTCAGATACATAAGGTTCCTTGATCCGCATGCTTTGTCTTAATTGGCGAAAGAGAAGGCCGCATACAGAAAGTATACTGACACAAACGCCGAATATTAGGAAAATCAAACCAGAAAATCTGCTAGCAAAGCCTATATGTGTGGTGCTTCCATCAATAATATCTGCGATCTGAGGTATTACTGTCTCAGGCAGAGGAAGGGAGAGGATTTCTTCAGGCTCCTTGCTGCTCGGAAGTGCCAAAGGATTCCCATTTCCAGGAGCCAACTGATTCGGTTTTCTATCTTGAAACGGAAGATACAAAGCTCCATCTATAAAACCAAGTCTCGGAAACAGCTTCTCAAAATAGTTACGTAATCGGATAACAGGAGCATTTCTCGTATAGGATAGCTGATATTTTTTTTCGTCTCCAGTAATTGGAATACCAGCTGATGGACCCATGAGTTGAACACTCTCATCATGTTGTAGTTTAGCTTCCATCTCAGAATAAGAAACACTCCATAAAACTTCTCCAAACTTTGATATACATTGGACTTTAAAATCTTTTCTCTCAATTTGAACCTGCTCAGGAAGATCTTCTGATTCCTTAAAGTCGGATCCCAATAGTATCGGAGCTTTTTTAGACAAAACAATAGCCTTTTCTTTAGCATCTGGAACGACTGAATTAGTATAGAGGTCGTCCAGTCTGTACCTCTTAAGCAATTTTCCAGTCTTCCAATCCAAGTGAAATACAGATGTGTCTATTTTACCCAGAACAATCCTATCCGTCAATGAGTAGGGCAATTTTCCAAAAAACTCCGAAGCATTCACTATCTGAATGAGAAAAAGATACACACTTCCATATAATACGACGTTGGTGAGAAACAAGTGCATAAAAAGGTACTTGACAATCTAAAAGACTCATACATGATATCTAAGACTCTTTTGTGTCTAAAACCCAATAAACATATCTTGAAAAAGCGAATTCAAGATCATATGAGAAATAGCATTGGACTCGATACACCGAGAAATGGAAAAAAGGTTCAAGTGATAACCTGATTTATGAGTTTTCCTTGTTGCATAGAGGAATTGTAAAGATTCCAATCCTTATCACAATCCATGTAAAAGTCATGACCAAGCAGCGGGGCACTTTCCTCACCCTCGGTGTAATGATAATGAGGAGCCTTGTAGGATGAATATATGGGCTCCTTGGTATGGAATGTCCAGTTCATCATTTTCGAGGACGTATCAACCAGTGAGATGGTTCCATCAATCGTAGAAACCAACACATAACTAGATTCTCTGAAGAAATCACAATCATTAACCGCTTGTTAGAACACAGATTCAAAAACAAGTATATCATGCATAATCCACAAACCTAAAACACACAAAATTTCAACTTTTAGATGAAAAAATCCTACATCTTATCAGTATTAGACCAAATCTGACATTCCCCGATAAATTCAATTCAATTCAAACAAAAACCCTTTCTTTGTCTCGAATTGCTTCCAATATAAATTTCAAATCAGAGGAGAAGATAATGAAGTCAAACAAAAGCACTAACCGAACGGGTTGAGAGATTTGATTGGAAATAGGTTTCTCAGAGAATTTGGAGATTTCAGATCCCTTGAGACTTTGCGCTAATGGAGATACAAGCAGGAATATTATCAAATCAAGTAGTGCGGATCCTCTCATCCTTGCAAAACCATCAAAATCGAATTCCTTGAGGAATTAGGGTTTATCCCGATCTAATCTGATCTAAGAAACGGAGAATTATCAAATTCTGAAAACGAAGAAATGATCTACTTTAAGGTTACGAGATTTGAGTTCGCCAAATTTCTGTCGGAGAAGGAAAAAATGTCGATGACGACGACACGGATAATAACAAACCATAACCGGCCGGTTTAAGGTTCGTTCGGTTTATACCGGTTAGTTTGGCAGATCTCCACAATTTGGTTATCGATTTTCTTATTCGCTTCTTCTTCGTTCTCTCTTTCTCTGTGAGGTAGAAGCAAGCAACAACAATGGAGGTTTTCTACTACTTAGTGTTTGGAGTCATGGCAATCTTTGTGGCGATATTGGAGCTGAGCAAGACGAACAAGGATCGGATCAATACATCTTCTGCTTTCAATTCCTTTAAGAACAATTACCTCCTCATTTTCTCTATTATGATGGGTAAAATTTTCCACCATTTCTTCGTGCAATTTGATTTCGGTTAGGTTTTGATCTAAGTTATTGGAATAGAGAGTGGCTCGAGTGCTAGATCGAATCCAGAAGCAGACATAATCTTAGATGATATACTTCTTACTAGATCTGAAAGCTCTTGTTGATGTTACTATGTAGTTTTTGAATGCTGATATGTGTGTATTTTGTTACAGCTGGAGACTGGCTTCAAGGACCTTATGTGTATTATCTTTACACTACTTATGGTTTTGGAAAAGGAGATATTGGGCAGCTATTCATTGCCGGTTTTGGTTCGTCCATGTTGTTTGGAACCATTGTTGGATCTCTGGCTGATAAGCAGTCAGTTGCATTTTCTTTAAACTTGGTCTATCTGTAAATCAGATGAGAATTTTCGGTTCTGGAAACTAATATGTTTGTGTAACCATTGGATTCAGAGGTCGAAAGAGGGCATGTGTTACATACTGCATAACTTACATACTGAGCTGTGTCACCAAGCACTCTCCGCAGTACAGAGTTCTGATGGTTGGCCGTATCTTGGGTGGGATTTCTACGTCTCTCTTGTTTTCAGCATTCGAATCATGGCTTATTGCAGAGCATAACAAGGTCAGACTTTAGCTTCATCATTCGGGTGAACTATTCATGGACGTAGTATATTGGGAATATCATTTTTGGACTTTGACCTCTCTAGAACATGTCAAAATTCATTTCATTTCTAGAAATTAATTCTCCCATTTCTGAACAATTATGCAGAGGAACTTTGAGCAACAATGGCTGTCACTGACATTCTCTAAGGCTGTTTTTCTTGGGAATGGTCTGGCCGCTATACTCTCTGGTTTGTTCGGTAATCTTCTTGTTGACACTTTTTCCCTTGGTCCTGTTGCCCCATTTGATGCGGCTGCGTGCATTCTTGCAATTGGGATGGCCATCATATTGGCAACTTGGTCTGAGAATTATGGAGATCCATCTGATAGTAAAGATTTGCTCACACAGTTCAAGGTTGCTGCAATAGCAATTGCTTCAGGCAAGTTTAAACTTAACATAAATTAGTTCAATCTTACATTAGATTACTAATGGGAGCATAGATTCTCAGTGTCCAGATTATACAGAATCATAAATTAGTTCAATCTTACATTAGATTACTAAGGATGTTTCCCATTAGTACTAACATAGTTTACTTCGATGTTTCAGATGAAAAAATCGCGTTGCTTGGAGCTATCCAATCTCTATTTGAAGGCTCAATGTACACATTTGTTTTCCTTTGGACACCAGCTCTTAGCCCAAACGGCGAAGAAATCCCACATGGCTTCATCTTCGCAACCTTCATGTTGGCTTCCATGTTAGGAAGCTCCTTAGCTGCTCGTCTCATGGCTCGCTCATCTCCTAGAGTCGAAAGCTACATGCAAATCGTCTTTCTAGTTTCAGCTGCTTGTCTTCTATTTCCAATCATAACAAGCGTATGTATCGATCAACTTTCCTTAAACTTCTACAGTGTTAACTCTTTCCTCGTGATCATAACCGCTTCTAATAAAAACAGGTCTTAGTAACCCCATCAAAGGTGAAAACCGAAGGCATGTCCCTCACTGGTTGCATTCAGCTTCTGGGATTCTGTGTTTTCGAGGCATGCGTTGGAATCTTCTGGCCTTCAATCATGAAGATGAGATCACAATACATTCCTGAAGAAGCACGAAGCACCATCATGAATTTCTTCCGGATACCACTGAACATTTTCGTCTGCATCATCTTGTACAATGTAAAGAGAAGATTTCGATGTCCTAACGAAAGAAGAAAAAAGAAGAAGGTAAAAAGTCAATCTGCAATATTCACTAATCATTTCCGATGTTGTTTTCTACAGGTTAACGCGTTCCCGATCACAATTATGTTCGGGATGTGCTCTATTTTCCTTTTTGTAGCTTCCATACTACAACGGAGGCTTATGGTCATCTCTGACAAGCCCAGTACGTAACTAATCTGTAAAAACTCTTCTCTTTTCATTTGCCTCGTTTAAAAATGCGAAAACACATGTACTCAATGCGTGCACCTGTGGGTTTTGTTTGCTTCTGTTGCAGAAGCAGAAGATTGGATTCCCATGAAGGATCGAAACTCAGAAACTGAGCCACTCAATCTCTAATCATTCATTCATCATTTTTTCCCCGCCCGAAACGCCAAAGTCAGTCAATGAAAGAAATATTACTTTTATGTGATTGGATGAGTTCTCATCATGCAATCATTCCTTCTTTTTTATATATAGTTTCGGTAAACAAAAGAGTATGTATTACTGTCTACTGATTAATATACTTACACTTGTAGATGAAATAGTTTAGAATATATGTTCGATTATTAATTTATGCTTCTAGTCCATACCTAAAGTTTAGAGGAAAGAACTCATTTATATGAATAACTACTGTATGCAGAAACTGTGGCTATAGATTTGATTGAGTGAGTGATTATCAGTAGACAACACTCTTTTGTTTGAGACAAAAACCGATCAAACATCAATGATGAAACGCCAAACGCAATGCAACCGCCTTTTGGACATAAAAAAACAGTTTCCCTGTCGTAAATAAAGTTAAAAACTATGAAACGCATAAACAGATTTACCCTCTCCTAATTACTTTTTTTTTTCTTTTTTTTTTTACCATTGCACCTTGGAAGAAGCTTCCTTTTCGTATCATCTGCTGTTTGTACAACTAGAAAGAGACGCTAACGCAGATCGTAGAACTTCCTTTGAATTGCCCCTTAAGCTTGACACTGTATTCTTCAGCGTTTCAACTTCTGTGCTCTCACCAAACGAATCATCCAAATGCTCGAAAGACTCAAGCTGCTTCTCCAAGTATCTCCTCAAACTTGCCTCTGCAACATTAATCAGACTAAGAGATGGGTTACTGTGCATGAACTTGGTCACCAGAAACCCGGCTAAAATCTGTTGATCAGCCTTCACAAGCCCCGAGACAAAACACGGGAACATGAGCTCCCCAAAACATGACGGAAACCGTCTCCCAGGACTTGCATTCGATTCTCTGTTGTTGGTTTGAGTAATCTGCTCCTCTTGGAACTCCCGAGATAGTTTTCCAATCAGATAACAGAGGAACGAGAAGACTGAGCCATAGCAAGAATTGGAAATGATTGTTGAGAGAGTCCCAGAATATATAACCAGAAGTAGAACTTCGTGATGGCTCTGACTTGATAACTCCGGAATGCCTTTTTGCTTCAGTTGTTCTTCAACAACACTTAGACACTGAATTCTGATCCGTTCGTAGGGTAACAAAAGAGAAATCTTTAGTGCGAGAAATGGGTCGGTCCTGGCCAATACCCCGGTCAGGCTTTCTGATTCACTTTCTTCAAGCAGGACCTCTTCAGGTTTCTGAAGTGATCGATCTATAAGTCGGAGAACATTTTCAGGCATGCACAATGCAATGTACTTTCTGAAAATATCCAGCCAACATGAATGTAAAGGATGAGCCGAGACTACATATTCTTTATTTTCTTTCTCCACGGGTTCTGAATCCTGAAGTGTTTCCCATCCATCATTCCAATCACCATCGCCCCAATCATTTCCTTGGTCGATTGCCTCTGTAGACGGCAATAGTTCGGCTTTCTTAGCTTCAAACAGCTCTTCCCATCCTTCTAAAATCGCCAGAAGAGCTTCAGCTTGTGAAGCTGTAGTAACAGCAGCAGAGAGTTTAGAAAAGCAGGAAACGGATGTCTCAACACTCGATAGATCCTCAGGGGAGATCTCTAAGCCTGGAGAGATGGACGCCACAGCGATCTGAGATGATTTAAGTGCAACCAGAGTGTTTGTGAGCCTGTTAGAGCCATCAGCCTGGTCAGGTAACGCTTGGTTAAGTGTGGCTTCAGTCTTCTGCATAGATGATAGTAACTCAGCCGAACCGTCCCATGGCATAACGTTTGATTGTAGCTCAGACGATGATCCTTTGATATTCTTACCCGAGATGAACTGCATAAGCTCTAAGGAGTAGACGCGAACCTGACTTGGCAACTCCAAGTTCTCAGAAAATATAACGAGTTTTTCCCACACTACAAGCCTAACACGCTTCAGTTCTTCCAGGTTTCCTTCCAAGTTACTGAGAGAGGATAGCAACCGGTAGAGATTTTGTGTTTCGTGAGCCCCAGATACCAAATCCTGCAAAATAGGCTCAAGTACACTCAAATAAAGATGAGGAAGATCCTGCAAAGCTGTTGGATACCGAGAGGATAAATCTGAGAAGACATCAGAAATGGGCCCGAATCCGCAACCAGAGAAGACCATGGCTCTGCAGAAGTTGAAGATTTCTGTGACGCAATCACCAACCAAGCCAGACCTAAGGTAGACAAGTATTGCAGCCCAAGCCTGACTGGGGGAGAGACTGTCGTCCATTATTAGCTTTATGAGAATAGTAAGACAACTATTAATGCATTCAGGGCTTAAGGTTAGATTCTCCAGCAGACTTGGACTAGATGATTTCACTTCCTGCATCTCATCAGCTAATCTAATCCAAAAGTTAATCAGCAAGATGAGACATTCTTGCCATGTAGAACTATCAGGGATGTGCATGTAGGAACCATTTGGTGGTAGAACTAAAGTGAAATGCCGTTTCAGAATTTCCAGAGCCTGTAAAGGTTCCAAGATCCTGATATATACTCTCGAGTGGTCATAGGTCTGCTCGAGTTGACTGAGGAAGCCCTGGAAACTCTCTGCACTTCCGAAATCAAGATCTCTTCTACTTTCCAATGTATCTAATAGATTCATAATATATTGTTTGTAGACATCTTGCGAGGAAATGAGACCCTTGGGAGAATTCTCCATGAAGAAGCCAGTGAGAGTTTCTACCATTTTGGCCAAAGCTTCCAAGTTCATCTCATTGATGTGCGCATGGACTTCATTGTTGAATCTGTCAAAGTTCAAACCTCCCAAATCCGCGATATTTTTGAAATCCAAATCTGTGATAAACGACACTCTACTGCATTCCTGCTTGAAGATGTTATACATATTTGATAACCCAATGAAAGAACCATGAGTGTCAATCTGTTGCACCAACAATGATTCTTCCTTGCTTTCTTCCAAATGGTAATAGCACTCAGAAAGAAGGCTGTATATGTAAGCAAGGCGTTGTTTGTTAAGACCACTAACTGCTGGGTACACGATCGTGCTTATGGTTTGTATGGTGTCTGAATGAAAGGCAAGTATTTCTTCCTTGACTTGTAAAATTTCAGCCGTTATGTCCTCATTTGTCCAAACCTCAGAGCAAAGGATAGAGGTTAAATACCTTAATATCACCTGGTGAGAAGACAAAGACAGATATCTAGTCGATGCAGTTGAGTAAAAGATAAGCTTTAACGAATTAGATGTATATTTCCTACCTCTGATTGCTCCAAGCCATATGTATCAGCTAATTGTAGTACATCCTTCAAAATCAGCTTCTTCTCTGATTTCACAGATCCAATGAGTGAGAAAATAGCACTCTTAATGTAGTCAATATCATGGGACATAAACCTTTCAGTCTCAACTCCGGGAATAATTCTCTCTAGCATTCTAGAACGATCAGCTACATGCATTTTTTCCTCTAATTTATGTTTCCATTCCTTCCAAAATGTTGACTGAAGTTTGTCGATCCTGCTCATATCATCTGAACCAAAATAGAACAAGTAGGAAAAATATTAAGGAGCACAAAATGTTACTGATATATAAACACATCAAGATGTCAAAAAGGGTCTAAGAAATTAAGTATTTTGAGAAAATAATAGACCAGAAACAATTACCAGAGATACTTTCTGTCTGCTTTCTCTCAAAGTTCTTCCGTAGCAGTTCTCTCCTCTGGTTGGGAGCTGTGCACTCTACTGCAGAGTCATGTAGCAAACTATATATCATCCCTAGACTCATGATACTTCGAATTTCTTCGTAGCTCTCCCTTTTTCTTAACTGTTTTTCTATAACTTCTACTGCATTAGATGCATCTACTAGATTCAACAGAAAGGAGCATCCTATAACGTCTTCCTCTTTTGTTACCGGTTGTTCAATGATTGAGTCTGTAATCATGGCTATAAGCTCATCTTTTGGCGCAAACCCATTCCTAGCCAGCCAAGAAAGAATGGTAACAAGAGCAGTTGCTTTTATGCTGACAAACTGCTTTCCAGGAATTGAATCAAGCACTAGTCTTTTATCCAATTTCCTATTTCTACCCAGCTTAAGCAACCAAGGAAGATGTGAAGCAGCGAATGAAAGAAGCTTCCCATTTTCCTTTAGAAGAGATTCCAAGTCCACACTATTATCAACCGGCAAGTCCTTAGCAACACTAGAAAGTGTATCTTTGACTCTATCCAAATCTAGTTGTTGATCATTGCTTAGCCCATCAAGCATCTGAGGGAAATCTCTCAGACAAGAAACACCGTCCATCTTGTGAAACTCAGGAGAATCCGACTCTGATAACATTCCCAGAGTCTCGCATTGGCCTTGCAGATCAAGATCTTTCCATGCGTGCAATAACTCACTGATTGATTCATCATCACAGTGACCCAAAGCAAAGCCAAGCAACTGCTTTCTAGAATTTACATCCATGTTCTCAAGTGCAGGACCTCTTGCTATTGCAGCACCTAAATCCCAAATAGGACCATGCCCCTTTTTGGTTAGAACAAGACATAGATCAAAAGCCAGCTGCAGATCGCCTGCAACTGCAGCTTCTCTAGCAATAGCTTCCTCAACAGATGATATTTCTTCTGAAGAATTCAACCCAAGAAGTTTAGCAACCTCAATAAGTTCTTCAACATGAAGATAAGCCCCAGGATGCCCCGTGATTGCCATCTTAATAATCTCCATTGGGTCTTTTACTTGTTTGAACTGCACTGGTAAGAGAGTAACCCCAAGATCTGGAAGCCTAACAGTAACTGCATCGATGATATCGGCCTCAGCTTTAACAGTCCGGCTACTAGAAAATATATTCAGGCACTCCCTGGCTTTCCATATCTGAAAAAATAATTTGCAAAAATGCAAATGAAAAAACAAGTTCGCACAAAGAGAATCCTTGCTCACTAAACTTTATGATAAAAAAAAATAACTCTAGATCACCAGAAGCAAAAAAACTTAACAAGATGGCAAGTTGTTTAAATATTGTTTGCAGGGAAACACCACTTACTTCTTCAGAAGCAAGGCTTGAAGCAGAGAAGAAGTATTCCCTTGCCGCATTAATAACAAGACTCTCTGCCTTCTCTGATGGCAGAGCAACTGAGCCTGTACCCTTGAGATAATTTCTAGCCAAAGAAAATTTCCCGGCCTTCAGAAGTCCTCTACAGAACTCTGTCAGTACAAACTCAAGATCAAGGAAAGGAAAGGCTTTCTCTTGCAACTGTCGCAGATCACGCCACATGCATGCCCAGTCATTATCAGATCTTCCAGGTTGACGACGCACAAATTTCGAAAGTATGAGTCGAAGGATCTGCTTTACACCTTTTTCATCCAAATGAACCTCAAGAAAATAGGTAATCGGTTTCGGGACCTGTGGAGTGAAAAAAGACGGCATTATAACTTCCATAAAACTTCAACCATAAATAAAATCCCTTTGTAAGGGCACAAATTACTTCTTCAGAGGCAGAGAATCAACTGAGTGCACAAATTTCTATGCTTAAGTAAAGCTCAGCTCATTTCAAATATATGCACATGGAACACAGCTACATATTTTTATGTTAAAAGACACCAACTATTTAATGCAAGATGCAGACACATTTTGGAACCTGATAATGTTCCAAAAGCCTCCCTGCTTCTATATGACCTTCCGCCAGTTTGAGCCTTTTCTGAATGTCTTCACCATGAATATCTGCATTTTGCATGGAAGTAAGTTTTGTTTAGCAATGACTCGATAAGGACATCTGATTATTTTAGTTATGCAGACAGAGAGTCGGGAATAAACCGGATCTGTAAAACTAACCATGTATCTTTGGTAGCTTTGATAGCATTGTTGCCATGACATTCCATTTATCCGTAACTTTACACAAATATAGACATTGCAGAGCACAATCAACAACTTCAACCTCCTCCTTAAAAAAACAAGCAGTGTATAAATCCATACACCCTTCCTCGATAACTTTTGAGCATAAATCCATATCACTTTTAGCTGCCATCTCCTTCAGCCATTTAACTAGAAAGGATTCCTCATTTTGGTTGTTTGTCCCCGAATACCTTTTCTGCATAAACGGAACTGCCTTGTCATGCAATCTTCTAACCACAGTTTCTGCTTTAACCCCTTCAAGCATTATTTTAAATTTCTCATAATCAGATAATTGCTCCCACCCATCAAGGCTCAAGCTAAAGCAGATATCGTCACCAAATTCGTCAGAATAAATTATTTGGTGCAAGTATGAAAGGTCCTCATGGAACTGTTCCAACTCAGATATGCCTTTTCGACATGCAATATCAATCAAGCAAATGCAATTGTCTAGCAGCCCAGTGGAAGAATCAATATCTCTTGCTCTATTCTTGTACCATGCAGCAAGTTCTTCTGATGATGGCCAGTTATACCCCATACACCTCCGAACAATTGGCTCAGTTTGAATCTGAGAATCATTCTTGCCACTCTCAGGCAATTTATTAATAAATCTAACCATCTTGTCACATTCAACCCAGTCTTCTTCTCTCACTGCCATACTGGTCGGGGGAGATTTTCCAGGAAGAAGATGAGCATACGTTTCAACGGGAACTGTTTCAGGGATAGCTGTCAAAATTTGCAGCATGAAAGAAGCCAGTGAATAAGGATGGCGCTTAAAGAGCAGGTTTAAGGCCCCTATCCTTCCGCTCTCAGCAAGTGCAACTGCAGCCTGATTTATAGGACTGCTCCGAAATTTTCTGAAATCCTGCACAGAATATCTGTGGGAGATAATGTCATTAACCATTTTTAGATGTAACTGGATAGTGTAGTATAACAATATATTAACAAGAACTGGAAATTCTGATATGCAGAACCCATATGCAAGCTTAGGGGTACCAGAAGAAACTGCCTGAGTTTTTTGAGTTGCAACTGAATCCAAAAACACTAAAAACTCTAGAATCGATGTTACGAAGTAAGCGACATTCATTCTGCATTGGATAACCGTAGAACAAAAAAGATCCTGGATATGGAAGACCTACATCGTACTACTATATGGCAAACCAGCTTGGGCTATCTACAGAAAGGAAAAGAAGAAAGCAAGTGTAAAGACATATACCTGCCCATGCTTATCCCCAAATATGTGTCAAGTCTTTCGTTATATTGTAACAGACGAAGCCTAGCCATTCGAAATTCCCAAAGCTGTTTGGATTCTTGATCTTCAGACTCAGAAAAAACATAGTGGTTAGTCAGATGAAGTCCATGCCCAATTAAGGCCTTCATCGAATCTTCTGTTGGCCCAGCTCTATCTAAGCATTCGGAGAGCACAAAAGCTTTATCTTTTATCTTTGATAGAATCATGCTAATATCACTTAACTCTTTTCCTGACTTCAACCATCTTGACTTGAAAACTTCATCTCTGTCCAAGCCATGACTATCAGCAAAATCCAAGGCCTCCTGATACTGGCAGTTCTCAACTAAGATTTTATACATTTCAGGAATTGTTTTCTCAGTAAAAGATATTAGCCTCCATAACATACCACAGTCGCTTGGGTCCCTGTCAACCTTGGCCAAAGATGATTTTGCTTCCTGCGTTGAATTTTCTAAAAGAAAGATGTGTCCTTCAAACCTCCTAACTCTTTCCACCACAGGCATAGAATAAATGGTGGCATCCTCTTGAACTATAACACATCTACGGACGTCAAATATACGAATGTTACCGCTCGTTTTCAAAACCGTAAGGGTATGATCAGACCACCATGTAAAGTCTACGACATTTCGTAAATTTTCTAGTGATTTATCTGCCTTCAGCGTATCTTCGGAAGGACAACACGAAATTGTCAATCTTGCTTTATCTAACTGAAACAGATGCAGGCACCCATTGCTATCAAGACTCGCAACATGTGACCCTTGAGGTGAGATCAAGGCCTTTGGATATGCCAACTGAGAATCTTTTCTATCACAATACACACCTTCAAACTTTGTGGTGGACAACAGTTCCAGACCTGAATTCTGACACTTGCGCCAAAGTGAAATACACGATGAACCTGACAATAAATTAATAACAAATTAATTCTACCAGAATCATAAACCCAACATCTCTGTCGATAGGAAAATTTTCAACAATCACATGTTTTCATTCCACAATCACAGCGTTCATATATAAAAGAACATAGCAGTAACTTTCCATTGATTTCGAGCATGCATGTAGCTTTCAATTCTTTTTTACACAAGTCTTAGCAATAAGAACTAGTGATTCAAAACTTTTTCAACCAAATAAGTTGTATAAAACCTACCAGAACTCCCTGTTGATGATATGCCTGCAGCACTACCAACAATGAGAAGAAAAGAAAGATCCGGAAGGTAATCAAAGCAAAAAACATGGTTGGGGAACTGCTTTCTCAAAGCCGTGACACTATTTGAGGCATGCTTGGAGATGACAGAAGCACTTGGCTCTCTACTGATCTCAACATGATGAATAAGTCCATCTGATGTAAGTACACTGAATGAACACCTACAGGGATAATCACTGGATGAGACCACCAGTCACAATTTTATATCACCAGTAGGGCTTAAGCAAAGAAGCATATCTTGGTGCTGAATGACACATTAGAATCCCAGTTCCTTATAAGTCTTAATTGATAGCATATAGGGACAATATAAAACGTACAAGCATGATGTTTGCAATCCCTCGTCTTCCTCCATCAGTCCTAATATTGATGAAGAAACCTTCAAATTTCTTTTTGTGACTTGACTTATTTCTTCACCATTAGCTTTGATGAAAAAGAGAGACTCGCTATCATCCACAAGACCAAGAACATCATGCTTTTCAGACCATATTCCAGAAGTAAATGACCCTGATATGCTGGCTGATGCAGAGAACATAAGTTAGAAAACCTTAGTGAATGCACTGAAAGGAGTTAAGAAAACAGAAAGGAAGAGGAATGGTATAGCGAGGAGAGCATTTATTGGGAAATGTACCGAATAAGAGAGTGGAACCGTATAAGGTTTCATACAAAGATGATTCCACTTACCAAAGTTGAAGGAAAAAGCAAATGCATTAGTAAACTACGCAAGTTTGCTATCACTATAACTCAACCAGATAGTTTGACCGGATAAATACAGTATTCTACAACTTCGCTCATTGGAGTGAGCTATGGCAATGATCCCAGAACAATCTAATCAAGCGAACATTTTGAGAAAGCTAAGGAATATAACCCAGGAGTATCCTACCTGTAAAATTGCCACAAGATTTCCTATAATCATCATCTTTCCGCAAGATTGTAACATGATTCCCTGAAGTGACAGCCACAAATTCTCCTCTTGGTGAAATAAATAATGAAACCGGCTTATTATTTTTTCTTGGCTGCCAATAATCACTCCACTTTTCCTTGAGTTGACTGACACCTTAATACCATAAGAGGATAGAGATGAAGAAAAACTGAATCAACCAATGGGCTATAATGCTATTTCAAAGAAAAGAGATGTACACAAAATCAACCCCGCAAGGCAGTACAAATAATCATAAAAACTTTTGACAATGAAATTCATCTGCAACTGACCTCTAATGGAGACAAGAGACCGAAGCCCTCCTTTCGAATCAGTTCCATCTGCCTGAACTTGGACAGCAGAACAAAGCGCAATGTAAGTAAGATATAAACACTAGAGCACGGCAAATTAGTTAGTTCATTCAATAAGCATGAATCATGAACCTGAGGAAGAGGAGGATATCTAGGAACATAAGGCAATGAAGCATGATTACGTATCTGGTACAAAACTTTTCGTCCGGGACTTTCCATGATCAATCGCCTAAAGGGATTGAGAGATCAATCGGTACACCAATTTCGACGTCGTCTGGGAACTGAAAATCAATCTCCTCCACAGAGGTCTCCGGCGGAGGCGGATGCTTAACTGGAAAAAATCAAAACTGTGCACTGAATCGATCAAATCTGAAGTTGTAACTGGTTTCACATGAACAAATTTAATCGGAGTAGGGAGATTGCATTCGAATTCGAAGGTACGAGACAAGAGTTCGATAGCATACCTGAGCACGATTTTGATAATTAAGCTCAGAATTCGATAAGAAGCCGTGAACGATGGATGGAGACAACTAAAGTTCAGATTTCGGAATCTGACATCGAGAACGACGTCGTTGTGACTGTTGATCCCGTGAGGAAAAACGAATTTCACGAGGAAGAAGACTCCAGATGGTGGTGACTGCGAAATTCTCTGAGAGAAATTTGAAATCAAAGGCTAAACAAATCTCACCGTCGAAAGCCGAGAAGACGAAGACGGTACGACGGTGAATATGAACTTCGCCGACGAGCAGAGAAAAATGACGACTCGCTTCTTTTCTCCACAAAACCAAACCTTCTTAACTTAATTGGACCGTCCGGTTAAACCGAAATGTCAGGTTTTTTTTTTTATGTTTTCTGATTTTCTCGTCATTCTTCAACTACTCTCACATAATTGGAATCTTTGCTTAATTAATTTAAGCATGTTGTAAATAGAGAGAAAGAGAATGGGGAAATTTGTATCTTCTTTCATTAATTAAGTATTCTTTATATAAGGATCAATACATGTGATAAAAGGAAGTTTCCTTTTCCTAAGAAAAAAGGAAATTACTTTCCTTTTCCTAAAGAGAAAAGGAAATTGCCCTATGACTAAGTATAGATGGTCCGGACCGGGCTATACTAGACCAGAATCGGTTATGACAATCCACTATGATTTATAACACTCCCCCTTGGATGTCATAACCGGAATGGGCTTGTAACACGCTTTCGACGTTGCCTCATTAAAACCTTACCAGGAAAACCCAATTGGGATAAAACCGTGGTGAAGGAAAAAGAGTACAACACGTATTACTCCCCCTGTTCGAAACCTCATTGAAGGTCTTTCAGTCGACGCATTCCAATCTGATGAGTTAGCTTCTTGAACGTTGAGGTTGGAAGCGACTTGGTGAATAGGTCCGCTGAATTTTCACTTGACCGTACTTGTCGCACTTGAACTTCTCCGGTTTTCTGCAAATCATGTGTGAAGAAGAACTTTGGCAAGATGTGCTTCGTCCTATCACCTTTGATGTATCCGTCCTTAAGCTGTGCTATGCATGCTGCGTTGTCCTCGTATAGAACGGTTGGTTTCTGCTTTCCTTCGGTCATCCCACAATCAACTCTTATGTGCTGGGTCATTAGCCTTAACCAAACACATTCACGGCTGGCCTCGTGAATAGCCAATATCTCCGCATGGTTGGATGATGTAGCCGCAATGGTCTGTTTCATAGATCGCCAGGATATGGCCGTCCCACCATGAGTAAAAACATAACCTGTCTGAGACCGAGCATTGTGTGGATCCGAAAGGTAACCTGCATCAGCAAAACCAATTAAACCGTCTTTGGATTGGTTAGTATAAAACAGACCCAAATCTCTCGTTCCTGATAGGTAACGAAGAATATGTTTAATCCCGTTCCAGTGCCTTTGGGTCGGACATGAGCTGAATCTAGATAGCAAATTCACGGCAAAACATATATCTGGCCTAGTGTGGCTCGCCAAATACATTAAAGCTCCTACGGCACTGAGATATGGTATTTCGGGACCAAGGACGTCTTCATCGTCCGTCTTAGGACCAAATGGATCTTTCTTTAGATCAAGAGATCTCACGACCATGGGGCTAGACAATGGGTGAGATTGGTCCATGTTAAATCTCTTGAGTACCTTTTCTGTATATGCCATTTGATGCACAAGGATTCCATTGTTAATGTACTCAAGTTGTAATCCCAAACAGAACTTTGTTTTTCCTAAGTCTTTCATCTCAAATTCTTTCTTAAGATATTCAATTGTTTGAGAAATTTCCTTAGAGGTTCCCATGATGTTCAGGTCGTCCACGTACACAGCAATGACCACGAATCCCTTATCAAATTTCTTTATGAAAATACACGGACTGATGGGGTCGTTCTTATAGCCTTCTTTCACTAGGTACTCACTTAGTCTATTGTACCACATCCGACCTGACTGTTTCAAACCGTAAAGAGCTTTATTCAATCTTATACAATGTTGTTCCCGGGAACTTGTCTTATCTTTGAGCTCAATACCCTCTGGGATTTTCATATATATCTCATTATCCAGTGGACCATATAAGTATGCTGTCACTACGTCCATTAGCCGCAAATCCAAATTTTCTCTTATAGCCAGACTTATTAAGAATCTAAAAGTTGTAGCATCCACCACAGGGGAGTACGTCTCCTCATAGTCTATTCCTGGTCTCTGTGAGAATCCTTGTGCAACTAGCCGTGCTTTGTATCTCACGATTTCACCATGTTCATTCCTTTTCCTCACAAAAACCCATTTATGTCCAACTGGTTTAATGTCATAGGATGTCCGGATTATTGGACCAAAGACATCTCTTTTCCTTAATGAATTTAACTCCACATTTATAGCTTCTTTCCATTTAGTCCAATCTTTACTCTGAGTGCACTCATATATTGATGTGGGTTCTGGATCCTCGGTTATGTCCATAAGTTCAAGTACTACCTTAAATGCAAATATATCATCAATTTCTACACACTTTCTGTTCCATTGTATTCCGGACATAACATAATTTATTGAGATCACATTGTTATCAGGAACTTCAGGGCCATGAAGCTCGGCGTCCCGAGCCTCATTGTTTGGTACCATCGGTTCGGTTATGTCTGGGGTTCCCTGGACCTCGGATTCCTTAACCACGGATTCAGCACCTTTCTTTAATTTCCGAGGGTTCTTATCTTTGGAACCTATTGGCCGGCCACGTTTTAATCGTGTTTGAGACTCTGTAGCAACTTGATTGTGTCCCTCTTGGACATTAATACGAATTGGTGCATTAACAGCTGGTATATATGACTTAGTTACTCTCTTCGGGTCAGCAAAGGAATCTGGCAATTGATTAGCTAGCTTTTGTAAATGTATTATCTTTTGGACTTCTAATTCGCATTCTTGAGTCCGAGGATCTTGCCATGTTGAAGACGTTTGATTCCATGTAATTTCCTTTACCAGCTCATTATTATCTCCTCCTAGTGTTGGATAAGTGGATTCGTCAAAATGACAATCCGCGTACCTGGCCTTAAATAGATCACCCGTGGTTGGCTCAAGGTACTTAATAATCGTGGGAGAATCATATCCAACATATATCCCCATCCTCCTTTGAGGGCCCATCTTTGTTCTCTGTGGTGGTGCAATCGGTACATAAGTGGCACATCCGAATGTCTTAAGATGGGATATGTCTGGCTCTTGACCTTTGATCAATTGTGATGGGGAATACTTATGTTCACTAGATGGCCTGATGCGAATTAACTCTGCTGCATGTAAAATCGCATGTCCCCAAGCTGAGACCGGGAATTGTGATCTCATAAGCAATGGTCTGGCTATTAATTGTATGCATTTAATAAATGATTCTGCCAAGCCGTTTTGTGTATGTACATGTGCCACAGAATGTTCAACACTTACCCCCATGGACATACAATAATCATTAAATGCTGGGGACGTAAATTCACCAGCATTATCAAGGCGTATAGTTTTTTAAAGGAAAATCTGGAAAGTGTGCCCTTAACCGTATTATCTGGGCAAGTAATCTTGCAAACGCCAAATTTCTAGTTGACAACAGGCAGACATGTGACCATCTCGTGGATGCATCAATAAGGACCATAAAATATCTGAACGTCCCACAAGGTGGGTGTATTGGTCCGCATATGTCTCCTTGTATTCTTTCCAGAAAGTTTATTGTTTCCTTAGTTACTTTAACTGGTGACGGCCTAGTAATGAGTTTCCCTAGTGAACATGCTTCACACGTGAGATTCTTTGGGATAACTCTTCTTTCTTTCAATGTGTGCCCATTAGTATTTGTTAATAGTTTTCGCATCATGTTAGAACCGGGATGGCCAAGCCGGTTGTGCCAAAGAGTGAAATTCTCGGTAAACGCCTTGTTTACCGTGGCATTTGCTTCTATCATACTGATCTTAGCACAATAAAGGCCTGTAGAAACGGCAGGTATAGTCTCTAGGACTTTCTTATGGCCTTGGGCAATTTCGAATATTTGAAGAAACTCTTTGTTACCTTCGCCCTTAGTTTCAACATGAAGGCCATTCATTCGGATATCTTTAAAACTCACTAAGCTTCTCTTTGAGCTGGGTGAATATAATGCATCAGAAATTTCTAGATGCGTGCCCTTAGGTAACAAAACATGGGCCTGGCCGTGCCCTTCAATCATATTTGCTATACCCGCAATGGTGGTCACATTTGCCCTTTTAAGTGTAAGATCAATGAAATATCTTTTGTCTTTTAGAATCGTGTGGCTTGACCCACTGTCCACAACGAACACATCCATATCATCATTCATTCTTCAAAATAATAAACACATCTTAGAGACTTTAAAATAACACCCTTTTTCATTAAGTTCAAAATAATAGCAAAATCCAAAACATAAACTAGAAAACGTAAATGCAAATCATAAAAGCAAACATAAAACAGAAAATTGATGACGATGGAAAAACAACTTGGTCACTTAAGTAAATCTGAGGTTTCAAAGTTTGTCTGGTCATCTTGCTCATGAGCAAAATCTCCTTCGTTATCATGCTGGATCATATGGGTTTCTGGATTCTTCCCTTTAAGGCTTTCTTGGTAGAGGTTAACTAGATGCCTGGGAGTCCGACATGTCTTAGCCCAATGATTGCTCATTCCACATCGATGGCATACAGATTTTGTGGTCGAGTTTTGTGGTTGAGAAGAGATACCACGGTTAGAATCAGTTCGGTACCCGCGACCTCGACCTCTTCCGCGGTTAAAGTCGTTTTGGAACCCGCGGCCTCGGCCTTGACCTCGGCCGTAAGGATGAAAATGGCCACGGCCACGTCCTTGCCATCTCCCCCCACGTCCACGGCCACTTTGTCTATACTCTCTTTGGACGTGGTTAGTTTCTTTCTCAGATTCTTTCTTTGCATTTGTGGCCACATTTGCTTCAGGAAGTGGGGCTGATCCAGGAGGTCTCAATTCACTGTTTCTCATTAATAATGTATTGTTCTGCTCGGCCAGTAATAGACATGAGATAAGCTTTGAGTATGTCTCAAAACCTTTTTCACGGTATTGCTGTTGTAACAATACGTTGCTTGTGTGGAAGGTGGAAAAAGTCTTTTCCAACATGTCATTATCAGTTATCTTCTCACCACACAGTTTCAATTGTGAAACTATCTTAAACATGGCCGAGTTATATTCTTCCACGGACTTGAAGTCCTGGAACCTGAGATTCCTCCAATCATAATTGGCCTTTGGTAACAACACCGTTCTATGGTGGTCATATCTTATTTTCAACTCATTCCAAAGGTCCAGAGGATCTTCAATAGTTAGGTATTAGTCCTTGAGACCCTCAGCAAGATGATGGCGAATGATCGATATTGTTCTGTATCTATTCTTTTCGTTTTCATCATTACCCGCAGTGATACATTCGCCAAGTCCTTTTGACTTTAAATTTATCTTTGTGTCCAACGCCCACTGTAGGTAATTGTCTCCAGAGAGATTGAGGGCAACATAATCCAAGTTGCTTATTTTCGACATCTGAAACATACATCTTATTTTCTAAATATCATGAAAATTAAAGTCCATGTTTATAATGCAAAACAAGCCGCGGATGTATGATGCTTATCAAACAAGTCTTATTTTCTAACAAGATTAATCTAACATAATATATCTATATGTTCATGATGCAAACCTATCATGCAAATTCTAAACCGTTCATGTTGCTCAGGTTTTAATATGGCAGGATATTAAATAGAATATGTTCGGTCAATTGCTAAGGCGTATGCAGGTGAAAGATGACGATGTAGTTTCAGTATTAAGATAATTAATCAGGTTTAATAATCAATCATGGCAATTAAATCAATCAAACTAGCACACGAATTCAATTCAATTAGGTTACACAACTAAATTCGATTTTAGGGTTTCTACGGTTTAGGGTTTTATGGTCCTTTAGGGTTTTAACGTGAACAATTATGGATCAGGATGAAGACAATCAATCAATCTTAACCTCCGATTTTGTTTGAATGGATTGTGAAGGATGCTTCTAGTTCGCCGTAACCTTACTAGGCTGTATGAACTTTTCTTGTTGAGATCGATCTGAGCTTTGTTCGGATTTGTTGATGGTGGGTGAGAAAATCGGAAATTAGGGTTTTTAATGAGAATCGGATTTTAGGGTTTTTAGCTTAGGGATTTAGAAACAATCGTGCTGATAACGTGTTGTAAATAGAGAGAAAGAGAATGGGAAAATTCGTATCTTCTTTCATTAATCAAGTATCCTTTATATAAGGATCAATACATGTGATAAAAGGAAGTTTCCTTTTCCTAAGAGAAAAGGAAATTACTTTCCTTTTCCTAAAGAGAAAAGGAAATTGCCCTATGACTAAGTATAGATGGTCCGGACCGGGCTATACTAGACCAGAATCGGTTATGACAATCCACTATGATTTATAACAAAGCAAGATTTATACTAGTTTTTAGCAGCTATTTAGTTCTTGATGGGTCTTTTTGTGGTGATAAATTTTTGGAGATGGTTCCGCTGCAATCCAGGTTCTATACTGTTTAAATAAGTTTTACTGTGCAAACTACAAAAGTTACAAACTCATCTTGTTTACTCAGAGACATGACCAAAAACATTTGAGGGACTGAGATCACGAGAAAGTGACCTGAAACACTTGAGCAAGAAAAAAGGATGAAAAAATGAATCACTCGCTCAACTTGCATACTTTCATGAACTTCTGGACTGCGTTATGATACTGAGTTCCCTGCAACCACAACAACCAACATTAAGCATCTCAACACAGACTATTAGAGACACAGAACAGAGATCGTTGGTCACGAAATTCTGAATCTTATGGGTTAGACTGAATTCACTGTTCAATAAGCAAAGCATAATATTTGGACCAGATAATGTTGACACAGTGTATTCATTCGGGAACTAGAATGCACAGTGGCAAAAGATGAGTACGTGAGTTACCTCCCAGTATAGCTGATGGCAGTTCATGCACTGCCAAAATTCCAAATTCTTGTGAAATAAGCAGCTGGGTATTCTTTGGAAGCCTTTTGCTGCTTCAATTGCTTCCTCAATGCTCAGCGGTTTCTGAATAAATTTCCCATTGCATTTCGTACATCTTGACATCAGCTGATTTCCGCTGATCTTTAGCTGGAAAATCTCTATCACCTGCGCAGCTTATTTGTTTCAGTACTTCCATAGAGAAATCCAAAATTATTGTACTGAATGTAAAAAATACGGTTGCACAATGAGTGGAGGAGTTTATTTTGGCTCAGTGATAGTCCACTGAATCCAAGCATGTCCATGAAACAAACCATAAAGCCAAGTAGCGTTGGGTAAAAAAGATCAAGTGATTATTGTGTATGTACCTCAAGTAGCTGCTCGTTTTTTAGAAGGCTCTTGACTCGATATATCTGATTTTTTGCCAAGTCCTGGTGTCTCAACAATTTTGTATCTCTTGTCAAGAGAACTCTGTTCTCTTTGTATGCTTGATCAAGCAACTCCCTGTCATTTGAGTCAACAAATCAAACGCAAACATAAATGAATGATGCGATCAATCCCATGTCACGTACATATTATAATAGCAGCATTGGAAAAAAAATACCTTGAATCCGGCTTCTTTGAGAGTGGAACTGCAGCATCAATCCCCACACAACGTAGATGTTTCGCCAAACCTTCAACCTAGAGAGTAGTTTTATAAGCATCTGATATGATACCACTTGGATTCTACTAAAAATGGTTACATTTAAGAAACAAAGATACTACGTGTCATTCAAGAAACACAAAATCGACAGAAATTGATCCAATTACCATCACATCCAAAAGAAATTTAGGGCAGCCATCGCCGCCGAAAGATGAATCCCATGGCGGTGGACCTTGCCAGTCCTCAGAACACAGCAACTGCTTATTTGTGTTCACAGTGCTCAAGGAGGTACGTTTCCTAGTTTTCTTCTTGGAGTTTTTGGGTAGACGATCAGACTCCTTCAACAGGATCCTTTCTCCATACTTTCTGACAATCTTCAACAGATTCTCATCCATCGGCATTGTATTTAACGACGTTTTTCTAGAAACCACTCCAATGGCAATGTTTTGACCACTTTCTGACATTCCTCTGATTACATCTGTAGCCTTGCAAAGCTTGACCATGACAATCTTCCCGGTATAATCCGATCCAGTAAGAATTCCTTTTAAACCAACATTTATCTCTGTAGGATCTAGCACTGTGATTCCTTCAACAAGATTTGCTTTGAATACGTCGAATATTTGGAGCAAGCAGTGAGCATCTGTGGCGGCGTATAGTTTTTGTTCTTCTGTAAGAGGACGATGTGACCAATCACTACATTGAAGTTCCTAAAGAATAAACCTTGTTAAAAAGCCTTATTAACAGTATCTTTCTTTACCTACCACCAACCTTAGACAAGCAATCAAGTCAAGTTGTTTGAGGAATCATTAACAAACCTTTGACAAAGAAATGTCCAGCATTTCATTGCATATAGCTGCCAAGCTCTTGATATCCTTTGGTGCCTTTCTCCCAAACCGCTTATGTTGCAGGTAATTGTATATGCTCGTTATATCCAAGTATTGTTTCACCTATTCACATTAACAATCACATTCAAAAGTCTTAACAAGCAAAAAAATTTTATCTTTTTAGAAACCACAAGTAATCTCACCTCTTGGAATCCACCCTCACATCCATTTTGAGTGAATGTCGAGGACAAGTAAACCAAATCCTGCTTAAACCGGAACCCTAATTTCACCACATCTGGTGAAACAAACATGTCATTCAAGAGCTCCCACACCGAAGGAAGATGAATCGAAGTCAAATCAATAAGGAAAACATCGGAGACATCATCTGAGTCATGACCGAGTCGACATGCGACTTGGAGGAGAGTGACGGTTGGAAACGACGACGTATTAGACCGTTGTGGTTTCCACTCGGCGTCCAATGCGATCACCGTAGAACGAGTGAACGACCATTTCAGGCGAGTGAACTCGGACGAGTCGGTGGACGAAACCAGATAGATCTTCATATCAATTTCCATCTTCCAAAGAAAGAAAAATAATCACATTTTTTTAAGGTTTAATGTCGGTTTTGGATCGTCCTCTTCCAAACCGGTTTGAGAAAACCAAATTAAACCGGTATGTAACAGTGGCGCCAAATTAAACCCTCTTTCTCTAATTTCCCCGCGAAAATTCGCTGAATCTAAAGCGCGAAATCACGCATTTATACTCTCTTCTCACTCTCACTCTCCATCTCTGGTAATCGAAGAGTTCGACAATGGTGGTTTCGCGGCGAAGAAGAACCCAGGCGAGAAACCCTAGATCCGATCTTCCGCCATCAATGGCGGATGATTCCGATTCGGAAGGGGATACGGTTTGCGAAGAATGCAGCTCTGGTAAACAACCTTCGAAGCTGCTACTTTGCGACAAATGCGATAAAGGGTTTCATCTTTACTGTCTCAGACCAATCCTCGTTTCAGTTCCCAAAGGATCCTGGTTCTGCCCTTCGTGTTCCAAACACCAGAGCCCCAAATGTAAGCTTTATCCAAAAAAAACCCCTCATTTCTCTGATCTAAGATCCTCCTTCTTGAGCTGTAGGTTTTATAATTCTGGGTTTTGTGATCTTTGTCTTTGATTTGCTGTTTGAGATTTGGATGATATTTGCGAATTTGACTACTAGATCGGGTTTGGGTTATATTGTTGTTTCATAGATCTATGAATTATCAGAAAGTTTCAATTTTTAATTAACTAACCAATGTTTGTAAATCTGCAGCTTTCCCTCTTGTTCAGACTAAAATCATAGACTTCTTCCGGATTAAGCGGTCTCAAGACTCATCTAAAATCTCAAGTTCTCCAGGTAAATTACATCTTTGTAGTTTTGCAGATTGGTAGTCAAAATCCCACATATGCGATTTTAGTTCAAATTGGCTGCAGATAGCATTGGGAAGAAACGGAAAAAGACCAGCTTGGTGATGTCAAAGAAGAAAAGAAAGCTTCTTCCATACAACCCTACCATTGATCCTCAAAGGAGACTCGAGCAAATGGCCTCTCTCGCCACTGCGTTGAGAGCATCCAACACTGAGTTCAGCAACAAGCTCACTTATGTATCTGGCAAGGCTCCAAGATCTGCAAACCAAGCTGTCCTTGAGAAAGGAGGCATGCAGGTATTCATTTTTAAGTCAATATGAATTGGTCTTGGACTTCAATCACACTATGTTTGGTGTTAATGTATTTGCATTCTGATTTGGGTTTAGTATCAACTGAATAAAAATTATATGTGTAATCAATTTCATACAGGTTCTATCTAAACAAGGTGCAGAAACATTAGCCTTGTGCAAGAGCATGATGGATCGCGGTGAATGCCCGCCTCTTATGGTCGTCTTTGATCCTTTTGAAGGGTACTTAATCTTCTTATTAGCTTTTCTTTTTACCTTTTAAAACCCAAAAGAGAGTAAGGGCAGGAGACAATATGCTTTTAACAATCCAGCATTATATTAAATTACATGTTTTTAAACCTGAAACAGATTCACTGTAGAAGCAGACAGGTTAATCAAAGACTGGACCATAATCACAGAGTATGTTGGAGATGTTGATTATCTGAGCAACAGAGAAGATGACTATGATGGAGACAGCATGATGACTCTACTCCATGCCTCTGATCCTTTGCAATGCCTCGTTATTTGCCCTGACAAACGCAGTAACATCGCCCGCTTCATCAGCGGCATCAACAATCACACCCTGTGAGTTTCTCTTCTCTTCTATTTGGTCCTTTGTAAATCTCTAGGGTAAACTGTACGGGATGATTAAAGAACTGAACACTAAAAAGACAACTGAACTGGAACATTGTAGTATTTGCTTGTCCTCATATGTGTTTGTGAATTGCAGAGAAGGGAGAAAGAAGCAGAACTTGAAGTGTGTAAGGTTCAACATCAACGGAGAAGCTAGGGTTCTTCTCGTAGCTAATAGAGACATATCCAAAGGGGAGAGATTGTATTATGATTACAACGGATATGAACATGAATATCCAACTGAACATTTTGTATGACCCTAACAATATATATATATAAGAAAAAATGCAAGTAGTTGATTAAAATGTCAGAGTTGCGTGTTCAACAAGAAAACCAAAATTGTGTCTTTTTGTCTTCCAGTTTGCTAACTGGGCTTAAACCATGAAGCAAGCCTTGCTTCAAGTTGGACCAAAACATGAAGCTTTTTTATTTTAACTTTTCGTTCCATTTGTAAGAAAATAGAATAAATGGAAACAAAAAGAGGGAAGAAAAGAAAGATTGTTGGTAGGAAGGAAGAGAAAGGGACCACAAGAAAACAGAGTAGGAATGATGAAACGAAAGTAGTAGAATGGTCCAAACACCTAAAGACAGTACCTTCAAAGCAGTTACTAAAAAAAAAAAACAAATTTACTCAATTTTAGCGGATCATACATATTTAAGAGAGAATTTAATAACTCGTTTCTTTTTTCTTTTTTTTCAAACTAATACCTCGTTTCTATCTTGATTGTTTATTGTTTTAATGAAATCAGATTCGGTAAATTTTCCTGCTTAATTACTCTCAAATTTTTATTTTATTTTAAAATAAAAAAAATCATTAGTAGTTATTTATCCTTAACATCAAACCATTACGGATTGTAAATCAAATAATTCGATTATTTTGGATAGTGTTATTTTGGAGCCCATAGCACAGGTCACAGGAGAAAGAAAATGATAAATAATTAAAAGCTTATTATCAAATAAGTAATGTCTATAAGCTTTTTGCCTAATTTTATTGATATTGTCCTCACGTGATTTACGCCATTCTTTCTCCAATCGACTAATGTACTCATGAGTAAAAACTATCATTTCATTTCATGCAAATAAACTTTCTTGGTTATAAGATTTTTTACTGTGTGTAAAATGATCCTTTTTGTGCGCGAAACATGATATTTGTGTTTATTTTTATTTTTTAAATCACTCAAAATTTTGTTTACATTCAAATAACTACACATTAAATCATGGAAATATGAGAAAATGTCAAAGTTTCCCCTAAAATTAAAAGTACGAAATGTCATGAAACCATTTTTCAAAGCATTTATCAAATTTCCGGTTTTATATTTAGAGCTTTGATTTTTTGAATTTAGTAGGTAGATAAGAAGAAGAAAAAATAGTTGATCACTTATCTATTAAAATATTAATTGCGCTAATTCTCTTACAGAATTCTATCTTAAATTTGGTCCCTAGTTATTCTTCATTTATAGTGTTCCCGAACCACCTTCCTTTCTTTTGCAAAGAACTAATTCAATATTTTGTTCTCTATCTCGAGTCAACTGTACAACCACATAAGCGAAGACAAAATGTACAACATTTGTTGGTGAATTGTAAAGTAAAGCAAGTAAAAAATAGAATTGTAGTAGTTAGGAGGACTTAGGTTATCAGAATAACCAACTATTACCGACATCATTATTTCTCTTGTTCCCTTATTTAGAAAGACAATTATCATTATCACATTGAAAACAATGTCTATCCGTGCGACTTTGATTATTAAATAATTAATGTCGGGCTGTCTTTTAATTAGGGTTATAATCGCTAATCAGTGTTTCCCCTTTTGTCCCTACGTTTAGGGTTTCTATTTGGAATCATGATCATGTCAATATTTAGAAAATGTCAATATTTAGAAAAGGAAAAGCTCTAATTGCTACATACGACACCACTTTTTGTTAACACCTTAGCGATCAAACATTTTGGAACAAAACCTCAAACTTATTAGCTAGTAAACAGGTTAGTTCACATTATTATTATTATTATTATTTTTGCCACTACATTATTATAGTGTTTTACTAACCTATTTCTTCGTTATTAAAACTTTATATATACTTTCGTATGAAATTTTTAAAACATTGTTAAAAGTAAATATAGTTTAGCAGAAATTTTTGATATGTGTGACATTAATCCTTAGATAAATTAATATTCATTAGAGAGAGTGTATTAAAATAACTCTAAGTTGACATCATATGCACTGGTCCATCTGTTTATATGATAAATTATCATCAATTTGCTTTTTATTTTGGTGATTCTTGTAAAATGGTTTAACTGACTGTTTAAAAAATTTCTTTTTGCTTTAACGTACACTCTTTTCTAGTAGGCGTGTAATTGTCGTTAATTAAGGCTAAAGAATGACAATTATAGTGTGTTCACGGTTGGGGAGTTGGCCCCATTTTGGTTACCGACGTTTACTATTCTCTACTTTAAACTAATTTGTAAACCGTTTGATCAAACATACTTGTACGACTTGATCTTTTAATTATATCGCCAACGTCGGTTTTGTAATCATATTCCAAAAAGCATTATGATTGTGTTTGAAATGTAGACAGTGCTTAGTGGATTTCGGCCAAATAGATAGGGAGCTTACTTTGAATAATTTAATACAATTTCACTACTTGACACAATTCACAGTGGTTTTGACTTTTAAGACTAGAAACAAAAACTTGAGTTAACCAGATGATTTTCATAGGGAACCAACCTTTTTCATAAAGTACCGGAACATTATTATGGTCTTATAATCTAATTTTTTTAAAAAAACTTTTCTTAAAATGTAGGGTAACATCTTAGTTTTGTTATACAAATAAAAAATTATGTATTGAGGTGTGTACAATAGATAACGAACTTCTGACTTTATATATAAATTTTATTTTTAAATACCGTGTTTAAATTTAACTACGAAGATAAACAAACTATTTTATTTATTTATTTATTTATAAAATTCAAAATATAAAAACTCTATATTGTTTTAACCAAGTGATAATGATCTAGTGGTTGAATAATTTATTTTCGATTAAAGTTTGAATCTTTGCACTGTAATTTCATCATCTTTGACTATCTATAAACATATTCGATGGCAAAAAAAAACCAGGTTTTTATAGGTCTTGGGAAATTAGTTTGGATTTTGGTGTAAAATTTTCCAGTTAACAAAAATGTTTTGCTTTTTAGCAAAACGAAAAAAAATAAATAATATATATATATATATATATCATGCCTCTTATATTTGTATTTATTGAGTTGGTTGCAAAAATTTGTTCCGATAGAGCTAGAAACTGTTTTAAAAATGATCTAATTGCTGACGATCCCCTCATAAAAGAGTTAAGAGTTGTTAGCAAAAACTATTAGTCTACTAGTAATCATAATTTTTGTCTTTTTTGTTACCCTAATTACCCAGAAAAAACAAAAGTAAAGATTTATATAATAAAAATAAAAAACAAGAAGCAGTTGTGACGGGCTCAAACTTAGACAAAAACCAGTTTTACTAAAATAGTAAAAATGGACTAATTCTTTATGAGCATACTGTTTCGCTCCTAATGCTCATCTTTGTCTTTTTCCTTATCTGTAAAATAGACATACACCCACGCAAACAATATTGCAAATGTTTTCTTACCACAGATAGTATACTGTAATGGACTATATGTGTAATGGAGTTGAGAAGAATTTTTTTTTTTTTTTGAAAACATAAGTTGAGAAGAATTTTTAGATACTTACTTCACTTATCTGAGACAGAATTGCGACGGATTTATTCTACAATTTCCTCGTAATTATCAGGTTTGGTTATAGTTTCCACTTCTTGTTCTTCTTCTAAACAAAAATATATTTCTTTATTATTCATAACCATAGATAGACATAAATCTCTTTTATATATAGGGAGTTGCTTAATAGTTAAACCACCCATGAAAGATAGACATAAACTCTTTTATAGGAGTATAATATAGTATAATTTTTGTCTGATTACATTCTCCCTAATTTTTTCTTGATAAATTATATAAGCTTAGAAAAAACGCAGTATAAACAGTATATGCAAAGCATGAAGCACCTAACCCCACCATCCCACCATGCTTACTTTAAAAATAAAACATTTGATGTTATGCTCACCATACACATTTAGTCACTAAACAATCTTGTCTCATTCTGAAAATTAAACACTTATAATTATATATAGTTTCAAATAAATACCGCGTATAATTTAAGGTAAATTTTAAAATAATTGATTCAGAAAATTGGTTCGAATCTGCTGGCAAACACCATTGATGAAAAGAACAGCTCAAGATAGAGATATATTGGAAGTCTAATTAAGAATATGCGAAAAAGGTCCAATGAAACTATGGAAGTGTTGTGCAATCAACACAAGTGCATTTAATTTGTTACACACAAAAAAAAACTATAAAATTTCATGCATGAAGTATATAGCTTTCTAATCATGATTATTAATAATTTTACTCTTTTTGTACCTTTTTCAGCTAGTGTAGTGGTTTAATATCTAAGTATTTAGCATTAACGTCGAAATATGTACCCCCAAAATTATATCAAAATATTTTTTTTATCATTTTATAGCGGAGGATTGTAATAGTGACAGAATAAATAGTCTAGAGGAATTTCATACCTTTTTTTGGTCAACAATATCTAAGTAATATAATTATGCTAATTCTGATTGTTTCCTCTTAAAATATTGAATAAGTAATCTATTTTTGTTTCTAGTTTGACTAGACTAATAGTAACCTAATAATACTATAGTATTCTAGTATTAAACTCTACATTTTCGTCTATCTGTATGCTTGTATTTGGGGAGCCGACAAAAACAATGCTTCTTGTAACATATTATTTGCTTGGAAATAGAAAAAAAAACAAAAAGTAGAATAAAATAAAATAATTATAATTAAAAATGACGGTAAGGAAGGGATAAAATTCGGAAAAAGGCGATAATATAGTTAATGTGACCGCACATATTATTAATATGAGAATTTAATGTCCTCCCAAAACAGATTCGGACAATCTTCCAAAAACTAAATTAATTTTTCTTTCTTTCTTTCTTCTTCTTCTTCTTCGTCTGTGCCACAGATTCTCTCATTTCCTACAATCGACGCTTCTTCTTTTTTTGTTTGTCAGACAAAAAGAAAGAAAAAAAATCAAAATCAAATCTTTTTGTTTATTCCAAAATTCTGGAAAGAAAAACAGAGAAGAGAGTGAAAGAGGAAAACATCTAGACAGATTTCTCATGGTTTCTTCTTGTTCTTCGTTTTTTGAGCTTTCCCACATCAAATAAACTTCGTAGAACGACAACAACAAAATATCCACATGTAAGAAATTAGCAACAAAAAAAAACTTTTTCATCGATTTAACAAAATCTGCATGTCTGGATTTATAGGTTTTTGTAGTTTCTGGGTATTTTTGTATGATTTGATTCTTCCCAATTTTATCATTAAAGGTTTCTGTTTTAATGGTTTGCAAGTGGAACTCGATTTTCGATTCTCGATTTTTTTTACATTTGATCGGGATCTATGTTTTGTTCGATCGATTCTAGGTATATATGTATATGTTTCCCATTTCTCAATGTTCTTTCTTCCTCTGATTATATTACTAATTTCTCTCCTTCTTAAAACTTCGTCTTCAATTTATTTTCTCAGAAAAAAATGCAAACTTTTTCTCTGTTGCTTTCTCTCCAGGCAGCTTTAAGAATCCAAAAATGAGTGAAGAAAGGGAACCGCTAATTTTTGAAGATGAAGAATCTCGATTTTTCGACGCGTATGAAGAAATCGCGTCCTTTTCCACTGCAATCGAGTACGATGAATCTCCATCTTCGTCCACTCCTATCGATTTCCAGTACGATGTTTGGATCAAAAGCCCAGGAAACGCTGAGGAACGTCGAGAGAAGTTCTTGAACTGGATGGGTGTAAGTAGTGGGAGCCAAACTCATCACGAATCAGGCAATGTAGATCATCGTTTCTCTAGCTCGGTTAGCGAATCAGCGGTTTTACGGAGTTTGAAATCAGACGATGAGTTTAGCTCTTGTCGTTGTGATTCTTCTGTGTTTAGTCCGAGGGTGAATGTAGATAGAATTGTGCAGGAGAGCTTTTGTAAAGAGGAAGTAGTTGGGGATGTAAGTAGTGGAATGGTTTTGAGGGATTTGGGTTTTGATGGTGATATTAGCTCTAGCCTTTGTTCTGGATCACCTGTATCGGGTTTAACAGATCGGATTTTGAAAGAAAACGGTGAAGCCGTTGAACCTAAGTTGCCGATTTCCGCTGCAGAACATCGGGATGTAGGTGGAATCATGAAGAGGGTTAAGGATATATGGTTGAGTCGGCTGAACAAAGTGCGTAATAAGCAAAAATCAGGAGATCATGCTGCTGAAGTTGCGGATTTCGGGAGTAGGATTGAGAGAGTTAAGGTGAAGGAGTATAAAAAAGAGGCTAAGGAGCTTTCTGCTCTTTTTAAGGGTCAAGAGATACAAGCTCATGAAGGAGCGATTCTCGCTATGAAATTTAGTCCTGATGGGAGATACCTTGCAAGTGCTGGTGAAGACGGGGTTTTACGGGTTTGGAGCATTGTTGAAGACGAAAGATGTGAAGAACATGACGTTCCCAAGATTGATCCTTCTTGTATATACTTTGAAGTGAGCGAACTTTCTGAGTTGAGACCTGTGGCCGTAGAAAAAGATGGCATTACTGGTTCATTGATGAGTCCAAGGAAGACAACAGAGTCTGCTTGTGTTATTATTCCCCCAAAGATTTTTCGGGTTCTTGATAAACCCATTCATGAGTTTCTCGGTCATAGTGGTGATATCCTTGATATCTCATGGTCCAATAACAATGTGAGTTTGCTTTCTTGAACCTCCCTTTATTTGTACATTAATTCTTTGAACCGTACTCTAGGTGACCTGCTCAAGGCTTCTCGTCTTAAACAGCTTAAATTTCTATACAGAGTTGCTCTCTTGAACTAGCTAGGCACCTTGTTGATGCATGTTTCGTTATGTTTTGAGATCTCTAAAACACAAGAACATAGATTCAGTCCCTGTATGTGTAATCTTGAACAGAAAACTAGACCGAGTTGCTCATTCTGTGATATTGGTGGCAGCGTCTGTTGTCAGCTTCAGTAGACAATAGTGTTCGGCTTTGGCAAATTGGCCGTGAGGACTGTCTTGGAATCTATTCTCACAGTAACTATGGTAATGTTCTTCTCCATCTGTTCATTGGCATCGTTGTATATTGTTCTCTTTCCTCCCTTGTTAGTCGATCATTCAATCAGAATGCCATTTATTTACCTTTTTGCAGTGACATCTGTTCAGTTCAACCCGATTGATGATGATCACTTCATCAGCGGTTCGATAGATGGAAAAGTTCGTATCTGGTCAGCTTCTCAGTGCCAAGTTGTAGATTGGGCTGATGCCAGAGGCATTGTGACCGCAGTTTGTTATCGCCCAGACGGGCAGGTCTGACTCGGAACCAAAATTCCCTTTTTTTTTCTGTTGACACGGCTCAGAATTTCTTTCTAAAACAAGAATACTTTTATCAATTTCAGGCAGTGATTGTTGGAACTTTGACGAGCGAGTGTCGCTTCTACAATGTGTCAGGTAATGCTCCTAGATTGCATACGCACACATGAAATTGTCTTATAAACTCCCAAGTTTCTATAACATTTTTCCTAGAAATCTGAAATAGAACACTCTTTTCTCTCTTCTTGGTTCAGGCCACTGCCTTCAACTCGATGGTCATATATGTCTGCATAACAAAAAGAAGTCATCAAATAAACGAATAATCAGCTTTCAGGTGCATTTTTCTTCTCAAATCATACGATTTTTGTCTCCCAAGATTGAATATATTTTTGTTTATGATATTCTTCTCAACTAGTTTCTTCTGCAGTTTGATTCCACTGATCCAAGCAGAGTCATGGTGGCATCGGCAGATTCACAAGTCAGGATCATTAGCGGACGCAACGTTGTCCATAAATACAAAGGTAATGCTTCTAAAGTAGGACATTAATCGAACAACGATGTGCAAATTCTGAAATGTGTGAATATATCGTATAGGATCTCGAAATGCTGGAAATCAGATATCGGCATCTTTTACAGCAGACGGAAAGCATATTATATCGGCGTGTGACGACTCCTCCGTCTACGTCTGGAACTGCATTGCAAACGATCCCGAACCGCCGTCTCCTGGTTTCTTCTCTTACACAAAACGACTGAAAATCCGATCCTTTGAGAAATTCTCCGCAGATGTCTCGGTCGCTATCCCTTGGTGCGGATTCACCCCCGTAAACTCCAGCGGATCCGAGCTATCGCCATCACTCTTCTCGTTGGGGCGCGAGTACGTTCTCGACTCTCCCAAGGGATCTGCAACTTGGCCGGAGGAGAAGCTAGCAAGCTCGTTTTCTCCGGTTAAAGCGATCCGTAGATCGCATTATAGGTTCCTCCGATCGTCGTGCCGGAGAACTTCTGAGTCTTCTCATCTTTGGGGATTGGTTATAGTCACCGGAGGGTGGGATGGACGGATCAGACTCTTTCACAACTATGGTTTGCCGGTTCCAGTTTGAAATCCAACGGCTACGAAATGCTCCTTGTCAAACGTCGTCGTATATACTCCGGCTCTACGTGTCTTGTGGTGTGTGAACTGTGGTAAAGTTGTACGGGCCTAAATTTGGGCCCAACACGTTGACCCGCTTTTAGACCCGGTTTTGGACCTAGCCGGAGCTGAAGGTTTGGAATTGCTTCAGGGGTAGGGGAACGGGAAAAAGAGGGTAACTCAGATTTTTGCCTTTTTATCGTAAAAATTGTTATTAGTATACTTATCTTTTTTTTGTAAGTAATAATTTTATAGGGAAATGTAACTGAGGCCCGTTTTCTTCGTGTAAATTACCATGGTTTTCTCTATAATTTTTTTGGTACATAATCAGAAAATCTTGAATCTTAATTTCCTATCCAATGTCCAAATTTCAGAAAAGATGTTTTGAATCTCCCGTAAATGGCATTGTAATGCTAATCAAGTTTGCTAACGATTTTATCTGCGTTTGTTTTAAGAATAAAAAACAAATTATGTTGCCTTATCTACATTAGTTTTGTTTGTAATTTGTATTGGCTTTGCTTGTAGAGTAAGAGTGTATTTTTCAAGTTTCCATATCCCTGGACAAATAAAATGTGAATTATCTTTGATTCTTGACTGACTCGAATCGACCTATGGCAATCTCCCAAAGACAAAGCAAAGCATATTTTTTGGTGAAATCATTTGATAAATACCAAACTCTTGGAACATTGTTCCTCTTTCTCCAATTTGATTTTTGATTTCTTAAACTTAACCATAACTATGAAATATGTGCTACGATTTTTCTCCTTTTCCTCTTTTATTTCTCCTCTTACTATGTTTACTATGGTTGGAATTCTTATCATATTTTCGACAGGTATTTTTTCATATATCATTTTAAAATCTTTTTTCCTAATTCAGCTATTTTCCCAATAATTCCTTCAAAGAAAGTATAAAAGAACCAAATAGCGTTCGAAAAAACGAAAAGGAATAGGATCATAGCTTTTGTCACACTGAATTGATTTTGAAATATTAGTATATATACGTTAACATTTTGAATGGTCAGGATCAGGAGCTTATGCGAGCATTGGTGTAAACTACGGTACACTTGCAAACAATCTCCCACCACCGCATCAAGTAGCGGAGTTCCTCCTCCATTCCACCGTCATTAACCGCATCCGCCTCTTCGACGCCGATCCTCAAATCCTCCGATCATTCGCTCACACCGGTCTCGCCGTCACCGTCACCGTCCCCAACGACCAAATCCCACATCTCACAAACCTCTCCTCCTCTCAACAATGGATCTCAAATCACATCCAACCTCACTTCCCATCCACAAACATCATCAGAATCCTCGTCGGAAACGAAGTCATCTCCACCGCTAATCACCTCCTCATCAGAAACTTAGTCCCGGCGATGCAATCACTCCACACCGCACTCGTCTCCGTCTCTCTCCACCGTCGTATCCAGATCTCAACGCCGCATTCTTTAGGGATTCTCTCTGATTCAACTCCTCCGTCTTCTGCTAAATTCCGGCGAGGCTACGACACTCATGTACTCAAGCCTCTCCTCAGCTTCCTCCGGACTACGGATTCGCCGTTCGTCGTGAATCCTTACCCGTTCTTCGGTTACTCAATCGATACGCTCGATTACGCTCTGTTTAGACCTAATCCAGGCTTATTCGATCAACATTCGAAGGTTTTGTACACTAACATGTTCGATGCTCAGCTTGATTCGGTTTACTCCGCCATGGATCGCTTAGGGTATTCCGACGTCGAGATCGTGGTTGGGGAAATCGGATGGCCGTCGGAAGGAGACGAAGGACAGATCGGCGTTGACGTCTCCACGGCGGCTGAGTTCAACAAGAATCTGGTGGCTCGTGTGAATTCCGGTATCGGAACGCCGTTGATGCCTAATCGGACTTTCGAGACTTACATTTTCGCGCTTTTCAATGAAAATCTCAAATCAGGACCGACGAGTGAGCGTAACTTCGGAATCTTCCGATCTGATTTGACTCCGGTGTATGACATCGGAATCCTCCGGCCGACGGTAATCGTCGTCACATTTCGCTGGGTTTTTAGAAAACTGATCATATCTTTACGAGTTTGGTTTTGGAAAATTTTCAGGTGAGAACATCGAATCCGGAGAATAATCCGCGATCTCCGCCGGTTGGAGAATCGTCGGAGAAGCGGTGGTGCGTGACGAAGTCCGGTGCAGAGACGGTGGCTTTACAAAGGAACATAGACTACGTATGTGGTCTGGGTTTGGATTGTAGGCCCATTAATGAAAATGGGCCTTGTTTCTTCCCTAACACAGTAAAAGCCCATTCGGCGTACGCCATGAACTTGTTTTACCAAACCATGGGGAAACACGAGTTCGATTGTGATTTCGATAAGACTGGAGAGATAACTACGATTGATCCGAGTATGTTTTTCATTTATACATTTAAAAATAATGATTTAGGAAGTTAACTTATTTTTATATGAAATTTTATTTTACTTCATTTTTGCAGGTTATGGAAGTTGTGAATATCAGGATGGTCCATTCGTATGAAAAACACACGAGTGTTGTTTATTTTGTATTCCACGTAATTAGTGGCTTATTTACTCAACTTAAACTCGTACAGTGTAATTTGCAGTTTCGAATCAACGATATCTTAGCTGCTTTTAGTTTTTAGTTTTGTAAATACTGAAGTACAAAAGCAAGTATTTGTTGACAAAATGAACGTAAGTGGGAGTGGTTATTTTATTTCATTAATTATTTCTAGGTCTTACTATATGATATAAATTTATAGGTTAAATGTTTGTTATATGATTATCCATTAGATTTACTCTCATCCGATATTCGTTCTGATTCGATCCGAAAAATCCGGATATCCGTTGTGAATCAAATCAAAGCAAATACTAAAATCTAGTATCCGTCAAAAGCAAATCCAATCACAAATACTATTTTTAAATATTTGAACATCCGTATATTACTTGTATATATATAATATGATACATTTATAATGTATATTTACATTTCTAGATTTTTTAAATATATCTGGAGAAAAATATTTATAGTAAAAATAGATAGATACTAGCTTTTTAATTGAATATATATATTATTTTTTAAAATAATAAAACAAATGTTTTGTTTTTCACCATTTCAATCTTAAATTTTTTATTTTTTTTAATTATATCAGATAAAATTAGATAATTTAATGTATTTATTCATTAGTTAGTTTAAATATTATATTAAAACAATTTTGTTTTTAAAAAATGGTGTTTTGATTTATTTATTTTTGGTTTAAAATGAATATCTGCGAGTATCCGAATATCCGTAATTCTGGATATCCAAAATTTTCCGATGCAAAGCAAATCGAAAAATCAGTTATCCGATAAAAATAAATTGAATCACAAATGCTGTATTTTTCCGAATATCCGCTTCGTGTCCAGCTGGAATATAAGCTTCACTTTCCAATGTGTTCTTGTTTTTTATTAGTCGACTTTAGACATGCATGAATTTAAAGATGTAAGCGCATGCCGAGCACATGTAGTGCAGTGGTGAAAAACCACTCTTTAGGCACCCCTTGTATTAGGGTTCGATCCCTGGAAAAAGGAATGTAATAGGCGGTAGGACTGGCTAGTGGAACTGGTCTGTGGCCCAACGAAAAAAAAAAAAAAAAAAAGAAGATGTAAGCGCATAAGCCTTCCACATTTGTTGATTTGACCATAATTTTTTTTTTTTTTTTTTGAAGAAGAATAATTTCCCATGTTAGTTAGTTCGTTCTGATATATCTTTTTCAGATTCTGATTTTAATGTATTCGTCTTTGCTTTGACTCTTAAATTCTAAATCTAGTAGGAAAATTATTAATTGTTGAATCCAATACCTTCATAGTTATGACTAAAACTATATATATATATATATCTGTGTAGTGAAAGTCATAGACATTAATTATAGAATTTGACTAAAAGATGAAGCTGGTGATCTTCGTATCCTTCTTGCTCTTTCTCCCAATGTTTTCTTCAGGTACAAATCAAAGTATGCCAGTCTACTAACTAATGCTTTATTTCAAAAATTAAGCAGTTCTTCTTATGTTTATGTCCATTAAAAACATAGTATAAGTTATAAGTTATATATTTTAAAATTATACCTTTCTTCATCAACTCTGATATTCTTGTACCATATATCAGATTGTAACATAGAAATTTCAAATTATTTTTTAATGAGTTACCAAAAACAGTATATACATTTATTCTGATTTTTTCTCGTATTATATGTTTCCGATATAATTTCATACGATAAATTTGTGTATCTCAATAGATATACGTTAAATTCTGAGATACTTTTGATGATGCAAATGTTAATATGCTTTATATTTTTGTCAGGGGTCCTTAAGATTTCGCATCTCAACAACATCCACCACTACGAGGTATATCAACAACATCCACTATACTAAAACTTAAAAGTGCTATATTTTGATTACAAATATACATCGAAATAATTTAATTACGATATGATAATGAAAAGTTGTTGATTTAAAAAGGTTGAAGAGGTGGAGACGAATGGAGGGAGGATCGATCTGGAGCTGGACTATACACACGCGCATTTAAGGCCGCCCACACCATCCGACGCACCACCAAGCCCACCACCACCACCAAGCCCACCAAGGCACGCTTATAGCAGGAAAACTAAAACCATTACATTATAACTATGCGTTACAAATCATTGTAATAATTCAGATTATGAATATAAAACTTTCCAAGAGAACATGATAAAAGATGTTGTGTCCTTAATTAAATAAATAAAAAAATATGCCGTCTAATTAGACTCCTCCGTTTAGACATTGTTTGAACTCTGCATTTAAAAATACGATTATCAAATACTATCACATATGTAATCATACAATTTTAAAAATGTAACGAGAGGAAATGTTTTAAGTGAATACCTAATAATAACTGTTTCCAAAATTTAGTGGTTAATGTATGTACTATTTTCCATCTAGATTCAAAACTGATTAAATAAATTAAATACAACTTTAAAATATAAATAGTTTAGTTTTTAAAGTGGTTGGTACTAATATCGTCACTTTATCAATTGCAAATTAAAATAATGCATGGTGGTAGTATAAATATACAAACCTACTTAATAATTGATCTTAAACGAGGTACTAGGCTATTAAAAAGGGGGAAAAACACTAAATGGTTCTAAATTAGTTATAAATATATAAAAGAAAAAGCAAAAGCAACCGAGCAGGAAAAGGTGCCTTACCGTGGCCAGTGGCTCCACGGGTAGCACTTGGCTAAGTAAACTTCACCCCAAGGTGTTTTTCCAATCCAGTTTCAAATATATAATTGTTCAGATACATTAACATGTTCAAATAAAATTACGAGGATAATAAAAAAAGTTTCGTAAAAGAAGTCTATTCATTTATAGTAATTTTTAGAAACAAATAAAATAGATATATAACACAAAAACAAATAGGAAACCACAAAAAACGAAAAACAATACTAATGATTTCATTGTATTAATTATAAATTCTTGTCCTCGGTCAGAGAAACTCTTGGATTCATCTCCGAATTGATGTCGAGTCGTTGTCATCAGCTTGTCAAAAAATATGCTGCCAAACGTTTTCTTCGACTCTGCATTTAAACACTATGAATATCCAAATACTACGGTTTGTACTAATGTCAAGAATACTAGTGACAAATTATTATAGTGGTTTACATTAATGTCATATCGTTGTAGCATTTGGATTGGGGACCAAAATAAAAGAACCTCCATAAAATTAAAAACATATCAAAACTGGTTTTTTGTTTGTGTCAAGTTTTCTTTTATATCAAAATTTATCTAGTTCTACCAAATTACAACAACAAAGTTTAATGCATTTGACTTGATTTGGTAATACAACAAGGAAGCTTTGAGTGAATTACATTCAAACTCTTCTTATAATTTCTCATGTGAATTCCTCCTTCAAATAGCCAGGACCAGGTTTGAAAGGATCAGATTCTATATAAGCCTTAGGACGATCAAACCCGAGATCGTTCACACGGTTGCTCAGAACATGAAAGATGGCTTTTTTGGTACCTCCATATTCGTCTCTATTTTTTTCCACGTATTCTGTTGCTTCAGCTGCTACGCTATTGACAAATTCAAACTTATTGTTTTCGCTTAAAAGCAACCGCTCTATGTCCATTGTCATTACCTTCCCAACTTCCCTTATCTTCCTCACTTGTCCTTCGTTGTCTACAGAGAAAAGAGGACAAGGCAAAGAGAGGTTAAAAGCAATTGACACAATCGTTTGATCTCTGACACAATCTTGATTCATTTGGTCAAAGTAATAGCAAATGTTCGAGAAACTTAAAATTCAAGACAATGGTTTTGTTCAACTTTGGAGCTAAACATAAACAAAGACTATGCATTGTTTTGGCTTTGGTGGTTACGAATTCTCAGGAACAAGGAAAGGACGACCATGAACCTGATACGTCGATCAAAATACTGAAACTGATAGTTTATACAACACTAGGTAAAGGACACGTATATACGTGGGTTTATAATAAAATATTTTATAACCCGTGAAAAAATCAAATTCAGAAAAGTAAAATACAAAATTAAATCACCCATGAAAATAAACAAAGTAAAATCGAAAACGTTGATACTAAATAAATTTCATTGTTATTATTTTATCTTGATTTTTTTCTTATTTGATTACCAAATACATTTGATCACGTTTTTCAAAATAATTAGTTTTTTCATATTCATGTTTGAAGTAATTTATTTTCTTTTCAATTAAATTTGTCACATATTTCCAAATAATTAGTTTTTTTCTATTTCTAATTGGATAAGGTTTTTTTTATGTAACTACTCATATATCTATTTTTCTAAAATCTTGACGAATTGGATCTCATATTTTTAGTTTTTTTTAAAAACAATCTCATATATGTAGTTGAAAATTAAAACTGTAAATTTTAATAAGATTTTCTTCACATAATTGATTCTAAAATTTTGCAAGAACCGAATGATGCACAAAATCTTGAATAGTATTTTCTTAAGTTAAAATAAAAACAAATTGTATTATACATTAATCAAGTAATTAGTAATACATTAAGATTCCTATTGATATAAAATAATAATACAATAATATAATCATCAAGTAATAGAAAGTGTATTCCTATAATCTCATTATTTTTCATAAAATTTCTCGCCTCCCACTTTCTGATATGACGTATTATTGTACGATGATAAACACATTTTTTATTTAACTGATCTAATTTTAAATAGTGATTTTTTTTGGGTTAAGTAGTCATTTGTGATGATATTTATACTGCAAATAATAAAACAAAAGCAAATTGAGTTAGAATTTTCTTTTATTTATCTCACAAACTAAAATAGATCGCCGTAATCTATATCACTTATCGAATAAGAGAGTAATCAATGTTGTTTTCTAATGAAAAAGCTGAAGTAAAATTTGTGGAAGAGATTATCGAAATCTAAAATTGTTTGGCAAAAATATTAAGAGAGCACAAAACCTTATTATATAAAGAAAAAATATTATAATCCATGAAGATTTGAGTATGTAAACCTAAGTCTATTTGAACTCAAAAAAATTTACACATGTATTAATTAATATTGTTGTGAGAAAATATTAAAACCTATTTCATCTAGTACACGTAAAGAAAAAAAATAAAAAATGGTTTTACGAAAAAACAAAGACATATAATAAAGACGACAATTAAAGGAATAAACCATGTTTATTAACTAATTATAAATTAAAAGTTAATTAAAAAATCTTTGGTATATTTCTTAACACGTGTCAAAATCTGGTCGCCCAACTTGATACGTGTCACGATCGTGTTTATTACAAAGTTTGACACATCAAATTTTATATAATTAGATACAACAAGTACCAAGATCGTAAGGATTTTGTATAATGTAGCTCCTCCTACCGCCTAGAAGGTCCAAAAACTAAGAATCTCCACCTCCTTGTATAGGTAAATGGAAGCAAACTATCACAGTTACTATGACCATGGTGCCTGAATATATACTAAGTAAAGACTAGTAAAAGCCTTGATTCCTTAAGTTCATGGACAGTATCAGAACCTCATCAGTGTAAGCTAATTACAGAAATGAACAAAGTTAAACAGGTAACTTAGACACTCATGAATCAAGAAAGGTAAACAAGAATATAATAGTTTTCTTTAGAAATTGCAAATTTTTAGCAATGTTTCTCTAAGTAAAGCTAAACCCAGATTTTGGGAACAAAAACACGGTGTGAACGCTCTACACGAAACGAAATGTTGGGCTGCGATTGGTAAGATTGTGTAATTGCCTATTCACGATAAAATAAAATTAAATATAATTGCGCATGCAATGAGATAAAATTATAGGAAGTACAATGAAATTGCTTTTGTTTGGACTTGTGAAATCAAAAGACTCGTTATATGATACTGCTTGAATTTGTCTTTGTTTCTTTAACACCAAAAGCACTCAAAAGACTCGTTATGTGATACTGCTTGAATTTGTCTAAAGCACTCAAAATAAAGCTTACTTAAACATTCTCACATAAACTTAACTAGAGAACATTAGAAAAACCGATTAAAAAAAAAAAATGTGCATTGTATCACAAGTAAAAAAAAAAAATCCATGAAGGCAAGTCTTCTTACTTGTAGAGCCGTCTCGTCTACCGCCACGAAAACCTCAACAGGACCAACAAGCGTTGAGACCGTGACAACGGTAAGGATAAGGCCACTGACTTTCTTTGCCTGAATGATCAAAACGGCCAGCAAAGTCACTTACCCGTGTAACCTTTTCAACTACAAGTTTCCATATTCCCAAGTAACTTCCATTAAGTCTCAACGCCTTCTCTACTCCTTCCTTTAGATGGATGTAAGCACATCCTACGATAGCACCGGTCAGCTGGTTTGTTGGAACAGTAACGCTTATAATCTCTCCACATGAACTGAAATATTTACTCAATGCCCTCTTGATATCATCCTCACGGAGTGAAGAGTCAAATCCTTTAACAATGATCGTTCGATCATCATCACCACCAAATATCGGGCTTCGTGGAGGAGTGTTGAAAGAAGAAAAAGGATTTGTCCCAGGACCTATCACGCTCTGTGGAGGAGTGAACAAAGAAAAAGGACCTGCATTGCCACCATCGCGGTGGCTAGAAGGAAAAGGACCATCAGGGAATTTAGAAGACAAGAAAGGACCTCTATTGCCACCATCAGTCTCCTTTTTAGGAGTATACGTTTCAGCTTGGGCCTTAGGCTTGCCCTCAAGTGAGATCAAAACAGCTTGTAAATCAGCCTTTGTCGCCAACAAATCCACCTTTGCTTCGATAAATGGAAGACGATCAGTCTTTGTCGCCAACAAATCCACCTTTCTTTCGATCCACGGAAGACGTTCATTCATTGTCTCCAACAAATCCACCTTTCTTTCGATCCGTTCAAGACGATCAACCAATCCTTTCATTGTCTCTTTGATGTCAATCAAGTCTTGCGTAGGCAGAGCCATGGAGAACATGATGAGAAGAAAAGAGAACGAGTATGTGTGTTTCAGAGAGGCCAAAACCCTAGGCTAGACTGCTTCATAACACTAATAATTAATTCACAAAACATATCAGTTTAAGAGAGATATATATATAGTTTTAATTTAGCTTAGAGAAAACGCTTGATTAGGTCAAAAAGGAAAGTTAAAGCGTCGGTTCCAAGCTAGTACATCTTGCCTAAATCTCATTAACACAAAAATGTCAATATAGATATAAAAAGTATTTCGTTTTTGAACATATTTGATTTTTGTTTCCTTATATTTATAAAGAATATATCAAAAATTGTAAATATTATAGGAAAAGGTACAAGATTGTTATCTTCTTGAAGAAGTTTAAAATATTCATGTGTATTTATAAAAAAAATATTATCAACTTTTAATTGTAAAAATACTGAATTTTTTTTAATTTGGTAATATGTTGTATTAAAGTTATGGGATAGTTCTGTAAAGACAAAAATGATGTGATTGTGCTACAAAAATTAAATAATTCTACCAAAATTGCAACAACAAAGTTGGAACTGCATTTGACTTGAAGGAAGTTTTGAGTGAATTACATTAAACTCTTCTTGTATAACATCTCATGTGAATTCCTCCTTCAAATAGCCAGGACCAGGTTTGAAAGGATCTGATTCTATATAAGCCTCAGGACGATCAAACCCGAGATCGTTCACACGGTTGCTCAGAACATGAAAGATAGCATTTTTGGTACCTCCATACTCGTCTCTGTTTCTTTCCACGTACTCTGTTGCTTCAGCTGCTACACTATTGACAAATTCAAACTTATTGTCTTCGCTTAGAAGCAATCGCTCTATGTCCATTGTCATTACCTTCCCAACTTCCCTTATCTTCCTCACTTGTTCTTCTACAAATGGAACTCTTTGCAATTTGTAACGCAACATATCGTCCTTGGTTGTCTGCAGACAAAACAGGACAAGACATAGAGAGGCTAAGAGCAATTGATGGCCGCTTGACACGGATTGCAAACCTAAACACACACTTGTTTGATCTCTGACTTTGATTTATGGGATTCAAAAATGTACTAGAGAAAATTTGATGCATTTGGTCAAAGCAAAAGCAAAATTTTGAGAAACTTAAAATCCATACAATGGTTTTGATCAACTTTGGAGCTAGACATAAAAACAAAGAGTATGCATTGTTTTGGCTTTGGTAATTATGAGTAATGAAAACAAAGGAACAAGGAATGAACGACCATGAACCTGATACGATCAAACTATAGAAGCTGATAGTTTACATAACACGCAAGGAGTACCAAGATCGTAAGGATTTTGTATAATGTAGCTTCTCACAAACTCTGACAAGACAATCTCCATCTTCTTACATAGATAAATGGGGCAAGCCTATCAGAATTACAACGACCATGGTTACTTGAATATGCACCAAGTAAAGAGTAACAAGTATTAAAAAGCCTTGATTAGAGTAAGCTAGTTTCTGAAATGAGCAAAGTTAAACTCAGACACTAGTGAAACAGGAGATCTTGTGTGTGTGTGTTAAATCAAACTAATTCAGAATCAAGAAGGGTAAACAAGAACAATGCTTTCTTTCTTCAGTGGTCCTAAAAATTGCAAATTTTTACCAATGTCTATCTAAGCAAAGCTAGAGCTCAGATTTTGATTCACACAACTACAGTTTACCAAGTCATTAACAATTTGCTCACATCATGGAAGTAGAATTGTTGTCGGGAATTTTTAAAAAAGAGGGATTTACAAGTAAAATCGAAGAACTGGTGAAGGAAGCCATGGCTACACTACACAGCTTCCAGTAAAATAGATAGAACCTTATATGTTGACTCTCCGGTTCAGTTTTTCTCAGTTCGGTTTTAAAATTAATCGGTTCTGTATTCCGAAAAATAACCGGATATTAAATTCCTGACCCGAAGTAACCAAACCTATCGCATTGTCCTCGGTTTGCTTTGATCTTAAACATTGTCTGAATTATATATCCGACAACAATTCCAATTCAAGTCAGACAAAAAAAAATCATACTAATCCAATTCCTAAACTAAATTAAACAAAAACACAGGTTTATCGTAATTTATTGGCATAAAGAAACAATCTAATCAATAGCTAGTTAGTGGTAACCCTCTAATCTTTTTATGAGCTATATAGAGACCCTCACAACATAGTTGATGAAGCAAAGAAACTATTTTCAATCACCGGAAAAACACAAAAGAAAGATAACAAAATGGTTTCAAGGAATCATCATTTCTTGATAAAATGTTGTATTCTTTTAGCTATATTCATGATCGTGCAGGCTCAAACTAACCGGAAACTTGTTGACACTGATCATGAGATTAACTCTTATTTCAATCCTCCATCGATGGAATCTCGTCAAGCTTCTTCTCACCGTTCACTTGGTGCTGAGTTTTACGAGAGATCACCGCCTCCACCACCACCAAAGAAAGCTAAAAAAGACGAATCCGAAACAACCGGAATATAAACCATTGTCATATGAGCATCAGTCGTGGAGAAGACCGTTGGTTTATATGTATGTTCTTGTCATTTCTTTCTCTTTCTTTTCTCAAGTTATATATGTCTTCTTCTTTTGTTTTTACTTTTAACCTTTTGGTGACAATAAATGTTCGATCATTGTTTCAAATTCAATGTAGTGTTTGTTTGTATTTGATCTATCAAAGCAAATCACAAATTTCATTTTTTTTTCATCACGCGGTCTTTGCGAAGATGCGAATGAGAATTGTTCATGCATAAGTTTTGGCATCTGCACTCTCCATGAGATTTTTGGACTCGTCAAGGATCTGTCCGTTTGAGAATATATGAACTTGTATATAAGTTGGTCTAATCCAACGTTATAAGTTGTTTCTCTACTACTTTTCCAATAAGCCTGGAAGAAGTATTGCATTCATATTTTGACAATCGTACGATATACAAAAAATCACAGAAGCATGGACGAATTTCGTAACAGGAGCATATATATTGACATTACGTAACAGAAAAATGCAATTAAGATTGGAATACAATTTCCTGTTTACCAGCTTCGGTTCAATATTCGTCCAAGTAAGTGTAGAGCGTATCGTCCTTTTTGGTTTTGCGTCGGCTAAGCAACGCCTTAAGCAGCCGTTTGCTCTTGCTTGGTTGTTGTTGCTGCTGCTCTGGTTCTTTCTGGCTTTCTTTCTCAAATGCAACCCGAACTGAAGCCGATCTTCTCGGTTCTGACGGATACTGAACCGAAAAAATAAAAAATCAAGAATCAAAACCGTTAAAGCTCAAAACAACCAAAACCAGGAAACATAGAGACTAAGGGAGTTCTTGAAATGTAACTGAAGCTTTACCCGTTTAGGAGTTATCGCTCTACTCTTGACCGGGGTTGTCGGCCGGCTGATTGATGACGGTCGAATAGCCACCGAACCAGATCTTAGAAGCGGAAACCGATGCGGTGACACCGCTCGCTTATCTGGTTTACCAAAAGCACAATTATAGGTATGTATTCCCATTAAGCCCAAAATGGGGTTTCAAGCAAGATCTTCTTTTTTTTTTTACCTTGTTCTTTCTTTGGTGCTGTGGAGATAGAAGAGAACGAAAAGGTTGCTGAACGCAGAGGTTTCCGTGGAGACGGAGACTGAAGTATCGGTTTTCTGCAAAAAGCAATAAACCGAGAGATTAAAGTTTAAAACTTTTCGGTCTGTTAACAAGGGAACTCATTATGAATACCGGAGTTTACCTAGCGGGTGGTGGAGGCGTTTCCCGGATTGTAGCACGTACAGCTTTATGAAACAAGAAACAGATCAAATTAAGACTCAGGTCAGGAAGAAAATTTAAATCTTAGACAAGTAGATGAAATGGCAGGTTATACCATTTCGGAATTGGTTCAAGTCCTCTTCTCCATCAAAACTACTTTCAACATGCTTGAGCTTTGCAAGATTGCCACCCCTCTTGATTTCGCCCGCTGATAAAGAATTTAGTTTTTGGTAGTGAGACACAAAATCGACAAATGAGAGAAATCAAGTTTGCTGAAATGCATAGAGAGAAACTTACAAGGCAAGATGTATCGCTTGTGGAACTTTGGTGTGTCGATCACGAGTGATTGCTGCGAGCGACCTTCATGATCCATATACTCTTGGCACATCCGTAGCCTCTAGATAAGACAAGAAAACTCAGTAACCCAAACAAGAAATCAAAACCTAAAGCAGTAACAACGGTCCATATAAATTGATACCTGTTCAATGCAAGATACTCGTAGCTCGGTTCCTGCTACTTCATCGACTTTTTCATCAACAAAATCATTGACTTTATACGTAACAGAGCCCAAATGGTCAACTGTATTCACCAAGGCCTTTATTGCATAATCTTTAAGTGTCTCCACGACTCTGCATAAACACGAAAACTCGTTAAAACCAAAAATAAAGAAGTACAATGACAATCAATCTGAGCTGTAAACCGCAAAGCATTGAGAAATAGAACAACTAGCAGTGAGAGGAATAAACTCACTCACGTCTGTTTTTGTGCATCATTTGTGTAGGATAGTTCGAAATACTCAGCTGCTGAATACAACTGTGTTCTCAGATTCTTCAGATCCTGTAAAAGAAAGATGTCAAATAAAGAAACAAAATTACTAGACATCCTATCCATGCTAATAGTCAGACTAATTCGTAGAACATGGAGAAAAAAAAATGAAGATTTTAGCAATAATCACAAGACCCACAAAGATTGTTCAACTTCGGGATTAAGAATCTACCTTAAGACCATCAGAGAAGAGCATACTCTGTTGCATAGAGGTCTCATCGTAATTAGATGCTTCTCGGGGCATGGGCATTGTAGCCGCTGCACTCATTTTGATCAAAGATTAACAATGGAATCTCAAATCCCGTTCTCTCTTTCACTGTGGAAATGGAATGATTAAATAAGAATGAAGAAAAGAAACTCAATCTTCGGTGATTTTGTATTAGACCAAACCAATGCGTTTGGCAAGTAAGACGAGAGACTAATATTCCAAGGGTAACATAAAGTAGTGAGATTAAAGCTGAGAATGGAAACAAGTTTATGGTACAGGAGACATCTGCTAGCAAAAATATATGAAACTAAAGCACCTAAAGATTCTCGAATAGATCCATATGAAAGCATGAGACTCGTGCTTTCGCGATCCACTTAGTCTAAACAGATTTCAAATGAGTGAATTCTCATCTCCTCCAGAAGTTGTTGAGTGTTTTGGTTCACAGATCTCGGAATCTCTTAACATTTTATAGGTTTTTTAAAGGGTATTAATATATTAACATTCTGTGGATGTTTAAGGTAACAAGAACACGCTAACTAATCTAATAAAAGAATAAGAAACAGACAAGAAGTAGAATCCACAGCTCTAAAGCAACCCAACAGTTTGATCTGAAACAAACAGATTTTGCCTGAATCTTCTTCGACAGTACTCTCTCTATATAAGAAACTAACAAAATCTCCAACAAAGGAGACTAGAGATTGATTAAAAAACAAAATTAAAGAAATAAACCAAACCCAGATCAATACGAGCTTAGAGTATCTTTGGTCTCATTAACCAATCAAGAACTACAAAACCTTTTTCCACAGCATATGAACAGAAACACAAAGACCATTTCAAGTTATATATACAATAATCTAAAACCCTAAAAGAAGGAATTGTCACCCAAAATCAAACCCAAACCACTAGTTCCAATGGTCTAAATATCATTCACCATAAAACCCTTAATCAAGAACATTGAAAAGCATCAACCATATGAACAAAGCTCGCAAAACCCAATTCAAATTTACCGATTATATCCTTAAAATGGTGTTTTCTATTCAAAAAGAGAGAACCCATTAGCACAAAGCCACAAAGTCTCAACCTTTTCAAAATATCAAACATAATTTTCAGACAAAACGAATAGGACTTGGCAAGAAGAATACAAGAAATTAACCTGAAGATTTCTCACTCCAAGCCTTTCTCGCTTTTGTTTCCTCCAACTATTTTGCTCGAAAAACAAACTGCGATATTTGTGATTGAATCACCAAAAAGACTCTTTTTTCCAAGTTTACACTTACGACCAAAGAGGAAAGTGAGAAATGCGAAGAGAGTAATTAGAGGGAGAATTGAAGGAAGAAAGGGAAGAAGAAAAAAGGTTTGTGTTTGTGTTTGGTATTAGAAACCTCAATTCCACTGACTTCCCCCACTTTTGTCCCATCATTTCCGGAGCGACGCTCGGTCTAATTTATTTTGTTCATCATTTCTTTTATTTGAAATATAAATATTATTTTAGTAATGGAAAAATAACATAAATTTAGCATTTCAACTATAGACATAAATGGATGTTTTTGCATGTGGCTTTTAACATCAAAGTATTGTTATTAAAAAAAAAAACTTCAAAAGATATGCAACCGGATTAGATGATATGCATTTATCCTCTAATATCCCTTTTTATGAGAAGTGTAACTTAAATTGGTTTCAGATTTGAGTTCAATTCTTTATGGGGCATATAGGTTGTTTTCGCCGGTTTTTACATAAGCTACGTGAAAAGTAGATTCGGCACAACTGGTTTTTTTTATAATACGTTATCAGAACTATCGTACATATTAGATTAGAGTGATCCTTTCAACCACTGAGTAATGAAGACGATGAAACATATTTAATGCTCTAAGATTTAGTTGTGTTTTTCTGTTTTGTTTTTACGATCATTTGATTGTTGATTCATTACAATAGTTTCTATTGATGTGCGTGGAATGGTTTTGTTTCTCTTTATCCGTTAATATCTTTTGGTAAACGGTAGTGTATTTTGATTATATGAAGTAAAGAATTTTTCATTGTTAAAAAAAAAAATCTTTTCAACATACTGTTTTTGTCAACCAGTATTCAATTTAGCATTTCAATTTATTTGAGATTTTAGATGATTTTAGTGATTTTGTATGATTTCTGAAAATTTAATATAAAACTCTCTACAATTCCACCTAAAACTATGTTATTTGGTTTTTTTTTACTTTTTAACAAAAATACACTCGCCTAGGTATCATCCATTTAGAACTGTTTTCAACCAAAATTTGAGATTTTATAGAAATGTCGTCATTACTTCTTTTCTGTACCAAAAAAAAAACAGAGTAAACAAAACAATCAATGTCATATACACTTTTTAATGTGAACTGGTTGGGCAACTTTAGGAAAGCTTTTTTGAATGTGAACTACAAATATAGTATTGATAATATATTTATTCTTCATAGATAATAATATACTAATAATAGAGGATTCGGGTCGTGCGTGCTTTGAACGATAACGTTTTCAACGAATTTTAATTAACAAATAAATTGGACTCTCTCCTGAACCCACTAACCAATTAATAGCAGAAAAAGTTTCAAATTAACAATGTCAATAACGAAATGATTGATTATTCAACAGCCATCCGTTTTGTTGGTGAAGAAATAAATTGATATGTTGTGTAATCGTTCTGATTGAATGAATAAGGTAAGCACGTCTAATGGACTTCAATTATATTATACGTTTCTTTTCATTTGTGTTACACTTACTGCTCTCCTACTCATTCCCATCTATCATTAATCTTTGATCAAACTATTTTGTTTTAAGGAATCGTAGCCCAGCCAATTTGTTATGAACATCATCATTATCAATTTGTTATGAACATCATCATTATCATTCATCATTGGTGATTGGTTTTCTCCAATAATAGATATCAAATTCAGATAGTTCCATTGGCCATAACCGATCAAAGAAACAAACTTATAGCCTTCATAACTCTAATATTTCTATACCTCCCCAAAACAAGAATCATACATTTGTCATTCATATTAATACACGGTTTAGTGTGGAAACGTTGAAAACCATAGATTTTCGATAACCGGAAGAAGAGGTTCCACAAGAGCCTTTTTTTTTTCTTCTCCCTCTGATTGGTCAGGTCTGGTCCGGCCCGGTTTGTGTCGAGTCTATTTGATGTAGGGAGGGTCCATGAAAACCCATTGGAAAACTTGCTCATACTGAACGGCAGCGTTTTGCCAAGAATAGTTTCGGCTCATTCCTCTTTTCATCAATCCTTCCCATGACTCTTTATACTCTCTGTATGTTGCTGCAGCCAGCCTCAAAGCCTGAAGTAGCATGTCACACGACAGGCTCATTTTTCGTCATTTCAACCACGAAAACATAACCACAAATCTTGAAAGAGAGATGGGGAGTTCGATAAAACTTACCGACACCATGCTATCTTTCGACAAAGGAGAGAAAACCCACCTGAAACATTAATCCAACAAAGATTCATAACAATTATTTTGACTTTGATCTATCAAATAATATTTGTCAAAACAGAATAGTTTATTACCCTGTACCAGCACCAGCTCCACCGTCTGCATAAGGGTTGAAATTCTCAACCGTATCCTGAGAACAATTACAATCCAAACATCAATCATAGCCCTTTCTAACTACCAAAACATTATCTGATTCTGATCACAATTTGATATCTATCCTGGTTCTTGAAGATTTAAAAGAAACTCACTCTGAGTCCTCCGGTGCCATGAACGACTGGAATGGTTCCGTATCTCATTGCATATAACTGATTTAAACCGCATGGCTCGAATCTTGACGGCATCAGAAGAATGTCACAGCTGTTTATAGATTTCAAAAAAGAAAAGAAAAATACAATGAGATCTCTGGCAATTTTAAGGTTTACTACAACTACTTCAAATGAATCATGTGATATTACAAGGAATTGATCTCCCTAGATAGAACAAAGTTTCTAACAGGCTGTAATCATGTCTTTTGGCATTTGATAAAAAGGCTAAGCTAGATTTTTTTTCTTTTTATTACCCGGCAGTGATTCGATGAGAGATGGGAACATTGAACCCAACCCAACCGCGGAATTTGTCTCTGTATGTTTCCTCCATACTTCTCATCCAGCTTTCATATTTTGGGTCACCTGAACCAAGCATGACCTGCAAGAAACCAAACCACATCAAACAGATCGGTCGAAGGAAACATGTCATTCACTGAAATGTGAAAATTATAACACAGAAAAGCGCTATACAAGCCGACAAATTGCTGTCTAAGGCTTAAGAAAGGTGCGAAAACAGCCACTAAAGACAGGAGATGACAAATGTGTATCACAGCAGTCATTTGCACTGCGTGCGTTCCAGTTAATCCGTCCAAAAGACTCACTTACGAATTGAATGTCATCCACCATGAGGTCAGGACCAGCGGTTTGGATCAGATCAATGCCCTTCTGGTAATCAAGTCTTCCTATAAACCCAATCTGTAAAAAGTATAAAGCTACATGAACCTGATTATCAGAAAAAATTAGAAGACCATTAAAGAAAAATAAACTTTGGCTTTCGAAATCACACCATAGGACATTCAGGCCTAATGGGGAGACCCAATTCCTTTTGTAGTGCCATCTTACATTTCACCTGCAATTCCCAAAGCAGACACAAAAAGTCATTCACCATAACAAAGCATTAGATTTGCTACATTTTGACACCTTTACTCACGAGAACTCCACATCACCTTCTCGGACATATTATCAATAGAGTAATGGAAAGGAATGTGTTCATCCGTTGACGGATTCCATTCATCAACGTTAATTCCATTCGTGATCCCTGATAAGCATTGCGGTAAATATCAGCTCGGACAAATGTTTTAGTGATAGTAGACTGGGTTTAAACATTGTGGGAACAAGTACCATTTATAACACTCTTCCTACTAGAAAGCAAATCTTGCAGACCATATCCACCTTCAACAGTAGTGATTTCCCACGCATAGCCCTGAAAATGCAGAAAAAAACCCAATCAGAATAGACTCACCCAACTTCTAATTTCAGAATCACCGCCGCTAATAAATGTGGTCACAAGGGTTTACGTTTACAAAAGATTCATCACCTGGCTCACAGTAATGATACGGTCCGAGGTTACAATAGCACCCTTGAGAACATTTACCGCTTCACCGGTGTCAAGAGCATGAGTTCTTGCCCATGTTGGAAACACCCACCCGACCGCTCCATACCATTCCGAAGGCAATCCCAGGTTGCTGTAAGCAGCTGCTGGCTCCACTCCCTTTTAGTAAAAAAACGAAGAATATAAATTAACATTTCAACTTAATCAAAACACAACAACACAAGTTACGGTAAGCTAACAATATATAAATTACAAGATGAGATATTACAGCTCTGGAGTATTGCTTTATGCTTTTTACCTGATGAGCGAGGTTGTGTATAATGAGAATGCTTCTTGCATCCTTATAAACTCCATATGGGCGATACTTTGCAGCCAAAAGTCTGGAATCAAAAGGGATTACACGATATAAGTTTTAAAATACGCAAAATGAAAGTCCACTAATCAAAGCGCAATTCTGCACATCTGTTCAGAGTAAAATCCTAAAGTATAAGGCAAAGAGAGTAAGAAAGGATTACATGGGAACAAGTCCGGCATGCCAGTCATTGACAAGGAAGAGAGATTTCTCTCCGTAAGTGAACCCTCCAAGAGGCAGCACAAGAGGGGCTTCACATGCAGCATGGCAAAGTAACGTGAACCGAAACTGTAATCCCAAAAAGAAGTGAGATTAGCCACCATTGTCATTGTTAGTAGACCACATAAATTAAAACACAACATTCACATTTGGAAATCAAATTTTTTCTTTTGACAATGTCAATAACAGTATTTTGATCAACACTAGTACCTGATTATCACCAAAGGCTCCTTTACTATCTCCGTATGGATTTCCAGGTCTCTGGTACGATTGGTGATCAATAAAAACCTGAAAACAGATACAAAAACGACTCGATAAGCAATGGTGATTGTCAAAACTCCACAAAAACTTATGCAAGAAAAGAGATCAGCGTTTACCCAATCAACACCGTCTCTATATTCATGATAGAAGGAAACTTCTTGAGAACCTCCAAAGCAATGAACGGTGATCCGGACACCCAAATCCTTAGCCCTGGCATAGTTACCGTCCGCAGAGGTTCCATTCTGGTACCGAGGAGAAACAACCATTACACGGTGCCCACGTCCAGCCAAAGCTATAGGCAAAGAACCACAAACATCTCCTAACCCTCCTGTTTTCGAGTAAGGAGCCGCCTCGGATGTAACGAAAACAATGTTGTTAATCACTTCGGCTTTTCCACTCGGAATTCCAACTTCAGCAGCTCCTTCTTCATCAGCTCTACTTCCAGGTACACCAAATTCAGCCATCTCTGCTTCATCAATGACCTTTGACTTTTCTTCTTGATGTGTAGTTCCTCCACTGCTAGTACTCAACATTTCTTGATCACCTGTAGAAGAAAAATCGATTTGTGTTTCGTTAAAAGGGAAGCTTTGAAATCTGAGGACCACAAGCAAAAATTCAAGAGAATCATTCTCTTTTGACAATAGTAATATTATAACAAACATTCGAAGAAAAATATTTAGTGACTGTCACTTAGAACAACCACCACAAAAAATCCCTAAGATTGAACAAATTGACTGTTCTAAAATCAAATCAAACAGTTATCCAAAATTCAAAGAACAAAAAAAAAACACTAAGAAGAAATGAATCAAAAGTTTACCAGGAGGAATGAGCTGAAACCCAAGAACAGAGCCAGAACCATCTCTCTCTGCGTCAATCATGAAACCCTTTTCATCATTTTCAGACTCCAATTTTATCGCCGGAGAATGAAGAACGGCGGAGAAACAACGGTCGTCCGATGCTGAATCTCCGGCGAAAACGAGGTAAACAAAGACTACCGATCGGACGGAAACAGCGACTCCGGTTAAATCCCACGACCGACTCAAACCTAACCGAGCCACTGATCTGTAGCGAAGCCATTGATCGATTGGGGAAAAAAGGAAGGGTTTTTAATTTTTCGATATAGAGCAACAACAAAAAAAGACCAAAGTAATAGACAATGTCTGATTTTGGTTTTCGATTTGGGATGGTTACTGGAGAGGAATTGAAACCACCTGTGGCCTATCTACTACGTAAAGAATCCTTCGAACTTCGCCGACATGCTTCCAAAACTATAAAGTATTAACCACAGAGAGAGAGAGAGAGAGAGGACACAACAAAAACTTTACTCTTGTCAAGTTTCTCTTCTTCTTTTTTAAGATCTTTTCAGACAAAAGATCGGGCTCGGGTAATATCCTTCTCAAACTGAAACAAGATAAAAAAAAAATTAATTTTATTCCTTAAACATTTCCTAAACAAAATAAATAAAAAACACTCGAACTCGAGCCATTAAAATTCGTGAAATTCATGAAATTCGTTTGGATTTTGTTCAAAGTTTACAACAACAACAATATTTTAAGGTTTTGATTCTGCCAAGGATCTATCAGAAAAGCGCGAAGATTAAGGACGAGTAAAAAGATCACAAACCCGCGTTAATCACACACTTCAAGCCTCACGTTCTGCCACGTGGAATTTAGTGGGCTCCAGTTTTCTATGATGAGTATTATTGGAATGGGCTAAATTTTGATTTCCAACATGGGCTTATTTGGTGAATTTGCAAAATATAGGCCTTGTTTGTCTAATGGGCCGCATTTTATACATTATTTATTATTAGTACACGTTTTGAATATGGTTCATAATCATAACTAACCAACTAAGTGTAACGTTGGATACACACATCCCTGTCATTTATGAGTTGTAAATTGAGAGTTGACCAAACATCCTAAGATTTTTTTATTGTGTGAGATTCATTTCGTGTCAATCATGTAATAATTATGTTATTACGTGGGTGAGTTGTGATGAATTTTTTATGAAACTAGGTTATGTGATGAAATTATGAAACCAGGTTGTGTAAACTTTTGTAGTTAAGTCTTTACTAAAAAAAATTTGTTAACTTATTGTGTAAACCAGGTTGTGTAAATTTACCACATCATATATTTAAAGTCTCATGAAAACCTTATGTAAGCTTTAAGGGATTCGTATGACATCTAACTCATAATTCATATAACACGGATTTTTATTTCATTTTTTAAATACTTAAGAGTTGCAAATGGGGAGTTAGTTAACTTTGACACCTCCCTAGCTAATACCAAAATCGTAAAGTAATTCGAGGTAACTAACAAATATATTAACGCCTCGTGCTTCCCTCGTGGGTATTGTTTATGTTATATATACTATAAGATTATTTAGCAAAAAAAAAATACTATAAGATAAGATTATTCGAGTGTATGAATAAAAAGGCACATATGTCTTTACTTCAACCAAACAAAAAACAAAACCACAAATCTGAATTCTCCTTCAATATCTCAAAATCTTTGGTAGTTCTTTAACGAAATAAATAACATTGGCATCGATTTTCATTATGGAAAAGTTGGACCGACCAGTTAGTGGAGGCTGGTTTGGGGAAGGTGATATTGTAGATGCAGAATTATTGGTGGATCTTCTTGAGACTTATAGATTTGGTAAGGCTAATGTTCCCGCCGGAAAAATTCGATCCATGGTGGCGGCAGCGACGGCTCCGGCGCCGGACAATACCAAAGAGATGGAGAATGATGAGGACGATAATGGATCTCAAGGTATATTATTAGTCAACTTGTCATTTTTGACTTTTCGTTCATGCTTTTTTATTTACGATTTTGGTACATTTAGATCTCTTTTAATTCCAATTGCGTCTACTAGTTTTAAGATGTTTCAAAATCACCCCCATTTCTGTAACCGGTTGACCAATCTCTCGTATATTTTGGTCATAATTGGTATCGTAGGAAACAAGTCTGTTCGTGAAAGCACATCTTCTGATTCAGATCCAATATTACTCGAGTCTAGTTTGAGCGAAACCGGTTCAAACAATGAAAGTGGTTCAAATAATGAAACCGGGTTGAACGATGGCGAGATTACTATAAGCGAAACCGGTTCGTCAGAGTCGAGCTCTACAAACTTACCAAATGTAGAGAACGAAAGCCAACAGAAAGCAGCAGAAGAAGAAGAAGAAGACAACGAGAGATTAGAAGAAGAAGAAGAAGAAGAAGAAGAAGAAGAAGAAGAAGAAGAAGAAGAAGAAGAAGAAGAAATAGACAACGAGAGATTAGAAGAAGAAGAAGACATCGAGAGATTAGCAACCGAGTTGGAAGAGAAGGCAAACCTAGAGAAGTTGCTTGCGACACAAGAAAACTACGAGCTCTTCTGTCCAAGTTGTAGCTCGTGTATCACCAGAAGAGTGATTCTCAAGAAAAGGAAACGAGGTAATGAACTACCCAATGTACCGGCTGTTGATGAATCGAGCGACATCGAGGGGATTGAACCACCGGTTAAGGTTCATGTCCCTGCGAATGATGATGATCAAGCAGATAAAGAGGAGGGTGTGATTTTCACTTGCTTGGCCTGTCTAAAGTACTACATCCGGTTAGGTGAGTAAATCTGTGTTCTAAACCGTTTTTTATCTGGTTTACGAATTTCACCTTGGTTCTTAATTGTAAATTTCAGGAGCCAGGTTCTTACAACTTGATTATGTCAGTGAAAATCCGATTGAGGAGCCAGGTACGTTATCGTGTATTTTATACAAAGATGTATTTAAGTTCGTTATCTAACCTAAACCGGACTAATTCCGAATGTAGAAAAGCCAACGACGATCTATTGAAAACATATAACTGATAGGTTTGGTAGCTCCGTTGTTCGGATTATAATTACCACTCGTTCGTTAATGCGTTCAGATTATTTGGATATTGTTTGTTTAATCTAAACTGCATAATCGTACCGTAAAAAGTATGGATTTATGTTTTGGCGAGAAAATCGCGAAATTCTATTTTCATGTCAAACTTGTGTTTGGAGAGGAATTCCGCGGTCACTTAATTGTGAATATCTGAATTTGTGTACTGAAGTCAAGATTACATATATATTTCGTGTTAAGTGCCAAAACATATATTTCGTGTTTTTTCTATATAAAAAAAAAGTATTTTGTCTAACTTTTAATCTTTTAAATTTATTTACTCATAAATTTTCCAAAATAAATAAATTTTATCATTTTTTAGAAGACGTATAATGTTTAGTTATTTTGGTATGAGTTACATTAAAAAAAAAATTAAAAACAAATAAGCAAAGTAACAACGTTGTAGAAACATCACACAATCTACAATTACATACATGTAGAAGTACATTTTGAGGCGAGGAAGAGTAGTAACACCACAGAATCACCGCCTCAAAACAAACCGGACCGAGAAAGATTTGCCGTTGAGTTATTGAAGAGCACCGTCTACGGCGGTCTCACCGAGACCATCACCAGCCTCGGCGTTGTATCTTCCGCCTCTGCCTCCGGTTCCACCACCGGTAAGTCACCAGTGCTCGTTTTTTAATATTATCAATTAGCAAAGAAATGCAATATTAGTCTAATTGATCCTTATTGTAAACACTAACTATATTACGATTAATTTTGATTCTTTCAGAGAATATCTTAGCTCTTGCGGTCGCAAATTTGGCCGGTGGGCTCATCCTCCTCGCGCAAAACGTAATCAATGCATCGAAACCCTTAAAACATTTTCTCGTACCACATATTGCATGCTTTTGCGGTTTATTGATATAACCGCATCCGGTTTATTCTTGTAGCTTCAAGATCTAAGAAACAATTCATATCAAGATAAAGATCGGTACGAGGGATTATTAGGGAGACGTGCCAATTTCCGGATGCATGTCTTAGTAGCGGTCTTGTCTTACATTTTCTTCGGCCTAATTCCTCCATTGGTTTACGCATTTTCTTTCTACAAAACCGGATTTAAGAATGACAAACTCGTCTCGGTTTTCTCAGTTTCTCTGGTTTGCGTGATTTTGCTCGGTATGATCAAGCTCTATGTTCGAAAACCGGGTAGTGAATCACCTAAAGCTTATCTCAGATCTGCGGCTTATTATACGTCTATTGTTGTTGCCTCTTCCGGAATTTCATACCTTGTTGGAGATTATGCGGGAGAGTATATTGGTAAGCTTGGTTGGTTTAGTTTAGACCAGGTTGGTATCACTTCACCATTTGGTGGAATTAAACCGGAGGACTACCAGTTTACTTCCTTTTAATGTAGTGAAATGAAGAACAATACCGGGCGTTGTATATTTCTGATTGAGAATTGCTAAATCTCTTTTTCTTTCTTTTGGTATATGCAAAGTGGACCTTGTAAAAAGTTAAAAGTTTAAACCAATGCTATTCTTGTCATAAAGGTATTTGAAGGTTTTATTGTTTAGAATCACATTTTTTTTGTAACGAATTATACGCTTTTGATTTGTTTGGAATCTGAATGGTTACATAATATTTTATGTTTATTTTGTTAAATGAAATTTGGATGCCTAAGAAAGAAAATGTGGGATAAATTTAGTAGCATGTAATCAATAATTTTAAAAGCCGTAAATTTTAGGGATGCAATCAACGATCATTATGATTGGTGACAAGTGGTTTGAATAGTAAAACTACCAAAATAAAATGTAAATAAAACGCAAAAAATGAATATACTTCCATTAATATCTTTTAAAATTTTAGTTAACACGGATAGATATTTCGTTAACAAATAGTATTAGACTCTCTATATGCTATACCGACTGAATGGATTATTGCCGAAGAAAAAAAAATTATGAAAGGTCATTCGAATTTCGGAAAGAAAATAGAAAGAGAATCGTATAATTAAAAAGCAATCGAACCATGTGCTCGACACGCTTTGTGTGTGGTTGGACCGTAATTAGCCATGTATATGAACCACTAATAACCATCAACAACTTTTCAAGTTTAAATGTGCTTAAAGAATTTTGGACATATGGTGGAAGTTGAAAATTATCAACAATGAAATTCCTCGGTGAGAAAGTAAAATTCAAATATCATCTGGAGTGAAACTCTACAAGTTTAAAGTAATTAAATTGAGTTGTTCTAACATTTTTTAATTTCTTAGATCGATTAAATAAATATGTTTGAAATGGTTTTTTTTTAACAATTTTGTTTTCGAAATACTACAAAACAAGTTAATTGTGAAAAAATTATATAATTATCAATTGATTTTAAATTTATATATTTATATATAACAAACAAACTAAAAAAAATACAAATTTTTAAAAAATTTAGAACATTTGCCAATTAAATTTTTCAAACAAAATTTAACAATGTGAAAATTTTAACGAAAGAAAAGGAATGTGATAAACATCGTAGGAATTGTAACTAAATAATTTGTGGTATTCTTGATTCTCATATACAAATGTTCTACTATGAATTACAAATGAGATATGTCCTAGGCTTTAATTATCTCATAAGCCTAATCCAACACTGATTTAGACCAAAGCGAGTCCAAAAATCTTTTGATGAGAACATTGTCACTCTTTGTTGTTTGGTTACCATCTGTAGACGATATTAAACATAAAATGAGTGCATGTATTATTTTTAAAGAAGTAGAGATATGTGATTATATCTTTTCGCAAGACTTGGTATCCAATTTTTTAAGCTTCTAGATGCCATAAAATCAAAGTTGCAAGGTCACCATCGTCAACAATTATTTCAATTTTAAAACTGAATATAGAGTCATAAGCATTTTTACAGAATCATCTCCCAAATAATATATATAGGGGATTCTTTACACATGCATGAAATTTCTAATACATATTATTTTTTATGGTAAATTCATTTTTTTTTCTACAGTTGTTTCACTTTCTACCATTATACTTTTGCAAAAGTATATATCGATGCCTAGCTAATTTAAAAATAAACAAGTCCAACATTATTTTAAACCAATTGATACAACAAACCCACACGTAGCGTGGGTATATATCGATGCCTAGGTTTTGTACCCACGCTACGCGTGGATTTGTGTTACCAATATACGCGTTTAATATATATATTTGGACTTGCTAGTTTTTAAATTAGGTAGACGTAGACATTTACGAATACAAAAGTGTTATGGTAAAAAGTGAAACAATCGTAAATAATTAATTAATTAATTTACCATAAAAATTAAAAAAAAAATTAAGAAATGCCACTTTTTAAAAATGCTACATTTTCAAAATATTTGCAAAAATACCACTTTTTTTAAACTATATATTCATTATATTATTTGTGTTTAGGTTAATTATGTTGTATTAGAGTTTAGTTTTGATGGTATAGGGGTAAAAACATTTTTAGGCTTTAGAATTTTAAGATTTAATCTTTTTTGTTTTTTTGGTCGGAATATTTAATCTTTAAAAATCCATAATTAGTGGTATTTTGCAAATGAACAACCCAAAATGGTATTTTTACAAATGTATACACCAAAAGTGACATTTTTACGTAAGGGTTCACCTCTCATGATTGTGGTCATATAAAACTGAATTTTCACCGCTAGGTAGTATAATAAAGAGCTAGTACTAATTTTCCAATTATTGCAGCCATAGGATTCTATTTATAGACACCATATAACCTGTCACAAAACGATGTTGCTGCTAAGTTAGCATCGATGACAAAATACATCAATCAATGAGAGAAAAAATGTTGAAAAAGTAATGATTTTACCAAAATGCAACCAAATAGACTCGAAAACCTCGTTAAATATAACAGTTTTAAAAATTGTTTATTAGAGAGGCCTCGTGATAGAGAAAGAGATGTATGTGTTTTACTGAAACCAACCTCAATTTTTCTTTTTATTGCCAAGTTTTGTTTGTCACCCTTTTTTTTTTGTTGGTTAAGAAGATGATATTTTATTATTACATCAAACCCGTCGACAATCAAGAACTGAAAACGCTCTTTTAGATAACGAATCCGTCAACATATTGGATTTTCGTGGAACAAAAAGAAACAAAAGTTGCCTAAAATGGATAGCTTACATACTAATCTCGAAAAGAAGGTTATGTATCTCCATATGTGATTTCTTCTTTCGAAGGAGGTTAAACAAAATCTGAGAATCGGAGCATACGTGTAAGGTCTCAAAACCTTTTTCTCGAGCCTTCTGTAGTGCATTGATCACAACCCATGATTCGGCTGCGAAGACTGATGGAAAATTTGATATGGAGTCGACATATTCCTCATTAATGTTCTAAGCTTCATTCTTGAAAAACCATCCTAAGTCTGCACTTACTTTCTCTAAGCAGCATCAGTAAAGGAGACCGTACCATTCCCTAGCATATTCTCATTGTAGTTTGAAAGCACGGAGACACTTCTCTTTGGCAGCTCATCTTGAGCAGCTTGCCACTCTTTTACAATATGCAATTTGCTAGAAATTTAGCAGTTTGTTTTTAAATAATCATGGGCCAAATGTTTATCCAAACGCTCTCTTAGTTCCTCTTCATCACCAATTTTTTTATACTTGTAAAGTTGATGACAGTTAAAAATCTTCTTCTTTCAAGCTTGCAAAGTCATCGTCTTTCAAGAGAATTTTTTCCAAAGTTCTCATTTTTGTACAAACATGTACCTTCAATTTCCATGTTCAAATGGCTACACAAAAGTATAGTTAACTACCATTCATACTTAGTAGTAGAAAAAATTGTTTAAAACAAAATCTAAATAGACATAACACAATGTTGTTCCAAGATGACTTCCTTAAAATGTAGTTTCTGAGATAGACTGTGGTGGGAGAAAAATGGATTTGCTCCTTGTAAAATCGAAAAAAGAACAAAAAAAAACAACACGAACTTCAAAATTGCATATATTCAGAAACCAAAGTCAAAAAGGTTTATATTCCTATCATTCAAGCATCCATGCTTTCTTTGAATGAACTTGCATATGCTTCTTTATGCGGATCTTGCTTTAGTACACAAATCAATTTCAGTACAAAAGAAATTGAGTATCATAGAAAAAGGATATCTATATATTATGTATTATATTAAATTTCATACATCCCTTGTGTAAAACCTTGTTTCTAAAGTCTCATTTTCTTGCGATGTAAGGATATGTTATTGTCTTATAGAGCAAAATATAACATGAAGAAAGATTTGATGAATAATTTGATTGCTAACTAATTAAGGAACTTGAAGATCATGTAAATAACATCACATGCTTAGACAAACCTCGCCTCAAATAATTAGAAGTACATGTGACCCTATTAATCGCAAAATCCATCAAACGAAGCAAATAAATCATGGCGTTGTGAAACAAATACTTTACTTGATACATGTAATAAAGCAATAAACTTGTGTCGATATATCATAAGATAGAACAATACCATATAAAAAAAAGCATGACTCGCATATATTTCATTCCATCTTTTTCAGTTTCTTGTAAAATTTTCTAATCTCTATTGTAATTATATTATTTTTTGTGGATCGTTGGAAATTTTTCCTAATCTCTTTTGTAGTTAATTGAGAATGAATGTAATATCCTATTCTATTGGGATAATAATTGATTAGAATGTGATATTAATTTTGCCTTTATAATAGGATATCTATACTTTTCCTAAATTTTTCGTAAACTTGAAATAATAACGTTTTTTAAAATATTTAAGACTTTTAAATTAAGGAACTTTCCTAATCTAAAGTTGAAATAGGAAATTAAATCCACAAAAATTTGTAAATTACTTGAAATTATGAGCTAATGATATAAGGAAATCATGTCTTTTTTCAATTATTATCAACAAAAACAAAATTAATATAATTCTAAATATTTGACGTGTCATGTCACTATAGGTTGATTTAAATCCTATGTGGACGGCCTCAGGAGCTAGGATTTTTTTCGCTCCAACGTAATCATTCTATATCACTATAAAGTTCTTTTCTGCAATATCAATTGTCTTTCTAGCTTCATCTTTATTACATTCCATCTTTTTCAGTTTCTTGTAAAATTTCCTAATCTCTATTGTAATTATATTATTTTTTGTGGATCGTTGGAAATTTTTCCTAATCTCTTTTGTAGTTAATTGAGAATGAATGTAATATCCTATTATATTGGGATAATAATTGATTAGAATGTGATATTAATTTTGCCTTTATAAAGAGGATATCTATACTTTTCCTAAATTTTTATCACTATAAAGTTCTTCTCTGCAATATCAATTGTCCTTCTAGTTTCATCTTTGTTACATTCCATCTTTTTCAGTTTCTTGTAAAATTTCCTAATCTCTATTGTAATTATATTATTTTTTGTGGATCGTTGAAAGTTGAAATAGGAAATTAAATCCACAAAAATTTGAAAATTACTTGGAATTATGAGCTAATGATATAAAGAAATCATGTCTTTTTTCAATTATTATCAACAAAAATAAAATTAACATAATTCTAAATATTTGACGTGTCATGTCACTAGTGGTTGATTTAAATCCTATGTGGACGGCCTCAGGAGCTAATAGTTTCAACTTTTATATAGTATAGATTTATTTTAAAATCATTATTATATCACTTTATGAATTAAATAGTTTGATTAATTAATACCCATAAATCATGTCATTTACACAAGTTATGCCGATTATATATTTTGCTTTGATAACCCGATATATTATTTTTAAATAGTTATTAAATCGTTTTAAGAATTCAAAATAGTTTGATTAATGCACATAAATAAATTATTCAATTGCGGGATTATGGTTGTTGTGGCGGGATCATATATGTATTTCAAATTTGAGTTTTCAACATTATAAACAGATTGAAGAACAAATATAGTAACGATTATATCCATATAAAATTCAACATTATTGAGTTAATCAGTCGACGAACTTACGGTACGTGAACGTGAACCAACACCGGAAGCACACCTTTAACAGAGGTTTCCTTTATCTTCATTGAGTTTTGGTTATTGCATTTCAATATCAATGAATTTTCTTCGTTGTGTCTTATAGTGTGTAGAAATTACTAGTGAATTAATGATATAAACTTCTTTTTCTAGATTCATGTGGATCTTGAAAACGGAGGACCACCTGCTGGAATTTCACCTTGCTTTCATGAACACTAGACGTTACATCTATGGGCTCAACAACTCGCTTGTGCACACCATAAGAGTTTACTACTGTACAAGAGCTGAGTTTACTGAGCCCTTCTTATCATCATTTAGAGAGGTTGATGGCTTACAGCTCTTTGAAGTCTTTCCTAACTCTGGTAACTCAGCCTTATCTGTTTTATCCCCTTCATGGTTTTTAATATCTTGTAAGATACTTTTGCTCTGAAATTGAAAAACTTCACCAAATTCTATGTTTTTGCCCCTTTATTTTTGCAGCGGGAAACCGTGATGATGCAGACCTTAAGCTGAAATATGATATGTTATTCCATGAGGTAGCTCATCCTCCTCCGGCGCCTCTTTGCATAATCTCATCCGATAAAGATTATGTGAAAACAATCAATAAAATGATGGATCATGACTACGAAATTCTACTCGGTCATAACCCTTCGAATTCAAGCTCTGAGATTACAAATGTGGTCGTGACGTATAAATTTTCTTTTCCAACTATATCTAGAACTGCTCTTTCGGCTGGTGTCATGCCTCCTAACTTGGGCGTTTCTCCTCCGAGGAGAGCACTCCCTCCACTTCCTCTTGAAAAGACGAACTTACAACTAAAGGTATGTTCTTGTAGACTTTTCTGTTTCAAACCTTCATTTTTTGTGTTGACTTAAGTTTAATTTATGTGCTAGGTTTTGTTTGATGTCGCAAGTGACGACATGTCTCATCCCAAAAGAAAAAAAAAGCTAAAGGTGTTTCCAACCGGTCTAACGCCCAAGGTAATCAGAACCGTTACAGAGAGATTAATAACAGATGAAAGATATGGAGGGGTTAGTGGAAGAATCATTTTGATTGCGTTGGCTGAGACTTTAAAAAAAAAGATGAAACAAGAGATGGAGGGCGATTTCGATGTTTCCAGCCTCTACCCACCATCTAAAAGTAAAAATATTACATTAAATAAGTCAATTCTATTTAGTTTAAGTAACTAAGTGTTTTTTAATTGCGTCAATTTTATTTAGTTAAGTAATTTTTTTTAACTAGATTTTTGTCCCGCGTATGCACATGCATTTTCATAATATATCATTTATCTATTATATGTAATTTAGGGTCTTTTAGATTGAGTTTATTCATAATTTTTATAAGATATTTTGTACCTAACTAAAAAAACAGTTAATTACTTAAACTAAATAGAATTGACGCAATTAAACTAAATAGGGAGACATGCTAATTTTCGGATGCATGTCTTAGTAGCGGTCTTGTCTTATGAGGATGTGAACCCTGCTCAAGAGGACTCAAGTGAGAAGAAGAGGCTACGTCGAAATCCAAATCCAGAAATTTGGTGGGATTTTCAGAATTCAGGTGTTCCATATGGTTTGGTAAGCAAGGAGGAATCTGATAAAGAAACATTTTTGTATCGGAAGTTTGAAGAAACGCTAAAACAGTTGGGTTGAGTGAACCCATAATCCACATTGTTGTGGCTTACACTTGCCGTGATATCCTAGATTACCTCAAAAACCCCAAGATTTTCAGATTACATATTGTCAATGAAATGGAGACTAGTAAGCTTATTTTCGTTTGAATCTTTTTTTCTTTTGTTTGTTTTCTGCATACGTATCTAACTATTTTTCTGATATAGGACCTGACAACTCCGCCGGTGATCAAACATCATACACATTTATTCGTGATGGCATAGATCGATGGCTGCTTGACATGGACCAAAAAGGTGAGAAGGGAGCTGCAATGTTGATTTCAGCAGATGTGGATTATTTTAAGGTCCTAGAAAAAGTTAATCAGGAGGAACATTTGACTCTTCTTTCTTCCCGGGTTGATATAAAACCACCTACGGTTAGCAATGTAGTCGAAATTTATTGGCCATGGAAAGAGTTTTTGGAGGTTCCACCCAATGTTCCTACAAGGAAAAAGGTTAGATTAAGAGAGTATAGAAGGAATAGAGACCGTAGGAGAAAACCATTGAAGGAGGCTAGGAAGAAAATTAAGAAGAAGTTGGCTAAGGAGGCTAAGTGACTTTCAAGTTTATGTTCAAAAAATAAAAACCAAAGACTATGCTTGTCAGTCACATTATGAAATATTCGTTTTGGATCTTTGTTGAAATGACGAGTGGATCTCTCTATGTTTGTTGGATCTTTGTTGAACTAAACCAAAGACCACTCGTCATCTTTTATGTTGTACTACACTTGTTTTCGTCATCTATATGCTTTACAAACATTTGTTCTGTTCTATTTGTTTAGTTTCTCAATGTCCTGCGTTTGATTGCTTCCTTTCTTACATGTTGTTGGAAGATATGTGTTGGGGTTACCTGCTACGTACTTGTGTATCATTGCGTTTGTAGCTTCCGAGTGCGTTTCCAGGATTCCCTTTATTATTTTTTTCTTCAACTTGAATTAAAGCTTCTGTTTTGATCTCTTGAATCATTTTATCCCAAATCTCTCATCCACTAGTTTCCATGTATTATCGCTAATTAATGATTTGTGTCTGAATAAAACACAACAACAAGAATGAATAAGAGAACATGTTTGTTAATGTTATGATCTTAGAGTTGGTTTGTTCATTGCATGCATCCATGGGACGAGGAGCACCAAATGTTGCAAAACCAATGCTTCCTAGAGAAAATGTTGAATTCCCCATCTCCCCGCGCAGATTAAAGATTGTTGAGTGTGTGATGATGCATGAAATTGTAATGAAGAAACGGAGAGGATTTGATATTCTAAACCTGTGATTTCTTCAAGCATATTTTAGAGCATTTTATCATCGAGAGAGGTCTGAAAAAGATAGACTCATGATGAACATTTTTCCGAGTAAAAGATGAGTGGCCACTCGGATCCGACTAAAAAATTCTTGCTTTGTATTTTTCTGAGTAAAAAATGAGTGACCACTCGAATCCAACTCGGAAATTCTTGCTTTGTATTTTTTGGAATAAAAAATGAGTGACCACTCAAATCCAACTCAAAAAATTCTTGCTTTGTATTTTTCTGAGTAAAAGAAGAGTGACCACTCGGATCAGAAATTTTAGCTTATTTCTACTATATTTTCAGCTTATGAAGTCTTAAACTCTAGATAAAGTGTAATGAAATAACTTTGAATCTTTAAGGTGACAACACTTTCAATGTTACTAAATAGAAACACTTTCAATGTTACACTTTCAAATCTTAAACTCTAGATAAAGTGTATATGTATGTATATTAGGTTTCAATGTAGCATAATTTTTGCAAGCTAGACCAAGCTAGGATGGACGTGACTTGATGCTCTAGGTGAGCTGGAGGCGTTCCTTAGAGAGGATCAAAGAGCATGAAAATTTTCTTATATCTTGGCTTAGATTAAGGAAATGAGGATATTCTACAAAGATATGATATCTTCCAAACTTGAAGACCAAGGCTAGGGTTAGCCATCGGTTCCTATTGTGTATAAATAGGAGTGTAAAAACGTGGAGAGACGTTTAACACAATTAGATCATATGTCTTAGCAAAATGGATTGAAGATTGTCTAGTAAAAAGATATTTTGATCAAAAGGGTAAAGGGGTAGTGATAGGTTCACAAGAGCATGTGTGATTTGTGAACACATTAAACTAGGATTGAAGTTAATAAGTGAAACTTGTAAGTGTATTTATCGTTTGATCTAGTAAAACATTTTTGAGAAGAGAACCCCTGTGTCATTATGTTCTTTCTTGTACCAATACATGTAGACTGGAGGGGAAATGTCAACCTATAAATAATATCCGTTGAATAAGTGTAAATTATGTAAGGAATATGATGGTAGGATAGGTTTAGATTTTCTGGATGTAATTAATAATAGTTATGATTGGTGACAAGTAATTTGAATAGTAAAACTAGTTGAAATAAAGGATAAATAAAACCCAAAAATGAATATCGTTTGATTAAAATCGTTTAAAATTTTAATAATACGCACCATATTTTAATTGTTATTTGATCGTTTTAAGAAATAAAACCACTTTGATTAATACACATAAATCATTTCATTTATACAAGTAACAACGATTATATCCATATATGTTTTTTTCTTCGGAAACCGGAGATTTTTTTTTTTTGAAAATCGTTATTAGATCATTTTAAGAATTTAAAGTTGTTTTATTAAAACATATAATGTAAATTTCTATAATAATGATTATTTCCATGTAATTTTTTTTTTGATAATCAGAAATTTTAAATTAAAAAAATTTGGATTAAAGTCCCGAAAAACCGAATAATTTTTTGTTATTTTAATTGTCTAAAATACTAACAATAATTAAAACCTAGACTGATTTTTTTTGTTCAACGCCACTATGAATTGGTTGAGTTTTTTACCTAAAACAGATTAAAATTTAATGATAAGATAAGTGTAAAAAAAAAAAGGTTTTATTTGGTAATTGATGTGACGACAGAAATACACAGTGGAAAAAAGGTTGAAATGACGTGTGCAGGGAGTGGAAAGGGCTGCGTGCGCCCGAAGCTTTTATACTCTCTCTCTTGAGTCTGTCTCTTACTCTTTTCTCTCACTGTTTCTCTGTCGTTTCTTAAAAATTAAAAATTTCTCAATTTTTTTTCCATTTTCTGGGGTTTTAGAATCAGAGTAGCTCTCTGTAAGGTAATTGTATCATCATCACTCCATTGTTTCTTCTGAAGAAATCTTACAGAGTAAACAAACAAAAAAATCCGATTTTGATGTTTTCACATATTTTTCGTTCTGGGTTTTGATGTTTTCATGCTTGATAACTTCTCAAAGACACGAATTTTAGATGAATCTGTAGAAATGGGTCTTCATCGCAAAACTAAAAAATTGATTTTTTTTTTTTGGGGAAAAAACCTGAACTTTTTGTTGTTTAGTGGCGTTTGAAAAACAAAAAGAGTGAACTTTTTTTGGTAGAGAAAGGGAAAACAAATCACTACACAGTTCTCGAAATCGTTGAGAATCCACACTTTATCGGGACTGTAATTACAAATATTTGGCACTAAGGTTCATATATTTGGTTTCTTCTTCTTCTTCGCTCTCACATCTTCTTCTTTCTTTTGTCAGATTCTGTTTCCTGAGCTTTTGCTGGGTTTTCCGGAGAGAAATCAGTCGACGAACTCACGGTACTGTTCTCACTCTCTCTCTGTTGTTGCTGGGTTTATGGGTCTTTAGGATTAGCGTGATTTTGAATATAGCTTTCTCTGAATCGAAGTTTTGATCAGAAAATTTAGCAAAAGAAAAAAAAAAAAGTTTTGATCAAACCCCTAAGAATTTGGGCGTCTTAGGTTGCGACAAAGTTTGATAATACCCATTTCTGTCTTCTTCCATATCCCTAAATGATCATGCCAATGTACACACACATTACACTTTCGTGTATACATATGCGACTACTTTACTAAATTGTCTTCTTCTTCTTTTCTGCTTTTTAGACGAAGCTAATGCCTCTGTTATCGGGTTATTGGTAAAGTTTTAGTCTTTTACGGATGTTATTTCCAATTGCGTTTCTTCAGAATTTGGTCTGTTACAGTCTTATGTTCTATGTTATTGGGTTATTGGTAAAGTTTTAGTCTTTTACGCTTGTATGTATATTTTGAATGCAGTAATTGTCTTGTAATTCTTGTAGGTTCTCTCTAATGAATCATTCTTTAGTCATTTCGTGCAAGACCATTGATTGTTGTGTGCCTTATTTCCATTGTTGTTCTCAGGAAACAATGGTTTTCATGTTTAGCTTCCACTGTAATCCTGCTTTGTGCCTGTACTGTAATTCAAGCCTATTCATTCTCATGTTGAATTCTGTGTTTGAAATTTCAGATGAGCTCCAGGAGATTGACCAGGAGACAATTGATTCTGGATGATGATGAAGATGAAGATACAATTTACAGTTTCAAGGTCCTTTTACCTAACAGCACTAGTGTGGACCTCACACTTAGTAACCCAGGACGTGAGATGCCAATGGAGGCTTTTGTCAACCTGGTCAAGGAGGGGTACGATAAATCACGGAAAGAGTGCGTGTTGATGAGTAAGAGGACGAGGGTTGACTGGAACTTGGGCGGAAAGTTTATAGTAGAATCAGATAGTGAAAAGATGAGAGGAATGGTTCGCTTTGCTGCATTTAAGCCCAACTTGTGCCATATTATACGTCTTGATGTGAGTTTTTTTCTACCTCTTTTTTTTCTTTGTTCACCTGTTCCAGTTTTCAAGAGAATAACCAAACGGAACTTAGATATGGCCCTGAGCTATTTCTTTCTTCTTGTTTTCTGATGTTCTCTGTCTGAACTTTTATCTCTGGATCAGGACGGTTCTGGTATAACTTCCACCATGTATGAGGTCAGCATTACTATTCTGAAACATATACATTTGCTATATATTTCTCCCCTTATGTTGGTCTGTAATGGTTCAATCTTGATTTGCAGAACTTATGGGATTTAACACCAGATACCGACCTGCTAAAAGAACTACCTGAAAATTATAGCTTTGAGACAGCTCTTGCGGATCTCATAGTAAGTGTTTCAGTAAAATTACCTGAAAAGATAGAATGCCTAATGGAAAATTTATGTGTTTTGTGTTGCTTCAAAATGCACTTTGTGCCTTGTTCTAAACGGATGCACAACATCTTGTCCTTGTTGTGTAAACTGACGTACATTATTTGACTTTGATTTTCTGAAAGTTTTACATGAAACTTGTCTTCTACGATTGTACTTGCGGATTTGGTGTAGCTCTCTGGATAATGCCCAAAGGGAACAAGAAAAGGAATATATTTCCTCTGCATTGTGTTTGCAACCAGAATTTATGGTTATCTAGGGATTCACATTGTTGTATTTGCTTGTTTGATATCTGAAATTAAATACATACTCCATTAAGCATGAAATTTTTTGGCAAATAGATTAACTTACTATTTTGACATTACTTCTCTGGATCTGTTGATGAAATTGGGTTTTGCATATGTTTACTTTCTCGTTTATTTATGACATGGAATCCTAATTTTTCTGATGCTTAATCCACAGGACAATTCCTTGCAAGCTGTGTGGCATTGTTCTCAAGGAGATCGAAGACTTGTTAGGTTTGTACTTGTCATAAGATTACCAAAAATGAACGTGATGTTTCAATTCACGTGATTACTTTTGCAGTGTGGATGTTTCTGGTGATCGGATTTCAGTCTTTGATACTGGGAGTGGAATGGATAGTAGTGAGAAAAATTCAATTGATAAATGGTGAGATTTTTTTCTTCATTTCATTCAAATGCTCACAAAACATAGAAGATATTGGTAATCCATATGAATACTAGGGACGATTAATGGGTTATGATTATGAACTGATAAACTGTTCTATAGAAAATATAACTTGATATATTTTATATATTGGGATTGATATTGCAATCAAGTGTTGTTTGCTCAGTTTGATACTGCAGGGTTGATTTGTTGGTGTTCAGTTGAATGTTCTTCACGTTTGTTTTAAATTTGTGCAGGGGAAAAATAGGGGCCTCATTACATAGATCTCAAAAAACCCGTGGTATTGGAGGCAATCCACCATACCTTAAGGTAATTCACTAGTCGCAAATAACTTACAGTTTATAAATTTTTGTGTTTGAAACATTTATTTGTTGGATAATTAAGCACCTACGGTCAAAGTATGTCAGTTTGGACTGTTCTTTCTGTATAACTGCCTTCTATTTTACTGATCCAAAGAAGATTCACTCTTTTCTTTTTATATGTAGCCATTCTTTGGGATGTTTGGATATGGAGGTCCTTATGCTTGTATGTTCTTGGGAAGGTGCAACTTCAGCTTCTGTTTACCCAACCTATGATTTTGTCTGCATTATCTTGTTGCGATTAACTCTCTTCCCTGATTAGGCGTACTTTGGTGTCTTCTAAGACGAAAGAGTCCAAAAAAGTATTTACTTTGCAATTCGAGAAAGAAGCCTTGATTGACAATCGGTCAATCTCGGGAAAACACTGGAAGGTAGTATGATTCATTTTTTTTTTTGTAAATTTAGTTCCTTTTTAACATTTTTGTTATCAATGTTTCCTAAACACAGAATTTATTGTATAGACTGCTGGAGGCATGAGGGACCCCTCGGAGGAGGAAATTAAGTTATCGCCTCATGGAAGTTTCACAAAGGTTCATCCTTTTTAAAATCTCCTGCCCTTGTTCCCATATGAATAATATAATCCTCTTAAGTACTGTTAGAGATGATGAAAAGAATGCAATCAATAATATTTTCCTCTGAAATAGTTTCTACCCATAGATCCTTAACCTTTGGATTGATTTTTGTTGCGAGTATTTCACTTTTTTGGGACAAACTTTCTTGTTTCTGAACTAGTCTGATTTCCTGAATTTTATCGCTTTTAATCAGGATTATGTGTGTTGTTAGTTTGTTACTAATATTGTTAATCTTGGATTATTCTGGAAGTATTATGTGTATGCTAGAGATTCTACACAACTGAATGTTACTCTAATGTTTGATTTTCATCTTTCCAGATTTATTCTCATGAAAGTGCAAGCTATGATCTGTTTTCAACTGCTTATCTGAAACTCCTGGTTTATATTCTTTGTAGGTTGAGATATTTGAATCAGAATTTGATATCTCAAAAATATATCAACTCCAGTGCAGGCTTAAAGATATTTACTTTCCTTACATCCAGGTATTCTTAGGCTGTTAATAATACGGTACATCATAATCCATGTATATTTCCCGGATTTTCCTAAAACACGTTAACCTTCACCAGAATACATTACTGTTTTACTTGGGTCCAATGATGTCTAAAGTTGAAACTGTGCTCGAAATAGAAAACAATGGAGGAATTTCTGTTTGCTAATATATGTTCTGCCTTTTGACCATTTTCTTGGTTCTAACAAAATGTTACACTGTTCTTTTAATTTGCTTTATCAATCTGTAGTGTGATGAACTCTCCAAAAATGGGAGGACTGAAAGGCCTGTAGAGTTTCAGGTTTGTTATTACTAAATAATTGTGTTCCTCATTTAATATTACCAAGAGCATCATTTGTAGCTAAATAACTATGATTTAGGTTTGATGTTACCATTTCAAGATAAATTACTTCAAATGTTGTTTGCTATACTCTTTTCCTGGCCCTCTTTCACTTTTCTAGGTCAATGGAGAAGACTTAGCTGAGATAGTAGGTGGAGAGGTAGCCATTACCAACCTAAATTCCAAGGGTGAAGAATTTTCGTTTCAGATTCGGTTCACTTTTACTGGTGAGAAAAGAGAAGGTAAAAAATCTTTATTCGGCTTCTTTTGCTTCAGTATTCAAACATATGGTTGGTATCTTACAGTGAAGAGATATTTTGTTTCCTATGAATTGGAGAATTTGCTTAAGTTCCCCATAATAAAACTTCAGTTATGATCGTGTTTGTAGGCAGCAAATACATACGTTATTTTCTTTCACTGGAATTCTTAGAGATCCCGTATCATGTGTGTGCAGAGGAACACTGAAATGCCCTCCTAACACAAAAACACAAAATTCGCAATCCCAAAAGTTCATCTCTTTGTTTGGAGTCTGATTATATATTTGTTTTCCAGGGACACCCCAAGAGGCAAATGCTCGCCTTAAGTTTGTGTATTTTCCAATCGTCCAGGTATGACAATCCTCTTTGAAGAAGCAAATGTTACCTTTGGGTTACCTTCTTGCTCTGAACACTTTCGAAGCTCTGCAGGGAAAAGAAAGCATTGAGAAAATTTTGGAGAGCTTAGAAGAGGAAGAATGCAAAGTTTCCGAAAGCTTCCAGTCTTTTGGTCGTGTTTCAATAAGAAGGCTCGGTCGTTTACTTCCAGAAGTCCGTTGGGTTAGTCTTCTTTTCAGCATTATTATGCTAATTATGGGACATAGGATTTTCTTTGAATGTACTTGAAAACAAGAACATAAATTCTTGCTTTGTTTTTGTTACCAATAAATATGTGTAGGATTCAATACCGTTTATGAAAAGAGGAAACATTGCATCTACTTTGCAGAAGGGTTGCCAAAGAGTAAAGTGCTTTGTCGGTAGGAACTGCTAATACATAGTCAGTTGTATGTATTCGTCTGTTTTATTATTGTTTTATGAATGTACACTCTTGGTGGTTGCAGATTTGGATGCTGGTTTTAGCCCAACGCCCTCCAAAGTGAGCTAAACACTATCTTAGATTATTTACAGTACTTAGTTCATTATCATCTGATCACAGAACATGCTTTTCACAGACCGACCTTGCAAGCCAAAATCCTTTCTCAGTGGCTCTAAGAAATTTTGGTAGTAAGGAGAAGGATAATGGTAATTTAAAGTCCTTTTGCAATCATGTTTTTCCTCTTCTTTTGGTAGATTATAATGTATTCGTTTTTTACAGATGTCAAAATTGTGGTTCATAGAGAAGGAAAACCACTAGTACAAACGCAACTGGAGCAGAAATATCAGGATTGGGTAATGAAGATGCATGATACCCATGATGAAGAAGCTACATTGGGTGAAGATGAACCTATTCTCATTGTTGGATCCTTGGATAAAAAGGCTCTTGGAATATTGCGTGATGGTATGTATTAGATTATTGTGGAATATAAAGAAACTTTGTCTGGATCAAAAGACTCTTGGTTTTTGCCTCAAAATGCATGTTTTCTAAGCATTTTCGTACATCCGATTTTTCTAACTAACATTTATGTTGTAGAAACACATTTGAGGATTTTGTTAATGGAACCCTTTTCTATATTTTCAAGTTTGTATCCTTGTCTGAATTGGGTACTCATACGTCCAATGCTTTTGAGCTGTAGCTGTGAGGGTGCACAAGGTAGTTACAAGAAAAGGAATGTTGTGGAAACGTGGTCAGAAGATAAAGATTCTGAAAGGAGCTTGTGCTGGGGTTCACAATAACAATGTCTACGCTACCATAGACTATTTCTTAATAGAAGGGTTCGAGGATGAAGCAGGCGGTTAGTACCATCTCCACCATTATTTTTACACTACAAATAGAACCATGTTTTGTAGCCGTTCTGGCTTGATATGTCTTTTGTTTTTCTGTCTCTTGAGCAGGTGATACTCGGATTTTATGCAGGTGATTTTGTTTTCTTTTCTTTTGACTACTTCCGAATAGTCATTGCTAGTTCTGTATCATAGAGCTTTCTTTTAGGCCTATAAATCACCCTGAGAAAGAGAGATGCACGCTTTCAATCATCGATGGCATTTCGACACTGGAACTTCGGAGTTCTTTATCTTTACCGATCACTATCATTGATTCTGGAAAGGTCAATCACTTAATAATTACCATCTCTTTTATTATTTTTTTATTCTCCTCTTCTACATACAACTAATGATTTCAATCTCATAAATGTTTTTGTACAGTGCGAACATGTAGATGCGGAAGAATGGACTAGAAAGCTTGAGCAGCAACAGGAAAAGGCACCGTCAAAAATTGATTTGCTGGATGAGAGAGATTGCAGAGAATTGAACATTAATGGGGTAGGAACATTTCGTTATCTAGTATAAACTATAGAGTCAGGTTAAGTAAGAGTTTGATGTCAACTGCCTATGTGTGTAAACATATAGATCGAGCAACAAACACCTATAGAGTCTTAAGTTGAATAAGAGTTCGACTGTTGCAACAAAACTAATTACATATCTTTTTTTTCAAGCTTATTATTACAGATAGTAACGTTTTATCTATCAATATGTTACAGGAGTTACCTGTTGGTGATTCTGTGCGTGCTGGTCGAACTCCCCCGCAACAGATTGTTGCAGTTGTCCGACCTGCATGCTTCACATCTTCAACACCGTCAAAGAAGTTGGACCAGAAACATATTGTTAAGATGACTGAGGAAGAAATGGTCATGGTAGTAAAATTGCTAGACACGAATATGAAATCGAGCGATAAGAATGTCAAACCCGTGTGTTCACAGCGCTTGTTTCCTACATCCCGTAAAGGGATTAATGGTCTTTACATCTTTGCACTTGGGTCCAAGTTTCCAAACCTTTTCAAGAAAGCTGGCACTTACAACTTTTATTTCTCTATTGTAAGTAACTTTCTACGCCCCTTCTTTTCTGTATCTGAACATATATTTTAAGGATTGTTAGATGAATTTTCAAGTAAACATATAATTAATTTTCCAAGCAATTTACCTTCAGGGAGACTCGATTAAGTGCAAAAAAACGGTGGTAGTTAGACCTTCTTCAAAGGCAGCTAGGTGGAAACTTGACGATAATCTGGAGTCCCTGCCGTTCAATGTCAGGTATGACTCATAAACTCATCAGAAACAGCATATTTATGCATCAAACCTTTCTCACTTTCCTTCACTTTAAATCTTGGATCGTAGAACTTGATCAATATAATGGTGTTTATACAGGGTGGGTTCTTCTCTTCCACCTTTCCACATTGCTTGCTTTGATGAGTATGAAAACCGGGTACTGTTCAATTATGTTCCAAGCCTGGAAGTTGAATTGGAAGCTAACCCTGGATTCCTAGTCAAGATTGATAAATTTGAGGCCAGCCTGAAAGATGGTGGATCAGTTCTCAAAATTGAGGTATATCTGCTACTTTTGTGGTTTAAGTATTGACGTTATGATTATATTTTGGTTAGTGTTAAGTGATGACAGATACTAAATACAGTCAGTAGTGTAGGCAGTTGAACATTACCATTCACAGTGGTTATCTTTTTGGAATACTCTAACAAAATATCGTGATTTTCTGAATCTAATGCAGAATATGCTTGTTGAGACTGATGAGTTAGACCAGATCAGACCAAATTATGAAGCAACCTTAGAGATACACGCAAAGGACAAACCTTTTTCTGTCTCGGTTGCTTGTAAAGGTAAGCGTCAATTCTATAGTATTAGTCTGGATAAGTCTTTCTGCAAATGCTTATCTTAAAATTCACAAGACTAATCAAAGATATACTTACACCCAAAACGTGATAAGAGCCGAAGTGTATTGTTCAGTTATAGTTCTCTAACTTACAAAGCTTTCTATAATTTCTGCACTTTTTATGGAACTGAGAAAATTTATAGCTTCTGAAAGTTATGTAATTAGGGAGTGTAGTCTATGCTTTGTATCTATTTTTAAAATTTACAGTGTGAGCACATGAAGAATGAGCTAATAACATTTATAATAGGTAGAAATTATTTTCCTTAACAACTTTTTTTTTGGTTTCAGTGAATCCCGGGCCTGTGGAACGTGTTGCAGTGAATAATCCGAAGGCTTTGGAAAATCTGCTTCCAGGTTCTACTGTTGAAAATTTTATACTGGAGGTATGTAATGTAGGGTATGCACGTTGTTATACAGTAATAAATATTTAATTCAATTGAAGCTGACCATAATTTTGATGCAGATGTTCGATGGGTACAATAACCATGTTGCAGAAGGGACAGATGTTCTAATTCATATTGATGGCTATCGTATCGAAGAGTGGATGGGGGTCAACCGTAAGGTGTGAGATTCTTATCCTTGTAAAGTATAGGATTCTTTGACTGACGTACTGAGTGAATCTATTAGTATACCCCGCCTTCTCGCCATTGTAACACTCTGTAGATGACAAAGTTTCTTAGATTGGGGTTTGGTTTTATTTGTTCTTACAGTTTGTTGATCATGATAGGTTGATGGTCGTGGCTGCATTGATCTCTCCGGCATTCTGAAAGTTACAGAAGGCTATGGGAAATTTGGTAACATGATCTCTTCAATCTGTATAGTTATCTGGTGACATTCTTTTTTACAATGATTTTCTGATTGTATTTTCTCTACAGTATCACTCTCTATTATGTCTGGTAAAGAAGAGATCTTCAGGAAAGAGTCTCAAATCGAGGAACGTGAGCTAAGACTTGTAACAGAGGTAAATATTCTTTGTCGCAGTCTGGTAAAGAAGAGATCTTCAGGAAATACTCTATTATGTCGTAGTTTCTTTGGTCATAGTTTATCACGAACCTGTCCCTCTCCCTACACACCTTGATATCTCATCCTAAAATTGTTTGTTTTGATCAGCTGCCCTTGTACTGTGCTGCTGGTTCAAATCTTGCAAACCTCGTCTTCAAAGTGACAGATTCCGATGGTTCTACGGACACTAGTATCCATCACGATGAAAAATCTGGGCGCTTCCATACCATGTGCATTGAATCAGATTCAAGCAACATTCAGAGTGCAGTAAGATATGCCTTTGTTCACGGGTCCTGCAAAGTTCCTACTCTATCCCTACCAGAGAAGGATGGTGTCTTTTCTTTCAAGGCGTCTCATTCTCGATATCCTGAGCTTCATGTGAACTTAGAGGTAGTAATTTGTGAATTGGGTTATATATTGCAATATGTGTAGTTCTTTTCTACTTTTTCCTGATTCCAGTTGATGCTTGTGTTACTTTATTTTTTATCACACTGATTCCCTTGTATTTGGTTTTCAGATTCCGCTAACGCCTGCACCAACTTTTGAACGAGAGGATATTGGGTGTTCAACACCTTATTCAAAGACAACAACACCACCTCAATCAGGGATGGCTTCAACCTCAAATCCAAGGGTGACTCCAACTTTCAATTCAAGGTTGGAACAAACTCCATGTTCACAGTTTGGAGTTTTGTCTGTCAGAGCACCGTCATTGGCTCTCAGTAGTCAAACTGGCGTGGTTGATATAACACTCTACACTGAGGTAGGATTACCACCATTTAAGCCACAACGATTGATCTTGATGTTTCATGATGCCTCTGTGAAAGCAAGACAAATTCTAGAATGATCTAACTTAGCTCCTTTTTTGTTGCAGAGTTTAGAAAAAAAAGCTCGTTTATATGGCATACGCAAAGAGGAAGTAAGTAAGCGCCTCAAATGTTTGGAGGCTGAACAGGAACATGCTGAGCAAGAGTTGAGAACTTTGCAAGGTAACAATTATTTGACACTCTTTTGCTGAATTTTGATACTCCTTTTTCACTATTGTTGTAACACTTTCCCATTTATATGAATTTCATCTCAGCTTCCCTAGAACCTATCGCTGCGGCGTTCCCAGAATGCCTATCCACGAGAGAGTCAATGATGAAACAAATAGAAGAGAAGCATCAGGACACAGCAGCATCGATTTTCTGTTGTTTGTACAGAAAGGCTCCACCTCCACAGTCTCTGATTCTGTCCAAGAGAGGAGTGTTTGGCATTGTAGCCCTACTCGGTTCAGTTGCGTCGACCTCACTAAGCAGGTGGCATCAATATATAGCCATAGTTTTTCTGATCAGATCATAGTTTCTACAGGTTGGGCAAAACTTCAATTTCTTAAGTTATTTGATGTGACAGGGTATTGTCTGTATATTTGGGGAAAGACAATATGCTTGCATTGGTATGCAAATCATCAGAATTTGGACTGAATACTTCTGAGCATTCGAGGCTTCAATCCGAAGCAGCTAGGCTCAAGCGATCTATAACCGATCGCTTTCTTACTCTTTGTCTCGATGCATATAGGTAATTTTGTACTATTCGTCTGTTTTTTGGATTGATTACTAATCCTTAATATTGATTAGCCAAATGCTCTTTGGTGTTCTAATGCAGACCTTGGAGCGGTGGACTTGTCAGAAATAATCCACAGAAAAAGTTAGCCATGGAGAACCCTTACCTATCCAATGGAGATCCTATACCGGGGTTTAAAGGTTACGCTGTGAACATGATGGATTTGGCACCCGAAGACCTAAGCATACAAACAAGCACAGGTTACGGGATTAGAGAGACGCTTTTCTATGGACTTTTTGGAGATTTACAGGTATATGAGACCGGAGAGCATCTTCAAGCAGCCCTTTCTCACATCAATGGTGAAGCTGCTGTCTCTCTAGATGGTGTGATCTCAAAAGAAAACGGATTCATATACTGCGGGTCCTGGTACATACGCTTTCTCTTTATCCTTGAAACCATTTCAGTTATTCGGTTTGGAATTTGAAAGCTGGAGGCTAAGAAACCTTCCAGATTTTGCTTTTCATCTGTGTCTATGGTTATTGTAACAATTTGATTATATAATATGCTTACTGTGTTTTGGTTTGTCAGCACTCCGGAGATTCATTTTCCGATAACAGTAACAGAGAGGCAAGAGAAGGCTCTTATAAAGATGGAAGTAACAAGAGACAGAAAGAGAAAGGCGGAGAAGATGATAGGTGAGGAGAATGGTGCGTTGAAGAAGCTCGAGAAGAAACTGAAGAAGACGAGAGAAATATACCAACGTTTTGCTGCTATGGCAGACTCTTAGGACAGATCAAGCAAGATATGGACAGTAGTTTTGGTGGGTCGTTTCTGAAACTTAAAATCTTGTTTCTTGTTTTGGTTAGGAGGGGTTTTGTGTTGTAAATATGATCTGCATTGCTTGATTCACTCTGTATTTTCACATGTTTGTTTGTAGTTCTAAGTCTATAAGAAAATTTGTTTTTGTTAAAGCATGTTCATTGTTCGTAATACTTGTTATTTTCCACAGATAAATATGTCTTAATGCAATCTTCTGAACAAGGCATTAAAAATTATGTGAATTGATAAATTGTTTAGTTCTAAAAGAGTGATGTGTAATTCATTAATTTGATATAACAATAACATTAAAGATTTATGTGTGTTTTTTACTTTCTTCTCTGTAAACAGAGAAATTTAGTGGTCAAATATTTAAAGAAAAAGTTGCCAAAAATGCTATTTCTCTAAAAAATATTAAAAAAATGTTATTATTTCAAATATCTTAAAAAATTGCCACAAATTATTATTTATAGAAGGTATAAAGACAATTTTGTCTTATTTTTATTTCTCTTTTTCTTTCAAAGAAGAAGGATTCGCCGAATCTCTCTCTCTCCACTGCATCTCTCCCTTTTGATGAACAAGGTGGATAAAAACAGAGACGGAAGCGGAAACAGGAACGGTGGTGGTGGACAAAAGTGATTGTGAACATAACCGATGACGAAAAAGGCAGCTGTGGACAAAATAGAAATTGATACGATGGTGAACCAAAATGAAGACAGTCAGTATTGACAGAGACAATGGTTGACGATGACCGTGGACAATAACGATATAGACGAAAATGCATACTATGAAATTCATAATTAAAAATATAAATGTTTTTTATGTCGTGAACAGTGGTTTGTGGTATTTTTCGAGAATTTTTAAATTAATGGTATTTTTTGAATATTTTTTTAAATAAATAGTATTTTTAGCAAAAATCCGATATTTAAATAGCAAAAGAATCCGAGCAATTCAGTAAACGAGTAAACAATAAAAATCATGGTGTATATGGGTAAATATAAAAAGTTCCGAGTAAGTCATTAAATTTTTAAAAAGATTTGGGTACTTCTACCCTATATAAAACGTTATAGGTCATCATCTTTTTTTTGCCGTAGGTCATCATATCTAATATCTATCTGCAGGCTCCATCAATCAAATCGATTGAAAAAAACAAAAAATTGCATGTATAATAATCAATAAATAAATTAAGGGATCATCATAGATGTGTTTTAAACTTTAATTTACCACAAAAATCATTTTATTGTAAAATTGACGGTAGTGAAAGGTTTGAAGGGGACGACGTTTCATTATCCCTCTCTCAGTCTCTTCCACTTCTCTGTTTTCTTATTTTCATATTTCTTCTCAAACACTTCAGTCGCACTACAAAATTTTCAGAGAAGAAAAAAAAAAAAAATTTGATTTTTTCTTATCTTCTTCTCAAACTGTCGTAGATTTTTTCTCTTCGTATCACGTTTGGTGGGTTACTCATAGTCATAGAGACATAAGTCTGCGAAAATCGAAGGTAAACGGAAATGAATCTATCTTCCAAACTCTATAAACTGTTCACTTGATCTTGTAATAAAGTTCATATATTGGTCTCTGTTATTTGGAAAATTTAGTCTCTTTGGTAGGTAGGTTAACTTGTGTTACTATGTCTTTGCGTTTCAGATGAGTAAGAAGAGACCACTCGCGAAAGTATTGTTTGATGATGATGGTGGATACAAGTTTTATAGCCTCAAGGTTCTTTTACCAAACAGCACAAGTGTGACACTCACACTAACCAATCCAGAACGTGAAATGTCGATGAAGAGTTTCGTTGATTTGGTGAAAGAAGAGTATGAGAAAAGTCGGAAAAACTTTGACTTGTCTGGTAAGAAGAGAAAGATGGCTGACTGGAATCTGGCCGCTAAATCTTATCTCGAGTTTAACGGGGAAAAGATTATAGGAACTGTTCGATTTAACAAGTTTAAGCCCGATTTGTGTAACATTATACGTCTTGATGTGAGTTAGTTTCTTCTTTTTTCTGTTTTCACATGTTGATTTAGCTATTATGATTCTTGCTTCATCTTTAATCTTTTTTTATCAGGATGGTTCTGGAGAAACTTCCCTTGTGTATGAGGTCAGTATTCTTTTGCTATGTATAATTTCTCTCCTTTATTGGGTTTATTGATGGCTCTAATCTTGGTTTTTGCAGAATATGTGGGATTTAACACCGGATACTCATTTGCTCAAAGAACTACCGCAAACTTACAGATTTGAGACAGCTCTTGCAGATTTGATTGTAAGTGTTTCCGTAAAATGACATTAAAAGATCGATTTGTTTTGTGTTTGTTCGAGTTACGAACAAGTTAGCTTTCTCGTTTATTCCTGGTATGGAACTTCAGTTTTCATGTTGCTTATTTCATAGGATAATTCTTTGCAAGCTGTGTGGTCTTGTTCCCTCGGAGATCGAAGAGTAATTCGGTTTGTTCTTGTCATAAAGAGTTAGAGGATCAAAATTGAGTTCTTTTCTTTTCTTTTGATTCTATGTGATTGTTTTTGCAGAGTGGATGTTCATGAAGATCGGATTACAGTCTTCGATTCTGGTCCCGGTATGGACAGTAGTTCTATTGATAAATGGTGAGACAACTTGTAAAACATGGAAGATATTTAATACACAACATATAGACGATAGTAATATTCGTTTAGCAACAATAACTTCACACATTTTTGCAATCTAATGTTCTTTACCTTTTTGTGATGCAGGGGAAAAATAGGAGCTTCAGTACATAGGTCTCAAAAATCTAAAGCTATTGGAGGCAAACCACCATACCTTATGGTAATTGATTGCTAATAAAGAATCTTGAAACATTGTTCTCTCCGTGTCATACTGATCTGCGGAAGATTCACTGTTTTGGTATGTAGCCATTCTTTGGGATGTTTGGATATGGAGGTCCTTATGCTTGTATGCATTTGGGAAGGTGAGAATTCACTTTCTGTTTATCTATCAATGTTGAATTCGACCAATGATTGTCTGTCTCTCTTCTATGATTAGGCGTACCTTGTTATCTTCAAAGACGAAAGAGTCCAAGAAAGTATTCACTTTGCAACTCAATCAAGAAGCTCTAATCGACAGTCGTTCTGTCTCGGGAAAAAACTGGAAGGTAATAATAATACATTCACCTCTAAATCTAGCTTCTTTATTGCTTGTTATAGTGCATGCATGTCTCTAAATAGTAAAAAACATTTTCTTAAAAAGGCTGATGGTGGAATGAGGGATCCTTCAGAGGATGAAATAAAGTTATCGCCTCATGGAAGCTTCACAAAGGTACATACTATATCTCATAACAAAATTTTCGGTGTTGTTATGGAGTGTTATAACTTGTTCTGTGTGACATTTATCCATTCGCATGAAAGCACGAGTTATGTGTATCTGCTTACATGAAACTGTTACTCTATTTTATTTCCAGGTTGAAATATTTGAATTGAAATGTAAGATCCCAGCAATAGATCAACTTCAGTGCATACTAAAGGATATCTATTTTCCTTACATCCAGGTACTCTTTGGCTGATATTAAATCAATATGTCATAATCCTCTTGTTCTGTAGTTTTCATTTTTCTTTTGTCAATCTGTAGTGTGATGAAATTTCCATAACAGGCAAGACTGAAAGGCCTGTCGAATTTCAGGTTTGTTAGTAATCTTCCAAAGATATTTATAATTCAAGTTTTGTGATCTTAGTTGAGATCTTTGTATCTATCTTTGGTCTTTTTCCTTTTTTGCCTTTTCCAGGTCAATGAAGTAGATTTAGTTGAGATAAATGGTGGAAAGGTTGCCACTACTAACCTAAACTCCGAGGGTCATGAATTTTGGTTTCACATTCGATTCACCGTTGGTGAAAAATGCAAAGGTACTAACCCTTCAACATATCAAGATGCTTCCTCTCAGCTTATGCACCTGGCTGCTTTTGTTTACTGTGAACTGATCTTTTGTTCGAAATGAAGTAAATGGCAGTCATGTGTGTGCTTGTGGCTAGCAAACAGATAACTATATATAGTTTGTATTGATATCTTTGTGTAGCAATGTATACTGAAATGATCCAATATAATTAACTCATCGCTTGGAGTCTAACTAGACATATATTTGTAATCCAGGGACATTTCAAGAGGCAAATGCTCGCCTCAAGTTTGTTTATTTTCCAATAGTCAAGGTATGAAAATCCTCATCAAAGAAGCGAAACTTGTTTGAACTGAACACTTTAGAAGCTGTATACTATGTAAGTTGCAGGGACAAGAGAGCATTAATACAATTTTGGAGAGCTTAAAGGATCAAGGATACAAAGTTTCTGAAACCTTTCAAACTTTTGGTCGTGTTTCTGTTAGAAGGCTCGGTCGTCTGCTCCCAGAAGTCCCCTGGGTTAGTCTTCTTTTGTCACCATTATCTGCTTTTCTTGCAACTTTTAATAGTTTCGTTGTCAGCCAATTTTTTTTATGTGTTACCTATATCTGTGTGTAGGCATCGATACCGTTTATGCAAAAAGGACCCATTGCGTCTACATTGCGGAAGTGTTGCCAAAGAGTGATATGTTTTGTCGGTAAGAAGCCCTCTCGTCGTCAATTGTATACATTTGTCTGTTTTCTAAAATTGAATTATGAATGTATGTTTCACATGCTCTCTTGGTGGTTTCAGATTTGGATGCTGGTTTTAGCCCTACTCCGTCGAAAGTGAGTTTAACACTATCGTAGATTACTTAAATGTAACTAGTACATCTTTTTCCGACTGATGAACATGCTTGTTTTGCAGACTGATCTTGCAAGTCAAAACCCCTTCTCTATGGCTTTGAAAACCTTTGGTAGCAAATCGAACGATAACAGTGAGTTTTAAAATTCATTTGCAGTCATGTTTTGCAGAATGTACTTAATTCTTTGTTTTTTCAGATGTCAATATAAAAATTCTTAGAGATGGACAAGATTTGCTCCCGACATATGAGCAAGTAGAGCAAGGTTATAAGGATTGGGTTCTTGAAATGCACAAGACATATGATGCAGAAGACGCATCAGGTGAAGACGAGGCAATCATTATTTTCGATTCGTTGGATAACAAAGGTCTTTGCATTTCGCCTAAATGTGAAGGTATGTAGCTCTTTGCAAACAACTGTTCATGCCTTCATCAAGATTAAAAACACATTTCCGTGTTATCGTTTATTTTCCGGTGTATAAAAATGGTTTTTGGGAATTGTAATGCTTTTGAATTCTAGCTGTGAGAGTGCACGAAGAAATGAAGAGAAAGGGGATGTCATGGAAACGTGGACAAAAGATCAGAATTCTAAAGGGAGCTTGTGCAGGAGTTCACAAGAACGATGTTTACGCCACTATTGACTATTTCATAATAGAAGGTTTTAATGACGAAGCAGGTGGTAAGTACAGTCTCTACCATCATTTAAACTAATTATGAGAACCATGTTTTGTAATCATTGTGGATTGAGTTTTCTTAATGTTTCTTCTATGCAGGTGATGCTCGGATTATATGCAGGTGAGTTCTTTCATTTATAAATTAGTTTTGTATATTAGATGAGTTCACTATTTCAACCTTTTGTATTCTGAATTTTTTGATCTAGGCAAATCAATTACTCCGAGGACGAGGGATGCATGCTTTCGACAAATACAGGAGCTCCACGCTTGGAAATGCGAAGTTCTTCATCTTATCCAATTAGTATTATCGACTCTGGAAAGGTAATTACCGAACCCTGAACCATTTTCTTTTTTCTTTTCTTCTGCTTACATTTTTGACTTCACTCTTAAGAGATATTTTTGCACAGTGTCTACAACTAGATTTGAACGAATGGAATAAAAGACTTGAGAAACAACGGGAAAAGGATCCATCGAAGATTGATTTGCTGCATGAGAGTGACTGCAGATCATTGAACTTTGATGGGGTAGGAACATTTCTTTTGTGAAAGATATGCTAAATTTGCAAGCAATACACTGAGTTTAGGGATGGTTTTCCATATACGTGACCAAAGTGATCCTCTGTTTTTCTTAGGAATGTTCAGTTTCAACCACTAACTATCAGATGGTAACATTTTTATTTATGAATAATATTATAGGAATCAACACTTGGTGATTCAGTGCTTGCTGGACAAACTCCCCCGCAACGAGTTGTTGCGGTTGTTCGACCTGCTAGCTTCGCGTCTTCAAAACTGTCGAGAAAGTTGGATCAGAAACATATTGTGAAGATGGGTGAAGCCATGCGCATGGAAGTAGAACTACAGGACACAAATATGAAATCAAGAGATAAGAATGCCAAACCTCCGTATTCGCATCGTTCTGTTCCTAAATCCCGTGAAGGGTATCATGGTCTCTACATTTTCCCACTTGAGTCCAAGTTCCCGGACTTGTTCAAGAAAGCTGGGACTTACAATTTTTGTTTCTCTGTGGTATGTAACGTTATATAACCTTTATCAACCAATTAAGTTTTCTTGAGTAGGTATATAATCTAATTGTTTGAACACTTTCCTTTCAGGGAAATTCGATTACTTGTAACAAAAAGGTGGTTGTTAGACCGTCTTCGACGGTAGGAAGTTGGAAAGTTGCTTATAATCTGGAGTCCATCAATGTTCAGTAAGACTCAATAAACATTTCAGATCTATCTCTTTTGCCTTCACTTTGAAATATTATAACATCTGATCAAATATAATGGTGTGTAACTATAGGGTGGGTTCTTCTTTTCCGCCTTGCTCTATCGCTTGTTTCGATGAGTATGAGAATCAGATACCATTCACTTCTGTTCCAAGTCTGGAAGTTGAACTGAAAGCAAGTGATGGATTCCAAGTCATCATTGATAATGACAAGATTGAGGCCAGCTTGATAGATGGAATTCTCAAAGTCGAGGTTTTTAACTACTACTACTATTCAAGCACTAATGTTATGACTATGTTATTGTTATTAAGAGCTTTCACGTCTGTCGATTTTTTTAAACTAATGCAGAATATACTCATTGAGACTGACGGGTTAAATCAGATCAGACCAGGTTATAATGCAATCTTAGAGATACGCTCAAAGGATGAACCATTTTCTGTCTCAGTTGCTTGTAAAGGTAAGCTTAATGGTTTGATTTTGTATTCATCTGTCTGTCCTACAAAAGATTGTAGCAAGATACACGTAGGAGTGTATCGATTAGTAATGTCTATGGAACTTAGAAGATTGACAACAGTAGGAAATGTTTTGAAATACAATGTAACTTGATTTAAAAGGGTACTTTTGTGGAGAATGATATTTTACTTAACAAGCTTTTCATATTTCAGTTATTCCTGGGCCTCTGAAGTGTGTTGTGGAGAAGAGTAATCCACAGACTTTGGAAAATTTGCTTCCAGATTCTACTGTTGAAATTTTTATCTTGGAGGTATATTAAACATAGGTTTACATGTAGGGGTGTCAAAATGGATATTCCAATCCAATCCATAACCCTAATAGGTTAAGTGTTAATGAGTAGTGGATCAACCCAACCCATTAATCCATCAAATTTAAATGGGTCAAATTGACTTTGACCTAACCCACTAATAAATTGATTAATAAATATATTTATATATAAATTGTGAAATTTGAAAAAAAAAATTAGAAATCATATTTTTTTGCGAGAAATTGCTATATGAAATTATGTTTTTGGGCGGTTGAAATTGCTAATGGGTTGAATATTCTGCCCATTAGGGTTGATGGTTTCGGTTGGGTTGGATTGACCCATAAGTCTTTGACCCATTTTGACATCCATATGTATATGCATGAAATTTTGTTCAGTAATGAATGTTTCCTTTAAGTCAAGCTGACTACAATACTTTTCATGCAGATGTTTGATGGATATAATAACCATGTTCCAGAAGGTGCAAATGTTGAGATATGTATTGAGGGCTACTCTATACAAGATTCGATGGGCTTAAACCGAAAGGTGCGAGAAGCTTATTTGCTTACAATTTTTTTGCATGGATTTAAATGGATATTTTTGGTTAGAAGTTCTACAATACCATATTATAAGTTCTATTTGGTTTCGTTTTTAAAGTTCTTTGATCATTTCATAGGTTGATAGTTGTGGCTGTGTTGATCTTTCTGGAATTCTCAAAGTCACTGCAGGCTATGGAAAATCCGGTAACATCTTGTACCGTTCTTTTGTAACATGTAACAACAAATATCTTCCGCCAGTCTAACGTCGTTGTCTCTCCGTAGTATCACTCTCTGTGATGTCTGGTGATGAAACGATATTCAAGAAAGTGTCTCTAGTTGAGAAAAGAGAGCTCAGTCTCGTTACAGAGGTTAATCTCCGTAACATAGTCTTCTTTCTATAAACTCTGATTTTGTCTCTCTTGTTCTGGTGTTTCAAGATTTTGAATCCTTTCTCATTCTGAGATTGTTTGTTTCGATCAGCTTCCTGTGTCCTGTGCTGCTGGTTCTAGCCTTACAAACCTTGTTTTCAAAGTGACGGAACCAGATAGTGGTTCTATGGATACTAGTGTCCATCATGACGAAAATTCCAGGTGTTATCATACAATGAGCATTGAATCTGATTCAAGCAGTGTTGAGAGTGCAATCCGATATGACTTTATCTACGGGTCTTGCAAAGTTCCTTCTCTTACTCTACCTGAGAACGAGGGTGTCGTTTCTTTCAGGGCTTACCATTTTCGATATCCCGAGCTTCATACGAGCTTTAAGGTAGTTATTTGTGAATTGTATTATCTTGCAATATGTTTCTACCAGTGAGTAGAAAAATAAATGTTGTTGATAACATCTCATCTATATACTCATTTGTCTCTTGATATCCAGATTCAGTTAACTCAAACGTTTGAAAGAGAGGAGATTCGGTATTCGACATCTTTAGATAGAGAGGAGATTGTGCGTTCGACACCTTCTGAAAGAGAGGAGATTCAGTGTTCGACATCTTTTGAAAGAGAGGAGATTGTGCGTTCGACACCTTTAGAAAGAGAGGAGATTTGGCGTTCGACACCTTTAGAAAGAGAGGAGATTCGGTCTTCGACACCTTATTCAAGGATGACTCTAACACCTCAATCAAAAATGGCATCAAACACAAATCAATCGGTGGCTCCAACTCAAGAAACTCCATGTTCACCATTTGGAGTTTTGCCTATCAAGAAATTGTTATCAGCAGTTGGTAGCCAAACTGGTCTGATGGATATGGCAGAGTATACTGAGGTATGTTTTTGCCTTTGTGGAAGCAGTACAGAATCTATAATGATCAGTTGGGTGCTTGAAAATGCTTTCTTTTGGCCTGCAGTGTTTAAAAAAAAGAGTCAATAGATTCCGCGAACAGAGAGTGGAAGTAGATGAGCGTCTAAAATCTTTGGAGGCTAAACAAGCAGAAGCTGAGCAAGAGTTGAGCACACTAGAAGGTGTTTCCAGATTCATATCGGTTTAAAATTAGATAAACGTTCATTTGACTCACATTTTCTGACCTGTCCCTTCATCTCAGCGTCTCTGGAACCTCTTGGTGCGGAGTTTCCAGAATGCCTATCCACCAAAGAAGCAATGATGAAACTGATCGAAGAGAAGCGTCATGACACTGCAGCATCTGTTTTCTGTTGTTTGTACAGAAAAGCTCCACCTCCGCAGTCTTTATTTCTCTCCAAGAAAGGAGTGTTTGGCATTGTTGCGCTCCTCGGTTCAGTTTCCTCTACCTCACTTAGCAGGTTACATCAATTTATTAGCTACTGTTTTTACTTGTGTCAAAAATTTAATAACACAAGTTATTTGGTGTGACAGGGTGTTGTCTGAATATTTGGGAGAAGACAAAATGCTAGCTTTGGTATGCAAATCGCCACAATTTGGACCGAACAGTGTTCAGTATCGGAGGCTTCAATCTGAAGCAGCTAAGCTCGGAAGATCAATAACCACCAATCGGCTTCATGTTCGATGTCTTGAATCTGATGATGCAACCAGGTATGTTTGATTAAAACTTTTGGATAGCTAAACCTCTTAATATCATTTCTTACAGAATTATAAAAGCTTTATGGTGATTTTCTTCCAAACATATAGTCCTTGGATGGGTGGACTTGTGGAGAATGATCCTCAGAGGAAATTAGCCATGGATGATCCGAAGTCGCCCGATGGAGATCCCTTACCGGGTTTTAAAGGCTATGCGGTTAACATGATTCATTTGGGTTCAGAGGAGTTAACTATACAAACATACTCGGGGCACGGGCTTAGAGAGACGTTGTTCTATGATCTCTTTCGCAATTTACAGGTTTATGAGACACAAAAACATGTCGAAGCAGCTCGTCCATTCATTGATGGATGTAAAGCAGTCTCTTTAGATGGATTTATCGTTAAAAAAAACAGATATATATACATCGGGTGCAGGTATTCGACTTTTTTCTTGATCCTAATCTTCATTTCATTTCTTACATTTAGACCGTAAAGCTCGAGACTTGATCACTATCTTTGTTTATTGTTGTGCAAGTTAGCGTTTGACAACTGATTATCGTTGTTTTTTGAGTGTTAGCAAACCGGAGATTTGTTTTCCGATAACAGTAAATGAGAATGAAGAAGAGAAGCTGAGGAAATTGGAAACAGCAAGAGACGGAGTGAGAGTGTTGGCGAAGAAGATAGTAGAGGACAACGTTTTGTTGCTAAAGTTAGAGAAAAGGTTGAAGAAAGCAGAGGAAAAATATGACAATGTAACAACAAAGCTTCTTTAGAGTTAAGAAGCTAGACACAAGTCTCACTTTTGTGCTTATGAGTTGAACCGGACCATGAAGATCTAAATATTGGTTTAGGAGTTGTATGTATGATGGCGATTAGAGTAACCGGTTTGGTTTTGGTATTTTTGCCTTTTTGGGGTAGTTAGTTTTTTGCGGTTTTGGAAATTTTATGTTCTTCTTTCGGTTAAGGTTATTTTGTTGTGAATATGGTGATCTCTAACGGCTGCAAAATCCGAAATGGATAGTATCTGAAAAACTTTTTTTTTTTGTCGGCATTCATTATAAAGCCCAATGGGCAATATAAACGTAAAGCCCAATCGTTATTACACAGATAATGATCCTTAAGATTGTAATCGGAACAGAAACGTCGGAATCACCGCCTTTCATCATCCACAACCAGTAGACGAAATCAAATGGGAGTCAAATTCTAATATGGTGTTAAGAAGGAGCATAAAAATCTCAATGGTGTTGAAATGTTCTACATGGTGTTGATAAATATGAAAAACCATTTATATCCTTAATGAATCTTAACTCTTTTTCTTTATTTAAATTTTTAATAAAACAATTTAAAAGAAAAAAAGAGGACACGTGAGAATCTGAGAAAACTCATAGTTGGCGACAGCTGGCACAATACTACTAGGACAACTAGGACTACTTGTGTGGTAATATTAGGACAATTAGAACTACTGTATTGGTAATATTAGGACAACTAGGACTACTTGTGTGGTAATATTAGGACTACTTGGACTACTTTATTGGTAATATTAGGACGACTAGTACTACTTAAATGGTAATAGTAGGACAACTAGAACTACTTGTTTCCTGACACATGTGAACTACTTATTTGAACATGTTGTACCCAAACATATATTTCACAAACACAAATAAGTCTTACAAAGGTACAACAACACAAATAACATATGCAAGAATCTTTTAGGATCTTTTATGATGGACTTTTAGAATGTACAATCAATGGAATGTAACTTAACTGAAGCTTTGTCGTAGCTGTATATACTATAATCTTCCTACATATTCTATCAACCAACCGAGAATAGTGACATCCGAGTGTCTCCAACAATTGAGAATCTAGTCACTTATTTTCCACCTTTCTTTTTCTCATAATAGGGAGGTAAGACACATTCAAATAAATCATTGCTCGATCCAGTATCATTTGGAGCAAAAATCATGAATATTAGTCTCCACATCTGAGTTTTCTATGTACAACCCTAATTAGTTGTACCATTTATACTAGTCGTACTTCTAAACAAGTTGTAATTGTGCCAGCTGTCGCCAACCCTAATATTACCAAATTACTTGAATTTGTGTTGAATTTATGTTGAATTTTATTAATATGAATTTATGTTGAATTTTATTAATATGAATTTATGTTGAATTTTTTTTTTGGTTCAACTAGAAATACTGGTACAACTAGCAGAAAACAAATGAGCATTAATGAATTAAACACGTGCTAGCCGACAATTAATTACAAAACGTGCGCCGCCTTTTAATGGTCACGTGCGCCGCCTTTTCCTTGTGTAGTTGTACCAGTATTGTAGTTGTACTATTTTCTGCTAGTTGTACTTTGGGTGTTTTTAGGTTTAATTAGTATTACCATACTTTATATTGAAATTTTTTAGTAGTACTTCGAACATTTACTATATAAACTACATTAACCATAATCCCAGACCATAAAATTTATAAAAAATACAATTTTAAGTCATTAGTCATGTTAGTGTGGTTAAATTTTGAAAACAAACCTTAGAAGTATAAGGCATTTCATGTACACATTAGATGATCATGTAACCAATTCCAAAAAATTTAATTTATTTATGTAGTTTATGTAAATTATGATGTTTTAATGGCCAATTTGATGTGGAATAATGTTTACAAATGTAAGTTTACATCATTTCACTAACAATACATCTAATCGGTAATAATAGAACGACTAGTACTACTGTATGCGTACTACTAGGACTACTGTATTGGTACGACTAGTCCAAATAGAACTACTTCAACCGTAATAATAGGACTACTGGGACCACTGTGGAGGGTAGTACTAGGACCAATGGGACTACTTGGTAGGTACTTCTACGACTACTAGACTACTGTGCGGGTAATACTAGGACAAATGGGACTACTTCCCTGATACATGCGAACTAGTTTTTTCCAACCTGTTCTTACAAACACAAATAGGTCTTACACATACGAAACAAGTTAAAAGTTACACAAAACACAAATAATCACTAATATAAACAAGTAATTCAACACATAACAGAAATAACAACATCATTATATTATACAAGTCAAATCCTAAAAACCATAAAACAACTTTTGAAAACCAATATTGACGCCTCTCCTACGATACATCTCTCCATGGGTAAAAAAATTAACAATTTCCTCAAGTTCAAGGCGAATCTTCCCAAGCCCAGCAACGTCTGTGAATTTCACATCCACACCCCTCTCCAGATACTCTGGTAGCCTCCTATTTGATGCTCTTCTCACACGTGCAACTGACTTCATGAACTGCGTTGCCATCTTTAAGTATGAGTTTTTCTCACCCGTTCCTTCCTCAACCTCCTCATCTTCTTCCTCAATTCCCTGCATCTCCCTCTCTAACTCCCTCATTTTCTTCCTCTCCTCTGCTTCCGCCTTCTCGATCTTCAACCTGTCACTACTAACACAGGTTCTGCCTTTTGCCTCAAACTTAAACTTAAACACTTCCACAATCAAGTTCCTCCTTTGAGAAACAAAGCTGATCACTGCTAGTACACCGAAAACTCCGTAGAGCTTCCTGCAGAGTATCAAATTCCCTCATCTTCTCTTCAAAAACAGCTTTATATCCTTCCGATTTAGGAACCAAACTCTCCAGTTTAGCAAACAAAGACGAAATCTCAGCCTACAAACAAGAAAACCCAAAATCAATATTTGGAAAATGTAATAATACTCATCAACAGAAAAAAGAAAAAAGAAAAAAAAGACTCACCCTTTCGGATTTCTGAGCATTGGAGATATCAATCCGGTGTTTATTACACAGATAAATCTCTTGATCAGCTTCATCGATCTTGGCTTTGATCTCAGGATCATCATAAGCAGGTTGCTTAACCAAGTAGAAAGAGAACGGTTTCGCTTCAGACCAATCCTCTTCAGCCGCACCCCCCGATGAACTATCGTCGGAAAAAACAGTGTCGTCTTCTTCGGTGGTGACTGTTGATGCACCGCAATTCGAACCAGATTGTTCGCTTCCGAAGAGAATCAGATCGTTCATCTCCGGCGGAGGAATCACCTCGAAACCATCACAGAGTATAATCTGGAATCGAACGATCGGAGGGTTATTAAAACCCTAAAAATTAAACACAAAAAGACTGAAGAGAGAATAGATTAATTAGGATTTTCGTTTCGGAATCTTAAAGAAAAGAGATGAGTGATGATGTATGAGGAAAAAAGAATCAAATTCTGAGATGGCCGCCATTAAAACTCAGACCAAAGAGATGCTCTATTTATTGAATTTAGAGATAGGTTTAGATGGTAAATACTTTAAATGATAGAGGGCAAAACTGAGTTTTACTTAATTTTTTATTAATAAAAAAATATCTAATTTTAGCAACACCATTTGAGATTTTGAGATGGGTTCTCAACACCATCTCAGAATTTGATCCATCAAATGGAGCACCAACCGTTGCAACTTCGATTTTCACCAATTTTCCTTCAAAACAATCCAAGCATGGCGCTTCCGGAAAACATCGTACCACCAGTAAAAACTTACTGCCGATCGTCACAAACACATGACTACATCACTTACTACCTACGTCTGAAACCTTCAGAAGGGAGTTTAGGGGAGGATTAATATCCCAGCAATGAAGGACGAGTACCATAAGTAGTAGCAAGAGATCCCAAAAGCACCACCACCAAGATTTAGCTATTCCACCGAGACGAAGTCGAGCTCGAGGAAGCCAGTGTCAAGAAGGAGAAAAACAAAAACAAATCCGAACTAATTCGGAAGCCTAGATCCGCAGAACCGGAAGTATTTTACAACAAAAAATCCGATAAACAGAAGCCTAGATCTAGAACACAAGAAAAAGAATGAAAGGAAATATGTACAAATCCGAACCAACGACAACCGCCGGCCGGAAAGCTGGATCAGATCTGAATATTCGAAAGTTCGAGAACTTCTGTCTTTTTCAGCTTTAGTTGCGAAGATTGTCTTTTTCAACTTTATCTAAAAAACTATCTATCACATAATTGTTTTTGGGTGTAATTTTGTTTTTTTCTTTAGTTTTTTACTCAGTTTTTTAGAAGCTTTCTGGCTACTCTGTTTCGATATTCCGGTTTAAATTTCTAAAATTTGACAAAAACAAAAAATTTCTGAAATAAAAAATGAGAGGAAAAAATATACTGGTGTATAGCTGCCAAATTTACACGTATATATACAAAATCTTTTGTTAGTTGGTGAAATCTCTGGTTATATTTCAAAGTTTTCTCAAAACATATTGGTTATATTTTTAGCAGGAAAAAAGCAAGAAGAAACTTTGGTTGTATTCCCACAAATTTTTATTCTGTTATACTTGTTTAAACGTACAAATAAAATCTTACCGACCAAAAAAGAAGGATTAATGAAAAAGGGGGCCTAATTTTTATTTGATTGAGACAAAGGTAAATCAATAGATTGGTCCACTCTAAATATAGGAAATGTTTTGTTATTTGAGTGAAACCGAGACAAAAAATGAACATGATTAAGAAAGTAAAGAAAAGCTAATCATAACGAAAATTAGAAATATTAGGCATATGTAGTTTTTATGTTGTCATGTCATTGCAAGACTAGGGTTGTGAATTTGAACCTTAACTCTCTCTTGTAGGGTGGGTTTGAGGCCCTATATTTAATGGCTATGGTTTAGCTACATAGGGCAAATTTTGTTAGTTTCTTAATTATTATTTTATTTTTTTTATTTCACAAATTAACCCGATAAACAAATTTCATCAATCAATGTAGAAATAGGTTCTGCCTTACAAGACGACGTAGATTGCATATTTTTGTGGATAAACAGTATGAATTTTTGAATTATTTTTTTTTTAACAATTTATAACTTGCAACAAATTTAATGAAAACTTTATGGGATCAACTAACTCAAGTCAGGTGCGGATAGAATAAACATGAATTAGATATCATATATTTCTTTTTTATCATATTTGAATTTGATTAGCAATTTATCCAAATCCAGATCTTCCCAAAGATCATAAACATTACATTCTCTTTAACAACAATAAGAAAACTTTTCAAAACATCTACTTAAGTTTTCAGACGTATATAAAACTACACAAAAATTTAAAAAATTAATCATTAACTATACATATTTTGAATTTCGGCGTAAGTGTTATGCATATTCGTCTACGTGTTGATTTTTACGTAACATGTTATATTTTCATCAAACAAATGTCTGTTTTTTACCGCATAAACGTGTGACTGATGATATACTATAGTTTAAGATATAAATTGTTTATAAAAATACCAAACAAATATATTTTCAAATATACATTTAACATAATACCATATTATATTTCTACCTCAATTTTTACCGATATCATTTAACAAATTTAATGCTTACCATGCACCTAAATAAATAAAGATTTTTGTTTCTTGTGTACTTAATTAACTCAAGTAACATTAGTAACTCTCAAAGTCAAAAGGAAGCGAGAAAATGTGGTGGGACTTCCAAACAGTATACACTTTTTTGATATTTTGTCATTAAAGGAAGGTTGAGGAAACAATAATTTTCTATACTTATAGTATTACAATAATAGTAGCATTAATTATACAGTAAATAATCAAATAAATTTGAAAACTGATGTCACATCGCGATCCATCCACGCATGCATAAATTCAAAACCGAACCGGTGTTGCGAAGCCCAACACACATATTTCCTTCTATTTAATTTCTTCCATTTTGCTCTTTTCCTCCTCCAACAAAATTTTCCAGGATCGAGAGAAGTGAAGAGGCGAGAAGAACATAGATTCTCAAAATCTTGGTTAGTATTTTTTGTTTGTTTTCGTTTCTATATTATATTTTATTTCTTCGATTCACCTACCAAAATGTAGCTGCCTTGCCTGACTTTTGTTTTCTCCTTATTTTCTTTCCAAATTTTGGCTTTCTCTTTCGTAAATTTAGTTCACATTCAAGGGATCCGATTAGAATCCAAAAGTAAATAAATAAAACAATTCTCTTTCAAAACAAAAAAATGGAGGTTTCAAGTTTATCCGTAGGGTTTTTCTTGACCAAGAGAAAAAATATGTCCGGTTCTTAAGGAATCTAGTTATGATAATTAGTATAGTTCGGCTTAATTTTAAAACACAAACCGAACCATCCTTCAAACGGGCTATATTGAGTTCTCTGGCAACATAAACTAAACCGAACCGTTTAATTAAATATCTTTCTCGTCGAATTGCGTGACTGTCTAATGTCCATTTGATTCCACAGAGTTAGGTTTTGCTTCGGTTTAATCAAATTTCAATTAGCTCGGATCAAATTCGGTTTGGTTGAAATCATATAATGAGGTCTCCATTATGGCCAATGGGGGTAGAACCGTGCGGTCCAGCTTGGTTCGATTTGACTGTAGAGCTTTAACCATGATATTGAATTGGTGTCTTTTTGTTTTTGTTTTTGTGTGAATGTTTAATTCTATCCTATGAAATCGAAGAGACAAAGACCCTTACCTGATATTGAGACCTTGCAAGAAAATAAACTATACATGTATATATAATATAAAACAAAAAGAGTCATACTTGCAAGTTGCTTTCATTCACTATTTAAATATCTAAATTAATACACCAAAGTCAACTTTCTTGCTGCATGTCTATTTTTTTTGTTGTTGGATAAATCGGTCTGATTATCCAAATGTACTATATTCCTTTCATTTTTTTTTCTTTGAATGAAGAACGCATGATTTCCTACAATTATTGAATACAGCAACAAGAAGTTGTCTCAATCTCGTGATTTTCAATAAAGCATTACTTGTCAAATTGCATAAAGAAAAAATTGGGGTCCCTTTCAGATACTCCTATATATCCGTCAAAAATCCATTCTAGTTTCTTTTTTCCCACACAAAAAAATGTAAGTAAACCAAAAGTAATAAGTAAAAAAAAGAGTACGAACCATAAACTTGAATTGTGCAATTCAAATATTGTTTTCGTATATATTTACTTCATAAGTGTATTTAGATTAGTATACTCTAGAGATCGCTAGGTGCTTTTGGTCGCTGAAAACCTTCAGATACTTTAATTGTTCTTGTGATTGTGATGGACTTATAGCTTCAAGATTATTTCAAGAAACCATTCATTTCATAGCTATTAACTATATATAATCCATGCTGATTCATTCATACATATATATAATAGTAGATATATACGTGGACTAACATCGATTATCTGATCTAAAATTTGTATTTACGTGTTATCTACATTTATACGCATATATCATAGGAGACTTTGATAAGTTATCTCTGTTATTAGGAATATAAAAATAAGGAGGAAACAAACGTTCTTTCTTGCCTGGACGCAAGTTCATACGTCATTTTGTTTGTTGGTATCATTACTAAATTATAGATTAATTATGATCTCTTGTTCTTACGACCACAAAAAGTTGTTTAGTTCTAGTTTTGGCTATTTGGGTTAGTAGTATTATAAACGTGAATTCATGTTTGGAAGAGCTTAATATAGCTGTCGAGAAAGCTACAACTATCTTTACTTTAATATGGGTGACTTGTCCTACTACATATCATCTTATGTATTTATTATTTTTAAACCAATGAAATAATCGTTCTTATATAGCCGTCGACTTTTATCGAATATTATTAATTTCACTCGATTATAATTGGTTTGTTCTTGGACTTTTGTTTTTGTAAAAGTAACGACCAAAGGGTGTCATTAATTCATCATATATATTATTACGAAGAAACGAATTTTTTTGTAAATTCAGACTATTTATGTTTGGTTGTAGAGTGAAAGCAAAGAGGATAACATTTTGAGAGAAAGGTGTGTTTCTATGGGCTGCTCAGTGTCGAAGAAGAAGAATGCAATTCGACCGCCGGGATATGAGGACCCCAAGCTTCTTGCTTCCGTCACACTGTGTCAGTTTATTTTATTTTTAAACTTCTTAATGTCATATAATCTCAAATGTTATAAAAACATGTTTTGGATTTTTGTCAAAACTCTAATTTTGATATTGGGAGGGACAATAGTTACGGTAGCAGAAGTGGAGGCTTTGTATGAACTGTTCAAGAAGCTAAGCAGTTCAATTATTGACGACGGTCTTATTCATAAGGTTTCTTCTTTCATTCTTTCATTTTGCCGGAATACTATCTAAACAGAGTCCCTACTTTGGTTTTGAGATATTTCTATTCGTATGTACTATCAAAAATGAGTAAATATATGGCTTAATTATAGTTAAAAGTGTGATGTTGCAGGAAGAATTTCTGCTGGCTTTATTCAGAAATAGGAACCGGAAGAACCTCTTTGCTGATCGGGTGGGTATACTAGCCACCTATAACAAGTTACATTTGTAGAAAGCATATACAATATGTTTAAACAAAGTTTTGTATAATATGTTATATGCAGATATTTGATGTATTTGATGTGAAGCGAAATGGAGTGATCGAGTTTGGGGAATTTGTCCGGTCCTTAGGCGTTTTCCATCCAAGTGCACCAGTCCATGACAAAATCAAATGTCAATATTGCTTAACATTCATTCTATGTTAAGTACTTCATAATACTTTAACTTTTTTGATGTTAAACTAACAATGAATTTCATCATGAATTTGCAGTTGCTTTCAAATTGTACGATTTACGACAAACTGGATTCATCGAGCGAGAAGAAGTGAGTCCATTTACTATTACTTTTACGGAAACAGCCAGATTTTAATTTATATGTTTTTACCCCAAATAATTTTGTGTGTTGTTCTAACATGTATAGTTGAAAGAGATGGTAATTGCGCTTCTTCACGAATCTGAGCTTGTTCTTTCCGAAGATATGATCGAAGTAATGGTGGATAAGGTAAATCCATCACTTCAATCACACCTTTACCCATCTGTTTATTTTTCTATATATTGAAGCTTATAACCTTTGATAATCAGAAAAATTACAAAGAAATGGTGGTATAATTGCAGGCTTTTATCGAAGCAGACAGCAAAAACGACGGAAAAATTGATATAGATGAATGGAAAGATTTTGTATCCTTGAATCCGTCGCTCATCAAGAACATGACTTTGCCATATCTAAAGTGAGTTTATATTGAATTGAACATTTTTCTTTTTTAGAGTAGTTGCCTAAACTCTTACGAAAACATAATGGTTAGAGCCGTGACCAGCTTGAGCCAAACCGACCGGTTTGATTGATGCATTTGAACTAAATTGATTGATCATAAGATTCTTGGTAAATGTAGGGACATAAAAGGGGCGTTTCCAAGTTTCGTTTCATCTTGGGAAGACGAAGAATTGGAGTTGCAAAATGTACAAAAACTTCAAGAGGATGATGATAGATTGATATAAGTTAGGATTTGAAAATGGTTGCAATAAGTCAATCTTGATAAGGATCTTGGAGTTGGACTTGCCTTATGTACATATCTTACTTGCTTTGCTTGTTTTAATACTTGCATTTTATGTACAACAAGTAATTCTCCATTTCACATATGGAATTAATGATCTAAAAATTAGTATTATAATTGTTTCAATACTTGAAACTAGAATATAATTTTTGAATATATTAGCATAGTATCATTCTGCAAAAAATTTGAACAGAGAGATTCAATTCCGGTTTTTCGTAATAATAAAAGATTTTTGAAAGATCCTATTAACAAAAAAAAAAAAAAATGGCAAACTAATCAAATAAAAAAAATTATATAAAAAATCATTAAATTTGTACTAATTGAAATACACAAAAAAAAAAAAACATATGTACTACTTGAAAATAAAAGAAAAAGAAGTTTGTTGATTTCTTTTTAAATTTAAGCCATTTCATTTCACCGAACAAGAATCTCTCTCTATCCCCCAGATAGGTGAATCAGTTCTCATCGGAATTTACTCCGATTCGGTATATTTATTCTTATCCGGACTCAGTTTCTCGCTCAATCTCTCTGACCATCTCCACCATTCTTTTGGTCTCCTTCACCAACTTCATCTCTAATCTCCTTCTTCACCTTTCACATTTTTCTGGGTCAAATATCCAAGAATCAATCTTTCGGTATGGTTTCTATCGATTGACCCTTTACTTCATGCGCATCTTTACTGATATAAAGGAGATAAATTTACGATGTTAATCCTTCGAAGCGGTGATAGTTTGTCCGCATTGAGCTTCAATTCAATGGGTTGATTGATATACATTGTCAGATTTTGTTTTGTGATCAAGGAAGCTTGATGTTTGTAGTATCCTCTGAAGATTCTGTTTTGTGGTTTATGTTGCAGCCTCTTGGATAATATATCTATCTAATGCGTTGAGTTGCTGAACAAATCTAAATCCTTTGAGAATCATAAAGGTTTTTTTCTTTCATGGCGGAAATGAATGAAAAGGACGTTCCTTTCGCGGTTGAAGATATTGTTCAGACGCCTTTACCTGGTTATGTAGCTCCAACTGCAGTTAGCTTTAGTCCTGATGACTCTTTGGTCAGTTACTTGTTTAGTCCTCAAGGGAATTTGAATAGAAGAGTGTATACGTTTGATGTAAAGAACGGAGAATCTAGTTTGGTTTTTAGTCCTCCTGATGGTGGAGTTGATGAGAGCAACATTTCACCGGAAGATAAGTTGAGAAGGGAGAGGTTGAGGGAGCGTGGATTAGGAGTAACTTGGTATGAATGGGTCAAGACAAACTTGAAGATGAAATTCATTGTGGTGCCTTTACCTGCCGGGGTTTGTTTTTTATTTTATTTTCCTTGCTTTTATTATCAGAGTATTACGTTCTTCGTTAGGATCCTGAAACATTAGTACAGTTTTATTGGCATTATCACTTTCTAGAGCACCCATATGAATTTGAACTTAAAAGATTTGGTCCAGATGGATATAGCAATGTCCTGATGGGTACTAGAATGTGGTAGAAGGAATAGTATAAATAGGTAGGGGTCTTTGACCAACTGGTTAGTAGGGAGCATTTTGGCTTTGGGAGAGTTAGAAGATCGCATCAACAAATCGATAAGTTGGGGTCTTACCTAGGGTTTGGTCATCGCTTCTTGCCCTAATAGTTGATTCAAAGATAAACTGTATTTTTCCTGTTCTTCATAGTTCATAATCCAAAGTCTGAATCTTATCAGCTGCATTAGTTGTTTTTTTTTACATTTTGCATTTTTTTATTTTTTGGTCACAAACATTTTGCATTTTTTTGGAGAATCTTAAGATAATCTAACTCTGTTGGGTTACTTTTTGTGTGTTGTGTTTTGATCATGGTTAGGTGTATATGAAAGACCTTTCTTCATCACCAAATCCGGAGCTCATACTTCCAAGTTCACCCGCTTCTCCAATCATTGATCCTCGTCTATCTCCTAATGGCTTATTGCTTGCATACATAAGAGACTCCGAGTTGCATGCCCTCAATTTGTTAAAAAACCAGACACAACAGCTTACAAACGGTGCCAATGGAAGTACTTTGGTAAGTAAAGCTTTGTTACATGGCTGTTCTTGCGGTCTTATTAGTTTCGTTTATCCGTATAACATGCTCTCTGGAGAATAACTGTGATTTGTTTTGTTGCTGCAGACTCATGGTCTTGCTGAGTACATAGCTCAGGTGAGAAATTTTTCTTTGGAAAATTCCCCTAATTTGTCTCTTTTCCTGGAAGAAATAGACAGTTTAATTTATCTGAATTTCAGGAGGAGATGGATCGGAGGAGTGGGTACTGGTGGTCACTGGATAGCAAGTTTATTGCCTATACAGAAGTTGACTCTTCACAGATTCCTTTGTTTAGAATAATGCATCAGGGAAAAAGCTCGGTTGGTTCAGAGGCACAGGAAGATCATGCTTATCCTTTTGCTGGAGCTCTCAATTCCACAGTCCGTCTCGGGGTAGTATCTTCAGCTGGCGGCGGGAAGACGACTTGGATGAATCTTATGTGCGGAGGAAGCACCAATAGAGAGGACGAGTATCTTGGTAGAGTCTATTGGATGCCCGGGAATGTTCTCACAGCCCAGGTTCTGAATAGGTCGCAGAGTAAACTGAAAATCATCAACTTTGACATAAAGACTGGTCAAGGAAACATACTATTGACAGAAGAATCCGATGCGTGGGTGACTTTACACGACTGTTTTACCCATCTGGAGAAAGTCCCTTTGTCGAGGCGTTCAAGAGGATTCATTTGGGCAAGTGAGAGGACTGGTTTCAGACATTTGTATCTATATGAGTCTGATGGGACATGCCTTGGAGCCATTACTAGCGGTGAATGGATGGTTGAGCAAATTGCAGGTGTAAATGAGCCGATGTGTCTGGTTTATTTCACTGCGACTCTCGATGGACCGCTTGAGACTAATCTTTACTGCACAAAACTGGAAGCTGGGGATGCATCTCGGTGCCAACCGCTGAGGCTCACACATGGGAAAGGAAAACATATTGTTGTGCTGGATCACCAGATGAGGAACTTCGTCGACATTCATGATTCAGTCGATTCGCCTCCACGGGTTTCTCTTTGCTCTTTGAGTGATGGGACTGTACTGAAGATTCTCTACGAGCAGACATCTCCTATAGCGATACTGAAAAGCCTTAAAGTCGAACCTCCGGAGTTTGTTCAAATACAAGCGAATGATGGGAATACAACGCTGTACGGCGCGCTTTACAAACCTGACAGTTCAAAATTCGGTCCTCCTCCATATAAAACAATGATCAACGTTTATGGAGGTCCCAGCGTTCAGTTGGTCCATGATTCTTGGATTAATACAGTCGACATGAGGACACAGTACCTGCGAAGCAGAGGCGTCTTAGTTTGGAAGGTTTTACAAATTCTTTATCCTCTCGCTTTTTTTTTCTGAAGAAAATAATGAGTAAGGTTCACTCAAAGATGAGGCTTTAAGGCTTGATATATTTTCACTGATTTTTGCAGCTTGATAACAGAGGAACTGCACGGCGTGGGCTGAAATTTGAATCTTCGATCAAGCATAACTGTGGAAATGTTGATGCAGAGGATCAAGTAACCGGGGTCAAATGGCTGATCGAGCAAGGCCTGGCTAAACCGGACCACATCGGGGTGTATGGTTGGAGTTACGGTGGGTACCTCTCAGCTACACTCTTGACTCGATACCCTGAGATCTTTAACTGCGCTGTCTCGGGTGCTCCTGTTACATCTTGGGATGGGTACGACTCCTTCTACACCGAAAAGTACATGGGCCTTCCCCCGGAGGAGCGCTACCTGCAGAGCTCGGTAATGCAGCATGTCGGGAACTTGACGGATAAGCAGAAGCTGATGTTAGTACACGGAATGATCGACGAGAATGTGCATTTCAGGCATACGGCTAGGCTTGTGAATGCGCTTGTGGAAGCGGGAAAACGGTATGAGTTGTTGATATTTCCCGATGAACGGCATATGCCACGAAAGGAGAAGGACCGGATTTATATGGAACAGAGGATTTGGGAGTTTATAGACAAGAGCTTATGAAGGTATTTTCATCATAAACTCTGTTAAATTTTCTTTTTTCTCTTTTTGTCAACGTGTTTTCTTTTTCTTCAATACAACAAATGATATATATCGCATGCCCTATTGAATTGGTTATAAAACTTTTGTTTTACCATCATAGTTTATATTCGTTATTAAGTATTTACCTTCAAACATTCTGGTGGTTTAAGTGCTTAATTATCTCTATCGGTGGTTCCAACAACTTAACCGGCTTGTTCCATGTAGAGTATTTCTGGCTATGTTCGGTTATCAGGAGTCGGTACAATAAAAACCAAAGCAAGCAAACTTAACCAATGTAGCGGTTTAAAATGGTACTATATTTATCCATCCAATAAACCACATTAAGGTCTTTTGGGACTAATAATGGGTCTTAAAAAAGGTTCTAGAGACGTTTGAAACGGTAAGCAATTGCGTCCGTTACGGAAACAGTATCTGCCGTGTGGGAGGAGTTCACGGCGTTAGAGATGGCATAAAACTTCCGTCAAAAGTCAGCGAGGTCTAATTTTTTCTATAAATAGATCTCCGCACATTTCGTCGCTGTTCAAAGAAGACTTTGTCACTGTTTCGCTTTTTTTAGCTTTCTTCTTGAGTCTCTCTCCTCTTTCTCCCTTTCTGGGAACGATAAAATTTTCTCGGGAAAAAATTGGAGAGGGTTTCCGGATTCTCTGAGTCTTGGCGAGTAACTATATTAACAAACCAGTTCCGATTATTCCGAGAAGCATGACTCGGTTGATTCATCGCTTCACTGATTTCGATTCCGAGGTATGACCTATTTTTTCTTCGATCTCTGTGAAGAATTGATTTATGTGTTGTTTTCGATTTTCTTGCTGGTGTCTCTTCTGATGATGAATTAGATGAGTTGTATCTATTCGATGATCGGGAAATTGTGAGTAAGAACAGTGTGGATATTTTCTGGATGTTCGTTTTACGATCCGAGACTTGTCTGAGTGATAAACAATGGAGAAAAATAAGAACTGGATTTTGTTGATATGGATTGAATTATTTGATTTGTGTTACTTTTCTCTGATATGTAAAAGTGTGAGAATTAGTAGTATAATCCAGTTTCGCCGTTTCGTGGTAATCAGATAGATAAGCATTAAAAAACTTAGGCCAGGCTGTGTTGGCTTTTTGATAAAAATTCCGAATAAGACGTTGACCTGAAACTTAATTTGTGGCCGTTGTTTTGTTATGCTTTTGAGCTAATTTTAGCTATGAAGAAGTCTAATTATGTAATTGACAAGGAAAAAGTTTTAAGGTTATATATTCCTCTAAGATAAAACCAGAGAGGCATGTTCATCATCTACACAAGAGGTTGGCTTGAATGCTTTTCTATCTTTTTTGTCTTTGATTCTATTATTGTACATAATCTGTCGTTAATTTGAAATAGAGTTTTGATCTGTACATTTCAAGTATCGGGTTTTCTTTTGACTTTCCCTTTGCAACAGCTTTGGTTGAGTATCTATCGTTTTATTGCTGTTCCATGACTGATTCTTGTGATCATTGTTCATTCAGGTTCTTTGCAATTGATGCTATTACAAGATACCTTTCAGCTGCTGTAATTTGAAGGAACGCCTAATCATTGGTGGTTTGGGATTGTTTTAACTTCGATATGAATCTTTGGGAAATATTACTTGGCAAGATGTGAGTTAGAAAGCCCTTCAGTTCAGAGTTCCTGAATCCGTGCAGGAACTTGGTCTTTTTTAAAGCACACGGAAGAAGATTGATTCCTGGGATTTCTTGTTGAGCTCCCAGGTTTTCTTCATTCCCAGGAATCCGGCTTTTCAAGATTTAGGATAGAAGTGTACAGTTGGAATGTCAGTTGCTAGTGTAGTTCTGAGTCCAGCCCTGGAAGAACTTGTCAACTTTCCAGGTATTATTGGACGATTTGGTTTGAACTTAGACGACCCAATCCTGAATTTTCTGACTATTGCTGGATCGCTGATCCCTATGCGGGTGATGGAGTCAGATTCAATAGCAACGGTGAAGCTAAGGATTCAGAGTATCAAGGGATTTTTTGTGAAGAAGCAGAAACTGGTGTATGATGGTACCCAAGTTCGAGATTATGGTCTTGCTGATGGGAAACTGTTGCATGTTGTTATTAGTCTTTCAGATCTACAGGCCATTTCTGTAAGAATTGTTGGCGGAAAGGATTTCGAGCTCTTTGTTGAGAGGAGTAGAAATGTTGGTTACGTGAAGCAGCAAATAGCTTCTAAGGGAAAGGACCTTGTGAATCCATGGGATCATGAACTCACATTAGATGGTGAGGAGCTAGATGACCAGAGACTCATCACTGATCTCTGTAAAAATGGAGAGAATGTGATTCACTTGCTAATTAGGAAATCCGCTAAAGTCAGAGCAAAACCAGTGGGGAAGGATTTTGAGGTGAGTATCGAAAATGTAAGTCACAGTAACAATTCAGTGGATGGTAGGAGAGGATACATTCTTAGGGATTTATCACTACAAGCAAAGCCTAAGGACTTTTTCGTGGAGCCTGTCATTGTTAATCCTGAAATTAAACTCCCTTCATTGCTTAAAGAGCTTATAGGCTCCACTTTAGAAGGCTTGGAGAAGGGAAATGGCCCGATTAAATCATCCGATGGATCAGGAGGAGCTTACTTTATGCAAGATTCATCTGGACACAAATATGTCTCTGTCTTCAAGCCTATTGACGAGGAACCAATGGCTGTGAACAATCCACACGGACTGCCTGTTTCAGTTGACGGCGAGGGACTAAAAAAGGGCACACATGTCGGTGAAGGAGCTCTCAGAGAAGTGGCAGCCTACATTTTGGACTATCCCATTACTGGACCACAAACTTTTCCTCATGATCAAACCGGTTTTGCTGGAGTTCCACCAACAACAATGGTCAAATGCTTGCACAAAGATTTTAACCATCCCAATGGTTACAGTTACTCTCTGGAGAACACAAAGATTGGTTCACTGCAGATGTTTGTGAGTAATGTTGGAACTTGCGAGGATATGGGATACAGAGTATTCCCTGTCGATCAGGTTCACAAGATATCAGTTCTAGACATTAGGCTAGCTAATGCAGATCGTCACGGTGGCAACATTTTGGTTAGCCGAGACGGAAAAGATGGTCAGATCGTGCTTACTCCAATCGATCACGGCTATTGTTTTCCCAATAAGGTAAACGACTCTTCTATATACAAACACAGATTCATACTTTGCTTTCCAAATTTTAAAACTAAACAAAATAATCAGAATCATCAGCTGCGGACTATTATGACTAAAAACACTTTTTATTTGTCCTTGTGCAGTTTGAAGATTGCACATTCGAGTGGCTATACTGGCCTCAAGCAAAAGAGCCTTACTCTTCAGAGACATTGGAATACATCAAATCCTTGGACCCTGAGCAAGACATCGAACTTCTGAGATTCCATGGCTGGGAGATTCCGCCTTCATGTGCTCGTGTCTTCCGCATCTCGACCATGCTTCTAAAGAAAGGTTCTGCAAAGGGTCTCACACCTTATGCCATTGGAAGCATAATGTGCAGAGAAACACTCAAGAAAGAATCTGTGATCGAACAAATCATAAACGATGCAGAAGCCTTAATGTCTCCAGAGACAACCGAAGAAGAGTTTATCAGCACCGTCTCTGCTATTATGGATCGTTGCCTCGACCAGTATTCGCGGAACTGAAATGAGTTTGCCTAGTCTTTGTCGTGATTGTTTACTGGTGTATATCTGGTTTCTGTAAAGATAAATAAGTGTCACTGTCTTTCAACTAAACCTTAACTTTTGGAAACAGTGGCGTGGTATGAATATATGATGATTGGATTAATATAGAATCATCATGCTTTTATGTTTGGAATACGACAATTCTTATGTCAGTTCTGGACAACGAGCAAGTCGTAGATAAATAACTCTTATTAGTATAACCCGACCATGACAGAAATTTTGTTTAACATAAATACTTGCTTTCATTTATCATTGATCATTTTTTAAAATATCTTAATTATCGGACCAAGTCATTTTCTTTGTTTATCATGTATCCAAACGTCTCATGCTTTTGTATCCCAAATTGACACATTGATTTCTATTAAATTATAAACTCGAAATCCTAGTACGTTTAATCTTTTAGACTAAAACATTGTCATTGCACAAATTAGTTGTCTACTAATTTTGTAAATACCAATAATTGGTATGGTTTTAATTAATTACTTATAACTTTTATGATAGGATTCTAACATTATACATATTTCAGTTATATTATCTTTGTTGTGTAAACATGAAAGTAGCTTTAAGAAATTAATTATCAACAGTTACATAAAGAAAATTCAAACACAAGAGAAAGAAAAAAAGCAAAATAAAAAGATATAAAACATGGGAAAGAGAAACAAACAAGAAATGGTAGAAGAAAAAAGGAGAGTAGAAGAAATGGAAGAAGATGGATAGAAGGATTCGAACTAAGGCTTATAGCAATTAACCAAAGTATCGAGCCAATCACGTAGGCTTCATTTGTAAGCCTAATTCAGCAGATTTCCCGATTTACCCTCAGAATAAGGCCTAATGCAGCAGCTTTCCCAATTTGCCCTCAGAACCGAATCTTGCTCCCACCATTGGTGAAGTCCATGAGCTGTCTTAGACTTAGTCGGTTTGTTCTTGTTTATAGTCATATCGGCCGATGGAAGAAGGTGAAGAGGTTCCGTTGAAGAATCTGATGTTCCTCTTCTTCGGACCAGTAGACTCCTAACCGAGGTTCTAGCACCGGTTTTTTCGATTTCGCTTGCTCCGATATTAGACATGAAGGTTTTGTGTTTGAAGTAACCAATATACTCTGAACATATTGGATCTGCTGGGTTCACATATAAGCACGGTATCCACAATGCTGTTTTTGGATCGTCTTCTTGAATCTATAATAATTAAGGACAAAAGATATAAAAACAAGATGTAGAGTAAGCCTCAAGTTTTTTTTTTTTGCTAACCAAGTAAACCCCAAGTTCAAGGTTATTTTTTAAAAAGAAAATGTAGTTTCATGCAAAAGAAATTTAATTAATTGAACTAGTTAACTTGAGTAGAGCAAAAATGTCAATTAATTATAAAGATTGCTTTATTTACCTTTACATCCTTCAAGACCGTGGCTAAAGTGGCTTTGGTGACACTCCCGGTGATTCGAAACACACATTTAAGTATTTTGTTCCTAATTAGCTGCTCTAGAGGAAAAGACACGATCGGTGGGTTGAATATGTGAGCCTCAAGGAAGAATCCAAATTTTCTGACCATGGTTTTGCCGGCAAGCAATGCTAGGGCGGCTCCCAAAGAGTGTCCAGCAAGCCAAATAACTGGCTCGCTGTGTTTGACCACCATCGTGTGGATTGTTTGAATGGCGTGCATAAACCTGCGGCCTTCAAAAAGGATGTTGAAGAAGATTCGGAGGTTAAGTTTATTATCAGACATCAAAGTTTTTTTCTTTAAGATCGTGCCGCGGAACGCAATCACATAATGTGGAGGTGCTTTATCTTGGTGTAGGTTGTAGAGTTCATATTCAAAAACGGCACCGTATATGGACATGTCTTTGTCGTCGATCAAGGTTTCGAGTAAAGTGAAGTGGAAAAAATCCCACCAGGGCTTGGCTCGGGAGTCAGGGCCGACCAGTTTCTTTTGTCTGTCCCGTTTCAATTTGTTTTGTCTGTCCTGTTCCAACGTGTACACTCCTTGTACCAAACTTGATGTCACCGCGGTTCGGTGGTGCGTATTGGTCCTATTACAAAAATTTTTAAAACAAAGAACCCATTATATTGAGAATCTGAGTAGATATATATGGGATAATTTTTGTTTTGTTTTGTTTTTTTTTTTAAATTTTAAATGAATAAAGGTATCGATTTGATTATCAAAGGTCAACTTTTACTAAGAAACTCGTGCACGGTACATGATTTCATTTGTACTACAGTTTTAGTAAAAAAAAACTTTATTCGTCACTCGTCTGTCATTTAAAACACTTTTTACTTTACGTTCTATAATTTGTATTCTACTGACTACATCAATTCACAAAGTAGTTTAATTTCTTGATTCATTTTTCTTTTATTTGCCAACGCTGTGATTCAACTATATTATATGATCACAACTATATACATAGGTATGCACTGAATTAAAAAAAAAATATATACCAATCAATAGAGGTAAGATGGGAAGGGCCAGAAATACTGAAAATTTCGTTATCTGAGGTCCTCGCTCCTCCTCCCATTTTTCTGCTTCTTCCTATTATCTTATGAGAAATTTCAAAAAATGTCACTTTTCAAATGTTACTTTACAAAAATACCAAATTTTTGAAATCTTTGCAAAAATGCTACTTTTTGAAAATTATTTTTTCTTTATATTATTTATGTTTAGGTTAACTATGTTCTATTCGGGTTTAGTGTTCAGGGTTTAGAGAGGTTTATGGGTTAAAACATTTTTAGAGTTTAGAATTTTAAGATATAGGCTTTATAAATCTATAATTAGTGGCATTTTTGCAAATGAACACCCCTAAATGGCATTTTTACAAATGTACAAACAAAAAGTGGCATTTTTGTAATTGCCCCTTATCTTATTGCCAATAAGTAATCAAACTATTAATTAAAGTTAAACGACGAAGAACGAAATGCAAATGGATTAAAAATTTAGGTCTACATATTAAGTAAATCATCGTCACATATATGCTCAGTAATACGTTTATTTTGTATTGTGAAGATAACGGGATATATGACTTTCACAAGTGAAAAATCGTTGCAAGAAATATACAAAAAGAAAAAACAAATTTGCCAAAATGTAACCAGAAAATCAGTTTCAATGGATGGATGCATTCTTTTTGACCACTGCTAAGACTTTCATAGTAAAATGCATGTTGTGTAAACTCGGTATCGATCTCGTATTACCAAAATTAAAACTACAGAAAGAAAAAGAACTGTTACTTATGTGTGTTTTAAATGATATGAAAACATTGTAGTAACTCTTTCTTGGTTTTGTTATGACTATCAGTCACTCTTTACATAATATGCAGAGAGATTTCTTTTTAAAATGAAAAAAAATAATACCAAATCAATTATAATAATAGTTAAAAAAAATAGAATGAAAAGAAAATTGAAAAGCAAAAAATACCCTTTTCTGTGGTCGTACAGGTCCACCAGAATCGAATTTAACCGAATTTGATGAAGTAAACAGTAAACTAAAGAGTTTTTTTTAACAAAAGAAAAAAAAAACTAAAGATCTTTTAGTTAGTTCAAAAAGATCTTATTACTTTGTTTTGTGGACTTCTAGAGTTCAACAAAACTAAGGAGTTATTATACACATGAGATCTTTTTTGTAGTGAAAGATCTTTTTGTTAGTACTTTGTTTTGTGGACTTCTAGAGTTCAACAAAAGAACTAAGGAGTTATTATACACATGAGATCAAGCATCTTGGTATTTATAGATGCTAATTTTTTTATCCAAAAACGAAAAGAAAACTAGAAGACTTTTTGGATCCGGAGACATTTGAGGCCATCCCTTTTAACACTGACATGAGCACTGTATCGGCTGCTTCTTAATTTACAGATTGACAAAATTTCTACAAATTAGCAATTAAAAACATATTAAGAAGTGAGAATCGGTACATCATCCATGGAATCAGTCTCTGAGACCGTGTGTACGGGCTCGATTTGTCAAATCATTTATATATATACTCTGAGACCGTGTGTACGGGCTCGATTTGTCAAATCATATATATATATAAGGAAAACATTCTTTCTTTATCCACAGTGCCACATCAGCAAACCAATTTAAAATGAAAAAATTACAAAGTTTTCCCAATATTAAAAGACTTGGTTACAAAAAATGATCCCTAAATTGATTTGAAATACAAATGTAACCCATATATCTCATGTTTGAAAAAAATAATCCAAAAGGGTAGTGAAATTACAACTACATCCTTTATGACCAAACAATAAAACGGAGACATAATGACTGTTTTAACCTAGAGAAGTCTACTAAGTAATGTAGAAGTCTACCAATAGATTTCTGTTAGGAAATCAACTCGTAGACTCCATGAAAAGTCTATTGGAGGGGGTTTAGTAGACTACCAAAGCAATCTACTATATAATTATATTTTAAAATTAAATTTATAAATTAACAAAAAATATTTTGATAAAAAATTTTGATTGATGACCTTACTATAAACAATTGTGAAGTATGAAAAATAAAATTTCACGAAATTAAACATACTTAGACTAATTAGGTTATTAAGACTACTTTTGTGGTTTAATATACTACTACAGCAATCTACTATATAATTATATTTTAAATTTAAATTTATAAATTAACAAAAAATATTTTGATAAAAAATTTTGATTGATGACCCTACTATAAACAATTGTGAGGTGTGAAAAATAAAATTTCACAAAATTAAATATATTTAGACAAATTAGGTTATGAATGAAATACATACTAGGATTACCAAATAAGGTATATCAAAGGTTGCAAACATATTTTTACACTTAGGGTTAAAATTAGGATTTATTATTTTTATATTTAAAATGTCAAATTTGCATAAAAATGTTAACTTGTGAATATATTATACGTTTTGAATGTTTGGAATAATTTTGGTATAGGATTTCGAATAATCATTGAAAATAATCGATTTATGTGAAGTAGACTTCATTTATAGGATGTGTAGACTTCTCTATAAATTTCTCCAGTAGATTTTTCCAGTAGATTTCTCTAGTAGACTTCTCTAGTAGACTTCTCCAGTAGACTTCTCTTGTAGACTTCTCTATAAATTTCTTCAGTAGATTTTTCCAGTAGACTTCTCTTGTAGACTTCTCTAGTAGACTTCTCCAGTAGACTTCTCCAGTAGACTACTCTTGTAGACTTCTCTATAAATTTCTCCATTAGATTTTTCTAGTAGATTTCTCCAGTAGACTTCTCCAGTAGACTTCTCTTGTAGACTTCTCTAGTAGATTTCTCGAGAAGTCTACTAAACGAATTAAAACTGCATTTAGAAAACTGCATTTAGAAGTCTACTAACATATGGAGGCAAATTTGATTTTTTTAAAAACATTTGAAAATTTTGAATTTTTTTAAAAAAAAAAACTAAAACATCTGAAAAATTTGAATTTTTTTTAAAAAAAATTAAAACATTTTAAAATTTTGATTTTTAAAAAAAAATTAACCTAGCCTAATCATCTTCTCACCCCAGATCTAGATCTGACTCTCTACTTGCCCATTTCTTCTTATTATTCTTCTTCTTCTTCGAGGAGGTCCAGGTCGCCGGAGCAGAATCACGACGGTCGGATCTCTACTCCCCCCACCGCATCTTCTTCTTCCTTTTATCAATTTCTCTCATTTTCTAGATTCTTTTTCCTTCTCATTCTTTTTCCTTCTCAAGGAAACGTACAATTCACAATGTCCAAAATTTTGTTTATGCGCTTCTTTTATACAAATCTTTTTGTCTCAAAGATATGAATCAAGATAATTTCATATTCTTCTCACGAGAAAACCCATCATGTAACATTTCTCTCTGTTTTTTTTAAAACTATCATGTAATCTTAAACTATCAGAGAATCAACCCAGGTAGACTCGAGAGGGACTCCGTCGTCTTCGGCGGCTGTATCATGTCTAACACCAGCGACGCAAGGCATTGGCGGAGTCTCGCACTCTGGTGTTACATCGTCCCGTGGCAGAAAAGCTCTATATTGGCCTATGAAGTGGCCAACACAATAGCCAAAGGTGCTGCTTTGCTGTAATCTTTATCTGAAGAGAATCTGAAGCTCATGAAGAAGGATATGTTACATTCTAAGGGAGTTAAGAAATTGGTTTCTACAGACACCACAGAGTTGCAAATTCTTGCTGCTTCTGATAAAAGGTTTTTTTTGTTTTATGTTTATCTGCATTTGTTTCGTCTTTGGTTCATTTTCGTTTTGTATTCTTATTCTGTTTTTTTGCAGGGAGGAACTCGATCTTTTCTCTGGAGAGAACATTAAGGTTCTTAAAGAAGATTTAAAGCACAATGACCAACCATATCAAGATGACATGGGAGAACAAGTTCCTTGTGCGCTACAAAATTTCTTTTCTGCTTTTGGGTCAAAGGAGATGAAAAATGAGGGAATCTACAGTGTCCTCTTGAACGACTTACTTGCTTCTCTAAAAAAAGTTAATTTCATGGTTCGTGGTGGAGATGATAAGCTTCTAGCATGGTATTATTATTTTTTATTTTTGTCAATAAGCTTAATTGTTAGTTTAAAATTATTCTATTTTTACTCATTTCAGTCGAGTGATGATGCTGAGGTCCTTGTAGAGATCCTTGAGTTTTGACAGTGCTGGAAAATTTCAGAAAGAGGAAGCTTGGTGACTCGCCTTTTTTGTTGGAGGAAAATGGAACAATGAGCTGTAAAAAATGCTGAAGGAAGTCAAATTATCAAGAGAAAATCTTTTATGGCATCAAATGAGAATATTGGATTAAGTCCACTTGTCTTTACTTCTCCTAATTTAGCTCTCATTCTCTTTATTTCTCACTCACTCCCTTTGTAATTACTTTCTCTAAAGCTATAATTAGTGGTGTCGATTATCGACACAAGTCCATGGTTCCCACTTATGCAATAGATTACTCGTAATGTTTTGTGAATGCGTATATATGTCTATGTTCTCTAGTATATCGTAGAAAATATAAGATATTTGGTCGAAAATACAAAATATTTGGGTTAAGATAGCAAAGATTAAAAAAATTTTTTTTGAAACAACTCTTACTATTTAATTTAAAATAATTCAGCCAAATTATAAAAGTGACAATACAAAATTTAAAATATTCGTAAAACTTGGAAAACATCAAATGAAATGAAACTGAAAAAAAATCTCTCTAAAACATTTTTAGACTCAGGGCAACTCCAACCAATGCACTAAATTTGGTGTTGAAATCACATCAAATTTAGTGTTTTAGTGTTGAACTTTATTTTTCATCTTCAATCACAACATCAAATTTTACACTAAAAAAATATTTTTCATTATTATATTATTAAATTTGCTGTGAAGAAGTCTCTTGGTAGATTTCTCTGTGATGTCTGCTGGTAGACTTCTCTGAAGTCTGCTAGTAGACTTCTCTCTGCTGGTAAAATTCTCTTTGAAGTCTGCTGGTAGACTTCTCTTTGAAGTCTTCTCTCTGCTGGTAGACTTCTCTATGAAGTCTACTGGTAGACTTCTCTCTGCTAGTAGACTTCTCTGAAGTCTGCTGGTAGACTTTTCTCTGCTTGTAGACTTCTCTGAAGTCTTCTGGTAGATTTCTCTGTGAAGTCTGCTGGTAGACTTCTCTCTGCTGGTAGACTTCTCTTTGAAGTCTGCTGGTAGACTTCTCTCTGCTGGTAGACTTCTCTTTGAAATCTGCTGGTAGACTTCTCTCTGCTGGTAGATTTCTCTGTGAAGTCTGGTGGTAGACTTCATAGAGAAGTCTACCAACAACACCTAAGTACTACTCAAACAAGAAAATTAATTTATACAATAAATATTGCACTTAAATATGTCAAATTCGTACACAAAGAAACACATTAGATAACACACATGTGAAAAATAAAATCTAAAAATAAATTTTAAATGCATTTATAAAAAAATTAAATCTGTAGATTTCTCTATGAAGTCTACCAACAAACACCTAAGTACTACTCAAACAAAAAAATTGATTTATACAATAAATATTATTGCACCTAAATATGTAAAATTCACACACAAGGAAACACATTAGATAACACACATGTGGAAAAAAAATCTAAAAAATTTATTATAAATAAGTTTTAAATGCTTTTATAAAAAAATTAAATTTGTAGACTTCTCTATGGAGTCTACTAACAACACTTAAGTACTACTAAAACAAGAAAATTGATTTATACAATAAATATTGCACCTAAATATATCAAATTCACACACAAGGAAACACATTAGATAACAAACATGTGGGAGAAAAAAAATCTAAAAAATTCATTATAAATAAGTTTTAAATGCATTTATAAAAAAATTAAATTTGTAGACTTCTCTATGAAATCTACTGGTAGATTGCAAAAGAAGTCTACTCAAAAGGTCAGGTTACATTTGCAATTGACCTAATTGTTGACTTTTCGAGTAGACTTCTAGAAGTCTACTCTGAAAAAAGGTTAGTTTTGTGTTTGACCAAACATTTATGAGTATACTTCTTTTGCAGTCTACTACTGATTTAAGAAGTCTACTGATTTATTTAAGAAGTCTACTGGTTTATTTAAAAGTAGTAGACTGCATAAGAAGTTTACTGATAAATGTTTTTCTTGGTCAATGTTTGAGATTTTGGTCAAACGCAAAACTAACATGTCCGTACATAACAGACTTCTGATGCAGTCTACTAAAAAAGTCAACAATCTGGTCAATCCCAGAAATAACCTTGCAGTAGACTCTATTTGCAGTCTACTGGAGAAGCCTCTTGGAGAAGTCTACTCTATAAAGTCAAAATTTTGGTCAAATGCAAAACTAACTCATTTTCAAGTAGACTTCATGTGCAGTCTACTAGTATTTTTTTTTGTTATCAAAAGAAAACAAGTAGACTTCATGAGCAGTTTACTTTGAATATTTTTAAAAATAATCAATTGCAAATCTAACCTTTCATTGACTAGTAGACTTCTGGTGCAGTCTACCAGATCGAAAAACACAATTTTAGCTCCGTTTCCGCCGTAGAGCTCGGTTTTCAGTTCCGTCAAGGACCTGAAACTTATAATATGACTCTTAACAAAAAAGCCTAACCATCGTTTATGCAAGAACCATTGAAAATCGATAGATTATGAGAGAAAAATTTTTGAAAACCAAATTTAGAGAGTTTTTTGGATGAAATTGGAGAGGAAATGGGTGAGAAAGAATTTATGAGCTCACCAATGAAGCTCTAATCCACGAAAAATCAGTTGGAGAAGCATTTAGAGCTTGGTTTTGGTTGTTCATGGTGGTTGGAAATATTGATGATAATGGTATTTTTGTAAATAAATTGATATATTTGGGTGTTTATTTGATAGTTTTGAATTTCTGATTTTAAAAAGAAAAAAAATAATTCAAATATAATGGCAGTTTTGTAAATAAATTAAATCTTATGGTTGGTTTGATAAAATTTTAAGGAGAAAGAAAGAGGAGGTTACATTTGCAATTGACCTCAAATTTGAGGTTATTTCAATAAGCATCCCATATTAAAAACATATTAACTTATTCGAATGATTTTTATAAACCCAATAGAGAGAAAAAAACAATCCACAAACCTTATGTGTGACTAAACAAAAACAACAAACTTTGACTAAAAAAAAAACAAAATGAGAAGTTTAGAAAAAGAAGATCGAAAGTTCCATATAATATGTAGACAACAATAAATTTAAGGTACCTTTTAATATTGAAGAATATATATAAAAAAAGAAATATTACTAATTCATTCTTAAACTAAAATATATATATACCTTTTAGTTTTAATAAATCAACGTTGGATTAGTGAAATGAGCTCACAGTCATTGTTCCCTTAAAATTTCCTTTCCAAATTAATTAATTTTGAGTTTCAATTTTTATATGTTAGGTCAACGATATTACATTCACTTAATCCAAATTCATGCTGTGTCAAAAGACGCTAAAGCTTTTAGAAAAAAAAAATGTAACATCAAGATATCATATCATTCTTAAAATGTAATAATATATCCTTTTTTAAAAAGTGATAAATATCTATCGTCAACATCTTTTTGTTGTAATTTCTTGGTTTTTTTGGTTGGCACCAAACTTTTTCGTTTTTTAAAACTCAAAGTGACAGTATTATTATAATGGAGTTTTTTTTGTTTGATCAAAATTTTATATTCATGTTATTATATCATTTGACTTTGTCTATACATACAACCATTGTAAGTACTGTAAGTTAAACTAGAAGACTTTTTGGATCCGGAGACATTTGAGAACATCCCTTTTAACACTGACATGAGCACTGTATCGACTGCTTCTTAATCTACAGATTGACAAAATTTCTACAAATTAGCAATTAAAAACATATTAAGAAGTGTGAATCGGTACATTATCCATGGAATCAGTCTTTGAGACCGTGTGTACGGGCTCGATTTGTCAAATCATATATATATATAAGGAAAACAAACTTTCTTCATCCACAATGCCACATCAGCAAACTAATTTTTTTTTGTCGTCAAATATTTCATTTCATCAACAAATATTACACTGGCCATTTTACAATGTAGCGTTGAGAATGAAGTCGTGATTGCTTAGCTAAATGATCAGAGTAAGCATTTGCTTCTCTAGATATCCAAAAAAACGTGAAGTTACAAATGTGAACAATCCTAATAATATCCTGCAGTTGAACAATGTAAGGAAGAAACCTTATATCGTCGGATTGCAAGTCCAAATCACTTCGCTGGAGCAACTGATACACCTTCTACAAATCTCCACATAAAGTGACGTTCCTATAACCTAGCCTTTGCAATTCCACAACTGTCATTCTCAATGCTTCCACTTCTGTAAATTCTGATGACTGTGTAGGAGGAAAGGACCCTGAACCAATAAGCACCTGTTGATGATGACAATTATATAAACTCCAGCCAATACCAATATTTTCAGAATGTGAAATCCAAAAAGCATCCACAAGGCAGCAACTTTGCTAACATCTCTGAAACAGTTGCTGCAATGTTTTTGGTATAACTTCAGACTCTGTCCTAGGCTAAATTACACCACTTACGGTATATTCATTATTTCTCTCTAATTCCAGAGCTTCTAACCACAACTTATGATCCTTAATTGCTCTACTAATTATCAAAGGAATGGGTAATCTCTTTTGATTAAAAATTACCTCATTTCTTTGTTTCCAAATACGTCATCCCAAGAAGTGAAACAATGAAACAGTGTCTGGGTTACCTTGATTGGCTTGCATATAGGCTTCATAATTTCCTGTTACATCATTGGCAGACATGTCTTCCTCATTAGGCTTTCCTATTGGTGCTAACTCCCAAATCTCCTTACTAACTCTACAATTAAAAAGAAGATGATTGAGAGTTTCATCGTGCTCCCCACAAACAGAACAAATACTATCATTTAGGATCTTGCGCTGCTTAAGCTTCGAAGCTACTGGAATAGCATTATGTAACACTCGCCACCAAAAATGTTGAATTTTAGGGGGCAACTGAAGCTTCCATAATGACTTAAACAACATGGTGGGCATGTTAGAAGACTAACCTTGTGCTGTTCGCAGTAGATTATAGCCTGACTTCACCGTATAAGCACCATTAGGTGTATGAATCCATGAGGCCCTATCTTCTACTCCAGTTAATGAAGGCCTTAGAGTCTGAATTAAAGGGATATATATAGGATGAAATAATGAGCGCAATTTGTCAACATCCCATACTGTTGTTCCTTTAAGAAAAAGAGCATTTACCTTTAGATCAGGATCAGCAATAGCATGTAACAGATTAAGTATAGTGGCTGGATTTGTAGGAATCCATTTATCCTTCCAAACATTCACAGTCTTCCCATTTCCAATGCTCCATTTTATTCCTTGCTTTAACAACTTATTGCCTTGAAGTATACTCTTCCAAGCATAACTTGAGGACCTTTTTTGTTTGGCCTCCAGCAATGTTGTTTTTGGATAGTATTTCGCTTTATATACCTTGGCTAACAAGGACTCCGGTTGCTAAATCAATCTCCAGCTCTGTTTTGCTAGCAGTGCAATATTGAAGTCCCTAATATCACGGATGTCGAGACCTCCAAAATGCTTTGGCTGTGTAGCTTACTCCAAGAAATCCAGCTTGTTTTGATGTGTCCCTGATGAGCAGACAAAAAAAACCGTCTGGTAATAGCAGTTAGTATTTGGGAAGCAAAAAACATGACATACAATAAGTTGGTAAAGTTGCCAAAATTGCCTTTATTAGGACTTCCTTGCCAACAGGAGATAGCAATTTTGAATACCAATTCTCTACTTTCTTAACCATTCTTTGAACAAGATATGAAAATGTATCCATTTTGTTTCTATCCACAAACTCAGGCAGGCCTAAATATTTCCCAAATCTCCCAACTTTACTAATCTTAGTGGTCTGCAATATATATTGTCTAAGTCCTGGACAAATTCCTTTTGAAAAAGTAATAGCGGACTTACTAAAATTGACCTCTTGTCCAGAAGCTTCCTTATATATCCTTAACAGCTCTAACACGTGAGTACATTCCTCCTCATTAGCTTTATAGAACAATAATGAGTCATTTGCAAACAGAAGGTGAGTTATAGTAGGACCATTTCTACAAACTTGATAGCTAGATATATCACCTTTTTCAGCAGCTTTACTCAAAAGGAATTATAGAGTCTCGGTACACATAATATAAATATAAGGTGATAGTGGATCACCTTGTCTTATACCCCTTGTAGGAATGATGGTCTGAGTTGGAGAACCGTTAACCAACACTGCGAGGTAACAAAAGTAACACATTTCATAATCCATCTACACCACAAATCAGAAAATCCAAGTCTATGCATTATCTCATCTATAAAAGGTCATTCAACTTTATCAAAAAGCCTTACTGATATCCAATTTTAGTGCCATGTAGGGAGATTTAAGTTTTTGGATATGTAATGAATGCAACAGCTCTTGTGCAATAAGCACATTATCAGTAATAGACCTGCCTAGTATAAATGCAAATTGATTCTCATAATTTAAAAAGTGTAGTATGGGTTTAAGCCTTTTAAATAACTCTTTTGACAGGATCTTATAAGCAACATTGGCCAAGCTAATAGGTCTATACTCCCTAACTTCCGAAGGACTCTCTACCTTAGAAATTAAACAGATATGGGTATGGTTTATCTTTGGTTCTAATTCCATAGTTTCTAGAAAATGGCGAATAAAGCTCACCACAGAGTCCTTTATGGTATTCCAGTTATCCTTGTAAAAGCCAACAGTAAGGCCATCTGGGCCAGGAGCCTTATCTGCATCCATCTTCTGGAGAGCATGAAATACCTCAGCTTCAGTAACATGGCGTACTAACAATTGGTTCATTGCATCTGTTACTCTAGGCTGAAGTTGATTTAGAAAATCTGCAGACACCAAACCTCTATCAGTAGTAAAGATATCCTGAAAATAATCAACAACAAACTTGTTAATATCCTCTTGTTTAAAAACAGATTGACCAGAAGCATTGTTCAAAGTTAAAATTCGATTATAGGCTTTTCTTTGCTTTGTTTTGGCATGAAAGAACTTTGTATTCTTATCCCCAACTTTCAACCAAAGAGCCCTACTCTTTACTCTCCAAAACTTCTTTTCTAACCTATACGCATACAATAGGGCAAATATAAGTATCCATAACCGGTTGTTCATAAGCCTCTTGCAATGCTTGTTTTAGTTCCTTAATATGTTTTTGAGTATTAGTAACATGTTGTGAACGCCACATACCAAGACCCTTCCTATATATTTCCAAAGCCTTACTTAAATGATAACTAGGAATACTCTTACATTGTGTATCCCGTAGATGTTGGATGCAAAGGTTAAAACTAGGCTCAAACCGCCATCTACGATTATATTTAAACAACTTCTTACGTTTCCACGATTCAGTTTCAGTATGCAAAATTAAAGCTCTATGATCCGAACAAGCCCATGGAAGTATTTGAACCAAAGCATGTGGATATAGATCAAACCAATCAGAAGTAGCTACAACCCTATCTATCCTTGTCCTAACAGTATGTGAATATCGCTTACCCACCCAAGTAAAGAATCCACCTATAGCTTTAACATCATGTAAACCACATTGAGAAAGAAAATTTCTGAAAAGGAAAAATGTACTCTTTAACCTTTGTGCACCACCCTCTTTCTCATAATGATACTTAATATCATTAAAATCCCCTAACACCAACTGAGGGAGACTTCGGTACCTACCCATATCGACTTGATGAATTATTTCCTGCCATTGTTTGTTACGATGATAAGTGATTGGATGACCATAAACATAAGACAAACAAAAGCATTTATCACCATCATTAATATACATATCATTCTGATACAAGGAAGGCGTAGAAATAAGGCTTAGCGGATATGTGCATCCCAAAAAATAGCCAAACCACCCGAAAACCCATCAGCTGACAAAACAAAAGAGTACGCATAGTTAAGTTCCTTACATAGCTTACTACAACATTATACCCATTTTTAGTTTCTATGAGGAACATAATGTCAGGTGTAGAAGACTGCCTAACATCCTTCAGATACTGAATTGTCAAGTCGTTCCCCAAACATTGACAATTCAGATGCAATAGTTTCATGGCTGACCTGGTGGTTTAAGGACAACCACCAAACAATCATTAGCATTGGTGTCATCACTGTGAACCGGACAAGCAGTAGTATCTGCAATTTGAATACTCATCATTGGCTTACCAGATTGGCATTTCGAGTAAGACGGCAGTGCATCAACATCTTCCAGCTTTCGTTTCTTCCTCTGGTCAGGATCATCATTAGTTAAAACTCTTTCAACAACTGCCCCATCATCAGAAGAGGAAGAGTGCCCAATACCATGCTCCAATAAATAGTATGAAATTGGTGCTAAAATAGTCTGAAATTGGTGCTAACATTGGCGGTAGAGGCTGCATATTACTTGAACTATCGCCGAGCTCTTGTCCTGAATTTAGACCAGCAATAGCAACTTGTCTTTCTTGAGCAGTAATGAAAGGGGCATTACCAATCTCCATTAGAGCACCCGCTGTAGCTGAAAGAGATGATGTCTTAGGACAAAGATCATAACTGTGCTGCATACTACCACAAGTAGTGCAGAATTTCTGGAGCTTCTTATATTTAAACTCTAATTCCAATGGTTCGCCTAGCTCCATGAGCTGAACATTCCGAACTAGAGAGATTTCGCTATCAATGGGCATAGTTACTCTTACCCAAATCTCAGCTGATTTATTAAGCCGAAGATTAGGCTCAACAATTTTAACTTCATCAACTTGCCCCATCTTCGACCCAATACTCCTAACAATATGTTCCCGGCGATAAACTTCCGGGAGCTGCTCGATCTTAATCCAAAAGGGGATATTCTGAAGAAAATCCGGGGAACTTCTGTTTCTCCATTGATCGATAGCGACCATTCAGCCCCGGTATTCATATGGAGCTTCTTCTAAAATTAACATCAACTGGTATTCTTTAGCAAAGTAGAAGTTGACAGAGCCATCGTCATTAATCTTTGCGTCAACACACCCTTTTGAAGGTATTATAATACCTTCTTTAAACCAGCCGGATTCTGATGCTGCAAGTTCAACCCTATAGCTACGAGACAAAGCCGGTGGTCCGTCTCAAACTTAGACTGGATATCAAGATGCACATCCCATTTCTCCCTTTTAGATCCAAGCCGAAGCCATTGGAGAGCTTCCCAAATTGCCTTATGTGGTTCCATACCTTGAGATCCAGTAGAAGAGAAGTGATATTAAGATGGAAAAGAGCAGATTTGGTGGAAAAATCTCCAGATTTAGCTAAAATGAAAATGACAAAACTACAAAGTTTTCCCATTATTAAAAAGCATATTAACTTATTCGAATGATTTTTATAAACCCCAATAGAGAGAGAAAAAAAAAAATCCACAAACCTTGTGTGACTAAACAAAAACAAAGTTTAGAAAAAGAAGATCGAAAGTTCCATATAATATGTAGACAACAATAAATTTAAGGTACCTTTTAATATCGAAGAATATATATATAAAGAAATATTACTAATTCATTCTTAAACTAAAATATATATATATATATATATATATATATATATATATATATATATATATATACCTTTTAGTTTTAATAATTCAACGTTGGATTAGTGAAATGAGCTCACAGTCATTGTTCCCATATTTCCTTTCCAAATTAATTAATTTTGAGTTTCAATTTTTATATGTTAGGTCAGCGATATTATATTCACTTAATCCAAATTCATGCTGTGTCAAAAGACGCTGAAGCTTTAAATCCTTAAAAAAAAAAAAGCAAATGTAACATCAACATATCATATCATTCTTAAAATGTAATAATATATCCTTTTTAAAAAAGTGATAAATAACTATTGTCAACATTTTTGTTGTTGTAATTTCTTGTTTTTTTTGGTTGGCACCAAATTTTTTTCGTTTTTTAAAACTCAAAGTGACAGTATTATTATAATGGAGTTTTTTTTTTGTTTGATCAAAATTTTATATTCATGTTATTATATCATTTGACTTTGTCTATACATACAACCATTGTAAGTACTGTAAGTTAAACTCCATTCAATCATGAATATAATTATTTTTAGGTGTGAGAAATCAAACATCTCTAAAACTTGTCCTCCTTTGGTGTCACTTAAACACGCTCTTCACACCTCTTCCCCTCTCTTACCATTTGATTTGTTTTTTGGTCAAACAACCACAAGAACATTGATTCTCCAATCCATACACAAGACAATATCATCTTTGACACAGTCGTTATATTATCATCTTTGTTTCACTATTAACAATTGAATTTCATTTATATTCGCCATACGAAAAGTTAAAGACGGATTATGGAAGCTATCTTTCTTTTTTTTGTTCATATTTAAACTCATTAAATAGTATATTGAACTTCAGATCTCTTTTCGATCATCAGGTCCAAAACTCAACCCCATTTCTCTTTTTGTAAAATCCGGTTTCCGGACAGTCATGTTAATATATTCTGATATGAATGTCGAGAGAACAAACTCATATTTACTCTCCAAAGAACAAATTTTCATATGTTATTATCGTAACGTAGGATCATATAGCAGTACACGAAGGATGATAGAACGGATAAGTCTTTCACCACAATTAGTAACATAAAATCTATGTTAGTTCGCATATTACTGGCCGAATCACTTATCTGAACTCCGCCATTCATTATCACCAACCTTAATGACGAACAATTAACTGTTAAGTGAATCTAAAATATTTGTCTCGAACAGTTAGATTTACGATAATTAATTGATATGAAAATAATTTGTAACAACACACTACAAGAAAACAGCAACTATTCCGACGGAAATTCCGACGGCCAATATTTCCGTCGGAAAATTCCGACGGAATACCGACGGATTTCCGACTAACAGCTATTCCGTCGGTATTCCGTCGGAATTTTCCGACGGAATACCGACGGTTGTATCTACTGTCGGTATTCCGTCGGAATTTTCCGACGGAATTCCGACGAAAAATAATCTATCGTAATATTCTGACGACTTTTCGACGGACTACCGACGGAAATCCGATATTTTCGATGTCGGCAAGAATTTGAGTGGTTACCATTCGTTAGCGGTGGCCGAGGGGATTGGTGGGGTGTTATGTCGGAGTTTTGTGACGGATTTCTGACGGAATTCCGACGGAAATCCGTTTTATATAAGTTCCTTCGTTTCTTCGTTCATTCATAACACAATTTTACAAATCAAAAAAATTTGTTAGCGATGAGTTCATATTTTCGGTCTTGGATGGACGAGCCAATGATGGATATGGGCTCCAACTTATTAACATCCGCTTACGCTGCAGGTATATGCGAGTTCATGAATTTACCCATAAACCAAGATGCAGCAAAAAAAGGTCAGGATATCAAATGTCCATGTTCTAATTGCTGTAACAGAATTAGTGTTGCGGTTCATACTGTTTGGAATCACTTATATAGATATGGATTTAGGCCGGGATATAAGGTTTGGTTTTTACATGGAGAAAGCAATTACGAATATGGTAGTAGTAGTAGTAGTAATGCACCTTATTTTCCGGATAGCGTAGAAGAACGTACAACGGAAGTAGATGTTGGGGTAAGTACGGTTGCGATGGTTAACGACGCGTTTAGAGAGAATTTGCAGTCGGGTGGTTATGAGGGTGATAGGGTTGAAGAACCTAATTTAGAAGCTCGAAGGTTTTTTGATATGTTAGACGCATCAAAGCAACCACTGTACAGCGGTTGTAGGGAAGGGCATTCACCGTTATCTTCTGCTAGTAGGATGATGAACATGAAGACCGATTACAATTTATCCGAAGAATGTGTTGATGCATTCGCCGAGTTTGTGAAAGATGTTTTGCCAGAGGATAATCTTTCTCCAGCATCATACTACGAGGTCCAGAAACTTGTTGCCGGTCTTGGTTTGCCCTACCAGATAATAGATGTGTGCATCGACAACTGCATGCTATATTGGAGGGAAGATGAGAACAGGAAAAAATGTAAATTTTGCCGTAAACCACGGTTCCAAGACACAAGTGGCAGAGTGAAGATTCCTTTCAAACGGATGTGGTATTTACCATTAACAGAGAGGTTGAAGAGGCTGTATCAATCAGAACGCACTGCTAAGGCTATGAGATGGCATGCAGAGCATAATCAAGATGGAGATATTACGCATCCTTCTGACGCAGAAGCGTGGAAACACTTTCAATCGGTATATCCAGATTTCGCATACGAACGCCGAAATGTATACCTCGGCTTATCCACTGATGGTTTCAACCCATTTGGAAAGCATGGAAGAAAATATTCATTGTGGCCGGTCATCGTAACACCTTACAATTTGCCTCCTTCTATGTGCATGCGGCAAGAGTTCCTGTTTCTCTCAGTTCTAGTTCCTGGGCCAGATCATCCAAGACGATCACTCGATATATTCCTCCAACCATTGATCTATGAGTTGCAGATGTTGTGGGAGCATGGTGTTGAGGCATTTGATGTTTCAATCCAGCAGAATTTCAACTTGCGTTCGGTTCTTATGTGGACCATTAGCGATTTTCCGGCGTACGGTATGTTATCTGGATGGACAACGCATGGAAGATTGGCATGTCCTTATTGCCAAGACAATACTTCAGCATTCCAATTGCAGAACGGAAGGAAGACTTCATGGTTTGATTGCCATAGGTGTTTTTTGCCGGCAAATCATCCATATCGTCGGTCTAGAAGACATTTTAGAAAGAATTTTCCAGTTTTTACTGGTCCACCTCCAGAGATAGATGGTCGCAGCATATTGGAACAGTTACGAGATTTTGGTGCAGAGCGAACTCCTGAATGTGGGGGTAATGGCCATCACCCCGTCGACGGCTGTGGGGAATATCACAATTGGCATAAGAAAAGTATTTTTTGGGATTTACCTTATTGGAAAGATCATCTACTGCGGCATAATCTAGATGTCATGCATGTTGAAAAGAATTTCTTTGACAACATCATGAACACCATTTTAAATGTACCAGGAAAGACAAAAGATAACTGGAAATCTAGATTAGACTTGCCATTGATTTGTTCAAGGAAGTCCCTTCATGTTTTGCCTAATGGTAGATTGCCGATGCCTGCGTACCGGTTAGACGCGGGTAAGAAGGAAGTTTTCTTTGAATGGATTAAAAATTTTGTTAAATTTCCTGACGGCTACGCATCTAATCTGCGTAATTGCGTGGATTCGACGGAAGGGAAGTTTATTGGAATGAAGAGTCATGATTGCCATGTTGTGATGCAACGTCTTCTTCCATTTGCATTTTCTAATCTTCTTCCACAAGACATCCATCAAGCAATTGGAGGTATATTTCATAATTTTCTTTAGTTTATTACTAATATAATGTTACTATATATGTACTAACTTGATTACTTTTCGTTTGTAGGAGTTGGGGCTTTCTTTCGAGATTTATGTTCACGGACACTAACAGCGGACGGGATCCGGTCTTTAGAGGCCAACATCCCGGTGCTCCTTTGTAATCTTGAGAAGATATTTCCACCATCTTTTTTTGATGTTATGGAATATCTTCCTATTCACCTCCCACGAGAAGCAGCATTAGGAGGCCCTGTTCAATACCGATGGATGTACCCGTTCGAGCGTTACATGTTCCACCTGAAGAAAAAGGTAAAAAATTTGAGCAGAGTTGAGGGATCTATTGTTGCACAAAATCTAAACGAAGAAGTATCACACTTTGCCGAATATTACTTTCCTTCGGATGTTCGGACTAAAGGTAGACGGCCGGCGCGACATGATGATAGAGGTGAGAAAGCAGTGTATCCCGTGGTTGTACCTGAGTTGTTTGCGCAAGTGGGCCGCGTAAGTGGAAAAGGGAAGAAACGCATACTATCACCACAAGAGGTCACACATTTGCATACATATATCCTCAGAAATTGTGACGAACTTGGAGAGTATGAAAGGTACACCATTTCTCATACTAAATTTGTGCAATTATTTGTCTTCATCTAATAACAATTGTTATGTTACAGGATATACATGTCCCTAGCACAAACTTACCATGCTGATAAGACAGATTCCGAACTTGCTGTATTAAAAGATGAAGAATTCCCGGAGTGGTTGAAATTTTTTGTACGTTAAATATAACTCCTCACTCTTATTTTATAAGTTTTTCACGTTCATATGTTATTGATTGCTTACTTATATTGTTTTTAGGTTTCCGAAGGTTTAGCAAGTGGTCAAACCCTCCCGACATGGTTAGTGGAGTTTTCTCATGGTTTACGCAGCACCGCGACTTCATATCCGAGATTTTGCACTAGGGGATATTCGTTCAGAATTCGTGACGAAGGACGTCAAAGGCCAACTTCGGACAATGGTATTTCGGCGCAATCAGGTGATACCATGTACTATGGCCATTTAAAAGAAATCTTGGAAATCCACTATCCAGGAATATTGGACTTGAGGTGCATTGTGTTTATGTGCGATTGGTATGATCCATCCAATGGTAGTGGGGTTCGAATTGACCGTCTTGGTGTTATTTCGATAAATTCAAGCCGAAAATTACATCATTACGATCCATTTATTCTTGCATCTCAAGCAGACCAGGTATCAATATATTGATAGGTTTTCCGTTATATTTATACGTTAGGTTTTGTTATTTTTGTATATAAACAACATCCACCGTTACTGAATAGGTTTGCTACATTCCATATCCTCGAGTTGGGCGGAGGACAGATCCTTGGATGACAGTAACTCCAATTTATCCGCGAGGAAAAATATATGGAGTTCCGGAACATGATGCTCTACAAGTATCGCGAACCAACCAAATGTCACATGTTGAGGAGACGGATAACATTGACCTTGTCACTGATGTCACACATATCGGCGATGATCTAGTGCATTCGGATGAAGATGAACTACGTGAAGAATTTGACGACGATTCCGACTCCATCCCTAGTGAAGGTTCATCAGAAGAGTCAGATTAATAATTTAATATAAATGTTTGTTTGGAGCTGGTTTGTACTATAACCCCTATGCGTTCCCTCTAATATAATGTACTTTATGGTAATATTCGCCAGAATCATTTATTAAATTTGCTTTGGGATTTCCGCGCGCGGGATAAAAGCATACCTAATTTTCGTACGACATAACGACGGAATTAGTTCCGTCGGAATTCCGTCGGTATTCCGATGTCGGCAAAGTTTGAGTGGTTACCATTGCGTTATCCGCGGCCGATGGGACTGGTGGGGTATTATGTCGGAGGTTTCAGACAGATTTCCGACGGATTTCCGACGGTTTTCCGTTCTATATAAGGTTCCTCAGACGTTCATTCCTGTCAACAACACAAATAATGTCTTCTAACTCTCCTAATGAAGACTCAAAAATCGTGGCAAACCACTTTCTACTTCCAAAGTACTCGTGGGAAACCGAAACCCAATGCGACACACACACTGAAGAGATACCCACTTACTCGTGGGAATTTGATACGGTCTCACCAATCTCAATCGGAGATTCTTCATCAACAATAGTGCCGGAGAGCCAGTGCTTGCCAAACGTCTCGTGGGAAACGCAATCGCAGTTCGACAAATATCCAGACAACAAGAGTGTTCTCGAAGACGTACAACCATCTCGCTTGATTGAAACGTCAGATACATACGGTGGAAGTACTTCAAATGAATGTAAGGATAACTACTATGATTATGAATTTGCCCAGAGACCAGAAAGTCCGAACTTAAATATAGATGTTGATGCAATGAAAAGAGATGTTTGCGGCGGATATTTAGAAGGTACACCAAAGAATAAAAAGGATCAGTACAATGATGATGAATTTGCCCAAAGACCTGAAAGTCCGAACTTAAATATAGATGTTGATGCAATCGAAAGGGAATTTTGCAAATGATATGTAGATTCTCCGCCAACGAGGAAAAAGGGAAAAAAAAGTTTCAGGTTCTAAAAACAAATAAGTTTGGAGCGGATACAGAGACATATGTGTTTCAAACTTTAAAATAAATAAAATTTTGTTTTTTCTCTGTTATAAAATTTAATTAATATCCGAATAAAAAAATTTAATTTATAAACATTATTTATAAATTGAATTTTTTTTTATTAAATTAATTAAATCCGTCGGAAATCCGTCGGTACTTTCCGACGGATTTCCGACGGATTTAATTAATTTAATAAAAAAAATTCAATTTATAAATAATGTTTATAAAACCAAAAATTTTCGCGGTTTTATATATAAATTAATAGAATCCGTCGGAAATCCGTCGGTATTTCCGACGGAAACCCTAATTTCTGCCGCCTAAGAGCCTCGATCTCATCGAAAAAACCGGGAAAATCCGTCGGAATTCCGTCGGTAACCTGCAATAAAACCATCAGTCTTCTTCTTCGCATAAACTTTCACGAAACTTAAAAAAAAAACACAAATCTTGCCGGAAAATCGATCGATCGGTTCGGAAACTGGCCGGAAATCAAATATCCATCCACAAGTTTGATCTCTAACAACAAATCAACAATCCAATGTAAGTTTTTCGAAGTTTTTTTTTTGTAAATTATGAATTTAGAGAATTTTGTGAATTTGTTAGATTTAGGTTGTTAAACATTAATAGAAATGTTGAAATGTTTAGGTTTAGGATGTTTGGAAAGTTTTTTATTTTTTAAATTTTGTGATTTAGGGAATTTTCGGGTTTATAACATTTAGAAAAGTATTTATAAAATTATTTATTTTTAGAAAATTATAAATATTTATAATATAAAAATATTAGTAAAATTCTAAATTTGTGAAATTTTACTAATATTTTTATTTGTTTAAATTACAAAATCCCAAATTCTGGAAAAATCGTAAATATCTAAAACTTTAAATTACCACATCTGAAATTCCAAAAAATTTCTAAATCTGTAGGATATTAAATGTTCATATCTGAATTCCATAATCCAAATATCCCTAAATACCTATTTACAGAAATTTCAATTTTCCACAATCCCTAACTCCCTAAAACCTTAATTTATGAAATCCCGAAATTCCATAAATTAATCCCTAAATTCCAAATTCCCTACTTCTCAAAATATCAATATCCTAAAATCACTAAGTCTCCAATTCCCGTAAATTTTATAATTCAGAAATCTCAAAAATTCGATGTCGGCAAATTCACAAAAACAAAAAATCCCTAAATCGGACAGTAAATTAAATTATCTGTAAATTTTTCTTTAAAAGTTATTATTTAAATTATCAGAATTTATATTTATATATGTAAGTAAATTTCACCGGTATGTAAACATTTTGGAATTCGTAGGGACTATGGGCGATTTCATCACGCTACTGGATCCGGTACTTCCAGTAGGGGAGGGAGTCAGTCGCAGATCCCAGATACTATCTTTCCGGATCCCCACCACCCGTCTCCTCCACTGGATACACAGCCCTCAGCTCCCACGGCCATGTCGGTTGAGGAGTTTGTTTCGCAACCTGGACGGGATAGGTTGACTCGCCTAGATCCTGACTTGCCACCTAACACGACATGGTAAGTTTTATTTAAAAATGTATTTGATTATATTAACTTAAAAAAATATTTAACTAAATATTGTTTAGGTTTCAATTTTCGAGAAACGGGATTACGAGTTCGATCAACGCAATGACTAATTCGTTGATCAAATCCCCGTATCCCACATTTTCTTCGATGCCGGTGGCAGACCAGGAGATCTGGTTTCGGCAATTTGCGGTATGTTTTCTTTTATTTTCATTAAAATAAGAATTTAGATTTTTATTTTCTTTAAAATTGTCAATACTAATATGGGTACGTTTTTTTTGCAGCAAGAATTTACGTGGGACCCAGCGTTGACTGCCCGGGTCCGACGGGAGTTCTACAAAAAAGCCTCCCGGAAATATTCGTTGAAGATAAACGAATGGAAGGACACGTGGTACAAAGAGGGAAAAGTACCGCGCAAATTGCAAGATAACCCCACATTATGGCGTGGACTACTTGCCCATTGGGAACTGGAGGAGACAAAAGCAAGCTCCGGAAAGAACTCGTCTAACCGGAACAGCGACCGGAAGGGGAAGGGACCGGCGACCCATAACCTCGGTGCGACGAGCAAAGCGTCACGTCTTCAGAAGCTGGTACGTAATTTTATAAATATGCTCAAAAATTTTATTTCTAACACTTCTCATATTTATTTCATTATCTATGCTAACAGATGGAGACGACCGGTGTGCGTCCGTCACATCTTGACTTGGTCAAAGATGCGCACACCAACAGAAAGACGGGGGAAATTCAAGATCCCATTGCTCGTGAAATCGTGGAGAGCGTGGAGAGGCTGGGTGAGGAGTACCTCCAATCCCAACCGATCATCGAAGGAACTCCCCCGGCCACGGAAGTTCCTCTGGAGATGATCAACGAGTTTACCTATCAGGTTAGTAACACTGTCAATTATTATTAAATTTTAAATAAATTTAAATATAAACAACTTACACCATTTATTTATTGATTTTTTTTCGTAGGTTGCGCCTAAGCACAGAGGTCGTGTGTTTGGCCTACCGGAAGACAGTTCATCCCCGTCCATCAACTCTTACCGCATTCCTGCAGATAGTGCGTTGAGGGCACAGAATGCCGAACTTCTCGAGCGGGTGTCCGGGTTGGAGTCCCAACGCGCACAAGATGAAGCTCGCTACGAGGAACAGCAGGCACGGTTGCAGGCAATGGAAGAGCAGATGGCACGAATGCGGGAAATGGAAGACAGGATGAACGAGTTCTTCCGTAACCGATAGATAACTTATTATGTAATATTTTAATTTTCTTAATCACTTTTAAAAATATCCAACCTTAATTTTAACTGTTGGTTTTTTTATTTTTATTTTAATTTAATTTTTATTTATATTTAATTTTAATTTAATTTAATTTAATTTATTTTATTTTCATTAAATATAATTAAATTAAAATTTTTTTTTTAATAAATATAATATCCGTCGGAAATCCGTCGGTATATGTATCCGTCGGAAATCCGTCGGTATGTGTCACCGTCGGAAATCCGTCGGACAATGACATACTGACGGATTTCCGACGGAATTATGACGGATTCCGGTAATTTATTTTCCGTCGGAATTCCGTCAGTATTTCCGACGGAATTTGTATTTCCGACGAGATAGAACCGACCGGTCAAAACCGTCGGAAATCCGTCGGAATAGGGCTTATTCCGACGGATTACCGACGGTTTTGACCGTCGGAAATTTGCCTGTTTTCTTGTAGTGACACTTTCAAATTCGTAAAAAGTAAAATGTCACAAATATTTTTTTGTGCAACATTTGTTTCATTACTTAAACTTTTGGGTTACATAAACTCATACTCTAATACATAAAATCATTAAAAACTAAAGCATAAGAACTAACATAGTTATACAACAACGAATCCAAGAAATATTCCAGATGCGTCGGTATAAATATCACGGCAAGGCCGAAAAGCAGAGATTTAGTCACTTTGAGTAGTGACGTTGAAAGATTACCCGCATCTCCGAGTTTTGTTAGGACGAAGTTGATTGCTTCTTCTAGCCTCGTACATACCGCTTGATATATACGATATTTTACCTATTTTCTATTATTTTTAATATGTATTTAGTAAAGAAATGAATACTTTTTGGACTTAATATGTTATTTTTAGTATTTTCATGGGTTTATGAGTCCATACAGGATTTTGGAGTATTTTGGACAAAAAAAGTGAAACTAAAGCTTTTCAAGGAAGGACAAATCATGCGTCAGATGTTTCGCTCCAGATGAAGATCTTCCCACCGTTGGATCAAACTCATATTTCACCAGGAGATAGAGGAGGATCTCAGCTTCAAATTGGATATTCGTTCGTTCGCCTCAATCCGACGTTTAGATTTTGAGATATCTTTGATTTAAGGAAATTTGTTTGAGTGAGGATCAAGTTAAAGGCAATCCAGGATATTCACCCGCGATCGACCGATCAACACAGGCGATCGACCGATCACGAACTCACTGTTTTTGACAGACAAACGCATTAACACTGCGATCGATCCCCATCCGAGAAGATTGAGAATTTTCGTTTTTTGATAAATCTTTTGGGAGAAACCCTAGCCGATTTTAAGACTTATAAAAGGAGACTCATCAACCTTAAGAGAAGGACACCACACTCATCACCATCATCACCTCAAAGCTCTTAATTCTTCACAAGTTCTAAAAGTATTCATCTTTCTTTACTTGTTATTTTGCTCGTTTAGATTTTGGGAGAAAGATTCCCACCCTCATTGTAACTCATAGAGAAGTTTCGCAAACCCTCTTTCTTTTGCTCTTATAACATGTCCTTTACTGTGTGATCTTTTTTTTTTTTTCCCATGGATGCAACTAGGCTTAGATGCAACACACCAAATCAAACTGTGAGGCTTCTTGAAACCACTCTACCAATACCAATATATTTCCGAGATTTCTTGATAATTAGTTAAGTTACAGATCAAAGATGTTTTGGTGAAACAGGAAAATTTTAATTATTGTTAATTTAAAGTAAATCTTGAATGACTAATCATATGATGATATTGAGTGTCTTTAGCAAACATTTGAAGCAACGAAAATATATAGAAGTCACTGATTAAACTGGTGCAAAACATATTCACCATTAAACATAGGATCCCACCACTGATGAATCCCATGAGCTCTCTTAAAATCAGGCGATTTGCTAGTGTTTATTGTCGTATAAGCTGATGGTAAAAGATGAAGAGGCTCCGATGAAGAATCCGAACACGAACTTCCTCCTCCTCCGGACAACAGACTCCTAAGTGAGTTCCTTGTAGCAATCCTCTCGATTTTGCCAGCTCCAATCTCAAACATTTTGTTTCTGTGCTTGAAATAACCAATGTATTCTGAGCAAATTGGATCTGATGGGTTCAAATACAAATAAGGTATCCATGTTGCTAGTTTCATAAAAGAATCGTCTTCTTGACCCTGTAAATAATTCACATACAATTTATTACGAGATTATAACCAATTAACCTGGATACAAGTGAAATGTGATTTAGCACTATATCATGTAAAACAGTATGTCATCATTTAAAAAAAAAATATATATTTGTATAAAACAGTCAATATCAGAATTCACTTAATTATTTAATGCTTTATATTTAAATGTATATACTCTATTATAAAAATGAGAGTACCTTATTAAGATGGTGGCGACCCTTGACGGCCATTGCTACTCCGGCTTTGACGACACTTCCGGCAAAACGAACTCCATGTTTAAGCTTTTCGCTTTTCACTAGCCTCTCTATCGGAATAGACGAGAAAGGAGGATTAAATAGGTAACACTCAAGAGGGAAACCGGACCTCGTCATGATCTTCCCGGCGAGCAAAGCCACGGCGGCTCCAAGAGAATGTCCGGCGAGCCATACGGCTGCATTACCGTTTTTAGCCACCGCGGTTTGGATCACCTCTATGGCATGCACGAATCTTGTGCTGTCTTGGAGGCAGTCGCGGATGCAGCGTAGGTCGAGTTTAAGGTCACGTGACCGAGAGTGCCGTTTCATGATCGTGCCACGGAATGCGATCACGTGACGAGGAGGTGGCTTGGAGTGAGGGGTATAATGGTAATTGTCGTATGAGAAGAGTTTGTACTCGAAAACGGCGCCGTATATGGAACCGTCTGATTGGTCAATTAGAGTTTCGGCTAAAGTGAAGTTGAAAAACTCCCACCAATGATTGGCTTGTGACTTGAGACCAACCCGGTTTTGTTGCCTGTCTCGTTCCAATGTGTACACTGCCTGTACCAAACATGATGCCACCGAGGTTCTATGGTACGAATTATTCCTATAAATATCAAACACGTTGACTTTTAAAGTTTATAATTGTTTGAATGTAATAAAAAAAAGAATGTAAATATTTGAATACAACTTGTTGTTGAATTAATTAGTGATTGGAGAGTTGTACAGTTGACTATGGCTAAACCGTAAAATTAGCAAAAAAAAAGCTGATTAGTGATGGGTCTATTTTGGTTGTGAAGTTGATTTTGGAAGATGATATATGTGGTTGAAAACGAAAAAGAGAAAAGAAGATTTTACCAATCAATGGAAGTTAAATGGATGGGACCAGAAATGCTGAAGATTTCTCTTTGAGAAGCCATTAGCCCCTCTTTCACCATATCATCTTCTTCTTCCATGTTTGCTCTACCTTATCATCTAGAAAACTATTGTAAAATAAATGTTAATTGTTATTTCGTTCTTGCTTCTATCATCATCAAGCACTTTCTTTAATGAATGCAAGAAAAAATGAGGAAAAAACAAAAAAAAATAGAAAATAGAAAAAGAATTGGTAGATTTGTTGTAGTATTGCTTGGATAGAAGATTATAAAAATTGATAATCAATTAAAGGAAAGAGAAACAACGTACTTTTTTTTGGTATTAACGAAGATCTATCAAAATAGAGTCAAGTTCTGAAAAACGAAACAGATGGAAGAAACAAAGGAGTTTTTGTACAGATGAGATGACCCATCGACCTTCTTCTTGTGTGTATTGAAATTTTATGGATCTGAAGATATCAATGGGACTATATCTATATATATCGAAACGTGCAAAAGTGTATCAACAATTACTTTATTTACAAATTGTCAATAAAAGAAAATATTTAGTAAAAAAACATTTTCAACTGAGATTTGTGAATTAATTGTATACAGAAAAATATTAGATCATACCGGAACAACCATGTCCATATCAAAACAAAATTTCATTTAATATACATATTTTTCTATATACTTTTACTTATCATCTTAACTTTTCATTAAAATAAAATCTACTACATATTTCCTTTACTATTTTGATTTTAATTTACTAACATTTTCTAGATATCTTAACTTTCTAATTGCAAACTTGAAATAGAACATGAATACAAGATCTTTATTGGTAATTTAGATTTTAGACTGTGTCTTTCTTTCTGTTTTTTTTTTCTCTAAATAAGGAGAATTGAAACCATTAAATTCCTACAAACAAGGAAGCAAAATGCTTACAACAAAAAAAGGGAATTCTTAATCAAAACCAAAAATAAGGAACTCTGTTTATTCTTTCTAAAAAACAGAGTACAACTCTTTTGTTTGCTGAATAAGAACTAAGAAATCAAACACTTACGGGTACTTCGGTTAGGTTTGGTTTCCTTGGTCGATTTGATCGTTGACCAATTGCTGACTTTTTAAAGGTTACCAACTCCCTAAGAAGGATATGATCAATTTGGCAGACGAGGTACCAAGTCCATCCACTTTGGAAGCACAAATTGAGATAACATAAGAACCGAAGTTACATTGCGACTAGATTCCATGTAACTCTTAGAATCCGATGTTTTAAAGCGATAAAAACCTTCACCGCTACTCCATTCCTCTAAATCTTGATGAATATTAAACTCTTGCGTCTTCAAGTTACCCGTTACCAAACAACAATGTTGTCGACTCCATAGATAAGCGATATCCGAATCAAACGGATTCATTGCCATAGGAAAACAATCGAAATCAAATCCAATAGACGCCATGTTTATTTCTTCCCGTGACAATCGCCACTCAAAGTTGTTATTCAACTTCCAAACCTTCAATGTTCGATCAAGTATTTCAATGTAGATAACATCATCTCCTCCTGAAGTAGTAGTCAAGCATCTCCTAACGTGTTTGTTATACGGTAGAGGGAGAGGTATAACCTGACATTGATCATCACTTTCTTCATCACAAAAGTCATGAGCAATAGGTACTCCAGGTTGATCGATAGAATCCGAATCCATTTCCCACATAAAAATCATCCCATTGAGATTCATGGAAGGGTAAGAAGCAGCATAAAAGATAGGATATGAGGAGACAAGCCGCTTCAAAGTCCATAAACCTGTCTCCGAAGAATAAACATAAACTCTCCATACAAACATGTCTTCCATGTCTCCGTCTCTATTTTGACAAGTCCTAACTACTTTGAAGCTCGAAACCACGCCGTTTTCTTCCTCCACACGCGTTACCAAACCAGTGGCTACACATGGCTCTGGAGGAGGAGGGATTTCAACCCATTGTTGTAAAACTGGATTACCCACCAAAGATTTATGAACGTAAGGCATGTTATCGGCACGGTTAGCGAAGATCTCGATCCAAACCAAACCATTAGAAGAAGCTACATACGAGTAGTGAGAAGAAGTAGGTTGAAAAGGCAAGATATAAGAAGCTAGAGATTTGTGAAGACCCCATGTCTTGCATCCATGGAAGCCTATAGCTTCTGTAATGGGATTAGTATTGTCGGTTCGGAATATGAGTGACCATGAAGAAGAAGAAGATGAGTTTCGGTGCAGAGAGATGAAGAGGCCACGGAAGTAGGACGATTCTATTAACGATTTCCATGTTTTGGATACTGATTTGAATCTTGAGATGCTTCTCAACGGTAATCTTGCAACTATCTCCACCAATAATGCCTCTGGGATTCTTCTTCTTCCTGTTACCATTGGGATTAGCAATTTTCCATGGATTGGTTACACTTTGCCATATCCCCGTTTGATTTTCTTTCGTCAACTTGTACCACTTGCACTAGTGGATTTTTATTTATTACTGTACTTTTTTTTTGAAACAAGTACATTGTACTATTTTCTCAAACTTTAGTGGGACAGATCTGTACTTGAGAGTTGAGATCCTCGATTGGTCAAATCCCTAGTAGGTTAAATGCTTCTTTAATATTGTTTCTTCTTTCTTATAAACTTGTATTTTCACTTGGTTAACTATTATAAACCAATCCTGGTTCTGTTTGGATTTGGAGATTGTGGCTTCTCGCTTCAAGTGCGTATATATTGTGTAAGTAAAAAACTCAGATGGTTCGATACAATAGCACGAACCAATTTTAATCGGAGATGTTGATGTTGTTCAAAATCTTGCATAGAGAAAACATGAGAAATATTGAAAAATAATACTTTTGAAATGCCATTTGAATTCTTATTAAAAATATGTTTATCTGAAAAATATGTGTATTTCAGCAACCGTCGATTTCTTGTTGGCCGTTGGGTCTTCTTCCTGAGATGCCAAACTTGTAGTTTATTGGCATCTTTACTCTTTATCTTCAAATTATTTGCACATATAGTTTTTATCATTAAAATGCTATATGGATTTATATTCGAATACTCATACATATGCAATATTAACACAAACCATTACAGTACATAAATTTTAGATTTATTTTGACACAAATTTTTTATAATCAAAATAAACCTACATATCCCATGGAATTAGCAAACACTCAATGGTTACAAAATTAAATTAAAAAAAAATATAAATCTATAACGAACCAAAAATAAATTTTCACAATTAATTCATATTATTGATATTGTGATAGAAGCTTGCTTACTACATATTTCTTCATTAGTCATAGAAATCACATAATAATTTACTTATTTAAAATTTGGTATTAGGTCGAGTAAAAAATTCCGACATATCTAGTGTTCCGAGTAATTTTGAGATGGTATTAAAAAATATATATACCATCTCATGAATAAATTCCATAAACATACGGTCGAAATGTTGTCATTAATTCGTGGACACCATAATATACGTAGTACATAGTTTTAGACGGTGTGGGTGTAAAGGAATAATGCGAAGAAGGAAAAACGATTGAGTCTTGATAAACAGATTGATTTGAAGAGAAACAGTCAAGAGAAACCGGTTATTGCTTCTTCGCAGAAAAAAGTAATTAAGTGGCAGCATGAGAAAGAGAAGGTTGAGAGGCTCGTGAGGGACTATTCGGCTTCTAATGATGTAGCCAGCTTGGATTGGAAAAAGATGAAGATACCAAGTATGTTCTTTTGTCAATTGAAATACTTGGTTGTTTAAGTTGATGAAACCTATGAAGGTATTCTTCTATTTTCATGTTCGTGAGATGATTGAATATCAAATGAAGCTGTAATTTTGATTTCCAATTCCAAAAGGTTTGGTTGTTCTCTGGTTATCAATATATATATATATATATGCTCAAAATTGTTTGGGAAATTTGACATTGCAGTCTCTTTTTGAAGTTAAAATTTGTTATGTTATATTTGGTTTTACCATTGCTAGAGCAATGTTGAGTATCGGCAGCGACTTAGATGTGAAGTTTGGTTTGGTGTTTTTGTTGTTTCAGTAGAAGTCATATGAACGCTCTCTTGTGTATCCCTTGGTTGATGATCTAAAAAGTTTTGGGAATGATTGTGTATTAGAAGTTTTTGGTTGATGTTTTGCAGGTTGAATAACAGAAGCCAAACCCGATTATCTTCCTTTGGGAAGTAAAGTTAAGGAGGGGAACGGATCTCTAGGAGTTTAAAATCATTAGTAACGTAAAATATGCGATAAATAGCACAGACATGTTAACGTTTCAATTTAAATTTTCGAGCGGGAAGTTATGTACATTTGATTTCTCATCTGTAGATTGACGTGTGTGACATATGTTGTCGCTTATGTAAAAATAAAGAAATAATGTATAATAGATGATCAATAAAGCTTTATATCATTTTTGTGTATTTACTCTCTTCTCATTCACATCGATGTTGGATTACTTTCAATTTAAAAAAGTCATAGTCATTTTTGTGTATTTACTTTCATTCTCTAAATTTCTTGTTTAACAAAATTGAGAGAGAGAAAAAAGAAGAAAGGGAGAGAGGGAAATGAAGGAAAAAAGATATTAAAGGAAAAACTTGGCAGATAAATAGAAGAAGTAATGAGAATTATCTATTGCATCATATTGAATAATCTCCCAAGTACCAACACTTAATTAGGTGTCATTACATTTAGTCTTTTAGATAAAATTAAAAGACACTTGAGTCATTTCCCTAAACTCAACCATTGCTGTTACAAAAAACTCATGTTTTTTGTGATGAAATTAAAAGAAACATGAGTCCCATCAACCATTGCCATTACCAAAAACAATGCTCAACCTTAACCACAAACTAGAAAATCCCAAGAAAATGCTCTTGTAAGAGCTAGATCAAGTTTGGACAGAGCATCGACACAATGAGCTAGAAGTATCTGATACACAAAGAAAGCTAAGCATCTCATCGTGAAAGTAAGGTTGTGATTGTTAGAAATAAGAAGTATTGGGTTTAGATATTATTGTTCAATGCACTATTTATATTGGCCGATTCTTACATCTGTGAAGTCTTCACTTGGTCTTTTCTCTGAGGATGTAAAAGACAATTAAATGTCATCATCAATTGATCTTTTCACATATTTAAGAAATTCAACATTAAGACAATGCAAATACCTAGAAAATATTACTTACTTTATGTAATATGCTTCACAATGAAAATATTGAAGCCACTTTTGCCCATTTGTTTTATCAATTGTTTTCTGATTGATTGAGGCTTCGTAATAACTTGGATGTCATCATCTACACTTCCATACCAAGTTCTCTAACCTCATTCTTTATATTTGCTTTCATATCCTCTGGAGATAAACCTTAGGGCATAACTTTATAGATGAGCTCTTTGTCACCAAGGTCAATCGTGGTTTATACATCCCACAAAACTTATATAATAAAAATATTAATGACACAATCAAACCAACAAAGCCTCTAATACAAAAAATTAATGACCCAAATGAATGTTTATACCGTTTATAAAACTCAACCAATCAATGACCTCATATGTTACTTGGATAGCAATAAACACAAAACACAAGTTGTTAAACGAGAAAAAAAAAACAAAAACAAGTTAAGTTATCATGATTAAAAATCAGTCTTACCTGAGTATAACTTACTTAATGGTTTATGTATATGTGTTAATTGTTACCTCATTCTCACCGTGGAAGTAAGTTTGTCATCGTTAGAAATAAGGAGTATTGGGTTTAGATATTGTTGTTCAATGGACTATTTATGCACCAATTGGCCGATTCTTACATCCGTGAAGTCTTCACTTAGTTTTTTCTCTGAGGATGTAAAAGACAATTAAAAGTCTTCATCAATTGGTCTTTTCACATATTCTAGAAATTAACATTAAAACAATGCAAATATGTCTAGAAAATATTACTTACTTTATGTTTCATAATGAAAATATTGAAGATTCTTTTGCCCATTTGTTTTATCAGTTGTTTTCTGATTGATCGAAATTTCGTAATAACTTGGATGTCACCATCTACACCTCCATACCCAAGTCCTCTAAGCTCATTCTCTATATTTGCTCTCATATCCTCAGCAGATAAACCTTTTTGCATAACTTTATAGATGGACTCTTTGTCGCCAATGTCAAATATGGTTTATCAATCCCCCAAAACTTATATAATACAAAAATTAATGACACAATCGAACCAACAAAGCCTCTAATACAAAAAATTAATGATACAAATGAATGTTTAGACCGTTAATAAAACTCAACCAATGACCTCATCTCTTACTTGGATTACAATAAACACAAAACACAAATTGTTAAACGAGAAAAACAAAAACATGTTAAGTTATAATGATTAAAAATTAGTTTTACCTGAGTTTATAGCTTACTTAATAAAATATGTCTATATGTTAATTGTTACAAGAGTCTTAAGACCGTTATGCAAATCTTTTACATACACATCGCTTAAACTAAAGGACGAGTGAGGACCACGAGGCGTTGTATTGCAAAAAACATTTGGACTTATTTTGCATTAATAATTAACGCATATGATATTTGGGATAAGGAGAGTAATTTTAATAAACATTTGCACTAATTGTGGTTAAAATGCATGCTCTTATATCCACAATTTCAAAAAACCAATTTCGAATAAAATGATAATACTGGATAATAAACACAGTAGGTCAAAAAAAAGAAAAATATAAGATAAAAGTTTTTTTGATTACGCTACACCTTTCAAAATTAAAATTTAATATAAACAGTATGAGTCTGATTGGTGATTTTAAGGAAAAAATATTTTTTTACCCATTTTCTCTGGTTTCACAGAAAAATTTATCTTTTTCGACCACTTTTACTATTATTTGGAAGAATTCTTTCAACCAACTAAATGTAATAGAAATTTTTTTTTGTAAGAAAACAAAAATCTTTGATAACAAAAAAGTTGATAGTGGACCTATTAGAATTTGGAGGATAATTTTTTTTTTCTAATATGCTCACCCGTCACAACCTATATGAAATTTTGGTTGGTTTTTTATTATTTTCCATAAATCTACAAATTTATGACTTTTTCCCTCCTCTAACAGTATATGAAGTTTTCGTTGTTGGTTTTTATTATTGTCTTGAATGTTTTTTTCCATTGATCTTTAAACTCAGTTTTTTGGATATTTCCTTGGTAATTGGTAAATAAGTCATTTGTCGTTGTCAAGGCCACTCAATCCTTTTAAGTTTTCTTGCGAATTTTTTGTCTAGATTGTGAAATTAATCTAAGTCATTTTTTGGTTGTTCGTATAACATACACTTTTGAAGTATATTCTACATACTATAAATGTGGGTTTAACTCATTGAGATCTATGGAATCCTCTAAGATATCTCACATCTATCCCTCAATCTGAATGTTTCAGCCTTTGAGCATGTTCAAATGGGGAACAAATTCACAAGCCGATATATTTGCAAAATCGGCCGTTAATCAAGTATTGGTCCATCCCGGTTTAGATCCGGTTAAATTAAATTGAACAATCTTTCGACAAAAGAAAAAATGTAGAGTGACGAAGAGACGGCGGAAATATGGTAATCCATGGAAAGATTCTATTAAACGATTCTATGTTTTGGATACTGATTTGAATCTTGAGATGCTTGTCAATGGTAATCTTGCAATTACCTCCATCAATAACGACTCTAGAATTCTTCTTCTTCTGGTATACATTGGGATTAGCATCTTTCCATGGATCGGTCACACTCTGCCATATCCGTTTTAAAAATGGTTTTTGTTATCAACTTGTACCACTTGCACTAGTGGATTTTTAAAGTTGTTTTTTTTCTCAACAAGTATATTTTGGACTATTTTCTTCTTCGGCTTCCATTTGTTCAACAAGTATAGTGGATTTTCATTTTTACTAGAAAATTTGATTAATCAATTAGATTTCAAAGGAAAAAAAAAACTAAAAATAGTTAGTAATAGTAAAAATTTAAAATCATAGTAGAAAAATGACCGACTGAAGCAATATGTATGTCTAGATATAATATGTATATATTTAAAACTATCGTATTAAACAAATTATTCAGTTGACAAGAAAATGACTGTAGCAACAAGTCATTATCTAATTTGGTAGAAAGCAAACTCGCTAATAAACCTAGGATCCCACCATTGATGAATCCCATGAGCTGCCTTAAAATCCCACATTCCGGCCGTGTTAACCACCATAGAGGCCGATGGAAGATAATGAAGAGGCTGTGGTGAAGAATATGACGACGAACTTCCTCCTCCTCCGAACAACAGACCCCTAAGTGAGTATCTAGTAGCAACCCTCTCGATCATGTCGGCTCCCAATTCAGACATTCTGATTCTGTGCGTGAAATAACCTATGTATTCTGAGCAGATTGGATCTGATTGGTTCACATACAAATTAGGCATCCAAGAAGCTAACTGCATAAATAGATCCTCTTCCCTAACCTGTATATAATTGAAAGATAAAAAATATCAAGAGGAGTAATATTTCAATGTCTTTGAAGATATATTATTCTTAGAAACTTTATATTGGGGGATATATTATGTATGCTTTGTCAACTGCCACAAGTATTATTAAAAGTTTGGTTATGTATAGACTTAAGAGATGATGGCCAGACTAAAAGAAAAAACCTTTGTAATATATACCTCATCATAGCCTAGGTCTGTGGCTAGGCTGGCTTTGACGACATCCATGGCGAATCGAATCGCGGTTTTAAGATTATCACTCTCAACTAGCTGCTCTAGAGGAATAGAGGAGATTGGTGGGTTGAAAATGTAAGCCTCGAGGGGGCATCCGAACATGGCCATCGTCTTCCCCGCGAGTAATGCAAGGCCGCCTCCTAGAGAGTGTCCAGCCAGCCAGACATCTTCATAGCCGTGTCTGGCCACAGTAGTTTGGATTTCTTGAATGGCGTGCATGAATCTTCCCCCGCGATGGAGGTTGTCGAAAATGCAACGCATGTCGAGTTCGACATCACGAAGCCAAGTTTCTCGCTTTAGGATTGTCCCGCGGAACGCAATCACGTAACGCGGAGGTCCTTTCAAATGAGGGTTATTATGGGACTTGTAGCGTTGGTAGTATTTGTACCTGAAAACGGCGCCGTATATGGATCTGTCTGATTGGTCAATTAGGGTCTTGGCTAAACTGAAGTTGAAAAACTCCCACCAATGATTGGCTTGTAACTCACGACCAACCCGGTTTTGTTGCTCATCTCGTTCCATTGTGTACACTGCTTGTACTAAACATGCTGCCACCGAGGTTCTATGATACGGCCTATCCCTATGAAAAGCAAACATTTTATATTATGAGTACTCAATTGGTCAAATTGTTAGGGATATGTGAAATATGTATTAAAGGTCTTTATGTAATTAGTTAATACCTAGTATCTTGTATGTAGTTCTATAAATAGTTGTTATACATGTAATTTTTGATAAAGTATTCATATGACTATAATAAATAAGAAGAAAATAAATAAAATGTTAAATGACCATGAAACCATATAATATATACAAGTCGTTTTCTTCTTTGCTTGGATAAAAATATGTTTATTATTATAAGCCACATGATATATAGCATTTGTGTCGGCTTTAGATGTTACCTGAAATTGAGAAACATCTAAATACTGGAATTTAGATACAACATCTAAATACCTAAATGAATTAATGGAGCCAAACTCACGCATGGCACATGACTTCATATATATTTAGCAAAAAAAAAAAAAAAAAATCCATGTCTATTGTAACCAGTTTTTTTGTAAATGTTCTACGTTTTATAGAGCTTCGATTGAACAATAGGTTACAAACCCGGTTCCTAGACCCTAGTTTTAACTCAATTCAACATGCATGGGGCTACCAATATGAATTTCAAAAAGTAAGATAAGAAATAAGACGAAATTACCATTCTATAGAGGTAAGATGGTTGGGACCAGAAATTCTAAAAATCTCTCTTTCTGTGGCCATTAGAGAGCTCTCTTTCACACTTTCGTCGTCGTCTTCTTCTTCACCTTAATTATCGCTTAAACCCAACAAAATTAATTATAAACCAAAGATCAAAAACTTTCACCATTTATTAAAAATATAATTGTAGAAAATATATAGTAATTACTCAAAACATAACTTAAATTAGTCAATGTATATCATACAATTTACATTGTATGAACCTGATTGGAAAGAGTTGTACAGCTCTAGAATTTTGGCTGCAGAATTTAGCTGTGATTTAAAAAAATGAAAGTTTGATCGGCAAATACCAATATGATGTAAATTTATAAATTTATTGTGTAAAATAGAAAAATATTATTTAATAAATAAGAATGAAAATTACAGTAGTAACACATATAATATTTTAGTTAGTGTAAATATAATTAAGATTGAACATTATACTATAATGTGTGTAATATATAGACGTTATATTTGGAACATGAAAAATTAAAGTTACTATTAACTCGTTATCCATTCATTCTCTTTTGTTCCCTTTGAAAGGAATATCGTTTTGTACAATTATATTCTCTTTATTTTATCCATCGTTGTTATAAGAGACAATTGCAAAAATGTCACTTTTGATATGTATATTTGCAAAAATGCCAATTAGAGATGTCTACTTGCAAAAATGCCACTAATTATAGATTTCTAAAGTCTAAATTTTAAAATTATAAATCTCAAAAAATGTTTTGACCCCTAAAACCTCAAAACTAAATTATAATACAATATAGTTAACCAAAACATAAATAATATAATGAAAACATAATTTTGAAAAAGTGACATTGCAAAGATTTTGAAAAAATCGTATTTTTAAAAGTAATATTTCTTAAAATTTCTTATAACTATAAATAAGAAGGGAGAGGTTACTCAAAAAAATAACAAAGCTATTCTCCCCCTTTGAATTGTCTAAATCACCTAATTAATTGAATGGATAGAAGATTAAATAACTAAAATGTCAAAATAAAATAAAAAAGAGAAAATACGGAGTAATTCTAGATATAACAATTTTCAAGATAATCTTTATCAAAAACAAGAAAAATTGTTAAAGATACCTTACTCAAAAAGAAAAAAAAATCAAGATATTTTTAAATAAAAGAGGAGAATAAATTGTTGCGAATATTGTGGGTAATTTCCTAATGGAAGACACACGAGAGACATCTTTATTTTATTTTATTTTGTTTTCTGTCAACAACATCTTTAGAACGTGTCCAATGTTGAGATACCTATAAGAATATAACTAAATTTAATAATTTTAATATAGTTGAATTAAATAATTAACAATTCAGATTATAAATAAAATTGACTCAATTATATGTTGACATGTGGGATGGAAATCTCTCAACTTTCGTTTTATTTTTTATTTTCTTACAAGTTTTATTATTATTTTAGTGTGAGAACTCCTTCAATGAAAGCGTTTTTAGTTATTTTAAAAAAATATCTTAAAATATTTGTAACAATTTATATTAGTTTTAAAAATATCATTTGGGAATGCTTCCTAGAGGCTTCATAAAGCTAAAAATAAATTGGTTGAAAATTAATATGAATATTGACTAGATACTTGATTAGAATAAATCAATTTGTTCTTGTTACAGGTTTAAACGTCGTCGTCCGATTGCACCATCAGTCCAAACATTAAAATCAACCAATGTGTTTATCATTTTCGTGTCTTCTTGAAATCAATGGTTTTAGACTTAACATGCTTCACACATAACATGCTTTTGAATTCAGTTTTTTCTTCTTGGTTTTTTCTGTTTGTAAGCTCTAATTGATCTTGAAGACTGTGGAATCCCGCGCCTATCTACCCCTTCTAGAGTTTTAATGAACATGAGGACGTATCTCTATCAATGCGGCTATCTTGTACACTCCATTGTCATATACGCTTGTGAGACTGCTAATTTTCCTTGAAAGTTACTTAGACGCATTCGACGGCGTCAATATCGTTTGAGTTAAAAAAACTTAGATAACAAACTGATTTTAATCATTTTTAACTTATCATGGTTATTTTCCTCATCTAATTTAATTTTTGTGTGTTTTGTAGTCGATACACGAGATGACACGGACTTGGCAATGATGGCCGAGATGAACAATTGGGGGTTACGTCGTCTTCCTCCGGCGCCAATGTTTATCGTCACTTCAGACTCCACATTTTGAAGAATCGCGGGCTCGAGTTGTTAGTGGCATATCTCGATCACAGTGCGGGTCCCAAAATTCAAAGCGTGACCAATTCGGTTGATTGGCAAGAAGTAGCCCTCGGTCATCTTCTCGTCATTGATGTTAGCAACATGTCTTAGGGGCAAGGCGTGACGGAGTCTCCGCCGATGAGGCCACTTCTCCCATCTCCTCCTCCAAACTTTGCTCTCGTAAAAGTTGGTTGACTTTTATAAACGTGTCCAAATATTCATTTGTGCAATATTTGGACAATATTAATTTTTGTATTAGACGATTCTTTGGTTTAATTGTGTTATTAAGTTTTATATTGTATAGGTTTTGTAAAATGTAGAATCCACGCTTGACCTTGGCGACAAAGGGTCCAAAGTTATGCCCGAAAGGCTATCTCTTGAAGATATGAGAGGAAATATAGAGAATAAGCTTAGAATGCTTAAGTATGGAAGTATAGATAGTGACATCAAAGTTATTACAAATGCTCAATCAATGAGTACTGATCAATTGATAAAGCAAATGAGCTACGAAAGAAGCTACAATGTTTCTACGGTCAAACGTCCTACGAAAAGTAAGTAATATCTTTTTTCATTGTCTTATTAATTAGTGAATTGTTTAAGTACGTTAAAGAGACCAATAATACATTCTATTTCTGTTTAATTTTCTTCTTTCTTATCGAAGATTTAGTCAAAATTCATATCTAACTTTTAAAGCTTGTAATTAGTTATAGGGATGTTTGGCAAGTGTCTTTCAAATATTTAACCGTAGACTTTTGCTGTAGATCTTTAGCTCCAGAGATTTATTTTGGGTGTAAATGTTGTGACTATTATTTTAAATATTAATAAAAATATGATTGGTAATAGAAACTGTAGAAGTTGTGACAGTTAATTTAATAATTAAAGATAATTTTTATCAAACATATAAACTATAACATAATTATGCATAACATAAATAACAACTATTTTAAACCAAAACTCATACTCTTACCAAAAAAATTATTTATACTGATTTTGTATTTTTTTGATATTTTATAGATTTACATAAAAATGGATCTTAAAAGAATAGAAAAAATGATAAAAATTAATCAATCAAATTTTTTAAGTAATAAAGTATATATCATTCTAAAATTGAATAATTTTGGGGAATGAAAAAAGAAAATATAATTTAAATGTAATTATTTTTTCATTCTAAAGCCATTAGAACGAGGCATTAAAAAACAAAAGGCTTTAGAAGCTTTAAACAAAACGAAGACAACAAATCATTTTTTAAAGTCTTAAAAGACACTCGCAAGTTGCAAGTCTTAAAAGACATATATAAATTTCTTGTGAGAATAAAAGTAGGTTGTCGAGATCGATTCTTTGTGTAGTTTGCGTCTTCGGTATTTGTTATTGAAGTATATTGCTAATAACTTATTTTGGTTAGACGTTTAATTTATGAAACTAATAAAAATTTAAGCTTTAGAATTCTTTTTTGTTAACTGCTAAACTTTCTTAATATTCCTTTTTCACTCTCAAACTCTTTTTAAATTTTTTGAGAAATGTTACTTTTGTAATGGCACTTTTCAAAAATATCATTTTATCTAAAACCTTTCTAAAAATACTATTTTTTTCAAAATTATTTACTCATTATCTTATATAATATTTTAAAGTTTTTATAAACCCAAGTTATGAGAGAATGTCATGTGTCATCTACTTTTTTGATATTTGTCTTTTAATTTTGTTATTTATTGAAAAAAAAATTAAAAGTTTTAAATAAACTTAACAATTAATTCTTAAAATTTAATAGCTAAGTTTAATGCAAGTTAATTTCAAATATTAAAGTGAAACATAAGAATGACCAATTTCAGTATAATAAGCCAATGAACCAATAATACTTTAACCATTATCTTTTTTTCTTTTTTTAATATTCACCAAAAATTATAATTCCAAATTAAATGTGTTAATGTGAACTTTTAACGGTTTCAAAAATGTATATTTATTTATTAAACACAACAATATACTATAAAAAACATTTAAAACTTTAGGTAGGTAACTACTATTTTAAAACAAAAAGTCACAAAAATAAAATCACAAAAAGTTTTAATAACCAAGACAAACTTAGTTCGTTTCAGTTTTGGTGTTGAAGACTTTGAGGACTTGAAGGCTGGCATTCTTCAAGCTCTTGAAACCATGCATACCGAAACGCCATCGTTTTACACCCAAAACGGTGTCGTTTCTGCTTGAAAGAACCGTTAAAGTGGCCATATATGAAATTGTTGGTAATGGTAAAAATTGTTGGATGTTTTTTTCTTGTGCTTAATAAAACGGGGTTTTATCCAATATAGTATAAACTTATACCTAAAACTCCTATTAATAAAAAATAGAACTTCCTGCAGTGTATAAAATAAATTTACACTTTTTTGAAATTATTGGGTTGGCTGCGTACTTTTTCTCCCTACAAATATCACTAAAACTTTTTCTCTCCAGATTTTTATCTCTTTATTTTGTGACACAAATTACGTAAACCGATCAAAAAACTACATGAACTATTTTTTTCGTAACTCACCAAATAAAAGTGGTTAGGCTAAAACCGTTAGTTAAATCGTAACCAAGGTTAAGTAAACCGTGATTAGGTTTTGAAAATTTAATGTATGAAGAAAAATAGAATTTTAATATTATTGGTATATATTATAATTAATATTTACAAAATAAAAAAGCAAAAAAATGGGAGAATGTTCGGAGACTAAAGCTTACAATTAGTTGTTCATACTGAGAAACACATTTGTACTTTGGTTTCTTTAGTTAAGAATAAGCAAGTCAACAATGAATCAGCAATGTATTCTTATCGAATTGTGTTTAGCTTTCAATTACACCAAACTTTCAGCAATATAGCTTTTTGTGTTCTCTTTTGTCCGTAGAACATTCCAGATTTCCGGTCGTAATTGCGTTGTACAAGTGCCTTTGAAATTGAATCATGTTTGGTTGTTGACGTGGCATTATAACAGAGAAAATTTGGGAAACTTTAATCTTTAATTTACTAAAATATAAGAAGAATGACGTGTCCTTCCCGTTTTCTTGAATACAAATTTTTTCCTTTTCTACTTTTTAAACAAAATACACTTAGAGTAAAAGAGGGACCCACCATCTCCTCCTCAGCAAAAAAGTAGATACCTTTCCGATCAGGTAAATCATCTCTCGGCTTTCTCTGTTTCACTTTTTGTATGCTATAACAATTGGTCAATCCGTTTTCTTTAGTTTCTCTGTTACAATTGATCAATCCATTTTCTTCCTATTACCAGAAGAACTGAAATGCTTTTCGATTTATTATGCTTTTTGATTGAATTTTGTAAACAAAGAATCTTTACAAGGTGCTGCATATGAAGAAAACATTTACAATATTAAACAAAGAATCCTTCGTCACGTAATAGGAAGATTGAATTCAGATAAGTGAAAAAACGTACAAGCGGTGATCTTCCATCGTAATCTGTTTTGTTAGGATCGGCTCAAGCTCTGCTTCTTGTTTCCCAATGTGAATCATAACGTCAGACTCTAGGTTTTTTTTATCCTCTCATTTGAATCCTTCTCCTGCGAAAACCGCCGTTCAGAGTTGCAAGAGTTTTCTCAATATAGTCAAAACCATAAGAGAAAACAAAAGGTACGTCCGTAAGATTGTTCAAGATTTTGCGTTCGTCTTGGAAATAAATCTCGAGGATGTTAGAGAAAGACTGTTTATCTAGGCGCAAAAGATGAGATAGGTCGCGAACCCGAACGGTGAAAGGTTGAGAGATGTTGCAAATGATGGAGATATCTCCAAACGAATCGTGAGGTCCAAGAAACGTCACACTCTCTTCTGAACCATCTGTTCTTGTAACAAGAGCTTCCTATAAAAGGCACAAATTGTGACATATAAAAGAGAGAAAGAACACACAGATGAGATTTAACGTACCAATGAGCCGTCACAAACGAAATACAAATGATCCACGACGTTGCCTTGCTCTGTGATTACTTCTCCTGGAAGAAAATACTCTTCATGGAGTCTTATAACTAAACTATCTGGTTAATAAACTCCGAAGAGGACCCTTTGAAGAGATTGACTTTCTTAATGTAAGGCAAGTACAACGATTGCGCAATCTGCATAGAAAAAGAAAAGGTATTTCAGTGTCATGAAACTACTAACTTAGCTTTGATTTAGTTTCCAGACCGAAAAGTACAGAACGTGTTGGTAAAAGTGAGAAAAACAATCTTTGGTACCTTTGCACGGATTGAGGCTGGGATGTCTTGAAGCATTATAGTGTCGGTATAGTTACTATCGTACTGCAATCTCACATGACCCCTTATCTCGCTACGAATGTGCCTCCCGAGCTTTTTGCGGTTCATGAAACTAATGAGATCATTCATTTTAAAACTCTAAATCTCTCTGTGTTTGATCCGTTCACAATCAAAGCAGTGATGTTACCGATCAAGTATGCACCGAGAACCATATCAAACGAAACATATACCATTACGAATATCATTTCCCTCAGATCAACCGCGTGTATGTCTCCATAACCTGAAAACCAAAAAAAGAACAAAAACATAACCACTACTATTCACTGGACCAAAAAGATATTCACTTAAATCGAACACCAAGTAGCGAGGAACAATGGCATTAGATAGATCGTAACAAATTTTGATCGAGAAAAAACGAATGAAAACTACAAAAGTCAGGGGTTTCTCTTTTGCTTTGTTTTTTGTTTTGTTTTGCATCAGTAATTGTTAAGTGTTTTGAGTTTTTGGGGATCAGACGAAATTTTAATTTACTAGAGCTAGGTTTCTGAAAGAAGAACAATTTTACTTTGATATGTTTCTTTCGATTTATAATTAAACTTTGCAAAAGCTAGAAATATTTGAGCGGTTTCTAACTTTCAATATGAGCTCTAAAATTTGCTAAATAAAATAATAAATTAATGAAACAGAGTCAAAATACAGTGGAATGTGTAATCCTTTATGCTATAATCTTTGGTAGTAATAATTAGACCATATATTTGTGACTTAAACTCTGTCGCAAACCTGTACAGTAGATAATTAAATTTTATGTAAAAATTTCATTTGCCATAAAAGATTTTAAACATAATATGTTGATTTTTAAATTTTTTTTTAATGGAAATGCAATTGCAAGAGCAATAAGAAAAGAAGAAAGTCGAAAAATTGTGAGGACTAGGCGTAAAAGTGACGCATTCGTATCTCTTAACAAAAACCCAACGGTAACTATTGATCTCAATCAACGGCCCTGGTGGAGAGTCGAAATGTCTGAGCGAGTGAGGGTATATATGTAGAAGCCACGTAATTCTGACCAAAACAAAATATATTTTTAATCCTCCATGACTCGCTTTCGTCATTATCATCATCAAGAAGAAGATTTATCTTTCGATTTTCGTAAAAAAAAAATGAGATAAATTTTTCGGAGAGAGGAAAGAGGAACTTTTGGGAAATCAAGGTGTTCTTTCACTTATCATTTTTGTGTCTTCTAATCTTCTTCTTGAAATTAGTGGTTTTGTAGTCGAAACACACAAATATTAAATTAGATGAAGAAAATAACCATGATAAGTTAAAAATGATTAATATCAGTCTGTTACCTAAGTTTTTTTTAACTCGAGCGACGTTGACGCCGTCTATTACGTTGAATGCATCTAAGTAACTGTCAGGAAAATTAGCAGTCTCACAAGCGTATATGACAATAGAGTGCACAAGATAGCCGCATTGACAGAGATACGTTCTCATGTTCATTAAAACTCTAGAAGGGGTAGAAAGGCGCGAGATTCCATGGTTTTCAAGATCAATTAGAACCTACAAACCGAAAAAATCAAGAAGAAAAAAAACTGAATTCAAAAGCATGTTAAGTGTGAAGCATGTTAAGTGTGAAACATGTTAAGTCTAAAACCACTTATTTCAAAAAGAAGATTAGAAGACACGAAAATGATAAGTGAAAGAACACCTTGTTTGATTTTAATGTTTGGACTGATGGTGCAATCGGACAGCAATTTCAAGCTGATTGCAAATTTTAGATATTCCTCAGATTGGATCCTAGACATGGCGAGAAGTAGACACACAAACTGAACCTGGGTAGTAGAAAGAGACCTTCCGATCCATCTTCAAGAAAGTTATCGGTTCTATCGTCTCCGTCACCGCCACTGGAGAAGAACTCGCTCAGCTTCTGCATATCGAATAATGATTGTTTGTTCTGATGATCGGAGAAATTGTTCCGTCCGTCGAATCAAATCAAACCAAGTAGAAAAGTTGCCTTCTTGCTGGGCGTTTAACGAAAATCCAATAATCACAACTCTTGCCCACGTTCATCTCAAATTTAATTATTCTCTCATCTTATATTTTATTTTATTATTTTTCTCAACCTCTAGAAACTTGGGTTGACGAAATTCGATGGAAATAGAAATTGAATGGGCTTATTAATTATCAGGTTGGGGCTTTTTCAGTCTCCTTATTTAGCTTAATGCCTATGAAAATGGTTAATAGTTGATTTTTTTTCTCTTCAACATCTGATATTTCATTAATTTTTCAAATTAATTTTGAAGACAATTGATGAATACCAATAAGAAGAGACATTGTAAAGTAAAATGTTCATTTTTATGTCATCCGAACATCTACAAATAACTTGATACAATGATGTACATCAGAGATCAAACTGTTGTTATGCCCATTCTTCAATCACATACAAATGATTAATAGTTGATGTTGTCCAAGAAAATGATTAAAGAAAGGTTATCGAATGCGAGACTTTGAAAGAATTGAAAAACAATTGATTCTAAAGCATTGTGCATGCGATTTTATAGAACTCCAGCAAAATGGGAACAACATATTGATTATCATCATATGAGATCTTATGTGAAAAGCATCTTGTAGAGGTATGCAATGTATAATTGTGGATTAAATTAAAGAAAATCATGTGCTTATTTTAGTCTGATATCTCACTCCTACATTGACAGATTATGGTGTAGTTATTCGGTTGTCTTTAATTAGGTGACATTACATTTAGAGCGTATTTAGTACAAAATTATTTTACTACGAGATGTTTTTGGCTTGGATCAGTTAATATTACGTTTACTTTTGGCAGATATACTAATAAATTATGAGTTTCAATCAATCATTATCATCATGTACCATGCATGTTATATGATAGTAAAATAATTATACATTAGGCGATTTCATAACTTATATGTACTATGTTATATGAACCTTTTAACAAAAAAAAAATTGTTATATGAACCTCTAGTTTATATAATAACGTATATAAGATACTTTTTGATAGCCAGAAATTTTACGTCGACTTGGCAATTGATTGATAAATTTTCAACTACTAGACGTCGACGTAACCCCCAATTGTTCATCTCGACCATCATTGCCAAGTCCGCGTCATCTCGTGTTTCGACTACAAAACACACAAAAATTAAATTAGATGAAGAAAATAACCATGATAAGTTAAAAATGATTAAAATTAATTTGTTACCTAAGTTTTTTTTAACTCAAACGACGTTGACGCCGTCTATTACGTCGAATGCGTTTAAGTAACTCTCGGAAAAATTAGCAGTCTCACAAGCGTATATGATAATGGAGTGTACAAGATAGCCGCATTGATAGAGATACGCCCTCATGTTCATTAAAACTCTAGAAGGGGTAGAAAGGCGCGGGATTCCACAGTTTTCAAGATCAATTAGAGCCTACAAACAGAAAAAACCAAGAAGAAAAAAAAAAACTGAATTCAAAAACATGTTATGTTTGAAGCATGTTAAGTCTAAAACCACTGATTTCAAGAAGAAGATTAGAAGACACGAAAATGATAAGTGAAAGAACACCTTGATTGATTTTAATGTTTGGACTGATGGTGCAATCGGACGAAGACATTTAAACCTGCTCTTAGACTTAACTGTAACAGGAACAAATTGAAAGAAAAATGGTCAGCAAAAAGGTTCACGTAAATATACCCAAGTCACAAAGGTAATTTTTGGAATATAAAATGCAAGAAATGTCTGAGTTATCAGGTAATGTCATCGTAGTTTTCTTCTTCCCCATCGTGGATTTTTGAGCCGGAGAGGATAAGCTCCGAAAAGGGGAAACATTATCAAAACGTACATACAAGAAGTCTAATGTACCAAGTTCTTAGGGTTTGATCGTCAATCAATTTTCTAATCAAAACTTCGATTCAGAGAAAGCTACATTCAAAATCACGATAATCACTTGTACAAAGTGACTAAAGAATGTTACATTAGAGAGAACCTACCAGAATTACAAGACAATTACTGCATTCAAAATATAGATACAAGTGCCCACATGATTTTTTTTTTATCATCTAACAACGTGTGTTTTTTGTAGTCCAAGTAAAAAATGTCGCTGACTTGTCAATGAATCAATACATGCTTTTTTGGACGTTACGTCGTCTTCCTCCTGCACCGATGTTTCTGATAACCGAGGACAGATTATGTCGAAACCATCAAGTCTATGATGGTTCATGGGTTCAAGTTCGTGGTGGCATATAGCGAGAAGAGTTCGGGCTCCAAAATTCGAACTATGACCGAATCTGTTGAGTGGCAAGATGAATCATGTTGAGTGGCTAGATGAATCAAGCTGTCCATAAAGTCCTTCTGGAGCTTAAGATATTATGACGTGGGCTCTTCTACTTGGTCTCAGATGCTGAAGCTCAGATCTATTGTAGAGGATTTTATCACCTGTTTAGTTGGGAATGGGAAAGATTGCTCTTTCTGGTTTGATGTCTGGACACCGTTTGGCAAACTAATCTCTTATATTGGGCAAGAGGGTCCAAGAATCTATGAGCCCCACTAGATTCTAAGGTCTCTCAAGTTGCTACGCATAATGGCTGGAATTTTAGAGGGGCAAGAAGTGACAAAATGGTCTCTCTGTTATCTCACTTGACAACCGTTCAGCTTTCTGAAAACACGAGTGACAAATACATATGGAGAGATGGTGTACGCCCTCAAAAAGACTGCTTCAAGTTCTCCAAAGCACGACAACAGATGGCTGTTCCTTTCTCTGAGGTTCAGTGGCACAAAGAGGTATATATGGTTTTCTGGCCATATTCCTAAGCATGCATCTATCTTATGGCTTGCCTGTCTGGATAGGCTTGCTGCAAGATCCAAATTACGTAGTTGGGGAGTTACTGATGATAGTACTTGTGTCCTTTGTGAGATTTACAATGAGACTAGAGACCATCTCCTCTTCAACTGTTCTTATAGTCAAGATGTGTGGAGATTGGGCTTTTGTAGGTTTAGTGCTCCTTATATGGGATTTGGAACTTGGTCAGTTTTCGAAAGATGGTTGAAGCGAGGTTATTTAAACGTGGTAGAGAACAATCTACGATTACTTATGGCTCAGGAGATAATCTACGACCTATGGAAGGAAAGAAAGGATCGCATCTTTAATAACAAATTTCTCCTGACAGAGATCTTGTTCAAAAAGATGGATAGAGGTGTCCAAAGTTCGTGTCTTGCTCGTAAAGACATGCCATCTTTTTCAGTCTCTCTAGTATTGTGGTTTAGAGATACTTAACCTTTGGTGTAAAAGTTTTTCTCTTTTTTTATACCTTCATGGTTCTTGACCGAAGGTTGTATTTTCTTTGTCTTTCTCTTATTATGTAACAACTCCTACTGAAATATATCCAGTAATTTAAAAAAAAGAATCATGCGGTCTTCTTCTCTCCCTTGATGGTGGCGACATTCCTCGGGGGAAAGGCGAGTCTCCTTCGAAAGGGCAACTTCCACCAGCTCCTAAAAAATCTCTCGTAAAGGTTGGTTGAGTTTTATAAACGGTCTAATAGGTTCTATTGGTTTGAACATAATTTTTGTATTATAGGTTATGTAAGATGTAGAGACCACTCTCCCAGCGAACTGACCGTAGCTCTTACAAAAGCAATTTCTTGTGGTTCTCAAGGTTAGTGATACCAACTACTATTGTTCTTGAAAAGTCTTTAGTTTAGAAATTTCTCCTGCATCTGGCTCGGGTAAGTTATCATTATGTTTTTTTGTTTTTACTTCCGTAGTCAGCGACGATTAAACCTTACTAGAAGCAACAACAACAAAATTCCTACGAAAAACTTTTTTCACTTTGTCTGTAACCTTCATCCTTACTTCCTTAGAGAATCCACTATGCGTGGAAAAAAGGATGCTATATGTGTAATTGGATTACATTTAGTTGTGTGTTTTTAACGCGTATCACAGGTTCATGGGGTACTTTATCCAATGGCTCCTACCCATGACTCAGACATCTAATGTTCTTGCATATTCTATTTCAAAATCCTTTGTAGAGATATAATGCCAAAAAAGCTCAAACTCAAATTATTATAAAAAAAATAAAAAAAACTCTGATACAACCCGTTGAGTGGCAACTGTATATCATGTTTTTTTTTTTTGTATGCGATCTTATAGTAATCATTATTTTATCAACCGGTTACTTCAACTTTATCAATTCCGATCGACCTTGACCTTCCATACTCTATAAAAAAGGGCACGTAAGATATCTTTTATTCAATTTGATTTTCCAATTCAATCATTTTTGGGGATTATTTTATTTCCATTTTAAGAAATCTCTATGTATTTATGTTATAGTGATACATTACAGTCTGACAGAACCAAGAAAGAATTCCAACTATGTTTTTTATTTATTTATCAACAATTCCTACTATGTTTCTAGTTTCTATAGTTTGTTGTTCACATGTATGGAGGGTTTGTTGCTTAGTAGATTACCATTCAAAACAAAATCATGTGTTACTGGAAAATTAATAAATTTTTAAGTATAAGCTGAAATTTAGTAGTGTTTTTTAATTGGATTTTAATAAAGATTTGAGTTCAGATTCAAAGTATTCTAAGTTAAAAAATACAAATATTCAAAAATGAGGATGAACTATGTTATTTCAAAATCCACATGTTTGATTTGAAAGCAGTGAATTTACCAAATCCTGTTTCTCAAAAAAAAAAAAGAATTTACAAATCCTATAAAGGTTTTTAAATCAATTAGAATCTATAAATCAATAACACATTTTATTTCTGTCTAGTCTTTTTTTTCTTATGGAGGAACTAGTCAAAATTCATACTAATTCTTGTATATAAAATTTCTGTGGAAATAAAGGTAGGCAGTGGAGATAGATTCATTTATGTAGTTGCGTACGTGTTCGGTATTACGGACCATATAATATTGCTTATAACTTATTTTCTTTGGTTAGACATTTAAGTTATCAACCTAATAAATTTTTAAGCTTTAGGTTTTTTTTTGTTAACTGAAAAATATTCTTAATTTTCCTATTTCACTCTCAAACCTTTTATTTTTATTTTTATCTCTCTCTATTTTCCATTTTAATCTTTCTTTCATTCCATATTGCTTATATATATCGTTTGAGTTGAACGAATTCTGGTATGATTCGCAAGTCTACATAATCTATAAATTTATAGCGTTTTTTTAACAATACTGAACATAACCGTATACAAAATATTTAGTTAGACAATATATTAACAAATATTACAATTTAAATTGTGTACAGAATAAACCATCACTTGAAAAAACTGTGATCTGTGTGGAGATTTTAACATCATATTAATCTGAGAAATCGGAATAAAAGTCAACGCTCTAGAGATGATTCCATCAATGATCCAAAATACGTACCAATTCACACGACTTGTTAATTAACTATTATCTCTTTTTTTGTCAACTCCTTATTAATATGCTTTAGTTGCCAATTTGTAGACAATTTATTAAGAAGCGGTCAGGCTAGTGTCAGTGTAACAAAATGGTCTCCAAATGTCGTCGGATCCAAAAGTCTTCTTGTTTTCTACATTTATAAATAGTAAGTGGCTTTGTCTCATCTATATAATAACTCTGTAGTTTCTTGTTCAAAGCCAAAATAATTCTTTTGTTTTCTCTCAATCATCAATCACGTCAGCAACTCTTTAGTTTACTTTGAACAGATTCGATTAAATTCGATTGTGATTAACTTGCAAACAACAGAAAAGAGTATGTTGTTTCTTATCTCTATTTTTCACCATTTCTTGTGTTATTTTCTTTTCTTTTAAACAAACAATTCGCTGCATTTGTTTCTTAATTTTCATTCATCACAATTTTCATCTATAAAATTTATCCCTCATTATTCTTTGAGAAATACCGTAAATTATCACAAAAATAGTTTTGTTTTTGTTTTGTCCCATCACAAAAATAATGTTTCTTCTAAATTTAGCACACTAAGTACATTTGCTTTGCCTACTTCACTTTTTTAAAAATTAGCTTGATTACTAATGGGTCAAAGTGTAACATATAAAGAAGAAGCAGAAGAAGAAAAGAGAGAGGAGGAGCGATGGCCACAGAAAGAGGGATTTCCAGCGTTTCTGTTCCCTTCCATCTTAGCTCTATTGATTGGTACTAATTTCATTTTATTTAATAAATTTCTTATTAAAATAACAAAAAAAAATTCTCAAAATGATTTACACCGCATCATAATATTATCAACATTTAGTTTCCAGTTCCGAACTTCAAGATAATTAAACATTTGATTTGTGATATAATAACCCAAAAAAAGTAAAACATATCTAAGTGGTAATGAATAAATGGTCTTGCTTTGATAAAAGATTTGTCGTGTTGATCAAGGCCAAAACATATATTTCTTTAACCATGAAATTGTTTCACATTTCTGTTTAGTCATCCGTAGACGTTTTCAATAACAAAAATATTTTTTTTAAAACTACAGATGTTGGGATTCATCTAGATTTCGGGTTAGAAATGATCATATGATTATGACAAATGCATTTTTTTTTTATAAAAAAATATGCTAGTTGATGGAAATTTTTTAATGACCAAGGTCCTCTAAACCAAAACTCAAAGTAATTCTTGAAACGCATAAAAAAAATTCAAGTATTTTAACTAAGATATATTTATTCATGTGACATGCATGATTTCTTTACATTTTATGGTTTTGATTTAGTGTATTTAAACATTTAAATCAACGGGCATGGCGTTGAAGATCATCTAGTTTCATTAAAATAACAAACGGTGATCAATATCCAAATTGCTTATTCTCTTAATTTAATTTTCCATTTGTACTAATTTGCAAACCCTTTGTATTTTAATAGGAACAATTCGCACCATCGAACCTCAGTGGCATCATGTTTGGTACAAGGAGTGTACTCAATGGAAATGGATAGGCAAAGGAAACGAGTAGGTGCCGAGGCACAAACCAAGCGCTGGTGGGAAAATTCCCACTTCACTTTACTCGAAACCTTGATTGAAGGATCCGATAGTTCCATATACGGTGCCATTTTCGAATACAACTTCTCCTACAACTACCAAAATATCCCTAGTTTGAGAGTACCTCCACGTTACGTGATCGCGTTCCGCGGCACAATTATAACATCACAAACTGGGTTCTCTGATGCGAGACATAATCTCCGCTGCATCTTCGACAACCTCCATCACGGCCCCAGGTTTGAGCACGCAATGCAAGCAATATATAATATGGTAGTCAAATATAGGGACACATCTGTTTGGCTGGCTGGACACTCTCTGGGAGCTGGCCTGGCAGTGCTGGCCGGAAAGACCATGGCAAGGTTCGGATTCTTCCTCGAGGCTCACATTTTCAACCCGCCCATATCGTCTATCCCTCTTGAGACGCTAATCAAGTGCAAAATGCTAAAAGGTGGAATTAGATTCGCCGGGAGTCTCTTCAAAGCCGGTGTAGCCAAAATCTTTAAAGATCTTGAGGTAAATAATAAAAATATTTTTATAAAGAAATTGAAATTTTTGCTCTATCCAAATTGTTGGTTTAATTAATGGTGGTCCATTAGTTGAAAACTCGATTTATCAACTTCATTTCCATGTTGGTCACTCCAGGCTTCAACTATTTTTTTTAAATTTTTTTGTCACGGCTTCAACTATTCAAAACAATAAATTAATTACTTTTTTGATATTTTTGTTATTATAGGTTCAAGATGTGATGAATATAGTACCATGGACACCTCATTTATATGTGAACCCAGCAGATCCAATCTGCTCAGAATACATTGGTTATTTCAAAAACAAAACATTCATGTCTAAGATCGGATTGAGCGAAATCGAGAGAACCGCTACTAGAAACCCACTTAGGAGTCTATTGGTTGGGAAAAAGAAAACATCATCACCATCAGAGTTTGCAACTGAGCCTCTTCATCTCCTTCCATCGGCTTATATGACTGTAAACAGAAACGTATCGCATGATATAAGAAAAGATCATGGGCTAGACCAATGGTGGGATCCTTCGTTTAATGGTGAGTATGTTTTTTACCAATTTAATTCATAACTTGAGCTTTCGTACGTCGCTTCAATCGTTTTTAATTATATTAAATTGTAATATACTATCTAGGATGATGTTTCTTGTGTTGTTGTTAAGGTACTAATACTATCTTAGAAAATGTTCAATGTATCAAACTAAATGTACATAAATTAAGCAACATGATTGTCTATGAAAGATTGTGAATGACCGTCTCCGATGATTCTGTTTCGTGCTATTGTACCCACACCTATTATATACATACGTGTGTTTTGGATTTTCCCTTTTACATACGGAAGAATTAACCTCTAAGGAATTACACAAAGTTAGAATTTTATGTCTTAGATTGGAAATTTTCGTTTGAATAATTTTTTAAACGAGGTTTACACTTTGTGTGGCTGGAACAAGATTAAAATTTCTAGTGGGGATGTAGATTGATCATTGTTTTGTTAATTTTATAATATAGACAATTTTTTAATGTTCAGTATAAAATATAGGATTTTAAGAATATAGTATATTAGGAGTCTATCTACGTACCACAAAAAAAGAGAGAATCAAATCTTCATTTGGGTGTAATCATGTCATATATATATATATATATTAAAAATGTTCTTTTAAAAAAAATTGAGAGATAAATGCAAATTGGTTCTCTTATTTGGCTACAAGCTTTGACTAACAGAATGATGAATTAATAGTTGCGAAAGACTAAGAAATGGAAGAGAAATGAGAGGACAATTCACCTGAAATTGCGTGGCAACATAATCGTCTCAAAGTTTTTGCCAGGAAAGAAAATTATTAACTGTGAAGTTATTGGGTTTTTTCCTTGTTTTTGTATCCAATTGTATGTTATACAATGCTGATTCTTGTATATAGTTCGTTGCGTGTGATGTTTTTTTGGCTCCTTTTTTTAAGTTATATTTGATGGGAAATTTACCTTAAATAACTAATATACTATTTTCCACATATACACCTCCAAAGAAAGTATATATACTATTTCCTCATTTGACACTGAAATGAAGAATTTGCCGACAAAAATAGTTAAAGGTTTGGGCTTAATGAATTAATGGCCCAAACACCAAAATATAAAAGCCCATCATGCACTTCAAATCAGTATCTAGTAAAAAAATATTTTGTAAAACAGTGTTTCATAAATTGTTAGGTGTGACATTGTTTTCACTGTTACATCTTGAAAACCCTAGACATAAGGATCCACGATGGTGATATGAGATTCTAATTTTAACCAATTTTTCCAATAATATTTTAGTAGATGAATATCTCAAATAGTAAATAAATCCACTCAAAAGTTGCTTAAATGAGAATTTCATAGGTGAATTTCTATTTAAGATACAATATTTGAGTGAGTGGTATCTCAAATAGTGGAGAAACCCGTTCAAAAAAATTTCAATTATTTGAGATATCTATCCATTAAAACATTATTAAATAAAATTGGTCAAAATTAGAATTTCATGTGAAATACCCACTATTGTGTGGATGCTCTAAGTTGCTACGTCCATATGTAGAGGCTATAATGCAATATCCCAAGGTGCATTTCGGACAACAGTAAATAGCTCTTTATTTGTTTCTTGATAGCAGATAGTTCTCTTCTTTCTTTTTTGTGATATGGAGAAAATAATTATTTAGTTTACTTCATCAGATCCAGTTAAATTCGATCGATCGACCTTTCAGAATCCATATCATGAAACAGACCATATTATTTAGTTTAAGATTTCTTTTACTCAATTAAAACATTTTGGATAGTATTTGCTTTATTGTTTTAGGAAATCTCTATGTATTTATGTTATACATTACAGTCTGACAAAACCAAAAAATAGTTCCTCCAATGTTTCTTTAATTTGTTGTTCACATATGAAAAGTTTTTATTGGTTAGTGGATTACCAAACGAAACAAAAGGATCATTGCTTTTATATATATTTTTAAAATCATGTGTGATTTTTTAAATAAATTCTAAATATTAGTTGAATTCGTGGGTTTTCATTCACTACAAAAAAAAGTTCATAAACGAAGGCGAATTTTGTCAAAAATCCGTCGCAAAGAACTCTTTCTGACAGATTTTTTACGAATTAAATGATGTCGTTTCTAAGTTTTCGGAAACCTGTTTTTGTCGGAAATCTATCAGAAATTTATGATGGATAGTATCCGTCGGAAATGTGTCTAAATTTACGACGAATTATCGACGACTTCTTCATCAACGAACTTCTGACGGACTGAAATTGTCGGAATAATTCCGACCACTTGTTCGACGAATCTCTAACAAAACATTTACGACGAGTTTTCGATAGAAGCGTTTTAACAGATTTCCGACGGATTATTGGTCAACAGATTTCTGACGAATTATTTTCAACGGATGTCCAACAGATTTTTTGAAATTATTTTTTTTTAAAACAATAAACAATTAATTAAAATACATTTATTTAATTTAAAATTCTGATAATATTTAAAATTGAAACTGAAAATTCAGAAAGCATAAAAATAGTTTCAAATAAAAATAACATCTTAAACAAAGATTATTTTATAAAATAAAATCTGAACTAGTTAAATATCCCCGGAAACTTGTTATTTATAATCTCTTTTATCTTGTTCAATTCTTCACAAGTTGAGTTGTGTTCGGTCTTCAACAAACGAGTCCATTTATTGCTACTTTTGGGGGTTGTAACCAATAGAGGAGAAAAAAATTTAAATTTTTTTTGGAATTCTAAACTAAATTTACTATTAGTTTAATATTATAAACTTGTTCAGAACCCCTAATATTATAAACTTGTTAATAACCAATGGAGCTCTTATATTTTTTTTTCCAAAAAAACTTTCTCTACTTGCCACTAAGTACTTATTAATAGACTATTCAACTTAAAATTCTCTTAGATTAAAAATTTACTGTGAAATATTTTTAAACGAAATATTCAAAAAATCTCAAAACACTTTTGTAATATAAATATTCAAATCAATTTCTTATATTAATATTATCAGATTTTTTATAAATCAAGATATATATTGCAATTAACTTCACTCGTATAACATTGCTAGAACAAACCCTTTGACAGATTACACTCATTAATTTAGATCCATTTTAAAATGTATGATGTTTTAGAAAAAAAAAATTGTTTCAAAATGTATGATTTTCTACATTTTTTATGCAATTTTTATGAGGTAATACAATGATTAATTGTAAATTTCAAGATGTATTAATTAATTTTCTTGAATTGTTATTGGCTTAAAGTTATTGAAAAATATTTAGTACAAAAAATAATGCATTTATAACTAAACATTAATTTATTTTTTTAATATGTGTGAAAACATACATTTTAAATGTAAAAGATTTTAAAAATTTTATTTTGCCAAACATGATTTGTTGTCTTTGTTTTGTTTAAAGCTTCTAAAGCTTTTTGTTTTTTAAAGCCTCGATATAGTGGCTTTAGAATGAAAAAATAATTACATTTAAATTATTTTTTCTTTTTTCATCCCCCAAAATTATTCAATTTTAGAATGATATATAATTTATTACTTAAAAAAATTTGATTGATTAATTTTTATCCTTTTTCTATTATTTTGAGATCTATTTTTATGTAAATCTACAAAATAACAAAAAAATTCAAAATCAATATAAAATCATTTTTTTGGTAAAGAGTATGAGTTTTGGTTTAAAATAGTTGAAACGTGGTTTAGCGTAAGAAACAGTTAGCTGAATAACGAGACTGAAAAAGCCCAAACTTGTTAATTAGTAAGCCCAAATTCAATTACTTTATTATTTTAATATTTTTTGGTCGAAATTATATTTTTTTAAGTATCCCTAAATTTTAGAGAAAAAAGATTAAAGAATAATTGAATTTGAGCTTAAACGTGGGCAAGAGTTGTGATTATTGGATTTTGGTTAAACGCCAGCAAGAAGGCAACTTTTCTACTTTGGTTTGATTCGACGGAACAATTTGTCCGATCATCGGAACAAACAATCAGTATCGATATATGCAGAAGCTGAGCGAGTTCTTCTCCGGTGGTGATGACGGAGGCGGCGACGAGAGAACCGATAACTTCCTTGAAAATGGATCGGAAGGTCTCTGTTCTCTCACCCCTACCCAGGTTTTGTCTCCGTCTTCTTCTTCTCTCCATGTCTAGGGTTTCTTCTTCTTCTTCTTTTTCTGTTTACTCAATCTTCTTCGATTTTGCAGAGAATGTACGGATTCGCCGCATCTTTGGCCACTGGTTTGCTGCTAATGTTTCTGGTAAAACCTCAATCCTTAATTTTCCGATTTAATTAGACTTTTGTCGAATAAAGGGTTTCAATTTCTTATCCTTATAAGGCTTCTAGTGATTATACGTTTTCTTAATCATCTTCTTTGGATTGAATTTGAATGATCTTGTTTCTGTTTCTGTATCTTCTTCTTCTGTAGTCTATGATTGTATTTGGTATCCCCATCAAATTTGCACTGCTCTTCACTTTTGGAAATGTGTTCGCTATTGGAAGGTATGTTTTGCCTGTGGGAATTCTCTTCTTGAGATTCATCAGATTTGAATGTGGAGTTTTGTCATTGGCAAGAACCTGATGATATTATCTTACACAAATCTAAAGATTTTTGCCATTTCTATGTCTACATTGTTTTCCGTTTAAAACCACAAGAGATTACATGTTTTCTTTGGCAGCACAGCCTTCCTCATGGGACCTGAGCAACAGATTAATATGATGTTTGACCCTGTTCGGCTCTACGCTACATCCATTTACATCGGATGTGTCGTTGTTGCACTCATTTGCGCTCTCTTGGTAAGTTCTTGCTCTTTCATACAACAACCAATCACCATGTTTTAGCTCCAACACTAGATGCTTAGAGTTACTGCAGGATCCAATCTGAGTAATGTCTAAAACCTGCAATCAGCTTGAAATTGCAGTCTTTTCAAAAAAATCTTTCGCATCTTTTGTAGATCCACAGCAAAATTTTGACGGTCCTTGCGATCCTATGCGAGATTTGTGCACTTATATGGTAAGTTCAATGCTTGAATTCAACCCAAAACAGGATTGGTTTCTATGAGGTTCCAAACATTGTCAAGTCTTTTTGGATTGAACATCTTCTTTACACACATCATAATGACAGGTACAGCCTCAGTTACATTCCATTCGCACGGAGAATGGTCTCTGAAATAATGATCCGTCTCTGTGACACTGAGCTATAGTCATCAGACAGGCATACACAAACCGCGAAAATACTGGTCTTAAGAACTTGAGATCTGATTCTTTTTAAACGGTTCTTGTTTTTGTGTGTGTTTTTATTTTCGTTTGATCTGATCCGGTTATTTGCTTGCACACGAATCAGAAGTAATGAAGGTTGAGTTTTTTTTTTGTTGGGGGTTCTTGAAGCTCTTTTGCTGTTTTAGACTTCACCATTATTTGACATTTTGGTTGATCAAACAAAAATATTACTTTTATTCAAATAACTTTTTGGAGTTGCCAATTCACTCATATTCGAGCTATGAAGGTTTCATTGAGTATCTATCTAACTTTAATTTACAAGTAATTTTTATCCCGGCTGACAAAATCCCTATCATATTGTTAAGAATAAATTGAAAACTATAAAACATTTAAACATAGACATTATTATTAAAAACATAACTATCTTGGTCTGTATCTTAAACAGAAAGCAACAATCTGATAACTATCATATAAATCGGAATAACTTTTGTTCAAAACAAATAACTTGTATTCAAAAATAACTAATGGTCTTCGGTTATGGAGAGAAATGTAATGTTTATAAAAAGGTATGAATGCAATCAATCATGAATTATTTTGTTATTCGCCTCATTTTTATATTGCCTACATGAATATCTTCCCAATTCAAATTGTTACCTAATGTAGTTTTCTTAATAAAAGATTGTGAAGACAATAATGCAGAAAAAGATCTTTTGACAACGAGAAAAAAAAGAGCATCATTCATACTTTTCATACAAATTTCTCCACATTATTACTTATTTCTTTACATTAAAAACGCAAAAAACATAGTTAAACTTCACTTTCCGACAAGACAGAAGCCCCAAAGTGATGATCAAAGACCTTCAAACTCGGAAATGTCAGATGCAACCACCCAACTGAAAACAAAATTTCAAAGTAGTCAAATTTCAGAGTTAAGATACTAAAACATTGTTCTTGATTCCTTTCCATTTTTCGAAGTGAAAGTGTTAATCTTTAACAATTATATAAATCTCTCACCATTATAGATTCGATTTCCTTGTCGGAGACAGGTGTGCGTTTGGGCTGAAGTGATGCTTTTCCTCCATCAGCTTTGTTCTTCGGAGCCGCCAGAACATCCGAACTCGCCGTCACATTTTTCTTGCCGCCGGCAACAGTTCCCGGCGCCGGTCCAGAACCTGAAAATTTTCACAGGCAAAAAAAAAAAACGAAATTTAAGCAAGTTGCTAGTGAAAATATACTATAAAGATCTGAAGAACGAAAGAACAATGATAACCTGAAGAAATAGAATGTCTCTGAGGAAATTTGATGCGAGGAATTCTCTTCATCATCTTCTGCTTGCTTACTTGAGAATTAGTGATCGCTCTGTTTTCTTTCTCTGTCTCTGATTTTTCTGTCCAAAGAGAAGAAAGAAAGCTCTTATCTTTATCCTCAACTTAATGGGCTAATGGGCCTGAAGATAATTCGTCGGATGGGCTTAGAAGTCCAAAATGATAAACTGAACAGTGACAATAATACAGAGATATTAGGAGAAATGACATAAAAGATAAATTCAATTAAGTCAATGGCATATGATTGATTCAATGACCATTTTGACCACGCATAATTAAAATTTTAATTCCCTTTTAAAACTTGATTTTTGTTCAACTTCTCTTTCCTTTTTTTTTCTTTTTCTTTTTCATGTGCATTCCAAAAATTTTGTGCCCCATTCATTTTTCTTCGAAGAATTAAGAATATGTTTTTTTTTTTTATCATCAAAGAATCTATATTGAGTAAAAAAGTAACAAAGTGACACATAAAAGATTCAAGACAGAAACAGAGCAAAGCCCAATAAACAAAAAAAAAGAGAGTGAAATGTTATATAAGTATATACTGATATAACATTAAGATACCTTTGTGTTTGATCATCTGATCGATAATAATGAAGTATTATGAATTTTCATAAAGGTATATAGTATATGGCTAGGGATAGGGATAGATTTAAAAAAAAAAAAACTGTTTCATAGCATATATTTAACAGTTATATTATTCAGTAATGTCATTTAATCATTTATATTTCTTTATTTTGAATAACAATGTTTAATTTCTTCAAGAGGATAGATTTGTGTGTAAATAGATGTTAGTGTAGTCGTCTCAATAATTGATAAAGTTATGTGGTGAGATTTATATTGACGTGTTCATGGGAAGCAGCCAAAAGAACGAGCGAGTTAATCTCGCCCCTAAAAAAAATGTATGGTAAAACGAATTTTATGGACCACGTATAACGATGAGTGACAACGTGACATCGTTCATTGATTGCCCTTTCACTCTTCTTTGAAGTCGACCTTATATAGTTACGCAAGTAATAAAGTTTTTCCCACCTTTATCGTTACGGCTTCGTGGATGATGTGAGATTCGTATTGATCATCTTAATAGTGTCTCATCGGTTTAAATTATGAGAAAATGTAAGAAAACAATATTTATTTTTTCCCTAACTGTTTAAAATATATTCCTTACTTTTTAAAATATATGATTTTTTAGAGTTTTCACACATATTACGAAAACAAATTAATGTTTAACTATAAATGCATTATTTTTTGTACTAAATATTTTTTTAATAACTTTAAGCAAATAACAATTCAATAAAATTAATTAATACATTTTGAAATTTACAATTCATCATTATTACCTCATAAAAAATGCATAGAAAATGTAAAAAATCATACATTTTGAAACAATTTTTTTTTTCTAAAACATCATACATTTTGAAACAGTATAATTTATCAGCACCGCGCGAGTCTAAATTAATGAGCGTAATCTATCAAAGGGTTTGTTCTAGTAACGTTATACAAGTGAACTTAATTGCAATATATATCTTGATTTATAAAAAATCTGATAATATTAATATAAGAAATTGATTTGACTATTTATATTACAAAAGTGTTTTGAGATTTTTCGAATATTTCATCTGAAAATATTTCACAGGAAATTTTTGACATAAGAGAATTTTAAGTTGAATAATCTATTAATAAGTAATTAGTGGCAAGTAGAAAAAAAAATTTCAAAAAAAAATATAAGAGCATGTACATTGGTCACAACCCCTAATAGAGTTCTTAACAAGTTTATAATATTAAACTAACATTAAACTTAGTTTAAAACTCTATAATTTTTTTAAAAAAAATTTCTCCTCCATTGGTTACAACCCCAAAGGGGTTCTTAAAAGTAAAAAAATATTGGTGTTATGCTTTTATCATTGCTTTGTTTGTTTTGGTCGATGACAATGAGAATTGGTGTTAAGAGTGTATTGTCCTCAAATGTCTTTCTTTTGATTCCTTTCACATTATTTATCAAATGTGTAATAATGTTTTCATTTCTCAAGATATATGTACGAACTTTTTCCGTGTTGAATTCAAAAGTGAAACATTTCAACATTTAACATAACTAAGAAAATATGCTTCACAAGAAAGAAAACCACACTTTTATTAGATGTAACGTAAAAACAAATGCAAACAAATGCAAACAAATGATGGCAGACTGCGATTGGTTTGCGTTAAAAAAGTTTTTAACTCCAGATCTCAATGGTAGACCAAGAAAGAGTTTTTTTGTGGTATGTTTTCCTTATTTCCTGTGGAGTAGCTGTTATTTCAACTCCAATAATCTTGAGTATAGAGAAGATTAGTTTGTCAAATTGATTTCTGTCTTTCCATGTAAAAACCAAATGTAACACAAGGCACTTGATTAAAGCACTCTTTTGGCTTTATCAAATCATCCTGATACCAAAATCTTAATCATATAAGACCACTGAACAAACCCAGAGGATTCACATAATCTACTTGAATTCTTAAATCAAAACATCATTATCCAGACATGAAATTACGAAACCGAAGTGCTTTCTCAAAATCATGACAAACCTAAACCGATTCCCAAATTGTATAACCAGAGGGTTCTTACTTAAAACTTGCATTTCGAAATTAGGATCAGGTTAAAGTAGCAAAAATTGAAATCCCTAATAAACAAAACCTAATCACGCGAGAGAAACGATGTCAATATACCTCGTAAAGACTTCTCTCGCAAGATGATCCATCATTGTTCATCGCACTGAAGAATTGGAGTCGACGCACTAAAACAAAACATGATCAAATCGCAGATTTGAAATTTGTACCTTTCCGAGGAGCAATTCATTGGTTTCGGGGCCGTAGGAGGTGTAGAACACGAATCTTGGTATGTTTGGTATGAGTGGAGTGATTTTATGTTGAGTGTAACCGGTTTCATCTGGGTAGATTAGAAACTGGTGTAGAACACGAATTTTGTTGTATAAGATGTCGTGAGTTCTTGGGTAGATTAGGTTGAGAGTTTATCACTTCGTTGTAAGATTGTGTAATATGTTCTTGTTGCAACTGGAGTTGTGTATAGCAGTGCTATGTTTGTATTAATGGAAGGGTTTTAAGTGTGTCTTAAATACCTTCTGTGGAGTACAATATATGTGTTTCCGAATTGGATACTCTTACTTTTACAGATGCTAACCAAGTCTGAGAAATCCTCGAATACTTTTACAATATCCGCAAGGTGAGTACAAATAAAAAACACTTTTAGAATATGGATTATATAATCATTTATAAGGCACAATAATACCTCTATAAATTAATATCTTTATAAATTAATAAAATACCAAAGTCTAGACAATATTGATTTATAAAGGTTTTATTGTATGAACATTCAAAACCTACGATTTTATATTACTTTAGAAACACACAAACTTAACATAACACATGATTTTGTATGATTAAGCCAATGTCTGCTGACGGTGAACACATTGGGAAGTGCATTTTCTCAAGTGCATTGGGAAGTGCATCAACGGACGAAGCTAGAGAGGCATTGCGCCAAGGTTTCTTTGATTACCTTTGTGGTAGTGGCTTGCACAAATCAGAGATCATGGCTCTGCTCGGTGGTATGAATCCGAGGCCACTTTCCCTCATCCGCCAACTTTTTGCCATGACTCTATCCTCTGTTGGCCATTTGCCATCTCCCTTTCCTTTTCCTCTTCGCATTTGGCACAGTGTCAAACTTTTTGGAGTAAGCCATTAGATATCTTTCTATTTCTGTAGGGGTATATATTTAATTTTTTTATACGCAACTCTATATTAAAATATTTTTAATGGGTTTCTTATTGAGTTAATGCTATCTCCAGCTAAGGCAGCTGCGTATCGCAAAAACTTTATGGCCGCAAATGCTTCATAAATGTTAATGCATTTATAGTATAACTTAAATTTAATTAAACATGGTTATTGGCATATGTTCGTTTGGATGCTGAACTTAAAGCCAGACTTAAGATTCTGTATATATTTCAGTGTTATTCTATGTTCAAAATAAATTTTAGAAAACGTATTTCCACTTATCATAAATTTATTTATCAATTATTTTGAAACTCAATTCATGTAAGTTAGAGAGATTGAAACCATTTCTTTAAACAAAAATAGGAAAAGAAAGATTAGAGTTGGCAGTTTCAAAAAAAAAGAGATTAGAATTGGTACAAATATTTTTAATCTGAATAGATTGCCGATATCAACTTTGTGTTGTCTTTGTTCAAGGTTAGATGAAACGAAAGACCATCTTATTTTTTTTTTTTTATCGTCTGTAGCATTGAGATTTAGATGAAACGAAACCTGACTCTTGACTTTATTCAAGTTTAGATGAAACGAAAGACCATCTTATCTTGACTTGTGATTATAGCATTGAGGTTTGGAAGCTGACCCTCACTAGGCTGGGCCCACCTCAGCACATGTTCAGAACATGGTCGGAATTGTTGTCATGGATTAAGAAGGGCTCTCCCTCGGCCCCTTCTCTTCTTAGGAAATTAGCGGTCCAAGCCACGATCTTCCATCTCTGGAAACAGAGAAACAATGTACTTCATAATCAGGTTTCGATCCCACCTCAAACCACTCACAATATTATTGATCGTGAGATTCGAAACACTATATCATCAAAAAGACATATAACTTTCATGACTTGATGTCTCATTGGTTTAGATGACCTCACCGGTTCTCTTATCCAACTTTAGTGCTGCTTTGTTTTTATTTTTTTTGCCAAAGTTGCATAAATCTAAGATTATACTTGTTGTAAAATCGAACTTTCATTTTTAATGATATTCATATTTTTAGAAAAATAAATATTTTTTCTCTTGCATATGGAAGAGAAAGAGAAGTCGAAGATGGTTAAGGTTATTTTTGTCACCAAATGGTGATTCATTTAATTTCCATCGGGTCCCAAACAAAAACAAGAGTGATGGTGATGAAATCAATTTGTGTCAGCATATAAATTGCAAGCGGAATATATTTAAGAAATTTTGAAAAATGTCATATTTCAAATAATATTTTTCAAAAATATTATATTTTCAAAATTTTTATAAAAATATTATTTTTTTAAAATTATTTATGTTTGTATTAACTATATTGTATTAGAATTTAGTTTTGAGGGTTTAGAGGTTTTTAGAAGTGAAAATATTTTTTAAAATTTAGAATTGTAAGATTTAAATTCTAAAAATTCAAAACTAATGACATTTTTGCAAATAGACAACCCATAGTGACATTTTTGCAAATATACACACCAAAAATGATATTTTTGTAATTGTTTCATATATTACTCTCTCTATTATTTTAGATGATGTTTAAGGATGTTGCACAAATATTTAGAATCCCAATAAATGATGTATTTTTCTGTATTTTCTACATTAAACAATAATTTATTATTTAAAAAAAAATTAATTCAACCAATCACATAAAATACTGCAGAATTCAAATAATCACAAGAGAAGAAAACATTAAATTTTTACTTAGAAATATGAAAATATCAACTAATTTAATAAAGAATTTTTAAAAAAAATATCAGTTATTATGATACGGAGGGAATATGTGATAAATAATATGAAAAAAACTAAATAGTTGTCCAAAATACCATTTTAGTAAGTTGTTTCTAATTATCAAAATATTGAATGACATGTAACCTAACTTCTTGACTATTTTAATGCATGAATCGAAGAGCTTTAGAAAATGTCAACAATTGTGTGGTGCCTTTTATTCACTTCTTCTATATAAGAACAACAACATTTATTAGGGTGGGAAATTTTTTTTGTTTTTTTTTCTTGTTTTTGGAACAAATGGGCAGTATTTTCTTGGTCAATTTAACAAAAAAAACAAAAAACAAAAAAAATTAATATTTAAGTAATTAACTAAAAGCCGTAAATCTAGTGGTTGTGATTGTCCCACATAGAAAGATTTTGATTACTTGCTTAAATATTTTTTTTTTATAGGTTATTGGACAAATTATCTCTTTTTCTGTTCGTATTCGAAATAAAAATATCGATTGTTTACGACAACGCAAGCAGTTGAGGAAAAGATAACGAATTGTGTGGACAAAAGAAAAGAACCATTTTTTGCTCTTCACAGAAATAATCATAATTTAGCATGTGGTGATGCCACGTCCAAACTGACATATCTATGCAGTATATATATGTTACTCCTCCTTTCTCAGCTCTCTCATAAAGTATAATCGTTTTATAATATTCATATTTGAGAACTAATAATAGATATGGATGTGACGTTTACGCACGTTTCTTTATGGACGCTACTCGCCTTCGTGCTGACGTGGACGGTGTTCTACGTCACCAACAGGAGGACGAAGGGGAAGAAGGAGGTGAAGTTGGTGGATGCTGCAGTCGAGGAGAGAAGAGACGGCGGTGCTGACGTCATCATCGTTGGAGCTGGTGTAGGTGGCTCAGCTCTCGCCTATTCTCTTGCTAAGGTGTCAAAAATGTCCAAATATTATTATATCTACATCGCACTTTTGTCTACATCGCACTTTTGTTAACTATTTTCGTATACTAATTGTGCACTATGAACAAGAGAATAAAAACTATATATATATATATATATTTTTTTTTTTACTCAAACTCTATATATTTATATACACTTTTGCTATATGATTGCTTTGTACTTTTGTTTTTGCATAATACAATTATATTGCAATATACTGGAATATGAACACTCATATGTATATAATTTTGGATTAAAGGATGGACGTCGAGTGCATGTGATAGAGAGGGACATGAAAGAACCAGAGAGAATGATGGGTGAGTATATGCAACCAGGAGGACGACTCTTGCTTGCTAAGCTTGGTCTTGAAGGTCTGTCTCCGCTTCACTTTCGTTTGCATCTTTACATTTACATAAACAAATTAATCAAGAAAGAATATTATTGTATCTTATATATTTCATCATGGTTAAATTTGTGCGTTTTATAGATTGTTTGGAGGAAATAGAGGCACAGAAAGCTATTGGTTTAGCAGTTTATAAGGACGGACAAGAAGCAGTCGCACCTTATCCGGGGAAAGATGATAACAACTTTCCTTATGAACCTTTTGGTCGATCTTTTCACAATGGCCGATTTGTCATGAGACTGCGTCAAAAGGCGTCTTCTCACCCCAAGTACGTATCTCTATTCACCATTTTATTTTTTTACTTCAAATCCATATAGAAAGTGACAAAGTGTAAAGGGATTCAATCAAACATACAAGACACAATGAACTATTATATACCAGATATACCAAGAGAAATTTCAAAAAATGCCACTTTTCAACTGCCACTTTACAAAAATACCACACTTTTTAAATCTTTGCAAAAATATCATTATTTGAAAATTATTTTTTCTTTATGTTTGGGTTAACTATGTTCTATTAGGGTTTAGTTTTGAGGGTTTAGAGGGGTTTAGGGGTCAAAACATTTTTTAGGGTTTAAAATTTTAAGATATAAGCTTTATAAATCTATAATTAATGGCATTTTTGCAAATGAACACCTCTAAGTGGCATTATTGCAAATGTGCACACAAAAAGTGGCATTTTTATAATTGTACCATATATCAACTATTTGTTTTGCGATGGGAAATTATGAACTTTGATTTTTCTGTGAGAAGTAGGTTGGCCCAAAATAAGTATTGGTGTGTGTTATGAATTCGGATGAACTTTAGATGAACCTAATAAGAGGATGAACTTTAGATGAACCTATAATGAGAGGATAAAGTATTGAGGCGAATTTGGTTGAAAAGCATTATTGAGGCCAATACCTCAATTTAATTGTGTAAAATAATAGATACAAACCATATAAACAACTTTATATAAACCTTAAAATCCTGTGACCAAAAAACAAAAAATAAACCTTAAAATCCATAATATAGGAAGTATGAAAATATTTCCTTTTCTAAGTCAAATATAAATCTGTGGCATACTCATTCAAATAGGATTCTTTTAAGTACACTTTAATTTTAGGTGAACCGTGTAAATCATTTAATGGATTATATAAAAGACTACTAAAATTGACAATAGCAATGATTTTGCGTACAACATGATTTATACCCCAAACATTACTTCGCAGTGTACGGCTGGAAGAAGGAACGGTGAAATCTTTGATAGAAGAAAAAGGAGTTATCAAAGGAGTGACATATAAGAATAGCTTAGACGAAGACACAACAGCCTTTGCACCTCTCACTGTGGTATGCGACGGTTGCTACTCAAACCTTCGTCGGTCTCTTAACAACAACAATGTGAGTAAAAGTATAACTTTAAAATGAGAAAAAAAAACTTTTAACATTTTCCTATAAATGTTAATGAAGTAGAATTGATGCTACTCACTTTGAGTTAGTCAAGTACTTTTTTTTTTTTTTTCAGAAGTTAGTGAATTAGTTTAATAAGCATTTATGTGCTATAATTTGATATAGGCGGAGATTCTATCGTACCAAGTTGGTTTCATCACAAAGAATTGCCGCCTTGATGATCCCCAAAAATTACACTTGATAATGGGTAAACCCTCCTCCATCATGTTGTATCAAATCGGCGAGACCGACGTCCGTTGTAATTTTGAGCTTTTCCCCGGCAATATACCTTCTATTGCTAATGGTGAAATGGTTACCTTCATGAAGAACACTATAGCTCCTCAGGTACACGATGCTCTTATTAATCTTACTAGCTAGTACTAAATTTGCAAGAACGTAATCGTACATCTTTGCAAGCGGTCCATGACTCCACGCATTATATGCATTTAACATCTCTTAAATACTTATTCTCTAGGTACCTACAAAACTCCGCAAAATATTTTTGAAAGGAATCGATGAGGGGGCACATATAAAAACAATGCCAACAAAGCGCGTGGAAGCTACTTTGAGCGAAAAAGAGGGAGTGATTGTATTGGGAGATGCATTCAACATGCGTCACCCAGTAATCGCATCTGGAATGATGGTTTTGTTGTCTGACATTCTCATTCTACGCGGCCTTCTCAAGCCATTGAGAAACCTCGGTGATGCAAACAAAGTCTCGGAAGTTATTAAATCCTTTTATGCTATCCGAAAGGTAAGCAAAATATGCACATACTAATCTAAAACGTGAACATTATTTCAAAATGTATCTACAACTTCAAAATACTGAAAAGAATACATGGCTTTGTATGGTGAAGCCAATGTCAGCAACCGTGAATACACTAGGAAATGCATTTTCTCAAGTGCTGATTGCATCTACCGACGAAGCAAAAGAGGCAATGCGACAAGGTTGCTATGATTACCTTTCTTGTGGCGGCTTTCCCACGTCATCGATGATGGCTCTGCTTGGTGGCATGAACCCTCGTCCGATTTCTCTCATCTATCATCTCTGCGCTATGACTCTATCCTCCATTAGCCAACTACTCTCTCCATTTCCATCTCCTATTCGCATTTGGCATAGCCTCAGACTTTTTGGGGTAAGTCACTATCTATACTTCTCCTTATATTATACATTTTGTATATACGTATAAAATTGTGTTTTTATATAAATGGGTGTGTCGATCTTTTTAGTTTACTATTATAATTTGACATTGATTTTTGTGTGATTAGATGGCTATAAAAATGTTGGTTCCACATCTTAAGGCTGAAGGGGTTAACCAAATGTTGTCTCCAACATACGCAACCGCGTATCGCAATACCTATATATATGGCCGCAAGCCCGCAACCGCTTTCTAAAACGTTGATGCTCTAAACCACGAATTATAATACTATAACGTATATGGAGCACGAATCTTTGTGATTGTGCAATACTATATCTCAAGGTGTTTACAATTATTAGTATATTAACTGGAAACAACCTGTCGCGATAGCACAAAACAAAAAGAATTGTAATAAAAAAAACGATTTTCGTTTTGTTGAGTGTTCATCAGGCTTTAATTTTCTTATATGTTTCTTTGATCGAAGAAATCTTTGTTTTTAATATTATATAGTTAAAATGCCTAAATAGAAGTTATAAGAGAGAATCTATGCAAATACTATCCAATAAAAAAAAATATTATTCAATCAAAATTTGCCACATAATATCGCTAGATATACTTTTAACTTAGTTCAGTATATTAAATAATCTTAATACTTTAACAAAAATGAGTTTTCAAATAGAACATTCATATAACTTCTAAAAAAAGGTCATGAAAGAAAATGCTATCAAAATAAAATGCGATCATATTATTGCGCACAATTTTTTCGTGATTAATTATAAATTTTAATATCCGTAAAATTATGATAATTAATTTAAATATTTCAAATTCGATTGATATATCGCCACCCTAGCTGTATTTGCAATAAAACATATTAATTATGGTATATAACGTTTATAAAATCTTCGTCAATAACATTTCACTAAAAAATAATAATTTTTTTTATCAGTTTTGATCAGTTATATCTAAATTTAAATTGAATTTTATTTTCCTAACTTTAAATTAATTTTCTGAAAAAATGTATATATATATATATTGGGCATCGATCACATCTTAGTGCAGTCGACCTCATAATTGATGAAGTTATGGTACTAAATTAATTGGGCATTTTGTGTGATCCATGTTCGGACATCACGATATAATATGCTATTTTAAGATATCACGATATCCGTGGTCAGATATTTAAGAAAGTTCTTTAAAAAAAATTGGCTATTTTAAGTATATCATATATAATATGCTCGTTTATCTTATTCTAGGTTCTCTTCCTTTGTTTAATTAATTGTCGTTGTTATTAGAATTAATTAATATAAAGCCTAATTTTCCTTGTTTTTTATTGTATGGAACGAGATAGCGGAAAAAAAAGAAAAACAAAAATTGTAGTTCCCGATTATTGGTTTTAGTGAAAGTGGTAGATCAGTTTTGATATCAACATCAATTAGTTGGGTTTGTTCGATGATCTACAATTGGATTCAGTTCATTATGGATTAAAAAACTAGCATTTCAAAAAGAATAATTACAAAAATGCTATTTTTATTGTGTTTTTTTTTAAATATTACTATAGGTTGTTTATTTGCAAAAATACCACTAACTAAAGATTTTTAAACCCTAAATCTTAAAATTTTAAACTCTAAAAATATTTTAACTTCAAACAAGTTTTAAACCCTAAAAAATAAACAGTAATACAGTATAGTTAACCCAAACATAAATGATATATTGAGTAAATGATTTTGAATAAATAGCATTTTTGAAAAATGACAATTCAAAAGTGGCACTTCGAAAGTAATATTTCTCAGAAATTTCCATTTCAAAATGATATGTTAGAATATAAGATAATTTATAAAGATAGGTATCAATCCATTTATTTTTTACTGGTTTTGAGATCAAATCCCATTGATCCTAACACAGTGACTTTATCCTTCGATATATATATATATATATGATGTAACCAATGTTAGTGACGGTTAACACACTAGAAAGTTTGTTTTCATAAGTGGTGGTGATTGCATCAAAGGATGAAGCAAAAAGAGATCTGCGATAAGGCTACTATCACTACAAGAATACACATTTTTAGCAACGAAATTTAGCATCGAATTAAATCCGACGCTAATTTAGCGTCGAAATTGCGTCGGTTTTGTGTTGGTTTTAAATTTCGATGCTAAATCGACGCTACTTTGCAACATAATAATTCGTTGCTAAATCGACGCTAATTAGCGTCGATTTAGCAACGAAATTGCTTCGGTTTGCTTAATTCGACGCTATTTCGACGCTAATTTAGCGTCGAAATAGCGTCGAATATATAGCGTCGATTTTTGCGACGGATATAGCTTCTAGAAACTTAATTAGACGCTATATAGCGTCGAATTAGCGTCGACCAAATAGCGACGGATATTGCGACGGATATTGCGTCAGATATTGCGTCGCATATTGGTAGTTAGGTAACACGTTTTTAATGGGTTTACCTAATTCGTTCAGTCCGACGCTAAAACGATGCTAAATCGATGCTAAATTTTCCTATAAATACCCCAACCGAGCACATCCTCCAACAATCGGAAAAAATATTTAAAATTATAAATAAAAAAACTTTTTTTTTATTAAAAAAAAAAAAATTACTTCCAAAATTTGTAATCCTTTCTGACTAAGATGGGCGATATATACGAACTAAGAAGCTGGATGTATCGACGTAGAGATGAAACTGGAGGGATATCAGCAGAGTTCCTCAACGGGGTTGAAATTTTCATTGCTCAAGCGAGTAGTGTGCCTGCAATTCAAAAGACCGGAGTGATGGTGTGCCCGTGTCGGAAGTGCAAAAATTCGCCGAAGAAGCCGCAGACAATTGATGAAGTTGGTACGCATTTATTTAATAGAGGTTTCACACCAGATTATTATGTTTGGTTTTATCATGGAGAGGGTTATGAAGATGAAACCAATGAGCAATATGATCAGGGTAGTACTAGTTAACAACCTATGGGTCAGGGTTATTCGAATGAGCAATATGATCAGCATCAATTTGTTAATACTTATGATCATGATATCGGGTTAGAGCATAATAGGTTTGAAGAAATGGTAACCGATGCATTTCCGGGAGTTATGTCTACTCCTGATGATGTTGCTGAGGAGCCCAATGCAGATGCTAAAAAATTTTATGCTATGCTTGATTCTGCTAAACAGCCACTCTATGAAGGTTGTAGGGAAGGTCTGTCTAAATTATCATTGGCATCTAGGATGATGACAATAAAGTCTGATTATAATCAATCTGAGAGTTGCATGAATGATTGGGCAGCTCTTATAAAAGAATATTTGCCAGAGGGTAATGAAGCTGCTGAGTCATATTACGACATACATAAACTAGTTTCTAGTTTAGGTTTGCCCTCACAGATGATAGATGTTTGCATTGACAATTGCATGATATTTTGGAAAGATGATGAAGATCTGCAGGAATGTCGATTTTGCAAGAAACCAAGATTTAAGCCCCAAGGAGCCAGTAGAAGTAAAGTGCCGTACCAGAGAATGTGGTACCTACCCATAACAGATAGGCTACAAAGGTTATACCAATCCGAACGAACAGCTGCATCAATGAGGTGGCATGCGGAACATTCAACTAATGAAGGAGAAGTTCAGCATCCTTCTGATGCAAAAGCTTGGAAACACTTCAAATCGGTACACTCTAATTTTGCTAAAGAGAAGCGCAATGTTTATCTTGGCCTATGTACAGATGGTTTTAGTCCATTTGGTATGTCTGGCAGGCAATATTCTTTGTGGCCGGTTATATTGACACCTTATAACCTTCCGCCTAATATGTGCATGCAGAGGGAATTTCTGTTTTTGAGTATTTTAGTCCCTGGTCCGAAGCATCCAAGAAGATCTATTGATGTGTTTTTCCAGCCGCTGATTCAAGAGTTGAAGATGTTATGGTATCATGGGGTTTGTACTTTTGATTACTCAAGGAAAAAGAATTTTACCATGCGAGCTGTGCTTATGTGGACGATAAGCGATTTTCCAGCCTATGGTATGTTATCTGGTTGGACAACACATGGTAGGTTATCATGTCCGTATTGCCAAAATGAAACAGATGCCTTCCAACTCAAAAATGGTAGAAAATCTTGTTGGTTTGATTGTCACCGGAGGTTTCTCCCTATGAACCATCCGTATCGGGGGAACAGGAGGTTGTTCACAAAGGGCAAACGTGTACGCGTCCCCCCACCTCCATATCTTTCAGGAGAGCAAATTGAAGGTCAAATTGATTATTATGGAGCTCAGGACACAACACAACGTGGTGGTAACTGGCTTAATATTCCAACCAATCTCCCAGATGGATATCTTCAAGAACATAATTGGCATAAAAAGAGCATTTTCTGGGATCTACCGTACTGGAAGGATCATCTATTGCGCCACAATCTTGATGTCATGCACATTGAGAAAAACTTTTTTGATAACATCATGCACACCATCTTAAACGTTCCAGGCAGGTCTAAAGATAACTTGAAGTCTAGACTGGATTTGCCTCTCATATGCTCTAGAGTTGAGTTACATCTCACGGGAGATGGGAGAGCTCCAGTGCCTATCTTTAGATTGTCAAACGAAGGCAAATCAGCATTCTTCAATTGGGTTTCCAACGAAGTTAAGTTCCCAGATGGATACGTGTCAAAACTCTCTAAGTCCGTAGAGCAAGGGAAAAAATTTTCTGGTATGAAGAGTCATGATTGTCATGTGTTTATGCAGAGGTTATTGCCTTTCGCTTTTGCGGAGCTTTTGCCAGCGAACGTGAATGAATCACTTGCAGGTCTATTTTCTATCATGACGATATATAAATATTTAAACAAATATAATGATATGTGTAATTACATTTATTTTTTGGTTGATATTGGATATCTGCACTTTGGTTTCAGGTGTTGGTGCTTTTTTTCGGGATCTGTGTGTGCGAACTCTGACTCTGGATGGAATTCAACAACTAAATAATAACATCGCAATATTGCTGTGCAACTTAGAGAAGATATTCCCTCCATCTTTCTTTGATGTGATGGAGCATCTTCCTGTCCATCTCCCTTACGAAGCCGATTTAGGAGGGCCCGTTCAATTTCGTTGGATGTATCCTTTCGAGAGATTCATGAAACACTTAAAAGGAAAGGCAAAAAACCTAGCTAGGGTTGAGGGATCAATTGTTGCGGGAAGTTTAACCGAAGAAACTTCTCATTTCAGCTCATATTACTTCGCTCCAACTGTCCGAACACGAAAAAGAGTTCCACGTAGGTACGACGATGGTGGCATCGCACAAACGTATCCAGTTTCTGATGTCCCAGATATATTTTGTGCAGTTGGTAGGCATGCCGGAATCATATCAGAAAAAGACTGGTCCTCGTACGAAGAATACAATTGTGCACACACATATATTCTCTTACAATGCGACGAAGTTAGCCCTTATTTGAGGTACATATTATTACAACCTATGGATTATAGGTTTATTTTTACCATATATATGCTTTGAAAACATTTGTTATAACTATATTTTCTGTTAGTGAATTCATTCGTCAGGTTAACGAGGCTTTCCCAAATGCATCATCCGGGGAGATTGAAAAACGAAAAGAGCTACACTTTGCTAAATGGTTGAGGAGTCAGGTAAGTTAAAAGAAACCTATAAATACAATTTGTGTATATATACTATAATTACAATGTGTATACTATATTTACAATGTGTATACTATATTTGCCAGGTTGATTATGGAGACACGTCATACCCTCAATGGTTTAGAGAGTTGATACAAGGTCCGCTGCAAAAAGTTACGTCATCTCCAATGTATTTTACACGAGGTTATGTATTCCATACGTTCGAACGTGGCAAAAATAGAGCAACTGCGAACTACGGTGTCGTTGTTCGAGGCGGAGATACCGATTTTTATGGCATTATAGAAGACATTGTTGAAGTTCAATATCCTGGTTTGGTTAACTTAAAGTGCACACTTTTCAAATGCCAGTGGTTTGATCCAGTTGTCGGGCGAGGGGTTCGAGTTGGAAAGTTTGGTGTCATCGATGTTAACGAATCGCGTTCTTATGGAAAGTATGATCCATTTGTTCTTGCATCACAAGCGGATCAAGTTTGTTTCATTCCATATCCACGGGTCAAAAAAACAGGGATTTCATGGTTATCAGTGCTTAAAATAGCTCCGAGAGGAATTATAGTTCAATCCGACGATGCCCCTATGCAATATGAAACTGCCGTGGATCTAACAACTCCAGAACAAGATTTGGACAACATCATTCTTATAGACCGATTGAATCGAGAAGCTGACATAATTCCGGATGCTACCGATGCAGAAAACCCCGAAGACGAGTTTACAAACGAGAGTGGAGAAAGTACCGATGAGGATGACGATAACTCAAATGAAGATTCAGACAGCGAAGCATAAGTGTTACCTATATTGTATTCTAATTTCAAAAAACTTATATAGTTTTAATGTAACATATATATGTGTTATAATAAGTCTAATCTAATTTCAAAAAACTTATATAGCATAAGTGTTATCTACTTTAATTTTTGAAAATATAAAAATTAAATCATAAAACTTCATAAATTCTCTTTACATTAAAGCCTTGAAAATATTAAACATACAACGGTTATGACACAAATTCATAATACACTCCGAATTTTAAATACATATATGTCTTTGTATCCACTCCAAACGTACCATTTATTAGAACCATAAATGTTTCTTTCCCTTTTTTTTCTTTGGTGGAGAATCTACATATCCGTCGCACAATTCCTTCTTGATTGCATCAACATCTAGATTTAAGTTGGGGCTTTCAGGTCTTTGGGCAAATTCATAATCATAGTAATGATCCTTACATTCATTTGAAGTACTTCCACCGTAAGTATCTGCCTTTTCAATCAATTGAGATGGTTGTACGTCTTCGAGAACACGCTTTCGGTCAGGACATTCTTTCTGCTTATCATATTCGAGACACAGAACATTGGGAGGATCCTCCGGAGAGCCCGAGTATTTTGGAATGTGTTGGATGGTTGGCAAGCACTGGCTATCCGGCACTATTGATGATGAAGAATCTTCAATATGGATTGGTGAGCACGTATCAAATTCCCACGAGTAAGGGGGTATCTCTTGAGTGAATTCGTCGCATTGAGTTTGGGTTTCCCATGAGTATTTTGGAATGTCTAGCGGGTAGTTTTCCACGTTTTTTGATTTATAGTCTTCATTAGGAGAGCTAGAAGACATTATTTGTGTTATTGATAGGTGTAGAAGATATACACTTCATCATATGTATTTATAGTAGAAGTTATATGTTATAGCGTCGAATATAGCGTCGGATATTGCGTCGAACATAGCGTCGGATATTGCATCGAACTTGGTAGTTAGGTAACACGTTTTTAAAGGGTTTACCTACATCTGCCTAGTACCTTTACAGAATCGATCTAAGCCTTTGAAATTTTTCAGTCATATATGAACCATTAAAACGAGTTGTCAAATCATCATTCAATGGCCGACATTGTCATTCACAGTGTCATTCATCATTATGTGGCCGACAATTGCATTGACGGAATTACCATCTTTATTGCCCACTGAGCTGTAATGTCGCATCAGTTTTTGTTCTTCTCTTATAACCACATATACTGCGACACGTTAAGCTTTAAATATCTCTTTATTTTGCCTATATAAGTGGACAGAGATCTTTGGAATTAGCGAGGAATTAGCATCGACCTAATAGCGTCGAATATTGCATCGGATATTGCGTCGAACTTGGTAGTTAGGTAACACGTTTTTAATGGGTTTACCTACTTCGTTAGCGGCGGTTCTGTCCGACACTAATACGACACTAAGTCGATGCTAAGTCGATGCTAAATTGTACTATAAATACCCCAACCGAGCGCATCCTCCATCCATTGCAAAAAAATATTTAAAGTTTAAAAAAAAAAAATCTCCCAAAACATATGGCGAACAGAGATCTTTGGAATTATTATATACAAAACCGAGCCTCCGTTCAAAACCCTCAAAACCAAAATCTTGTTCCTTCAAGCCCACCATACGATAACTTAAATGTTATTGATGCTCCACCGACAGTTTCACTCCCACCAACTCAAGGATCCCAAAACCAAACGCCCGAGATACCAGGACCTGGCCAACTCATACGGCGAGGACTGTTTCGCAAGAGGTCTCACGATGCAAAGGTATTGCGAGGTGAAAGTTCTCAGACACGTCCAACGCAAGATTTCATACGTGAGGTAATTAATGAGCCAAGACATGGCGACCAGGATTTTAGTAGTCCTCGGTGGACTACTACTATCGATTACATAATCCGTGAACGTATATATATATATATAATTAATGGTTTTACCATTACAATAATGATTGTTTATGGCATATAAAATATATCTTTCATACATGTAGGTTCTTATAACAACAGGAGCACACCATTCTGGACCCATGTTGCAGAAATTCAATCGCCGCATTCACAATTTCTGAAAGTCAAAAAGGTTCACATAGTCGAGCAATATTATTCCATTTTATAAATACAATTTATCTGACACGTAAATTGTATCTCATTTTTAGATTGTGGCTATGCTCGCCAGTTTGACCCCTAATGGCCAGGGAGATCTGCTAGTAACCTTAAAAGATCCGTCAGGAAAAATCGAGGGAACCATGCACCATAACATCTTCAATAATGACGAGTACAAACTCTCCACTGTTGTAGGTGCGGTGGTCATTCTAAAGAATGTTACCATATGTCGTTTTAACATGAACTCTAATTACCTCAACATCACAGAGCGAAACATTGTTAAGGTACATTTTCCATAAGTGTCTTAATATTTCTGATATTTAAAAACTAAATTCTTTTTCGAAACAGATAATTGGTGCTAATACGATGATTGCTGAATACGAAACAACCGAAGTAACTACTATCAACGATGAAGATGAAGAAACTACTGGGTACGAATATGAAACAGTTCCAGACTCAGATGATAATTAAACATCTGAGTCAGCAATGGTTATGAAAAATCATAATTAAGGCTTTATGTTGCTTTAATGTTTAATATTTTCCTACTATCCAATGTACGAGTTCACAATAAAGTTGTTATGTGTAATATTCTTATTTTCTAAGTAATGTAATATTATAACGCGTTTTAAGATAAATATATTCGTGAAAGATAAAAAGAAACATAATTTGGTCGTCGCCAAATAGTAAAATCATCACATGTTAAGATCTAGTAAACCCGAGTCCGAACCTATAAACTTATATAGTTTTAATTAATTAGCGGCCACAATAAACTTTCGCGTACCGAAGTATGATTGTAAAAATTCAAATTTGAAATTAGTTGATTATTATCGAAAACACTTATGTTTAGGATGGTTTCCCTATATATTGATTGCGGGTTTTAAAAACGATACCCTAAATCATTTAGCATCGAATTAGCATCGGATTAGCCTGATCCGATGCTAATTCGACGCTATTTAGCATCGAATTAGCATCGGATCAGGCTAATCCGATGCTAATTCGATGCTAAATGATTTAGGGTATCGTGTATCGTTAACTCAGACGATTACCGGACAGCAAAACATAAGTGTTATCGATATAGTATTCTAATTTCATAAAACTTATATAGTTTTAATTAATTAGCGGCCACAATAAACTTTCGCGTACCGAAGTATGATTGTAAAAATTCAAATTTAAAATTAGTTGATTTTTATCGAAAACACTTATGTTTAGGATGGTTTCCCTATATATTGATTGCGGGTTTTAAAAACGATACCCTAAATCATTTAGCATCGAATTAGCATCGGATTAGCCTGATCCGATGCTAATTCGATGCTAAATGATTTAGGGTATCGTGTATCGTTAACTCAGACGATTACCGGACAGCAAAACATAAGTGTTATCGATATAGTATTCTAATTTCATAAAACTTATATAATTTTAATTAATTAGCGGCCACAATAAACTTTCGCGTACCGAAGTATGATTGTAAAAATTCAAATTTAAAATTAGTTGATTTTTATCGAAAACACTTATGTTTAGGATGGTTTCCCTATATATTGATTGCGGGTTTTAAAAACGATACCCTAAATCATTTAGCATCGAATTAGCATCGGATTAGCCTGATCCGATGCTAATTCGACGCTATTTAGCATCGAATTAGCATCGGATCAGGCTAATCCGATGCTAATTCGATGCTAAATGATTTAGGGTATCGTGTATCGTTAACTCAGACGATTACCGGACAGCAAAACATAAGTGTTATCGATATAGTATTCTAATTTCATAAAACTTATATAGTTTTAATTAATTAGCGGCCACAATAAACTTTCGCGTACCGAAGTATGATTGTAAAAATTCAAATTTAAAATTAGTTGATTTTTATCGAAAACACTTATGTTTAGGATGGTTTCCCTATATATTGATTGCGGGTTTTAAAAACGATACCCTAAATCATTTAGCATCGAATTAGCATCGGATTAGCCTGATCCGATGCTAATTCGATGCTAAATGATTTAGGGTATCGTGTATCGTTAACTCAGACGATTACCGGACAGCAAAACATAAGTGTTATCGATATAGTATTCTAATTTCATAAAACTTATATAATTTTAATTAATTAGCGGCCACAATAAACTTTCGCGTACCGAAGTATGATTGTAAAAATTCAAATTTAAAATTAGTTGATTTTTATCGAAAACACTTATGTTTAGGATGGTTTCCCTATATATTGATTGCGGGTTTTAAAAACGATACCCTAAATCATTTAGCATCGAATTAGCATCGGATTAGCCTGATCCGATGCTAAATGATTTAGGGTATCGTGTATCGTTAACTCAGACGATTACCGGACAGCAAAACATAAGTGTTATCGATATAGTATTCTAATTTCATAAAACTTATATAGTTTTAATTAATTAGCGGCCACAATAAACTTTCGCGTACCGAAGTATGATTGTAAAAATTCAAATTTAAAATTAGTTGATTTTTATCGAAAACACTTATGTTTAGGATGGTTTCCCTATATATTGATTGCGGGTTTTAAAAACGATACCCTAAATCATTTAGCATCGAATTAGCATCGGATTAGCCTGATCCGATGCTAATTCGACGCTATTTAGCATCGAATTAGCATCGAATAAGGCCAATCCGATGCTAATTCGATGCTAAATGATTTAGGGTATCGTGTATCGTTAACTCAGACGATTACCGGACAGCAAAACATAAGTGTTATCGATATAGTATTCTAATTTCATAAAACTTATATAGTTTTAATTAATTAGCGGCCACAATAAACTTTCGCGTACCGAAGTATGATTGTAAAAATTCAAATTTAAAATTAGTTGATTTTTATCGAAAACACTTATGTTTAGGATGGTTTCCCTATATATTGATTGCGGGTTTTAAAAACGATACCCTAAATCATTTAGCATCGAATTAGCATCGGATTAGCCTGATCCGATGCTAATTCGACGCTATTTAGCATCGAATTAGCATCGGATCAGGCTAATCCGATGCTAATTCGATGCTAAATGATTTAGGGTATCGTGTATCGTTAACTCAGACGATTACCGGACAGCAAAACATAAGTGTTATCGATATAGTATTCTAATTTCATAAAACTTATATAGTTTTAATTAATTAGCGGCCACAATAAACTTTCGCGTACCGAAGTATGATTGTAAAAATTCAAATTTAAAATTAGTTGATTTTTATCGAAAACACTTATGTTTAGGATGGTTTCCCTATATATTGATTGCGGGTTTTAAAAATGATACCCTAAATCATTTAGCATCGAATTAGCATCGGATTAGCCTGATCCGATGCTAATTCGACGCTATTTAGCATCGAATTAGCATCGAATAAGGCCAATCCGATGCTAATTCGATGCTAAATGATTTAGGGTATCGTGTATCGTTAACTCAGACGATTACCGGACAGCAAAACATAAGTGTTATCGATATAGTATTCTAATTTCATAAAACTTATATAGTTTTAATTAATTAGCGGCCACAATAAACTTTCGCGTACCGAAGTATGATTGTAAAAATTCAAATTTAAAATTAGTTGATTTTTATCGAAAACACTTATGTTTAGGATGGTTTCCCTATATATTGATTGCGGGTTTTAAAAACGATACCCTAAATCATTTAGCATCGAATTAGCATCGGATTAGCCTGATCCGATGCTAATTCGACGCTATTTAGCATCGAATTAGCATCGAATAAGGCCAATCCGATGCTAATTCGATGCTAAATGATTTAGGGTATCGTGTATCGTTAACTCAGACGATTACCGGACAGCAAAACATAAGTGTTATCGATATAGTATTCTAATTTCATAAAACTTATATAGTTTTAATTAATTAGCGGCCACAATAAACTTTCGCGTACCGAAGTATGATTGTAAAAATTCAAATTTAAAATTAGTTGATTTTTATCGAAAACACTTATGTTTAGGATGGTTTCCCTATATATTGATTGCGGGTTTTAAAAACGATACCCTAAATCATTTAGCATCGAATTAGCATCGGATCAGGCTAATCCGATGCTAATTCGATGCTAAATGATTTAGGGTATCGTGTATCGTTAACTCAGACGATTACCGGACAGCAAAACATAAGTGTTATCGATATAGTATTCTAATTTCATAAAACTTATATAGTTTTAATTAATTAGCGGCCACAATAAACTTTCGCGTACCGAAGTATGATTGTAAAAATTCAAATTTAAAATTAGTTGATTTTTATCGAAAACACTTATGTTTAGGATGGTTTCCCTATATATTGATTGCGGGTTTTAAAAACGATACCCTAAATCATTTAGCATCGAATTAGCATCGGATTAGCCTGATCCGATGCTAATTCGATGCTAAATGATTTAGGGTATCGTGTATCGTTAACTCAGACGATTACCGGACAGCAAAACATAAGTGTTATCGATATAGTATTCTAATTTCATAAAACTTATATAGTTTTAATTAATTAGCGGCCACAATAAACTTTCGCGTACCGAAGTATGATTGTAAAAATTCAAATTTAAAATTAGTTGATTTTTATCGAAAACACTTATGTTTAGGATGGTTTCCCTATATATTGATTGCGGGTTTTAAAAACGATACCCTAAATCATTTAGCATCGAATTAGCATCGGATTAGCCTGATCCGATGCTAATTCGACGCTATTTAGCATCGAATTAGCATCGAATAAGGCCAATCCGATGCTAATTCGATGCTAAATGATTTAGGGTATCGTGTATCGTTAACTCAGACGATTACCGGACAGCAAAACATAAGTGTTATCGATATAGTATTCTAATTTCATAAAACTTATATAGTTTTAATTAATTAGCGGCCACAATAAACTTTCGCGTACCGAAGTATGATTGTAAAAATTCAAATTTAAAATTAGTTGATTTTTATCGAAAACACTTATGTTTAGGATGGTTTCCCTATATATTGATTGCGGGTTTTAAAAACGATACCCTAAATCATTTAGCATCGAATTAGCATCGGATTAGCCTGATCCGATGCTAATTCGACGCTATTTAGCATCGAATTAGCATCGAATAAGGCCAATCCGATGCTAATTCGATGCTAAATGATTTAGGGTATCGTGTATCGTTAACTCAGACGATTACCGGACAGCAAAACATAAGTGTTATCGATATAGTATTCTAATTTCATAAAACTTATATAGTTTTAATTAATTAGCGGCCACAATAAACTTTCGCGTACCGAAGTATGATTGTAAAAATTCAAATTTAAAATTAGTTGATTTTTATCGAAAACACTTATGTTTAGGATGGTTTCCCTATATATTGATTGCGGGTTTTAAAAACGATACCCTAAATCATTTAGCATCGAATTAGCATCGGATCAGGCTAATCCGATGCTAATTCGATGCTAAATGATTTAGGGTATCGTGTATCGTTAACTCAGACGATTACCGGACAGCAAAACATAAGTGTTATCGATATAGTATTCTAATTTCATAAAACTTATATAGTTTTAATTAATTAGCGGCCACAATAAACTTTCGCGTACCGAAGTATGATTGTAAAAATTCAAATTTAAAATTAGTTGATTTTTATCGAAAACACTTATGTTTAGGATGGTTTCCCTATATATTGATTGCGGGTTTTAAAAACGATACCCTAAATCATTTAGCATCGAATTAGCATCGGATTAGCCTGATCCGATGCTAATTCGATGCTAAATGATTTAGGGTATCGTGTATCGTTAACTCAGACGATTACCGGACAGCAAAACATAAGTGTTATCGATATAGTATTCTAATTTCATAAAACTTATATAATTTTAATTAATTAGCGGCCACAATAAACTTTCGCGTACCGAAGTATGATTGTAAAAATTCAAATTTAAAATTAGTTGATTTTTATCGAAAACACTTATGTTTAGGATGGTTTCCCTATATATTGATTGCGGGTTTTAAAAACGATACCCTAAATCATTTAGCATCGAATTAGCATCGGATTAGCCTGATCCGATGCTAATTCGACGCTATTTAGCATCGAATTAGCATCGGATCAGGCTAATCCGATGCTAATTCGATGCTAAATGATTTAGGGTATCGTGTATCGTTAACTCAGACGATTACCGGACAGCAAAACATAAGTGTTATCGATATAGTATTCTAATTTCATAAAACTTATATAGTTTTAATTAATTAGCGGCCACAATAAACTTTCGCGTACCGAAGTATGATTGTAAAAATTCAAATTTAAAATTAGTTGATTTTTATCGAAAACACTTATGTTTAGGATGGTTTCCCTATATATTGATTGCGGGTTTTAAAAACGATACCCTAAATCATTTAGCATCGAATTAGCATCGGATTAGCCTGATCCGATGCTAATTCGATGCTAAATGATTTAGGGTATCGTGTATCGTTAACTCAGACGATTACCGGACAGCAAAACATAAGTGTTATCGATATAGTATTCTAATTTCATAAAACTTATATAATTTTAATTAATTAGCGGCCACAATAAACTTTCGCGTACCGAAGTATGATTGTAAAAATTCAAATTTAAAATTAGTTGATTTTTATCGAAAACACTTATGTTTAGGATGGTTTCCCTATATATTGATTGCGGGTTTTAAAAACGATACCCTAAATCATTTAGCATCGAATTAGCATCGGATTAGCCTGATCCGATGCTAATTCGACGCTATTTAGCATCGAATTAGCATCGGATCAGGCTAATCCGATGCTAATTCGATGCTAAATGATTTAGGGTATCGTGTATCGTTAACTCAGACGATTACCGGACAGCAAAACATAAGTGTTATCGATATAGTATTCTAATTTCATAAAACTTATATAGTTTTAATTAATTAGCGGCCACAATAAACTTTCGCGTACCGAAGTATGATTGTAAAAATTCAAATTTAAAATTAGTTGATTTTTATCGAAAACACTTATGTTTAGGATGGTTTCCCTATATATTGATTGCGGGTTTTAAAAACGATACCCTAAATCATTTAGCATCGAATTAGCATCGGATCAGGCTAATCCGATGCTAATTCGATGCTAAATGATTTAGGGTATCGTGTATCGTTAACTCAGACGATTACCGGACAGCAAAACATAAGTGTTATCGATATAGTATTCTAATTTCATAAAACTTATATAGTTTTAATTAATTAGCGGCCACAATAAACTTTCGCGTACCGAAGTATGATTGTAAAAATTCAAATTTAAAATTAGTTGATTTTTATCGAAAACACTTATGTTTAGGATGGTTTCCCTATATATTGATTGCGGGTTTTAAAAACGATACCCTAAATCATTTAGCATCGAATTAGCATCGGATTAGCCTGATCCGATGCTAATTCGACGCTATTTAGCATCGAATTAGCATCGAATAAGGCCAATCCGATGCTAATTCGATGCTAAATGATTTAGGGTATCGTGTATCGTTAACTCAGACGATTACCGGACAGCAAAACATAAGTGTTATCGATATAGTATTCTAATTTCATAAAACTTATATAGTTTTAATTAATTAGCGGCCACAATAAACTTTCGCGTACCGAAGTATGATTGTAAAAATTCAAATTTAAAATTAGTTGATTTTTATCGAAAACACTTATGTTTAGGATGGTTTCCCTATATATTGATTGCGGGTTTTAAAAACGATACCCTAAATCATTTAGCATCGAATTAGCATCGGATTAGCCTGATCCGATGCTAATTCGACGCTATTTAGCATCGAATTAACATCGAATAAGGCCAATCCGATGCTAATTCGATGCTAAATGATTTAGGGTATCGTGTATCGTTAACTCAGACGATTACCGGACAGCAAAACATAAGTGTTATCGATATAGTATTCTAATTTCATAAAACTTATATAGTTTTAATTAATTAGCGGCCACAATAAACTTTCGCGTACCGAAGTATGATTGTAAAAATTCAAATTTAAAATTAGTTGATTTTTATCGAAAACACTTATGTTTAGGATGGTTTCCCTATATATTGATTGCGGGTTTTAAAAACGATACCCTAAATCATTTAGCATCGAATTAGCATCGGATTAGCCTGATCCGATGCTAATTCGACGCTATTTAGCATCGAATTAGCATCGGATCAGGCTAATCCGATGCTAATTCGATGCTAAATGATTTAGGGTATCGTGTATCGTTAACTCAGACGATTACCGGACAGCAAAACATAAGTGTTATCGATATAGTATTCTAATTTCATAAAACTTATATAGTTTTAATTAATTAGCGGCCACAATAAACTTTCGCGTACCAAAGTATGATTGTAAAAATTAAAATTTAAAATTAGTTGATTTTTATCGAAAACACTTATGTTTAGGATGGTTTCCCTATATATTGATTGCGGGTTTTAAAAACGATACCCTAAATCATTTAGCATCGAATTAGCATCGGATTAGCCTGATCCGATGCTAATTCGACGCTATTTAGCATCGAATTAGCATCGAATAAGGCCAATCCGATGCTAATTCGATGCTAAATGATTTAGGGTATCGTGTATCGTTAACTCAGACGATTACCGGACAGCAAAACATAAGTGTTATCGATATAGTATTCTAATTTCATAAAACTTATATAGTTTTAATTAATTAGCGGCCACAATAAACTTTCGCGTACCGAAGTATGATTGTAAAAATTCAAATTTAAAATTAGTTGATTTTTATCGAAAACACTTATGTTTAGGATGGTTTCCCTATATATTGATTGCGGGTTTTAAAAACGATACCCTAAATCATTTAGCATCGAATTAGCATCGGATTAGCCTGATCCGATGCTAATTCGACGCTATTTAGCATCGAATTAGCATCGGATCAGGCTAATCCGATGCTAATTCGATGCTAAATGATTTAGGGTATCGTGTATCGTTAACTCAGACGATTACCGGACAGCAAAACATAAGTGTTATCGATATAGTATTCTAATTTCATAAAACTTATATAGTTTTAATTAATTAGCGGCCACAATAAACTTTCGCGTACCGAAGTATGATTGTAAAAATTCAAATTTAAAATTAGTTGATTTTTATCGAAAACACTTATGTTTAGGATGGTTTCCCTATATATTGATTGCGGGTTTTAAAAACGATACCCTAAATCATTTAGCATCGAATTAGCATCGGATTAGCCTGATCCGATGCTAATTCGATGCTAAATGATTTAGGGTATCGTGTATCGTTAACTCAGACGATTACCGGACAGCAAAACATAAGTGTTATCGATATAGTATTCTAATTTCATAAAACTTATATAATTTTAATTAATTAGCGGCCACAATAAACTTTCGCGTACCGAAGTATGATTGTAAAAATTCAAATTTAAAATTAGTTGATTTTTATCGAAAACACTTATGTTTAGGATGGTTTCCCTATATATTGATTGCGGGTTTTAAAAACGATACCCTAAATCATTTAGCATCGAATTAGCATCGGATTAGCCTGATCCGATGCTAATTCGACGCTATTTAGCATCGAATTAGCATCGGATCAGGCCAATCCGATGCTAATTCGATGCTAAATGATTTAGGGTATCGTGTATCGTTAACTCAGACGATTACCGGACAGCAAAACATAAGTGTTATCGATATAGTATTCTAATTTCATAAAACTTATATAGTTTTAATTAATTAGCGGCCACAATAAACTTTCGCGTACCGAAGTATGATTGTAAAAATTCAAATTTAAAATTAGTTGATTTTTATCGAAAACACTTATGTTTAGGATGGTTTCCCTATATATTGATTGCGGGTTTTAAAAACGATACCCTAAATCATTTAGCATCGAATTAGCATCGGATTAGCCTGATCCGATGCTAATTCGACGCTATTTAGCATCGAATTAGCATCGAATAAGGCCAATCCGATGCTAATTCGATGCTAAATGATTTAGGGTATCGTGTATCGTTAACTCAGACGATTACCGGACAGCAAAACATAAGTGTTATCGATATAGTATTCTAATTTCATAAAACTTATATAGTTTTAATTAATTAGCGGCCACAATAAACTTTCGCGTACCGAAGTATGATTGTAAAAATTCAAATTTAAAATTAGTTGATTTTTATCGAAAACACTTATGTTTAGGATGGTTTCCCTATATATTGATTGCGGGTTTTAAAAACGATACCCTAAATCATTTAGCATCGAATTAGCATCGGATTAGCCTGATCCGATGCTAATTCGACGCTATTTAGCATCGAATTAGCATCGGATCAGGCTAATCCGATGCTAATTCGATGCTAAATGATTTAGGGTATCGTGTATCGTTAACTCAGACGATTACCGGACAGCAAAACATAAGTGTTATCGATATAGTATTCTAATTTCATAAAACTTATATAGTTTTAATTAATTAGCGGCCACAATAAACTTTCGCGTACCGAAGTATGATTGTAAAAATTCAAATTTAAAATTAGTTGATTTTTATCGAAAACACTTATGTTTAGGATGGTTTCCCTATATATTGATTGCGGGTTTTAAAAACGATACCCTAAATCATTTAGCATCGAATTAGCATCGGATTAGCCTGATCCGATGCTAATTCGATGCTAAATGATTTAGGGTATCGTGTATCGTTAACTCAGACGATTACCGGACAGCAAAACATAAGTGTTATCGATATAGTATTCTAATTTCATAAAACTTATATAATTTTAATTAATTAGCGGCCACAATAAACTTTCGCGTACCGAAGTATGATTGTAAAAATTCAAATTTAAAATTAGTTGATTTTTATCGAAAACACTTATGTTTAGGATGGTTTCCCTATATATTGATTGCGGGTTTTAAAAACGATACCCTAAATCATTTAGCATCGAATTAGCATCGGATTAGCCTGATCCGATGCTAATTCGACGCTATTTAGCATCGAATTAGCATCGGATCAGGCCAATCCGATGCTAATTCGATGCTAAATGATTTAGGGTATCGTGTATCGTTAACTCAGACGATTACCGGACAGCAAAACATAAGTGTTATCGATATAGTATTCTAATTTCATAAAACTTATATAGTTTTAATTAATTAGCAGCCACAATAAACTTTCGCGTACCGAAGTATGATTGTAAAAATTCAAATTTGAAATTAGTTGATTTTTATCGAAAACACTTATGTTTAGGATGGTTTCCCTATATATTGATTGCGGGTTTTAAAAACGATACCCTAAATCATTTAGCATCGAATTAGCATCGGATTAGGCCAATCCGATGCTAATTCGATGCTAAATGATTTAGGGTATCGTGTATCGTTAAGGATCGATCGATCGATCCCTTGCCCAAACCAATCAAAAATTGGAAAAAATCAATTTTGGTCAGACTTCTTCGGCAGTCTGACGGAAATATTGACTTTTCATGTCAGACTTCTAAGGCGGTCCGATGAAAAGTCAATATTTCCGTCAGACTGCCGAAGAAGTCTGACCAAAATTGCGGTCAAATAATTTAGCGTCGAAATAGCTTCGGATTGTTACTATCCGACGCTAATTCGACGCTATATCTAAAATTTTTGGATTTACCGCTTAATTAATACCCGCGCCAACACGCGGAACAAAATTCGAGTTGGGATTTTAATACTCTATGCGACGCTATTTCGACGCTAAATTGCGTCGAAATAGCGTCGATTAGTACATATGCGACGCTATTTCGACGCTAAATAGCGTCGAAATAGCGTCGACTAGGGTAATAAAATCCCCACGCGACTTTCCTTCTTCTATCTTCTCTCTTCTCTGTTCTCTCCGCCGGACTGCTCCTCTGTTCTCCTCTCTCTCTCCCGATCTGTCACCACCTTCTTCCTCCTCCTCTCTCCCGCCGAACTGCTCCTCTTCCTCCTCCTCTCTCCCGCACACCTTCTTCCTCCTCCTCCTCCTCCTCACACGACTTCTTCCTCCTCCTCCTCCTCCTCCTCACACGACTTCCTCCTCCTCCTCCTCACCGATCATGGTATGTATATATTTTTTTTTTTTTTAAATTTGTTTTGTGAATTGGTTATTGATTTGTAGGAAATAGAATAGATTGGTAGGAAATGGAATGGATTTGTAGGAATTAGATTTGTAGAATATCTAAATGAATTTAGATTTGATATGGTAATTAGTATTGATTTATTTATGAATTTAAATTTGTTGTATTGATTTATTTCTTAATTTATGTGTTTGTATTGGTAATTTTTATTTAAAATTTTTAAATTTATGGAAATAAAACGAATTTTTGAATATTAATGTTATATGAAATTATTTTTCAACTTATTTTGGGAAAGTAAAATAAAAAGGAATTTAAGATATTAATTTATGGATTTTATGAATTTACAATATAAATTATAAATTAGATTTGTAGAATATGTAATTGAATTTAGATTTTATATGGTATTATTAATTAGTAATGTAAATAGAAATTATTAATTAGATTTGTAGAAAATGTAAATGAATTTAGATTTCATATGGTATTTAGTATTGATTTATTTATGAATTTAAATTTGTTGTATTGATTTATTTCTTAATTTATGTGTTTGTATTGGTAATTTTTATTTAAAATTTTTAAATTTATGGAAATAAAACGAATTTATGAATATTAATGTTATATGAAATTATTTTTCAACTTATTTTGGGAAAGTAAAATAAAAAGGAATTTAAGATATTAATTTATGGATTTTATGAATTTACAATATAAATTATTAATTAGATTTGTAGAATATGTAATTGAATTTAGATTTTATATGGTATTATTAATTAGTAATGTAAATAGAAATTATTAATTAGATTTGTAGAAAATGTAAATGAATTTAGATTTCATATGGTATTTAGTATTGATTTATTTATGAATTTAAATTTGTTGTATTGATTTATTTCTTAATTTATGTGTTTGTATTGGTAATTTTTATTTACAATTTTTAAATATATGGAAAAATACGAATTTATGAATATTGATGTTATATGAAATTATTTATCAACTTATTTTGGGAAAGTAAAATAAAAAAGAATTTAAGATATTAATTTACGGATTTTATGAATTTAAACTAGAAATTATTTAAAACTAGAATTTAAGATATTAATTTACGGATTTGTGAGTTGACAAGTATTTTATAAGTTATTTATGGAAAATATAAATTATTTTTCAATTTGATTTTTTAAATTGATTTGTGTGTTTTAATTCATATTTTATATATAAAAGAGTATAATTAATAAATTTGTTTAATTTTACAGTCTGATGGACCACCTTCATACGGAGATTTATTCCCCGAGGATGCTACGATTCCCGGATACAGGGAAGGTCGTCGCGGAACAGGATCAGGGTCGAGTTCCCAGCGTTCGACCCATCACACACGGCAGCCTCCAGCAGGATGGGCTCCGCCAACTTATGGTCATCGTCGAGCTCCGGCACCGGCACCGCCACCCACACAGCCAGATCATGAGCCGGACGAAGACGAAGCAACCCACGACGATGATCACGTTGAGGAGCCTCCACCGCCAAACCCTGGTCTTATGTGGCGGATTAGTCAGCTTCAGAGCCAACCTGGACGTCAGGGTCGGCTTCCAACCCTCCATCCGTTGAGACCTCGAGGCACTTTATGGTATGGATAATTTTTTTCAATATTTAATTTTTTTATAATTAATTATTTTTCACAAGTTATAATTACATTAGTAACATCTAAATTTTTTTTTACAGGTTTACCGATAACAAAGTTGCTCGTTCGGTCACCAAAGCTTGCATGGCCCATTTCACAATGGCGCATGCTAATTGGAGCCAAACGCCGCAGTCCATTCGGGATATTTGGTTTGAGTCATGGGCGGTTAGTAAAATTAAATTATTTATTTATAAATATTAAATTATTTGATTTTAAATATATTAATTACATTAATTGTATTTTGTAGCAACGCTGGCACTGGGATGACATGCATAGCCATGACGTGAGAGCGGCTTTCCAGAAGAAGGCCATGTTGCGTCTCAACGGCGCAATCGGCAATTTGAAGAAAGCTTGGCGCGAGAAGGGCGATGAAGCAATGCCGAGGAATTGGGATACCGATGTTTGGTCGGGTCTAGTACAGTTTTGGGAGGATCCCAAATCGGAGATCAAATCAAAGAAGTGCTCTGCAGCTCGTCTCACGCCCGTTGCCGAAGGAGATGGACCTTCTAAGCATTGTGCAGGTCCTTCATCATACGCCAGTATACGATTGGATATGGTACTATCTTAATTTTTGATAAGTTTTTAAATTATTTGATTAATTTATTTTATATATTTATTTACTTATTATTTTATTTTTATATATGTTTATTTTTGTTTAACAGGCTGATGGCAGTGATCTTCCCCCGATGATTAAAGTGATGGAGAAAACTCATCGGCGCAAGGATGGAACGTTTGTTACCGCTCAGGCGGAACAAACATTTAACACCTACAACGAACGATTAGCAGAGCTTGAGTCAGAAGGATCTCATGATTTGGGTCTCGAAGCTTACGATCGACTTTACGAGGAGGTAATTTTTGTAAATTTATAAATTAATTTTTATTACAATTTTAATAAATTTATTGTATAACACTTTTATTTTATAGGTTGCACCGAAGAAGAAAGGACGGACGTTTGGTGTTGGATCCATCAGAGATGTTCCAGCAGCTTCTTCGTCTTCTCAGTATTCTTATGCTTCTCAGTACTCGGAGCCGTTGATGACGCAGTTGACCGCTGCTCATGCTGAGATTGACCGGCTAAAGACGTCACAAGAGGCACTTCAGTCATCCTACACTTCGGTCCAGGAGAAGTACAACTCGGTCGAAGGTACACTCTCACAGTTGACCGGTCTGTTCAACATTATTGCAGTGGATAACCCGACTTTAGCAGCTGCGTTGCGACAGTTACCGCGTCCTCCATCGCCTTCTCCACCTACCGGGCCGACGCAGTTCGAGCAGGAAGCCGAAGATCTTCTTCGGAACCAATATGAGTAGATTTCGTTTTTTATTTCCCTGTTTTCAGACTATTAATTTGCTGTTTTTGGATAATTTAAATTTGTGGTTTTTTTTTAATAAATTTTATAATATTTTAATTTTATTTCAGATTATATATAAATATTATAATTTTGTATAATTTTCAAAAAAATTTAATAATTTTTTAAAAATATAATTTTTAATACAGTTGACATATAGCATCGAATTTGCGTTGCTATTTCGATGCTATTTTAGCATCGACTTAGCGTCGAGAATATTCCGATGCAACATTTCGACGCTAATTTGATGCTAAAATAGCATCGAAATAGCATCGGAATATTGCATCGGAATATTATCGACGCTATTTCGATGCTATTTTAGCGTCGAAATAGCGTCGAATTGTGTAGCATCGGAATAGCGTCGAATACCTTTACGACGCAAATTTAGCGTCGAATTAGCATCGGAAATTGTTTAGCGTCGAGCGTTATGCGTCGACTTGTTTTTCGATGCTATTTCGACGCTAAGTGCTTTTAGCGTCGAAATAGCGTCGGATTTTGCCGATGCTAAATCCCTTTTTTCTTGTAGTGTATGGTCATCACAGTCGTTTTTTCGCATTAAAAAGTAAAGAACTATCTCGTCCAATATTATCAAACAGTCCACAAATAAAAAATATTGAAGGTGTTCTTGAATTTGAACAACGAAAAAAATAAATTATCTTTGGCCTCTATTTTGAAAAGATTATAGATCTAGATTTGGAATCTTTCAAGGGGAACAAGCTTTTTTAAAACGTGACCAATGCTAATTATTATATTTGCATGCATTTGATATAAAAAAAATAAGTTTTTAGTTTGAATAAATTTTTTAGAAAATCTTCGACTTTTTATTCAATGTTAAGTGATATACAAATGTCAAAAAGAGAGGATAATTACGGTTTTGAAAATCTGGATCGTTATCTCTTGTTGACAAAGTTGATCATTATTAGCTCAAAGATAACATAGCACCGACTATTTGGCGGGATTTGACGTGTACGGTTTGATTTGTTTTATCTATGACATTTTCCAGTTAATTGATTACCCCGTTTTATATCATTTCTCATTTTAAATTTAATTTTATATTTTCAATCTACATTTATAACTATTTTTTCTATTTTTATCTCTATTTTTTATCTTATTAATTAAATAAAATAGTATATTAATTAGGCATAAAACAGTTTTTTTTAATTTATATGAAAAAATTCTAGAATAATAACTAATGAATTCGAGATTTCAATGATTTTTTTGATTTTTGATTTTCCAATTAATAGCATAATATTCTCTTTATTTTTTAATATAAGATGTTTTAAAACTTTTTATTTTATAATATAAATTGTTTTTAAATTTTTATTTATTTTTTATTTTTGTTGAATTCTGTGTAACTAATACTATTATACAATTTTTTTAATTGATTAAATTATTTATATTTTATATATTAAATAATTTTATTTAAAAAAAAAATTAACTTCGTGTTTAGAGAAAATACTTTTTAGATCAAATCTATTGTATTTACGGAGGCTACTCATTTATTGCTAAACTTGAGTATAACGTAAATGCCAGACTTGGGATATTAGAGCATAACGAACGGTGGGTTTTATGCCTTTTATTATGGGTTGCTAAAAATAAAAAAAAATAAAAAAAAAAATAAAGATATCAACTTTTGGCTTAACATTTATAGAACCCCAAAAAATATCCACGTGTCATGTTTTAATTGGCTGAGAAAATATAACATAGGAAAAAAAAAATTCCCCTAAACCAAAAATTTCTTTCTTCTTCCGCCGTTCTCTCTTTTCTCTCTCTCGTTTCTTTCGCGATTCCATCTGTTGAGTTTGAATCACTCGAAATCCACAAAAATCAGAGATGATCGAGTTCTCTCTCTCTCTCGATCCCGTTCTCTCGCGATCACCGATCGGATTTGTCACAAATCGATGGATGAAGGAGTCTCTGAAATCGGCTTATATGGTAAGCTTTATGTCAATTTACAGAGATTTCATGTAGATCGTAGTGAATGTATAGAAATTTCATGGATTTAGGGTTTTGTATGTGAATGAAATTGGGGGGTTTTATAGTAAATCTGTTATTTTTCTTCTTTGTAAATCTGTTAACGGTAGGTAGCATCTCTTGTAACAAAATTTGATTTTGATACCCTCGAATCTCATATTTTGAATCCAAACATCGTTTCTAAATGTAAATGGGTTTGACAACATCAAAAACTCATGGGCCTGCGGATCACTAATGGGCCAGAGGAATGCTTCTTATGTCTAAAGACAATTGGGCCTGCGTATTCTCAGCCCACAGCCCAATAATCTCTTGCACTTGTGTTGTCTGCATAAGTTATGGGAAGCAGGAGAGCATGGGCAGATGAATATGGAAAACCGAGAACTGAGAGTTTCAAGAGGAAATGCAGAGACAGAGGATGGGCAGAAGCATTAAAAGGAGAAAAAAATGCAGAGACTTCAAGGAGAGAGACAAGAGTGTTGGGGACATATAATGCTCTTGGGAGTGTAGGAAAAAACGTGGGGGGTCTGTTTTTTCCTTCTTCCTCTCTTGGTTGAGTGTAACCCTGAAACAGAGAAACAAAACGGGAAACACCATTAGTAAAGAATGGTGTGTTTTGTTTGTAACCTCTTATCATAGTGAAAGTTGAGGGGCAAGAGATCCCCTCCCCAGAGGTACCTAACGGAAACTGAGTGACCAAATTGTGTGTGTGTTCTTATTGTTTGTCATTCTCTTTAATCGGTTCAAAACAAGTGAGAGTAAAATCTCAACACTAAAAATTGTTATATTTCTCCTTTTCATCACAGAAATTATGTGATCTCATAAACAGTAATCTCCACAACCTCTCTTCCATTGCGGTTGCAAATAGAATGTTTCAAATGCAAAATCAACACATTTGGAGAGTAATAATCAGTTAATAAGTAACAAATCCTTCTTCTTTGAAAATAACAGGAAGGTGGAAAGTAATTTTGTACAACGCAGGCGAAATGAATGGCAAGGGCTAAAGAAAGCCTTTGGGAGCTACTCGTGGGTCGTATCCCGCAGATGCAAGCAAAAGCAAACCAATGTAATCCGCTTCTATCTCCATCCTGTGATGTACACACACACACACAAGGGAAATTTGAATGCATCAGAAATTGTTTTTCTTCCTCATACAGACACACACATATATCTTTCATTTTTGTTTAAATGTAATCTATGTTTTAAATGTTTTTGTTTAATGTATATTTCAAATTTCATTCAATGCAAATTTTTTTTATGTTTTATTTAATGTACTATGTTTTCAATTTTAAAAAAATAAACTCAACTTAAAAAAAAAGTTTGAATTTTTTTATATTTAGAACCCCTTCATAACAACTACCATTGGAGGACAAAAAATAACATAAATTATGTTAGGGTTCTAATTTTAAACACAATACAATTTATAATAAAAAATTCACTTAGCACCCCAACTTAACAACTACCATTGATTATGCTTTTACCACGCCTAGAACATATCGAAAGGTCTTGCGAAGTAGTATACTTAAAGCACTTTCATTGGTAAAATACTCATATAAAACCAATATTTTCTAATTTAGTTTAGTTAAATATTTAAATTTTAAATTGTAATAAAATTGAGCCATTTATATTTATACAAGTGTAACTATAGTCTCTGCACTTTTTTGGGAGTCTCTCATTTTAACTATGATATATGATAGGTGATACTTTTTTTTTATCACAAATAGTGTGGCCGGTTATTAACACCTATAGAGGAAAAAAAAAATTCTTCCTTACTAATACCAATCAAGAAAAATTGAGAAAATACTTTTTTTTTATTAAAAAAAATTTATACTCAAAAAGTCAAAAAATAACTAAAAAGTAAGAATTCTTGCCTGTAATAAACAAAGTAATTTTTCTTTTCTTTTCTTAAATAGCTTTTTCTCTTCTTTTTACTTTTTCTTTTCTTTTCTTCTAATTTGTAACCAATCACACCCTATATATATATATATAGTATAATGGTAGCTAGGTATATATTTTTTTCTTTCTATTTTTGCTCCTTACGGAAATTAAAATAAAAATGTGATAGAATTAGGAACTGTGTCTATAAGTAACGGTTTCGAGCAAATCAGTTCGACTGAACTTGCGTGTGGTTATAAGCACAGTGGTAGTCATAAACTTGTTACAGTTTCGTGTTTAATTTAACAGTATACCAAAAAAGAAAAGTTATAAACTATGCACGGATATATTTGGTCGCTTAAAACATCGGTGTGGAAGTCTTTTTGTTTCAAAAAGGTCTGGCCGGATGTTATAATCAAACACAGATATGAGTTTATTAATGTCTATTCCCTTTTTCTCCTGATTTTTTACTAGTGTTCCCACAATCTCACATTACTCTGCTTCTCACTACAACAAAATTGTTAACCGTCTTTGCTCTAGGCAGTGCCTTTTATTAAACCAATTCCAATCCGGTAATTGAACCAGGTTCAATACACGGTTACGTCATACGTGGCTCTGCACCCCAACATCTAGCCTTATATATCAACGAATCATAACACTCACTATTCATATAAGCTGACCTAAAAAGGAAACGAATCATCACATCCGTTTAAAGGTAATATCAATGTTCAAGAAAGCGCTAGACGCTAAGCGGGCGGTGACCCAATGCCTAGTGCCTAGAACGCTTAATCGGAGCCTAGGCGATTTAATAGGCGGTCTAAACGTTTTACAAAAATATATAATATATTAGATATATATAGTAAAATATATAAAAACAATAATTTATAATTAACAAATTTATATTGTATTTATTTTCATCATTTTATAGCCAAATATATAAAATTTTACAATTTATATAAAAGAAAATTTATATTATTTTATTATTATAATATTATAATATTTTAGGCGGCAAAAGCGGTAATCGCCACGGTCTATAGGGGCCTAGCGCCTAAGCGCCGCCTAGGCGGACGCCTAGAACGCTTTTTAGAACACTGGGTAATATATGTGGTCTCTACAGATAAAAGACGATTTGGTAAATATAATAAAATGAAGTACAAAACCATATGTAAACGTGACATCCTTAGCTCTGTCCTACGAGAACATCCTTGTACGGAGTCGGAGAAGACTCGGTAACGGCCTCTGCAGCTCTCGCCTCGGAGGAGAGTTTGGCTCTATTGAAAGCTTCGTCAGCTTCCATTTTCCTTATTCTTTCTTCTTCAACAACAAGAGGGAGATATCCTTCTCTCTCTTCGAGAAGTCGGTCTTGTGCTCCGCCCCGTAGTTTCTCGAGGCGAAGCCCAGTGATTTGGACGAAGTTAAAAACCTTAACAACGTTCATCAATCCTCCAGCAAACAAACATATCGCCCCGGAAATCCCAAGCCAAACCCATCTTGTTCCCTGTAAAATTATTGTTAACATTAATGGCCATTTTCAAAGCCACTTTTAATGCCGTTAGTTTGGTTTTTGAGTACTTACAAGAAGTTTCAAGCCACTATGAGATGACCCGGATTGGTCGAGGCTATTGATAACTGCGGAAACTAGGAATAGAAGGGATCCAACCAAGAAAGGTATGTGAACACACTGTTGTAGAATCTGGACATGACTGTCTGCTCTCTCGTAGATTTGGCACGAATTGTGAATCGATCCTATCACCCAAAGCAACGGGCCCGCAAGAAGCATGTTTAACGCATGCTTCTCTCTTCCAGTGTATTTTAGTTTTGTCTCGGCCTAAATAGTTGGGGAAAAAACAGAGTGAACGTGACTACATTGTTAGCCATAACAGACAAAAACACACTAAGAGTTATTCACAACATTTAATTACCCCACTAGTAATTTTTTGTGACATGAACAAGTACAATGAAACAAAAGACAATGTCAGATTTGCCTTAAACATTTGGCTATATCTTTAGGCTGTTCATGGCCTATTATTCCAGGGATCTTTTGGATACAATGTGAATATTATTACCAATAAAGGAACCGTTTTGATTACATGAGATTATTCCACGGCTTGTTCAAATACTAGCTATAATTGTTATAAGAATATGATCACACCGGACATAAGTACATAATTCAGTTCTCTTTTCTCAAGTACTTCTTACATAACAAGGCATATATGTACAAAGAAAAAATTATAATCCGAAATTCAAGTGACATACTTAGTGTCATCAAATGGTCAATGATATGATGAACCCTACATTTTTTATATAACAATGAAAGTTTTACCTGATTGAAAACGAACAAGATTCCCAAGAAGAAAACAACCGAACCCGCTATTTGAACCAGAGGGACTGCAAATTCCACTAGACCCAGTTGCAAATCATACTCCATTAACCTTAACCTGTAATCGCATAAACAATTAACTCATAACTAAAAACGTTGTTCTTATTATCACCTAACATTTGTGGATATAAAAATAATATATACATTTCTCAAATACGCATGCATCGAGCTTCCAAATTTTTGTACATTTCTACACTAGACAAAATTTCTACAAGAATTTATATCATCAATGACAGGAATCGAATAATCAAATAAATAAATCAAGTATAGCTTTCTTGCATTCAAATATCATTATATCATACCGGTAATCGATTCCGGCTAAATGAGCCACAAGATCGTGAACATTCACGGCGGTTATAAGAGCAAGAGCCAAAAGAATAAGAACAAGGCCGGATCTTGGCTCCAACGAGAATCCTGTCGCCGTGAAACCACCTATGAGCACGACGGTGGCGAATAGATATAGACCTGCATTGATGTACTCGGCTCTGCTCCTCCCGAGCCGAGGGCCGTACGTTCTAATCTCACGCGCCGTCGCGAGTTTCACCATTTGATCGGGGATTATGCGTCTAGAGAGACTGGAGGGGAGGGGAGGGGAGGGGAGAGGGGGAGAGATCTGGAGGGAGAAAGAGAATGATTTACGTGGCTTTGTGCATGGAATTCTTCCAGTGAAACGTGGCAGATTGTGGAAAATCCGAAAATGGCATGAATTTGTTTGAACGGTGGCGTTTCTGTTCTCAGCTTAGTATTTTAAAGTCGGGCCTTGTGTTGGGCCAGGCTTAGGCAATCTTACAGATGAAATAATTAATTATAAATTATGCATTAAAATTGATATTTGTATATTAGGCTTCATAAGTTTCAAAATTTCAAAAAGTTTTAGATTCGAAATTTGTGATAGAATTGTCATGAGACGGTAAAATTTTCCGTTGTAAACTCGTCAATTAATTATTTTTTATAAATTGTGATAGATTAATAATAGATAATCTGTGTTAAAAATAGTTTCAAAATTTTAGATTTTGTGGTTTGTTGGTGTCCCAAAGTGTTTTGGAGGATGATTTGAGCGTGATGAAGCACAACAACGTTTTAGAAAAGGATTGTGTATGCAATCCGAACAAAAACGAGTAAGGGGAAGAAAATAAAAGTCACTAAACATTTGGGGTTTTTTGTAATGTTTAGGAATACCTTTTTTGAAGTGAATTGAGTTTTAAAATTCAAAGAAAAATAATTAATCGGTTTATAAAAGGCTACGTAAATGCTTGTCAAGCCACCACTTTATTTTGGGTCCCACTAATGCTGAGAAGACCATCCACGTGTATATTTCCTGATCCAAACCACAAGTCTTTCCATTTAGGAAATATCTTCTCCTCCACTATAAATTTGCCACGTCGCTTCTCTCGCGCCATCTCCATTGTGTGTTTCCGCAACTGTTGGTTTCTTCTAGAGCTTTGTTAGCCATTTAGTGATGTATTTGCATTTTTACTCTTAATCTTCGAATTATTTCCACATATAGCTTACCAAATCGAAATTTTATTTTTTTAGTCAACAAAATACATTAAAGAGATATGAATTGAATGACAATGCATAAATAATAACTTTCTAGTTTTGTTTTGTTTTTATTTTTTATGCAAATTTTTCATAATCACGATGAAACCACACATTTCATAAAATTAACAATCATTCGAAGATTACAAAAGAATTAAAAAAATAAAATAAATTAACGAAAATTAAAATTGTCACACAAATATTAGTGATATTGTGATAGAAGCTTACTTCATATTTCTTGATTAATCATAAATGTCAAATCACATGATAATTTACTTATTGAAATTTGGTACAAGATCGAGTAAAAATGCTTCGACATAATTAGTGTTCATAGTAATTTTGATGTGGTATTAAAAAAATAAAGAAAACATACTCTCTAGCATAAAGGGGGTTTTATAGATAAAAACAAAACCTATTGGGGTTTATGAATAGATATCAGAAATATACGGTGGCATATTGTCATTAATTTGTGGACAACATAATTTACGTGGCACATTTAGACACATAATTTCGTCTTCCACTCCAATTTTTCCTCTTTTAATTTCTCTTTGTATTTAAAAATTCGTGAACCATATTCTAATCGAACGAAGAATCTCTCGCTCGAAAGAAAAAAAATCTCTCTCCGATACTGCAAGGTATGCTTCGTCTATATCGAACATTTTGTTTTTATAAGATCTCTTACTTAGGTTAGTAATTCTGGGTTTGAACATTTTGTTGATCTCTGGTTTTGTCTCGTTTCCGTGTGTTTGTGTATTCGTTGATCACGCAAGATTTGGGTTTGCATTTAGATTCACTGTGATTCGAAGATATTTGAATAGGGTTTTTCTCAATATTTGAAATTTTAGATGTCGAATCTCTAAAGTCCCTATCTTTCGTTTTGGTTCGCCTCTGAAACATCATAGTCTGTTCCTGTTGTAGCTATTGTCGACATGCTTTACAGTTATATTGAGTTATTGACCATGAGACATTGTCTTTCTGCTGCAGAACAAACTTGACAAGAAGTGAGCTTTTGAAAGATTTCTCTTAGATTGTGATGGGAGTCGTGTTTATTTCAAGTTCAGCTGCAAGATCTCCACTCGGTTTAAGCAGCGATCTTTTAACACATCGGTCTTCGATTAAAAAACCATCTATTGTTGCTTTCAAAGCTGATGATTCCAGCAATTCAGCTTTGATCATTCCTCGTGAACAAGTTTTGATTCCCGCGGAACAACGAAAGGAGAAGAGAGTAGTAACGAGGAGGAAGCCCTGTAAAACCCCGAAGAAGCCGGAATCTTTAGATCATAATTCGGCTCCTTCGTGTTCGTTAGGAGTGGACTACAACGAAGCTGCTGCTAGACTTGAAAGCATATACAAGCTTAGTCCTGCAACCTCGGTCGAAGAGGATGTAGATTGCTCGAAAGTGAAAGTTTCACCGAGGAGAAAGAGGAAGGAATCTGGTGAGGAGAAAGTAGTTGTAAGGAATAATTCGAAGAAGGAAAAGCGTATGAGTCTTGATAAAAGGATTGCTTTGAAGAGAAACAGTCAAGAGAAACCGGTTATTTCTTCTTCGCAGAAAAAAGTACCTAAAAGGCAGCAAGAGGAAGAGAAGATCGAGAGGCTCGTGAGGGACTATTCAGCTTCTAATGATGTAGTCAGCTTGGACTGGAAAAAGATGAAGATACCTCCTGTTCTTTCGTCAACAGAACATACTTGGTTGTTTAAGTTGATGCAACCTATGAAGGTATTCTTTTATTTTTCATGTTCTGGAATGTTAAAGGAAGCTGAAGTTTTGGTTCATACTGCTATAGTGAGAGGATTCAATGTTGAAGGAAGCTGGAATTTTGGTTTCCATTATCAAAATTTTTGATTGTTCTCTGGTTATCACAGTTGTATGCTCAAATGGTTTAGGGAATTTAACATTGCAGGCTCTTCTTGAAGTGAAAGATGAATTGCAAAAGAGCCTTGGAAGAGAACCGAGAGAAGCTGAGATAGCTGAGGAGATCGATATGAGCGCGGCTGAAGTGAAAAGGAAAATCGAAATAGGTAAAGCTGCAAGAAACAAACTTATAAAGGTGAGTATATAAAAACCAAGTCAATAGATTTTTACCATGAGAGGCTATCGGTATGGACATAACCCTTTTTATCTTTACTGTTTTTGCCTACATTGCAGCACAATCTCCGCCTTGTATTGTTTGTTATGAACAAATATTTTCAAGATTTAACCAACGGACCGAAATTCCAAGACCTCTGTCAAGCCGGTATGAGAGGGCTTATCACAGCAATTGACCGTTTCGAGCCGAAAAGAAAGCTCCGTCTCTCAACTTATGGTTTGTTTTGGATTAGACATGCCATCATACGGTCTATGACAACCTCAAACTTTACTCGTGTCCCATTTGGACTTGAATCGGTATGTTTTACCCTCTCTCTTTGGCTCTTTTTTTTCAGAGATAGATTGTTTTGCAGAGACCTTACACATTTCCTCTTTCTTGAAACCATTCAGGTGAGAGTAGAGATATATAGAACAAAGATGGAGCTATTGTTTGAGCTGGGAAGACTCCCGACAGAGGATGAGGTTATTGAGAGACTCAAGATATCACCTGAGAGATACCGTGAAGTATTGAGGGCCGCAAAACCGGTTTTCTCACTAAATTCAAAACATGCGGTTACTCAAGAAGAATTCATCAACGGAATCACAGATGTTGATGGTGTAGGAGCTGATAACCGAAGACAACCTGCTCTTCTCAGGCTCGCTCTTGACGACGTGGTAAGTTTCAATCCTTCATCTCCTTACACAATCATCAGGACTTAAGTTACTTAACTGGCTCATATTTCTCATTTTTGGCTTAATCTCTATGTGAATACTGAGTAGTAGTGAGTATGATTGGTTACATTTCGTTCTCAGCTCGATTCATTGAAGCCGAAAGAGAGTCTGGTTATTCGGCAGAGGTACGGCCTTGATGGGAAAGGAGACAGGACTCTGGGTGAGATAGCTGGAAATCTCAACATCTCCAGAGAAATGGTGAGGAAACATGAAGTCAAGGCCTTGATGAAGCTCAAACATCAGGCCAGAGTTGATTACCTCCGTCGCTACATTGTCTGAAACCGAGCCAAACCGAACCAAACCCCCCTCTTTCGACCATTTGAGCGTACGTACTAGGTATGAGTCCCCGAATTTACGAGATACTTCAAACCGCCTTGTAACCACCGTTGGTATAGTTGTGTATGTGATTATCAGTCAGAGTTACTTACATAGCTGCAATCGTTGTATTATATCATTACTAAACCGATACCGAAAAGTTATACATGTAAAGTTTGAGATTTGGTGTGCATATGTATTCACAAAACTGAACCGGTATAACAGGCTGTGTTTCTTTCCTTGGCAAAGCTTTCTACCTAAGAAAGTGGAATCAATAGAATCGGTTTGTACAGGGCTTGTATTCAATAATATTGTGGGGAATCTGAACCGGTATGAAATGAAGAATTCAACAGAATTGAGTCCGGTTCAATTGAACTTCGAAGAGTTTTGAGCGGTGCTGAAGACTCGTGAAAGAGTTGACTGTGAAGTGACACCACCGTTGATTCACAGAGTCTCTACCACGGCGACGAACGAGCCATTTTCGTCGTTGCCTTGTAAATTCATAATATTCCTTTCTCTATAGATCATGATTGATTTTTGAGGTCAACTTGAAAAGTATTCACAAGACACAAATTTTATATGTATAGTTCTGATTCTAGAATCTAAACATATAAATTTGAAGATTGTTATTCCACAACAAGATTGTTATTTCACAAGAGTAAGACTTTATTTTTATTTCACAACAAAATTTCGTTTTGTATTTTTTTTTTTTTTGGTCACAATTTCGTTTTGTATTTTAAATACATAATTTTAAATAAAAATCAGTTTTGGCCATATTGTTTTAGCGTATTAATTAGGAGGATTATTATCCGAACCAAGGTGATTACTGTATCAAATTTATATATTAAATGAGAAATACGCCTTAGAAACAAAATTTAGTAGTTATACACTTCTAGAAATGTTAATAATAATAAAAACTCCTGAAATTGGGTATATTAGATATTTGGTTCAATAAGATATAGTTGAATTATGGACTCATATATAATCAAAATTGTTCCAAAATCAACTAAACACTATATATATTTCAACTAATAACCAATATATTAGATATTTCTCTTGATCTCAAACTTAAAGAATACAATTCATGGATTGGTTCTTCTAGTGTAGATTTGATTTCTCATTCGAAAATTTAAATATATTGCACTATTAAAATTTATAATGATATTTCTGTAATAATACTGAAAGTGAATTAAAAGATTGTGACCATAATATAAAATTATAAAGAGGATCGAGAGACGACAAAAAAAAAAGAGGATCGAGAAGCGAAGAACTGGTCAGCAAGTTGGACTTTCCAAATTCATTGACCAACGACCGGTCTCACCTCTCTCCATTTACTTCCACATCAGCTTTCTTCATTCTTCCGTCAAAAAGTCAAAACTATCTCTCTCACACATAATCCTCTTTAAATTTCACTCTTTCAAAATTTCCACAAGCCATGCATACAATAAACATAGTATCATCAACAAAACATAAATGCTCTCTCGATAACACATTTTCAAAAACTATTTCATATTTCACACTCTTTTAAAACGTAATGGAGAGGAAGAGTAGTAGTGGAGAGTGGGAGAAAATGAAGAAGGAGATCAACGACTTAATGACCCAAGGAAGAGACTATGCTCATCAGCTCAGATCGGCTTCATCGCAAGAAAGTCGTGAACATTTGGCCAAGAAGATTCTTGAATCTTACCACAAGTCTCTTACCATTATGAACTATTCCGGTGAATACGATCAAGATTCCCACGGTGAAGGAAGCCCGAATAGCGATGATTCCGACCAAGAACCACGTATCGCCAAGAGGTAAATCCATATATCTACAAACTAAAGTTGTACGTCTTAAACTATTTAGAAGTCATGTTTATACCTTTATTTATTATTAAATGTGTATTAATTTGATATGTTAAAAGATCTTTCTTTGGAAATATTAAAAGTTTCAAATTTTCAATATCAAAAAAAAAAATTAAAATATTGTCCGAATGCTTCTTTTCAAACGCTACAACGGTAGTACTTGCATTACGATTATTTTTTTGCATCTCCTAACGATTTGAAAATGTGAAACCTTAAATCAAATACAGTTCGAAGATGTCAATGCCAAGGTGGACCCAAAAAGTCCGAATTATCCCTGGAGCTAGTACTGATAGAACGCTTGATGATGGGTTCAGTTGGAGAAAGTATGGCCAAAAAGATATACTTGGAGCCAAATTTCCAAGGTTAGTCTCGTAATTAAAGACTAATTTATGATTAATTAGGAAAAGTAGAATTTTCTCATCTTATTCTTAGCCATTCGTTGTATTATACTCACCGACAAAATTGTGTCCAAGAATGTGACAGGGAACATAGTATTACACAACTACCAAACTTTATAATCATAATATCATACCAGAACAAAAAAATCAATTGATGCAAATATTTTTTTTTGCGTACAGAGGATACTATAGATGCACCTATAGGAAGTCACAAGGATGTGAAGCCACCAAACAAGTCCAAAGATCTGACGAAGATCCAATGCTCTTTGAGATTATTTACCGAGGAATACATTCTTGTTCCAAAGCCGCAGATGTCGGTTCAACCATTCCGGTACAAAATCTTGAACCGAACCAGAACCATGAATTCGAAAATCTTGAGAACGTGAAGGGAAGTCTAGACACTGATCATCACAACTACAATCACCAAGCACATTTGCATCAAACCCTTCACTATCCTTTGTCCTCATCTACCCCAGTTCTAGAGAGTAACAACGCGTACATGCTTCAAATGAGAGATCACAACATTGAATGTTTCGGAACTACGAGTCTTTCTAGTGATCTAGGAACTAATATTGTCAATTACGATTTTCTGGCTTCTCGCGATGTTGGCTCGGCCTCTCACTCTACATCAAACTCTCCGTCCACCACCGTTGGTTTGGAATCTCCGTTTAAAAGCTTTGATCCAGACTATCCATTCGGAGGTTTTGGAGGGTTCTATTCTTAGTTAATCACTAAGAGAGGGGATAAATTGTTTACGTGATCTCTTGTTTAAAGAGATAGATAGTTTACTCATTAAAGGTAATTAATTTCCAATTCAGTAATCCTGCTTAATCATGTTTTTTTTGCTTATTAAAAGTAAGCCTTATTTTGAGATCTATGTTGAAATAAACGGATTGTCCTCCGTACGGTCGTTAGCATGTAAAATCTTTGTCAATTTACCAAATGTTTTTTTTTTTTTTTGAAAAAAAAACTTTTTACCAAATGTTGTAAGTTGTAACAAATTTAAATCTTTCTATTGCAAATTTGAGTATCCTTTTTAGCTACAATATGTTTTGACCGATCTATGTCAGAGAATGATTTTCTCTAAGTAGTACCTTAACAGGCGCTACGGATTTTACAATGGTATTGATTACATTTAACATTTTCAGTTATGTGACCAAAAAAAAAAACATTGTTAGTTACAAGACAATGTCATTTAATAGAATATGTAACATAGTGATTTGTTTTAGTGTTTTCGATATATCATAATCTGGATTCAAACCAGTAAAATGCTGGAAAAAAATGTCATTTAAGATATTGAATTTGTGAATGAAAGAAACATGTAATTAAGGAAATGTAAATCGATGAAATATATTTCCAACAGTTGAACGCACATCGACTTTTTAATAAACTTCAAAACTGTAAAAATCAGAAAACCTCTTTAATATCTCTACTACATATAAAGTTTTTTGGTCTCTATTTAATTATAATCAAAAGAAAATATATAATTAAATTAAATAGAGACCAAAATTAAATTGACAAAAGGATCAATGGATAAGGTATGTGAGGACCAAAGCCACCAACATAAGGACATATGCTATGCCTTGGTCAATCGTTGTTCCTGCAATATTGTTTGTACCAAAAATTAATAATCGGAAAGAAATATAGTAATTACGATATTCAGGGGAGAAATTGAAAATTTGTTAATATTAGGTTACAGTTTCATGGTTGTCTGACTTCTATTTTAGAAAATCTAAAGCATAAAACAAAGAAAAGCTGTATAGTCATTAACTAAGAGATAACTACCTCTCTTTTTTTTCTTAATAGTAAAGGCATAGATTAATAAGATACTTAGACCATGTTTATCCATAAAACCACGTGAATATTATTAATATTCACTATTTAGCAAAAAAAAAAATAATTGTGGACTAATCGTATCGCGCCACGTGGTCATGATATTTCTCGCCACGTGAACTAATTGTGGACTAATCGTATCGCGCCACGTGGACTAAAATGTCAGTCAGTTGAGACTTTTGAAGGTGAATCAGCTAAATATCATAGATAATAATTATTTTTAATATTTGTTTAATCACATGATATTCCATCAGTATCATTAAACATGCTAGGAACCTACATGTTTTGAGAAAGTTAATATATATTTTATTTACACATCTAACAAATTAGTCTGTTTTCGATTCTTAGTCATGTTCATTTAGATCTAATGTTGGTTTAAATTACCAATTAATTGGTAGAAAATGATATCTTTATTATATGAACTTACCGTCGCTTGTCGGAGCTGGCGCAGGAGCCGCGGATTGAGCCTGTGCTATTGGAATCAAAATGGAGAAAACTATCGACACGAATGTTATAACTCCGAAGAAAACCCTTGAGACCGACATTTCGAAACAAATTGTTTTATTTTCTCCCTTTCCCTCTTCTATAAACTTTGGTAAATCGCAAGTTATATCTTTAGTAATTAAATATTTGATGTTAACGTTCTTCCCTCTCTTAATTCCTTAATTTGGGAAGGAAAAGATTTAGAGAGGGAAGAACAAAAGAAAAGAGGAAAATGAAGGAAAAGAGAAATTATAGGAGAAACTAGGCAGAGCGATAGAAGAGGTAATGAGAATTATGAGAGCTTCTTTTGGCATTTTATTGAACAATTATTTTCTACTTTATGGTCGACCCGTATCCCTCGGAAGAACTCATTTTTGTCCCCACATTATTGATGCTTATTTTTCACAATGTTCTGTTTTTGGAAATGAAATTTGAAACTTGTGAATGTGAATCAAGCATCAAGCTACTATAATTTCAATTACGTTAGAAATATAGTTCAAGTCATCTCGTACTCACAGATTTTGGCTGGCCCAAAAGAGAGGTTAGGTTGTTTTCCAGCTTGTTGAGCGTGCCCAGCTTGGACACAATACAATATTGTCGCAATTATTGCAACCCATTTTTATTTAAAAACAACATTATTGCAATTTGCAACCCAAAAGAAAATATAACTAACAAAAGAAAATATATATAGTCGTTTCATTTTTGTTTTAAGTAATTCAAGTTGATATAATTTTAGAATCTATAAGTCATGTCATCATATGAGAGCTTATAACTTAATGGTTTGTAATACATTCTCGTTATTGTGTTATAATTCGGATTTACATCTGAGAATGTGTGTGAGTTATAGACATAACAAAATGCTTCATAATATAGACTATATGGCTACTAGTTATAGCTTTCATTTACTATTTTGCCTTATGGTTAAGATCTATAATTTAATTGTATCAACGTTAGATTAAAATTTCATATATATATATATATATATATATATATATATATATATGTTATGGAATTCATTTTAAATTGATCGAGTAACTCCTCCCTCCCAAGTTCCATCTAAATGGTTAAATACAGATTTAATTTTTAAAATTTAATACTTTATATATTAAAAGGTAAAGAAATGGAGCTAAAAAAAATGGATACATGAAATACAATTGCCACTAATGATGATGCATTTATTTAAATCATAAATGCCAAAATCCATAATAAAATAAAAAGCTCTACAATTTGCTAATCAGTCACTCTCAATCTTTTCCAAAGTCTCAACTACTTTCACCATCTCCAGTCTCTTAGCCGGAGCCCTTTCCGTACAATCGAGCCCTAAGTTCAACATCTGAAGCAACTTTGCTTCAACGTTAGGAGTCTTGACAAGCTCCAAATCAAACACTTCACCTGTCCATTCGTGTTTGACAACAAAATTCACCCATGAAACCAGACTATCCGCTTCCTTTTCGTTATCCATACTCGATTTTCCGGTCAGAGTCTCAAGCAACAAGATTCCAAAACCATATACGTCTGATTCCGGCGTCGATCTCCTTGTATCGGTTACTTCTGGGGCATGGTATTGAAGTACCGGTCTAGCTGATGGATCTCTCCTCATAACCTGGTTAGTTACCGGGTTGGTTAACACAGCTAAACCGGTTTCCGATATACATCCATATCCTTGGGAATTCAAGAAGACATTAGAAGATTTGATGTTGCCATGTGCGAGCTTATGTTGTGTGTGTATGTGAGCTAATCCTTTTGCTACTCCGATCATACATCTCAATCGCGTTTCCCAGTCCAACGGAACGTGCCCCTCGTCTCCGCCGTTCTTGCCTGCCGGAAAAATAAAATTACTTTCTTTAGATGCAAAAAACCAATATATCAAAATTTAGGTGTTTTATCTAAATGAAACCAAAACATTATGAAATGAATCATAAACACTAAACACATTGTTTGTGTTTACGTTTACATTTACCTTTTGCCAAAATATTTTATAGAGAACCGAAAAATATATATAACGTACCGTGAAGAAGAGTATAGAGACTTCCGGTAGGGTAGTAATCATAGACCATAAGCTTCTCTTCCTTGGAACACACGTAAGCCCTTAAAGGAGCAACGTTCTCGTGCTTAATGTTTCCAACGATCTCCATTTGATGTTTGAAATCCTTCCGCGGCACCACGACATCCTTCACTCGCTTAACCGCGACAATCTTCGAATCTTCTAGAATCGCTTTATATGTCATCCCAAAACTTCCCTTCCCAAGAAACTCTGCAGAAGCTTTCAACAAGTCTTCCAAGTTAAAAGCAAGATTGCTTCCTTCAAAGAATATTACTCTGTTAATTTCGCTTTTGTCTTCCATGTCTTCTATATTCTTCTCTTTTCCTAATTTATAAACTTCCTTCTCACTTTGTAGCTTCTGTGGATTTGCCTTTGCCGGCTTCAACTTCTCTGGTTTTGTTTCTGTTTCTGTTTTTTGCCTACTCTTCCTCTTCACATAGCAGGTGATTATCAGAACCGCGATTAGGAAAAATATCACGAAGCAACCCCCAATCGCTATCCCGAGAATCGCGGGCTCTGAAAGATAGATCCTGCGTTTCTCCTTTGGTCTCTCTTCCGGTGAAGCCACCGGAGGAGGGACATTTTCGTAAATTAAGTTGTTGCCGGAAAAGGCCGAGTTCCTGAATCTTTTCAGAGACTTCGGGATTAATCCGGTTAGCTTGTTGTTGGAAAAGTTAAGTCTGCGTAGACCGGAGAGATTAAGATCCGGAATCTCACCGGAAAATGAGTTCTGAGCCAAGTTCAGCGAGACTAGTCCGGTCAGATTAGCTAATCCCGCGGGAATACTACCGTTAAACTGGTTACCGAACAGATCAAGAACGGTGAGATTCGTCCACGTGGCGTAATCGGACGGTAGTGGACCAGAGAATCTGTTGTTGTTGAGACTAATCGCTTTGAGTTTCTTGAGCTGCAAGAGATCAGTTGGGAACGGACCTTGTAAGCCGTTGGATCGGAGACTGAGGATCTGAAGCTCCGATAGACGGCTGATAGTTCCCGGAGGGATCACTCCAAGAAGACTTGCTCCGGGCAAGTGAAGGGCGGTGACACGTGTGCCGTCTTTATCGCACGTGACGCCTGGCCACGTGGCGCATACAGGGCTGCTTGCGTTCCAAGCTAGAGACCGCGTGTGAGTTATGTTGTTGAAGAAGTCGAGAAGGGCTTGTCTGTCGCCGGCGAGGTCACCGGTAACCGGAGGAAGCGTAGCCGTTGATCCAAAGAAGAGGAGTAGAAGAGAGTAGAAGATGGAAAATCTTTTACTCATCTTTTTTATCTTTTTTTTTTTTTTTTTACTTGAAGAATTATCAAATCAGTTCTTCTGGCGAATTATGTGAGTTATGTGATGGAGACTTGATTTTATCTGCATTTTAGGGGGCATTTTAGATATGTAAGAATAAAGATTTGTTTTTATTTGCTGACATAATGTAAGAATAAAGATATCTAGTTAGAGATGCACAAATGTTAATCAATGATATTATTTGATGAGAAATGTAAATTGTAACGAGTTTCCAAAGAAAGACATTCATATATTTTTCCTCCGATATTATGTTTTATTTTATAACTAATTTCATCTGTCAAATCAAGTCTATGCACTCGGCCTGACATGATTCTGAACTAAAAACCAAGCAAAATTTTCAGACAAAATTGGAAAGAAATTATATAAAAAAAAAATACTTACAGTTCAAATGCGGAATGTCATCAACGACTGGCTGAAATTTCCAGTTTTGTTTAATTTGAATTGAGAAAGAGAATGTAAATGATAGTACAATGAGAAATGAGAAAGAAGAGATGGGAGAAAGAACAGAGAAGTTTGGTCTACTGTAGACAAATGAAGCTATTGAAGCAATTTCATAAAATTTGGTTTAAGGAAAGTCAAACATCGGTACGCAATAATTTGGTTAATCACATACCGGGAATACGCAAACGTCTGATAGACATTTCATTTGGGTACATTTCCGGTTCAATGTTTCAGATCATGATACTGAAGTTGGTCTTTAAAAATACAATTAGTTTGGCGTGGTGGTGACAAACTGGTAATGATGGAGATGGAAGATTGTTATAACTTATAACCAATAAATCATTAAAGGCAATATGACCTGTTAATTATTTTGTCACCAATGTGACCTGTTAATTTATTTAATCATCTTTGTTTTTTTAATTAACATGAACCCCTCATATTTTTTTCAGTCTCCCATAAAGTCTATATGCACGCACATGTATGCATGAATAAACTATATATCTAGTGATTACTATAACATATTTTTCGATTAAATCATATCTTTATGTTTGGCTATGTACTTCACATGATCTGATCTGTGAGCATCTTATAATCATTGGCGTAAAGTTTTCGCCTTGATTAATTATTGTTGATATATTTTACTAATATATGTTGATTGTTGTGTATGTATTAATAAGTTACATGTGCGGCCAAGGAATGATGACGACCGAGATAAACGGGGAATTATTTTTGCAATTTAATTTATTGTTTCCATTACGAGTAACGACCAAATTTATAGTTTCTTTCTATTTCTATATTACCAAGTGCTTAATATTGTCGTCCCACAATTTGCTTTGTTCAGAAGTTTGATTAATGTTTCTGGCTTACAAAAGATTAAGATGGTTGGAAACAGACATAAGCACACATATTAGGAATAAGATAACTACAAAAGATATTTACCGAGATATTAGCTAGATACGTTCTTATCATAATAAGGAAACTATGTGTGTATAAATACTTGAACCTCTTATTCAATAAGATCATCCGATTACATTATATTTCATGGTACCAGAGAATAAAAATTCTGTGACCTAATTCTTTTTTTCTACACGCCGTAGCCGTTGTTCTTAAGTAACCGCCGCCGCTCTTCTCTCGTTTCTATCTTTCTTCACCGCCGTTGCTTGTCTCGAGCAACCGCAAGAACTTCTTCAACAAAATCTTCATCTAAATTCTTCTATTGCTTTATTTCTACCATGTCTGGAACAGAAATTACTTCCACCTCAGGCACAACTGAGATCAAGCGTAACCCGTATGCACTCAGTTCGTCGGATAATCCAGGAGCCTTGATCTCCTCTGTGATTTTAACAGAAGACAATTATCCAGAGTGGGCCACGGAGCTGAAAAACTCTCTTCAGGCAAAACTTAAACTTGGATTTCTCGATGGTTCTATCCCAAAACCATCTACTGAACCTGATCTTAGTATGTGGCTCGCTACAAATTCGATGATTATCGGGTGGATCCGTACGTCTATTGATCCTAAGATACGATCCACTGTTTCGTTTGTCTCGGAAGCTTCGGCTTTATGGGAAAGTCTCCGTGTGCGGTTCTCTGTTGGAAACGGTGTCCGAAAACAAGTTCTTAAAGACGAAATTGCTTTGTGCAAACAAGGAGGGAAACCTGTCCTTGAATATTATGGAAGATTGAGTAAACTGTGGGAAGAACTCGACAATTACAAACCAGCACGTGTTTGTCATTGTGAAGCCGCGCCAGACATCGAAAAAGAAAGAGAGGATGACAAGCTTCATAAATTTCTTTTTGGTCTTGATCTCCCTCGCTTCAGCCATATACGTTCTACTATTACTGGTGAAGATCCTCTCCCAAGTCTTAATCAAGCTTACTCAAGAGTTATTCGTGAAGAACAGAACCAAAACATTGCTTAATCGCAAGACATAGCCAAAACAGAGGCGATCGGTTTTAATGTCAAAACAGAGACGTCACCAACTGTTGCTGCTGTCCCTAGCCAACGATTCCGAGATCGAACCTCACTCTCCTGTACTCACTGCAATCGCCGGGGACATGATAAGTCGGAATGCTTTCTTTTACACGGATTTCCGGACTGGTATCACGAACTCAAGGGAGGTCGAGAAGGTAACACTCACGTCTCCAATGACTCTCGTGGTAGTCAACGTGGTGGTCGCTCGTCACGTGGTGGTGGCCGTGGGCGAGGCCGAGTCAGCAATGCACGTGTAGTCGCACCTGGTGAAAATGGCAATGATCAAATTCAACACATCATCAATCTTCTTCAAGCACTACGACTTCGGAACATTTGTCGGGTAAAACTCGATTAACGGACGTAATCATAGATACGGGTGCCTCGCATCATATGACCGGTGACTTGTCTATTTTGCTGGATGTTGTTGATATTATTCCGTCCTTGGTTATGAAACCGGATGGCCATCCATCACGAGCAACAAAGCGTGGAATTCTCCCTTTGAGCTCAGCTTATTTACTCACTGATGTGTTATTTGTTCCGGATTTCAACTGCACACTGATTTCTGTCTCCAAACTTTTGAAGCAAACGGGTTCAATTGCTCTTTTTACTGACACTTTGTGTTTCTTGCAGGACAGTTTTTCGAGGACTTTGATTGGTAAAGATGAAGAGCGTGAGGGAGTGTACTACTTTACTGGTGTTCTCGCCGCCCGTGTTAACAACGCCTCAACGAATTCTGTTTCTTCTGGAACTTTGTGGCATAGACGATTAGGACATCCTGCTTCTAGTGTTTTGCTTTCTTTACCCGAGTGTGATTCATCTCCTAACAGTGTTGGAGATATCAAGAATTGTGAAATTTGTTATCGTGCTAAACAAACACGTGAAATTTTTCATGACAGTATTAATAAAGCATCGGATAGTTTTTATTTAGTTCATGGTGATGTGTGGGGTCCTTATCGTACTCCGTCTACTAGTGGTGCAATTTATTTTCTTACTCTCGTTGATGATCACTCTCGCGCAGTTTGGACATATCTCATGACCGCAAAATCTGAGGTTCCGGCTCTCATTAAGAAATTATGTGCCATGTCCGAAAGACAGTTTGGAAAACAAGTGAAGTCCTTTCGCACTGAGAATGGTACAGAATTCATGTGTCTTACCTCATATTTTCAAGAACATGGCATCTTACATCAGACCTCTTGTGTGGATACTCCTCAGCAGAATGGTCGGGTCGAACGCAAGCATCGACATATCTTAAACGTAGCTAGAGTGTGTCTTTTTCAAAGACACATGCCGGTGAAATTTTGGGGCGAAAGTATACTGGCAGCAACTCACTTAATCAACAGGACACCTTCATCAGTTTTAAATAGAAAAACACCGTATGAGATATTATTCGGAAAGCGACCATCATATGCCATGCTACGGACCTTTGGTTGCCTATGCTATTCTCACAACCGGGCCCGAGACAAGGACAAATTTGGCTCTCGAAGTCGCAAATGTGTTTTTGTTGGCTATCCATATGGGAAAAAGGCTTGGCGTCTATATGATCTTGACACCAATGAATTCTTTACTAGCCGTGATGTACGATTTCAGGAAGATTTTTTTCCTTTCTCAATCAAATCGACGACACCAGATGCTTCACCTCCCGTACTGTCTTCTCACGTTGATGAGGATTGGATATATCCGTCCCCTCCTATTTACGCACCCACCTCATTAACGGAGGTAGTGTCGTTACCATCATCACCTTTCCCCGAAACGACACCATCTCCTACTACTACTCCTACTACTCTTCCGTTGCTAGACACGGAACCACCATCTACTCCGTCGTCTCCTATTACTACTCCTCCGTCACTAGAAACGGAATCACCATCTACTCCGCTACCGTCTCCGGTTGCAACACCTCCGGAAATTCCTTCTCCTGTCACGGCTGGATTACCAGAATTGCTGGGTGCTGGTCACCATAAGAAGAAACCATCTGTTCTTCTCAAAGATTACGTTACACACCATGTACACTCCTCACCGGCTCTTTTACAAAATATTCCCGATCAAAGTTCCTCGTCTACGGTCTCCGGTACGGTTCTTTACCCAATCTCCAAATATTTGTCTAACTCTGGTTTTTCCCAGAAACATTTGGCTTTTGTTGCAGCCATTCTTGATAGTACGGAACCAAAACATTTTAAAGATGCCGTATTAATCAAGGAATGGTGTGAGGCTATGAGGAAAGAGATCGTTGCACTTGAACAAAATCATGCTTGGGATATCACTGATTTACCTCCAGGAAAGAAAGCAATCAGCAGCAAGTGGGTATACAAGTTGAAATATAATTTTGATGGTACATTGGAGAGGTATAAAGCTCGCTTGGTTGTGATGGGCAATCATCAAAAAGAAGGGACAGATTATACAGAGACCTTCGCTCCTGTAGCCAAGATGACGACTGTTCGTTCTTTATTGAGTGTTGCTGCTGCAAAGAATTGGGAAGTCCACCAAATGGACGTTCACAATGCTTTTCTCCATGAAGATCTTGAAGAAGAAGTTTACATGAAGCTTCCTCCAAGTTTCAAGTCCTCTGATCCTAGTAAAGTCTGACGCTTACGCAAATCTTTATATGGTCTTAAACAAGCTCCTCGATGCTGGTTCTCCAAACTGTCTACTGCTCTTAAGAAGATGGGTTTTGTTCAAAGTTACCAAGATTACTCTTTGTTCTCTTTAATCAAAGACGGTCATATTCTCCACGTTCTAGTCTACGTCGATGATTTTGTTGTGGCTGGCAACAATCTCACTGACATAAACAACTTCAAGACTCAGCTTAACACAGTTTTTCACATGAAAGACCTCGGCAAGTTGAAATATTTTCTCGGTATTGAGGTTTTACGTGGCAAAGACGGTTTTTGTTTATCTCAGCGAAAATATGCACTCGACATTATCAACGAAGTTGGTCTTCTTGGCTCCAAACCATCCGCCGTTCCTATCGAACTTCAACACAAATTAGCGATCGTGAGTAGTCCAGAGTTTGATTATCCAGCACAATATCGTCGTTTAGTGGGCCGTTTCATTTATTTGACTATAACTCGCCCGAATTTGAGTTATGCGGTACACATTTTATTCCAGTTTATGAAAACGCCTCTAGTGGCACATTGGGAGACTGCGTTACGTCTTGTTCGCTACCTTAAGGGATCTTCGGACCAAGGTATTTTCCTCCGGTCGGACAGTGCTCTTCAACTATCCGCTTACTGTGATTCGGATTATAATGCATGCCCACTCACACGACGATCTCTTTCAGCCTATATCATTTACTTAGGTGACTCTCCCATTTCTTGGAAGACGAAGAAGCAAGACACCGTCTCTAGTTCTTCAGCAGAGGCTGAGTACAGAGCCATGGCTTATACGTTAAAAGAACTCAAGTGGTTACGCGAACTCATGAAGACCCTTGGTGTTGATTATCATCCTATTACTCTACATTGCGATAGTCAAGCTGCCATACACATTGCCGCCAATCCGGTTTTTCATGAACGTACAAAACATATCGAGTCCGATTGTCACCAAGTACGAGACGCTGTTCAAGACAAAGTCATTCGCACATAACATATTTCTACAAAAGACAATGTTGCCGATCTATTTACCAAGGCTTTAACAAGACCTGTATTCGAATATTTGTTGTCCACGTTAGGTGTTAGCGGTTCCGTATCACCAACGTAAGGGGGGGTATTAGGAATAAGATAACTACAAAAGATATTTACCGAGATATTAGCTAGATACGTTCTTATCATAATAAGGAAACTATGTGTGTATAAATACTTGAACCTCTTATTCAATAAGATCATCCGATTACATTATATTTCAACACAATAAGAGCAAAGAATGATCGAGCCCTAGCAAATGCTGATTGGAAAGAGATGTTCCCTAGGGTTTATGTGGATGTGCTAAATTGGAATGGATCTGATCATAGACCATTACTCCTGCACAAAGAGAAGAAAAAGTGGAAAGATGTTAAGTTGTTCAAGTATGATAATCGATGGAGAACTGACAGAGAGCTCAAAGCTATGATCACTAAGACTTGGCAGGAAAATTGCAGTGCACTCCCTCCAGAGAGGTTTCATGCAACATTGAAGATGTGCAGACACAAAATGGTTGGTTAGAAATTAGAAGCAAATCATAACTCGTATAAAATGATACAAGAGCTTAAAGATCTTCTTCATCAAGCATACAATTCTCAACCTCTTGATTTTCATTACATACATAAGTTAAAGGCTGAGCTAAACTATCATTATAGGATGGAGGAAGAATTCTGGAGAACAAAGAGTCGAATCCAGTGGTTGAAAGCAGGAGACTGGAATACGAGGTATTTCCATAAAAAAACTAAGCAAAGAAGATCGTATAGCAGAATAACATCAATAGTTGATGGCAATGGAAAGACATGGTTTGAAGAGAAAGATGTGCAACGATTTATCCTTTCATATTTCTCTAATCTCTACTCTTCTGAAGGCGGTAGGGATATGGATCAAATTTTGGAAGCTGTAAAATCAAAGGTTACTCAGGAAATGAATTTGCAGCTAACAAGATCAGTGACTGAAGAAGAAATTGCAAGAGCTGTTCAGCTTATGAATGAAGACAAAGCTCCAGGACCGGATGGTCTGAATGTGGGATTCTACAAGCATCATTGACATATGTTAAAAGAATGTTTGATTAACTTCATAAGTCATTTCTTTCAAACAGGGTTCAAACAAGGTATTTACATCCAAAAATTAATCATATTCATATATGCCTAATCCCTAGGATTGAATCCCCAATGAAAGTCAAAGATTATAGGTTCATGGTTGAATGACATTATATCTGAAAATCAATCAGCTTTCATTCACGGCAGACTTATAACAGATAATGTATTAATTGCACATGAGATGTTGCATTCTCTTCAAACCAAAAATAAATAAAACCCCTTATATGGCCATGAAATTGGATATTGCTAAAGCGTTTGATAAGGTAGAATGACAATTTGTGGAATCATTGATGAGGATGTTGGGTTTTGCAGTTCAATGGTGTAGATGGATTATGAGTTGCACACTTCAGTGTCATACTCAGTGCTCACCAGTTGGAAACATATCACCAACCGGAGGCATAAGATAAGGTGATCCTATATCTCCTTATTTGTATTTAATATGCACTAAAGGTTTTTCAGCTTTGATCCAAAAGAGAATCCAGGAGAATAAGTTAATGGGATTTAAGGCAAGACCATAAGTTTCTCATATCTTTTTTGCAGATGACTCCCTTGTCTTTTGCAAAGCTGAAGAAAAAGACTGCAAAGTACTGCACGATATTCTGGATATTTATGCAAAAGCTTCAGGTCAAAAGCTCAACTTCCAAAAATTAGCCATTAAATTTGGTAAGGGAGTTTCAGATCATCTGAAAACCATCCTAGTTTAGTTAACATGAATAATTAAAGTTGGTGGTTTTGGAAGATATTTAGATTTGCCTGAAAACATAGGGAGAAGTAAATTTGACACTTTTTCATTCATAAAACAAAGAGTAATTGTTGGGGTCAAAACTCCCTCCGACGGTTATTTTTGATAAAATGGCTAAGTATAGAAATAGGACGAAATGACATGGGCCAAGTTCACTATACAGACCTGGACAGCCCGTCGGAATGGCTCATTTTACCGATCACTGGTGCATTCTGCCGACTACTGTTTCTGTCGACTATTGGACAGAAGATGCCGACTACTGGACAGAAGTTGCCGACTACTGGACGGAAGCAGCGGACTACTGGGCAGAAGTTGCCGACGTTGCTACTTTGAGAGCTCGGTAGCTTGCCAATGCCGTCGTCATAGAGAGCTCGGCAGCTCGCCAACACCGTCGACTCGGAGAGCTTGGCATTAGGCCGAGTATGGTTTGGGTTAGCCCACTTGGCCTATTACGCAATAATGGGTCGAGATCTACAAGCCCAAGATGGCGAGATGACGAGGTTAAGCCCAAGACGATGAAGCCCATGTCAAGCGCCGACTTTTATAAAAGGAAAATTCCGTAAAATAAAGAAATCTTTCTTATCGACTTAGTAGAAAACTCTAACCGACTTAGACTTGTATAAATACTCTTGTAACCCTTTGTGAAGGGGATCTGCAACTTTTACACAGAATCACTTAGCAAAAAATCAATTAAAGCTTTTCTTAACAACAATTCTTATTTTGTTTCTTTGTTCTTGTGATTCTTTATCAGAGATCTCGTATCTTCCCGAAACCCTTGACAAATTCAATTGCGTTGGTTTCGACCTCCATAGTAATGAAGAAACTTGAAAGCTGGTAAATTGTTGTCACCTGCAGGAAAAGAAGTTCTGATAAAAGCAGTAGTAACTGCTTTACCTACATATTGTATGTCATGCTTTCTGTTGCCTATGAAATTAACAAGGCAAATTACAGGTGCCATTCGGAATTTTTGGTGGTACGCGGAGAAGGACAAACGCAGGATCTCATGGATTGCATGGGATAAAGTCTAAGAAGGAGGGAGGGCTTAGTATGAAAGATATAAAAGATTTCAACATTGCTCTTTTGGCCAAGCAAAGTTGGAGAATTCTGCAAAATCCTCAGTCATTAGTGGCCAGAGTCTATAAAGCAAAATACTTTTCAAAAACTACGTTGCTGGAAGCAAAGAAAGGACATAGACCCATTCATGCATGGAAAAGCATTCATCAAGGTAATTCTCTAATCTCTAAAGGCATAAAATGGATGTTAGGAAATGGAACCCAAATTAGAGTGTGGAAGGATAATTGGCTCCCCTATGATGCCTCCAAGACCTACCAAGCTTATGGAAGGAATTAGTAGCATAAACTAAGAAATGATAGTGTCTGATCTGTTTATACAAGGCACAACTCAATGGGATTAGGAAAAGCTTCGGCTTTTAGTAAATCAGGAGGATCAAAAGGAAATAAAGAAGCTTCGACCAAGCATAACAGGAGCAGAAGATACTATTAATTGGTGTTATACCAAGTCAGGGGATTATTTGGTAAAATCGGGTTACCATTTGGCTCATGGCTCTTTTCAAGTGTAGACTCCAACATTATACCAGAAACTATGGAACCTGAAAATCCTTCCAAAAATCAAACATTTATGGTGGAGAGTTTTACACAAAGCTCTACCGGTTACAGAGAATCTTGCAAGAAGAAAGTTAAAGATTGGTACCAATTGTGTGTTCTGTGGTGAGCATGAAGAAAGTATCAATCATTTGCTTTTTCAATGTAGATTTTCTATGGAAGTCTGGAAACTTTCTCGATCAGAGAAAATATCAAGAGGCAACTAGGTTCAGAAGAAGTAGTAAGGAATGTGGAAGTGCTTTTAGCTTAGAGTCCAAATGAACATGGATCAGTGTTGCTTTTTTCTTATATTGGCTGGAGATTGTGGTTAATCTCAGATGTAATCAACAAAGCCATATTGGAGCAGAAACTTTGGCGGGAAGCAAATTTTGTGAACGAAGCAGAAGAAGAGCTTACTAAAAATAATTTGAGTGGAGGAATAAGAGATGAAGATAATCAACAATCTAATATTTTCTCTTGTTTTGTAGATGCTTCATGGATTTCGCCCGAAGAAAAAGTTGGATTTGGTTGGATTCTAAAAAATCCTCAAGGAAGATTAGTGCTGAGAGGATGTGCTTCATTGGACCCAACCAAAACTCCAATGGAAGATGAAGCAATAGCCCTAAGAGAAGCTATTTGTCAAGTCAAAAGGTGGGGCTATCATGGAGTGCGGTTTTATGGTGATGCTAAAGAATTATATCAAAAGCTTATCAACAAAGCATCGTGGAAAGGTGGTCAAAGATGGAAGCATCATGAATTAGCATCTTACATAAATGATATCTGTTTAATGGCTGATTCAAGTGTTGACTATAGCTTCAGATTTATAAAAAGAAATAAAAACACAGATGCAGATAGATTGGCCAAACATGCTAGATCTACTTTAATGCTTTATGTTGTTTCTTGGTATTGAAATGCAATGAGTATAGATGATGTAAAACAGTTTAATTTAATGAAAATCTAGTACTTTGCCGAGAAAAACAAAAAAAGCGAAAACGTTATCCCATAATACAAACATTGAATAGTCAAACGTCGAAGGGAAAGTGACAAGAGTTGCAACTACTATCGGTGATGTTAAGTATATAAGAGAATCTTTGACAAACTTCACCAACATGATTTGTTCATACCGTTAAACTAAATGGATTATTTCAACATATATCAATCACATGATCACATCACCGTTTACGGGTGTGTGAATGCTTTACGTAATCCTATATTGCAGCAAGTTTTCTATGTAAAAATAATGAATAGAAATCTAACTTCTTTAGTTTGACAAAAGCTGTAGTTGATTGAATCATATATAGTTTATCTAGTGTATGTCTAAATGTATCAAGAGCCATAAATAATGCCCTCTAATATAGAACGATAGATAATAGAATTTAGACATGTTATAAAGGATACGTGTAAATACTAAAATATATTTACAATTTCGACCATTTTAGAAAATGGGCCATAATGGCCCCTAATATAATAAACATTTGGGTTACGAACTTAATACGCATCAACAAATCTTCCACATTATATGGATCAATATTTCTTTTATTGGGCTTATGTACCAAAATACTAATAAACTATTTATAATCATAATGGAGGCTTGGGTACTAGTATAGGATCGATCATGTCCGGTTTACAGAACAAGCAGGATAAAAGAAAAGAAGATTAGAACCACTATTTTTTTTTAACAATGTTATTATATCTTTATGACCAATAATTTTTTTTTCTACGAAGGTATTTATTAGGAATTGTTTAGAAAATAATTTGATATTCTCTCGTTTCAGAATAATTATCATTCTGAAATTTTTCACACAAATTAAAAAAACATATTAAAAATCTGTTTTACCCCTAATTAATATAATATTTTATTTGATATGAGTAATTAATGAGCTTAAAGATAGAGATAAAAATGGAAAAATTAGTCATAAATGTGCATTGAAATTGCAGAATGACAAGTAATATGAAACAAAAAATTAAGGTTAGAATGACAACTATTTTGAAACAGAGGGAATACTTTTTTACATATATTTCTTTAAAAATAATATTATGAGAGGGCCACATTTTTTCTTGTGTGTGAAAAGACGTGTAAGGACAATTATAATGAAATTGACAGAATTTATCAGTTTGGCTTTGAAACTTATCGAGTCAAATCAATAATTGTTTTTTTGGTCAAAACAATTATTATGAAGACTTTTCGATTTTAATTCAAAGATTTAGTAAGTGCTTTGGTCATTCATCCACTGGATGAGAGCCAGCAAACGTTCTCAATGCTAACTAGAAATTTAATTACTTCTCGGTCTTATCTCTAATTCTTAACTTTTCCGATCTCTAATAAAGAAAATTCACTAAATACTGATTTGATTGCCATTTTTTTTCTTTCTGAAATTGCTCATTGTTTTAATTATTTGAAGAAGTACAGTTAGTGGTCAGAGATTCTAGATGGCTTCTTAATGTTTTGAGATCTGTATCTAGTTTTAAGTCTTAAAGCGTTATAATTTGACTAAAAAAAGACAACTAATGAAAGTCATGCAATGTGTGTGTGAGAATAAACATAGATAATTTAAAAAAAAAATAATAACATTAAAGAAAGAACAAACAAATATTACCTTTTCCTTTAAGGAACAAAGTCTTTTATAAAAAGAAGTAAACCAATAACAAACAACACAACCAAGAAGAAGACAAAAAATATGACTAACATAATTTTTCTCAAACCTGTTATACACTTTCTCTTCTTCATAAGTTGCTTTGTTACCAAACCCTCCGGTGCAACCAGAGGCATAGCCATCTATTGGGGCCAAAACGGCAACGAAGGTAATCTCTCAGCCACGTGTGCAACCGGCAGGTATGTTTACGTCAACGTCGCCTTTCTTGTGAAATTTGGAAACGGCCAAACGCCGGAGCTCAACCTCGCCGGCCACTGTAACCCTGCGGCCAACACTTGCACCCATTTTGGATCTCAGGTCAACGATTGTCAGTCTCGTGGCATCAAGGTCGGTCCATTCACATACCATGCATAAAGTTTTTCTTTCCTCCGTCAGATTTTGATCTCTATAACTAATTAGTTTAAAATTGTTAGAATTCCAAAACAGAGAATTATTCACTAATTGTCAATAGATTTCGTGTTGGAAACTTGTGAAATTTTAAATGGTACAAAAGTCCGAATTTGATTTTTTTTTTTTTGTTTAATAAAAGTTTTCCGTATTTGAATTTGACCCAAATAAGGGTACCTAACTAGAATATGCTGCCGATTAATTGTAGAATAGTATTTTGGTTGACAAGCCCGACCCACTTTGCTTGCTTCTCTATTCCAGTAGCATCATGTTGAGTTTTTCGACGAAAAAGTTATCATCTTGGAAAAAGACCTGAGTTAATATATAAAGAATATAAGTCAATCCAGTAGTTACAGTAAAATCAGATTTAGCTTCTTGATTTGATCACATTTACTATATAAAAGTTCAACATTGGTTTTTCAAGGTTATGTTATCTCTCGGCGGCGGGATCGGAAACTACTCGATTGGGTCTAGGGAGGACGCAAAAGTGGTTGCGAACTACCTGTGGAACAACTTCTTGGGAGGAAAATCATCGTCGCGTCCCTTAGGTGATGCTGTTCTTGATGGTATCGATTTCAATATCGAGCTTGGCTTCTCTCAACACTGGGATGATCTCGCTAGGTAGTAGTTAGGGAAACATTTGAAAATAATATTGTTGGTTATGCATTATCGTTAACGTTATCCATTGAAATTTTTTTTTTTATCAAAATTCGAAACTACATGCTTAGCACGAAGATTGTAGAGATATGATATGGGTGTTTGAATTCTTTATTTTTGTTGACCTATTTTAAGGGACAATATACATGAAACTAAAATTTTCTTTTTCGCTACTTTGGACAGTTTTCTCTCAAAATTTAGCCACCGAGGAAGAAAAGTATATCTATCAGGAGCTCCTCAATGTCCATTTCCAGATAGATTAATGGGAAGTGCTCTTAATACTCGACTTTTTTACTACGTTTGGGTCCAATTCTACAACAATCCACCGTGTTCATACACTTCAGGTAACACTCGGAACCTTTTCGATTCGTGGAACAAGTGGACCACTTCAATCACAGCCCAAAAAATCTTTCTAGGTCTTCCGGCAGCTCCTGAAGCTGCCGGAAGTGGGTATATTTCGCCGGATGTACTGACTTCGCAGATTCTTCCGACTCTAAAGAAGTCACGAAAATATGGAGGTGTAATGCTTTGGTCTAAATTCTAGGACGATAAAAATGGATATAGCTCATCTATATTGGCTAGTGTATAAAACGAATCTTAATGACCTTTGTATGTGTGTATCATGTTAAGATATTACACATCTGAAAGATGAAGGGATATACCGTAATATATAAAAAGATCGGGTCACTCCACTAATTGCCAATTAGTTTTGAGTTGGAAACCCACAATCTCTCATGGTATCAGAGTAGGTTGATTAGCCAAGTTTGTTAACCCAAGTAGAGTAGCCCAAGTAGAGTTTATTATTGGTCCTAGAGTGGGATACGGTTCGACATGATTGGAAGAACCATCATCTCGAGAGGGCTTGTTAATATAAAGAAATCGGACCACTCCACTAATTACCAATTAATTTTGAGTTGGAAGCCCACAATCTCACATATCAATTCTCTCTCGTTTGGTTTCTTACGAATTGTTGCGTGTGTATGGTGTTGGAACCGTAATTGCAATATTTGAATCAAATTATCAATATACTTCTTCAACCTGCAAGTTAATGAAAATAAGGATTTGCTTACTATGCATGGATATGCATTGTATCTACATGAAAGTTTTTTTCGGAATTAGAATGGGAACCAGAAATTTCCAGAAGCGCGAAAGCGGCATAGAATTGCGATTCCGAAAATGCGTTTTGGAAGTGCAAAGAGAACTTAAAATTCCATTTTGAAAGCGTAATGGAAACTTATTTTAATTCTAAAAGCACAACATAAGCTTATGGTTGCTTTGTAATTGGGAAAACGTAAATAAATAGCAAATTAATTTCTGGTTATTTTAAGAGTTAATTTTGTTTTTAACTTAAACTAATCCAAAATATTAAAATCGTTTATATAATAGACCTTCTGTTGATTTATGCTACACTATAATCTTTCATACCATTAACACATTTTCACAAATTATAAAATAAACATTTGTAAAAAAGAAAATTATCATTAAATTATGGAAATATCATATCTTCCACTAAAGTTAGAGCTTTGATACCATTAAAAAGATTAATAAAATAACAAAAAGGCACAAAACAGGTGCCGCCATATCCAAAAATTTAACATTTTCAATTATTTAGAACCGACCATTTACGAAAACGATGAGCTTTTGTCAAAATATAGCTCACCCACAAAGACACGTGCCACAGTCTCCTTCCTCAGAGTTCTCCCACCAAATCATCTCTCTAATGCGTTCCAACTTCAAACCATAAACGGGTAATATATAAAGAATACGAAAGCATAAATTATAACGAATTTTTTAGGCCTTTCTCTATTGTTACAAGATTCTACTAGTACTATGTCTTCATTTCATTTTTATTTTCCTTCTTTTAGTCTTTTGTTCTTGTTGTTCTCACTTAGCTCCGTTCAAGTTGGCTTGGCCGCTGAACCGCACATCGGTTTGGGTTCAAAGTTAATAGCTAATGAACCAAACCGGGTATGGGTGTCAGCTAACGGTACTTTTGCAATCGGGTTTACTCGGTTTAAACCAACCGATCGGTTCTTACTGAGCATTTGGTTCGCTCAACTTCCTGGTGATCCAACCATTGTCTGGTCTCCCAATAGGTACACATAATCTTTTGTTATTTTTATTTTTTTCGACTATATTTTCATTGTCTAGTTTACAAAGTCAATATACAAAAATTATAGAAAACAAATTATTAAAATAAACAGATATATGTGTTATATAGTGAGAAAAATACGTAAAAGAAAGTGAATTTGATTTGTAGTAATCCTTTGTTATTTAGTTGTTCCAATAATCTATTGATTTGCTTATTCTATTTTAAACACAAATGATTTCTTTAATACCAACTATTGATTTGCTCAATAACAGAAAATTTCGACATTATTTTCACTCAAAAATCCAAATATCTAAAATATAGAAACTCCCCAGTCACAAAAGAAGCCGTCTTGGAGCTAGACGCCACCGGAAACCTCGCACTCTCCGACCAAACCACCGTCGTCTGGACCTCAAACACCTCAAACCACGGCGTCAAATCAGCAGTCATGTCTGAATCCGGAAACTTCCTCCTCCTTGGAACCGAAGTTACCGCGACTCCAGCCATTTGGCAGAGCTTTTCACAACCTTCCGACACTCTCCTCCCAAACCAACCCTTAACCGTTTCTTTAGAACTAACCTCTAATCGTTCACCGTCGCGCCATGGCCATTACTCCTTGAAAATGCTGCAGCAACACACCTCGCTTAGCCTCGGCCTAACCTACAACATCAATCTTGACCCTCACGCAAACTACTCCTACTGGTCCGGACCAGAAATTTCGAATGTCACGGGAGACGTTACCGCGGTTATTGATGATACCGGAAGCTTCAAGATCGTTTACGGAGAATCCTCAACTGGAGCAGTGTATGTCTACAAGAACCCGGCAGATGAAAACCGGAATTACAACAATAGCAGTAATTCCCGGTTAACAAAAAAGCCGGTTCTGCGAAAATTGGTATTAGAAAACAACGGTAATCTTCGGTTGTACCGGTGGGACAACGACATGAATGGTTCAAGCCAATGGGTACCTGAATGGGCAGCTGTATCAAATCCATGTGACATAGCTGGGATTTGCGGTAACGGAGTATGCAATTTGGACCGAACCAAGAAAAATGCCGAGTGTTTATGTTTGCCAGGCTCGGTGAAGCTTCCTGATCAAGAAAACGCTAAACTCTGTTCAGACAACTCATCTTTGGTCGAAGAATGTGAGACCAACATCAATCGTAACGGTGCCTTCAAGATATCGACGGTCCAAGAGACTAACTACTATTTCTCGGAACGTTCTATTATCGCGAATTACAGCGATAACGGGAACTTGAAGAAATGCGGTGAGATGTGTTTGGCGGATTGCAAGTGTGTGGCTTCGGTTTACGGTTTAGATGATGAAAATCCTTATTGTTGGATTCTAAAGAGTCTTAATTTTGGCGGGTTTCGAGATCCTGGTTCAACCCTTTTCGTGAAGACTAGAGCTAATGAATCTTATCCCTCGAATTCGAATGATGATAATAACGATTCTAAATCGCATAAGAGCCACGGATTAAGACAAAAGGTTCTAGTGATTCCAGTAGTTGTGGGGATGCTTGTGCTTGTGGCACTACTTGGAATGTTGTTATACTATAATGTGGATAGGAAGAGAACACTAAAGAGAGCCGTAAAGAACTCGTTGATCCTTTGTGACTCTCCTGTGAGTTTCACTTACCGTGATCTTCAGAACTCTACAAACAATTTCTCCCAACTTCTTGGATCAGGTCAGAACTTAAGAATCTTCATTTTAATTTTATTACAAGTTATATAACTTAAGGAGTGTCTGAAATCTTAATTTCTTTGGTTTGGCAGGTGGATTTGGTACGGTGTACAAAGGAAGAGTAGCGGATGAAACGCTGGTCGCGGTGAAGAGACTAGACAGAGTATTATCCTACGGAGAGAGAGAGTTCATCACTGAAGTCAATACCATTGGTTCAATGCATCACATGAACCTAGTTCGCTTGTGTGGTTACTGCTCGGAAGACTCACACCGGTAAGATAAAAACATCGACCGTAAAAGACTTTTACAACACAAATTTACTCTGTTTTTAAAAGTTTTACAAAAACATTTAGTCTGTTTTTTTAAGAAAAAAGATTTGAGAAATATGTGTTTTTTTTGGAGGATATTACAGGCTTCTAGTTTATGAGTATATGATAAATGGATCGTTAGACAAATGGATATTCTCTTCGGATCGGACGGACATGCTGCTTTCTTGGCGAACACGTTTTGAGATAGCGGTGGCGACTGCGCAAGGGATCGCGTATTTTCATGAGCAGTGTAGGAACAGGATTATTCATTGTGATATTAAACCCGAGAACATCTTGTTGGATGAGAATTTTTGTCCCAAGGTATCGGATTTCGGGCTGGCGAAGATGATGGGGAGAGAGCATTCGCATGTGGTTACGATGATTAGAGGGACAAGAGGGTATCTAGCGCCCGAATGGGTGAGTAACCGCCCGATCACGGTGAAGGCCGATGTGTATAGCTATGGAATGCTTCTTCTTGAGATCGTTGGTGGTAGAAGAAATCTTGATATGTCCTTTGACGCTGAGGATTTCTTTTACCCTGGATGGGCCTACAAGGTAACATCACAATTTACAAAAAAAAAAAAAAAAAAAAAAAACTATCTGTCTTAATTGGTGTTTAGACGGTTTGTTTAGCATTTGGACCGCACTTGAACGTCCGATTAGCACCTAATAATTTTTAAAATGTTGATTATAATGTATAGGAACTAACGAACGGGACGGCCTTGAAAGCTGTGGATAGAAAGCTACAAGGTGTAGCAGAGGAAGAAGAAGTAGTGAAAGCTCTTAAAGTGGCTTTTTGGTGCATACAAGACGAAGTATCGATGAGACCATCGATGGGAGAGGTAGTGAAGCTTCTAGAAGGTTCTTCGGACGAGATAAATCTGCCGCCGATACCGCAGACGATTCTAGAGCTTATAGAAGAAGGATTGGAGGGTGTGTATAGAGCAATGAGGGGAGAGTTTAATAATCAGCTTAGCTCTTTCACTGTGAATACCAACACAACCTCTCAGAGTTATCATTCCTCCTCTCGGTCTCATGCTACTTGTAGTTACTCTTCAATGTCTCCTAGGTAGTTTTTTCTTTAAATTTTATTGTTTGTGATCATTTCTCTTTTTTTATATTGGCCTAATTAAAATTTGATCTTCTCTCTCTTTAGAATTATGTGTTTTTGTTTGATTAATATGTATCGATGATATGAATAGAATACTAATCAGGTGGAAGATCACAAATGTTGTAAAGGTCTATGTATTCTATTCAAATACTTGTAAGAAACCTTTTGCTATATAGCAGTAGTTGACATAAAACGAGGATTAGACCATCTTACATTGACTTTATAATATCTTATTTTAGTTATTGGGTTTATCGAAGACTAATAAATGATAAGAAATAGTGTTGACCAAAAAAAAAAGTGATAAGAAATAGTACTTGTGACTTCTATAAGTGGTTAAAAAATATGAAGTCCCACGCTTAGCGAATGAAAAAGATACTCAAAGCTTCTAATTATAGAATCATCGGATCTTTCTTTCGCAATATCTAATTCCCGGTCAAAGTGGACTTGGGACGGTCAAATCCTATTCCATTTGTATAAAGTTTTTAATTTCGTTTCTAACGTTGGACGTCTCGAAGAGAGTACAATAGTCTAGATATAGTGGGTGATTGGTTCGACTGTAGTTGTAGATTAATTGTTGTAGAATTTTTGTTGTAAATGTTTTGGCTGTAGCTGTACATTTTTTAGACTGCAAATTTTTTTTGCTGCAGATTTTTTTGCTGTACATATAAAGTTGTAGCTGTAACTATATTAAAATAAAAACACGATTGGTAACTATAAGATATGTGTTGTAGTTTTAATTAAATTAATTTATGCAAATAAAAATTGTTATAATTTAGAAATTTTATGCTGCTTTCAACATAATAAATAATAAACTTATGAATCATTCATAATAAGTAACATCATTAAAAAAATCCAACAATCCTAAAATTAAAACAAAGTTTAAAATTTTATGAGTTCTTTCAATTAGGTATTTCTCTTGCTTATCTCTTGATTTTCCATTTTCTTAATATCGATAATTCTATTTAAATGTTGAGTTGTCCAATATGTATGTGTTTTTTATAATCACAACTTTTAAAGCCAAAAAAATAGGGCTTTACGTTTTTGACTAGTTACAGCAAGAAAAAAAGGTTTTTTTTTTGGGTTGTAACTTTGAAAAAGAAAGTTACATCATGATTGGTAAGAATAATAAAAAATCTGTAGTTTTAAGAAATAAAGCTACAACCTGATTGGTAAGGATATGATGATTTTTAGAAAAATAAGACTGTAGGATGGACCTAAAGACCTACCAATCATCCACATAATCGAATTTTGTGTTTTGTTTTACATATTATTGTAGGGGTCATATTTCATCCTTACAAGAACGATATGACGACAAGATCAACTCTACAACGTCCTGACAAAATCACAACAAGTCTACAAAGGTCCAATCTGAATCTAGGCCCAAAATGACATTAAACCCATAAGCAAAATAGGCTTAATGGAATAATGAGCCTAAATTAGATATATTGCTTAATGTGCCAATCCCATTTTATTAGCTGACCCATTTTACCTAAAAATACTATATATAGCTCATTGTACTCACCCAAAAAAGGGATCGAAAATTCATTTTGACAAACACTTGTATTCTGCAACAGTTTTCTAACAGCTTAATAAAAACTCTCTTGAGATCTATCGTTCTAGCGGTTTTCTCGCAGAAGTTTTCAGACTTTAAAAAATTACTAAGATAAATAAATTCTAATTGTGAGATTCGACCTCCACAATTATCGATTTTTTTTTTTTGAAAATTATGAGGATTTTAATATTTATACGATATGTGGACGTTCTTGTGATGAATTATGAGCGAGGGTCTTTTAAAGATTTTGTTTTCATTTTTGTTGTTGTTGCTTTTATATAGACGTATTTTTATATCAAATAGATGAGATTAACTAACTAATACGGCAGGTGATATAAAAAGACAGCCGACTATAACACAACTTGTAGTTGTTTTTCTTGGTAAAACAATAACTTGTAGTAGTAGAAAACAAAGTTTAATAATTAAAAAAAAAAGTTGTAGCGAATTGGAAGAAAGAAAATAGGGTTTTTGAGGAATGATGTTATTTAAAATATAAGTTAGTAAATGAGGTTTTAATATTTTACACCATGTTGATGAGAAAGTTTGAAGAAACAAACCATGTTAATATGGAAAATAAAAATAAATAAGAAATAACGTAGTTGGATTATAAAGTAACCATTTACACACATTCATGTGAGAAATGTAATACCAAGTTTTTCGATTAACTGACGCTCAAGAAAGGACAAGTTATCAGCAATGCGTTGGCTTGTAACGTTTTATTCACTCCTTACAGCTAGATTTTGTTATCAGGTTTGTGTTTTCTCGTATATATACATATATATTAATTATATATGTGGAAGCTTACTTATACATCCATAACAAAAGCAAGCAACATGTTTAATTATGAATATTCTTCGCCGACCAGTTTGTCTTAGGAGGAGATGCTGATTGCAATTCAAAACATAATTAGATAGAATGATAGAATGAAGTGGCTAGAATCTTATCACCATAACTGTAGTTTATGGTGGAGATGCTTGTGAATAATGTCTGTAGGACTATAGACCTATTTTTGTACGATCTCATAGACTTTTTATAACATACATACTCAAGGAAATAATCATTCAACTAAATTGGAGTTGAATCTTTAAGCATTTTTAAACATTTTTTTTGTTTGAAACTTAACTACTCATCAAACATTTATCTCAGACAAAAACTAAACAACGTCATTATGATTTGAATATTTGACAAATTTTCTAGTCTCATGTCATTTTACTATAAATAGTAGTATCTAACTATATATGCAGATTAAATTAAACAAAATTATTTATTAGAAGGTTTCTAAAAGTAAATTGTGGTAACTCTGAAAAAGACTACTACTGCATACTGGTCTACCAATTACCAAGCAACCCACATCATCTACGAAGCAAAGAATTTATTAGCCGAACAAAAAAAAAAGACTAATCATAGGTTCGAACGTGGAAGGACATCGTTTCATACTTTCATGTGAATCCGCGTTTGTCCCACACGCGCTTCCTTGTATTGCACATCAAAACGATCAAAGTCAAACGTTATAATAATTTTATATATCGACATAACCGGTTCAACCACGTGGACGAGTCTAGTCAAACCTTATATATCCCTTTATTCATCGACCACTATCTCTTAATTCATTACATTCATTTTTTCCTCTATATATTTCTTTCTCTTATACACAAATAGTAAGAAATCTAGCTACTTTGATCTTTTAATCTTAGAAAACGAAAAAAAAGAAAACAAGGGTTTTTGTGGTGGAAGATTTTGTTCCTTATAAAAAAATGAGGCAGTTTGTGAATTTTTTCCCACTATTGGCCCTCGTAGTCATCATAAGCTTAGCCGGAACGGCGATGGTAGAGGCTGCGACGGGATTAAACCCTCCGGTTAAGCTGGTTTGGCATTATTACAAAATTACTAACACTTGTGATGATGCAGAGGCTTATATTAGACATCAAGTCGAAAAGTTCTATAAGAGTGACAATAGCATTGCTCCCAAGCTACTTCGTCTCCTCTACTCTGATTGTATGGTTAATGTAAGTTCAAACGTCGTCGTTTTGTTCTTTTTCAATAACTATAACATTACGTTCATTTTATTTGATAACCTATGGTGTTGTTCTATAGGGATGTGATGCTTCGGTTCTTTTGCAAGGACCAAACTCAGAGAGAACAGCTCCACAGAATCGAGGGCTTGGAGGTTTTGTGATAATCGATAAGATAAAAAAAGTTCTTGAATCACGTTGTCCTGGTGTTGTTTCTTGCGCTGATATTCTCAACCTTGCCGCTAGAGATGCTGTTCACATGGTACGTACATATACTTGCATGTTCTTAAAAGTGATCATGTTCTAGGGAGTGCATTGATTATTGTAGGGTTTGTAATATGTTTTACTGATTGTTGTTTTGTTTTGATGACATTATGATTAGGCCGGAGCACCGTCGTACCCTGTGTTTACCGGGAGAAGGGACGGTGGGGCGTTAAATGCAGACGCCGTGGATCTACCGTCACCGTCTATCTCAGTCGATGAGTCATTGGCATACTTCAAATCTAAAGGTCTTGACGTTTTGGATATGACTACTCTTCTAGGTAACTAATCATATTCTTGTTTCTTTTCTTTTGTTTTCTTTCCCTTTAGACAAAAGCGTATATTTCTCATCTCTTAAACGTATAATCGCAGTGCTATACTACTAAAACTTGGATTGTTATTTTTCATTTCTTTTGTTATGTATTCCATTCGTGTTATTTTTCCAAATGAATCCACAAATCACAATTACCATAAGAATTTTAAGCAAAATTTATTTGTTAATACTTAATACTCCGTAAACATATTACAATACCAAACGAGTTTTTAAGCCAAAAGAAAAAGAAATTAAAACACCAAATGAGTTTTCTTTTTGTGTGTGTGTTTGGCCTTTGCATTTACATTTTGAATTAAAAAAAAACTGAAAATTGTTTATATTTTCAAAAAGGTAACCTTTTATTTATTTTCCACATGTAAAAGCAATAATTAGATTAAGACCATAAATTAACATGAAGAGTTAAATAAACTGAAAAAAGACCTATGAGTTTGTAATATATGGTTTAAGTATGTTTGGTAGAGAAGAAAATTTCCAACTATACAAACATATCTAACTACTGTAAAGTTTGCATGAGGTACAAATAACTGGATTAATTATGCAACACTTGATACAAGACGGTTACATACGAACGTGTAGCTAAATTTAGGTTCCCTTGAGTGAATTCTAACAACTTATAATTACGTAATTTATTATAATGGAAGAGGAACACACTCTATGGGGAAGACACATTGCAGCCACATAGTGAATAGACTATACAACTTCAAGAGCACAGGGAAACCAGATCCAACCATGAACACGACCTTGGTTTCACAACTTCGATATCTTTGTCCACCAAGAACACAAAAGGGCCAAACCGATCCACTTGTTTACCTAAACCCGGACTCCGGATTGAGCAACAGATTCACCAGCTCATACTATTCTCGTGTCTTGTCTCATAACGCTGTTTTGGGCGTGGACCAAGAGTTGCTCTATAACGAGGACTCGAAGGAGATCACACAAGAGTTTGCTTCAGGTTTCGAAGACTTCAGAAAGTCTTTTGCTTTGGCAATGTCGAGGATGGGATCTATCAATGTGTTGACAGGAAAAGCTGGAGAGATTCGCAGAGATTGCAGAGTTACCAACGCTAATTACGCTGCTTAAGTAAACTACATATTCATATCTTATTTTATGTGTGTGTGTGTGTTATGTAATTTATTTATAAATTATTTTGATAAAGGTATCAATAAGGATGGAGAATAACTGCCGGAGATCCAGATTATTTAGTTAATTTATCTCATGTAACAATTTTATAAATAAACTTCTTTTCTAAAAAGGAAAGAAGTATATATAAAGACAAGTTAAAAATAAATCTTGGTTTAAAGTTATCAACTTTTATATGATCTTTGATTTAGAAATAGGGAAAAAAACTTAAATGACTAATAAATATGTTTTTATTACTAGAATGTATTAAAAATTTGAGGGTTATATAAATTTTTTTAATACCCAAAATAGTCCTTGTGTTTTTGTTAGAAAAAAAAAATTTTAAAAATCCAAAAAAAAAAAAACCAGCGTTTGTACAAATTACAAAACTGCCACTCCGAATTTACGAGATCCGCGTTATGACAAACTTTTTTTTATAACCGCAGATTTATTTTAGCGATAGACTTATTTTTGCAAGGACAGATTTACTTCGACAGACTTATTTAAATACGTGATGACAGATTTATGAATTGTACGACAGATTTAAAATCTATGGCAGACTTATTTGTTTCTGACAGACTTATTGTAGGCATGACACCACAGATTTAACAACTCGTGACAGACTTTTATGTGACCAGCGTTTTTTTTTTCCACAGATTTGTTAAGTGCGACTCCACAAACTTATTATATGTACGAAAAATCAGTCATAGTATAACAAATTTGTTGAAGTAACCAATAGTCATAGCAGATTTACTTACGGTTACAACAGATTTATTTTTTGTTTCAATTTTGACAGACTTATTTTACATAATGACAGATTTGTTTGTTACCGGAATAACGGAGGGAATTATTTTTTCAGATTTCCTATGGTGACATACTTATTTAAAATTCAAACGATTTTGAAACAAAAAAAGAATAATTTTCGCCTAAATCCACTCGTTTTTATGCCTAGGGTTTCAGCCACCTCCATAACTGTTGTTGATTGTGTTTTTTCAACTGTATTATCATCAACATCACCTCTTAGCCTAATTTTTTTATTTTTTTGTTTCCTTTGTTCCTATCTCCTCTTATTATCATCTTCTTCTCTAGCTATGGATCAGATTATTCTTGTAAGTGAAAAAAAAAACGGCCAAGAAATCAAGAATAAAATCTGCATTGGAAATTGCTACTGAAAAAACGGCAATTGTGGCCAAGTAGGATATAACCGAAAATCTTGTCATTCATAAACTAGGTTTTCTTTTCCTTGTATTATGCAAACTGTTTATGTTGGATTTGATTATTTTAGAATTTTTAAACATTGATGGTTTCTCCTTTGTTACTTTGCATTTCAAAATGAGTATACATATATTACTTTGAAGAATACGTATCATGGAAGTATACGTATGTTACTTTGAAGAATACGTATCATGCATACATTCATAAACTTGTTTTAACAAAAACCTGCAAGTATATTACTAAACACTAAAAATTCAAAAAACCTGCAAGTATATTACTAAACACTGAAACTTAAAAAACCTGCAATTCTTAAAGGTTCAGACTACATCAATAACATGAAAAAGCTAATGAGTGCTACTAAACAACAATGTGAAAAGAGTACTAAATATCCTTAAGGTGAGGAATTACTCTATCAGATAACCATCCATATTCCTTATGTGGCCAATCAATCCTAGGAGTAATAAGCTTCCAATAAAAACGCTCATCTGCTTCAGGTCTGATAGTTGGTTCTTCCCTATTAAAAATCATAAACAATTGATTATTTTAAAACAACAAAATTTTGAAGTACTGATATAAGAGCATCCTTAATGGTAACCCCAATTAAGGAGTCTTAAGTTATTTTTTAATATTAAATTTAAATTTTTTTTTTTAGTCGAAAATATTAAATTTAGTCTTCAATTATAGATCCAACAATCAAACTCTTCTTCTCTGTAATCAATCGTTTCTGATTCTTCAAAGAGCTGAGTTTAAAGAACTGTTTATGGGTTTTAATCCGTGGTGAAGAAAGCTTCCCGGAGACGATGATGGTGGTAGAGCAACAGAGAGTTGCCATCGAAGGAGAGAGAGAGAGAGACGACGGAATCGCAATCGGAAGGGAGAAGCTCCGATGACAACAACGATCGCAATCGCCATCGCCATCGGAGGAGAAGAAGAGAGAGAAGACGCAGATTTTTTTCAGTCCCCACAGAATAATTTTTTTATTGGCGGTCTAATAAGAACACGCCACGTGTCTCGAAAAACGGGTTCATTCGTTTCATCCCAGGGAATCGTTTCGTCCGTAATTCAACAGATAAAATGATTTTTTAATCAAATTTTACCTAAGACACCTAAAAAAAATCTGCGTTGAGGATGCTCTAAAGCCACGATGAATTTCAATACATTTAAATTTCTACTAAATCTTAAAATCATTCCTATGCAGTTCATTGCACAAGCCAGCAAGACTAGCAAATATAGTTCCTGCAATCTTCATAAATGCATTGAGAGATAAGACAAATGACACATTCCAATCAAGCAAGAGACGTGTAAGACGAGGATCAGATCCTATCCACAACAAAGCCCAGCCATTTTCTTGAGCGGCACAACAAGAATCAAATACAGAAAAAGGTAATATACTATAGAAATGCAAGAAGAAGAAGAGGCAGGAAAAAAAAAAAGGCGCAACGATCAAACCTTATCAAGCTGGAGGTAAGTTTAGTTGGTTTTTCTCGGGTTTTTGTTTCCAAGTATAGGTTTGATAAAACACAGAATATTTGGCTGTTGAAGCCATCAGTATGCAAGATACACTAGGAGAGCATACAAATTTGTTTTCAAAATATTTCTTTGACTAAGTCTTTCACTCTTTTGTTTGCATTAGTTCTAAGAGCATGATTATCCATGAGATTTGGTGGGCATCATTAGATATAAAATTATTAAAATTTGAGTAAAAAGAAGAAAGAGAGTGTTTTTGGTTGAAATAATGAAGTGTATTGAAATATAAAATTAATAAAAGTTGAGTAAAAAGAGGAGATGAGTTAATACTTTTGGAGAGAGAGTGTTTTTGTATCAATGGGTTGATACTTTCAGAGAGAGTTTAAACTTTAGTTGGAGTGTGTTTAAATATAAAATTAATAAAAGTTGAATAAAAAGATGAAAGAGAATGTATAAAGTTGAGTAAAAGGAAGAGAGAATGTGTGTTTTAATAATTTTATATCTAATGATACCTACCAAATCTCATTGATAATAATGGTCTAAGTTTCTCGGCCGTTCGGTATTAGTTTTGTTCTATCTCCACAACTTTAACTCCACCAAAAACATATCTTATGTATATACCATATCTCAGAAGTTTTGATTGTCTACATTTGAACTTAAAAAGGAACCAATTCTGTCTTGCTAACAATATCATTGACTGAAAAATGAAAAAATACCGAAGAAATTGAGGTTCTCTAAGCAAAACTCTGGCATTAAAATACAAGAAATCTAAGGATTTGTCATGAAAGCTCTACTGACTATCTCAAGTTCAATAATTTAAAGTTTGATTGAAAAAGATTACAAATCTCTTCAGGATAAATCCAATTCAATATATTACTACTATTCATGGGCTTACTTTGTTATCAAGAGAACTCGAATGAGTTCCATTCGAACTTGAACTCTGAAATATTACCATTATCAATAATCTCTTGTTAACACTTGTGAATTACATTACTGGAAAATTGGTCACGCCGTGCCTCGCCTCCCAGTGCCTCGCCTTGCTTGGCAGTCGTGAAACTCGGCGGAATTCGCCGCCCCGTACCCAGAGATTTTTCGCCAACACATAGAATTCGTCCCGTCACTCCGAAACTGCTCAGAATTCGCCGACGAGACCCCTCAGACCAATGTCTCTGTTTTGGGGTTCGATTTTTTTTTGCATATTTAAATTTTAGAAAAAAAACAGATGTTTTATTTTATTTTTTGATTTAGTTTTTAAAATAAACATAATGACATTTTAGATAACATGATGAAGTTTATCATGTGAGTGGTCTTTTTACTCAAAATTTGAGTTATACTAGTAATCTTTTTTTGGAGTGGGTTAGTCTAGTTATTTTTGCATAATTTTGAATCATTTTAAGTAATTGTCATTTAGAAATACGGCTTAGAGATTTTGGTAAAAAAATAGAGATGATTAAGTTAGAAGTACAAGTTACAGATTTAACACACAATTTTAGGAGCAACACAAAAGTTTCGTAATCCTTTAAACGTTTAGGTGATTTGCAAAATCCGCATCGTTTCAACTTTCAAAGGATAACCGGCTATAACACAATCTCGGGTAATAACCAATTATAATAAGACACGTCATTACTAGTAACCAAAAATCCCAAAGAGATATTTTTTTTATACCTGTGGCTCAGCCTCTCTCCCCTTCAGGCCTCACCTTCCCGATGATTGGGTCCGTCATGGCCGTCCCCGGAATATTCTCTTCTCCGGCGCTTCTCCGTAACCTCTCTCTCTCTCTCTCTCTCTCTCTCTCTCTCTCTCTCTCTCTCTCTCTCTCTCTCTCTCTCTCTCTCTCTTTCTCTCTCTGATTTTATGAAATTTGTTTTCTTTTCACTCGTAAGATTATCTCCTGAATTTCATCTCAAAATTTTGTGTTTTCCTTTTACTTGATATTGAATCCGAACAAATACTTGTGTTTTGCTTGCAGAGTATCGTCATGTAGCCAACATAGAGGAGGAAGCAAGCTTCTTCCATGTCGCAACTCGCCAAATTTTCCATTCTCACAGGCGCAACACTAGTGCTGGGTACTGTACATGCCTTTGTTTGATACAAAGTCGAGATTTTTTTTTGCATTTGTCATTGAATTTGGTCCAGAATTGTTCACTTATGTTTATGTACTGTTTTATACACACTATTAGTTGAGAGACCATAGCTTGAGCTAGGGAATATATGTGTTTCTAGTAGTACTTGATGCATTAGATTACTTTCATTTAATCTGTAGTAGAATGCTAAAGATGCCCACTCATGAGTTTCAACTATTCGAATAACATTGTTAGATGTCAATATTATATTTGAGTTCTCACTTGTAAATGTACCAGATTTCAAATGGGTTTTATGTGCATGCTACTAGGAGTGGATTTCTGAAGTGTAACGGTGACTATTTCACTAGAAAATCCCTGCGGAAGAATAGGATTCAAGCCATCGCCGAGTATTTGGGTTCAGCTTCAGATCCAAAGAAGCCAAGTTATCATCCTTCAGAAGAAATCAGAGCATATGTGCCAGAGAATCCTGGAGATTCTAGGCTTCCACCTCCAGAAACTGCTAGAACCATCATTGAGGTATTATATGGCATCTTTTGTTCAACATAAGTTATATTTCTGGTGAACAAAATTGTAGGACCAATTTCTTATTAACTATAGTCACATGTTAGTGTAATCTTATATGTTCGGCCATTTCCAGTTTGACTCTAGTTTGCTTGTTGTTGATCCAGACCTTGTTTTACGTATCTGACATTTCCCGTAGTGTGTCTTGTTCAGGTGAACAAAAAAGGAACCCTGATGCTTTCAGGCTTACTTGGTATTGGACTTCATGAGAAAATTCTCTGGCCGGATATACCTTATGTAACAGATCAGCATGGAAGTAAGAAAAACTGTTACTTTTTTTCTTCCTTTCTTCGTATTTATTCAATGGGCTTATTGCTGTCAAGCATTGAATTTAATCACCCTTATGATCTGCAGATATATACTTTCAAGTAAAGGAAAATGAGGACATAATGCAGACTGTTGTTACTTCTGATAATAATTATGTGGTAATGTTGTCTTTTTCAGGAATGTCATGCATATCTTGTTACAGTTTACGATATTGTTTTCTCTGTATTGACTTGTAAAGAGCTAGAGCTATAATAAGTTACATATGCAATGCAGCAAGTAATAGTAGGGTTTGATACGATGGAGATGATCAAGGACATGGAGCTGAACAGTCCCTCTGGTATTGGTTTTGGAATTGAAGAAATCGAAGATGGTATAAGTGAAGTAGAAAATGAAAACAAGGGGGATGAGGAAGAAGAAGAAGAAGAAAAAGATGACGAGGTTTGAAAATTTTATATAATCTACTGTGTTCAGTTATTAAAGAACTTCACAAGATATTGTGACTGTGACTTCAGGAATGGGTTGCTGTTCTAGCAGATGGAGATGAAGACGATGATTATGTATCAGATTCTGATGAATCACTTGGAGATTGGGCAAACTTGGAAACAATGCGAACTTGCCATCCTATGTATTTCGCCAGGAGAATGGCCGAGGTTACTTGCAGTCCCAAAATTGATTTATGAAAGATCCACCATGTGAAAGATCATAAAAACTACATTTCTTTGTTTAAATTAGGTTGCTTCAAACAATCCAGCAAATTGGATGAAGCAGCCCTCTGCTGGTCTTGCTATCCAGGGGCTGTTGAGTCGTGTCATTGTGAAAGATCCCTCAGATATCCAAAAGCATATCTCTGATCCCAAGTCTACAAGTACTGACGAAAACAAAGAGGGAGAAAACTCAGAAGAGAAACTTGAAGACATTTGTACTACAAATGGGGATGAATCTGAGATATTGCTGGTTGAAGATTCGAGAAATGCCATTTCGTATTACAAGCTGGAGATGATAAGAATCCAGCTCATTACGGCACAAGGCCATCAGGTTTACGATTCAGCTTCTCTCTTTTTATTTACCGGTTATGTAATATTGTGTTGTTCCAGTAGATTACCCTGTCATCTTGCAAGATTCTTTCTTCTCGCCTTATTTGGTAATTATGAGATCAAAGTATATTAAACACCAAAAACTTAGTCCATGTTCTGAAGAAGTCTCTCTTCATCTATTATTAATAGACTCTATTGTGTCAAGCCTGTACTGTTTGGTTCGTAAGTCGTAAATCTGGTAGTTCCCATTTTTGAGTATCGATTCTTATCTATGCTCAAGCTTTTGCTTGGTTGTGTCTTTTTGCTTTTGACCAGACTGAAGTGGAAGCGGAAGCTGTCAGGAAAGCACAACCTGATGCTACTGCTCTTGCATCAGATGTTATCGTGAGTGGTCTAGAAGAAGATGGCGACAAACTAACTGAAGCCCTCAAATCTCTGTGTTGGAGACATAATGGGATTCAAGCAGAGGTAACTGGAACTTTATATTACATACTAGAATTTTGACAAGTAGTTGTTTAGCTTTGAGGAATATATTGCCTGATCATATATACGTATGATACTACAATGTAGGAAGTGAAGCTCATTGGGATAGATTCACTTGGTTTCAACCTCAGGCTTTGCTCGGGAATGCAAATTGAGACATTACGGTTTGCATTCTCGATGAAGGTACGTCAATTTTCTTTTCTATCTACTTAGACTCCATTTAGTGATATCACAAGGCTACCTGTGAAACTGACATAAACCCTGTGAGAATGCAAACCGTAACTCCTGTCATAAAAACTGACAAAACTAAAGCAAACCTGTGAAACTGACGTAACAGTATCAATCAGATTAATGTAATTTGTGAACTCTTTATTGCAGGCAACATCAGTACATAATGCTGAGGGACAGTTGAGAGAATTATTATTCGCTTCAACACCTCTCAAGCCGCAGAAGCCAAAGCGAACGAGTCGATCTTGATGATGAAGTAAAATCCCAGAATACAACAAGAAACAAATTCAACCGCAATATTTGCATACCAACAGAACAAACCTCACCAGTCAAACATGAAGGAACTTGCTGTCAACTATAAGGACTGTTACGCTCGACAATCAATTTCAATGTTGGCTTGTTGGAGATTGGTAGGATGAAGTCTCGATCTCCTGTTGTACGATGTTTCCAATCGATCCTTGACGCTGTATCTTTGTGTTATGCTGTTCAAGTCTCTGGGTTACTCTGTTCAAACAAGCACTGAAATAAACCCATTTATATATGATCTGTGAGCTTCAGTTTTGGAATAAGTACCACTTGTTACACCTTGGGTAAAACGTCAAGCTAGAGAGTCAACACATTTCCTTAGCCAAGAAATAACAGAGAAAGTAAACACGTTTTAGTTTTAGACATTTTAGCTCTGTATTCTCAGATCAAGTCCAGAATCATTCAGAGAAGAAAGAAGAAAATGGTGAATTGGTCGGCGTTACCGTCGGTAACTTACCGACCGAGATCCTTCACTCGATCTCCTTGCAAATCGACAATCCCTTTGATTTGATCCATTTTCGGTCAGTATGTTCCTCTTGGCGATCCTCAAGTCTCCTTAAATTCCAACACATGACATCACTTAGATGTCCTCTTCCCCTGGACTCTGGCGGTTGTGGTGATGATTGCCATATCTTGAGCAGCCGTGTTTATCTTCTTAAGTCTCCTAATCACGACTGTCCCCGATACTGGTAACTAAATCTTCTTTTCAAATTGATTCTTGAATCTTGATGATATACATAGATGTGAATCTGTACTATCTGACAGGTTGTTTAAGCTACAATAGAAAGAGAATGGAGAAATTGTTCTACATAGTTTGTTCTTAAGAAGAAACTCCTCTGAGTATGGATGTTTGTATCTCAATTGTCAAGTCCTTGAGCTCGCGCAAGAACACGCGGCTTGTTACAGCGAATAGTCCGAAACATTCGAATGCGTTTCGAAAGGTGAAGAACGTATCGGCTTTATGGATTCAGACGCAAAGAACAAGTTTATAATCCTCGGGAGGCTTTCATTCCAGGGGCTCGCCATGTATATATCTGTCGATGAGCGTTGGACTGACCTCGAGATAACACCCGATTCGTTTTTTGAAGGGATAGTTTCGTTTAAAGGTAAGTTTTACGCGATAGATCGTCGCACGGGAAAAACAACAGTGGTAGAACCAACTCTAGAAGTGAATACGTTTCAACGGTCCAGACCTTGTGATAAGACAAGGAAACGTTGGGTAAGGATACTATCAATTTTTATATCATTTGTTCCTAAGCTTGGACTTTAGTTTCTTGGGACAAAGTCGAGTTTCGAGGTCATTTTCATTTTCATTTTCATATATGTTTTCAACAGCTTGTAAAGTCAGGGGACAAACTCCTTCTAGTAGAGATGTGCACAGAGACCCGATACGATTTTCACCTACCAAACATCCGTGAGAAGAAGATATGGCTTGAAATATCAGAGTCAGACGAAGAGAGAAACGATTGGGACCAAGTGGAAGGTGTGGATGGTCGCGTGTTGTTCTTGGAGCATCATTGCTCCTTCTCATGCTTGGCTAGTGAGATTACGGGGCTTAGAGCTAACTCTATAATCTTCATTGACATTTACGGAGGATCTAACTTATATGAACATGAAAGCATTCTTGTGTTTGAATTCGATAAGCAAGGGGTTAGATCTTTAAGAGATATACCGGAGTATATTCAAATGTTTCCAACTCCGCCTGGTTGGGTAATCTCCAACGGATGATCATGAATACTACATTTCACAAACATGAATATCATTTTAAGTTGTAACAAAAGATTGGCTGCTAATTACGCTTTGATCTGTTATTTTGTAAATCTAGACTAGAAAGTCTAAAATAGTGATATTATTATGGAAAATGATGAGTTTACACTAGTAGATGAGGAAGTTAGATCGAGTATTTGGTCCATGCAACAAAACGAAATTTTGTTATCGTATTAAATTTTATAGATTTTTAAATTGACAGTATATAGATTGGTCTGTGTCTTTTATACATTGTTTAGATCGTTTGACAATATAGGGTTTTTGAGTATTGTTCTGTTAGGCAACTAGTTTGATCTATTAGAATTTAAGGTTGCACGAGGGATTTTTAAATGGACCGACACAACTAGTAGATGCCAGTTTAACTTTATGATAAGGACTCAAAACTCTTAACGCAATTGACAATTGAAAACAACAGCACTTATCAAGTCACATGGGTCCAAATGACCTATCATATTACAGCTCCATATTTTATTAAAATCTATTCACTTTTCCCCAATTTTTGTCGTTCACTCCTTTACCAATTGGTAGGAAGACAGAATCAATTTTATGTCTCCCTTTACTGTTTACCAATAATATATCTCACTAGTTTTTGTCTGGTTGCATAATCCATCAATCCAACCAAATTAGGCCTTAACGTAGATCAAATATCCAAAAAAAATATAATATTTATGATTCGATTTATTTTTGATGGATATCTAATTTTTTTGATTTACTTTGTTTTAAAATTTTTTGGATATCAAAATTTTTTTTTTGAATATTTGCGAATATCTGTTTTAAACAAAAAAAAAATTAAAATACCATAATAGTTTTTCACAAAAAATGTTTTAATATCAAATTTAAACTAATTAATCAATAAATATATGAAATAGATCTAATTTTATTTGATGGATTGTTTAAAAATGAAAAATGAAAGATTAAAACAGTAAAAAATGAAATATAAATTTTTTATTTATAAATATATTTTAAGTAAAATTAGAATCTATCTATTTTTACTATAAATATATTTGCCAAATATATTTAAAAGTAAAAAAAATATAATATACGTTATAAATCTACCATATTATATGTATGTATAAGTAATATACGGAGATATTCAGATTTTTAAAATTAGTATTTGTGATTTGCTTAGATTTAGACGGATACTAAATTTTATTATTTGCTTCAATTTGATTCAAAACGAATATCTGAATTTTTCGGATCTGATCGAAACGAATACTGAATCGGATCGAATTTAACGGATAATTTGCCCAACCCTAAACCAAATATAATTACTTACATAAAACAACGACATCAGAAAACCTATACAAGAAAAAACGATACCGCAAATTACGACATAGTTCAAGTCCTTTTCATATACTCTGACGAATTTCCTACATTTTGAGAATAATAATAATACTCAATGATATAATGATAATAAGTTTTTATAATTTAAACTATTGAATATTAAACAATTAAGCTGTTTCTCCCATGCTAATTATAAAATACGTATAAATCATTTAGGGAAAAAATAAATATTGTTTTAGCATACAAATCGAATAAGATAAATATTTACAAGAGATTTTCAGCGTGGTGCAAGCAGAGTCGTCTGAAATAGTCCTATAACTCAAGACTAAAATTATCCGTCGTATAATCATCCGTGTAATTAATCTCATAATTTGTAATAATTCATAAATATAAACAATATATAAATAATTGAAGAAACTAATTAATGCTGTATTATGAATTTTTTTTTGACAATATTTGCTTTCATTAATTAAACTTCGAAACTACATGGAAAAGAAGGGAAAACATCCTCTTTGATTAATACAATACTATAAACTAAAATATAAAAAGCAGATAGTTCTTCATAGAAGATTGACAGCGAATTTGAGACGATGCTCAAATGTGTTGGTAGACAATTTACGGCATAGCCGAAGTGTTAGAAACTTAATCACTTTAAATTGTTACGTTTATTATGAACACTAAGAAACAAATATTATGTGTACATAACATACAGAGTCGGCCATGGGCACAAGCAAGTAAAACTTGTGTTTGGGGCCTTAAATTCCGTTATATATTTTACAATCTACTAACTAGCAATAAATTTGTCAATAGTCTAGTGGTAAAGGCCAATTTTGGTGGGGATTTAAAGGAAAGAGTTTGATTCTCTTTTCTGTAATATGTATTCTTTTGAAGTCCTGAAATTATCAGAGCCGACACTGATAACATATACTAGTATATCTATTTATAATATCGATTACCAAATATATAAATGATCAAGGTTCGATCAGTACTTCAAAGTTCAATGAGTTTCATTAGTTTCATAATTTACATCAACCAAGTAGACCAAACCGATATTTTATCATATTTGTAAATATCAATCACCAAATAAATGATTAATGTTCGATCAATAATGCTTCGATGAGTTTGATTAGTTTCACTTTCATAATTCACATCAACGAAATAGACCAAACCTATAGATGATAAAGTATTTTAAGAGGTTAACCTTAAATTATCAAATATACAAAACGTTTGCCGGTGAGTGATCTCTTTTTATTATTATCGTAAACTCGTTAAGATTATATATGCATTATCAATTTAAATGGTCAAACCTAGTTGTTGTCCGCTTAAAAGACAAAATTCATGTACAGCGCATATAGATAGGAACCAAAAAATATTATATTCATTATGCCAGTATCCGTACATACACGCGTGTTTTTTTCTTCATGTATATTTAATTTTGTTTCGAATCTAAAATTTTAAATATTATGAATTGTTGAAACATATGCAATAAATTACTGTTTTTATGTTTTGTTGATGAAATTTATGTATGCAGAATTTATCTATGTATAATGGTATTCAAAAGAATAAATACTGGCAATTTTATTTGGGTTTGATAGCGGAATTATAATGTTAAGGTAATTCAATTTTAATCCAGTCTGCTCAAAACACCATTAAAGATTGACAACTTCCCATGAACTGAACAAAAGCAAACATATAAAAGACAGAAAATACACAATATACACTTAAAACATTTGTGCTGAAAATATTGTTATAAAAAAAAATATTGCTGAACTATGTCTACAAACTGCATTGATTTTTTTGTTTTGCAATGTTGGTTACAAAAGAATATAGATAGTAAGAGAAAAGTCGGAATATGTTGGATTTCTTCCCGAGGGAGGATTGAGTGGGCTTTTATTCACAGCAAGCTAGTAATTGAGAGAAAAAATATGAGAACTAAAATATCTATATTTCTTGGAACGTATAAAAATTAAATATTTATATTTTTACATAAAGTGAGAACACGCTTGCCAAATCAACGTATAACCAAATTTCAATCTAATCATCCAAATGGAACGCCTAATTAAGCTTGATCTAGAAGTCATACCATGTTTTATCTTGTGCACTTTCTCAAATCTACCTTAAGCCTCTTCAAGCGTTTCTAGCAATTTCTTTTTTATGAAAAGTAAAACCAACAGTACACTCTAAATAATATGAATAGATAGAAACAAAAACAACACATAATAGGAAAAGTTATCCAAAAAACGGATCTATAATTACTAAACTTTAAAATTTTAAATCTCAAATCCAAAAAAACATTAGGAATAAAAAAACCACTATTGGCACCATTAGTGTACTCCTCTTTGTTTCTTATAGAGACATTAGGTCCACATGTTTTTATATTGTGCATTATAGCTTCTATCATCGTGCCATCTGCACAAATTAGATGAGCCAACATATAACTATAACTAAGTAGTTTACAGACGAACCACTTCGAAGTTAAAATTAAACGGCGGAAAAAACCAAAGAAATGGAAACTTATGGCAATATAAGCATTATTTGAACACAATTCTTGTCCTCGATGAGAGAGCAAAGATCAAATTGTAAGTCTTGAAGTACTCCATGTCAACCATCCATAGCTTTTTCTTGTATGGGAATGGTGAGAGAGAGAGAGAGAGAAATGGCCAGTCCCATGTCTTATACAACTGAATATGATGCGTTAACAATGAATAATATTTAAAGGCAAATAGTTTATTCATTGAGATTATGATAAATCAAATTTTTTTTTTGATCGGATTTGGATCTGAAACTTTTAGAAAATTGAAAGGGGAAGATGAAGTGAAAAGATGACGAGAAGATGATGCACAGTTTTCAGAATTAATTAAGTTATTTTCAGAATTAATTAAGTTATCATGTGTCACAAAACTAGAGAGTTTTCTCTCATTTCATATTATATGATTTACTAAATATAACGGGTACATATATAAATATAACAAAAACAATTCGGTGACAGCTAAAAAATCGTAATACAAATCCATCAACCAAATATGTACCTAACAACACAATCTTTGTAATCCAATTTGGTTTCTTCCTCTTTCCTACTTCTCTGTGCGCAACTTACGAAAAACTTGTCGGGTTCTAAGTTGTATTTGTAAATGAAACGTCAGTATTTTTTTTTTTTTTTTTTGAGAAACTATCAGTATTTTTTTTTTGGGAATATGTATATTACATTGAACATTTTTCTTCCGTTTCATTAAAACTTGACGATAAGCTAATAAGAAAATAAAATTTATATACTTATTATGAAAATATTCATTGATATAAGGATAGAAATTACACAATCTATGTATGTTGTTTTTATATAAACAATCAACTTCAGTTTCACAAATTTATGTGAAATTTGCTTTTGTTTTTTTTTTCAACTTTCTTCTTTGTCCGTTTCGTATAATGTGGTCCACCATCTGATGACCAATGTTTAAAAAGTGAATAAATACGAAAAAATTATAAGAAAAAGTAAATGAAAATTAGTTAAGATTATCAATGACGTGAATAATGACTAGTTAATCAACAAGAAGAAGGCCACGTTGAAAACTTTCAATTACAGCTATACATATATAAACATATCTATACACTTCCGTAACTGTACTTACGTGAACGGTGAATACTTATATATAGAACAAAGACGTGTTTTGTTTTCGCCCAAACCAACTCTAATTTTTGTTTTCTTTTTTTTTTCTTCCTTCGTCTTCGCTTCTTTTCTTAACAAAAAATATAGACCATTTTTTTTTTGTTATCTCTAGAAGAAACAGAGAAGATCTAAAGATTTCAAATCCCAACATTTCTTTTATATTTTCCAAAGATTTTTACACATAATTATAACAAGCTCTACGTTACGACTGCAAATCTCAAAATCGCCAGGTTAGTGTCTGTTTTATATATCTTTTGCATCCTTTCTTTACGTAAATCCATAGGCAATAATAATTCGCGAATCTGATCTTAGGGTTTGGTTACGAACTGTTAAAATGATGAATTATAGAATTTGTTATTTTCTTGTTTACTTTTTACTCTCATCGATCGTTCTTTTTATTACTAAACCCAGAATGCTTCAGGAAAAACAAAAATTAGAACTAAAACCTCAAAATGCCAATGAATGCAAGTTTTAACCGGTTGGCTTGCTCTGACAGATTTCCAGTTTACTAGTATATGTAGTGATTGATTACCTTTTACACACGGAAATTATACGCCTTTTTTGGCCGGTCAGGCCTTAATAACTATCAAGTGGACCCGATGAGTTGATGTATACACAGCACCGCACCATTCATTTGAAATCTTGTTATATCTCTTCTGTTGTTTATTTACTGGAATTTTTGTTTCGTTAAAACCAATTTAGTTAGCTTTTCGAATAATTCCTAACTCTAGAAAACTTACACTTGATATTAACCAAAATTAAACAAGTAGACAATGTTTTTAAATTGGTTTAGCGTAGACCATTGAAGAGGAAAGAGATAGAGGAAAGGCGACATAAAATTCGACAAATTTTTTTTTTTTTTGACAACTATTGAAAAACAATTTTTGTTTTTGTTTTTTGGTTCTCCTCGATTTTTTTCCTCTCTTGTGTGTTTTCTTTTTATGATTGTTGTTTGATTTGAGGATGATTTTCAATGGATCCAACACATATATTTATATTCCATAGGTTTAGTGCAATTTGTTTTAGATTAACAACAAAAGATAGTGGTATTTATTTTCCAGCCCACATAAAATATTCAGTAGAGGTAAATACAGTCAAATTCCATTCTGAGTAACAGCTTAGTGGGCAGAACACTAGCCATTGCATATATAGTGATATTTTAGAAAGATGTTTATAGGTGGAGAATTTAGGTAAAGATGGGTTTAGTGGGTTATATCTTGTCCTTTTATATAGAAAAACTGGTTCTATTTTTATCAGTTCTAGAAACTGTAAAACCCAAACTCATTTTTCCAGATCATGTTACCTAGAGTATAGATAAAGGATAAATAGGAAAAAAGGTAAAAAACCTTATGGGTCAAAATTCGCTAGATATCATCCCTGACCACTATTTTATTGGAATATTCCATTATTTAATTTCCTCCCCCTCGTATATGCTTTAAAGCATCTACAAAATTATAGTGTGTAAATCAAATTTGACTTCAAGAGTTATACTTATCAATCACTTGTGTTAATGAATGAATCAATGATAAAGTTAGAAGATTAATTATTCTTGTATATTAGAAAATAAATTTCAATCGTATAGGTGTTGATTTTTCCATTTGTTTCATTATAAATATCTTTAAAAAAAATTCAAACTATGAACATTTATCTTTTTAGCTAGTAAACTCAAATATATGAATAAAACCGGAAAATTTGTATTAAAAATTACATGAAAACGACATTCTCCATAAAACTAAAATTGAATCCTAAAACAACATTTTATATTATAAAACAAATATGATTTACGCTAATCAATTGACGTGTTTATTATAGGGAGATTCTTATTGAAAAATGGAGGAGAGATCAAGTTGTGTGATACAAGTGGAAGAGGAGCTCCCAACTTTACTGAGAAAAGCCACAACAGAAGAAATGTTTGGCTTTGACAATTACAAAGAGAATACTACTCTTCCTCTTCCTCACCTAATCAGTCGTTTTCATCCTTCTCATGCCTCCACGACTACTTTGGTATAATTATTCATATTTATTTAACTTTCCACATTCGCAAAACATTAGGTCAATTATAACATATCATATAACTAAATCCTTGAAAATCTTGTTACATATATGTATGGTTAGAACGGTCAAGAATCATCATCAAGATCAGTAGAAACAATGGAAGATCATCATAATAACTACAATGAGGATTTCAGAGAGACTAGTCCACCATGGATGATGATCAATCATCAAAGAAAACCATCAATATCAATGCCAACTTCACCAAATGTTCTCCTGATGATCTCCAATCCAACAACATCGTCTTCCGACAACAATAACAACAACAATGGTGGATCCACCGGCAAATCCGTCAAGTTCCTCTCACAACCGATGACCAAAGTCTCATCACTCTACATAGAAACCGGTAACGATGATGATGATCGTAGTCGTCATGATAATCATCATCAACATAACCAGAGTGGTCATCAACAAAATCAAAACCCGGCGATAAATAAGCTTAAGGATCACAGGTACAACTCGTTCAAGACTTGGTCAGGGAAACTCGAGAGACAATTCACAAGAAAACCAGCTTCTGTTGAACCGGAGGCACCAAACCGGTCTAACAAGAATATGAATACCAATGAAGCCATGCCCGTGGACCGTTACTATGATGCCTTAGAAGGTCCTGAATTGGAGACTCTCCGGGTACGTACCTACGCTTGTTTTGACTTAATTTAAATTATAATATGATTTGGTTTCGTGCAAATTTACGGAAAAATGAAAAAAAAAAAAAATGGAATTGTGGTATGATTACGCTAGAAAGAAAAAAAATTAGGAAACTATAAGATATCAGAATTCTTTTCATTTCAAATATTTTTCATTTGGGTTTATATTTTGTTTTCGCGGAAATGTATGATTAGAAGAAACCTGCGAAATCGCGGTATTAATTTGTCATTCAGCAGATTACCAATGAGACTAATGTGTATATATATATATATTTAGGAGTGATGTTTTCTAGTTCTCATTTTATTTTATTTTTGGACGTCGCAGCCTCAAGAACAGATCGTTCTACCAAGTGACAAAACGTGGCCATTCCTTCTCCGTTACCCGATCTCCACCTTCGGTATGTGCCTCGGAGTAAGCAGCCAAGCGATAATGTGGAAAACCCTAGCCACCGCGGAGCCAACCAAGTTCCTTCACGTACCATTGTGGATCAACCAGGGTCTTTGGTTCATTTCGGTCGCTTTAATCCTCACCATTGCCACTATCTACCTCCTCAAGATCATCCTCTACTTCGAAGCCGTACGCCGCGAATACTACCATCCAATCAGAGTCAACTTCTTCTTCGCTCCTTTCATTTCTTTACTCTTCCTGGCCCTCGGTGTTCCACCTGCCATAATCACAGATTTGCCACAGTTCCTTTGGTACCTCCTCATGTTCCCTTTCCTCTGTCTTGAGCTCAAGATTTACGGTCAATGGATGTCTGGTGGTCAACGCCGGCTCTCCCGAGTTGCCAACCCGACAAACCATCTTTCAGTCGTCGGGAACTTTGTCGGGGCCTTGCTTGGTGCGTCCATGGGACTTAAAGAAGGTCCAATATTCTTCTACGCAGTTGGGATGGCTCATTATTTGGTTCTGTTTGTGACTCTCTACCAAAGACTACCGACCAACGAGACTTTGCCTAAAGATCTTCACCCTGTCTTCTTCCTTTTCGTCGCGGCTCCAAGTGTTGCTTCCATGGCTTGGGCTAAGGTCACTGGCTCCTTCGATTATGGCTCCAAAGTTTGTTACTTTGTCGCCATTTTCCTCTATGTCTCTTTGGTACGTTTCACATCTAGGTTAGCTCATACGTGTTTCTTTACTTCAAAAAAGTATTCACTAATACAAATCTTCTCTTTCTTTGTTTTCCACAAATTTATAGGCTGTTCGGATTAATTTCTTCCGTGGAATCAAGTAAGTTCTACAAACATTTATTAGATGATCAAATTCGGAATTTTGTTACTATTTGATTCTGTTAATCAACTAGCTCAACTTTCTCCAACTGTTTTCTTTCCATATAGATTCTCACTGTCTTGGTGGGCGTACACATTTCCGATGACCGGAGCTGCAATTGCAACCATCAGGTACGCAACAGTGGTGAGGAGCACTGTGACTCAAGTCATGTGTGTGATCCTCTGTGCCACCGCGACGCTGGTCGTTTTTGCACTGCTCGTTACCACCATCATCCACGCATTTGTCCTCCGTGATCTTTTCCCCAATGACCTCGCCATAGCCATCAGTAACCGCCCCAGACCCAAACAGACTAGCCACCACCGGTGGCTCGACCAACTCAGAAACGTTAGCTCAGAGAACATCGAGAATTACTTGAAATTCACAGACTCTGACAGTAGTCCGAGTAATGATCTAGAAGCTTCCAATGGCAAAACTCAAGAGAGTGATTCAGCATAATCGAAAAACCATAAACAACTTTCATAACCCCTGGTATAATAGAGTCGTATCCCAAGTTTTGGTTTTGTTTGTCGTCAGTGTCTCTGACACAAGTGAGGAACCTAGTAACGTAAATGTTGCTATGGTTCTAATGAGCATGTGTGTAAACTAGTAGTAAGAAAACGATAGGGGTGTCTATAATGGTGAACCGATTCAAACGAAAAATGGTACTGATAAACCCAAACTGTTAGTGGTTATCAAAAGAATACAGTGTACAACATCAGAATCTTCCAAGAGTGTAAACTTGTTTTGTTCCAATAAATAAAAAGTTTTGAGTGTTATTCAGTATGGTTCAGTTCCAAGCTAATGAAGTTCAGATTAGATCAGCTAAGAAATTGAAGTTCTCATAACCATTTGACATAACAACTTGAGATATATTGAAAAGTCTCAATTTTACATAAACAGAAATCAAGAACCTCAAGAAACAAAAGGCATAGAATCAAAGCTTGAACTCAGCAACAAACTAGCAATAGAACTTTATAAGTCCTAGGAACGAATCTAATTTCTCAAAGAAAAGAGACAAAATCTTCAAAAATCTAGTTCCTGTACAAAAAAAGATTTTGATGCATACATACCCGAGGAAGTTCAGTTCATTTTCAGTCTCAGTTCGGTTCCATATCGGTTTGTGATCCATTCAACCACCAAAGAAAGAGAAAAAGCCACGTTTCTTAGGCTCTTCTTCCACCATAACAGCCTTCATACTATCTTGCTCCACTAGTCTCCAAGCTGCCTGCTCAAACGCCAATCCCGCAAGCGTCGGCGGCTTGTTCAGAACAAGCGGAAACCCTCGATTCGTGCTTCGTATAACCTCAGAATCTTCAGGTATCACACCGAGCAATGACAAACCCAACATCTCCTGCACATCTAACACAGACATCATATCCTCTCCTTTGATCATATCAGTTCTTACTCGGTTCACAATCATCTTTATATCTCGGATTCCGTCGCATTCGAGCAAACCCGTGACTCTATCTGCATCTCTAAGCGCTGTTATGTCCGGAGTTGTAACCAAGACAGCTTCATTTGCCGGAGTAATGGCAGTTATGAATCCAGCATCGATTCCTGCAGGACAATCGATGATGATGAAATCCGGAGAACCTTCAGGTCTAGTTTTTAGAGCATCTACAAGCCATTCCAATGCTTTACCACCAAATCCCATTGGAAGTTTTGATCTAGGTTTCGATATACATAGCAATTCGAAATTCGACCAACGCTTATCGCGTACCAGAGCCTGGTCGAGACGGCAATCTCCGTTCAGAACCTCGACGACGGTGTAATTGACTCGATTCTCTAACCCTAAGAGGAGATCGAGGTTACGGAGTCCAAGGTCCGCGTCTATGGCGACGACTGAGAAGCCGTAACGAGCGAGAGAGAGACCGACATTGGCGGTGGTAGTCGTCTTTCCAACCCCACCTTTTCCGGAGGTGATAACGACGATACGCGGCGTTTCTCCGGCGAGCTCCGGTTTGCGATTAAACTGAAGAACGGATCGTATTGGACTCCGTCTGCTAGGGTTTTTGACGAATCGTGGTGACGATACTAGGGGTTTTGAGAAGAGCGATGATTGAAGAAGCGGAGATTGATGATTCGTGGAGAACAATCGCAGTGACGCCATTGACAGTGTTCTTCGGCTGTCTCCTCCACAGAGACGGAATGTTTTCTGGGGGGTCGTTGTGGCTTGAGAGGGTTTACGGTTTATCTAACATCTTTTCAAATCCGGTTTATTCCGGTTTAAGATGAAACCAAACAACACACAAATAATTCGTTGGTTTTACCGGTTTATGATTCATCCGTATTACAACATACATAGATTCTACATACAGCTAAAACCAAATAATACCAACACACAAACCGAATTTGAGATACCGGTACACCATTTTGGTTTCCCGGTTTATGTATTGTATATGAACACTCCAAATAGAGAAATGACGTTTTTTTTTTATCTGCCTGCGTTTGTCATTAGTTGAGAGAACACTTGACTACTATTGATTATGCCTGAACTTCCATCTCCATTGTCTCTATAGGTGTTCGAGCCACTAGACGGACCTTGCCGAGCTGCTCCCGAGCCCGTAGCGTCTCCATGAGCTTCTTCAGGCTTGTCCAATGGTCCGGATTCTTGAAGCTGAAGCACATGTTCCAAATTCCACAGAACATCACCCATTGTTGGTCTATCCACGCCATAATCCGCACAGCATTTCTCTGCAGTTTCTGCGAATTTCTTTAACGAGCACGATTTGATCTGATCTGCGATATTCGGATCGATAATTTGATCAAGCATCCCTTTCTTTTGCCACTCGATTGCCCATTCCGCTAAATTCACTTGCTCCCTAACAAGTAATGGATCAACAGCGGGTCTAGCGCAAAGAACTTCGAACAGAACTACCCCAAACGAATAAACATCGGATTTATCCGTGAGCTGTTGTCTCCTGAAGTATTCAGGATCAAGATACCCGAAGCTTCCTTTTACTCCCGTGCTCACATGAGTCTCGTCAAGACAAGGACCGGATCTTGAGAGTCCAAAGTCTGCAACTTTAGCTTCATAGTCGTCATCTAGTAAGATATTGGTAGATTTTATATCCCGGTGGATGATTCCTTGCGAAGAACCGGTGTGAAGGTAATGAAGACCTCTTGCTGCACCAATGCAGACCTTGAGCCGTTGTTTCCAAGACAAAGGCGGGTTGGAAGATCCATATAAGTGACTTTTGAGCGGACCTTTATCCATGTACTCATAAACCAGAATCATTTCAGATTGTTCTTCACAATACCCAACAAGCGAAACAAGATGGCGATGACGGATCTTTGAGAGAATGGTTATCTCAGAGAGAAACTCCGGTAATCCCTGTCTTGAACCAGGCACGCCTCTCTTCACAGCTACTTTGGTGTTGTCTTTGAGAGACCCTTTAAAGACCATCCCGAATCCGCCCACTCCGATGATAAGACTTCTGTCGAAGTTATTAGTTCCGGATTGTATTTCCGCGAAAGAGATTCTCAGAGTTTGATATCCATTAGAACTAACAGTTCCTTCAGTTGTTCTACTGATGGAACTGCCTCTAAACCTCCTCAAAGGTGTCCACCCTATGCTCTCTGAACTCTTCGTTTTGGCGTTGCGCCTGCATAAGCACAAACCACACAAGATGAGGAGAGATAACAACACCAAACCTCCCAATACCGATCCAACCACGATCCAGATAACGTGTTTCTTCCTAGAACCCACATTGGAACTCACAGGATTCATAATCCTCATGATCTCCACTCCATTCAGTAAAGCATTAGCTCTCGACGGATTGCTAAGATCAGACGGTCCAACACTAATCCTCAACGTTCCAGATTGATCAGATTCAGCAACAAAATCAATGTACAACGGAGACGCAAGCACATGGAAAGTAAGCGCGGAGAGATCAACATCTCTAAACGCAAGATAATCGTTAATAAAGACATTTAAATAGAGCTGATTAAGCGACGTACTAACGATATCGCAGAAATGCAAACGAATCAAATGAAGAACTCGACTCGATCCAACCGGAAAACCCCAGCTGATGTTAAACCTAGCCTGCAACTCCTGATTATCTCGATTCATCTCTTGTGCAGTCATATAAACATTATCAGGAGCAATCTCTCTAGAGGCACCACCTTTCTGATAATTCGGAGGATCAGTAGTCACTGCACGTTTCGCAGCTCCTTTCAATAGAAGATAATCGTCATCAACGAACCAGGTCCTCCACAATGTATCGTTAAACGGAGTCAATTTCAAACCACCAACGTTGATTCTGTGTACTGTCTCAAGTACTTGAGATGATAAGTTACTGAAGATTTGAGCAGAGTTAGGGATTACAAGCTTAGTTCCTTGATCAATTATGTAATCGTTAGGTGCAGAGAACACTTCAATCGCGTTAACGAACCCAAACCCAGATGATTTCGAAGGTACAAACGAAATCTCAAGAACAGGTTCATCGATTCTCAGTGTGAATTCCTTAACAACGACGGAATCAGTACCGAAACTGTTCATCACAGAGAACCCATTAACCAAAACGTGAAATTTCGCGGAGACTAAGTTAAAACCTGGAGCTTTAAAAGGCGCGAAATGGAGACGGATGAAGTAAATGTGTTTGCTTGTGACGCGGAGTTTATAGGCGGAGGAAGGAGATGATCCGCCGGGGAAGATACGAGCAGTGTGGTATAGTACCGGCGAATCCGGAGGTGGGTTTGGGTCGGAAAGAGAAACGGATCGATCGGCGGAGAGAAAGGTGGAGCCTTGCCGCGAGGAGTCGCCGAGAAAGGAGCGGATTGAGAAGAGAGACGCGTTGGTATTCGCGCCGCAATTAAGGAGGTAATTATCAGTTGGAGTGTAAGCAGCGAAGAGGAAGTGAGGAGTTGAGAAGAAGAAGAGAAGGGTAAGGATTAGATTTATGGGAAACGCCATTGGAAGCAAGCTTTTGGAGAGGTTTTTGAGATTGTTGCTGTTCAAAGAGAAGAGAAAATGGAGGAAACTAGAAAGTGCGTATTCGCTGTCGTTTCTCTGTATTTCACTAAGGTTAGTCAAAGAGAAAGTGTTGTGCGAATGATTAGGGAGTGAATTTCGTCAACATATAATGGGAAACCAAAGCTTGGATTTGTGGGTTTTTGTTGTGATCGGTGGCAATCATTTTCAAAAGTTTTTGCTTTTTAAATCATTGATTTTACTGATTTGGTAAAGAAAATAAAACTTGGTTAATCAATTCTTATACGCTAATTAGTCATAGCTAATTAACGAAACTATTTGTTATAGTTGTCTCGATCCGTTAAGTATATAGAGTAAAATTTTGCAAATTAAGTAATAAACATGGCAAAAAATTTGGTAAATTATAAATCGAACTCAAGAACATTAATTGGTAATCCAACTGCCACCAATTATCTATGGCACTACTATTCACAGTGGTGTCACCAAATCCACAGTCACCCGCAATATCATCGCACCACGTGTCTCTTTCCCGTCACTGCTTATCGTCGATTTACATCCGCCGGAATAAATCACCGAGAAACCTCTTCACTTCGCCGCCGCGTACAGTTTCACCTCGGCGTGTGAAGGTTTTCTCGCAACTGCGATTCCCACTGATTTCTCCCGACGATCACTGGTCACAATGGGCTGCTCTCTTCGCCGCCGGCGCTTTCGGTGTCTGGTAATCTGCTCACAATCTCTCTCTGATTTCGACTTCTCAGGGACTTTGTAGATTGATTCTGTGAAATTACCGGCTTTTTTTTTTTTTTTTGAGGTCGGAGAAGACGAAGATTGGGAGTATGGTGAGTGGGGCTTTGACTAGCACGTTGCTTGGTCTCGCCGCGAGCAATTTACGGATTATTCCGTTCGAAACTCCGTCGTATTCCTTCTTCATGGAGTTTCTCTTGCCGCATACGATTCCATTGCTGTTGTTTAGAGCTGATCTCCGTCGTATTATCCGATCTACTGGGTCACTGCTACTTGCTTTCTTAATTGGATCCGGTAAGATTTTGCCTTTGCTTAGATTGCAGCTGCTACTATGTTCAAATGTAAGCTCTGGACTTGGGATTAGTTCTGATTCATGCTTAGGACCAAACATCGTTAGTTAGGTTGCTCATTTATGAAGTGACGTTGTCATTATTGATGGTGTGATTAGTGGGTTTATTAAAATTATAGTTGGTTTGTGGCAGTTGCGACGATTGTAGGGACTGTGGTCGCTTTTGTGCTTGTACCGATGAGATCGCTTGGTCCGGATAACTGGAAAATAGCAGCTGCTCTTATGGGGAGTTACATTGGTGGATGTAAGTTTGTCTGGAGCCTCTTCATTGCTTCTTTGGCTTGTTAAACACACAGAGGTACTCAATGTTGATTATCATCAGTTAAAAGGTTTTGGCTTTACTTGATTCCAACTATCTGACATTCTCGCCAATTGAGAAAAAAAGAGGGAAACTCTTGCTAAATTGGTCTGTAAAGTTCCGGACAATTTTGTGAATGGTGGTTCTTCATGAGAAAAGAGAACAAGTTTTTTTGTTGGTTCTTGTTTTTTCTTTCTCTGCAGCCCTTAATTTTGTTGCGATATCGGAGGCTCTGCACATTTCTCCTTCTGTTGTAGCAGCGGGTGTGGCTGTGGACAACGTGATATGCGCTTTTTACTTCATGGTTTTGTTTGCATTGGCCTCAAAGATACCCCCTGAGACCACCTCATCCTCTTCCCCTGGTAAAGTTCACATCTTATATCGTCTTTGTAAATGTTTATCGTAAGGTATGTTGCAATGCGAAAGCAATATTAAAGATCTTGGGGCAGGTAATACCTTACCAACGGCTATGTGTAACAGTTGGACTAATTATTAGAGATTTCAGTGACTGTAGGGTTACTTGGTTAGGTTGTCAAATTGATTTGAGTGGTAATTTATAAAGATAGAGCTATATGAATACGTTTGAGTTGTAATTTGTGAACTCTGTTACCAAGATTAAGTAAAAATCATTCAGATGAAAAAGAAAAAAAAAAGCTATATGAATACGTTTAATCCGCAGGTAGGTACATTAAGGGTCCATAGCTCAGTGGTAGAGCAATTGACTGCAGATCAATAGGTCACCGGTTCGAACCCGGTTGGGCCCTTTCTCATTCTTTTTAAAAAGAGTTTGAATAAATTTTACATTCAATAAAAAAAAAGGGCAAATTTATGTTTTGATGATATACTTTTGAGTCTTGACATTTTGTTACAGAATCATTTTGAACTTGTGGTCGCGGTTGCATTGCATCCAAGTATAAACACAAACACTTAAAGTTCTATGTGATCTCTGGCAGATACCAACATGACGAAGGATGATAAACTCGAGGATAAGAACAGAGTGGTTTCAACTTCAATTGCATTATCAATTTCCTTCCTGATATGCAAAGCTGCAATTTCGATGACAGAGCTATTTAAGATCCAAGGAGGAATGCTTCCTGCAGTTACAGCCATCACCATCATCTTGGCAACTTCCTTCCCTGATTTCTTCAACTCACTAGCACCTTCTGCTGAAACCATTTCTCTCATTCTCATGCAGGTATCTCTTTCTTTATACCTTTATCCATTACAGATGTATCATTGGCCAAACGAACGGACTAAGTCGCTATGTTAAATCCCATCCTGGTTAAGCTAACCGCGCCAAATGAATAGGAAAAAGTGATAGTTTGGTTTAACAGGGCCGTACGTGGCTTAGCCCTGATTTTTTAGACTGGCCTAGTCCATATTTCCTTTTCATTTTTGAATCTCTTTTGTTCAGGTATTTTTCACGATTCTAGGAGCCACAGGGAGTGTATGGAATGTAATCAACACTGCCCCGAGTATCTTCCTCTTTGCTGCAATTCAAGTAATGGTTCATCTCGCAGTAACTTTGGCACTGGGAAAGCTATTCTGTATCGACATGAAGGTACTGCTTCTTGCATCAAACGCTAACATTGGAGGACCAACCACTGCTTGTGCCATGGCAACTGCGAAAGGATGGACTTCTCTTGTCGTCCCCGGGATTCTCTCCGGCGTTTTCGGAGTCTCCATAGCCACTTTTCTTGGTATTGGTTGTGGAGTTTTGGTCCTTAAACGACTATAGATCTTTAAACAAGTTTAAGATTTGAGTAAGGGACATTAAAATTGTAATTGTTGTTGTCTTCTTAGTTTTGATTTTGTTTTTTTCCAAAGAAAATCAAGTGTTCTCATACGATACAGTTAGACACGTTCCGGTTGTTTTTAATGCATTTTGTCTCGTAAATAAACAATAACCATCTTCTATTGGTTGAGCTTTACGTATTACAATATTAAGAAATGTCAACTATATAGTATCTATATAGATTTAATTAGTATATGACATGATAATCAATTGAGTGGTAATGTAGATTGTACTACTGTACTGCTCTTTCAATATAAGTCAACTGTACTTAGAGTTCGTAATTTAAAAAGTTAACTGTAATTCTAATCTGGATGGTCAACTCTACAATATCAATAAGATTCTTCTTTTTGTTTGGTTTATCAAGATATAACTTACATTGACATGGTCGAAAATATGTAATCATTCCATAAAATTGATGTGTATACGGAGAACACACTTTTACTAATAAAAAAAAACATTATTGTTTGTACTAACATAAGAATAATTATTAGCTAAGAATAAGTAAAGATGTAGTACACCAAGTACCAAAATTATCCAAGCATGATTCATGCCTTTTTGGCCCTTTGCTTATTAGAATGTTCTCAAATCTCAACTCTCTACGCAAGAATCCCTAGCTTTAATTAATTAAGGTGTAAGAATTAGTATTTAGTAATATACTTTGATTTGATTGAAACCACAAGGTATCTTTCATTTCTCAAAATTCATTACCTATAGATATATTTACACAATCGTAGAAGCTTATTTTCCAACGAACACAAAAGTAACATACATTTGATGATATTTCCTGTATTTATTTGCCAAGATTTGTTGTAGATAAGAAATAGCTATGTTCAAAGAATCATTTATCCTTTGCTCTCGACTCACAAGTTTCTATTCCTATATCATTTAGGGCTGTCTCAAACTATTTATATGCCTTGGTAACATTTTATTTATGTGTTCAAAAAACATTTTATTAATTTTTTTTAATCCTTTTTTTTTGCCATGGAATCAACCTTTTAGGTGTTTCAATTTGTTCTAGTAACAACTTGTAATCCCTGAACTTTTCATTTTGATTGATGATATTTAAAACTTTTCATTTTGATTGATGATATTTATAATTTAGCAAAAAAAAAAACATTTGGCCAATTTAATTAGAAATAAGTCTACAGAAACCGAATTTACAGTATGATCCAAGACACACATTCCATTGCATAAACCGATCATGTGTGGCTATAAATTATTATACAGCTATGCGAAGTAATTATTTATGATATATACTGTATTGCGTATATATATTTAAATTATATGTTCTGTATATTCTTTGCCAGCAAAAAACTGTCGAGAGATAAGATAATTAGAAAGGAGAAGAAGGATTCTCACTAGGGCTGGGCAGAGATATCCGTTACCCATTTTTTATCTGTTATCCGGTTCATACTCGTCTAGAAAAGTAGGATACTTGTAACGTTCGAGTCGGGTAAAAAGTACTATAATTTTGATACCCACGAGTAAGGGTCGGATAAAAAGTATCATTTTTTTTCACTATCTGTCTCGTTCTCCGTCTTCGTACTCGATTTGCTATCCGACCCGTAAATACTAGCATTTTATATCACTAATATTTGATAAATTTAGTTATAAAATAAATTGTATAATTATATAGTATAGTATAAATACTCACAACGTCAATTTTTGTATTTTTGAATTGTCATCAATAATTTTGGAGATGATGGATTAAAAATTTTAAGTTTTGAAGTTTGTAATATTATATTTTATGAACTACTAGATTAAGGACCAGCATATATGCGGGTTATGTAATTTATCTCTTATAAATCTGTGTAAAAATAAAATATTTAATTGTAGAAAACAAAATTAGATCACCCGTTTAAGTAAATAAAATAAAAATGAGAATTTTTTAGATTTTATCACATCGTCAATATAAAACTACTTATAGAGAAATCTACCAAATATTTATCTATTTTATTGTCATATTTTATTTATTATATTATTTTATTTTTAATTAAATTATATCATATATTTCCAAATAATTAGATTTTCCTAATCCTATTTATATTATGTTTAGATTTTCGTAACTTATTTAAATTAAGTTTACTTTTAACTACTTTATAAATAAAGATATATAGATAAATCTTTTAACATATGATTAAATCTAATTGAAAATAATTATTTTACACTTGTGTTCACGTGTCAAAATTTAGTTAATCGACTTGACACGTGTCACGATTATGTTAATTACAAAGTTTGACACATCAAGTTTTATATAATAAAATATGTTGTCTATTAAGAGATTTTTTTTTTCCTTTTCTTAATAACTCTTTCATTTTTTTAGTATATAAGTTGCTTAACTTTAATTATAAATAAACTATATTACAATTGGACAAATAAGGGTAAAAGGTCGGGTATCCGGCAGGTCAACAAATTTTTGTCGGGTACCCATTGTATAGAGTACTCGCTTTTTGCGGGTCGGGTAAGAGTATTGTTTGTCAAATACCCGATAAAATCGGGTCAGATAACATGTAGTCCAAATTTTCAGGGTACCCGTCTTATGCCTAGCTTTAATTCTCACAACTTAGACATATTAATAACATGTAAAAAAATGACATAATTACGATATTACCCCAATCCTCCTCTATAAATAGCAAATCTAAAAAAGCTATCCACACTTATAACACACACTTTCATCAATATATTGTGGATAAAAATACAAAAGAGAAGATGGGGGATATGAGAAGCTTACTGAAGATGTCAATGGTGGTTCTATTTCTTGGATGGATGTTTATTTGGATTATGATTTCAACTAACCTTTTCAAAAACACATGGACCCCTAAACTCGCCAAGTATCTCAATACTACTTATTTTGGTCCTCAAGGTATTTATTTTTCTCAGAGTTTTTCGAATTTATTTCAAGATTGAGATTCCTTTATTTCTGAGTACTCAATATTTCTAATTGTGTAGGAATAAATCTAGTGCTTCTTACCGTTCCAATGATGTTCATTGCGGTTATTAGTTGTGTTTATTTGCATATCAAGAAACCCACCCAAACTCAAAGGTTCGAAATTGTTATAATATAATTGCACGTTATATTATTGGCTATGCTTTAAATATATGTATATTTGTAACAAATTATGACAATCTTGTTCATACAGATGCAGAGATGGGAAAATAAAAGGGAGAATGGGGAGGGTGATGATGGTGATGAACCCATTAGGGATAGTGACGGCCACAGAGTTGACTTTTTCTATATTGTTTGTGGCTCTTTTGACTTGGTCTCTCTCCAATTATCTCTACCTTAGCTATCACGTCCATCTTCATAACCATGACAACGCCAAAATGTAAGCTTCTTTGTCTAATCTCTCTGAAAAATTTACCTAATATCCAAATCAACCTCCTAAACTATGGTGGTCTAATGATTGAAGGGTATGTTCTCGATGTTTATTGCGATTTCCATCATGGTTGACCACTTTGAATGTTTTAAAGTGTCAAGAAAATCCGATTTTTCGCATGTTCTATGGATTAGTATGCGTTTTAATCATCCGGTTGCTAAAAATATCTAAATCCGTTGGAGAGTTGTTTATAACATTGATTGAAATGGTGCAGATGGCAAGCAAAGTTTAGGGCTTTTGGGCTGAGAATAGGATACGTGGGACACATCTGTTGGGCGTTTTTGTTCTTCCCCGTGACAAGAACTTCTACGATTCTGCCACTTGTTGGGTTGACTTCAGAGTCAAGCATCAAATATCACATTTGGCTCGGACATATCTCGAACTTTCTCTTCCTCGTTCACACCGTTTTTTTCCTTATCTACTGGCTCATGGTCAATAAGTTGATGGAGGTTCGTTACATCTATCTCAGTCTTTATCTTAATTTATATTAATTTTTCTCAACCTAATTATACTTATCGATGCAAGATTTCGTTATTTCGTTTTATCATTCTATCTTGAACGTCCAAAACTATTGTTGGATTCACAATACCCACATCGAAATAACAAAATTTTGATATATGTCATTGTCAAGAATTATGAGCTCTTATCTTTCTTCTATTACAAGACTAAATCTTTTATGTTTTCTATGTATGAAGACGTTTGCATGGAATCCAACATATGTGCCTAATCTAGCCGGAACAATAGCCATGGTGATTGGCATAGCGATGTGGGTGACGAGTTTACCGTACTTTAGACGAAAGAAGTTTGAGATTTTCTTCTACACTCACCATCTCTACGGTCTATACATAGTCTTCTACGTGCTCCATGTTGGAGACTCTTGGTTCTGCATGATCTTGCCAAATATCTTCCTCTTCTTCATCGACCGCTACTTGAGATTCTTACAATCCACCAAGAGATCGAGACTTGTTTCCTCTAGGATCTTACCTTCAGGCAACCTCGAACTCACTTTCGCCAAAACCCAAGGTTTATAAAACTAGTTCATTTACGTTTACATTCAAATACTCTAGTTTAGGTTTTTTTTTCCTTAATTAATCAAAGATCCATTTTGAAATTATAAATGCAAACGCAAAACACAAACGATATGGAATATTATTTCGGTAAAATATCATTTTAAATGTTGAGTTTACTTTAATGTAATATTTAACATGTAAACGCAAAATCAAACACATATTTGCGTTTGTACAATCAAAATCATAATAATTTTCAAAACAATCAAAATCATAATCATGCTTGACCTAAACACACGACAACATTAACTTGAGCTAGAGGCCATGCTTAAAAATGTTTTAAGAGAGAGAGATGCTTTACGTTTTTAACCAAATTATTGTACTGATTGTAATCATTGGTTTTATCTAACTATAGGGCTACAATATACACCAACGAGCATATTGTTTCTACATGTGCCGAGCATTTCCAAGCTTCAATGGCATCCATTCACAATAACTTCTAGCAGTAACTTGGAGAAAGATACACTAAGTGTTGTCATCAGAAGACAAGGAAGTTGGACTCAAAAGCTTTACACACATATCTCTTCTACCCTCGATTCTCTCGAGGTTTCTACTGAAGGTCCTTATGGCCCTAACTCCTTCGATTTGTCGAGGTAGGAGAACTTAAAGGCTTTAATTCAGTTTCTTTCTTCACTAATTTATCTTAAGTATGTCTTATTGTTGTCACTGTCATCATATATATAGGCATGACTCTCTAATACTAGTGAGCGGAGGCAGTGGAATTACTCCCTTCATTTCGGTTATTAGAGAACTCATTTATCAAAGCCAAAACAAGAGCACAAATCTACCAGATGTTCTTCTTGTGTGTGCCTTTAAGCATTACCATGATCTTGCGTTTTTAGACCTAATCTTCCCATCAGATATATCAGTCTCAGACATTTCTAAGCTAAATCTCCGGATCGAGGCCTATGTTACAAAAGAAGACAAGAAACCAGAGACAACAGATGATCACAGTCTTGTGCAGACAAAATGGTTCAAACCGCAGCCACTAGACTCTCCAATCTCACCTGTTCTTGGACCCAACAACTTCATGTGGCTCGGAATCGTGATCTTATCATCATTCGTCATGTTTCTCTTGCTCATAGCGATTGTCACACGTTATTATATATACCCTGTTGATCGTAACACAGGAACGATCTACAATTTCTCTTATAGATCGCTTTGGGACATGTTCCTAGGATGTGTCTGCATTTTCATTTGTTCAAGCGTAGTTTTCTTGTGGCGCAAGAATCTGAACAAAGAAGGAGATAAGGAGTCCAAGAAGCAGGTACAGAGTGTAGAGTTTCAGACTCCTACGTCTTCTCCAGGTTCATGGTTCCACCACGGCCAAGAGAGAGAGCTCGAGAGCGTTCCTTATCAATCTATAGTACAAGCTACTTCAGTCCACTTCGGCTCCAAACCTAATCTGAAAAGTAAGTCATCTTATTACCACTAGATTCCACGTGAACATCACCACATACGTGGCACAAATAGTTTAAGTGCATGTACACACATGAATCTGATACTACAACGTTTTCGTTTTGCAGAGATTTTGTTTGAAGCAGAAGGTTCAGAAGACGTTGGGGTGATGGTGTGCGGACCAAGAAAGATGAGGCATGAAGTGGCAAGAATATGTTCATCTGGTTTGGCTAAGAATCTTCACTTTGAGGCAATTAGTTTCAACTGGTGATCGATTCCATGTTCGAACTATGTTTCTTTATATTCATCATGATAATAACCTTTGATGTTTATAGATGGTTTGCTCTGTTTTTTTTATTTTATTTAATACATTTGCAAAAATGGAGTGTTAATATATGCTATCCTGCACCAACATCACAATTATACCGATTACCTATTTTTAATCTCATAGTTATATTTTGACCCCAAAAAAAATCTCATAGTTATATGTTTTTTTTTTTAATCGTCTGGAGTTGTATTGAATGAGAATGTATCAAGAGACAACAAAAGTCTGAAAACAAAACAACAAGGAAACAGAACAAACCACACATTGACTCCCAATGACAAAGGAAAATGATGCTAAGCCTGAGCTTCTCTAAGAATCAAGTCGTGTAACCAAGACGGGCCTCCTCTCGCAATGCATGAATTAAATCTCCCTTCTCTAGTCACACTTGACGCTATCTCTCTTGCAACCGAGTTCGCACGCTGAACCTCTAGTTCAAAAGTACGAAATCCTACTTTCAACCAGAATATATGTTCGGTAAAGGCTCTGTATCTCGGCCATTCATTTGGCTTGGTCAAAGCTTCATGGACAGCCCGAGAATCCGACGCGATCATCACCTCTGCAAAACGTAGAGATTTCATACTCTGGAGAGCCCAAATTATAACTCTAAACTCTGCCGTGATCCGATTACGAGAGCGTGTAAAGGCCTCACGAGAGTGTAATAAAACAGTTCCTGTGTGGTCTCTGGCTATCCAAGCCCCTCCACCGTGTAGATTTGCATTCCTCCAATGACCATGCACATTACATTTGATAAGATTCGGAGTCGGTTTCTGCCATCTACCATTATGTATGTTACCAAACCGTGGCTGATTTTGGTTCTCATTCTCTCCAGCACATGGCATCTTCAATTGCTCCATTAACCATCAATACCAATGAGTCCTGCTTGTGAGCATACAAAATCGAATTCCTATTCTTCCAAATTTGCCAAAGGATCCAAGGAATAGTTTCACTACTCATGACAGGTATAGCAGATGAATCCATTATGTTAAGCAAATACTCCATATTATCTTCCAAAGAATCTCCAAATCCAATGGTCGGCAGCGGAACTGATGTAAGACTCCAGACTTGTTGAGCCATCATAGTTTTATTTTAAAAACCATAATCTTTTACTAAAAAACAATAATCTCATAATAGTATTTTGATTAGTTAAGCATAATACAGGGATACTTTTATTACACAAGTCTATAAAAAGTTTGTAGACTTGTTTGAAAAACATGCTTATCATCACTGGATGAAGACACTAGGACTTGGAATAGCGAAAAGAAGCAGCTCATCATCATGCTCAAACGTAGCCATGTCGGTTTCAGGTAATGTCACCCATGCCTCAATCCCTTCACCGTCCTTTGCATCCATCAAAACAACCTGAATCTTGTCAACTGAATCAGGAGCAACCCAAACTGGAACTCCCCATCCAAAATCCGCCTCGTAAAACGACATTCTGCACCAACTAGACACAGCATATGTCTCTGTCTCAGGACTTACCTCACACAAAGAGCTCAGCATCGCGCTTGTGATTCTCTCTTTCGCCTCATGGCTATTTGTCCTTCCGTCCTCTGGATCCTTTGTGATCAGCTCATTGAGTTCCTCTTTAGTTTTTCGCAGCTTAAACACCGTTTCTTGGATTTCCATCTTACTCTCTGAGGTCTCTTTCAGCAAAGGCAAAAAGAAGAAGTTTCCAATTGCCTTGTGCGGCAAGAGAGAAGAAGGAACTCTAGGTCGCAAGTCCATCGTCTGTGTTAGAACAAATTCCGCCTTTGACAACCTAGCCTTTCTCGCGCATCTTAACAGCAGTGCCGTGATGGATTCGACGCGTGTAGCTTGTGGCACACGATTGCTACAAGAAGCTCTGCTTTTGAGCTTTGCAATCATCAAAGAACCAAAGACAAACCTCTTTGTCTTAGATTTCGATTCGTGTACGAGTAATGGAGGAAACTCGATGGAAATATCAGCAGGAGGGTAGAAAAGGGACGCCGCGAATTCCGGAACTATGTCATCACCATACCCTTTTGCAGCCTTTGTCCAGCTGCAAACAAACGATGATAACGAGGCCGCATCGCATATCTTGTGAGACACGCTAACCGCAACCGCAAATCCTCTGTCTCGAAAGAAAATGACCTTGACATGCAACAAAGGCCAGGTTCCTGGATCTGCAGGATCCGGAGAGGCAATGAGCCTGTGAACCAAACCAGCATCTGATGGGTTTCTCAAAAGATCTGAGAGAAGTACATCGGCCCGTGCCTCTGTAAACAAGGCTCCCTCGTCGTTGCAATCGACAGTGACGCCTTCTTTGATCCGTCCAGCGAGTGGATAAAAAAGAGACAGAGTCTGAGAGAGTGAGCTCTTGAGTCTCTGGACTATAATGTCTTCTTGGTTTACTTGATCATTGTAGAAGAAAATGGCGGAAACGTAAGTTGAAGGAAGAAACTGGTCGAAGAAAGAAAGTTGAAGGGTTTGGAGATGATTAGGTGAAGCGGGTTTGATTACTTCTTTGCCTAAGAGTTCTAGAGTCATTGCCATTTTCGTTCTTTTGAATAAAACTAATATTAAAATCTTGTTTGAGAGTGTTGCTCATATCAGTACTAAGTGTATGTATATATAGACATAGATATATGAATCTGACACGATAAATAGAAACAACCATCACAAAGACTCTTTCACAATTTAGTCATGGGATAATCAGCGGTCGTTCTTTTTTTTATTGGAATAATATTTCATGACCACGACGAGTGGGCAATGGCGATTGGGTTTGGACGATCGGTAATTATACTAGGCCCAATTCTAGGGACCGAAAATGACTGATCCTGTCATTTTACTTTGCAAGTTAAACATGTGTGTTTACGTCGACCCCACTCAATTCCGTTAATATGGGTTAATTCCGTAATTCCGTAAAGATGCCTAACTCGTGACAAAAAAACAAAAAAACAAAAAAACAAAAAAACAAAAAAACAAAAAAAGGATGCCTAACTCCAATACATTATTAAATTTTAATAGTTTTTGTACTGCTTCCCATTCGAAATATTTTACATATGTTTTAACTAAAAACTAGGCAGGTACCCGCGCATTGCGCGGAAAATGTATAACAACAATCAGTATTTTAAGACTGTAAGTTAAGTATTTACATTCATCACAAGAGGTTTCGTGTTCATGGAAGATGAGAGACGCGTCTGCCTAAGTTATTGTTTTTGGTGAGATAGCCACGATCATCATTTGGATATGCGTTGCACCCTGCATATGAAATATCGCCAGGAAGATATTCGGAATGATGATAAGGAGTTTTCTGCTTGAAAATTCTTTGACGCCTAAATTAGGCTACCATTGGACAAAAATTTGATTTGAGAAGTTATTGTAAATTATGTTTGAGATCATGTCTGAAGATCATGATTTCTCTCCAATTTCCTAAAAGGGATGAAAAAGTGAAGAGGAGTAGAGTTCATAGGGAAAGTGGGGTCGGAACTTTCTTCCTAACTAATGTTTTGCGTGAAAACACAGTTGAAAAAATATCTCATTGTTGTCGTTTTCGGTTAAATGTTACCTCTTTATTTTTGCGTTCATCTCCTCTTCCATCTATTTCTCTCTCGGAGATCATCTTCATTTTTTTCTCACCCTTTCTTATATATTTACAGAAAATGATACGTAAAATTTGTTGTATTTGTTAAAAAATGATGCGAATTAGGTTATACATACACTGAAACTTATTCTTTGTTTATGTTTTTGTTCATGAATTTTTTTCTAGACTATAAATAATTCTTCTTTCCTTCCATCAATAAATTAACATTTAATATAAAAAAAATCCAACACTTAAATATTCGTATATTGTACAAACCCTAAATTCAATTTCTTTTTGTTTCTCAAAGAGGAAAGTTTCAAAAGTCTTAACTTTGTATTAATTTATTAATCTCAAGAATATAAAGCATAAACCCAAATCTACATATGTCGCAAACTTTGATCCTTAAAAACAATAAACAAAGAATTAAAAAAAAATCAACCTTTGATAAATTTTTTGACATTTTCCTCTCAACAACTATCATGATTCCTTCAGTTTTTCGTCTTCTTCATTTGCCATGGAAGCTCTTTTCTTTCTTTTTAGCATTTTGCTACATGATTGTTAACTTCTTGACTCATATCATAGGTCGCAACTGAATAAAGTGAAGGAGGGTCATTAATATTGTTCATGAAAAATGTTGAGAAATCTCTCGTGGGGAACAGTGATGTGTATTCAACTTTGAAGAGCAAGCTCGAGAATTTATCCGAAAATATTGTTGTCATGGCCTCATAATCTCAGTTGGAAAGCCGAAAGGAGAAGAAAGTAGGAGATTTATTTAATCTTCTCTGTTAATACTCTGTTCTCAATGCCATCTGACAAGTCACCGGGACCAGACGGTTATACAAGTGAGTTTTTCAAAGCTTCATGGACAATTGTGGGAAAGGATTTCTTGATAGCAATAAAATCTTTCTTTCAAAAGGGCTTTCTCCCAAAAGGAGTAAATTCAACAATATTGGCTTTAATTCCAAAGTCGAATGAGGTAAAGGAAATGAAAGACTACCGGCCTATTGCTTGTTGCAATGTCATATATAAGGTTATCTCCAAGATAATCGCAAATAGGTTGAAGGGATTATTGCCAAGGTTCATTGCGGGAAACCAAACGGCTTTTGTGCATAACCGCCTTCTTTTGGAAAATGTTTTACTTGCCACAGAGGTGGTTAAGGATTACCATCGAGACACGATTTCTCCACGATGTGCAATAAAAATTGACATATCTAAAGCATTTGACTCGGTTCAATGGGATTTCATTTTGAATACATTATCCGCCCTAAGTTTCCCGGTGGAATTTGTGCATTGGATACAGCTTTGTATTACCTCTCCATCCTTTTCGGTTCAGGTCAATGGAGAGCTTTCGGGTTATTTTGGTAGTGCGAGGGGGCTAAGACAAGGATGCTCCCTATCGCCTTACCTATTTGTCATATGCATGAATGTGCTTTCAAGCATGATTGACAAAGCGGCACGAGAAAGGAGAATTGGTTTTCATCCAAACTGTAAGAACATCCAACTAACCCATCTATGTTTTGCGGATGATCTAATGGTTTTTATAGATGGAACCAAGCGCTCGATTGAAGGAATAATCAAGATCTTTGATGAATTTGGTGTTTTTTCGGGATTAAAGATTAGCCCCGAAAAAACGCATATATTCATAGTGGGTATTGCAGAGAGGAAAAGGGATGACATTCTATCTCATTTTCCATTCGCAAGAGGCGTACTTCCGGTCCGCTATCTTGGTCTCCCACTACTCTCCAAGCGGATGTGTGCGGTTGACTACGGAATACTTATAGAAAGAATCAAAGAGAGATTGAGTTCTTGGACAGCACGTCACCTTTCCTATGCTGGAAGATTACAACTTCTACAATCGGTGATTCAAGGTATTATCAATTTTTGGATACAAGCATTCCGCCTACCGAACCAATGTATAAAAAAATTAGAGAGTTTGTGCTCGGCTTTCTTATGGTCTGGACCATCATTAAACACGAAAAAATCGAAGGTGGCATGGAGGGATGTATGCAAACCGAAAAGTGAAGGTGGTCTAGGGTTTAAATCGATCAAAGAAGCAAACGTGGTAAGTTGTTTGAAACTTATATGGAGCATAGCGGGGAACAATGACTCTTTATGGGCGAAGTGGGTCAAATCTATGAATCTACGAAATGGTTGTCTTTGGTCAATAAGTGTTTCAACATCTTTGGGTTCTTGGATTTGGAAGAAACTTCTCAAGTTTCGGGACTTGGCTCGAGGTTTTATAAAAACAGATGTGGGGAATGGTAAAAGAACTTGGTTTTGGGAGGATAAGTGGTCTCCTTTGGGAATAATACTCACGGAGGTTGGACCAAGAGGAGTGATCGACATGGGGATCCCCATTAATGCCACCTTGGCGGAAGTGATGAGAACACATCAACGAAAACGGCATAGAAGAGAGGCTTTCAACAAAATTGAAGATGCAATCTCGGAGGCTAAACGAAATCAAACAGAGGAGGATGACATTGTACAATGGCGGGTTGGTGAAGGGAAATACAAGACGCATTTCCACTCCAAAGCCACTTGGAACATGATCCGAAATGTAAGTCAAACGAAAGATTGGTACAAAGGTGTGTGGTTTACCCACGCAACACCAAAGTACTCTTTTTTTGTTTGGCTTGCAATGCTCGACAGATTATCCACCGGAGATCGAATAAAATGTTATACAGGAGAAAGCAACTGTGTTCTTTGCACTAACAATGAGGAAAGTCGGAACCATTTATTTTTCTTGTGCAGCTTCTCATCACGAGTTTGGAAAATCCTAGTGTGGAAGTTGTTGGGGAACCGATATACAACACATTGGAGTGAGCTTCTAAGAATTATCCAGGATGACGAGACCAACAATCTAAAGACATTCATCATTCGTTATGCATTTCAAACGGTTATCTACTACTTGTGGCGGGAGCGAAATGGAAGGCGACACGGCAACGAGCCGCTTGCAGCTAGGACACTAGCAAAATTGGTCGACAAGGAAATTAGAAACCGTCTAAGTCTACTGCGGCGTGGAGGAGACAAGCGCTATACCGAAGGTCTCATGGTATGGTTCGAATCAAGATGGCTAAGGGTGTAAACATTTCAAATTGTTGATGTATTACATTTCAAACTTTCAAAACAATTGTGGTTCTCATTGTAAAAAAGTCTTTTGAATAAATTTAACATTAATTCAAAAAAAAAAAAAAAAAAAAATAATATCTTTAAACTGTTTTGATTTGCTTATCTGTATAGTTAATTGGAGGATTCTTGCTTACTAAGTTTGGTGAGTTACAAATTATCTTAATCATTATATTTAACATTAGCCCATAACGTGAACATGCATTTTTCTAAAGCTAAATAATATTTCAAATTTTAAACCTCATTTTCTTCACTTTCTCATATGTTTGCTTAAGCCAATCTATTTGGCGATTTTAAGACGTTCTCACTCTCAATATGCAATTGTCTGAATACATAGAATCGGGATTAACAATACGTAGTTATACACTTCTTGCTCATACTCATCCTCTCCTCTCTTCTACACTTTGTGCCTAAAAAAAAATCACTTCGAAAATAAGAACCAACATTTTTGAAAAGTATAAGAAAATATTAAAGGGCATAAAAAGTAATAGGAAACAACAAAGATTCTTAATAAGAATCTTTTATTTCTACTTCTCAACGTGATATTGGTCTTCTTAAGGCTTGTCGCTGAGATTAGATAATGGGGGTTTGCTGGCTGGCTTGAAGCACGACCTAATTAGAAATTTAAATTAACTCCATTAATAAAGCTATTCCAACAATCACACTCTGAAAATAATGTATCATTCCTCTATCCCTCAACTACATCTAAATTATCAAATTATGCACCCCTTAATCTAATTAGTACTAAAAAGATTAGCTAAAATTTATCAGAATCTAAACCTTAAAATCTTCAAGTAAGATCAGTTAAAAAACCCTCATAATATACATTTTAGGTAGAGAAGTAAGAACGTGTAAGAAGCTAACAATTGCTTAAACTACTCTCCATCTTTGACTGTGTGCTTTAGTAAGCAAGTTATTTGTGTGGTTGAGGACTCCATCGCTGCTCTTAAGCTTTAGTCTAAAATAACGAATAATCTTTTCGAGTTGAGCTATTGCATCCCTACTACTTTCCAAGTCTTCATGTGGCTCTTTGAGATTTTAGTCTCTCCATAGAAATGAAAAATCGGTTTTGAGTTAACAAAAAAGAAACTTCAAAGTAGCAAAGACGACATTCAAAAATCCGCCTCGTAAAACGACATTCTGCACCAACTAGACACAGCATATGTCTCTGTCTCAGGACTTACCTCACACAAAGAGCTCAGCATCGCGCTTGTGATTCTCTCTTTCGCCTCATGGCTATTTGTCCTTCCGTCCTCTGGATCCTTTGTGATCAGCTCATTGAGTTCCTCTTTTGTTTTTCGCAGCTTAAACACCGTTTCTTGGATTTCCATCTTACTCTCTGAGGTCTCTTTCAGCAAAGGCAAAAAGAAGAAGTTTCCAATTGCCTTGTGCGGCAAGAGAGAAGAAGGAACTCTAGGTCGCAAGTCCATCGTCTGTGTTAGAACAAATTCCGCCTTTGACCACCTAGCCTTTGTCGCGCATCTTAACAGCAGTGCCGTGATGGATTCAAAGCGTGTAGCTTGTGGCACACGTTTGCTACAGGAAGCTCTGCTTTTGAGCTTTGCAATCATCAAAGAACCAAAGACAAACCTCTTTGTCTTAGATTTCGATTCTTGTACGAGTAATGGAGGAAACTCGATGGAAATATCAGCAGGAGGGTAGAAAAGGGACGCCGCGAATTCCGGAACTATGTCATCACCATACCCTTTTGCAGCCTTTGTCCAGCTGCAAACAAACGATGACAACGAGGCCGCATCGCATATCTTGTGAGACACGCTAACCGCAACCGCAAATCCTCTGTCTCGAAAGAAAATGACCTTGACATGCAACAAAGGCCAGGTTCCTGGATCTGCAGGATCCGGAGAGACAATGAGCCTGTGAACCAAACCAGCATCTGATGGGTTTCTCAGAAGATCTGAGAGAAGTACATCGGCCCGTGCCTCTGTAAACAAGGCTCCCTCGTCGTTGCAATCGACAGTGACGCCTTCTTTGATCCGTCCAGCGAGTGGATAAAAAAGAGACAGAGTCTGAGAGAGTGAGCTCTTGAGTCTCTGGACTATAATGTCTTCTTGGTTTACTTGATCACTGTAGAAGAAAATGGCGGAAACGTAAGTCGAAGGAAGAAACTGGTCGAAGAGAGAAAGTTGAAGGGTTTGGAGATGATTAGGTGAAGCGGGTTTGATTACTTCTTTGCCTAAGAGTTCTAGAGTCATTGCCATTTTCGTTCTTTTGAACAAAACTAATATTCAAAACGTGTTTGAGAGTGTTGCTCATATCAGTACTAAGTGTATGTATATATAGACATAGATATAGGAATCTGACACGATAAATAGGTCGACGATATTAATAATACTGTACTTTTTTGGTTATTGGTTAGTGGTATTGGTAAATTGTCAATGTTCTGTACAGAGGCAGTGACTTTATTTAGAGCCCAAAAGAGGTGATCTTTAATACTGTGTACTTATGTTGTTGGTAGCCAGCCTCATTCGAAGGACAAGTTCGGCACCGCGATTTTCAATTTTTTTTTTTTTTTGCTTTATTTTAGTCATGAAACGTTTTGTTGAATGTTGAAATATAAGGTTATTACAAGATGCATGTACATAAATTTCTAAAAGAGTACAGTATATGAAAAGTCATGTGCATAATAGTCATAGATATTGAGAATATGCAAAAGTACCACTTATTTACGCATAGTTTTCAAAAAAAAAAAAACATAAATGTCATATTATTAAATGTAAAGTGATTGTTATACGTTGTGGGATTTTGACTAAATCAAGTTGTTAAAATTTTGTGAATTTACCAAGACAGAGTCCTTAATAACATATATAGCAATGTGTTGTCATCTAATGTTCTAAAAACAAATGTGTTGTCATCTAATGCTATGCGGATTTGTTACAGAAATGTAGATTTACCAAAGAACATATACGCGGGTTTAGCTTATAAAAAACTCATAACATGTACTTATACAAAAGTATCATCGATCTAGAAAATATGGTTGAGGAATAACAATATATATATTTGAAGGGCTTGTGACGAAGGCTACGTCTAGAGGTTTGTGAATGCAAGAAACACCACTATTCTTGATTGATAGCGTCTTTAACTTTAGTATAAAAAAACGAGCCATGTATTGACTATCTGTAACCGCTCTTCAATGTCATAATGAAAGAAATCGAGCCACACAAACACTTATTCAAATACAAATGGATTCACCAACAGACATACAAATACAAGTACAAATGGATTCACTACAAGAAATACAAATACAAATACAAATACAGCAGAAATACAAATGACAATATGTTGGGAGCAGTTCAAGTACCATAATACATGAGAAATTTATCTGACCATCACTGTGTAATGAATCCCTCCATGGATTGGAACAATCCTACCACAATGTTTTCAAATGGGTATGTTCTCAATGAACAAAGAGACGATGTGCTCTTTCAGGAACTCAGGGTGGGTGTAAGCATCATGGTACCTATAAAATACGTCAATGACACGGGAAAGGTTAAGAATTCGCATCAAAAGAGGGAAAGGACATGATTGAGGCCTCATTAGCTCTTGGTTCATGTCCTTCCATGCATCTAAAACAATCCTTTCTATTTCTTCAATGGCTTTTTCCTTGGAAACACCAAATTGCTCCATATAGCAGTCAACACCCGTTGCTACATGCTCCCTTTTGTGTTCAAACTACAACCACAATATAGTATATATCAAATATATTCAATTTGAGAATTGAGATACAACTATAAACTTGAAATTCAGATATTCACGTGCTCACCTCGTAGCTAGAAATGTCATCCGTGAATCGACAGATTATCTCAGAAGCTACCCTAATTTTAGGGTGTGAGGTTAACCACTCAAAAGAATCAAGTTTTGCCAAATCTCCCATTCCCGCAAATGTCATAGCTATCAAGGGATAGTAAGCAGAAGACAAGATCGCATTCTCTTTATACTCTTCAAATGTAGCAATGTAATCTTTTTTCAACCATTTTGCCTCTACCATATATCCGTTCGCTGTTTCTTTCAACTAGATTATGTAGAATTGATTAGGTTTGAATACATATTTGAAAAAAAAAAACATTATATTTAAGGTTGATCATTATTGTGGTCTTAACTGATTTCTTAAGATGGAAGCCACAACCTGATCTTCCTTCCTTCTCAAGTTTCTCCTCGAGTTTATCATAAAAATCTACCGTGATACGGTAAATATGCTTCATGCTCTCAGGTAACCCGTCTGGGGCAGCAGGAAGCCACCTGTGTTTGAGCCATCCATTGTATAAGTCATAGCCATTAAAACAAAATTCAAAATCTATAATACATGGTTTATATTTTTTTGCAAATGAATTACTTTTCCATTGCATTTGTGAAAAGCTCAAGTTCCTCCATTGTGCCATACGCATCATACATATCATCAAGTGCTGTGAATAAGGTTAGTGCCATAGCTAATATAACTCGTGCTTGAGAATATTGAGGCTCGAAATATGCTCCAAGTGACCACAAGTACGCCTCTGTTATCCTGTGCCTTGTGTATGTTACTTTAGATTTAATCTCCATTTCATTGTACCACCTGAAATGTAATGAAAGAAGTTCAACTTCATGCAAAACAACTATATATATATATATGTTGAGTGGGTACGGTAGTTACCTTGTTACGCAAGCAAGCTCCTCGCGGTACAACAATTGCAGCAAATTAAAATCTATTTTTGCAAACTCGAGTAATATTGCGTCACAGGACTCTTCTTTCTCGTAGTATGTAATATATTGTCTTGTTTCTATCCTTGAGATGCCTTTATGGTAAGAATTTTTTAGGGCATTCTTGATGCGAATGGCTAGGTGGGGGCTAGAATGAGAAACCATTGCTTTTAAATGAGAGCTCGAGAAGGCGAGAGCTTCTTCTAGAATGTCTTCTCCATGAGTTCTCCATTGTGCAGCTTCATACAAGCTTAACATGCCGCATGTGTCTACCTCTAAGTATCCTTTGAGCTTCCCATTTCCGTCCTTGAATTTCTCAAACACATCTTGAGATGTATAAATAAATAAAAACTTAGGTTAAATGAAAACCATTCAAAGTTTGTTTATGAATTCGAATTGTGATTTGAAATAAACTAATTACTTACCAGCAGAAAGTTTAAAACCAAATTGTCTGAAAACTTGGAAAATTATTCCAACCGTGTATAAATCGCATTCATCTTGTCTTATCGTCTGATTAAAATCAAGACTACCAAATGAATTCTCCAATTGCCCTACGATATCTCTCTCAAAGTGATAGGAGACACCAAGGCGACATAGAACATCGATGAACTTGATGTTCTCTATCGGATTCGCTCTCGAAGCCATAAACGATTTCTTCACAATCTCCATTAGCGTACTATGCTTCTCTTTGAACGACTCACATTCCTATATATATGGCAATGGAGTCATTTGAGTAGACGTGAGTGAATCAAATCATATAGGCTATTAACATGGATTCAAAATATTTAATAATGGATGAGGAAATGAATGATATGAAAAAGGATATATATATACAAACGTAACTTACGAGGTCAGATTTTGAGAAAGAAGTTAAGAGATCTTCCCATATGTTCGCTTGATAATCAGCTAGCGGACGATGGACTTCACTCTCCATGCTAAAATTTTCCTCTCAACTTAACTAATCACTTCTGGTTCCACAATGCTTTACCAAAACGACTAAGCTCTATACATATATATAGGAAATTTAGTAACAACCATTACAAGAAAGAGTTTATTCACGATTTAGGCATGGGAGAATTCTCCACCATATAAACTAACTAGTGGTCCTTTTTTCTTTATCGTCGACATTGACAATGAACCCGTACGTTGTTCATGTTAATTAACGTAGGAACCCGTACGTTGTTCATGTTACTAGCTAGTGGACCACAAGGCGTTTCACTCCTTAAGTTTTATCATGCGATTCAAATTATGTGAATTTGTTAGTAATATCAGTCTTCATGAAAAAAAAAGAGGAACATTGAAAAAATATATCTTTTTGATTTTTAAATTTGAAAAATACACTATTTTTTTTGAAAACTACACTTTCAGAAATATTATTTTACTAAAATAACCTTAATAAACTTAAATAAAAAATTTATATATCTTATACATTTTAAAAAATAAAATAATTTTGTTGATGACAATATTATTCTAGTATATTTTCGATTTACTTGTTAAATAATATCTAATTATCTAAGATTTTGATGCTAAAGATTATGTATATTTATGATTAATTGAACCAATAGGATTTAAGACCAAACCATTTTTTTTGTTAAAATAATAGAAAGTATGCTCTATAGCAAATTTATTGGTTATATTAAACTAATCAAATTGAAAAAAAAAAATTGAAATAGAAATACGGGATCTAGGCACATACGTTATTTTTTAAGATTTTAAAATATTTCAATAGAGCTTAGAATATGCAACTATTACAACTATGGCTAGAAGGTTGCTCATTCATAGACATTTGAAGGGCCCGCTATAAGAGTTATCTTCATCCTGCCAGTGCCACCAATACAATTGAAATTTTTACTGGTTTGAGATTGATTTTAAAAAGGTTATATTGAATAGGAACATAGTAGAGTAATTTTCATTCCCTTGAACTTTTTTAAAAATCATTCCATTTATTTTTTTAAATTTTAATTAATAACACATCTTTATCTCAAAAATAAAATAAAATAAAAAACTAATTTTCGAATCTTTTTAATGGAAATTTATTAAAAATGTAGTTTTAATTAAAATGAGGACAAAAAAGTCTTACATATGTAAAAGGTTATTTTTCAAAAACAAATAAAAAGGTGTATTTTTTTCAAAATTTAAAACATAAATAAGGTATTTTTCAAATTCTCCCAAAAAACAAAAAATATATCTTAAAAATACACTACATCAAATTCCAAAACTTTCAAAGGTTTATAAGGCTCGAGATTTGCAACTAGACATCCAAAACCGTGTCCAACATAATGTCAGTCGAAGTGTGACAAAAGAACAATGATCTTGATCTAAATTGTGGTATGGTGAAGCTGGTTTACATGGTTGGATCAATTGAAGATTGGTTTGATAGTTGGTTGTGATGTGTGTGTGTCATATCTTCGACTTGATCGATCGATGAGGTTGACGTGTGAATTTGGCTCGATTAGTCGAGCACATGACTAGATGGTTTCCTTGGAGTTGTTTTATGAGTTGATCGTTCGATTGAGCGGAATAGTGACCGAAGGTGCAATCCATCTTCTTCGTCTTGTTTTTCAAGACTGGCCGATCTACCGATCATGCTTAATCCTTGTTCTTGAATCTTGATGCTTCTTTGAGTTATTTTTCGCTTTTGCCCTATGCTATGGTTCCAAAAAGATTTTCTCACCTCGTGGAACAAGGATAGATCGACCTGCATAGTGTTCACAACAGTCGGTTCTACTTGAAACACATTCACGATGAACAAAATTATCTTTAAACAGAAAAACACATCGAAAGGACTCTATTTGCATGACAAACGGTTTTATTTGCATTACATAGTTTCTAGTAAAAATATTGTTTATATTTTCTGGAAGTCAATATCAAACCTAGCATTTAAACGTTACTTTTGGTCAACCAGTAGATCAAATGTATGTTTTTATATTTACACCCAAAAAAAAAAAATGTGTGTTTTATACATTAAGAAACAACCATCAGAAAGACTCTTTCACAATTTAGTCATGGGATAGTCAGCGGTCGTTCTTTTTCTATTGGAATAGTATTTGGAAAATATATTTCATGACCACGACGAGTGGGCAATGGCGATTGGGTTTGGAAGGTCGGTAATTATACTAGGCCCAATTCTAGGGACCGAAATGACCGATCCTGTCATTTTACTTTGCAAGTTAAACATGTGTGTTTAGGTCGACCCCACTCAATTCCGTTAATATTGGTTAATTCCGTAATATATTCCGTTGACACATGTGAATGATGCCTAACTCGTGACAAAAAAACAAAAAAAGATACCTAACTCCAATACATTATTAAATTTTAATAGTTTTTGTACTGCTTCCGATTCGAAATATATTACATATGTTTTAATTAAAAACTAAGTAGGTACCCACACATTGCGCGGAAAATGTATAACAACAAACAGTATTTTAAGATTGTAAGTTAAGTATTTACATTCATCACAAGAGGTTTCGTATTCATGGAAGATGAGAGACGCGTCTGCCTAAGTTATCGTTTTTGGTGAGATAGCCACGATAATCATTTGGATATACGTTGCACCTTGCATATGAAATATCGCCATGAAGATATTCGAAATGATGATAAGGAGTTTTCTTCTTGAAAATTTTTTGACGCCTAAATTAGGCTACCATTGGACAAAAAATTGATTTGAGAAGTTATTGTAAATTATGTTTGAAATCACGTCTGAAGATCATGATCTCTCCCCAATTTCCTAGAAAGGATGAAAAAGTGAGGAGGAGTAGAGTTCCTAGGGAGAGTGGGGTCGGAACTTTCTTCCTAAGTAATGCTTTGCGTGAAAACACAGTTGAAGGAATATCTCATTGTTGTCGTTTTCTGTTAAATGTTACCTCTTTATTTTTGCGTTCGTCTCCTCTTCCATCTATTTCTCTCTCGGAGATCATCTTCATCTTTTCTCACCCTTTCTTATATATTTACAGAAAAATAACACTTAAAATTTGTTGTATTTGTAAAGATAAAAAAATGATGCGAATTAGGTTATACATACACTGAAACTTATTCTTTGTTTATGTTTTTCTTCATGAATTTTTTTTCTAGACTGTAAATAATTCTTCTTTCCTTCCATCAATAAATTAACATTTAATATAAAAAATCCAACACTTAAATATTTGTATATTGTACAAACCCTAAATTCAATTTTTTTTTTGTTTCTCAAAGAGGAAGGTTTCAAAAGTCTTAACTTTGTATTAATTTATTAATCTCCAGACTATAAAGCATAAACCCAAGTCTACATATGTCGCAAACTTTGATCCTTAAAAATATTAAACAAAGAATTAAAAAAAAATCGAACGTTTGATAAAATTTTTGACATTTTCCTCCCAACAACTATCATGATTCCTTCAGTTTTTTGTCTTCTTCATTTGCCATGGAAGCTCTTCTCTTTCTTTTTAGCATTTTTCTACATGATTGTTAACCTCTTGACTCATATCATAGGTCGCAACTGAATAAAGTGAAGGAGGGTCATTAATATTGTTCATGAAAGATGTTGAGAAATCTCTCGTGGGGAACAGTGATGTGTATTCAACTTTGAAGAGCAAGCTCGAGAATTTATCCGAAAATATTGTTGTCATGGCCTCATAATCTCAGTTGGAAAGCCGAAAGGAGAAGAAAGTAGGAGATTTATTTAATCTTCTCTGTTTCTCTTTTAATATCTTTAAACTGTTTTGATTTGCTTATCTGTATAGTTAATTGGAGGATTCTTGCTTACTAAGTTTGGTGAGTTACAAATTATCTTAATCATTATATTTAACATTAGCCCATAACGTGAACATGCATTTTTCTAAAGCTAAATAATATTTCAAATTTTAAACCTCATTTTTTTCTCATATGTTTGCTTAAGCCAATCTATTTTGCGATTTAAAAACGTTCTCACTCTTAATATGCAATTGTCTGAATACATAGAATCGGGATTAAAAATACGTAGTTATACACTTCTTGCTCATACTCATCCTCTGCTCTCTTCTACACTTTGTGCCTAAAAAAAAATCACTTCGAAAATAAGAACCAACATTTTTGAAAAGTATAAGAAAATATTAAAGGGCATAAAAAGTAATAAGAAACAACAAAGATTCTTAATAAGAATCTTTTATTTTTACTTCTCAACGTGATATTGGTCTTCTTAAGGTTTGTCAGCGAGATTAGAACGTAGGGGTTTGTTGGCTGGCTTGAAGCACGGCCTAATTAGAAATTTAAATTAACTCCATTAATAAAGCTATTCCAACAATCACACTCTGAAAATAATGTATCATTCCTCTATCCCTCAACTACATCTAAATTATCAAATTATGCATCCCTTAATATAATTAGTACTAAAAAGATTAGCTAAAATTTATCAGAATCTAAACCTTAAAATCTTCAAGTAAGATCAATTAAAAAAACCCATAATATACATTTTAAGTAGAGAAGTAAGAACGTGTAAGAAGCTAACAATTGCTTAAACTACTCTCCATCTTTGTGTGCTTCAGTAAGCAAGTTATTTGTGTGGTTGAGGACTCCAACGCTACTCTTAAGCTTTAGTCTAAAATAACGAATAATCTTTTCGAGTTGAGCTATTGCATCCCTACTACTTTCCAAGTCTTTATGTGGCTCCTTGAGATTTTAGTCTCTGCATAGAAATGAAATATCGGTTTCGAGTTACAAAAAAAAAGAAACTTCAAAGTAGCAAAGCTGAAACCACAACCAAAGACATTATCAACGTAGATCACGCAAATTTTACTCAGCTTTGATGTCGTTTCGTTTGCTCGGTTTGAGAGGCGATATTTCTTCCAAAACCATGCGATTTTTCTATATCTATTTTGACTCTGCTAGACGCATAAAATTCAACCAATCTTTTCATGGCATATCCCTCTATGTCATATGAATTAAGTTAAACCAATTTTTTTTAAAAAAATCAAAACTATTTGGACCTAGAGTAATTTTTTACAGTCACTTAAACCTAATTGTGGTCATAGTTGCACTGAAGCAGTGGATTTGACAGACTCACAAGCATTCGGTTTGAACAAATCAACGTAAAGAAAGAAAATAATAAAAGACACCACTTTTTCCGACCAAATTTAAGAGACGTCTTTATATAAAGATAGAACAATTTCATATTGCACACGGAAAAGATTTGTCACCAAATCATAGTCATTATAAGCTGCTAATTTCTTCTTTAAACCTCATCCAAAAGCATTTGAGCAAAGCACCAAGCGGTAATGTAACCAAAAACCAAATTGAAAGTGCAATCGCAGTTTTAAGATATGATCTTTGGTTTTTGAAAACTTACCGTGATCCTTTACTATTCTTCTTAGTTGTGCAAAGTACTCTGAGATTTTCTTGATAGCTTCGACCTGTTTTTACCGAGTTCATGAGAATCACGTATTTTAAAAGTAATGTTGATATGACACCATGTGTTTCTTTTTATTTACTTGTTCGCCTAGATACTCGGATTCCAAAAAATCAACCATCACGTTCTCGAGAAAGTAGTATTTTAGGCTACTTATTTTTTAAAGTAGTATTCCAGCGCGAGAATTAAAATATTTAGAAAATTATAATATATATTTGTATATACAATTGTCAACGAAAAACTATAAAAAATAAACATTAAAATTTTATAAAAGAAATGTGTAAAATTTCGTTCATGATGATGATAAGCACATAGAACGAAAATAATGTTATAGATTTATATAAAAAAATGTAATGACCGAATACTCGTTTTAAACTATAATTGTTTAATTTATAAATATAACGTTTTTATTTTTACTAAATTAAAACATTCTGCCATTTAATAAAAACTATTTTAAGCAAATTAAGAAGAGCTAAACCCTAAGAGGGGGAGTCTTAACCCTAGGGGAGTCTTAACCCTAGGAGAGCCTTAATCCTCACACACTAAATAAAACTACGGTTCAATTTAGTTCGGCTATAGGAAAAATTTGGTTCGTATATAACGTTGTAGAAAGAAATAAAGTTTTAACTCGATTTGTTTTTTTGTAAGAACTACTACAATAATCATGGTATGATTACTACAACAATAAGATAAAATATTATGATCGAATACTCGTTTTATACTAATAACTTATATTGTCTTTTGAATTTATAGGTATACCAATTATATTTTTAGCAAATTAAAAAATTCTAAACATTAATATATAGAGTTAAACAATCATAAATGTACGCAAAACATATAAAACAATTTAATTTTGAGCAAACTAAAAAGAGCTAAACCCTAAGAGAGGGAGTCTTAACCCTAAGGGAGTTTTAACCCTCACACACTGAATAAAACTACAGTTCGATTCAATTCGGCTCTAGAAAAAATTTGGTTCGTATGTAATGTTGCAGAGATAAATAAAGTTTTACTTCGATTTTGTTTTTGTGAAAATTACCGAGTTAATTGTGGGGTGCTTGGTTTATTGTAGTGCATGTTTTAGTTTTCACGCGACGTTTCTCCTTCTCATGAAGTTCCGTACCTGCTTATATTTCTCGTGCTTATTTAACCATTGCTATGATTTCATCGATATACGACTTTCAACTCAAAACGAATTAAAATTTATTTTTATGTCAAAGTCTTATATGCTTTGAATCATCGCCATATGAAAGGCTTTGCAGTATTTTATGTGATTTCAAATAACAAGGTAGTCTACGTATAAATTAAATAACCTTGATGACTCTCGGGGACATTACGGATAAGACCAGACTCAATTTAATAGGTGATATAATGAAATTAGGTTCTAAAATGGACGTGGCAAATTAACACTTTTCCTCTTCTTTTACTATGTCCTCTTTTTCTTAAAAAATAAAGAATTTTGAAATACAAAATAAACCGTTAAAGATGCGGTATAAATTATAGCCAAAAGTAAGTAAAGAAACAAAACAATATAAACTAAACAACTTAAAAAATTAGTCTTTTTCCTCTTTTTCGTACCTTCCTTCTCCTTTTTTTTCTTCTCTTTTCTCTTCTTCTCTAAAGATAAAAAAACGAAAAACAACACGACTAATTAGACAATTTCAACGAAGGTAAAGAATTATGTTCTTAGCTCTCTCCACAATTGTTGTCTCTTTTAATCTCTTCTTTTCATCGTTAATGGAAGCCCTATATGGTAAATGTTCAAAACCATAAAAGCTTTAGTTTATATTGAAAAGGAAATCGAAACTAAAAAAAGACAATTGTCATTGACTGAAAAACATAAGAGATATAAACCACAAGTCCTATGCAAAAAATCTACAAAAAAAAAAAAAAAAAAAATTCATGTCTTAAAAACCCAAACGAAAAATGAACATGACAAAATAAAGAGATTAAACCTTGGAATCATTTTTTTAAAGTCTTGCTTGTGGTTCCTATTCCTCCCATGGTTTATTCATAGATCAAAAACACAACCACTAAATTAGACATACAAACTATATGATCATTGTTATTAGGACAAAGATTGTGAGTTCTATAATAAACCTCCGGATCAATGTTATTAGGACCCGTATAGGCAAGAGCTGCACCACTAATTTGCAGAACCACTCGGCATGAAGACACATGATTGATGGAAGGTAAATCAAGGGAAAGAGTAAAAAATGTAATGCCCAAGCCTATAAGTTGATAAATAACGTTAAACTAACCAACATAAGAAAAAGAAAAAAAAACACGATCGCAAACACAAAAATATTGAAAAACAACACAAAAAAAGAAACCAAATCTGAAAAAAAACCTTGTTAACCGTAGTATATAAACACACGAAACCTATCAAACATAAAAAACAAAATCATATTAATCGTTGTTTATAACAGAACATCAACAAAACGATCTAAAGTAATTACTATATAATATATAAACAAATTCCAAAGGAAAAACAGTTATTACAAAAAAATAACGTACGACGAAGAAAATTAGAAAAAAAAAAAATGAGTTGGTGGGGTGACATGAATTCAGAAGAAGGTATATATATAGAAAATCATATTATCAGATTAGGGTTTACAATAGATATATCTGACTGTTATATATCTAGATATATAAAAATCAACAACGAATAAAACAACATAATATACATGAAATAAGAGAGCTAAGACATCGTATGAACAAAAGAAAACTAAATCATACAAAATAAATAATAGAAATCAATGACAATTATTCATACCTTGATTAGTGAATATAAAACATACAAAACAAAGAGATTAGATTTAAAAAGGTGCACGAGAGTAAGGGGGTGTTATTGGGAGTAGGATTCTTAGTGATTTTTAGAATTTTTTAGATTCCATTGTTATTGATTTATAAATTCTAATAATATAAATGAAATCCACTTATATTAGCTTATAAATTTTAACAATTTTAATGAAATCAATTATTATTGGTATATAAATTCTAACAATATTCATAAAATCCATTGTTATTAGAAAAATTTGGTTTTTAATGATTTTGTAATTCTAGCACAATACAGTGATATTGGGAGTAGAATTTTTAACTATTTTATTCATTAACACACAATTTTCACAATTTTAAGTATATATACATGAGATTCTCAAAATTTACAATACAATTTCTTGATAGATTTATGAAATACAGAACACTCTTTCCAAACTTAACAAATCTCTCTACAAACTTAACAAATCTCTAAACTTTTCAAATCAACAAACTCTATCTAAATTCTACTCCAATAAACCCCCCAGAGAGTTAGTATTTTGATATAATACGTTTTTGGCGCATTCTAACCTTTGTTTTGCAAGTTTTTATCGAGTCTTTCACTCTACTTTGAGTCATTCTAGGTCTAACATGCGGCTGGAATGGAGGATTGGAACTTACAATTGGATTTGGTGAAAAAGTAAGGAATCTAGATCTTTTTGGAATATTCTGAAGAAAAGGAGCACCCGCCCCAAAAGAGGGAGCACCTGCTCCCAGAAGATCCAGTTTTGGAAATATTCATTAAACCTAATTTTCGCAACCCTATTTTTCCCAGCCGTCGTGGGCCTATAAAAGGAGAGTTTTTCGATCCTTTTGGGGATCACGAAAACACGCAGACACGACACAGCAGAGAAGAGAAAACACAAGTGAGAAAGAAATTTGATACTTATTTTGAGAGTTTGTAAGCTTGAGGATTGTCTTCCACGTTATTGTTGAAGTTTTCTTAAACCCTTACTCTTTTCTATTTGATTCAATGTCGTTTCTATTCTCTTTTGCTGTTGTTGTTTGCTTGAATATGTGTGAGTAATCCCCTTTGTTAGGTTGAGGGTTCGATGGGGTTAGAGAATCATAACTAAGCATAGATAGGTTTTGAAACATCACTTGATATCTCCATCTATAGCCGATCATATTGCCTAGGTTAGATTGATCACCTAGCCTCTGATTTTAGGTTGAATTTACTCATCAAAAGTGTTGTAAATTGCTGGAATTGACATAGATGGGCGAGTTATCTTTAGCCAACGACAGTTGAAGTTAAAGCAACCCGTGAACAAATCGATCATATACGTTTAATGCTCATCATTCCTTGTAACCTCAAACGACAGTTTAGGGAGTTAGATTGATTGTTGAAGTTGTTAATGTCACGACAGTGGATCACCTTAAATTTATGATTGAGTTCTAGATTGGTTCATAACTTGATAACCTGAATAATTGCTTGGTTTTGATGATCTAATCCCTGAGATATGTCCCTTGATCTAACGCCTTTCCACTTATTGTTTACACCGAATTTTACTTTTGTTTGCTTAGATAAATCGTGACATTTAGGGGGAGGTATTGGAGGAGTGATTGTAGGAGAATTGATTTTAAAGTATTATAGAAGAATTAATAAATTTCCATCAAAATCTGAGCAAAAAGGGTCGGAATTGTTTCTTCACATTTTTGTCTTAGAATTCTATTAAATTCCTTTGAAATCTTAAAGAATAAAAGTTGCAGAAAAATTGAATAACACATAAATTTAAAAGAATCAAGATTCTAATCAATTGAATAACACATTAATTTAAAAGAATTAAGATTCTAATCAATTGAATAACAATAGAATTCTCTTGATTGTTTAATTCCTTCAAAATCATTTAAATTATTTAATCCAATACCTCTCCCTTAAACCAACTTTGAATCGCTTAGCTGAATTGGTATTCCATAGAATTATAGTGTATTGATGGTCTCTTAACGAACCTAAACTAATTCTACATCGAATTAGTGATTCTAGGTTTTATATCTTTGAAACTGGTAAAAGTTCTTTCATCATATTTATAAGAATAGAAAATATTATTCAAGAATTTAGGTTTTCTTTCTTTAAGTAATTATTGAATAGGAAAATAGGCAATTGCAAAAATACCACTTTTGGTGTGTACATTTGCAAGAATATCACTTAAGAGTGTCCATTTGCAAAAATATCATTAATTATAGATTTTTAAAGCCTAAATCTTAAAATTATAAACCCTAAAAAAATGTTTTGACTCCTAAAACCCCTTTAATCTTCAAAACTAAACTTTAATATAAAGTAGTTAACTCAAACATAAATGATATAATGAAAAAATAATTTTGAAAAAGTAGTATTTTTACAAAGATTTTGAAAAAATTGCATTTTTGAAAAATGGCACTTGAAAAGTAGCATTTCTTAAAATTTCTCAAATAAATTTTTTTAGAAAGAAAATATAATGATCAATTTTATGGCAATTCAAAACGCAGAGAATATTCGTTGAGTACAAAAACACAAAAAAAAAAAAAAAAAAAAAAATCTACAAAACATAAAAAAACGAAAAGGTCATCAATTGATCAAAACAGATAAACAATCAAAATATTATAAATCATACAAATAAAGCAAAAAAAAAAAAGGGAGAAATCCAACGACCTATTTGACAAATATCGATTATACCATCGTTATACTAACGTAACTCCAAAACCAACATTAATATAAAATAAATAAAATTGAAAAACCAAAACATCAAGCACTGTATAACTAAAAATTAATAAGAAACCATACCACTTTCAAAAATATAAAAAATAGGTAGTACCATACTAGTCATGTTTTTTTAATTTTTTAGCCACCAAGCTTTGGTGTCAAAGCTCTGACCTATTCTCTACAATAGATTTAACAAAAAAAAAATTTAAAAACTTTAATACACACATAACATCCGACTGAAATTTAGTCAACATAAAAAAATATAGACCCAAAAACAAAGAAGAGACAATAGTCAAAAACACAAGAGGAGAGCATAATAAATTGAAATTCATGACCTATTATATTGGAACAAAAAGATCCAAACTATGAAAGAATACCGAAAACGATCAACAAACGTGAAGCAAGCGAATATAAATTCAGAGATTTAGGTTGGCTATTTATAAAATATTATAAGGTTGTAGCTAGGGTTTGTTTTACCCACATTATTTTATGGATTCAAAATATGGGCTTAACACCACTATTTTTGGATGGGTTTTTCTTTTTTGTCGGCCAATAAGTTTCATTAAAAAAGCCCAACGGGCCATTACAGAAAGAGAAGCCCAGTACAATAATTTTAAGACCTAACATAATCCAACCGAGCCATCGCCGGAACTCCGCCAATACTCCGATTAGCCGCCACTAATCATCCTCGAACCAACGAAAAACCGTTCTCCTTCTGCCGATCTCAAAATCTGTCAAAGAAATTGCCAAAACATCCAAATATATCCTTCAAAACCACTTCAAAAATTCTCCGCAAATCGCCATTTCCGGGGAAGCTCCGTCACCACTACACCCAAAATTAATGTAGACTGTGTTCATCATTGCTCATGCGTCCTTGAACAAGAGGTCTATGACGAAGATATTACTCCTCGTAAAAATGGAGAAAAACGAAGAATTTTTGAATAAAACCGGATAATCGATAGCGATAAACAAAGACAGAAAAGATCGGAACTATCTAAACATCCGGATGACACCGGATTTATTAACTCCAGTCAAGCCGGAGAACCGGATCTAGCCGGATAAGGAACCGGAACTAGCCGAAAAATCTCACCCGAAATAGATCGGGTAAAGCTATGGAGATCTAAAACTAAAAGAAAATAAAAATATATAAACAACCAGACCGGTAAAACGCCGGCCGGAAAACACGTAAGATCTGAGATCTAGATCAGAGGAAGAAATTTCGAGAGAGAACGAGCAGAGAGAGAGAGTCGTCGTTTCTTTAAAAAACCCCACTTCGATAATATGACATGGATGGGTTTAATATGATCAAATCCAATAAAATAAAAACGGCCAGGAATATTTTGGTTAAACAAAAATTGATGGCATGAAATGTAATTTAGGCATTTTTTAAGGATATTTTTGTAATCAACCACTTTTAAATCGATGGGAGAATGTCACGTTGGATTGTTTACTTCATATACTAGATTTTATACATACGCTACGTGTGGGTTTATTTTATTAATAGGTTTAATATATATTTATACTTGCTAATTTTAAAATTAGCAGACATTGTCATATACAGATGCAAAAATATAATGATAAGAAAATGAAAAAAATCGTAGAGAATTGAATAATTAATCTACCATAAATACTAATTTGTATCGGTAAAGAGACTTATATATAATGTTTACCATAAATATATAATGTTTAGATCTTGTTATGACATATTCTTAAACAAAGTATTCATAAATCTAAATTTCAAAAAGGTTGATGTTGTATGTAAGTCACTCGTGAAGGATGATATTTTTTCTGTGGTTGATGTTAGCAATGTCATCGTGTTCCGTGTCACTATATTCATACACTGCAATTGATCTAGATGTTTATGCTATGTTTTTTCGATCAATATCATGGTCTCCACCATTGATGTATTCTTGGAGAGCTTTGCCACTACCATTGACGCCTTCTTGGATAGTTTAATCACCAACATTGATTTTTTCTTGGATGTGTGTAACTGTGATAGTTTGGTGGGCATCATTGAAGTTCTAGGGTATAAGTGTCATCTAAACTTAAAAGTGCGGCCTACATCTAACAAACATTGCGGTCATGAATTTTGAATCTCATATCAGTTAGTTTTGCTGCATCACGGTCAAAGATTATGAAAGTTGCGACGTTGTCTTTGTCACAAACTGATAAATCAACTCGATACCTAATTATATTATTATACTAACTATATATCTTTTTAATTTTTCTTTCTTATTTTTTGTTTCTATTTATTTTTGTTTCTTATTATTTAGTGTATTTTTATCAATTGGTTTAAAATAATTTTGGACTTGTTTATTTTTAAATTAGTTGGGCGTCGACATATACTTTTGCAAAAGTATAATGGTAGAAAGTGAAACAACTGTAGAAAATAAAAAAAATGAATTTACCATAAAAAATAATATGTATTAGAAATTTCTTGCATGTGTAAAGAATCCCCTTTATATATTATTTGGGAAGTGATTCTGTAAAAATGCTTATGACTCTATATCCAGTTTTAAAATTGAAATAATTGTTGACGATGTACGTGACCTTGCAACTTTGATTCTATGGCATCTAGAAGCTTAAAAAATCGGATACCAAGTCTTGGGAAGAGATATAATCACATATCTCTACTTCTTTAAAAATAATACATGCGCTTATTTTATGTTTAACATCGTCTACAGATGGTAACTAAACAACCAAGAGTGACAATGTTCTCATCAAAAGATTTTCGGACTCGATTTGGTCTAAATCAGTGTTGGATTAGGCTTATGAGATAATTAAAGCCTAGGACATATCTCATTTATAATTCATAATAGAACATTTGTATATGAGAATCAAAAATACCACAAATTATTTAGCTACAATTGATAATTATATAACTCTTTCACAATTAACTTGTTTTGTAGTTTTTCGAAAACAAAATTGTTAAAAAAAACATTTCAAACATATTTATTCAATCGATCTAAGAAATTAAAAAATGTTAGAATAACTCAATTTAATAACTTTAAACTTGTAGAGTTTCACTCCAGACTGATGATATTTGAATTTTACTTTCCCACCGAGGAATTTCTTTGTTGAGAATTTTCAACTTCCACCGTATGTCCAAAATTCTTTAAGCACATTTAAACTTGAAAAGTTGTTGAAAGTTATTAGTGGTTCATATACATGGTTAATTACGGTCCAACCACACACAAAGCGTGTCGAGCACATAGTTCGATTGCTTTTTAATTATACGATTCTCTTTCTAACCGAATGGTTCGAGCATATGTTGGATTCTCTTCCCAAAATCCGAATGACCTTTCATAGTTTTTTTTTCTTCGGCAATAATCCATTCAGTCGGTATAGCATATGGTAGATTTTAACCATATGAATTGAGAAATACAGTTGAAGATAAAAAAAAAAAGAAGGTTAAAACAAATATTTGATTAAAGTTAAGGAAACAAATATTTGATTAAATATATTCATTATAACTTAAATATAGCTATATTATAAGTTGATTATGTCTATAAATAAAAACAAATCATATAAACCTGTAAAATTAACTTGTAAGCGTATATAAAATTTATATGTTTGAATTACCTCTCTGCTGAGATTATGTTGGCATTTGGAAGCTCTTCTATGTTATTATGTAATTTATTTGTAGCTACTCTCTGCATAGGAAATCATACACATCTATAAGAAAATCATATGAAGAGTTTTATATATATATATATAGCAATACATTACACACACGAGAAACATATGTAATTTTTATTCCAATAATTAATGATATACTTCCACATAAACGTATGAATATAAAATTTTATATATTGATTAATAATAATAAATATAAAAATATATTTATTTAATTAATAATAAATCTTTGCAGAAAAATGATTTTCAAAAATGTAACTTTGTGCTATAAATATAAACTACCAAATAACAGTAACTACAAAATAAAAGAATCAAAACAGAAAAAGAACACAAAGATATACGTAAAAAATAATTATTACAAAAGAACATAGACATTAGTTTAATAAACTTAAATTTTGTTTAAAAAAAAACTAATAAATACAATAGCATTATAAATTATACATATTGATACTCCAACTCACTATATATAATGCAATACATAGTTGGAAAATGGAAAATTAACATTTATTTATTATTTTGTTAAGATGGTTTGATATGTAAATATACAATTGAGTTTTTTTTTTGCAAATATACACTTCATTTTCTCTTTAGAATTGCCTTGTATTTTTCTAAAAAAGTGTTATAACATCTATTTTCTTATTTTTGTAAATTGCTATGACACATTTTCCTCTCTTTTTTTGTGACACTAATAATGGAACAAATCAAGATTTAGAAAAATAGAAGTTTTCTATTAACAACAAAAGAACAATTAATTTAATTCTAATATTGACACGGCATAACACTTTTGGTTGATTTTGTACCCACGCTACGCGTGGGTTTGTGTTACCAATATACGTGTTTAATATATATATTTTGACTTGCTAATTTTAAAATTAGGTAGACGTAGACATTTACGAATACAAAGTGTTATGGTAAAAAATGAAACATAGATAATTAATTAATTAATTTAGCATAAAAATTAAAAGAAATTTTTAAAAATGCCACATTTTTAAAATATTTGCAAAAATGCCACTTTTTAAAAACTATATATTCATTAAATTATTTGTGTTTAAGTTAATTATGTTGTATTAGAGTTTAGTTTTGATAATACGGGGGTAAAAACATTTTTAGGGTTTAGAATTTTAAGATTTAATCTTTTTTGTTTTTTTGGTGGGAAGATTTAATCTTTTAAAATCCATAATTAGTGGTATTTTTGCAAATGGACAATCCAAAATGGTATTTTTACAAATGTACACACCAAAAATGACATTTTTACGTAAGGGTTCACCTCTCATGATTGTGGTCATATAAAACTGAATTTTCACCGCTAGGTAGTATAATAAAGAGGTAGTACTAATCTTCCAATTATTGCATCCATATGATTCTATTTACAGACACTATACAGCCTGTCACAAAATGATGTTGCTGCTAAGTTATCATCGATGACAAAATACATCAATCAAAATCAATGAGAGAAAAAACGTTGAAAAAGTAATGATTTTACCAAAATGCAACCAAATAGACTTGAAAACCTCGTTAAATATAACGGTTTTAAAAATGGTTTATTAGAGAGACCTCGTGATAGAGAAAGAGATGTATGTGTTTCACTGAAACCAACCTCGATTTTTCTTTTTATTGCCAAGTTTTGTTTGTCACCCACTCTTTTTTTTTTTGGTTGGATAAGAAGATGACAATCAAGAGTTGAAAACGCTATTTTAGATAACGAATCCGTCAACATATTGGATTTTCGTGGAATAAAAAGAAACAAAAGTTGCCTAAAATAGGTAGCTTACATACTAATCTCGAAAGAATGTTATGTGTCTCCGTATGTGATTTCTTCTTTCGAATGAGGTTAAACAAAACCTGAGAATCGGAGCATACGTGTAAGGTCTCAAAACCTTTTTCTCAAGCCTTTTGTAGTGCATTGATCACAACCCATGATTCGGCTGCAAAGACCGATGGAACATTTGATATGGAGTCGACATATTCCTCATTAATGTTCTAAGCTTCATTCTTGAAAAACCATCCTAAGTCCCCTTGTGCACTTTCTTTCTCTAAGTGGCATCAGTAAAGGAGACCGTACCGTTCCCTAGCATATTCCCATTATAGTTTGAAAGCACGGAGACACTTCTCTTTGGCAGCTCATCTTGAGCAGCTTTCCACTCTTTTACAATATGCAATTTGCTGGAAATTCAGCAGTTTGTTTTTAAATAATCATGGGCTAAATGTTTATCCAAACTCTCTCTCAATTCCTCTTCATCACCAATTTTTTTTATACTTGTAAAAAGTTGATGACAGTTAAAAATCTTCTTCTTTCAAGCTTGCAAAGTCATCGTCTTTCAAGATAGTTTTTTACGAAAGTTGATTGGTTTTATATTCGTGTTTGAGTTCTAGAACCGTTCTTAACAAATCCTAACTGTTTTTCTCCCCGTGTCAATCGACACGGACATCCATGTTGATCGACACAGCCGTATTTCAAGTCATTCCTGCGAATTACCCAATGCTTAATCTTTTGTCTAATTGATTTCAAGAACTTTATCATCACTCACTGTTTGCATTGCTTGCTATTTTTACATTACATTCATACTTATTTACTTAGCAAAATTTGAATTCATAATCTTTTGTGTGAATTGATTCCCTGTGGATTCGATCCCTAAGTACTACTACGATCTCTTAATTTGAGAGAGTAGCTCAGAGTAAATTTGAGCATATCAAATTTTGGCGCCGTTGCCGGGGACTCAAAATCACCATTCGATTTTTGATTTTAGAGTTTTGTCTAAGTTTTTATTTTATTTTATTTTGTTTTGATATTTGTTATTTTCTCTTTGTCTTGTGTGTTTCAGGTTTATGCATAATCGCGTTTCCAGAAGCCACCAGAACGAAGAGCTTGTTGATCTCAACCTTGAGATTGGAAAGTTAGAACGAATAAACCGAGCAGCAAGAAAGGCAGCCAACATGAATCCGCTAATTCTTATCAGAGGTGAAGATGGGTTCTTTGAGGATGCTGAGGGTCGCAGACACAATGCTCAGGGTCAGAAGATAGATGAGAATGGGGTTGTTGTTCTAGAGGAACCAGCTAGGCGTGGGCGTACTCTGGGAGAGTACAATAGGCCTGACGAGTTCTATGCCAACAGGGCAGTGATTCGTCCTCCTGCTTTCCCGAAGAACGATTTCGAGCTGAAGCCAGCTTACTTCTCACTAGTGGCTTAGCACCCATTACATGGGCTATTTTCTGAGCACCCCATGGATCACATTGAGAGGTTTGAGGACTTGGCATCTAGCATCAAGGCTAATGGAGTGTCCAGCGATTACCTCTACTGCAAGCTTTTCCCCTACTCTCCTAGTGGAGAAGCAGCCTACTGGTTGAAACAGCTTGAGCCAGGCTCGCTGACTACTTGGGAGGACACCAAGAATGATTTCCTCAACAATTTCTTTGATGAGGCGAGATCCGAGGACCAAGATCTCCACTTTCAAGCAAGGACCAACTGAAACATTTAAGGCTTCTTGGGTGAGATTCAAGGCGTATCAGAGAGACTGTCCTCACCATGGGTTCAGTGATGTTCAGCTGTTGGGCATCTTCTTTAGAGGTATTGATTGGAGGTATCAGATGGCCCTAGATTCCGCGAGCAATGGGAATTTCAACACCAGGTATCCGGAAGATGCACTAATTCTCATTGATAACTTGGCTTCAAGCAACAGTGCCAAGAATGCAGATTTCGAGAGGAAGAAGCTGGGTGGAAACATGGATGGAAGCCAAATTGCTGAGGTTAAAGCTAAGCTAGATTCTGTACACAATCTTCTAGTGGAAAAGAAGACTGTTCAGTTTGCTCAGGAGGTTGAGACTTTCATTCCGGAGGAAGAGCAGGATGAGAAGGATTGCAACTATGTTGGTGGAGCTGGTTTTCAAGGTCAGAGGTATGGTACTCAACAAGGATATCAGAAGAATGACTTTCAGAAGCCTTTCCACAGCAATTACACTAGGAACTACGGTTCGTCTTCTTATCAGACACCTCTTCCTCAGTCATCAGAGAGCAGCGAGATGAAATCTATGCTGGAGCAGCTCTTGGAAGGTCAACAGAAGATGACTGTGAGCTTCAATGGGAAAATGGATGCCATGTACCAGGATCTGAATGGGAAGTTCGAAGCTTTGAACGCCCATGTCAAAAAGCTGGATATTCAAGTTGCACAAACTGCGGAGTCAATCAAGAGGCAAGAAGGTTTTCTTCCAAGCAAGACTGACACAAACCCGAGACTTCACATCAATGCTATCAGTTTGGGGAGTGAAAAAGAGGTTGAAGGAGACGAGATTGATGTTAGAGACTCTGTGTCGATCGACACAGAGACCGAGTGTCGATCGACACGGTCGTAAATCTCGACTCTGGAGCTTACACAATCGCTGATTCTTCTCCCAGGATCAACGCATCCTCGACACAGGCATGTCGATCGATACAGACCCTCCGTGTCGATCGACACGGGCCCTAGACGAGTCCAACTACTTTGAAACCTTCGGTTCAAGCAGAGGAAATAGTCTACAAGCCCAAGATCCCATATCCACGAGCTGTTAGTGTCAAATTACCAGAGGAAAAAGTGCTCAACCACAGCAGAGAAAGTTGTAGAAGATACCTAATCCAGGGATGTTCGTTGTTCCCTGTTCGGTCAAAGGTATGAAATTCAAGAATTCTCTTTGTGACACTAGAGCTAATGTGAATGTCATGTCTCAGTCTGTTGCAAGGAAGCTGGGGATTACGGATCTACAACCTTCGAAGATGTCTATCGCGCTGGCTGAGTTTTCTTCAACATCTTTGAAAGGGTTCATTCCTGACTTGATGCTTCAAGTAGGAGATTGTCTGGTTCCGGTGGATTTTCACATCATGGAGACGCAGAATGACAGGGAGAGACCATTGATTCTTGGGTCATCATTCCTTGCCACTGTGGGTGCGATTGTGGATTTTCCCAATCAAAGAATCTCCTTCTCCAAGGTCAACAAGAATGTCTTCTACCCAGCAGTTCATATCAAGGAGAATTCTTGTTTGACCATTACAAATGGAGGAGAGCCGAGTTCAGACCTTGGCGATATGAGAAAGATCCCATGTGCTCCACCATTGACTCCACCCTCTTTGAGCTCTAATGGAGACTTGACTGTCTGCAAGGTAAGGCGTAAAAAGACTTCCAAACCTTTCTCCAGGTTCAGAATCGTCATACCCTTAGATTTAAGGGAGAAAAGAGAAGTCGTTATCCAAGAGATGGTGGGAAACACCATGAAGCTCTTTCCTGGAGTTGTTCCCTTCACTAATCCACCATAGCCATGAGTCCTTACACAGTCAAGCTAATGACTGAAAACAAGCGCTTAGTGGGAGGCAACCCACTGGTAAGTCTACTTATTTTTCGTTTTATTTTCCCTTTGTTTACTAACTTTTAGTTTTAGTCTAAGTATTTCAGGTTCATTCAAAAAAAAAAAAAAAATTTGACGAGACGAGGAAACGTCAGTGTGTCGATCGACACACCTACTCGTGTCGATCGACACACCCTGCAACAGGTAAGTTCTCGTTCTTTTCAATTTGTTTTTCTTTTTCTTTTCTGTTCTTTCACCAATTTTAGGCTTGATAACACTGGGGACAGTGTTGTTTAAGTCTGGGGGAGGTAGTTACTAACTTTGTGTTCGTTTTTTAGAGTCAGTCAAAAAGGTTTTATTGAGTCAAAATAGTCAGTTGGAAACTATGACCCTTCTTTTGGATTATTAGATTGTTTCTTTTCAGCTGTGTGACCATTTTTTTTCAGGATCGATTTCAGAATCAGACTAATGGGAAATTCTAAGGCTGACCAGTTAACTAGAGACGTATGTTACTTCCAGCATAATTCGCCAAGGGTTCGAGCTAATTATGCAGTCTCCTCGGTGATTGGTGTTCATAGAGCTTGACTCCTCATTCATACCTGACAAGTACAATCTCTGTTGAAAAGAATGGTACTCCTCTCCTTCGATCTAAAAAAAAAAGGGTGAATGATTTGGGGTGATATGATAGTTCTTGAGTCTAAGATGAGGAAATAAAATTCCAGTGAGTCAGTACTCAAGAGGTGATCACCTGGAGCTTAAAAGCAGCAGTCTGAGTCCCTTAGAACGGATGTAGAGGATGAGCGATCTCACGACCCTGTCTCCTCACAAGGAACAATAGTAGTGAAAGCACTGTTTTTGAGTTTCTGAATCGAATAAGTCTGGGGGAGAGAAAGAGTACCAAAGGTTGTATGGTTCACTAGTCATGGTATAGTGTAGGAATGAGTCTAGAAGGTTCTTGGCATCGAGATCTGGGACGAGACCCAGCAATGAGGACTAGCGGGTTATGTTGAGAAGTCGTGGATGAATTTGGGAGGCTGCGAATGTCTATGGAGAAGTACATAGTGGTCTGGTTTTGAATTGGTTCTGCATTATGTGGCTTACTAGTTGAAAGGGTTTGGTCCGGTACTCCAAGGGAAGGTAAGTTTCTGAGTTTTCAAACCTCTTTCACATTCTTAGTGTATGTTTTGCTTGAGGGCAAGCAAATGCTAAGTCTAGGGGAGTTGATATATCATGGTTTTTACCCGTTTTTTACCATGATATAAGTCATTTTTATAGAGTCATTTTGGTATTTTTCGAGTCTGTTAGAGTCTTTGTAGATAAAGAACGATTGGAGCTTAATGGAAGCTTTTGGAGCATTTTGGAGCATCGAGGAAAGAAGAGACGAAGTGATAAAGTCAAAGTCGATTTTACAGACCTGTGTCAATCGACACGGACCTGTGTGTCGATCGACACACACATGTCTAACGAGAGGAGAAGAATTTCCTCTTGGGCCCATGAAGCCCAGAAGTTTACAGAAAAGCCCAGTCCGAATTTTAGACTTTATATATAGTTTTTCCTTAGGCTTTTAGAAAACAGCTTGTTTTTAATTAAGACTTGGAGATTCAGAGCTTTGAGGAGATTTCAGACTTCTGGATTCCATCGCTTTCGAAACTCTGTATCTCTTACTCTAACTTTTTAATGCAATTTATTTCATTCATTATGATTTCATCATCTATGTCTGAGTAGTTTGCTTGTTAGGTTTAGGGTAGTTCTAGGGTTTGATGAGAAATTGGTAGGATTGAAACCCTGTTAGGATTTATTTTTATGTTCTTCATCTAGATTGATTTAACTCTGATTTTAGGACTGATTAACTGAAATTGGATATCCTAGGTTGCTTTAATAGATGCGAAAGTATTATTAACAACCGGACATAATTTTAGATGAGCAAAATTATCTATTCGCAAAGAAATTTGGCTTAGTAATTTTGTGAACAATTGAACATGAACTTAATGCTCGTCTTTATTCACTGAATTTGCAAAGAAATTTGGAATTTAGGGATTTAGTCATAGATAATCTCTGCAACGAAAATTGATTGGTTTTATATTCGTGTTTGAGTTCTAGAACTGTTCTTAACAAATCCTAACTGTTTTTATCCCCGTGTCGATCGACACGGACATCCATGTCGATCGACACAGCCGTATTTCAAGTCATTCCTGCGAATTACCCAATGCCTAAACTTTTGTCTAATTGATTTCAAGAACTTTATCATCACTCACTGTTTGCATTGCTTGCTATTTTTACATTACATTCATACTTATTTACTTAGCAAAATTTGAATTCATAATCTTTTGTGTGAATTGATTTCTTGTGGATTCGATCCCTAAGTACTACTACGATCTCTTAATTTGAGAGAGTAGTTCAGGGTAAATTTGAGCATATCATGAGTGCGTGACCATAGCTTATCTGGGTAAAGGAAGTGATAATAGGCATTTGATTGTTGTTATTGGGTGTATTTCATGTTGTTTTTTAGTGGATTTGTGCAGGAAATCGATGTGTTGTGACCAAGGGTCGAGCCATGTGAGGATAGGCTCGATTCTTGGATCTGTGTCGATGGTCGGCAGCAGAACTGACATAAGACTCCAGACTTGTTGAGCCGTCATAGTTTTATTTTAAAAACCATAATCTTTTACTTAAAAAAAAAAATCTCATAATAGTATTTTGATTAGTTAAGCATAATACAGGGATACTTTTACTACACAAGTCTATAAAAAGTTTGTAGACTTGTTTGATAAACATGCTTATCATCACTGGACGAGGACACTAGGACTTGGAATAGCGAAAAGAAGCAGTTCATCATCATGCTCAAACATAGCCATGTCGGTTTCAGGTAATGTCACCCATGCCTCAATCCCTTCACCGTCCTTTGCATCCATCAAAACAACCTGAGTCTTGTCAACTGAATCAGGAGCAACCCAAACCGGAACTCCCCATCCAAAATCCGCCTCGTAAAACGACATTCTGCACCAACTAGACACAGCATATGTCTCTGTCTCAGGACTTACCTCACACAAAGAGCTCAGCGTCGCGCTTGTGATTCTCTCTTTCGCCTCATGGCTATTTGTCCTTCCGTCCTCTGGATCCTTTGTGATCAGCTCATTGAGTTCCTCTTTAGTTTTTCGCAGCTTAAACACCGTTTCTTGGATTTCCATCTTACTCTCGGAGGTCTCTTTCAGCAAAGGCAAAAAGAAGAAGTTTCCAATTGCCTTGTGCGGCAAGAGAGAAGAAGGAACTCTAGGTCGCAAGTCCATCGTCTGTGTTAGAACAAATTCCGCCTTTGACAACCTAGCCTTTCTCGCGCATCTTAACAGCAGTGCCGTGATGGATTCGACGCGTGTAGCTTGTGGCACACGATTGCTACAAGAAGCTCTGCTTTTGAGCTTTGCAATCATCAAAGAACCAAAGACAGACCTCTTTGTCTTAGATTTCGATTCGTGTACGAGTAATGGAGGAAACTCGATGGAAATATCAGCAGGAGGGTAGAAAAGGGACGCCGCGAATTCGGGAACTATGTCATCAGCATACCCTTTTGCAGCCTTTGTCCAGCTGCAAACAAACGATGACAACGAGGCCGCATCGCATATCTTGTGAGACACGCTAACCGCAACCGCAAATCCTCTGTCTCGAAAGAAAATGACCTTGACATGCAACAAAGGCCAGGTTCCTGGATCTGCAGGATCCGGAGAGACAATGAGCCTGTGAACCAAACCAGCATCTGATGGGTTTCTCAGAAGATCTGAGAGAAGTACATCGGCCCGTGCCTCTGTAAACAAGGCTCCCTCGTCGTTGCAATCGACAGTGACGCCTTCTTTGATCCGTCCAGCGAGTGGATAAAAAAGAGACAGAGTCTGAGAGAGTGAGCTCTTGAGTCTCTGGACTATAATGTCTTCTTGGTTTACTTGATCACTGTAGAAGAAAATGGCGGAAACGTAAGTCGAAGGAAGAAACTGGTCGAAGAGAGAAAGTTGAAGGGTTTGGAGATGATTAGGTGAAGCGGGTTTGATTACTTCTTTGCCTAAGAGTTCTAGAGTCATTGCCATTTTCGTTCTTTTGAACAAAACTAATATTCAAAACGTGTTTGAGAGTGTTGCTCATATCAGTACTAAGTGTATGTATATATAGACATAGATATAGGAATCTGACACGATAAATAGGTCGACGATATTAATAATACTGTACTTTTTTGGTTATTGGTTAGTGGTATTGGTAAATTGTCAATGTTCTGTACAGAGGCAGTGACTTTATTTAGAGCCCAAAAGAGGTGATCTTTAATACTGTGTACTTATGTTGTTGGTAGCCAGCCTCATTCGAAGGACAAGTTCGGCACCGCGATTTTCAATTTTTTTTTTTTTTTGCTTTATTTTAGTCATGAAACGTTTTGTTGAATGTTGAAATATAAGGTTATTACAAGATGCATGTACATAAATTTCTAAAAGAGTACAGTATATGAAAAGTCATGTGCATAATAGTCATAGATATTGAGAATATGCAAAAGTACCACTTATTTACGCATAGTTTTCAAAAAAAAAAAAACATAAATGTCATATTATTAAATGTAAAGTGATTGTTATACGTTGTGGGATTTTGACTAAATCAAGTTGTTAAAATTTTGTGAATTTACCAAGACAGAGTCCTTAATAACATATATAGCAATGTGTTGTCATCTAATGTTCTAAAAACAAATGTGTTGTCATCTAATGCTATGCGGATTTGTTACAGAAATGTAGATTTACCAAAGAACATATACGCGGGTTTAGCTTATAAAAAACTCATAACATGTACTTATACAAAAGTATCATCGATCTAGAAAATATGGTTGAGGAATAACAATATATATATTTGAAGGGCTTGTGACGAAGGCTACGTCTAGAGGTTTGTGAATGCAAGAAACACCACTATTCTTGATTGATAGCGTCTTTAACTTTAGTATAAAAAAACGAGCCATGTATTGACTATCTGTAACCGCTCTTCAATGTCATAATGAAAGAAATCGAGCCACACAAACACTTATTCAAATACAAATGGATTCACCAACAGACATACAAATACAAGTACAAATGGATTCACTACAAGAAATACAAATACAAATACAAATACAGCAGAAATACAAATGACAATATGTTGGGAGCAGTTCAAGTACCATAATACATGAGAAATTTATCTGACCATCACTGTGTAATGAATCCCTCCATGGATTGGAACAATCCTACCACAATGTTTTCAAATGGGTATGTTCTCAATGAACAAAGAGACGATGTGCTCTTTCAGGAACTCAGGGTGGGTGTAAGCATCATGGTACCTATAAAATACGTCAATGACACGGGAAAGGTTAAGAATTCGCATCAAAAGAGGGAAAGGACATGATTGAGGCCTCATTAGCTCTTGGTTCATGTCCTTCCATGCATCTAAAACAATCCTTTCTATTTCTTCAATGGCTTTTTCCTTGGAAACACCGAATTGCTCCATATAGCAGTCAACACCCGTTGCTACATGCTCCCTTTTGTGTTCAAACTACAACCACAATATAGTATATATCAAATATATTCAATTTGAGAATTGAGATACAACTATAAACTTGAAATTCAGATATTCACGTGCTCACCTCGTAGCTAGAAATGTCATCCGTGAATCGACTGATTATCTCAGAAGCTACCCTAATTTTAGGGTGTGAGCTTAACCACTCAAAAGAATCAAGTTTTGCGAAATCACCCATTCCCGCAAATGTCATGGCTATCATGGGATAGTAACCAGAAGACAAGATTGCATTCTCTTTATACTCTTCAAATGTAGCAATGTAATCTTTTTTCAACCATTTTGCCTCTAGCATATATCCGTTCGCTGTTGCTTTCAACTAGATTATGTAGAATTGATTAGGTTTGAATACATATTTGAAAGAAAAAAACATTATATTTAAGGTTGATCATTATTGTGGTCTTAACTGATTTCTTAAGATGGAAGCCACAACCTGATCTTCCTTCCTTCTCAAGTTTCTCCTCGAGTTTATCATAAAAATCTACCGTGATACGGTAAATATGCTTCATGCTCTCAGGTAACCCGTCTGGGGCAGCAGGAAGCCACCTGTGTTTGAGCCATCCATTGTATAAGTCATAGCCATTAAAACAAAATTCAAAATCTATAATACATAGTTTATATTTTTTTGCAAATGAATTACTTTTCCATTGCATTTGTGAAAAGCTCAAGTTCCTCCATTGTGCCATACGCATCATACATATCATCAAGTGCTGTGAATAAGATTAGTGCAATAGCTAATGTAACTCGTGCTTGAGAATATTGAGGCTCGAAATATGCTCCAAGTGACCACAAGTACGCCTCTGTTATCCTGTGCCTTGTGTATGTTACTTTAGATTTAATCTCCATTTCATTGTACCACCTGAAATGTAATGAAAGAAGTTCAACTTCATGTAAAACAACTATATATATATGCTGAGTGGGTACGGTAGTTACCTTGTTACGCAAGCAAGCTCCTCGCGGTACAACAATTGCAGCAAATTAAAATCTATTTTTGCAAACTCGAGTAATATTGCGTCACAGGACTCTTCTTTCTCGTAGTATGTAATATATTGTCTTGTTTCTATCCTTGAGATGCCTTTATGGTAAGAATTTTTTAGGGCATTCTTGATGCGAATGGCTAGATGGGGGCTAGAATGAGAAACCACTGCTTTTAAATGAGAGCTCGAGAAGGCGAGAGCTTCTTCTAGAATGTCTTCTCCATGAGTGCTCCATTGTGCAGCTTCATACAAGCTTAACATGCCGCTTGTGTCTACCTCTAAGTATCCTTTGAACTTCCCATTTCCGTCCTTGAATTTCTCAAACACATCTTGAGATGAAAACCATTCAACTTTTGTTTATGAATTCGGAATTGTGATTTGAAATAAACTAATTACTTACCAGCAGAAAGTTTAAAACCAAATTGTCTGAAAACTTGGAAAATTATTCCAACCGTGTATAAATCGCATTCGTCTTGTCTTATCGTCTGATTAAAATCAAGACTACCAAATGAATTCTCCAATTGCTCTACGATATCTCTCTCAAAGTGATAGGAGACACCAAGGCGACATAGAACATCGATGAACTTGATGTTCTCTATCGGATTCGCTCTCGAAGCCATAAACGATTCCTTCACAATCTCCATTAGCGTACTATGCTTCTCTTTGAACGACTCACATTCCTATATATATGGCAACGGAGTCATTTGAGTAGACGTGAGTGAATCAAATCATATAGGCTATTAACATGGATTCAAAATATTTAATAATGGATGAGGAAATGAATGATTTGAAAAAGGATATATATATATATATATACAAACGTAACTTACGAGGTCAGATTTTGAGAAAGAAGTTAAGAGATCTTCCCATATGTTCGCTTGATAATCAGCTAGCGGACGATGGACTTCACTCTCCATGCTAAAATTTTCCTCTCAACTTAACTAATCACTTCTGGTTCCACAATGCTTTACCAAAACGACTAAGCTCTATACATATATATAGGAAATTTAGTAACAACCATTACAAGAAAGAGTTTATTCACGATTTAGGCATGGGAGAATTCTCCACCATATAAACTAACTAGTGATCCTTTTGTCTTTATCGTCGACATTGACAATGAACCCGTACGTTGTTCATGTTAATTAACGTAGGAACTAAATCCTTACTAGATTTACTAGCTAGTGGACCACAAGGCGTTTCACTCCTTAAGTTTTATCATGCGATTCAAATGATGTGGATTTGTTAGTAATATCAGTCTTCATGAAAAAAAAAAAAAAAAGAGGAAAATTGAAAAAATACATCTTTTTGGTTTTTAAATTTGAAAAAAATACACTATTTTTTTGAAAACTACACTTTCAAAAATATTATTTTATTAAAATAACCTTAATAAACTTAAATAATAATTTTATATATCTTATACATTTTAAAAAATAAAATAATTTTGTTGATGACAATATTATTCTAGTATATTTTCGATTTACTTGTTAAATAATATCTAATTATCTAAGATTTTGATGCTAAAGATTATGTATATTTATGATTAATTGAACTAATAGGATTTAAGACCAACCCTTTTTTTTTGTTAAAATAATGGAAAGTATACTCTATAGCAAATTTATTGGTTATATAAGACCAACCCATTTTTTTTTTGTTAAAATAATGGAAAGTATACTCTATAGCAAATTTATTGGTTATATTAAACTAATCAAATTGAAAAAAAAAATTGACATAGAAATACGGGATCTAGGCTTCATCGGAAGTTCTTATATAGGCACATACGTGTTTTTAAAGATTTTGAAATGTTTCAATAGAGCTTAGAATATGCAACTATTACAACTATGGCTAGAAGGTTGCTCATCCATAGACATTTGAAAGGCCTGCTGTAAGAGTTATCTTCATCCTGCCAGTGCCACCAATACAATTGAAACTTTTACTGGTTTGAGATTGATTTTAAAAAGGTTATATTGAATAGGAACATAGTAGAGTAATTTTCATTCCCTTAAACCTTTTTAAAAATCATTCGATTGATTTTTTAAAGTTTAATTAATAACACATCTTTATCTCAAAAATAAAATAAAATAAAAAACTAATTTTCGAATCTTTTTAATGGAATTTATTAAAAATGTAGTTTTAATTAAAATGAGGACAAAAAAGTCTTATTACATATGTAGAAGGTTATTTTTCAAAAACAAATAAAAAGGTGTATTTTTCAAAATTTAAAACATAAATAGGGTATTTTTCAAATTCTCCCAAAAAAGATATATATATCTTAAAAATACACTATATCAAATTCCAAAACTTTCAGAGGTTTATAAGGCTCGAGATTTGCAACTAGACATCCAAAACCGTGTCCAACATAATGTCAGTCGAAGTGTGACAAAAGAACAATGATCTTGATCTAAATTGTGGTATGGTGAAGCTGGTTTACATGGTTGGATCAATTGAAGATTGGTTTGACTTAGTTAGTCTTGGTTTGATAGTTGGTTGTGATGTGTGTGTGTCATATCTTCGACTTGATCGATCGATGAGGTTGACGTGTGAATTTGGCTCGATTAGTCGAGCACATGACTAGATGGTTTCCTTGGAGTTGTTTTATGAGTTGATCGTTCGATTGAGCGGAATAGTGACCGAAGGTGCAATCCATCTTCTTCGTCTTGTTTTTCAAGACTGGCCGATCTACCGATCATCTTGCTTAATCCTTATTCTTGAATCTTAATGCTTCTTTGAGTTATTTTTCGCTTTTGCCCTATGCTATGGTTCCAAAAAGATTTTCTCACCTCGTGGAACAAGGATAGATCGACCTGCATAGTGTTCACAACAGTCGGTTCTACTTGAAACACATTCACGATGAACAAAATTATCTTTAAACAGAAAAACACATCGAAAGGACTCTATTTGCATGACAAACGGTTTTATTTGCATTACATAGTTTCTAGTAAAAATATTGTTTATATTTTCTGGAAGTCAATATCAAACCTAGCATTTAAACGTTACTTTTGGTCAACCAGTAGATCAAATGTATGTTTTTATATTTACACCCAAAAAAAAAAAATGTGTGTTTTATACATTAAGAAACAACCATCAGAAAGACTCTTTCACAATTTAGTCATGGGATAGTCAGCGGTCGTTCTTTTTCTATTGGAATAGTATTTGGAAAATATATTTCATGACCACGACGAGTGGGCAATGGCGATTGGGTTTGGACGATCGGCCCAGTTCTAGGGACAGAAAATGACTGATCCTGTCATTTTACTTTGCAAGTGTTTAGGTCGACCCCACTCAATTCTGTTAATTCCGTAATATATACCGTTGACATATGTAAATGCCTAACTCGTGACAAAAAAAACAAAAAAACAAAAAAAGATGCCTAACTCCAATACATTATTAAATTTTAATAGTTTTTGTACGGCTTCCGATTCGAAATATTTTACATATGTTTTAACTAAAAACTAGGTAGGTACCCGCGCATTGCGCGGAAAATGTATAACAACAAACAGTATTTTAAGATTGTAAGTTAAATATTTACATTCATCACAAGAGGTTTCGTATTCATGGAAGATGAGAAACGCGTCTGCCTAAATTATCGCTTTTGGTGAGATAGCCACGATGATCATTTGGATATCCGTTGCACCTTACATATGAAATATCGCCAAGAAGTTTTCGGAATGATGCTAAGGAGTTTTCTGCTTGAAAATTCTTTGACGCCTAAATTAGGCTACCATTGGACAGAAATTTGATTTGAGAACTTATTGTAAATTATGTTTGAGATCACGTTTTAAGATCATGATCTCTCTCCAATTTTCTAGAAAGAATGAAAAAGTAAAGAGGAGTAGAGTTCCTAGGGAGAATGGGGTCGGAACTTTCTTCCTAAGTAATGCTTTGCGTGAAAACACAGTTGAAGAAATATCTCATTGTTGTCGTTTTCTGTTAAATGTTACCTCTTTATTTTTGCGTTTGTCTCCTCTTCCATCTATTTCTCTCTCGGAGATCATCTTCATCTTTTTCTCACCCTTTCTTATATATTTACAGAAAAATGACACGTAAAATTTGTTGTATTTGTAAAGATAAAAAATGATGTGAATTAGGTTAAACATACACAGAAACTTATTCTTTGTTTATGTTTTTCTTCATGAATTTTTTTCTAGACTATAAATAATTCTTCTTTCCTTCCATCAATAAATTAACATTTAATATAAAAAAAATCCAACACTTAAATATTCGTATATTGTACAAACCCTAAATTCAATTTCTTTTTGTTTCTCAAAGAGGAAAGTTTCAAAAGTCTTAACTTTGTATTAATTTATTAATCTCAAGAATATAAAGCATAAACCCAAATCTACATATGTCGCAAACTTTGATCCTTAAAAACAATAAACAAAGAATTAAAAAAAAATCAACCTTTGATAAATTTTTTGACATTTTCCTCTCAACAACTATCATGATTCCTTCAGTTTTTCGTCTTCTTCATTTGCCATGGAAGCTCTTTTCTTTCTTTTTAGCATTTTGCTACATGATTGTTAACTTCTTGACTCATATCATAGGTCGCAACTGAATAAAGTGAAGGAGGGTCATTAATATTGTTCATGAAAGATGTTGAGAAATCTCTCGTGGGGAACAGTGATGTGTATTCAACTTTGAAGAGCAAGCTCGAGAATTTATCTGAAAATATTGTTGTCATGGCCTCATCATAATCTCAGTTGGAAAGCCGAAAGGAGAAGAAAGTAGGAGATTTATTTAATCTTCTCTGTTTCTCTTTTAATATCTTTAAACTGTTTTAATTGGAGGATTCTTGCTTACTAAGTTTGGTGAGTTACAAATTATCTTTGTCATTATATTTAACATTAGTCCATAACGTTAACATGCATTTTTCTAAAGCATAATAATATTTCAAATTTTAAACCTCATTTTCTTTCTCATATGTTTGCTTAAGCCAATCTATTTGGCGATTTTAAGACGTTCTCACTCTCAATATGCAATTGTCTGAATACATAGAATCGGGATTAACAATACGTAGTTATACACTTCTTGCTCATACTCATCCTCTCCTCTCTTCTACACTTTGTGCCTAAAAAAAAATCACTTCGAAAATAAGAACCAACATTTTTGAAAAGTATAAAAAAATATTAAAGGGCATAAAAAGTAATAGGAAACAACAAAGATTCTTAATCTTTTATTTCTACTTCTCAACGTGATATTGGTCTTCTTAAGGCTTTTTGGCGAGATTAGAAGATGGGGGTTTGCTGGCTGGCTTGAAGCACGGCCTAATTAAAAATTTAAATTAACTCTATTAATAAAGTCATTCCAACAATCACACTCTGAAAATAATGTATTATTCCTCTATCCCACAACTACATCTAAATTATCAAATTATGCATCCCTTAATCTAATTAGTACTAAAAAGATTAGCTAAAATTTATCAGAATCTAAACCTTAAAATCTTCAAGTAAGATCAGTTAAAAAAACCCATAATATACATTTTAGGTAAAGAAGTAAGAACGTGTAAGAAGCTAACAATTGCTTAAACTACTCTCCATCTTTGACTGTGTGCTTTAGTAAGCAAGTTATTTGTGTGGTTGAGGACTCCATCGCTACTCTTAAGCTTTAGTCTAAAATAACGAATAATCTTTTCGAGTTGAGCTATTGCATTCCTACTGCTTTCCAAGTCTGCATGTGGCTCCTTGAGATTTTAGTCTCTGCATAGAAATAAAAAATCAGTTTCGAGTTACAAAAAAAGAAACTTCAAAGTAGCAAAGCTGAAACCACAACCAAAGACATTATCAACGTAGATCACTCAAATTTTACTCAGCTTTCATGTCGTTTCGTTTGCTCGGTTTGTAAGGCGATATTTCTTCCAAAACCATGCGATTTATCTATGTCTATTTTGACTCTGATAGACGCATAAAATTCAACCAATCTTTTCATGGCATATCTCACTATGTCATATGAATTAAGTTAAACCAATTTTTTAAAGTCACTTAAACCTAATTGTGGTCATAGTCGCACTATCCGGATCTGGAGTAATTTTTTACAGTCACTTAAACCTAATTGTGGTCATAGTCGCACTGAAGCAGTGGATTTGACAGACTCACAAGCATTCGGTTTGAACAAATCAACGTAAAGAAAGAAAATAATAAAAGACACCACTTTTTCCGACCAAATTTAAGAGACGTCTTTATATAAAGATAGAACAATTTCATATTGCACACGGAAAAGATTTGTCACCAAATCAGAGTCATTATAAGCTGCTACTTTCTTCTTTAAACCTCATCCAAAAGCATTTGAGCAAAATGCCAAACTCGTCTCACACCAAGTGGTAATGTAACCAAAAACCAAATTGAAAGTGCAATCGCAGTTTTAAGATACGATCTTTGGTTTTTGAAAACTTACCGTGATCCTTTACTATTCTTCTTAGTTGTGCAAAGTACTTTGAGATTTTCTTGATAGCTTCGACCTGTTTTTACCGAGTTCATGAGGATCACGTATTTTAAAAGTAATGTTCATATGACACCATGTGTTTTTTTTTATTTACCTGCTCGCCTAGATACTCGGATTCCAAAAAATCAACCATCTCGTTCTCGAGAAAGTAGTATTTTAGGCTACTTATTTTTGAAAGTAGTATTCCAGCGCGAGAATTAAAATTTTTAAAAATTATAATATATTTTGTATATCCAATTGTCAACGAAAAACTAATAAAAAATAAACATTAAAATTTCATAAAAGAAATGTGTGAGATTTCGTTCATGATGATGATAAGCACATAGAACGGAAATAATGTTTATAGATTTATATAAAAAATATGTAATGACCGAATACTCGTTTTAAACTATAATTTTTTTAATTTAAAAATATATCGTTTTTATTTTTACCAAACTAAAACATTCTACCATTTAAAAAAAAACTATTTTAAGCAAATTAAGAAGAGCTAAACCCTAAGAGGGAGAGTCTTAATGCTAGGGGAGTCTTAACCCTAGGAGAGCATTAACCCTTACACACTGAATAAAACTACGGTTCAATTTAGTTCGGCTATAGAAAAAATTTGGTTCGTATGTAACGTTGTAGAAAGAAATAAAGTTTTAACTCGATTTATTTTTTTTGTAAGAACTACGACAACAATCATGGTATGATTACTACAACAATAAAATAAAATATTATGATCGAATACTCATTTTATACTAATAACTTATATTGTCTTTTGAATTTATAGGTATACCAGTTATATTTTTAGCAAATTAAAAAATTCTAAACATTAATATATAGAGTTAAACAATCATAAATATACGCAAAACATTTAAAACAATTAAATTTTGAGCAAACTAAAAAGAGCTAAACCTTAAGAGAGGGAGTATTAACCCTAAGAAAGTTTTAACCCTCACACACTGAATAAAACTACTGTTCGATTCAGGTCGGCTCTTGAAAAAAATTGGTTCGTACGTAACGTTGCAGAGATAAATAAAGTTTTAATTCGATTTTGTTTATGTGAAAATTACCGAGTTAATTGTGGGGTGCTTGGTTTATTGTAGTGCATGTTTTAGTTTTCACGCGACACTTCTCCTTTTCATGAAGTTCCGTACTTGCTTATATTTCTCGTGCTTATTTAACCATTGCTATAATTTCATCGATATACGACTTTCAACTCAAAACGAATTAAAATTTATTTTTATGTCAACGTCTTATATGCTTTGAATCATCGCCATATGAAAGGCTTTGCAGTATTTTATGTGATTTCAAATAACAAAGGTAGTCTACGTATAAATTAAATAACCTTGATGACTTTCGGGAACATGATGGATAAGACCAGTCTCAGTTGATGATGTAATGAAATTAGGTTCTAAAATGGACGTGGCAAATTAACACTTTTCCTCTTCTTTTACTATGTACCCTTTTTCTTACAAAATAAAGAATTTTGAAATACAAAACAAACTGTTAAAGATGCGGTATAAATTATAGCCAAAAGCAAGTAAAGTAACAAAACAATATAAACTAAACAACTTAAAAAATTAGTCTTCTTCCTCTTCTTTGTACCCTCCTTCTCCTTTTTCTTCTTCTTTTTTCTCTTCTTTCTCCAAAGATAAAAAAACGAAAAACAACACGACTAATTAGACAATTTCAACGAAGATAAAGAATTATGTTCTTAGCTCTCTCCACAATTGTTGTCTCTTTTAAGCTCTTCTTTTCATCGTTAACGGAACCCCTATATGGTAAAGGTTCAAAACCATAAAAGCTTTACTTTATACTGAAAAGGAAATCGAAACTAAAAAAAGACAATTGTCATTGAATGAAAAACATAAGAGATGTATATAAACCACAAGTCCTATGCAAAAATCTACAAAAAAAAACAACAATTCATGTCTTAAAAACCCAAACGAAAAATGAACATGACAAAATAAAGAGATTAAACCTTGGAATCACCTTTTTAAAGTCTTGCATGGTTTATTCATAGATCAAAAACACAACCACTAAATTAGACATACAAACTATATGATCATTGTTATTAGGACAAAGATTGTGAGTTCTATAATAAACCTTCGGATCAATGTTATTAGGACCCGTATAGGCAAGAGCTGCACCACTAATTTGCAGAACCACTCGGCATGAAGACACATGATTGATGGTAGGTATATCAAGGGAAAGAGTAAAAAATGTAATGCCCAAGCCTATAAGTTGATATATAACGTTAAACAAACCAACATAAGAAAAAGAAAAAAAACACGATCGCAAACACAAAAATATTGAAAAACAACACAAAAAAGAAACCAAATCTGAAAAAAAAAACCCTTGTTAACCGTAGTATATAAACACACGAAACCTATCAAACATAAAAAAGAAGATCATATTAATAGTTGTTTATAACAGAACATCAACAAAACGATCTAAAGTAATTACTATATAATATATAAACAAACTCCAAAGGAAAAACAGTTATTACAAAAAAAAAAAAGCGTACGACGAAGAAAATTAAAAACATAATAATAGTTGTTTATAACAGAACATCAACAAAACGATCTAAAGCAATTACTAGATAATATATAAACAAATTCCAAAGGAAAAACAGTTATTACAAAAAAAAAAACGTACGACGAAGAAAATTTAAAAAAAAAAAAAAAAAAAGGAATGAGTTGGTGAGGTGCTATGAATTCAGAAGAAGGTATATATATAGAAAATCATATTATCAGATTAGGGTTTACAATAGATATATCTGACTGTTATATATCTAGATATATAAAAATCAACAACGAATAAAACAACATAATATACATGAATAACAAAGAAGAAATAAGAGAGCTAAGACATCATATGAACAAAAGAAAACTAAATCATACAAAATAAATAATAGAAATCAATGACAATTATTCATACCTTGATTAGTGAATATAAAACATACAAAACAAAGAGATTAGATTTAAAAAGGTGCACGAGAGTAAGGGGGTGTTATTGGGAGTAGGATTCTTAGTGATTTTTTGAATTTTTTAGATTCCATTGTTATTGATTTATAAATTCTAATAATATAAATGAAATCCACTGATATTAGCTTATAAATTTTAACAATTTTAATGAAATCAATTATTATTGGTATATAAATTCTAACAATATTCATAAAATCCATTGTTATTAGAAAAATTTGGTTTTTAATGATTTTGTAATTCTAGCACAATACAGTGATATTGGGAGTAGAATTTTTAGCTATTTTATTCATTAACACACAATTTTCACAATTTTAAGTATATATACATGAGATTCTCAAAATTTACAATACAATTTCTTGATAGATTTATGAAATACAGAACACTCTTTCCAAACTTAACAAATCTCTCTACAAATTTAACAAATCTCTAAACTGAATCAATAAACTCTATCTAAATTCTACTCCAATAAACCCCCCAGAGAATTAGTATTTATAAGAATAGAAAAGATTATTCAAGAATTTAGGTTTTCTTTCTTTAAGTAATTATCGAATAGGAAAATAGGCAATTGCAAAAATACCATTTTTGGTGTGTACATTTGCAACAATGTCATTTAATAGCGTCCATTTGCAAAAATATCACTAATTATGAATTTTTAATGCATAAATCTTAAAATTATAAACCCTAAAAGTGTTTTGACTTCTAAAACCCCTTAAACTTTCAAAACTAAAGTTTAATACAATATTGTTAACCCAAACATAAATAATATAATGAAAAAAATAATTTTGAAAAAGTAGTATTTTTGCAAAGATTTTGAAAAGATTGCATTTTTGAAAAGTGGCACTTGAAAAGTAACATTTTTAAAAATTTCTCAAATAAATTTTTTTAGAAAGAAAATATAATGATCAATTTTATGGCAATTCAAAACGCAGAGAATATTCGTTGAGTACAAAAACACAAAGAAAAAAAAAATCTACAAAACATAAAAACGAAAAGGTCATCAAATGATCAAAACAGATAAACAATCAAAATATTATAAATCATACAAATAAAGCAAATCCATAAAAAAAACAATAAAAAAAAAGAGAAATCCAACTACCTATTTGACAAATATCGATTATACCATCGATATAGTAACGTAACACCAAAATCAACATTAAATTAAAATAATTAAAATTGAAAAACCAAAACATCAAGCACTGTATAACTAAAAATTAATAAGAAACATACCACTTTCAAAAATATAAAAAATAGGTAGTACCATACTAGTCATGTTTTTTTAATTTTTTAGCCACCAAGCTTTGGTGTCAAAGCTTTGACCTATTCACTACAATAGATATAACAAAAAAAAAAATTCAAAACTTTATTACACACATAACATCCGACTGAAATTTAGTCAACATAAAAAAATATAGACCCAAAAACAAAGAAGAGACAATCGTCAAAAACACAAGAGGAGAGCATAATAAATTGAAATTCATGACTTTTATATTGGAACAAAAAGATCCAAACTATGAAAGAATACCAAAAACGATCAACAAACGTGAAGCAAACGTGAAGCAAGCGAATATAAATTCAGAGATTTAGGTTGGCTATTTATAAAATATTATAAGGTTGTAGCTAGGGTTTGTTTTACCCACATATTATTTTATGGATTCAAAATATGGGCTTAACACCACTATTTTTGGATGGGTTTAATATGATCAAATCCAATAAAATAAAATAAAAATGACAAGGAGTATTTTGGTTAAACAAAAATTGATGGCATGGCATGTAATTTCGGCATTGTTTTAAAGGATCTCCCAATATCAAGTTGGATTTTTTACTTCATATATAATAGAATAGATACAAAATTTTATTAAAAAATAAAATATTAATATTTAGTTTAAGAAAATTCAGCAACTAATTACAAACCATAATTCAAATGGTTAGAAAACATCAAATACATTAATATTTGCATAGAAACCTAAAAATTTCTTAGAAAATGAAAAAAAAAACAAATTCTAAAGTATTTTATACAACGAGATAAAGGAAATAACTCTAATTTTTGTTACTCCTATCTAGACCCTAATCCATTTTGATTTTTGGCACAAAATAGAAAAGAGTTTTTTATTTTTTTTTATAAACACTATAGAAAAGAGTTTCCACCTAAACATTCGGTATCGGATTTTCTTACGCATGTCACCTCCTTTGGCATTTTAATATCCATTAAGTATGGAAACCCAACTGATTGTAAATTTTCACAAATGTTACCATCTTTGTAGCTGTTGATAATTTGCTCCCTTTTACTCTGTCTTTTCGTCTCGCTTCTCCTTTAACGGGGATGTAATTTTTTTTTTAACCACACGCAATGGAATGTACTGTGTGTGTCTACAAATAACTTTCAAAATTGTTAGGTGGATCATTTTATTTTGACTCTTAACAACATCGTAAATGAAAATTTAATACATAGCTTTCTTTTAAATTTTCATTTAATGTTTGATCAATGACGGTAAGATCTTTGGTCCGCTTTTTCGTTTTTGACACAGCCTCTGCGATATTAAATGCAGTGATTAAAAGTCTCCGCCGTCATCGCCGCCGTCAAAATCGTCCTCTCCGTCATCCAGATCATCCTCCACCTTCTCCGCCGCTTCCTCAGCTATGTTGTCCTCCACAGCCTCTAGTCCCTCCGCTAAAGCCACCCCACCAAGAACTCCGGCCACCGCCCCAACCGCCAGTCCCGTCCCCATCCCACCGAACTTGCTCCCCTTCTCTTTCTCCGGCGCGTAACCATACCCCGACTGTCCGTACGGCGCGTATGTTTCACCATACTGCGGCGGCGCGTGAGTATTACTGTAAGGCGGCGCGTGAGTATTACTGTAAGGCGGCGCGTATGTTTCACCGTATTGTGGTGGCGCGTGAGTGTACCCGTAAGGAGGCGCGTGGTACGATCCTGGAGCCGGGTGATACCGAGGATCACGAACGGTGACGGTGACGTCGAGTTTTCCGTGTGGTCGGCCGGATGGGCGTTTGAGCTTTAGGGTTTTCGCGACGGGGACGCCGAGGCCGGCCTCTTCGATGACGTCACGGAGGCTGAGATGAGCCGAGCCGATGAGAGGCTTTGTGTCCTCTTCACGACCAGCGTGTACGATGTCGATGTAGACCTTATCATCTTCTTCGTCGTCGTTGTCCGGAGGCAAAGGGATGACAAGTGTCTCGTTCCAGGTGGGACACGTGTCGCCATCGTCGTCCACTCTGGTGGAGGATTTGTATTTCGGATCGACCCATACGACTGCGTATGGCTTGTTTGGGCCGTTGCGCCAGTTCACGTTCTTGATGTCTTTAGCCGACGTGATCGTTACTTCCACTTCTTTAGCGTGAAACGACATTTTTTTTAGAGGGTAAAATTGGAATAGACAAAACTTTTAAACTGATGGATGGAGAGAAACAAAATGTGTGTAGGGCAATTTATAATCTCAAGAGTGTGGATCAAGAACATTCTATTGAATTTGAACGAAAGTCTAGAGAGATACTTCTCTTAGTTGTTTTACGGTTTTATCCCTAGAAGAAAATAACCATATCATGCTTGAGTTTATTTATATACTTTTTTATTAATTATACTTGGTCCATTAATGAAAGAAATAGTTGTCACTTGTCATGGCCTCATGGGATATGCTTATGAGAGGAATTTTCTAGCAGGGAAGGTAAAACCTAAACACGGAGCCAACACGTCTATATACTCGGGTCCAACTCATCTATTGCTGACGCTTATAATTGTTGCCGGCCAAAATTCTAAAATCGAAATGGGTTCTTTTAGATTTGAACCAAATGATTCTCTTGGTAAGTTTGGTACACATGAGTTAATAATACCAGCATCATTTCAGAACTATGTATGTCTTCACTTGAAAATCCAAACTCTTCACTATTCATAACTAGTTAAACCATGACAGTCCTGCCCAAAATTAAAGGATTTTTTTTTGATGAAATGTATAAATATTATTCATGCAAAACTGCTTTACAATTCTTGTTATTTGAGTTTAACGAAAAAGTTTGAGAAGTGTATTGGTTAGTGGAGGATTCTAATTGGTTAAGAAATCCAAACAAATCAAATGCTATTGGATCATTTGGATCATTTGCTTGAAAATACTTGTTGAAATTGTGCGTTATTTGTTTAATAGACTTGCAATAAAATGAATAACACAATTGAATCTTCGAGTTGATTAGGAATTTTAATATTTTATCCGGAGTTAGTATGGTTGAATCTTCTTCTACCTAAAAAAGAAAATGTTAGAAGTTCCGAGTTTAAACACCGATATAGACTCATTTAACACGAATACCTGTTCTGGTATTCGGTTTGAAAAGATAAATGCTTAGTTTATGATAAACATTTCTTGAACGGTTTAGCTCACGATCTAAAACATTAGTGTTCGACTTGATAAATATAAGCTAATGAAATAAATAAATTGAGGTGAGCTACCTTGTAAAAATACTCTACTTCACAATGAATTGAGCGAATTAGTTATTTCTTTTCACACCCTAATTAGCTAATTCTATCACCCACATAAGCTGCAAATCTAAAGGTCTGACTAGTGTAGCATCAGCAGTTGCGGTTGTGGGTGCGGGAGTTTGCTGAAGCGGGCGGTTGCAGTTTAAATCGTCATTAAGCGATTCATACGACTGACACAGCGGTTGAAAATTGCATTAAGCTATTCGTACGACTGGCACAACGGTTGAAAATTGTTGCGCTTGCGAAATATTTATGATTGGTTGACTAGAAGATGCGGTAGCGGTTAAACATTAAATTAACAATATAAACACATTATATAGTTATAAGAAACATCAAAAACCATACTATTACAAGAAAATATAAAAATCATTAATTTAATATAATTAGTAATAGAGTAACACGAGAATATTTTTCTTACGTTCATTTTTAAATTTTTTAGTTCACATAAAAGTTATGATTTAAATGGAAATTTTTTTTTATTTTGGTGAGGTTTATGTTATATTTTAACATATTAGTTAATTAAATTTATTAATCAGTGATAAAAAAAATTATTGAAAGAATGGTTTGACAATTTTATAAATATAAAATTGTGATAAGTTATTGAATATTAACTAGAAAATTTCAAATTATTGATATATATTTCGTAATTATATTATTCAAAAATTAATTTTTAATTTATTATTTTTATTTTGATTTTTAAATAAATTCTCTCTGCGCTTTTTAAGGAAAGTTAATGTTTATTTTTTTAATTACTCAACTATAAACGTCTGCAACCGTAAACGCTCGAAAGAAACAGCTTTTAATTTTGAAAAATTTAAAGCGATGTAAAACGTTTTTTATAATTGTTGTCAAACGCCAATAACCGCTACCACCATACGGATTAACCAATCGTAAGTCAGTTAAAAGCGCAGCTTTTTACAATGTTTATGGGCCAGGCCTTAAGAAAGCCTTACCTCCATTTCTCAAGTTAGCTCTGAAGTTATACGGACAAAGCTAGACATATGTCCAAACAGTCCTCAAATTAAGCTCTTTGAGAGTAAATTGAATACAGGCCACATGAAAAAACCTCCAAGTCGGAGACAAAAATGGCGGTGGCTAATGTTGGTGTCGCGGCTTCACTTAGTACTTGCTTCACTGCTCGGCCTAATCTTCGCTCTGGACCAAGAGATTTCGTTAGTAAGTATATGTGTGTTCTTTCTTTCTTTCGTGTGTTGATTGTGTTGGTGTGTAAAAGTAAAGGAAAACAATTTTTGATTTTTCAATGTAGATTGTCCATGGCCGGGACTCGTTCTCGCGGCGAAGACACGGCGGAGACGCGTCGTCTCCGGTCTATCTAACTCTGACGGAAGCGTAAATCACAGACCTTCTACTACCTCTGTTCCGTCTACAGTAGAGGAGACAGTTTCCATTGATCAAGAGAAGCTTGAAGGAGTTATTCAGTTCGATAAACCCAGATCAGCTTTATCTTCTTCCATCGCGAAATGGGGGTAAGTCTTGATTCTGCAATTCGTTTTTAGGGATTTACTTTTGTTTGTTTGTTTGTTTGTTGTATCAAGTTTTGATTTTTATTTGTGGGTTTCTTCAGACGAGTAGCGTTACTTGCTGGTGGTGATGTTTTAGCTCTGCTTATGTTCTCTGCATTGGGGAGATTCAGCCATGGATTCCCTGTGTTTAGCATCGACACTCTACACACAGCTGACCCTTTCATTGCTGGTAATCGTTCCTTTGTCTCTCTATTATGAATTGGTTTCGGAAGTTTTGTTGGAAATGGAATTGAATATTGTATGGCAGGATGGTTTCTGAGTGCTTATTTCTTGGGGGGATATGCGGAGGAGGGGCGAGGCATGAAAGGTCGGTCAAAAGCCTTGGTTGCAGCTGCTAAATCTTGGGGTCTTGGAATTCCGGTAAGCCTGTGTTTACCAATGTAGTAGAACTTGCAGTCTAGAGATTGTTTTGGCCGGGGTTTCGAGCATGTGGCGTGTTGTATGTGTCTATTTTTTGTTGTTGAAATGGTAGTTTTCGCTAGATTAAATACAGTAAATGAAGCTTATGTTAGTCGCTCATGGTCCACTATTGTGTATAATTATGCATCTTTTCGGAAGTAGATTTGTTTTATGTCAATGGACATGCAGCTTTAGGATGTTAGTGATTCTGTCTATCAAACACTTGAATCTTCTTCTGTTCCTTGTAGCTTGGGGTGGCCATTAGGTCAACTACATCTGGTCACATCCCTGCTGCTAGCTTTATCTTGGTGACAATGGGAAGTACTGCTGTTTTACTTATCGGGTGGAGAGCACTGTTATTCAGTGTGCTTCCTACTGAGTCCAAGAAGAAAGATGATATGTATCGAAAGGGCAGCACATTCGAACTATTTGAGGTCTGTAACACAGTCTCTGATCCTAAAAGCCTGACATCATCGAGTAATTTTGTTTTCCAAGTGTTTGTATGTTGTGTGATTATATCCAATGACAAAACCATCATTGGTTATGCTTCTCGTACCAAATGGAGTATGACACTTCTAGTATTATTAGCTTGAAATAGCCATCTGAGCTCACATAATTACCAAAAAAAATAGCTCACGTAATTGTATTTGTTAGTAAGCTGGTATACTTGGAACCTTGCTTCCGGTGCATTTGTTTGATATTTATCATATCTGTTTAAAGGTGTTAACTAATGTGTGAACTTGTATATGTTTTTGCAGTTGCTTACTTCATTAATAAGACGGTGGTGAAGAAGAGAGCATCCCGCAGATGGAGGTTGAGATTCAACATCCACATATCATCCATCCACTTTTGCTCTCTCACGAAATTGTAAATCGCGAATGGAGGCAATGCTTAAAGAGATGATTGTCTTGGAATGTAATTCAGAATTAGCAATTCATATTAGCCAATGTTCTCAAACCTCTTGAAGACCAACTCTTTTTGTTATATATGCAAATCATTTATATTAATCGAGAATCATGTCACGAAGCTTTTTCCGGATGCATAACAAACAGAGCTTCTTTTACCTTTCAAGGTAGTGATCTCTCTAGTGAGGGCTAATTTCACACACTAACTCTGGAAAATCTCAGGAAAAGTTAATCTCTCTAACGAGGGCTAATTTTACCATATTGTGGTCATTGCTCAGTCACTTGCTATTGGTCCAATAGTCTAGTAGTTAGAAAAATAACAATGCATTCTTGATTTGACAATAGTGATTAGAAACCATAAATAAGATTTTATTAGCCGGAGAAGTCGCTGTCCAACTTCCACAGTTCCACTTACCTACTAACAATATATTGTAAGTGAAGTCAAGTATAGTCTATGAGGTCCACTAAAGTTATAAAGTTATAAAAACAAAAAAATCACTAACCTATCCATTCTCCACAAAATTCTACCAAATTTCATACACTAAACAAAACCCCACATACATTTTCATAACATCAAAATATCGATTCTGAAAAAACATAAAAAGATATGAATACTGAGAGAGAAAAATCCCAAAACGAAAGCAAATGAAAATATTTTGGACAGCTTAAGGATAGTTGTAAAGCTAGCGAGGGCAAAAAATCCGTTAAATCCGATTTGATTTGCTATTCGCTTTGATCCGAACCGAAAAATCCGAATATCTGTGAAATTTCGAAGCAAAGCAAATATTATAATATGGTATCCGTAAAAAACAAAGCAAATTACAAAGAGTATTTTAGAAAAGGCTCGTATCCGATCTGATCGGTATATATATATTATAGTAAAAAATTATATTAGGTAATTGATTATTTATTGTTTTTTAGTTATTATAGTCTATAGATGTACAAACGAGTGGTACTACTCATTTTGCTAATATTTAACTTTTTATGATTAAATGACAAAATAATTAAATAATAATTAAATAATATTATTTTTTGAAAATTTTGAGTTTCTATAGTATTTTTAACGGATCGTATCGGATATTAACGGATACTTAAAAAAAAATTTGGATATTCAATTTATAACAAATCGGATCGGATATTTACAAAAAATTCGGATATCCGAAAATACGGATATCTGAAAATTACCAGAACGGATCGGATCGGAAAATCATTTATCCGTTTAGGACGGAACAGATCGCATATACCATATTTTTTTGGATATCCGCTCCATGCTCAGGGCTAAAGCTAGGTACGATCCATAAATGCATTTTCACCATCTTTATCGGCATTTATACACAAATACTTATCATCATTTCATTTCATTATGTAATTTTTTTTTTATCTCAACCTCTAGTCTACTTTAAACCATAACTCAACATAACAATATATTTACGCAAATAAATTCCTTTTTAAGAAAGAGTTTAGTCGAGTTATTAATTGAATCACAACTACTTCCATAAAACCATAAATGCCTAACCCAACTACACACTGTACGTCTCTATAAAACATAGCCTTTAGTTTTCTGCACCACTCCACTCTACACTTTAATCTCACACCCATACAAAAAATATTGCTAATATATTCTTGTGAGATCATCACAAGTCAAGAAAACACACATTCATCTCATTTCATCACCATGAAGATAAAGACAATAAGCAAAACACATGTGAAACCAAACAAGTCAATACTAGGGAAGAAACAATACCAACTCACCACATTTGATCTTCCTTATCTTGCTTTCTATTACAACCAGAAGTTTCTTCTCTACAAGTTCCAGAACCTTCTAGATCTCGAGGAACCCACATTCCAAAACGACGTCGTTGAGAAGCTCAAGGATGGTTTGGGTTTGGTTCTTGAAGATTTCTATCAGCTTGCCGGTAAGCTAGCCAAAGACGACGAAGGAGTCTTCCGTGTTGAGTACGACTCCGACGACGGAGAGATCAACGGCGTCGAGTTCTCCGTCGCCGATGCAGCTGACGTCAGCGTCGATGATCTGACGGCTGATGACGGGACAGCTAAGTTCAAGGATTTGGTTCCGTACAATGGGATCTTGAACCTGGAAGGACTTAAGAGGCCTCTACTTGCTGTCCAGGTAACTATTTAAATATTTATACGTTATTCTACTTCCATATGTTAGTTTTGTCGTATAATCTTTGTTTGTTTTATTCACACGTTAAATAAAATAGAAATGTAGTATATATTGAAAATGTAGTGACAAAAAGAAATAGTATACAACTATAGGTAGCTACTAGCTAGTATTGATTTTCCGGGTCTGAATGATCTCATTGATATCTGGTTATGTAGCAATCTCTATGTGGTTATGTTTGTCGAATCTTGATGGATGTTTTAAGTTGATTAATAATTGTATGTGTTTAAAGTGTTTACAAGCGACTTTTCAAAATTAAGTATGTAGGGTACGTATTTCAATAAATTTATAGACTTCCGATACCATTGAAAACTCTATTAGCTCCAAAGAAAGACAAAAGTGATTATCAAAGAAAAAGTAACTCAAAAAACAGTGTAAAATAAAATAGAAATGCATGTTTCCAGCAAGATAGAGAGAACTGCACGTCCATAAGGAAATGTTAATTGACATTAATAATTTTATCTAAACAGAAGTTAGATTTATATGGAAAATAGGGAAAAAAACTATTAGCTCTTCTTTAACTGTTTAGAGATTAAAGGTTAGATTTGAGAAGATATGTATTCAAATGCTTTTACTTCTCGTTTTGTTGAATGTGTTATTCTTATGTAAAAGAAACAAAAATATAAATTCTACTGGCACAACCATTAATATAGCATTAAATGATTGACCAATAACATCTTTATAAATGGTAACTGGTACGTACCGGCCATTTAGGCATGCACCAAAATAAGTAATAAACAAATAAATAGATGACATTTGTAGGTTAAGTAAGGGTATGAACGGTAAAACATGAGAGTAATAAGGTGGAAATTAGGTCTGGACGCGGATCGGATATCCGAAAAAATACAGTATTTGTGATTTGATTTCTTTTGACGGAAATTTAATTTTCTGATTTGCTTGGCTTCGAAAATTTTTGGATATCCGGGATGACGGATATCCATATTTTTTTTACTTGGATCTTCGCGGATATTTGTTTTAAATAAAAAAAATTATGATGTTTAATGAAAAATAAAAGAATAAAACGGTAAAAAATAAAATATATATTTTTTATTTAAGAAATATATTTCAAATAAAGTTAGGATCTATCTATTTTTACTATAAATATATTCGTCAAATATATTTAAAATTTAAAATATGAAAATATACGTTATAAATCTACCATAGAAGTAATATACAGATCGGATCGGATATTCGAATTCTTAAAATTAGTATTTGTGATTGGTTCCGTTTAGATGGATACTAAATATTACTATTGGTTTGTTTTGATTCAAAACGGATATCCAGATTTTTCGGATCGGATCGAAACAAATACCGAATCGGATTGAATTTAACAGATAATTTGCCCAACCCTAGTGGAAATTATGTAGAGTAATAGGGTGGAAAAGAAAACAAAAAATTAGAGTAATAGAGAGGAAAATATAAAAATTTAAAATAATTTATTTGTTTACTTTTTTGTTACTCTCATTACCATATAGAAAGAGAAGAGTAAAAAAGACAATAAAAAACAAAAACTTTAGAGGGAAGTGGAGTAAATATTTATCCCTCATTTTTAATCTGATTGGTAAAAAGTAGAGTAATCGAATGGAAAACTTTTACTTCTTTCTCATATTTACTCTAACTTGACTTAACATTCATACCCTTAATACAAGTACACATTGGCATTGCATAGTTTCAGTACTTTCCTTCAATCAAATCCTCAATACCTATTGGAAGTCAACTTTAGCCACCAATGCATGTTAACTCATATGTACGAGTTTCATATTCATTTGTTTGATCGATCCACGTTCAATAGAACTCTAGCGTATATTAATAAACTGAGATAAGAGATAAAGGAAAACTGATTTTTAATACAATGAAATTTCATATGTATTTTTTTTCTTCAAAAACTAATTTCAACTTTTGAAGCATGTGGTGGATAATTATACTATATGTTTATACGAATTTGAATCTATATGTTTGATACAAGAACAATACTAGCGCAAGTCATTAATTAAACTAGAAGATACACATTTATACAATTATACTACAAAGTAGTGGATATTTCAACACCTCCGATTGGTAACACTAAAAATTGCAGAATGGTGAAAAAAAAAAGTTGCGGAATAATTTGTTGCAGAATTGGGGAATATATTTTTTTAACGCGATTGGATAAATTATGCGGAATGGCGAAAAACTAATATTTAAAAATAACTTTTTATTAAATATATTTTAAATATTATTTGATATCATAAAAATTAAAATATGGAATGACATAATTTAAAAGACTTAATTTTTTACTCTAATTATTATTTTTAATTTATTTTTCAAAATAAAAAATAAAAAATCTAAAAATATTGCGAAACTTAAATAATAGACATAATTTCATCGTTAAATAATATTTGTAGTACAAAACGTTTATTTGTATTTATTTAAATAGTAGAATATAATTATTTATTTAATTGAATAAAAATAAAATATTGATTCCGCAAATAATCTACTTAAAACACATTTTTCCGCTTAATGAAGATTTCTTTGTATTTTTTTTAAACAAAATCTTAATTCCACAGATCTTGCGTTTTTACGTTTTTCCACATATTTTTTTTATTGGCAAAATTTTTGCGGAATCGCGTTTGAAAGAAGATTCCGTCATCTCGCAAGGTTACCAATTAGAGTCATTATTCTTAAAACGTATTTGTGACAACAATATGTTTGCTAAACACAGACATATAAAATGTGGGAGTAGACACACGCACGCTCTTTTCGAAAATTAAATACCTCACAAAAAAATCATGTGGACCTTTAGGGTTAGGGACATATGGATATGATATGTACATAATACGTATAGCGTGCATATATACACATACGTAACTATATGTATACAATACTTTGATTTTTCTTCGGATCCTCATTTAGCTTCCCTTACACAATTAAATGTGCATTTAATGTAAAGTCTGTAGAAAAACAGGTGTGGTCGTTGAAGTGGTCATTGTTTCTGTTGCTTTTCTTAGTTGGTCTCGAAACTGTCGTCAAATACTCCTACCAAAACTTCAATTAAAGTTTTCGAATTACTACAATCTACAGACTATTTTTATTTTTTTCAAAATTTCTCAAACCATTATTTTGTTTCGCTAACAGATGACAAAGCTTAAAGATGGGCTTGCAATGGGCCTAGCTTTCAACCATGCAGTCCTGGACGGAACTGCTACATGGCACTTCATGAGTTCATGGGCCGAGATCTGCCGTGGAGCCCAATCCATCTCGGTCCAACCATTCCTTGACCGATCCAAGGCGCGTGACACGCGCGTGAAGCTCGACCTCACTTCCCCTAAGGACCCAAACGCCTCATCCAACGGGGGCGATGCCACGGCTGAACCACCACAGCTCGTGGAGAAGATCTTCAGGTTTTCGGATTCCGCAATCCACACGATCAAGTCAAGAGCCAATTCGGTCATACCATCCGACGGCTCAAAACCTTTCTCCACTTTCCAGTCACTCACTTCACACATTTGGCGCCATGTCACTCTCGCGCGTGGGCTTAAACCCGAAGACATCACAGTCTTTACCGTCTTCGCCGATTGTCGCCGCCGCGTCAATCCTCCAATGCCGGAAGAGTATTTCGGAAACTGTATTCAGGCAATCTTTACGGGTACCGCAGCGGGGCTTCTGGCCGCGCACGGGCCGGAATTTGGAGCTTCGGTGATCCAAAAAGCGATCGTTGCACACGACGCGCGTGCGATCGACGCGCGTAACGAAGAGTGGGAGAAATCTCCGAAGATTTTTCAGTTCAAAGATGCTGGTGTGAACTGCGTGGCGGTGGGGAGTTCGCCGAGGTTTAGGGTCTACGAGGTGGATTTCGGGTGGGGAAAACCCGAAACCGTTAGGAGCGGGTCGAACAATCGGTTTAATGGGATGATGTATCTGTACCAAGGAAAAGCTGGAGGTATAAGCATCGATGTGGAGATCACTCTTGAAGCTTCTGTCATGGAGAAGCTTCAGATGAACAAAGACTTTTTACTCGTCGACGAGGAAGAAGATGGAAAGAAGATTAGCAATGGCAATGTGAATGTTTGAGTCAATGAAGGTGGTTAATTAGTTAATTAATCAAACTCTTGGGTTAATTAGCTGATTAACTTTGGTAGAGGGTTTTATGGATTTTTAAGTATGGTACTAATAATTGATCTTGTGGTGATAATAATCAGCTAAAATGTGAATTGTCATGGTTTTTTCTTTTTTTTTGGTCGAATGTTTTTTTTTTTGGTCATGGTTAATTGAGTATTATGCATGTGTGTTTGGTTTGGGACTTTGGAGTGTTTGGACCATGTATTTAAGTGATTTCCTTGTTTAAAATTAATAATGCACTTTGTTACCAATTTTATTGATTTTTAATTTTCTACATTTAATCTCAAGAAGTTAAGAATTAATTTGGTCAAATGGCAATGAAAAAGGTTTTAAAAAAAATAAATAAAACAATAATTTCATATTTTGTTTTAACTCCATTTAGTAAAAATCGTTCAACTTATGTTTTAATCTTTTTTTTTTTTTGGTCGTATTTTTTAATCTAATGTTGTTCATTAGAGAAAGGAATTATATTGTCATTCCTTTTTTTTTTTTTTTTATCTAATGCAAATATCAAAAAGTTGTGAATGGTAAATCTTTTCACAGTTTTGTTTTTTTTGTGAACGGATCCATCAAACCGTTTTCTCAAATCGAATTTATGTACCGGTCTAAGCGTTGTTTTTATTTTTATTTTAATTAAATCACTCTTAAACCCTAACCGGAACAATCATAATCTTTAGAAATAAACCCTAGCCGGAACAAGCTTCCTTTCTTTTCTGCCGTCATCATTTCCGCTTCTTCTTCTCGCGTCAAATCGAGGAAGATGCACAAAAAATCGATCAATTTTCGCTTCTTCATTTCCGCTCGTATCTCACAGATTTCAGTTTCAGATTGATCGATCCACTCTTGAATCTACAACTCTCTAATTCGCACTACCGTACCATGTTTTCATTGATACTCCATGGAAGAAGGTCGCGCGAGCTACATCAATGGCGGAATTTGAAAGCTCCAGTTTTTAATCTTCTTCTACAAAACGCATCTGCTTTTGCTTCTTCGTTCTCTTCTTCTTCAGATCTGAGCCCTGAAGAAGAAGAACAAAAAAGGAAGACTTTTACAGTCTCTTACCTCATCGATTCGTTGGGTTTAACTACAAAACTAGCAGAATCGATCTCAATGAAAGCTAATTTCGTTGATCAAGGGAACCCAGATTCGGTTCTGAAACTCCTGAGAAGCTACGGATTCAAAGATTCTCAAATCTCAAGTATCATTACGACTTACCCACGATTCCTAATCGAAAACCCAGAGAAAAGCCTTCGTGCAAAACTCCATTATCTCAAGCTAAACGGAGCTTCAAGCTCTGAAATCACAGAGATTGTTTCAAAAGTTCCCAAAATCTTGGGAAGAAGAGGGTCTGTCTCTATTACTGGATACTTTGATTACGTTAAAGAGATTTTGCAGGATCAAGATAAGAGTACAACAAAGTCTCGAAAGGGAAAAGAGCAGACGAATCGAACACGAAACGTATCGGTTTTGAGAGAGTTAGGAGTTCCTCAGAGATTGTTACTCAACTTGTTGATCTCTAAAGCAAAACCAGTTTGTGGTAAAGAAAGATTTGAAGAATCTGTGAAGAAGATCGTTGAGATGGGATTTGATCCGACAAGTCCAAAGTTTGTCAATGCTCTGTATGTTTTCTATGATCTGAGTGATACAACAATAGAACAGAAAGTGAGTGTGTATAAAAGGTTAGGTTTTTCGGTTGATGAAATCTGGACAATTTTCAAGAAATGGCCTTTTTGTTTGAAGTACTCGGAGAAGAAGATAGTTCAGACGTTTGAGACATTGAAACGTTGCGGTTTAACGGAGGAAGAGGTACACATTGTGCTTAAGAAGTACCCGGTATGCGTAGGGAATTCGGAGAAGAAGATTGTGAATTCTACTGAAACTTTTCTAGAGCTAGGATTTACGAAAGACGAGTTCATGATGATCATTAAGCGACATCCTCAGTGTATCGGATTAGCTCCAGATACGGTGAAGAGGAAGACTGAGTTTCTTGTGAAGACAATGGGTTGGCCTTTTAAGGTTTTGGCTTCAACACCAATTGCATTAGCATTCAGCTTGGAGAAGTTTATTTATCCGAGGTGTAATGTAATCAAAGCGCTTTTGTCGAAAGGATTGATTGATGAACTCCCTGCAATCTCGACTGTGTTGACGAGTCCTAAACAGAGGTTTTTGAAGCTTTTTGTTAAGAAGCATGATCATGTGTTTCCTGAGTTGATCTCTATCTTCACTGGAGATTGCGTTCCAATAGATTAGAAAGCATTGTGATGAAAATGGCCATTGTTTATTTTGATTAGTGTAATAAGTCTACAAAGGTGCGACCTTTTTGTTGTAAAGAAACACTTTCACTGTTCTGTTTCTTTGTCATGTGTTCAACACAAAATTTGCCATCTTATATAAACATATTTCACTAGATCAATAAAAGTCTACTAAAATTTGGCCATTTCTCAATTAAGGGTGTTTAATATTTATCTCAAATTAGTCTTCTAATTTGTTTTATCAACCTTTTCTGTGTGTGCCCAAGAGAATTTCAATCGGAACACTTGTCACTTTCTTTCTCTTTTTGTATAAATAAAATTATTTTTGTAAGGCTCAGAAATAGATAAGAAGACAGAGAAGGTTAACCACTCCTTATCTACACTCTTTTCTTTCCTCACACACCATTTCTTGTTTCAACTCCAAATCTCTTGAAACCATGCCAGAAGACAGAAGAGAGCATGATCTCACCGACACTAAACCGCCGCAAAAACGCGGTCTCATAAGCCGCAAGAGACAACTCGTGTTTCTCTCGCTAATGATCTTACTAACCGCAAAAGGACTTGTCGGAATCGGAGAAATAGCGTTTGTAATATTGTCTTATATCTACTTGTATGAGTTCCTCTCCAGATTTGCCTTCCCTCGCAAGCAAACAGAGCAAAAGAAGAGACTCTCAAACCCTAAAAACAAACTCTTTCAAGCTTACTTCCTCGCCACTGCCATTATCGGTATCATCAACAACTTCTTTATCTCATTTTTCTTTATTTTTCTCATTTTCTTCATATATAAATGTTAAAACTTTATCTCAGGCTTGCTCTTCCCAATTTGCTACATCGGAGATGGAATATTCCGTGGAGACATTCACGGCGCCGGAGCCGCCGCTCCGCATCTGTTCCTCCTCTCTGGTCAAGCTTTCACGGAACCAATTGGTTTCTCCGACAAGTTTTCGACGCCGATTGGTATTCTCGGACCGGTCTTCTACAACGCTCGTCGGATTTTCGCGCTTTTGGATTGGGTTAAAGCGGAATTCTCCGACACTCAGCGTCCCGGTGGTCCGGTGAGGTTATACGGAGGAAGAGCGATTGCGTTGGTTAACACGGTGATGTGGTTTTATAATCTGTTTGGTCTCTTGTTACCTGTGTTTCTTCCTCGGTCTTGTGAGATTTACTTCTCCGGTGATAACAAAGGAGAGTGATTGTAAACAATATTTTGACAAAATAAAGAGAGAGACTTTGATATACTAATTCACATTGACTCGAAACACAAATCTTCACACGACACAGATTCGAATTAAGAACTGAAACCACAAATTAAGTTCTCATAATAACGCATTACACACTGGGACACATTCAACAAGTTACCTTCCTATTATGAAACTCTTAGGAGCAACCTCATGTTGCCTCGCAATCTCTTGAAAACCTTCATAAATATTTGCAGACTCATTTGTTGTCACCATAGAGAATGTTCTTCGGCTAATGGAATATCTCCCCAATCTCTTTTCTCAGCAATCCCTTAATCTGTCAATACAAAAAGTCCAATCATTACACATTACGCCGATATAAATTCTTTGAGAGATTAAGACAGATATGTATATACACATGTAGATTGTATTTACAATTAAGTTAAAATGAGAGGTAAGTATCTCAATGAAACATTAACTAGCCAACTTTACAAACCTATGGTGCTCAAACTTTTGACCCAAAAAGTGAAAAACAAGAATAGAGAAATTGAAGGACTTTATGATAATAAGCTAACCTGTTTTTCAGAGAGTCCGATATCTTTCAAGTCATCAAGCTGCAATGGAAGATACAAGAAGTTGAGCATACATAACTTGGAGAGAAGTTTGAGATTCATATATAACATAAACATCAATTGCTGATGAATATACATTACCAAAATGGTGATGAAATTTTTGTTGCTAATTCATCGTATTAGAGATGCAACTTCTCATTTATAAAACTTTATGGAAACATGTAGAAACTAAATGTAATGTCGTAAAAAATAGTGGTTGTGAGCTTAAAACTTACTTTCTTGAATGGTTCAGGAGATTCTTCCCGGAGCTCGACTATGTAAGTCGCTCTCTTTTCTCCAATTCCCTATATCATTCATCAATGTAGGCAGTGTCTACGAGTTAGGCACTATACCATTAACAAACATTTTAATATTTTTATGATCAGACTAGTCATCTCACCTTTAGTTTCTTTAGATCTTCCCTGTATATACCACAAATAGAAGAAAAGACTTAGGTTAATTCACTTCTTTATCACATCAATTTAGACACAAATTATTGAATATTTGTTATCCAAAACAACCATGTGGATCAAATGGTTTATAACCGGAAAAAATCAGGATATGGAAAGTTTCTCATAGTCAAAACGCAAGTTATTCACTTCTTTATCACATCAATTTAGATGCCTTAATTTTAACATCGAAAGAAAACAAACTTACTTATCAGCTGTGTTTAAGAACTTGAGGTACTCTCCAACAGCAGAATTCTGCAACATTTCCAGAAAACGAAAATGTCATTATGTCAATATGCGACGCTTTGAAACAACAATTAAGGTATACTCTGCCCAGAGTTATGTGTTAAGTTTGAAACATACAATTATTAGCCACCTATCAGATATGAAGATGATACATAATCACATTAATAATCTATGATATATTTCAGTTCAAAACAAAAAATCAGCTTTAATTGTTTTTTACCTTCAATTTAGAGCTGTGCGCACTGAATGTCTTCCAAGGACTAACGCCAATGTTCGAAGGCATATTTCTCTCCGGCGTTTTTAGGTCTAAACTGACAGCAGCTTCAACTGTAATGTCGCTGTACTCTGATACTTCTTCCGTCTTTGATTTAGTTAGGGCAGTGTGATATTTCTCAGGTGGGGATAATTGGCTTGAGGTCTTGCATATCGACTTCAAAGTATTTGATAGTTCTTGAAGCCGAATGCTGAGCGGTGGTGATGCAGTTTCGTTGGCAAGTAAACTCTTGTTTTCTTTGTCCAAGTTTTCTCCTACAATCAACAGAAAGACCAACAATCAAAATAAGGCTCACTATATTAGCTTCTTACATTAATATCACAAGACTCAAAACCCACCTTCATTAACCAGAGTCGGATCTTCTTCAATGACTGAACTGTTGTCATCTCTCTCTGCTTTTTGAGCTGCCATTCAGAAAACAAGCCAACATAAGTTAATCTTTTTGTTAAACAAGACTATTCTCTATCAACTTTTCAGTCTCACCTTTGTTTGTAGAACCATCATCACAATAAGTGGCTCCCGAAAACCTTTCCTCATGTTTCTGGGGTGTCTCCTGAAGATTAATGGAGGAAATGTCTTACTATTGATATCCAGATGTTCAAACAAATCAGACAGCTATGAAAATTACCTTATATGTAGTGTCAATAACTTCTGAGCTGAAAGATGCACAGGTTGAATATCCCTAGAAATGAAAAGAAGCAATATTAGATATTTGTCTCAATCAGAAATTTAAACAGAGGAACAACTGTTATTATTTGAATATTTTCAGCATCTACTTTAGATGTAGAGAGTTTGTAGATGGAGAATTTACCGGTTCCATGGCTACTGTAAAACTTGAGAAAGCCAAATCAACATTTTCCTGCAATGAAATCACCGGCCAAGTGTGAACCAGTGAATGCAAGTAATGTCCTGATAATTTTCATTTAGCATAACCGTTATTATAAAACTTTACCTCCTCTATCAAAGAAGATTGAGAATCTGTAACAATAAACGACGAGCAGATTCCCTACATCAAAGAACAGAAGAGTTTGTAAGTAATGCCTTCATAAGATATAAGCTTCATTTGCTTCAAGCTCACAAGGATTTACTTCTTCAAATGACGAGGCCTGAACGTCCAACACAACCTTTGAAGTGGAGATTTCCTACATAAAATAAACACAAGTGTCATTCAAGGTGAGGAAGAAAACTGAAGTGCATTATTCTAACAATGCAGAATGAGGAGCTCTACCTTTTTCACTGTCATCCTTGCTTTACTTTCTATCTACAAAATCAAAAACAAATCTAACTAAACTATTTCTCAATTCATTAGGAAAGGGCAAAAGATGATTACCTTCTTAGGGTTATTTTTACAGTTGACCGAATCAATTGCTTCACGAAACAGTTTCCTTCAATCATTAGGAAAAAATCATCATAATTTGATGTTTAAAAATTGAGCAACAGACCAGATACTAAGGCTTAGAGCTGATAAAAAGATTGTCCGGAAAGTTCTACCTTCCTTTAATTGCAGAAGCAGAAGTGTTGAGCTTAGTCTTTCTCTCAGTCACACTTCCTCTAAGCAATGTCTTTTTGTTAGAAGTAGCAGACACAACCAAAGGTGTCTGTCTCCTTTGAACAGCAGAGGAAGATGAAATAGATCTAGCAATACTATTGTTCTTCTTTGTAGCATTAGCCATGACTCGGTTACTGCCTACACAGATCCGTGATGCTAAGTTTAGCATGTAAAATGAGTCTTGGCTAAATTCCCGGGGCTGAAACAAGATACGAAATGGTTAACATCGCCTGCAATTAGATACAGTGAAGCATAAACCTGAAACAACTCAACAGCCAGAAAAGTATCTACCAAACATGTGATTAGCAATGTTCTGTTGCCTCCTTGTAGACAATCTTTCAGCATGCGAGTTAGTTTGCTTTCCCGATATGGCACATGAGATTCATTTGCGTTGAGAGCATACATGACATTCTGTAAAGCATATATCGACTTATTTATTCTGGTAATCTCTAGAGGAGCTAGATCACCATTCTGTTTCCTGGAGTCCTCATACCCTGTCAGAGAACGACAATACTTATCACATGCTGACATAAGATTATCACATACAAAAGATAGTTAAAATCTGATATAAAATACTCAACCTGCCATATCAAGAAAGTTCATCCTCCCAAAGGAGCCTGAATTGACATTGCCCCTAGTAACATGTATCATCACACCTCTATGGCTCCTCAGAGGAGGGTCACTGGTCAGCTTCTGGGATTTCTTGAGACCAAAATACAAGTTCTGGAATTCTGAGACTGACTTCACAGGTACCTGAAGCCGAAATTCGAAATATTAATGATCCTAATCTGTAAAATACAGATAATGCCGGAAGACTTAATGCCTCAGAATACTAAATAACTTGCCTGTGAAAGTCCCTTCAGCTGAATTTTCCCTTGTGCACTTTCTAGTACAGAAACCACTCTCTTTTCTTGGCTTAAAATGTCATACACAGTTTCTTGAGAGACCTCGTAAATTGATACCGAAATCGAGTCTCCTCTTTCTTCAGCCATGGATAACATCTCAGCCATTGTAAGTACGGCTATACCAGGTTCCCTCTCAGATCCCTTCAAAACAATATAATTCATAACTCAATTAGCATTTTCCTTCTACCTTAATAACCTGATAGTAAGTACTTAAGTAAAATCATTTCTTTGAATACCTGGATAAGATGTGTTTTTCCACTACATCTTGCTCCGTGGGCAATAACATTAGCATCTTTACCCTCAAAGACACTAGTGATAAGAGGTTTTATCTCCTTTGAGAGAATTAAATCTGTAGTTTCACTTTCTTCGTAGCAGTAGTCTAATTTATACGAGTCTTTCGAACTGCCACAACACAGAACAAGAAAAAATGTACTCTTTATTAGCCTTGAACAGTTTAAACTCAAAACAGAAGATGAACATATAAACACAACTTTAGAGCAAAATAACCAGTTCCATGGCAAGTCTATACATTCATAGCAATCCCAATCTATCATCAATTTCTCTCTTTAACACACTCAAAATCGCACATCAATTCTCAGAGCTTTCATTTTCCCACATTTCTCAACAACTAGAGACAAAGTAATCGAAGAAAATCCAACCTAACCCAACCCAATTGAGTATTTTGCAAGAAATCAAACAATATGCTTGACAGATTTAGCCCATGGTTTAGAGTAGAAATTAGAGTCGGAAGAAGGGAACTTACCCAGCGAATTGAGCTCCGAACGAAATCGAAACTGTCTCAGATTCATCTCCGTTGGGTTTGTGAACCGATATAGATTTCGCCGACGCTTGTGCAACCGGATCTGTGGATGGCTTAACCCTAGCCACCACTCGAACCACCTTCCGTCCCTGGCTCGTCGACTTGGTGGTCTCCATAATCTCAGAATTCAGATCACACAAAGGAATGAATCTATAGATAAAGGAAAGAAACCTTTGAATTTTGAATATTGTTTTTTTTCTCTTTGTTTCTTGTTATGGCTTTTCAACTTTGAATGATATATTTTGAGATATTTGGGAGAGAGAGAGAGAGAGAGAGAGAGAGAGAGAGAGCCGTTAAGTAAAATTTTGAAAATTCCCGTTGTCTGGCTCCTTCGATGACAAAGAATGGGTCCTACCTACTTCACTTGTTAAAGGGCGTGTGTGAGAAGCCTTGCACAACAAAACGGTGTCGTTTTTTGTGGGAGGTTACAAAACGTTGCGTTTCGAGAAACTTTATAGAGGAAACGGTGTCGTTTTCGTGGGAGAAAGTTCGCTTTCGAATCCAATTAGCTCTACACAAATGGTTAAAGTTTTTTTTTGTTTTTTCAAATTTCAGCTAAAGAAGAGAAGCCAAATATTTTTTTTTAAAGGCGAATAAGCTAGTGATAAATATTAATATTGTTTTTGTTACTATTAATTTTTTTCATATCTGTGATTGGTAAACAATCAAAGTAGTATATTTTTTTATCGTAATGATGAAGGTAATCAATCAATCAAACCAGAATTCATCTCATTTTCTCAGATTTTGGGAGAAAGAAAATAGATGCAATGAAACATGAAAATGTTCGGTGAACATGGAAGGTGAATCTAAGATAGCTTCTTTGAGAGAGGAATGGAAGCATGGTTTGCTTCAAGATGAGTTTAGTTTTTCATATATAACCACTCTTGCACTTGTCCTAAAAAATATGTTTTTTTATTTAAATAAATTTGATTTTTTTATTTGAATAAATTTGACATTCAATTCAAAAAAAGAAATAATGCAAATGTTTGTTCAGTCTCAAAACAATTGAAGAATAAAATGTAACCAAACCAAAAAAGATTACATAGCATAATCGAAAACACATAACCAATAGATAATCGATAATTAATTAACGATTATCAATATTTGTGATAAATCAAACTTTGTAAGCAGGATCTCCCTTTTGGACGGTCTTGGTTTCTGGATACGACTTGAGCTCAGTTCCATGTGCCAGCGGAGCTCCTACCACTTGACCTATAATAAAGTTACATACTTTATATTTAATTCCAAATCGTTACCGAAATTAGTTCATTATTGTATCTTTTTCTGTTTTTTGTATATGTATTACTAACCAGAAAGGTTATTGAGGTTTGCTGCGTTTAAAGCCTTTTGTCTCTGGACACAGGCACACCAGATGCCGATGGCGAAACCAAAAACAACGAAAAGAAAGACGAGGTCGAGAAGGATATCAGCAACAGAGATTGAACCTGAGTTGCTTGAACCCGAGTTGCTTGAACCACCTGAGTACCCTTCGCACTCGAAACCTATCCTTCCCATTTGACGTTGCGATTCCTCGGAGCGTTCCATCTGAGCCCTCCAATCGGGCGTGGTAGGCGTCGGTCCACATGGTCGTCCTGATCACAATTCATTGTTATATTTTGTAGTTTCATTGATGAGCTTGGACAGAAATGGATTTGATATAATAAGATTCGATATTACCATTGATTGATCCAACCAAAGCTGAGAAAGAAAAGATGAAGAAAAGGAGGACCCGAGACATGGTTATTCGAGTAACCTGATAATTGATAGTTGTCTTGATGTTAATATGTTAGTGGTATTTATACTAACAAAGTAACAAATATAACAATTGTGACAAAAAAAAAAACAGTAACAAATAACAAGCATTTTCTCCCACCAATGTGTATTTAAATGTTTTTATACAAATGGGTTATGGCCTTATTGGTGTCTACTAAAATGGGTAATGCAGGTAAGAAGTTTCTCCTTTGCCGATTCTTATTTGGGAAATGTCATATTCTAGTCCATTTGTTTAACAAGCTAGTTACACACTCACGTTTATTTTATATGATTTCATATTGTATTATCTTAGATTATTAAACATTAAGCTTGGGAAGAGAAAAGTATGCATGTAAAGCATATAAATGATATAACATGTTTTCACGTATCTAAAAAGGTAAAAAGTGATACTGATACTTGTATTGATGATATTTTTCTCATATTTTATCACTAATTTTGGTTTTGGGTATTACTATATAATCCCACTTGTGCTAATATGTCCTTCATAGTAATTAGTTTTCTTGATTTCTCTAATTTAAAGCATCGCACGTCGATCGTAGAGAAGGTTTACTTTTGGTGAGGATGAGTCAAGTCAACCAATAACACTTTCATTTTCGTTTGCTCCCATTGAGCTTAATTAAACCAATTGCAACTAGTGGTTGGATTTGTTAAAATTTTGCTATTATATTATGTTGATTAGTTCCTTATTATTCGTAAGATAGCTAGCAACGTAATTGGAAAATGCCGATTCCGATATCAAACCCAACGTGTTTCACCTTCCGGTTATGCAATTCTCTACCTACTTCTCATGAATTCGATGTCCACCTCTCTTCCTCTGAAATCTTCCGAACTCTGATCTAAATGATCTCATATTCAAGCGGAATCCAACGCTAATCTCTTTGTCTCCACTCTCTTTCTGTCCTTCGAATTATGCCATCAACAAAGATGAATCAATTATAATTTATTCTTCTAAATGTTTTAAGGTTTACGATTGCCATATGAATTTCGAGTTTTAATTAAATGTATTTCAATTTTTTTTTTAAATCAATTTTGAATTGGCTTCTTCGATTTGGACTGGTTTCGGTTTTTCGAATATAAAACAAAACAATCCACTTTAGATTATATTTTGGTTTTTCGATCGGCTTATAAAATCTATTTTCAAATCATAATAAAAATGATACAGTTCTCGAATCAATGGTTCGGATTAAATCATATCGCTTTATTCCGATGAATGTCCCTCTAAATGTCCCTGTATAGAGAATTGATAAAAAGAAACATGAAAATGTTATTTGATATGGCTTTAGTGAACATGGAATCTCTTCTATTACGCTTGCATACCAGGTCTAGCTCAAAAAACTCGAGCATGACGGAAGAAAAAAGGGAAGATGAATGTGAGACAAATATTTGTTCAGCCTCAACATAAACTCAAAAGTGTAAAATGTAACCAAACCAAAAGATTACGTAGCATATAATAAAAAATTTACATTATACATACATGATACATGTGATACATTAAACTTTGTAAGCAGGATCTCCCTTTTGGACGGTCTTGGCTTCTGGATACGGCTTTAGATTAGTTCCATGAGCTCCACCTATAACAAAATTTTACATTATACATAATCCAAATCGTTACCAACACTAACACCAACGGAACTTCATTAAGTACTATTGTAATTTTGCCTATTACTAACCAGAAAAGTTATTGAGGTTGGCTGCGTTTATAGCCTTTTGTCTCTGAATACAACAACACCAGATTCCGATCCCGACGGCGACACCAAAAATAATAAAAACAAAGATGACGAAAATGGAAATGCCAGTAGCAACAGAGCTCGAACCCGTGTTGCCAGAACTACTAGTGTAGGACCCTTCGGGTTCGCATTCCAAACCATTCCTTCCCATTTGACGATTCCTTTCCTCAGCGTTAGCCATCTCATCCCTCCAATTGGTCGTCGCGGGCGTCGATCCACACGGTCGTCCTGAAAATTTCATCGTTATATTTTCTAAGTTAATTGATGAGTTTGGATGGAAATGGATTTTGATAATTTAACAAGATTTTTACCATTGATTGATCCAACCAATGCTGACAAAGAAAAGATGAAGAAAAGGAGGACTCGAGACATGGCCATTCGAGCAACCTGATAATTGATACTTGTCTTGATGATAATCGATTAGTGTATATATGTCGCAAATTAATGGTATTTATACTAACAAACATTTTCTACCAACAATGTATTTAAATGTTTTTATACATATGGGGGTTATGGCCTTATTGGTTAATACTAAAGTGGGATCCAGGTAAGAAGTTTCTCCTTTGCCGATTCTTATCTGGGAAAATAATATAGTAGTCTCTTTGTTAAAGAAGCTAGCTACACACTCACCTTAATTTTGTATGATTTGATCTCATATTGTTTTAGGTTATTAAACATTAAGCATTGGAAGAGAAAAGTATGCATATTAAGCAGAAATGAGTGTATCATGTTTTCACGTACCTAAAAATTGATATTGATACTGGTCTTGATGTTACATTCTTCTTTTTCATATATTTAGGCTATTACTCTATAATCCCACTTGTATTAATATGTGGCTTCATAGTAATTAGTTTTCTTGGTTTCTCTAATTAGAACATCGCACGTTGATCATAGGGAAGGTTTTACTTTCGGTGAGTATAAGTCAAGTCAAACAATAACATTAAAAAATTTCGTTGCTCCCATTAAGCTTAATTAAACCAATTACAACTAGTAGTTGGATTTGTTAAACTTTTGCTATTTTGATTAGTTCCTTGTTATTCGAGATCAGTGGTGAGTAGAAAGATAGCAACTTAAATTGGAAAAATGGCCGATTCCGGTATGAATGATGGCTAACTATTACCACATGTACATGAACAAGCAAAATGTGCATATACCCATGCACAAACTAAAACAACCGAGTTAAAACCTCCACAAATCAATTTATAAAATCTAAAACGATATTGACTCAAAAATGTTAGTCAACCATTGATAAACTCGAATGCTATATTGTTAGGAAAACAGAACGACATTCTTATTTTCGTAATTGTTTTTTTTTTTTTTTTTTGCTAAAAGCCATTTAGCGATGACTAAACAAACCTAAGAGTAGAAAAATCGTTTTTTTTACAACTCATTAAAAATTCGTTATATACAAATTGTTGTTTCGATAAAAAAAATTATTTTCAAAAAACATTTTTTATATCACGGCAAGAATAGAATACATGTAACATTTTGAATGGGCTTAACACGTCAAAAACAAAAATAATGGGCTTAACTTAAAAAGCCCAATAAGAAAACGTATCCTGCAATTAGGGTTTTGTAATATATAAGAAAGGTGGACCTCAAATCTCGAAAAGCCCTAGACATTTCTGTCCAGCCGCTCAAGGAGGAAGACGCTGCAGTGAGTCTCTCTCTCTCTCTTTCTCTCTATCGTCTCTCTTCTTCTGTCTGAGCTTCTCTCGTCTCTCTCCGGATTCAGTATTAGGTCTTTATGAAATTGTTTCTACTCTCTCACAATTTAACCTTTCCCTCGGAAATTTGCATCATTGTTAGAAACCATTTCTTTTCGAATTCGAGCTTAGTTCTTATGATTCGAGCTTTGTTTCCGTCAATACTATTGTTTCTAAGCTTTTGGAATTGTTTCTGTGTTGCTTTTGAGTATACCCAAGTATATAGTTGTTGATTACTCTCTTCTCTTTGAAGAGATCAAATGCAAACAATTTCTTTCTTTCCACTTGGGCTTTGTAAAGCAATGTGTTTTACTGTCTTTTGATTGATTATGCATATGAATCTAGATTTGGTCTGGTCTGAGTTGCTTTATTTTATTGAAGGTGAGGTGAGAAAATGAAGCACAACAATGAAATCCCGAGCGCTCACTTCAGGAAGCATTGGCAGAACTATGTCAAGACATGGTTTAACCAACCTGCCAGGAAAACCAGAAGAAGAGTTGGTTCGTAAATCTCTCTACTTAAATCATGTCTTTGTTAAGTTTAATTATGTTAGATATAGTCTCTTAATACAGTTATGGTTCCTTTGTGTGTTGTGTGTCTTCTCAGCTAGACAGAAGAAGGCAGTGAAGATCTTCCCTCGACCTACTTCGGGACCTCTCCGACCTGTTGTTCATGGCCAAACTCTTAAGTACAACATGAAAGTCAGAGCCGGAAAAGGGTTCACTCTCGAAGAGCTTAAGGTATTGATTTCTATAGTTTGACTCGTATATTGCTCTCTTTGAGAAGACATAGAGTTGAGAATGCTAATAATTCATTCTTGTTTCTGGGTTTAATCAGGCTGCTGGTATCCCAAAGAAGTTGGCTCCGACAATCGGAATTTCTGTTGATCACCGTCGCAAGAACCGTTCCTTGGAGGGTCTTCAATCCAATATTCAGAGGTTAAAGACTTACAAGGCCAAGTTGGTTGTGTTCCCCCGCTGACCCCGTAAAGTCAAGGTATCATCCACTCTTGATTTCACATAGAGAAGTACATTGAGATACCCTCTTGATTCCTGATTTCTTGTATAACAATTTGGTAACTTTTGTGTGCAGGCTGGTGATTCTACTCCAGAGGAGCTTGCTAATGCTACTCAAGTTCAAGGAGATTACATGCCTATTGTTAGGGAGAAGGCAGCAATGGAGCTTGTTAAGGTGACTGCTGATATGAAGGCGTTCAGGGCTTATGACAAGATCCGTCTAGAGCGCACGAACAAACGTCATGCTGGTGCCAGAGCCAAGAGAGCTGCTGATGCTGAGAAAGAAGAGAAGAAGTAAGATTGAGGAGCTTTAATCATTCTTGAATTCTTCTTCTTCTTGATCTGGATTTTGTGCTAGACTCGTTTTTTTTTGGTTTTTAATGTTTTCGTGGTATTTATCAATACTTACAGAATTTTTCTGGTACTTGAGTTTTCTGTATTTATGGAAGAGATGATATCAAGTTTCTATATTCCTGAAGTCTTATTATTGCTTTAGCTTACAAGTATCAACTCTTGTGGATTCGGTTGATTGTGTCCTTGTTAGCACAAGATTACGTATAGATCAGTCTGGCTTTTAGCTTAATCCAAAAGAATATAAGTGATGGTCACTTAATTTAGTCTGGATTGTATAAAAAATGATTGAGAAACCAGAAGCCAAACCATCAAGTAATGTTCAAAACATGTGGGACTTGTATTATTTGCAGTGAATAGTAGCAATCATAGAGTGTATGTTTTGTTATGAGTACAGTTAACTTACTGCACTAGAGTGTGTAAGTAATCAACATAACAAAGATTACACAAAATGATACAATTTTGAATTCTGATCATCACTGACCAATACTGTAAATGTGGCTATCCCATTATTTTTCTTTTATTTTCATTTTCAAAACAAAAAGAACTAAAAGTGTTGAGAGTTGAAGTACTTAGGTCTTGAACCTCTGAGAGATCTTCCCAACTCCATCTCTACACTCTTCAGCCATTCTCTTCACCTTATCGCTCACCTGAGCTGTCCCTCTCTCAACTTCCTCTGCTGCTCCTTTTGCCCTAACAATGGCTGCCTCTCTCATTTCCCCCGCACGCTTCCCCAAACTCTCCGCGTATTCCTTCAAAACCATAATCCATAAACGTATTTTCTCCATCACAATGTAAATCACTTCCCGGGATTTTCCTCCCACGGATTTCGCCATCCCCTTCAGCTTATCCATTAGGGTTTGGGCCCTCTCCTCGGTTCCTTGAACAGCATATCGCTCTCCGGTGTTTAGCAATACGCTTTCTTCTATCTCTCCACTGCTCTTCTCTTGAAGGTCTTTGTCAACCATAACTCTTAGTCCATTTGTTTCCCATCGCTTTCTAGCTTCTTCTAAGGCTCTTGCTTGTTCTCTAGCTCTCTTTGCTTCCTCCTCGGCCCATGATCTGAACAAGCAACATATGAGGAATCAGCCACTCGTAATACGGTTATGGAGGCTTACACTCTTTGGTTAGATATCAGAATGCAAATAAATTCTTTGACATTTTAAACATAATGTATAGCTCGGACAGTAGAAGAAGTACCTGGCCATGGACAGAGCTTTACGCTCAACTTCCAATTCATATTGCAACTTTGAAATCCGCTGGCTCTCTTCTTCTGCGTCTTTTCGAAGATTCAGAACCCTCTCCTTCTCAAAAGATATCTCCGCCTTGTTGCCCATCAAATCCTCCAGCTTCTCTTCTGCTTCACGTCTCAACCTTGAGAGCACCTCCATTTCTGACTCAACAGCAGCTCGTTCTTTCACCAACGCCAGATTCTCTTCCTCTCTCTTCTCCCGCAGCTGCTCCAACTCCAATTTCACCTGTCCCGCCATTTTCTCGACTGCTTCAATCTTTTCTCGTTCCATGGAAAGCTCTTTCTCAAAGCTGGCATTGACATCCTTTTCGACCTCTGCGACAAGGGCGTTATGCGCAGACACGGCTTTTTCAGCCACGGATTCTGCTTCAATTCGTGCCAGTTCCTCACTGACTATGTCAGCAGCCTCACCACTTGAGAGAGCTATGGCAGCCTGGGCTTTTGTGACGGGTTTATGAGGCTGAAACAATCTTGTACAACCTAAAAAAAGTGTGTGCATTATAATATAAGGCCATGATTGTGCATGGAGACATATCTAGATGTGAAATCAAAGCATACCAAATGCAAGGGCAGCGATTCCTTGTTCACCACTAGATAAATCTGCAATAATGGCAGGCCATGCATCTGGGTTGATCTTATCGATGTCAATGAAACCCGAGAGTTTGTACAGCATCTGCATGATGAAGTGAATTAATGATTATCTGAAAGATTATGAGATGACGTGAACAAAACCAAGCTTGATATCTAACCTTTTTATCAGCTTCTGGAAGCTGTCGTTTCTCCAAGGCCATTTTCCAGCTTATAAGATCCTGGCGTGAAAGAAGGCTGCGTCGGACAAGAATCAAGCTTAACTTGTAGAAATAAGCTAAATATGAACGCAAATGTATTGTGAATGTACAAAGTAGCATAATATTCTAAAATCAGAAAGAACAATTGATTATATGCCGTTTTGTTTCATGAAAATATTAAAAACATAGCACTACAGTCGTACCAATAAAAGATATTTATATGTTACTGTCAATATGGTACACAAATCCAAAATTTCATTTTGGAAAGCTGGATGAGTTTCAAGCGCATAAATACCTTTCAGGGGAAAACAAGAATGTGCCTTCAACATCGTTAAGCAAATCGCGGTTAGAAAGCTTGCTCGTGATAAGTCCTGCTTCTGCCAACCCTGAAAAGCGTAAACAGAATTAGCTTCACAGGTTATCTTCTTTTTAGGTAGAGTAAAAGCTCAGAGTCCACTTTCACCTTGAATGGATGAGAAATCAGGGTCCTCTGGAGTAATATCATCGAAAGCAAGCTCAGTAACATTCTCTATGTACATTGCAGGATACACTTTTGAGGTTGTGTTTCTGCAAAGAGTTGAAGAACACACATAAACGACTAATGTATGAGTTTCACTTTTAATACCAAATAAGAACATTCTATCCCCACCAAATACACTAACAAAATCACGAAAATATACCTTGATAACGCACTGCTGGCAGAAACTAGCCACCTGGCGTATTCTCTGCGAGAACATAGATCACTAGGTTGGGTGTCAGTTTCAATGACCTGAAAGATAGGAAAAATTGATTTATATGCTGGAAGGTTTACAAGTGCCAGGCTGAAGCAAAGCTCTACACCATCAAACAACATAGTGAGGGTCTGCACAACAGAAGAAAACTATTACCTTAAGAACTTGCAGAGCTGCAAATGCTTGACACTGGACCTGATCCGCAGCTGCGGGGACAAGAATCTTTCCAGGACTTACTTGAAAAGATATAGAAGGTGCAGGAATTCCTGCTGAAGAAAATGTACTTCCACCATTCGGTATTTCCAAAGGCGATCCGTTGTCGCCAAGCTCATCTTGACTATTCATGTTTACTTCATCTTTAAACCAACTTGTTGATTCGGGCACAGGAGTTTTTGAAGATTGAATTTCTTTCACTGTATCTATGTCTGAGATTGATGACATACTCCTCGCAGCCAAGTCTTCAGGTGTTCCGTTTACCTCGGGAAGCTCCTCCGTTACGGTCGAGAATGCTGTCCCTGTGTCAATTTGTGGCACAGTGTGAGAATCTGAAGCCAAGTCCGATTGTGAAGCAACCGAAACGCCAATAGCTACAGTCCCAGTGGCTCCATAAGCATCAATGTCAGTTGAAGAAGACATGGAATCATCCTTCTGACTGTTAACCTGATTTTCTAAATCAGACACATTGGTCGGTTCAGTTTGTGGAAGGCTATCGGGATCTTCAGAAGTTGGATTTCCCGCTCCAGCAAGATTATTACTTTCTGAATCTAGAAGAAAAGCCTCAGAGGATGAGTCTACCAGAGAATTGGATTCAGAAATTAAATTCTCACTTTCTCCCGTCTCAGGATCAGATTGTACATGGAGCACCAGATTTGCTTCAGGCGTCTTATGGGAAGTGATATTTTCAGTGGCATCTGTTCCATCAGATATGACACCATTAAATGATGAATTCTCAATACCAAGTATTTTGTCTTCACCAGACGGTTCATCACGTCGCTGGCTTATATCATTGTTCTCTACACTCTTATCCTCGCCCTTAAGAATGTTTTCCTCACTATTAGCCACCTTGACTTCATCACTAGGAATTTCACCAGAGGATAGAAGTACGCTTTCCTGCTGAGAAGTCAACGGCTGCATTTCCTGTTTTAGTCCTGCGCTCAAAACATAATTGCCATATACATCAACAGAACAAATTCTGAAAGAGGCACTCGAATGAGCTTGAATAGCTTTGAAAGAAAACGCTTGCACTTACTGGGATTATTACGCTTGTTAAAAGATGCTACTGCAAAGCTTAGCCCACCAACCAAAATGATTCCAGCCACTCCAGCCCCCACTACACCTGAAAGCAAACTACTTGCAGATTGTTATTAGTCCACCAGAAACCCCGGTAAACTACAGCTTCAGGCAGAGAAATCAAAATGCTGAAGAGTTCAAAATCAAGCTCCAATCTTAACATACAACGTACCATTTGAGTATTTAGTATACCTCTGAATGACTATTGAACAGAGAAAAGAAGCATAAGAACACTAACATTCGTGCCCAAACTCATGGCTCCTACAGTTACACTTCTAAAGAACGCAACCATGGCCTTGAAGTCTTAGCTTAATCTCATTGAACAAGCATTTTCAATGTGTAACCAGACATTTCACCAGCTGAGTTGACTTATTCTTAAGGAACCTCGGTGACTCCGAAAGTAAAACTGAAGAAAAATCAAACATCTCTCATACGCAAATACCTTCAATCCAACTCTTCTTCGCAGCTCTAGAAGACTTGTCGTCACTACCGGAATCGTCCCACCCGGCCAAACCATCCGATGACGGCTTTGACGTATCCGACCCAGTCCACGCGTCGACTTCCGGCTTCTGCGAAGCATATACAACTCCATAACCCGGTTTCCTACCGAACCGCGACGGTCGTAAGTAGACGGAATGCGATCTCCGGCGAACGCCGGAGGAGGTGAAAGCGAGACGGAGCTGGAGGGAGTTAGGTGTCCACGTGGCGGTCGCAGAAGCCATGGTTGTGGTAGTAAGAGAAGAAAGGATAAGATCTGGAGAGAATCGATAGAAGAAGATTTGAGATAGATAGGGATTAATGGACGAGGATTTAGGGTTTACAATTTTAGAACAAAATCATGTGTTTGTTTGGTGGTTGTGTTACGTTTCGTTTAGAGAGAAGAAGCGTTAGAGTGATAAACTCTCACACAGACACACACACCACCTAACCAGCTAATTAAAATGCTCTTTTTCATCTTTCCATGGTTAGTAAAAAACTAACAAATAAACGATAAATGCCACGTCAGCGCAATCTATGACCCCTTTAATGGATTAAGATTTGTTGTGAAAAAACAAATAAATGGATTAAGATTTTGTCACTTTTATTGCTTTTTACATTTTTTCCTTAAAAAGTTTTTTAATTGTTATACTCAAATGAAAAAAAACTTTTAGAAATAAGAAAAATAAACTATTGCCATTTTAACAAGTTTCCCTTTAGATTGAGGGTAAAAAAGCAAGGCAATGTGACTTTGTATTATGAAATTACACTTGAGTAAAAGTTGAAACAACAACAGTACAAGCTTCATTTTCTACACATAGATATTATCAGAGGAGGTAAAACTGAGAGTAGAGATAATCCCTGATTTTATAGTAGTCTTCGCACAAAGGTCCTTCTATCAGAATCTGCTGCGGACCCGATGCTCCGCCCTGAAGAAACCCCGAAAAAAACAAACTTATATAAGCGGACATTGAGTGAGATATGCGTGTAATGCTTTGGTGATCAGGAAGATTTGTAAGAAATGCAGTCTTTTGCTTTGTAATTTACCTTCTGACCAGTCGGGCCGACTTTTCGTAGAGTGACATATTCACCACAACGTAAAGCTCCTCCACCTGCAAATTCTACCTGAACACCCTTGCTTGACAGAAACTGCTTGAAGTCTGCAATTTTCAGATCACCCACTAGTACTGATTTGTGCGGAGAAGCAGCACTTGGCATTGGTAGTAGAGACCTCTTGTCGCTCTCTGTCTTCCCTACTTCAGCATCCACCCAAGCTACTTCTGAATCTCCCAACTGATATTTTACATGAAAATGTTTCATGATTCAAAGACATTGGATGAGAATCGAGAAAAAACGGTGGTTAGTGTTATTATAGCAGGTAAAAAAAGGTACCTTCTTGAAAATCACATTGCTCATCAGCTTTTCAGAAAGTTGGACCTGGTGTATTACAAAAGGAACCATACATGTTAGGTTAATGCAATAAGAACTCAAAACCCATGTGTGATGAGGATCTTCCTAGTTTCGGGATTTCTACCTTATAAGCACATAAATCAGAAGTCACATCCACGGTTTCCTCTATTTGAGGAGCGTACACATGTGGACAGATGTTGTTCAGGCAGTGTTGCTTCAAATGCTCTGTAGCCTCAGCTATTGCGTGCACCAGAACCTGCACATGATACAGGATTCCATCAGCGGAAGTTTATAGCTCAGTGATTAACACTATTAACATATAAGACCAGACAGAGATAAGGAATTGCAGCGTACAAGTTTAAGAGGAGAAACATGCGCAATCATAGACTTGATTGAGCGGCCATCTGAACGACCTTCATAGTCCATTTTAACAAGTGAACAATTAACAGTGACCTGTACAAAAGCATAAGATCAAGTTAAATCATTTAACAGGTAACCAAAACAGCAGTTAGGTAGAGACAGAAGACTAAAAGAGCCATCTATGTGATAATTAACTAGAACATTAATTGATTGATTATCTTTGGTAGCTTAATTAGTAGCTCTCCGCAGCTAATCAGATGAAGATAAATTTGACAGGTACAACGCGATCATTGATAAATAGTCAAAAGAAATAATAAGAGTTTCAAGAAAAGGCAGAACAATGAGAAGATTAGCTGAGACCAAAATCTCTACTGAGGTCTTGCTTTCTAGATGGATAGTGAACTCTTATGAGGTTGGTATTAAGAGTCTACTCACAATGAGCTCATTGGATATGACTTTCGATGGTCTTGTATCAAGCATGAGACTAGCAGTTGCCTCATCAAGCCTTCCATCCACATCACCTCCGGTCTGAAATGGGATTTTTATATCACATATTTGATAAGCAACACAAGACTCTACATGGAAAGCTCCTAAAGCTGATTCTAAAAAGTTGGTTCAGAGATAACATTTTGGGGACAATGTCATACATTAACACAATCCACACCAACCATAGCATAGAAATAACCTTACTACTAACCAATCAATGTTAAAAGAAAACGAAGATCCGATTGAAGAACCAATGCACTGAATTGAAGAACTGTACTCATGCCAAACCAGGAGCCTAAGCAACTTTATGGGAAGAAAAAAGAATTTTTTTTTTCCCTATTTGTATCCCAGATCCTCGGTGCATATCATGGAGATTTCTTACATCTATCTTCTTTTTAACAAACCAATATATTGTTGTTAAGGAAACAGTATGCAAATAGCATCATGGAAATCAAGATAAGAAGTCTAGTAGGTCGCTAATAAAACAAGAGCTAAATAAAAACCAAATTAAGACCAGAATTACAAGGAACGTACATGCAGTGCTCCTCGGTCCATGTCTTCATCCTTGATCACGTAGTCATCTGGATTAATGACCTCTCCAAAGTCGCTCCATTCAGAAGTGTTATCATAGAATGGAAACATAGGAGCTATGCTGCTGGATGGGGGAATAAATCCATCTATCAATATGTCTTTATATGCAGGCCCGTGAGAACTAACAACTGCACGTGCGGTCAGAAATGTGAAAGGTCAGCTGCAGACCACTACGTAGTGGCAAGACCAGCTATCAACAAAGACAACACGAAGTCTAATTGAAAAGCAAACATATTGTGGGACTGAACAACTAAAACACATTTTACCCAGAAATGTATATAAGACTTCTAAATCTAGCTTCTACCTCACTCCAAGATGACCACATAAATGCCTCCCAAGGCCAGCTAACCAATTCATTACAAGGAGTACCATATGCATAGCCATTTCAGTATAAACTTCAATTTAAGTTGAAGTTTACACAAAAAATAAGATGTTATGGGGCACAGACAGAATAAATCAAAGGCACTATAATATTTCACAATTTCAGACAAAAAATTACCATCATGAGTAGTCTTGGTATCTATAACCATAAGATCACTTGTGTTATCATCAGATCCATGTGAAGCTTTTGTTTCCTCCTCTTTGACGAGGCTAACTCGCAAAGCTTCTTCCCTTTTCAGTCTGTTTTGCTCCTCTTCATATGCAATCAACTCTTCCCCAGCCAAAGGAACCCTCTTCGACATGGTAACTTTAACAAATTTGGGAGGTGGGGCTGACTGAAGCATGCGAGCTAAAGTGCCAAACTGCAAGCAGAAACACATGACAGCAAAAAATCAAATAATTAGCAACTTAGTTCTGTGCTTGATTACCATTTAACTAGCTGACCAGCACTAGGAAGAAACTATCATCAGGTTGTTACAGCAACGCAGTAAACATACCTGGCCTGTTTCAGTAAAAAGGACTAAATTTCTGGGATCATTTGCCCACTCCACGAATATTTCACGAGCGAAACCGGCTTCAAGACTAGCCATGGACGCAAGAACAACCTATTTAAGGAGATTCAGTAACTACGATATACCAATAAGAAAATATATTTCTATTATCACCTGAGCAGAAAGGACATAAAAGCTCAAATTCACCAAGTTCTATGTACGACCAAACATGAATGAGGTACTTATAAACCAACCTTTGGACCAGGTGGAGCATTATCCAGATCAGTCTTGTTTATTGAGAGAGTGACATGCCTGCACGTGTATAAATTACATATAATGTCTTCCGTTATTGTATGCATACGACGGCACAGATAAGACATTCTGAAAGAAAATTTACCTAAATCGAAAGGCATTATCACGTGAAGTCTCAAAGGACTTTGAAATGGAGTCACTCATCCACTCGAGGAAACTCTTAACATACTCAATTGTGCTAGATGACACGTATGTGAGAAAGTAAATGGGAAAGCTGAAAGCTCTCTGAGACCAATGCTGCAGGTTTGATCAATATTCAGTCTCTACATAAATAGCTGAAGGATTGACTGAGAACAAAGTACATTCAAATCCACTCTCCTACCTGTTCAAGTATCAAGAGAAGTTCCAGGACTCGGCCTGCAGGGTCTACTGGCAATAAAACGTTGCCCCCAACTTCAAGATGTTTTGAAATGGTATCTGAATTATAAATGTGGACAATTAGAAGCGAGTTTTTTTAATACCATAGAAGAGATATCACACATATTGACCTACATGCCAACCTAGAAATTCTTTGTCCCTTTGCTGTCTTGCGGTTTGATTGGTATAAAGAGCATGGTATGCATCAGTTATCAGAACAGCAGGTCGAACAAAAGACTGTAAAACAGTTCCATTTAAATGCCTGAATTAAGATGTACAATTCAGTATCACAATTCTGCTTCTTTATTTTTGTTAATGGACAAATATCTAACTCAAATTCAGATGAAAGCTGAACATGTGTACCTTTCTTTCCGATGATTGTAGTCAACAGCATATATAACCTCTTCCCCATCCTTTGTTATCTTCCAGATGCTACCTCCCAGCATATGTCCAGCAGCATGAGGAGCAATAACAATACCCTCTCCCTTTCCTAATAGTACAAAGATAAAACTTTTGAAGCCATAGCAAGAGATAACTGAGGTGTTCAACAACCAACTACTCAATATGCATCGGTGAACTTATTCCCGATATGTGGAATACATAGATAATGCAGATGAACAAGTATCAGTTTTTTTTCTTTCTAGTTTGCTATGAAAGACGTTAAAATCACATACCAGAAAGATGGTAATTTTGTGAGTAAGTCAATCTGACCACATTCTGGAAAGCAGAATCAATGTCATCCAACGTAAACAGATCAAAGTCCGAGACTTGCTGCAAACAGTAAGATCATCGTATAAGCAAAAACCGTGCAAACAACAGGAAAACGACTTAATGCAGAAGAAAAATTTGCAATATACTGCATCATTAAAATTTCACCTTCCTCGATAGATACTGATCATACATTGTGAGAAGACCTAATCTATTAACAGGCTCAGTGGCATAAACCGGAGCTGAGAGTCCAAGGTGCTTCATGGCATAAGGAAGAGCACCAAGGTGAAGCGTATCTGAATGAGAAAGCAAAACTGCATCGATGGTAGAAGCAACCCTGAAACCAGAAGAATCGAAACTCAATCTATGCTCAAAATTGGATTTTCGATTCCCAGAACAGAGAGTAGAAGGAGAGAAACCTGGAGAGAGGTTGGAGAAGAGATGGGTCAAAGAGATCGTTCCAGCCACAGTCGACGAGGAAGTTGAAGCCATCGATGGAGACCAAGTAAGAGAGAGGATTCTCGTTGTAAACTCCGCACAAGGGAGTAACCTGCACCGAAGTACCCATTCTAATCTTCTTATTTGACGTTGCCTTTGACGCCTATATAAACCCTAATTTCTCCGATTAATTGAACCACCGTGAACGGCGAGGGTTTTCCTCTGAAGTAACCCGTTTCTAAATTTTATTCTTAAATTACAACGACGAAAATATATACTTCGCTATTTCATATTTCATCATTTTCTTATAATTCTAAAATACCAATAAGAATGCCTATAGGTTATAAAGAAATACATGTTATATTTGTTATTATAAATTTATATTTTAACACCAAAATAAAATAAAAATTGAAAATTCAAACCGAATGAACCAAATTTACTGAAAAGACCGTACGATCCAAAGTTTAATTGTCTTATAACACTATACGAACCAGATTATCAACTAAAAATTTTTAACACTACGAACTATATTATCAACTCAAGAATTCGAAGGGAGGGACGATATTTAATTGGTGGTTTAAGGAAATGTTGATTGCTTCACTTTAAAGGCTTAACAAATCATATGCATTTGGAGAACAAGAAGGACCGTTACTACCAAACCAATTCATAATGGTAAGTGGTAACAACCATAACTAACTATCAAACTTTTCTTTCTTGATGATGATACAAAAAATTAAAATAGATGTTTTTTGCTAACGAATGTATCGTATATATGTGTATATATATATATATATACATATATACATATATATATATATATATTATTTTGGGTTATATGTCAATTTCAAGTATTTTTTGGAATTTTTTTTTTCATTACAAGACCATTCCACTTACTATTAAAAGGAAAGTGTAATTATTAAAAATGCTTACTTGTTTTAATTTCATTGGTTTAGATATGACAAGCATAAATGATATATCATGGTTTTTACCCATTTTTTACCATGATATAAGTTCTTTTTATAGAGTCTTTTTGGTATTTTTAGAGTCTTTTAGAGTCTTTATAGATTAATGAGTGATTGGAGCTTAATGGGAGTTTTTAGAGCTTTTTGGAGCATCGAGGAAATAAGAGCCGAAGTGATCAAGTCGGAGTCGAGTTTTCACGTCTGTATGTGTGTCGATCGACACGCATGTCTGACACGAGAAGATTTCAAGTTTTGAAGAAATTTCGCTTTTGCCCAAAAAGCCCAGAAGTTATACACAAAGCCCGATCCGAATTTGACAGATTATATATAGTTTTTCCTTAGGCTTTTATGTTTTGATCTAGTTTTTAATTCAGACTTGAGAGAGAAGAGATTTGGAGAGCTTTCGGGAGATTTCAGACTTCAGACCTTCATCGATTTCGAACCCTTCTGTATCTTTTACTCTATTTTTTTATGCATAATTGTTAGGATTTATCTTTTTGTTCTTCATCTAGATTGCTTTAACTCTGATTTTAGGATTGATCAACTGAAATTGGAAACCCTAGGTTGCTTTAATAGATGTGAAAGACATAATCTTAGATGAACAAAATTATCTATTCGCAAAGAAATTTGGCTTAGTAATTTTGTGAACAATTGAACTTGAACTTAATGCTTGATTTTATTCACTAAGTTTGCAAAAAAAATTGGAATTTAGGGATTTAGTCATAGATAGTCTCTACAACGAAAGTTGATTGGTTTTACATTCGTGTTTGAGTTCTAGAACTGCTCTTAATAAAATCCTAACCGTTTTTATCCTGTGTCGATCGACACATACTTATGTGTCGATCGACACGATCATATTTCGATTAATTCATGCGAATTACCCATAGCCTAACCTTTTGTCCAATTGATTACCAGAACCTTTATCATCATTCACTTGTTTACATTTGCTGTTTATTTTACATTCACCACTATTTACTTAGCATAATTTGAATTCATTAGTCTTTTGTGTGAATTGATTCCATGTGGATTCGACCCCTAAGTATTACATCGATCTCTTAATTTGAGAGAGTAGCTCAGGGCAAATTTGAGCATATCAATAAATTATTACATGTATTTGAAAAAAAGATGACATGGCATCAATCTCTACTCAATTTGCTTAAATTTGTGAAAACAAAAAAATATTGAGGAAGATGTTTTCATTTTAATAATTATTACACGTTAAAAATCAAGCAAAAAGTGAAAAAATAAATTACTACACCTTATATCAATGTTGTCGACAATAAACAAAAAATCAAGTTAGAATGAATCATATAAAGCTCATAAAACTAATATATATTGTCATATATTATTTCACATATCAAAAATATAATAATCGGTTTTTTCCTAATGAAAAACCGAAACAAATAAATTTTATGGAAGTTTTAAATTTTATAGAATGGAGACAGCATAAAAGTGTGTAAATAAATGTGAAAATTTGGGTATTTAAACCTAAAAAAAAATTACATGTATATTATAATATCTCAATAAAAAAAGATAGTTGATTTATTGTGTTTATTTATTTCTATTTAAAATTAAAATATCTAATTGATAAATACAAATAAATAAATTTTTATTTAAATGAGATAAAATCTAATTCAATTTTTTTTTAATATGTATCAAAATCTTATCGATTAACTAACACGTGTGTGAAGCTTTATATAACAAGAATATAAATTACACATATTATTTTATTAATTTACATGTCCAAACATGTTATTTAACTCAAAAATAAAATCAAATACATATTTTTTATAAAAAAAAAATCTGCGTGTATTGTAGATAAATCACCTTTTATATACACATATAAATAATCCTTTTATTTCCTTTTATATACCTTTTGTTTTTGGACAAAAATTTCCTTTTATATTCCTTGGAGATAGATAGAAGGAAGATTGGAGAGCTCATCTCTCCTATTCCTTGGACGAAGACGAGAGCTAAGTCAGAAATGGCGCTTCCGAGGGAGTTGGAGGAAGAGACAATCTGTCGGCTTCCACCTCGATCTCTTGTTCGGTTGAGGAGCGTATGTAAAACACTGGAACTCTGTTTTCCACGACAAGAGTTTCCTCAACAAGCACTTGTCTCTCTCCAGTCCTCAATTCATTGTCCTGACTGAATCCAACATGACTTATTCGATAGAGATGATCGATCATCTAAATGAGTATTTCATACGAAGCTTTGATTTCTCCACTGAGATATTGCAACCCTTTTGTAACCTCCCCTGTCACAATAGCAGTGGGCTTTTCCTCTCTGTTTATTGTCAGGGGAGATGCGTTTAAGGAGATTCCAATAGATTCAGGAACTAGATAGTTTTCTCACTGTTTCTATCTTCCTAATTTCTTCTCACTTCCTTCACAATTTAGATCGCAATAATGTTCCTACTACTACAACACATTTGTCTTAGATTACCCACAAGAAAATTAAGTCACTTACTGCTCAAACCCATTTCAGATTACGAGTATATAACAACGCCTTCTTTCTTCTATTTTTTTTTTTCTTTTCTCCACAAGAACAGTAAATTTACAACGATCCTTTCTTGACTCTTGAACTCATATCTCTAATCTCTGTATACATTTCCAATCGTAAAGTTTTTCTGCTATGTTGTCCAACTTTTTCAGTTTCTCTTAACCATTTGATTCCACTTTCTCTCGCTATTAATTTTGGTTTATCTTCTTGCATCTTGTTCAGATTGGATTCTCTTGTTATCATCATCAGGTCTTCAAGCTTTTGATGATATATGAATTATTCTAATTCTTTTAACTTTGATTCCTCCAACTTCTTTGCTTCTCAAAAACTACACCTTCATTTGATCAATGGTTGTTGCCTAACTTCCTTTTCAGAAGATGATAATTTCTTAAGATTTGCAGACTAAATTAAACCACTAGTTTGTGATTTCTCTCGTTAATCCTTTTGGACGTAAAAAATATAGACAACTAACAAAAACATTAAGCAGTGATGAATAGTTTTTGGTATTATATTTAGGGTTGGTCATATATGATTCGATTGAGGTATAAAGCGCGCAGATCACTTGGTCTGCTTTGTTACTGTCCTTTGGACTGTTGAAACTCCATCAACTAATTTTGTCCGGAAAAGAACATTGGCATTGTTGAACATTCCTTCTTTCAGCGAAACCACGATAAAATGTTTATTAATCGAGCTTTCAAAATCAGCAAAATTGGATTTTCTAAGTAAACAACATAAAGGGTTTGAGATAGAGATATAGATTTCGATCTGCGAGTGAGGGAAATGAGCTTTTATCATTCTTCCTATGTTCTGTGTGTGACTTAGATCAAGAGCTGCATCAACCTGAATAAATCAACGCGAATCAGTTTTTATACTAAAGATACATTACCAAGGAATCTGAGAATGAAAAATCAGAGGTGTATGTACCTCGTCTAATAGATAAAGTGGAGCCGGTTTGAAGAGAAGGGTTGAGATAAATAAAAATCCAAATCGAATTAACAAAATTTACAGAAAAAAACCAGTACAATCCAACAACGTTGAACTATCTTTAACAATTAACACTACGAATCAAACTATCAACTAAAGGGTTCGAAGTGAGGGAAAATATTTAATTGGTGGTTTGAGGAAATTTTGATTGCTTCACTTCAAAGGCATAACAAATCATAGGCACTTGGAGAACAAGGAGGACCGTTAGTACCAAACCAATTCATAATGGTAACAACCATAACTAACTATCAAACTTTTCTTTCTTGATGATAATACAAAAGATTTAAATAGATGTTTTTTTGCTAACGAATGTATCGTCTAATATTTATATTCCGGGTCCTTCTAAGAAAAAGCCATACATAATTGATTTGTTTTTTTGTTGTAAGAAACTAAAGAGAGTCAGAGAGATTAAGAGCCTAAACCAGAAGACAGTTAAGAAGATTGATTTTTCGAGTCTCAATCCATCGGCTGGTGACCCACCCATCTCCATACTTATAATTATTTCTAAAAATAAAAAGGAAAATTTATCCTCATTTTATTATTTTGTTTGTCCCTATCTACGCCGGTACGCCCTATGCTTATCTACACATTACTTTACTCTCGCGTGGGAAAATGTTTGTGAAAATCATTGAAATTGTGTTTCAATACAAAGCCAGAAAAACTAAATATATAAAATTATATAGATTTTGGAAGGTGACCAACAATAGAAATAACGGAAAAAGGAAAGAAAATATTGACTAACGAAAAATCAAAATAATTAATGATGAATGTCTTAGTTGAATAGAGTAAGAAAAAAGAAGAAGAATCTCCCATCTGTTCAAAGGTGAAAAGTTCTTCTTTATTAATTTTCTTTTAATGAAGAAATACCATGTGAACTTTATCTTTACTAATTAAAGATTTTCTAGTAAGAACAAAAAATCAATGTAAGATAATAACAAATAAACTAAAAAAGCAGAATAATTAACTTGTATTTTTTTTGGTCAGATATGTCTCTCTTTAGTCTTTAGTCTTTTACACACACATATGAATAATAAGTTAGCCTCTTCATGTGATGAATTGTGTGTATATATATACATATGTAATTTATATATATATAAAAATAATGTAAGATATATAAGAATCTGTCTTTTCACACAAAGAAAACCAAAACTATATAGATGACGAAAGTTTCTTTGTGCCTCTCAATATCACTCTCTCTCTCACCTCTTGCCCACTTGGCTTCTCCTTTCCCTTTCTTCTCCAAAATTACTTTCCATATATATATTTATGAAAATTAATCTCTCTGACTATAAATATAAACATTTTCATTTCCCTCTATAATCTTCAAAATCAATTATTCGTTCTTTGATACACAAAGATAGCTTATCAAATTCAACGACATCGTTTTCACCTCCTTCATTCACCATTGAAGGTCATCAAAAGTGAAACAATGAAGACGACGATGCGGCTTCTCCATCTTACGGCCGCGATGGTTCTCCTCCTCTTCGTGGCCTTTTGTCCGCCGCTGGTTTCCGGAAACCCAGGACGGCGAGTTAGCATGACACTGGTTCGAGACGCCGCTGCTCTTGGTGCTTGTATGTCTTCCTCCTTTCTTCTTAAATATAAACTATATTAAGTATTATTTTTTCTGAATATATATATATATATATATATATATATATATATAAGATTTGATATTTTCTCTATGGATTTAGAGAACTCATGGATTTATCATTTTTGTCGCTGCGTTTACTAAACTTTTTTAACTATCATGTTATTTATCAATGAGATACAATATGACGCAAGTCACACAAACATATAGACCAGTGACCACTCTCTTACCTGCCTAGTCGCTATCATTTTTACGTTAAAACTTTGATTTTTCTTGTGTCACATTTATTTTTACATTTTGGTTATTATATGTTTTGCTTTTATATTTAAGTTTTTTTTTTTTTTAGTTTGCTTGGACGGTAGCTTACCGGCGTATAATTTAGACAGAGGCTTCGGTGCTGGATCAAACAATTGGCTTTTGCAGTTTGAGGTAATTTGTTATTACTTACTCTTATTAAGTCTCTAATTAAATAGAAAATGGTTCAAACACGAAAAAAACGGTTTCTATCCTTAAAAATGGTTTTTGATTATTTGACCATAATCAATCATTTGCAGCGAATAAATCAATCATCCAGCCTTTTTGGTTATAGTGAATTTGGTTATTTATTGGTCACTACTTAATAAATTTAGTTCATTAGTTAAAGTATTGCAGTTGTAACCAACTCCATGGGCTAGTAGGCAAAATAATTGAATCCAGCTTGCTGCTTGCCCATGGAAGAATCGATTTAAATATAGTTACTGTTCATTGTATATTTGGATTATAATCTAAAGTATATTTGATTCTTTACGAAACCAAATAAAAAATGATTAGAATGTGACCAACTGGACTAAGTCGATGCTGGTAAATGAGAGTAATTGATTTCTACAAATGCACACACTAGTCGATGCTGGTAAATGAGAGTAATTGATTTCTACTAATGCACACACTTAAATATATACCTGAAATTACGATAATTATCAAGGCGCCGTTTTAGGAACTTTAGAGCACCATGGTGTCTCGAACTGGTTGGATCGTGTCTCACGCCTTCCACTTTATTACGCGCATTTATAACATTCTCTCTATTCTTTTTGCATTCATGTCAAACAAAAAATTATGAGAGTCAAATTTTTTTTTTTTGATTAAGTAAGTCGACTATTCATTTGTCTATGACTATAAGTAGTGACTAGAGTTAAGTGATTCTAATTTTTTTTTTTATTTATAGGGAGGAGGATGGTGCAATGATATAGCATCATGCGTCGATAGATCAAAGACATTTCGAGGCTCGACACGTTTCATGAGCAAAACTGTCGTCTTCTCCGGAATCTTGAGCAATAACGCTTCTCTAAATCCAGGTCATTTTTTTAATAACAAATCCATTACTTTATCATGGCAACATCAATCTATTAATCATAATAATTTATTGATTGAATTTGCTCAAAAAAAAAAAAATTATTGATTGAACATGTTTGCTTGTAGTTGTGGTCTCTCTTTCACGTGACGGTTCAAATGTTTCTGTTATAATTCAGCTTTTAAAAAATATAAAATACATAAAGATAGAAATAATAATTCTGGCTTGTTTGTTCTCCTTATTTACTTTTGTCTTTGTCCCCTTCCTAACAAACACACACTATCGATCTACCTCGACCCATGTCGTCAAATTACATATCTATCCTACGTTAGATACCTATGTCGATAAGGGTAAAGCCGTCAATTATCATCTGGACATGCATGTGAAGTCCAGGTTTGAGTCTGTCTTGCATCAAAAATCCAGTGTTACTAAATCGGAACAGTCATTCACAATACTTATAAATTATATCTATTCACACAACACACATTGTAGCTTACTGTATTTTCATTTTTAATATAAAAGTTTTAAAGTATTTTTTTGGTAATCAGATTTTTACAACTGGAACAGAGTGAGACTGAGGTATTGCGATGGAGCTTCGTTTGCAGGAGATACACAATTTGGCAACGGGGTATAAATCCCACTACTCGTTTCTTGCTCTAAACCAATTTTTGTGTTACCATTAAATGATCTAATCTATGGTTTTCTTAACTAATTTTTACTCTGATTGAATGAATGACAGACGTCATTGCTTTATTTCAGAGGACAACGGATATGGAATGCCATTATTCTTGACCTTCTACCTAAAGGTTTAGCAAAAGCCCGTAAGGTAAAATTTATTCTTTTTAGTTCGGTATTTCGGTTTAGTTTCATTAACCCAATCAATGTGTTCCTAATAATCATTAATCAAGTATAAAATCGCGATTCTCCATATTTTAGTTTGAATTGCTTTCGTAGACTCTACGTTATTAATGTGTTGATACTAAACCGATCGACCGGTACGCAGGCTCTTCTGACCGGTTGTTCAGCTGGTGGTTTGTCTACATTTTTGCATTGTGACAATTTCACGAGCTATTTGCCAAAAACCGCAAACGTTAAGTGCATGAGTGACGCTGGATTCTTTCTTGACGCGTAAGTTTTCTTGATCAAATATGTTTTGGTATTTGGTTTATATGAGAACCAGATCGGTTTAATAACAACTTATATTGGTTTAACAGAATCGATGTAGCATCAAACCGGACAATGAGATCACTTTTCAAACAGCTTGTGTCTCTACAGGTTTACTTGAGAGATCCATCAAGTTGTAGGACTCTCAAATATTACCCACACTTTTCTGATTTTCTTAAATTTCCGGATCAAACTTTTCAGGGTATACAAAAAAACCTCGATCCAAACTGTACACGAGCATTTTATCCCGAGCCATCTTTGGTACACTCTCAAATCTAAATCTTTTCTTATGAAATTAGTTTCAACTCTCTAATCATTTTGAAATTCTTAAAATTTTGCAGTGTTTTTTTCCGCAATACGTATTGCGATTCATTAAAACGCCATTTTTCATCTTAAATTCAGCCTATGATGTATTCCAGGTTTTCTCTCTTTCTATATTCTCTTTAGTTAATCATACCGGTTTAGTTTGTTTAAACCGGAGATTAGTATTAGACTTGTCTAAGCCGGTTTGTCACACAGTTCCATCATGGGCTGGTTCCACCTTCTGCTGACCGTACCGGACGTTGGAACCGTTGTAAACGTAATGTAACCGCATGTGATCCACACCAGCTCGATGCACTTCAAGGTACAAAAAAATAAAATCCAATTGGTTTGGTTTAAATTAGGGAACCGGTAAACAAAAACCAGAACTGAACCGAATTTTTTTTGTTTTTGTTTTTTGGCAGGGTTTAGGAATGATATGTTGGGAATATTAATGAATTTCTTCAGAAATTCAACGAGAGGAGGAATGTTTATAAACTCATGCTTCGATCATTGTCAAAGTGCTTTACAAGAGACTTGGTTCTCTCCCACTTCACCTAGAATCCACAATAAGGTACAGTAAACCGGAACTTTATAATTCTCTGTTGTTTTCGATTATCCGGTTTAGGATAGTTTTAAACCGGATTTGGTTTTTGGTTCAGACAATTGCTGAGACGGTTGGTGACTGGTATTTTGGGAGAGAAAAAGAAGCTAAAGAAATTGATTGTCCATATCCATGTGATAAAACTTGTCATAATCTCATTCCAGCTTCTACTGATTCTTTGGTAAATTTTTACAATTTATGATAGTTAATACTTGTAAATGTTCGATTGATATTGAATTGGATTTTGTAATTAAAATGAATTTTGTTTCTTTTGTTATATCAAGGCTCCTAATGCTCCAGACCATAACTCTCGCGGTACACAATTGATCTTATCTTTGTCCCTCTTTTTTACTTCTTTTGTGTGTATGATCATGATCGCTTGTACGTTGTAAATCTTAGTATGTTCTTTTCAAATCATTAGATTATGTAGCATTCAGGTCAACACAAAGAAGTTAAGTCTCATCTTTTTTGTTTGGTTATGTTTTTATGATCAGGTGATAGCTTGAGTCGAAGTCAAGTTGATCTAATTGATATTATATCGTGATATTAGAAGTTGAAATTAGTCAAGCTTCAGTGGTAGTATATGTCCAAAAGTGACAAATAATACAAAATTTACAAACTCAAGAAATCGTTTTTGCAATTGTATACATATATCATCTCTTCTGGTTAAATTATAACTCTCTTACCATTACCATCTCTATTTGGATATTGTGCACTTGAAACATCCACGGATCAAGCAAGTTAGAACTCGAACCTCGACCACACGAAGCACGAACCAAAAACACACCATGAACTCTGTTTTACATTTAACCGGAGGACATAGAAACTAAGAAAGAGACGGACAAGCAAAATTATGAGTTAAAGATTACCGTACAAGTATTTCTACGTTTTGGCCATATTTATACCAGCAATTCACTATGAACGTTTGAGTCTTTGAGATGAAGTATGCAAAATCGTAGATAATCGTCATTTCGCAACCCGAGAGACCTTTACCTACAAACTAACAAGCTCGGTCTGGTCTAACCCGCTGTTTCAAACCAAGGCTCGTCTTTAACCGGACTTGCCTCCCGTTTAAGTTGAAAACGCAATAACGAGACAATAAAACGGTTTTGCACACAAATGAAATCATTTCACCATAAGAAAAACTAACAAACAATATCTCAAATTCAATCACCCGGAAAGAGCTTATAAACACATATATTTCCTAAGCTCTAAACCTAAAAGCACCATCACACATAGCCAAATGTCAATACAAGCAAACCAAAACCAGAAGAAAAAAGACAAAACCAAGCCATCAACCTGAGAAATAAGAAGACACTAATTATAAAAAAAAAAAAAACTCACACATGAGAAGCTACAAGAGGTATTTTCTTCTTTTATCGTCATTGCTCCTCCTGCACTTCCTCTTCGTCTTCTTCATACCCATACCCTTCTTCCTCATCTTCAGCCGTTGCGTCTTGGTACTGTTGATACTCCGAGACCAAATCGTTCATGTTGCTTTCTGCTTCTGTGAATTCCATCTCGTCCATTCCTTCACCTGTGTACCAATGCAAGAACGCTTTTCTCCTGAACATCGCAGTGAATTGCTCGCTCACACGCCTGAACATCTCCTGGATCGAGGTCGAGTTCCCAATGAAAGTGGAAGCCATTTTCAGACCCGTTGGTGGAATGTCACAGACGGTTGACTTCACGTTGTTTGGGATCCACTCGACGAAGTAGGATGAGTTCTTGTTCTGAATGTTGATCATCTGTTCATCGACTTCTTTGGTGCTCATTTTGCCTCTGAACATAGCTGAGGCGGTTAAGTACCTGCCATGACGCGGGTCAGCTGCACACATCATGTTCTTGGCATCCCACATCTGTTGTGTGAGTTCAGGGACGGTTAAGGCTCGGTACTGCTGTGATCCGCGAGATGTGAGCGGTGCAAATCCGACCATGAAGAAATGGAGACGAGGGAATGGGATTAAGTTCACTGCAAGCTTGCGCAGGTCGGAGTTTAGCTGACCTGGGAATCGGAGGCAGCAAGTGACACCACTCATGGTCGCAGAGATGAGATGATTCAAGTCTCCAACTGAACAAAAAAACAAACGATCCCATTAGAACAGTGAAACAAACAACCGGGATTATCATATGCATCAATACCAAAATAAGGATGAAATAGGTAAAGGTTTTCGATGTTTCGACATTCTTCAAAGGACTAAAACTGTAGAACAATGATGTAATGTGAAATATACTTCTGAAGACAACAAATGCAAAAGTACTTTAAAACGCTAAAACAAGAGTTTTAGATTGATCACGCACACCATTCAACTTCTTACTCTTGGTACCCAGAATGTTACAAGGAGTTGAGTCAAAGACAGCAATTAGTGGATATCAGGTATGTTAAGAAATTTCAATAAGCAACTTCTACTTTGAGCACAGAAAAGTATAGCTCGATCATACAAAGTTACAAACCATTCAATTTCTACTTTAAGCAAAGATGAGTTCTTATAGGCCACGAGAAGTGTATAAAAACATTAAGCAATTGGATATAATATATGAAGAAAAGAAGGCTTACAGCTTGGAGTAGTAAGCTTAAGAGTTCTGAAGCAAATATCATAGAGAGCTTCATTGTCAAGAACCATACACTCATCTGCATTCTCTACGAGCTGATGAACAGATAGAGTTGCATTGTAAGGCTCAACAACAGTGTCAGACACTTTTGGAGATGGGAACACAGAAAACGTCAGCATCATCCTATCTGGATATTCTTCCCTGATCTTTGAAATCAGCAAAGTTCCCATTCCAGATCCAGTTCCTCCTCCCAACGAGTGACAGACTTGGAATCCTGAAGATCATTCACATGAACAACACAACAATCTAAATCACATAAATCTTACTTATGACCAGTATTAGAAGAAACAATTGCACAAATCCAGCTCTCAAGTGAATCAAAATCCTAGATACATAAGAAATCGATAAATTCCCAGAGTCTACCACCAATTGAGACTACGAATACACATAAACGGAACCGAAGAAGAACGATTCTAACCTTGCAAGCAGTCACAGTTCTCGGCCTCTTTTCGTACGACGTCGAGAACCGAATCGATTAGCTCAGCACCTTCGGTGTAGTGTCCTTTCGCCCAGTTGTTACCGGCGCCGGATTGACCGAAGACGAAGTTATCAGGACGGAAAATCTGTCCGTACGGTCCAGATCTGACACTGTCCATAGTCCCAGGCTCCAGATCCATCAGAACGGCGCGTGGGACGAACCTCCCGCAACTCGCTTCGTTGTAGTAGACATTGACTCGTTCGAGTTGCAAATCGCTATCTCCTTGGTACCTTCCCGTCGAATCGATCCCGTGTTCGGCGCAAACTACTTCCCAGAACTTCGCACCGATCTGGTTTCCACACTGACCACCCTGGATATGAAGAATCTCACGCATCTTCGATAAGTAGCTAAGTAGGCAACAAAAATAACGAGAGAGAGAGAGAGAGAGAGGGAGAGAGAGAGAGAGAGAGAGAGAGAGAGAGAGAGAAGTGGTTGTAGAGATTTGAAACGGTTACGACTTGAGTGGAAATGAAGAAGACGAAGTGGTGGGTTTTTATAGTACGGAGTTAACGGAGACGGGAATTTCTTTTGGGTCCCTTCTTTGTAGGGAAGCTAGCCGGTTCAAACTGCACCGGTATACGTAAACCTTACCAGGCTGAACCAGTAAACCAACGATTGAACTATCACAATTTCCTTGCTTTTTTCTTTTGTTAAATTTGAATCCCTTACTTTAGAATTTAATTATTTGATCTTGGTGGAAATTTTACCTTTTTTGGATATGAATAAATGTTCATTTTTAACCAATTTTTCGGCTGTAATTATAACCAATTTAAACCGGTAACATTGGTATTCTTCTATATTGCCGCCACGAGTGACGGAGATGAGTAACGGCTGTTAGGTCCGTTGGTCCTTGACATAAATAAATTATTCTGAAAAATATACAGTATTAAATTTGAAAATAATTGTGGATTATTTTTTTGTTTTAATCAAAGCAGGACATTCGGTATATTTTTTTGTCATTCTGTGAACAAAAAGTTAAACTCTTTTGCAAAAAGAACCTCTCGAAAATAGTAGAAACACTATATTATTATTTTTTTTGCCGTGAAACACTGTATTTTTTCTCATTCCAAAAGTAATCTGTTTTTTATTTATTTTTCATTTCTTACAAGAATGAGCAACTAATTACGTAATTTGTGGTGTATGTAATTACATCATTTGAAACATTTGGATGTAATTGTTTTTTTTTTGTTTTGTTTACATTAACTTCACTAAATAGTGAGGGTGTTGTACAGATGGATCCAGAGTGTATCCGGTATTCTCACGCGCTACGTAATGCGAGTACGTCCACGCGCTAAAACATGTGAAGACTGAACCTTGTCGAAAATAAGGCTGCGAGATCTGAACAATTTTCTTTATTTTTCGATTTTTTCTCCAGCTTTTTAAAATTCTTGCACATGAAGCAAACCGTGACAAACACGTGATACCAACGTAAAAGCACGTGACTGGGATTAATGGGATGCAATTTAATCTGAGTAGCAAATTATGCTAAATCCCGAACACTTAAAAGATGAAAACAATTAACAAAAGATGCACATGTGCCAAGTAGATTTTCAACATAGGCAAAGGAATTTGATAGTTTTGTTGTTCAGTGTGTGTATTAGACTTTAAGATTTACCATTTTTAATGAAGTTCAAATTTAGTTTTGTGTGGATATAAATCGATAGCTTGATCTTTATATATGTTATCATTTATACAGTATTGTAGTGCGATGCGGTAGGGTCTAACTCTAATCTGAACAGTAACGTGCAAATTACTCAATAATCAACTTGAAAAATAAAAACAGGTATATTTGGGTCCTACGTGACGTGAAAATTGAAGATAAGACAGCAAAAACAGCTTTTAAATGATTATGGTCTAAATCAGAAGCAATGGATCAATCTCAAAGTTAGAGCAACTTGTGAGTGAGTGAGTAGTAACCATCAAGTTACACCATCAATTTCATAACCAACTCAATCTTATAACTCTACGCTTAATAATTTCATCCGGTGATGGTTATCTATCGTTTACCAAATTCACTTTTAATAATCAACTCTTATTAACAGGGAAAGAAATGAGTAATTATGATACTATCTAGACAAACACACGAATTAAGGACTAAAATATTCAAATTAGATAGACATAAAATATGGTACACTATTATAGAAGCTTAAGTAACGACATCAACTAATAAATAATGACATCTTTCTAAATATAGAAAATTGTACGACATTTTCATTTTGATTTTTCGTGTGAAATAACCTAATCTTGAAACATAGAATCTAGTAATCTACAACAGGATCTAACCGGATAATAGAGACCGGTTATACGTATATTTTACTCTATACAACAAAAATCGAAATGAAGTAAATTTAAAACCTGGTTTGATTCTGCTTGCTCCAGTACTTCATCTCCCACTGTAGGATTCTCGTACTCGTACTCTGTTTCCTCTTCTCAACTGCGTAAAACGACGCAGGGTCATATGGAGGCGGCATGGCACACGGACCGGTCTCTGCAGGGTGCTTCACGAGTGATTCCGTCATGAACTTCCGCTCGTTCCCGTTCCTCGGGCACGCCATTGTTTCCGAGCAAATCTCTGTGGCATTCTGGGGAATCTCAGGTTTAAACTGGAGGAGTTTTGAGTACTCTGTTAAAAGGTGGTACATGTAATCATACACGTAGTCCATCTTGAGTTCTTGTTGGATGAATTCGCTCGCCGCCTTTCCAATATCCTGCGCCTGGTTACACAAAAACAACACGGCCGGAGGATAATGACGGAGAATTTAGATTCAGTTCTCAATTCAAATCAATATCTTGGTCTCAACTGTGGTATTTTTTTAGCATTTTAAGTTTTGTTTGAAATAGTGAAGGTTATGGTTCAAATGGAAAAGAAATATACTAAATATAAATGCAAACACAAACAAACATTCTAAATCCTATCATCATAGATTAACAATGTACCTTTTGAATGTGAGAGTTTCCCCAGTGAACAGCAAACTTAATAGAACGGCACTTGTCGTGCTCCCTAACAGGCCAATAATGCTGAGCCGGAAGCAGGCCTCGAGTGAAGAAATCATAGTAATGGGGTTTCACAAGCAGAGTCACGGAGTCACACGCCAAAATGTACTTCTCGCTAACAGACCACGCAGACCCTTCTATGTAAATCTTGTACCTATACATAAACATCACATAGAGCCATATCAACTTTCATATTTAGCCACGATTCAAAACCGAAACGTTTTGACTATATTACCAAAATTTAGGCTACCTGTGATGGCATTGGCTCGCCAAGTCTGATTGCTTGTAGCCTTCCTTTGATTCTCGGATCCAATCCTACAAGATGAAATCAAACACACACATAACAGTTACAAAAATTGTTGCATTCTTTAATCAAAGCTATAGTTGTAACCAGCAAAAATCAGATTTCTTGGCATTACTCAAAAACATTTGATTGTTAAAAAGGGAATCATCATTATTACCTGAGCATACAAACGAGCGTTCCACTCGTGTTCCTCAGAGACATTACATTTCATGAGATCTTGTCTCGTCTCTGCAACCAATGGATTCCCTTTCCAATAAGCATAAGGATCTCTGTTTACCCAATTAGTCCTCTTGTTCCCTTCTTTTAGCTCCTTCAACAAAGTCTCCCATGGCTTTATATTCACCTCCGCCCTACAAAATTTCAATGGGTTTAACTGATCAATTCGAAACTATTGTGGTGTAATCGAGAGAACTTGGAAAATCAAAGGTGCTTTAAACACAAAAGAAGTAAGAGTACATTACCATCCCCAGAAAGACCAATCAGGGAACACGATATCGAGCGTCTCCTCGTTTCCACAGTACCGGAACAACGGTGGAGGCGACGGCGAGTTGACACCGGCGAAATCCGCAGCCCTAACGACCGGCCAGTCAACGCAGTCAAACATGAGCTCGAGATCTGGAATCTTCCCGGGGTACTTCCTTAAAAGCTGTAAGAATCCCCAGATGGTGAACACGTCTCTTGTCTGAAACGCATCTTGAAATTTCTCCACGTAAACCTTCCCGCCGACGATCGCTAGCCGGAAATTGGCCGTCTTTTTGGCCCTCTCCAGTGCTTCCCTCGTGATCCCGGTGCTCGCCCATGGACGGAGATCCTCGTGGATCCACCGGAAGTATGCGGGACACGTGGCGGTCGGAGGAAGCTTTGACTCATCGTCTCCAAAGCTCGCCGTCGCCGGGTAACTGTTTCTCCCGGTGGTTTCGTTGCCGGAGCAGTGAAATGTAAATTCTTGTGGGCTTTTTGTAATTACTGTAGGTGGTCGAGGGTATTTTGGGGAATTCGTCTGGGGTTTAATCTCCGTCGGCGACGTCACGGCTTCTTTCTCTAACAGAACCTGAAAACGGGATGACTTGTGAGCAGTAGCGCGTGACAGCTATTAATCGGAAAAGTCGTCTTTGGGTCCCACAATGGACACGTGTCGAATTTGAGTGAACTCTCGGACATGAGTACGGTAGGCCGACAAATCCGGCACATGTGAAGCACAATTATAAAATTCTCACGTGACAGAATAAATTCTAAAAAAAATATCAAAAAAGTTGAGAAAACTCATAATAACACAAGCACCGAGAGTTTATAGATTCAGCGGAAACGACAAGTTGGAGTGTCGTTTTAGTGACTTACGGTGGGGTCGAGGAGGAGGCGCGTGGAGATGAACGCGCCGACGATGAGGAGGATGAGGAGTGAGACGAGAGCGTAGGATCTGTTGGGAGATATTCCGGCACCGGACTTGTTGACAAAGGGAGACCAGAAGGTATCTGTGAAATTACGAGAATGCCCTCCCAACCCATTCTTTGACGGTGAGTTCCTCATCGCCTTGCTACCGCCGGGAAACTCACCGGTTTTAAAAGCCAAAATAGAAGACTGCTTGCTGATTCTTGCAAGAAAAAGGTTCGAAAGAGTTTAGGAGAGAGGAAGAGAAAGAGGAGAGAGAGAGGGGAATCTTGTGAGCTCGATAAAGAATGTGAACAATAATGTCAAGTTTCAACTTTTTTTTAGATAGTGTACAATAGGACTAGGCACATATACCTGTTATTAGGCTCGTACTCGTCTAAAAAAATAGGATATCCATAACGTTCGAATCGGGTAAAAGATACTATAATTTTGATATTCTCGGGTAAAAGATACTATAATTTTGATACTCGTGGATAAAGGTCGAGTAAAAGGTATCATTTTTTTTCACTACTCGTCTCGTTACTTGTTTTCGAACTCGATTTGCTATCCGATCCGTAAATATTCGTATTTTATATCATTAATATTTGATAAATTTAGTTATAAAATAAATTATATAATATATAGTATAGTAGAAATACTTATAACGTTAATTGTTTATGTATTTGAATTGTCATCGATAAGTTTGGTGATGATAGATTACAAGTTTTAAGTTTTGAAGTTTATAATATTATAAATTATGTATTGTCTATTAAAAAAAAAATTTATTTCTTAAATAATTCTTTTATTTATTTGGTATATAAGTTGTTTAACTTTAATTGTAGATAAATTATGTTACAATTAGACGGATAAGGGTAAATAGTCAGGTACCCGACGGGTCAAAGAATTTTTACCGGGTACCCGTTGTATAGGGTATTCATTTTTTGCGAGTCGGATAAGGATATTGTTTGTCAAATACCCGATAAAATCGTTTCAGGTAACGGATAATCCAAATTTTCAGGATACCCATCTTATAGCCAGCTCTCATCTCCAAGACTTGAGAGTTTAATTTCAAAAAGTCACAAAAACCTTATAGGTTTGGGAACAACCAAAATATTACTATTAATCAGCATATATTTAGGATAACTATTCTAATTTTTATATTTTATCATTATAACCCTATTAAGATTTATCCTATTTTGTTTAGAATAATTATAATATCCGTACAATTCCATTGAAGCTTCTTCGGTTTAGGAGACAACGAAATACTCACATTCGACATACAAATCCCGGTAAAATGATCGTTCTTGATTCCTTCAAGCCTCGCCGCAATCGTAACGTTATCCGCCGTCATATCACTGTAGTTAATGTTCTTAACCACCGGAAAAGCTTTTGGATCCCAATTATCATCGGCGTGTTGGTTATACGCACCGCTCATCCAGAAAACGTATTTCATCGTCTTCATAGTTACATTCCTTGCAAAAATGTCTTTAACGTAACCGCCACGTCGGTTTTGATTCTGATCGCGGATTGCGTTTGAATAAGCGTTATGTCTTCGATCCTAACGTCTTTGATCCCACCGGACATCTCGCTCCCGAGTGCTACTCCGGAGTAGTAGGATCCTGCATTGTCCGGTGAGATGCATGTTAGGCGTCGGATCGAAAGTTGTTGTGTCGGCATCGCCATTTTGATTCCGTATTGGTCCCAACCGCTTTTCACGGCGATGCAGTCGTCTCCGGAGACTAGGTAACAGTCTTCAATTAAGGTGTTGGTGCAAGAATCTGAAACATATAGTAGTGTTACATAATCGTACATCATTATTCATTATATCCTTGTAGTCCAAGTAATATTTAACACTCATTAGCAAAATGTTGCACAATTGATTAGATAACTAACATTTTTTATGACAATTTTATGCTTATATTCTTGAAATATCGGTATGCAAATAACTAATGGGCTAACACGAAAGTGAACGTACCGGGGTCGATTCCATCAGTGTTAGGAGAATCGATGGGAGCAAGAATTGTAACACCCTTGACGATAACATTCTCACAATACACTGGATGAATATTCCATGATGGTGAATCAATCAACGTAACGTTTGAGATCTGAACGTTTTGGGAGAAAAGGATCTCGATCATGTACGGTCTCGTGATGGACTTGAATCCACCGCTCTTGAATTTCACCCACCAGTACTTGCCTTGCCCGTCGATTGTCCCGTTGTTACCTAAATATAATCAATTTGCTTTTAAAAGGATCAATAAAGTTGTCAAATTTAATATGATTGATGAATAGTATTTTTGTGTGTTACCGGTGATAATGACGTCCGTCAGATTCGTGCGCTAGATTAAACTAGCGAACCTTGGTCCTGGTGCATCCCTTCCTCGTCCGTACGACGGCAATGGTGCAACCACGGGGTATTCAGATTCGTCCTGGTTTGTTCAAACCGAATTTAACCAATATATATGTAACTTTATATTACATTGAGAAATAACATCGACCATATGTGTTATTTCATTCTTTAAAAGATAGTTTACACGTCAATGTCCGGTTCAACATATAACGTTTTAATTCAATCATATATGAATATGTGATTTTCTTCTTTTGGTTTAGATATTGGTTTTGTTTTGGAGATTAAAGCTAAGCTAATATACCTGAGAGGCTAAGAGAGTTGCTCCTTTCTGGATAAATAAAGTGAAATGGCTGGTGAGGTTGAAGCTTCCCGTGAGCCATTTTCCCGGCGGGACAATCAGCTGAACTCCTCCGTCAGCCGCCATCGGGCTAAGCGTGCTAATGGCGTCTCTAACGCTTCTGTGTTTGAAGTTTTTCCGTCGCCGACCGCTCCAAATTCCGTTAGAACCGCACTATGTTTTCGGCAACTCAATGCTGAATATTCGATACCGGCTTGTGCTTTCAAGGGCGGACGATGCCGAGACTCCATAACCGGAATACCGAATATATTCTAATCATCTAAGAAAAAAATACCGGAAACAAGAAATATATAATATCATTTTCCCAAGAAATAATTAAGAACTCTTAAAAATGGCAATTTAAAACCAAAAGTAGGTACCTTAAAATGTTTTAATATGATGAAGAGCTCCATTTCCTAGAGGAAATTCGAAGTATGGCTTTTTGGATTGGTCTCAATAAGACAAAGATTTATTTATAGAGAGGAGATAACAACAGTTTATGGTAACAATTATGTTAATTCAATATAAGAGACATGTCAATGTATCTGTAATGGTTAGCCAGATTGATCTACAATATGGTGAAATTTATCAAGTTCTATCCCAAAATGTGGATAAGATCAAATTTATTTCTGAAGGGAAAATTAAAAGTGCCAAATTTTAGAATTGGAGAATTCTAAAAAGAAATAACATTTTAATGTTTTATTTTCTAAGATTACAACCAAAAGCATGAATTTTCAACATTATCACAAATTGGTGTTTAGAAACCCTTCTTTATCATTTAGAAACATTTTTAAAGTTACAGATTTCTATCCTTATGTGTTGGTCCAAGTTAAAGATTTTTATCTTAAACACAAGTTTGTGATATGTTTTAGGAGTTTTAATAAAAAATCATCTCAACTATCTCCGGATAGTGCAAAATCCCCTCAACTATTTTTTTAGTAAAAAAAACTCTCAACTACATTTTGTTAGTGAAATCAACCATCCGTCTAGAGTAACGTTTAATTTCAATAAAAATTATTGTCTTTTGTTACAAAAACGACAAAACGCCTCAAATATTGACGAAACATCAAGTTGTTTACAGTAAAACAGCACGAAGTGCATCTTATGACAAAAAAAAAACATGATCCTAAGTGTACTGTAAATCGTGATTAATCCTAAACTCATTCAGGAAATCATCCGCAATCTTAGGTGCACTATAGAGATTAACTACATCTTATGATGTTTTGGTTAATATTTGAGACGTTTTGTTTTTTTTTTTAACTAAAGACAACAATTTTTATTGGAACTAAACGTTACTGTAGACGGAAGGTTAATTTTTTACAATCTGAGAATAGTTGAGGAAATTTTTCATTAAAAACCTTATTTTTTACTATTTTTATGGTAATTTTACTAAACAAAACATACATGGTAGGAAATTTCTCTTTAATTAGCGTTAATTAGTGTATTCAAAATTCAACGTTTTATATTAAAAGTTAATGAATTACAAGACAAAATCTTCAGTCATAATGGACCTCATATTCATTTACCAACTAGTGCAGGATCCTTGCATCACTCAGTTTCTGATTGAAGATTTGATTTAAAATGAAATAACTATGTTAAAATAAATACTTATTTCCTTAAATTATATTTATTTTACGAGGTATTTTTTTTTGTGATTAAAAAACGTGTATAGCATATGTGTCTGTTATTATTAAACCTGTTATTATTAAACCGTAAAACACGTGAGTCAAAAAGTTGTTGTACATCGAATTTCGTTTAGAAGAAGTTCAATACCAAAATATTAATCATAAAATAGTGTCAAGGTCAAAACATATTCTAAATATATAGCCAAAAACCCCCCAAATTTCTTTAATTTCTGAACATTTTCGTTATTCATCACTTGATTTATTAATATTCTTTTTATACATTTCAGTATATATAAGCTGGTTAAGTAGTTATCCGAATTTTGCTCCGACAAGTCCATGAATAGATCCAACAAAAGACAAGAGAGACACGAGCAAGCAAACAAAGCTGAAAACCCTAAGAAGAAGCCATGGTCGCGTCCAAATTCGGATCTTCTTCTGCAATATACACATCTCCACAGGGAAATACACAGCCAAAGGCCAAAACCCAAGTGCCCCCACCACTCCGAGTACTTCATTGAAGTATGGAAACACTATTGCCACTCCCGTTATTATCACCACATATATCGTTCTTAGACACATCCTCATTGGATTCAATCTCACTGATCGTCCACGTAACCATGGCGATTTCAATCCGTAAAAACTTGTGATGAAGTTGTTTTGTGGGTATTTCTCGGTTAGCCATCTCTCCATAGCCGCGAAAATCGGCTGACTATAGACCTGAAATGCCACAACACAATCTATAAAAGCATTTTCATCGCTTGAGATATCCAAAAGAGTTTCTACACAATGAAGTATTCACAATTTAATATAATTTTGTTGTATAATTAAATTTTAATTAAGAAATAAAAACTAGACCACTAATAGAATGACAAATGTCTTCAAAGTTTTTCATTTTTCTCTCATGAGTTTCTCTTTTGAGAATCAATTCTCACCATTTTTCTAACTTTTTCATTTTTTTCTTCATTTTAATAGTGAGATACTTGGGAATAAACTCCCATTGGGCATGCCCCTAAATGTTTGTTTGCATTTTTTTTATATACATGCATGCATCATGGCGATGACACTAGCATAAACCACTAAGCTATATGGTCGCATGTTTGCAGTTGAACATGTTTTATCAAAATTCAACCTCAATATTTAGTATTTTAAACAAATTTTTTTATTGTAAACGCAAAGAAAACAACTTTTTGTTGTTTAATTTACGAAAAATTGTGGTTTGTTATGTAAATGTGAATTCACATGTAAACAGAACAAGTGGCTTGTACGTTACCTGATATCCACCAACTAAATGAAGAACAATGCAAGCGTTGGCAAAATCAATGAGCCAAAAGGGCTCATAGAATCCAAAACCGGTCAAGAGATTTCCCGGGGTGGCATCTCCAAATGCCGCGTACCCGAAACATCCGCAACAAAGGAAGAAGAACGTTTGGATGAATACTGCAGCCGTAGAGGCTTTCTTCATCGTTTGCTTCTCTGCCGGTGGAGATCTCAATGTGTCCTGTCCTTAATTTTCATTCAACCCACATCAGTTATTATATTCCAATTTTTAGAATCTGTTGGAGTAATATTAATGTGTTAATTAATCTAACTTGGCATTATTAGATATGTATATATGTATGAAGTTAAGATATTTACCTGAATCTCAAGAAGTATGATTGAGAAAGGATAAGAAAAGGCAATGTTCCCAAGAGCTTGGAACACTAACCATACTTTTGCACCTCTGTTTTCTGCTGGACTTCCCGTTACACTTCCCTCAATTTGCCGGTTTTCTTCGTTTCAAACACAAAATATATTCACTAGTCTTCAATCTCAAATCAATTGACAATAAGTGAAGTCGATTCATCACTTATAACTCTTAGTAAGTGGTTGGTATCGGAAGCAAGCAGTTAAAGCAAAAATAATCTAAAAATGAGAGATGATTTATCTTTACCTATGATTTGGCCAACAGCGAGGCCGATGCCAATGGAGGAGTAAGCAAAAGACATAATCGCGGCGACAAGAGAGAGCCATAACATATTGTGGAAATTAGGTATTTGTGACATAAAGATCTGAATTAAACCAAACAAAAGCATGAAGTAGTTGTTGTTGTCTCCATAAGAACATGTTGCCTTGTGTCCTTCTCTATGGTAACAATTCGATTTCAGAATTGCTCTGTAATGAAAGGGAAGAAACTCATCATATCAATTATTGCATATTATAAATTTTCTAAGAGAATAAAAAAACACAGTTTATGTTTATATCTATTACCTAATGCAAGTAGCTGTTACTATGGTATAAGCAATGCCACAACCAACCAGGCTAATGTATACAAAGACCCCACATACAATATGATTCTTCTTCCCTGTAAATCAAATTACTCATCTAAATGATTTAAAGTAGAGTTGAAATAGTTTAAAAACTTTTCAAGTATTAGGCCTATATATAATCCATTCGGACCGGGGATGAAGGCATATAAATTATTCCATCGAACTCGTGACCTTGAATACTCAAAGTGTGACATGGTCACTTAGAATACCGTTGAAACTAGTTATGCCGGATTTAAAAAAAAAAAAAAAACATATATGTCAATGAAATAGGAATATGAGTTTTGAAGTCCACCTAAATACAATTCAACGGCTTGAGAGTAAGAATTAAGCCGGAGGGGACCATTGTCGGGATCAGGAAAACGGTAGCAATCGGAGAGGAGAAAAGCAGAGATAAGTGTGACTCCGGCGAAGCCTAGGATGGCGACCGGACCAGCGATCCAACCAAGCTCCGCCATGGCCCAAGCCAAAGACAACACTCCTGCTCCGATCACTCCCGTTATAATATGTGCCACGGCGGTCCACAACGTTCCTTTTTTTTCAATAAATGAAACACAAAAAATAATTGGAGAAAAAATATAACGTTGTTAATCAATAATTCTTATGATTGATTACGGGTTTACCTGTTCTTGCAATAATAGAATCATGAAGTTGAAGTTCGGTTGTTCTCATAACTCGAGACTCTTGTTCTTCTTTGATGTCCATTTTTCTTCTCTCTGTTTTGGTTAACCAAGTGTGTGTGTTTATGCGGGAAGACAATATGAAAACAATTATTTATCTTCTCGAGACTCGAGGAAAGAAACCTTGTGTCGGTGTCAACCAGAAGACATATATTTGTCTCTCTATTAAAATTTACACATATTTATATTATTTCATTACTTTGTCTTTGTGTGCACAATATAAAGATATTTGTCGATGGTCGCACCTACCATTAGTCATTGATTGCAATGGTCGAGTCGTTGGGTGGTCCATTTTTTTGGTTCGTGTACGAAAATAACAATTAGCTTAGCTCACTACTTTTAATTTTGTCCATCAAAACTTGGGGTGAGAAAAAAAACCAAACCGAACCGTAACTAAGTTTTTGGTTAGGTTTTGGTTTTATCTATAAATCCGTTTGGTTAAAATAATTTTGGTTTCGGTTTAAAACCGTAAAATCGTTTAGGTTTTCGATTTTTTCAAAAAAATATTATAATTATTATGAATTTAAAAAATCTTAGTGAGATACTGGTGTACTAATTAGTCAAATGCTATCTTAATCATAATATATAGAGTCTTTACAAAATATGTATTTATATTTTTTCTACTCATACAAGCTAATAATGATAATAAAGAATGTTTTTCTAGTTTTATCTTTCTACGTACTAGTTTTAATAAGATTAAGTTTACAACTAATTTGATTAGACTCGGTTTTTTAAAATTTTATGTTTGTTTACTCATATTTATTTTAATTTTTTGATAATTTTTTATTTTATATAAACTATTTCTTTCGAAAATCATCAAATAAACCGAAACTAATCCGAACCGAAATACAAACGGTTAATATATGGTTTGAGTTTTTGTAAAACCGAACCGTAACCATACCGAAATACAAATGGATTCTATATGGTTTAAATTTTTATAAAACCGATAAACCGGAAAACTGAAAAAATCGAACCGTAACCGAACCGAAAACCGAAACACCCACCCTTAATGAAAACAATCACCAGTGATTTATCATGGCATTTTTTCAAAGAGGAGAATTTTCTCTAATTGTTTGTTAGAAACACTTCTAACGTTCTGTAATTGGTAAATACCATTTCAGCATAATTTAAAGTCAAACTGTAGAGGAATGAAAAAATTAAACTGTGATTAAGGAAATTAAGTTTTGAAAGGATAGAACCAAATCATAATGCAAAAGACTTGTCTCATTATGTCTACGGTTCAACCATATATTGTAAACTCTTAGTATTAGATATTATATGGACTTATAAAACGAAAACCAAAGACATCACATTAAACTATTTGTCCACCCTTAAATATTTGGCAAAATTAGGCAAAGAGAAAGAAAAATTGAAAAAATACGAAAAATAGAAGTGAGAATAGCGTGTAGAAAAAAGAATTCTTGGAGAATTTTGTCTTTCAACGTCCAAATGTTATGTGTTATTAGCGGAAATAACACGCATTATAAATTACATATATGAATGAAATAATATTTGTAGAATTTCCTTGTTCTAATGGTCAAGAGTCTAAAAACTTTTACATTAGATATAAAATTCGACTTTTAGAAAAATTTCTATAGATTAATAAATGAGTTTATCGAAAATTCCTTCATCTGTTGTAGTTTATTATGTAAGGAAAGTAGACTGTAATAAAAATGAAATGGATGATGTAAGTAAAACCGTCCGTTTTAGACCCCTGTGCGAAGGAAAATTAATTTTGTTTAACGCATACGAAAATACTACTTGATGCAAAACTAGATTTTAACTTAATTATTTTGCAAATTGTTATCTCATCTACTGCAAACTTTATAAAAATTAATAAAGACAAAAACAAAGCAACTTTAAGAAAAGCAGGCGGGGTAAAGAATATTGCTGTCCATTACGTTGAACATACGTCACATGTCTCTCGCTTTACCAAAAGCCACCACAATTTTTTTTGTCAATAATCAATCAAATACCCAATTTCTCTCTTTTATTCCCCCACAAAATTATTTGTTTTCCATATAAACAAAAAAAAAACATCAAACTCTTTCATTTCTCGATCTCATCTCTAGCTTTTTTCTCCAAGATCCCAGACGAAATGGCTCAGGTTTTTATGTTTTGCTCATTTAATTTTATAATCGAAGAATATGATTTATCTCTTTGTACTAAATCGTTTTTACTTTATTTTTTATATTTTTTAGAAAGTGGTGTTGAAGGTTTTAACCATGACTGATGATAAGACCAAGCAGAAAGCCATAGAAGCTGCAGCTGATATCTTCGGTAATTTATTACTTATCATTCTTACTTCTTTTCGTTAATACTTTCAGTTGAAATTCGATTCTTGTTTCTTGGTATTATTTGGTGCTGCTTACTGCTTACTAACTTTAATCCATTATAAGTTTAAACTTAAAGAAAAGATTAAACAAGTTTGTGCTGGATTTTTTCACTCAATAAATTGCCATTTTTAGATTGTATAATTGCGTCAGAATTTGAGAGTTTGGATTTTTTTTTTTAGCTTCTCAATTTTGACATATTGTCAACGAGTTGATTTTTTTTTTTTTCTTTACAGTAGGAGGTCATTTGTAGTTTAGAGGCCCATATTTTTATGGGCTTAAATGGATGTGTGAATAATAGTATCTGCAATTGTCGATTATGGGGATATTTAGTAAGATAACAAAACTGATTTAAGTGTTCCAAAGATGATATAATGTAGGTTTGCTAAGGGGTGGTTATTGTGTTACACAGGGGTTGATTCGATAGCAACGGATATGAAGGAGCAAAAATTAACGATTATCGGTATGATGGATGCGGTTGCGGTGGTAAAGAAGTTGAAGAAGGTCGGTAAAGTCGATTTGATATCGGTTGGACCGGCAAAAGAAGAGAAGAAAGAAGAGAAGAAGGAAGAGAAGAAGGAGGAAAAGAAAGAGGAGAAGAAAGAGGAGAAGAAAGAAGAACCTAAGAAATAAGTAACTCGATCGGTATTCAAACCCTAAAATTTTTGTTATCTTGATTTTCTAATTAAAAACGTTGAATCATTGAATAAGTTAAGATGTAAAATTAATTGCTCAATAGTATATTGTAATGAAACTAGGGTTGAACATTTTAAAGAGAATACCAAACTAAATTGAATCCAAACAGACTTGGGTAAAAGATTCGGTTATGGTTTTAATGAAACCCAACTAACCAAATCGATCCAAGTTTAACCGAACCATCGGGATCAGACTTGAAATGCTCGAGTTACAATTTTAGTAAACTTGAATTTGAATATGAAATGTTCACTCATAAAAAAAAATTGACGGTGGAAGAAATCGCAAGACCAAACTTGTAAGACATTGAATGTCATCTACAAAGCAATTTAAAGTATGGTAATTAAGAATGATCCATCTAGTCTAGCTCCCGAATAAATTTAAGAGTCTCTAGAGACGACCTATGAAAACAAACCATTACAAAATCATATGTGAAAATAGATATAGTTTGTACAATTTCGTATTATCGTTGTCCAACGTTAGTACGTTACCAATCAAAACGAATATTTTATTATTCATTTTTATATGTGGAATGAAAGTTAAGATAAGGTGAGAAAATATAAGAACTTCTTTGTCTTTTTTTTTTGTCGACTATAACTTCTTTGTCAAGAAAATAAAAATGACAAAATATCAAATCAAAGCAAATATTTATATTATAATTTGGAACAACAATGTCGAGTGATTTGGTAGCCAACTACCACGATTACGTAGGCAACACGAAACTAATGAATCAATCAATTTTCCAAATATTAAAAAGGTAAACCTATTTTTCCCCATAAAGAAAAATATATATGTTACTTAAAAAATTATAGATTTAAGAGGTAACGCAATCTCATAAACTATACCGATTGCGGAAGTCCCTTTAGTCCAGTAATTGATTAAAGGTTCATTAATACTTCTACATTCGGATCGAAGATCTGGGTTTGAATCCTAGAAAGATGCGATTTATTATTATATTTGCAGATTAATAGAGAAAAACTTGCAAGAAATTTTCAGCGTGGGGCAAGTAGACTCGTTTGGCGTGAATCAAGACGATAGATTTGTCCGTTGTGGAATCGTCAATGTAATAGTTTTCATAGTTTGTAATAGAATAATAATACAGTGTTAAAAAGAAAAATCTATACCGATATGTATACGTAAATTATAAAATTGATGAATAATATCGGAGGTCAAAAACAGAGAAATATCATAATACTCACGGAATGAAAAAATAATATATCACTCATGTAAGGAAAAAATCAACCCTATTAGTTATGACATAAATCATATCAGATTCTTTTAATTTCTATTATAAAAAAATTAAGAAACAGTAATTATTACTTACCTTTCTTTTAGTACTGTAAATAGCATAAAAACCATCAAATATTAATCATATTCCGGATTTAGCATATTTTATGGTTAAATGCATTCATTAAGTTAAACTTTACCATTTTACATGAACGGTAAAAACTTTACGGTTTCCATAAGAAACAAGATTCGCGCGTAAAGAAATGTTACAAGTTATAAGAGTCTGTTTTTGGGCTATATAGAAACGTAACGTAAATATCCTATCTTTTATTTTTCCAGTATTTCTCTAACCTTTTAATAAACTCATATGACGTCATGGGAGTTGGTGATTCGTTTGTCTCCTAAAATGTATTAACTACAACAAACCAAAAACTAAAATGAATGTATTTCATAAACTAAACTGATTATTGAGATTCCGATAATGATACTAATCCGGATGATCAGATCTAATTTTGAAAATTTACATCGAACATGACCCGGTATGATGACATTTGTGTTGAGTAGCGAACCGGTTCTACTCTCTAATTACGGTTCCGCGTTTTTAAAATCTACTCTAAAAATATCTGAGTTCAACCTTCGACGGGTCCCACTCCTATAATTCTAAGAGTTAATGATTTACCATTTAATCCTGTACTTCACAAACATTTTAATTTGAATACCAAAACTTGTTAAAAACCATGCAAATTCCCGTAACATTTCTTTCCTAATGACAATTATATATTGTTGCGAATCAAACGATCAATGGCAACTGTAAAACTATCACCGGTTAGGCAATGTATTCTTTTTCTTTTTGTTTATATTCAAATACTTGAAAAAATATAAACTAAAACTCGTACATATTTCTGTTAAAATATTGGTAAATAACTTTCGACTTCTTTGGATCACCTTTTCATTTCAAAGTGGGAGTTGAACTTGGGCTTTAGGACAACATAATCGCAATTATACCCGATCGAGTCCTATGTACTTCAACATAAGAACTTAAAGAAATGAGGGGTTAAACTATAAATATAAATAATATGTGGATGTATTTATAATTTATCAAAACATTAATGATCGTGCATCAATGATAAATAAGAAGAAGGCGAGTCATTTTATGACAACGAGGAACAGAACATCATCACCCAAACATTTCCAGCTCTGTTTTCTTTGCCACAGTTAATCTCTCTGAATATTTTGTTTTTTCTCTCTCCTCTCTCTCTCTCTCTATCTATCTCTTTTAAATAACCTGACTTCTGAATCATTCTTCTGATTCTCTTCAGATTCTTTTGTGTTTCTCTTGTAATCTTTAGTTGTTATAACCTGACGTTATACGATATGGCCGAAGAGGAACCCAAGAAGGTGACGGAGACCGTTACCGCCGTGTCGGAACCAGCTTTTACGCCAAAGGCTCCGGCGGCGAAACCTGTACCTGCGGCGGATGTTGTTCCTCAGAAGAAGCCTTTGGCGGGTCCACCACCGGCTCTTCCATCTCAGGCTCCGGTGGAGGAGAAGCCTGTGGGTCCACCACCGGCTCTTCCATCTCCGGCTCCGGTGGAGGAGAAGCTAGAGGACTCCAAGGCTCTTGTTCCCGTCGTCGCTAGTAATTATTAATTTCTCAAAATTATTAATTTCTAATTTTTTCAATATATATAAAAATTATTACTCAAGTTGGCTAAAAAATATGAAAAACCTTAAATATATGTGTATTTTCTATTAATTAATCATAATCAAAAGGCTCAAATATATTTCGTTTGTTTGTAAAAGAACCTGATTTTTCAAGATTAGTACTACTTCATTTTTATTTCAAGAGTAAGGATAGAATTTGGAATTTTAATATAAAAAATGTTTCAAAATTCTGATCTTTTTTTTTTTAAAATCTGATCTTATGTTAATTTTAAGTTTGGGACGAGAATAACTCAAAGATTATTGCGTTATTCTCTTCTTTTTTTTATATATAGTGTTCTTTTATTTTTAGTCTCCCAATTTTTTATTGTCGAGAAGAGTAATTTTTAGAATTTATTTGGTGTGGCAGAAGAAACAGAGGAAGAAGAGAAGAAAGAAGGGTCAGTTAATCGAGGTAATTAACAAATAAATTCATGATTAATACAAATATAATCTAAGAATTAAAAGGATAATAATTCCTAAGTTACCAACTGTTTCATCTACAACTAATAAATCAGGTGTGCAATATATCATCAACCTGGAGAATTGTCTATTTTTGGTAGTATATTGGGGAGAAATTAATTAGGTGGTTTGGTTTATGTTTTATTATGACTGTATATCAAAAATTAAAAACCGACGGTTTAAAATTCATATATTTCTATATCTGTTTATCATTTGTCTCTTATTTTCCTACATAGTCTAACTAATTTATTGTATTATTTGGGAGTGAAGATGCTGTTCTGGCTAGAGTTGAGACAGAGAAGAGGATGTCACTTATCAGAGCTTGGGAAGAGGCCGAGAAATGCAAAGTCGAGAACAAGTAATTTTTTTGTTATTTTATTTACTCATATAACAATATTCATTAATTATAGATATATAAACCGAATCTCTAAAAACCGAATTCGAAACAAATGACTGGTTAAACTCTTGCAATTAGACCAAAATATAACATTGTTGTAAAAGATGAAGAAAATGTTTGTTTGCAGAGCTGAGAAGAAACTTTCTTCAATTGGATCATGGGAGAACAACAAGAAAGCAGTTGTGGAAGCTGAGCTCAAGAAAATAGAGGTATGTATTACAGACTTATCATAATTTTATTGTTTTTATTATATTTTACATTTTTAGTTGGATGTTTTCATATGTTTCTTATTTGGCCACTGACTCTTTTTCTATTTATTGTGAAACTGGAAATGACAATAGGAGCAATTGGAGAAGAAGAAAGCACAGTATGTTGAGCTGATGAAGAACAAAATAGTTCAAATTCACAAACAGGCAGAAGAGAAGAGAGCGATGATCGAAGCTCGACGAGGAGAAGAGGTTCTCAAAGCCGAGGAATTAGCTGCCAAGTACCGCGCCACTGGAACCGCCCCGAAAAAGCTTTTCGGATTCATATGATTGGATCATCTTTTATGTGGGAAAAGAATACTAATATGGTGTTGCTGTAATGGTTTTCATTTATTATTAGTTTGGAAAAGAACAATAAAACTATAAAAGTGTTCGTTCGTTTATACTACGTTTTTAAATTTCTTAATGTGGGTTTAATTTGGAAACATAGAAAGTTATATCAGATTTTATGGAAACATCTTTATACTGATTGTGATTCACTGAAAGGCTTCCTCTTTGCTTTATGAATTGGTACGTCTAATATTATGTATTGTACGAGTTCAGTTTCCACTCCAACATTTTCACTCGCATTTGATCTTATATCACGTTTTAGGTCTATTGGAAAACTGATAAATAAACTATTTGACGGCTATATTTATCCTGAGAAATTAGTCATCCCGGTCTCTCTAACCCGTGGTAAAAACTATGGGGTAATTTATGATCGCATTCCTATCCATTAATGCGGAAGTAAAAGGACCGATCTGAAAAACGGGCCCATAATATATATCCCACATTGACAAAACGAGTTAATAATAGGTAACTTATGGCCCACTAAAATTTAAAGGCCCAAACCCATTAGAGAGAGAGATCTTTGGAAATTAGGGTTTTTGGTGGAGCTTCATTGCCTCAGATTTGAGTCGCTACCTTGTCTCCTGCTTCATTTTGCCTCCTAGTTTTCTGAGCAGCGACCAGTAGCCATGGCTGAACAGGTTCTCCATGTTCCGTTTCTCTACTACACTCTGATACTCTTCACGATTCTCATTCTCTTCCTTTCTCTTGCAGACTGAAAAAGCTTTTCTTAAGCAACCCAAGGTTTTCCTTTGGTAATTTACGAGACTAAGAATCTTATCTTGATACTTGTATCCTCTTCTCTCCGAATTTCTTCATTTGATTTTCTGTGTATGTTTCAGCTCGAAGAAATCTGGGAAAGGAAAGAGACCCGGAAAAGGTGGAAACCGTTTCTGGAAGAACATTGGTTTGGGTTTCAAGACTCCTCGAGAAGCCATTGAAGGTTTGCTTTTTCGTTTCCTCCAAAATGTGCTGAATCAGTTTTACCTGATTCGATAGATCTTAGCCTGTGTAGTGTCAAATGTTCGATCTGAATAGACGATGTTGTGTAACTAATTAGGCGATTAACAGTATTATCTAGGTTCGATCTCTTCACATTTGATAATCTGATATCTCTAAGTTAGAGGATTCTGTTGCTTGCTTTGATGAGATTTGAAGTGGGAAACTATATAATATCGAAACCAAAATCATTCAGACTTGTTTGGCTTTGTGTGGAACAGGAGGTTACATTGACAAGAAATGTCCATTCACCGGAACTGTTTCTGTAAGAGGTCGTATCTTAGCCGGTACTTGCCACAGTGCCAAGATGCAGAGAACCATCATTGTCCGCAGGAATTATCTCCACTACGTGAAGAAGTATCAAAGGTTAGATTAGTGTATCTCTCTTCTTGATAAGTGCCTTAAAAGATTTTAACATCAATGTTTAAAATCTTAATATCTCCTAAATGTTATTACATCAGGTATGAGAAGAGGCATTCCAATATCCCTGCTCATGTGTCGCCTTGCTTCCGTGTCAAAGAAGGTGATCATGTCATCATTGGCCAATGCAGGTAAATTATTGGGTTTGTAGAAAACCTAAGTCTTTTTTGGTTTTTTTTTTTTGTGTGTGATCTAAGATCTGATTGTTTGTGTTTATATTGCAGGCCGTTGTCAAAGACGGTGAGGTTCAATGTGCTGAAGGTGATTCCAGCGGGCGCATCCGCCTTTGGAAAGAAGGCATTCACTGGAGCGTAAGAGTTTTGAATGTATGGAGGTTTTTTCTCTGGTTTGATTTCGATTTTGCAATGTTTTGTTTGGTGATCCCTTTTGTTGAAGACTTATAGACGAAATAGAAATCTACGCAATTTCGTGAACTAAAAATTTACTACATTTCAACTGTTTTGTCTACTTTGTTGGATAAGAGAGTATAAATATGGTCCCTGTTGACAACAAAATAAGAGTATAGATGGTCCCTTTAGTTATCTTATGCCCTTTAAATTTGACAAGTGCCCTCATGTAGAAGAACAAATCAGAGAAGTTCAATCTAGAAACGAGAATATTGGTTCCATGCAAACTGATACATCTTTATCAATCAGTTTGCATGGAAACCAATAGTCTCTTGATGTATGTGTTTTACAGCCTCGAGAATGTGTTTATTGATAACATGTGAAAACAATCGTAACCATGAAATCAAAGAAAATCAATACAACCTAATACACACCTAACTTTGGTAAATACACATAAATCCAGATATCTCAAAAGTTGGTATGGTATAATTGTGTGAGCTTAGACATGAAACAGATTAAGATGAATATGAAGTCGGGAAGTTAAAGCAAGACACGGTTAAATAAACAAACTGTATTCCTTCTTCCACCGTCAGTTTGTAATTGTTTGTTCTGTTGTCGCAATCGGAATCTATATCATTGGTTTTTCTGCAGTTGGATACAAATACTGATGCAAATAGGTGTTTGGTTACAATTAGCAAGTGGTTTTGTATTGGTGCTAAGTTGATAGGCAGCTAATGGATGGGTCTATTTAGTAAGTGTAGATTAATTAGTATTGGTGTATATTTAGGAAGTAACAAATTGTGCGAGTGTAGACATGAAACAAATTAACATGTGAAGCGCCCACCATTAGATTATAGAACGATTCTTCAAGATTTTATTGTAAGTTTTATGATTAAACCAAGAACTTTATGCACATGGTCTTTCTTTCTTGCAAACAATTGATTAATAGAACTAAATAACAATTGAACTCTGAGTGTTTGAAAACAAAACGAGAATCAAACTCTAATGTACCTGACTTTGCATCTTACCACATAGGTAGATTGATTAGGATTCTTCTCATTTCATCAATTATCACATCCTGTCATTTTTTTTATTTAATGCAAACCCCATATATTTGTATATTTATTATAAATCTGCCAACAAACTAGCAAAAACAAAAAACCTAGTAACTACTTTTGTAATCGTTATCAAACTTACAAAAGCTTATTTCTCAAACATGAAAATATCGTATAACAATATGAAGATTGATTAATAAAAGACTCAAAATTCCATGGTTAACAACAAGAAAACATAGATATTACATACAAAAAGGTAGAAGAACAAGCAAAAGAAAAAAAAATCCTTTATAAATAAAAACAAGACAAATTAAAATGCTCTGACAACTGCATCAAAAATCAATCTCAAGTAGGAAAATTAAATTTAAAAAGAAATTAAGAAGCATCATCATCATCATCATCATCATCATAATTCATAAAAAGATAGTAATGATAAATTAATGAGAATAACTATGGCTTTCTTTTGCCCACGTAAACCTGCAATACTCCATCCGATCCACCAGCCACTAGCGTGCACTGGTCCACACCTGATTGCCTCCAACAAACACTAGTCACGAACCGCTTGTCCGAACCCGAATTCATACCAACCGGTTCAAACCCGTCAACCCAAACCGGTTTCCCCCACCTCTTATCGTACACGAACACCCTGTTGTTTTCCGATCCACAACCAAACAGCGCGCCGTTTCTCCACACAGATAACCCCACGAAGTTCCGATTATTCACGTGTCCCTCGTACGTGCGAATCACGCGCCCGTCCTCCACGCTCCACAGCTTCAGACAACCGTCCGTACCGGCCGTAACCACCGTGCCACTGTCTAGGAACCTAACGTACGACACCGTTTTAGTGTGACCTTGTAAAGTCAACGCCGGGTCAACGAGTTTCCTCATATCGTACACGTATCCTCTCCGATCGGCGCATCCGACGGCCACCGCGGGTCCGCCGGAAGGATCGAACTCTACGCAGCAAACGGCGCTCCGACAAATCCCCGCCGGTCGTAAAACACCGACAGATTCCTCCGGCGGACATCTCGGATCCCACACCTGCACGGTCCCGTCGTCCGATCCCGACGCGCCAACACCGTGACGCGTGTAATCGACGCTCCATATCCGTCGGCCTCCGTGCTCGTCCCGCTCGAAAACCGGAGTCCTCTTCTCGAGATCGTACTCCGTCACGACGCCGTCGTAATCACCCGACCCGATGACCCGACCACTCGACCCGGGTCTCCACCGGAGACTACTGAGCTTCGCCGGCGTACAGATGTAATATTCGCATGCGGTGGTTTGATCGACGAAGGTGACTTCTCCGGCGCCGGAGATGGTACGTAACAAAGAGGGGAGGCCGTAAAATCGAATCTTTCTTGAAATCCCGGCGGTGGCGACGACGGTATCAGTCGGGTCGAATTCAATAGCTCCGATAACGTCGGAGGCGGAGGAGGAGGAGGAAGAGACGACGGTGGAGAGAGAGAGATCCCATTCGTATCTTGCTTCTTCTTCTACGTCTTGTGCTGCTTCTTCCTGCTTGTGAGGACGAAGAGTGTTCATATGAATGGAAAAAACAGAGAATGACTGTTGCTTCTGGGGATTCGGACCAATCGAAAACCAATCCCATTCAAACACAAATTTTTTAATACATTATAATAAAATATTTATTTTAACATTTTGGAATTCAAGTAAATTTACCAATCCACGTAGGTTTTTTAATTTTATCCATTCGTATGTTATGTCAGAGAAAGGCCCCATTTAATTCCATTTCAGGCAAGAAATATATGAAAATTTGTTGTCGTGGCTACTTATATAGCCAAACATGGCAATTTTTTATTAAATAGATTGATTCGTATTTCGTAGTAGGCGAAGGGACATTAAGTATTAGTAGATGTTACATAGTTTGAGATTGTTCAGAAATTTCAATGATGGTTGATGACTGATCATCTAAATAGTCGAACTAATCGTTTTACATTAAAACAAACAAAAAATAGTGAAACAATTAATGAGTATGCTGAAGAAACTTTGATACTAAAGAGTTTTGTTTTACTATGGTAAGTTTTGAGGATGTAATTTAAAAAAATTTGTTGTTAGAAAATGTACAACTTTTGTGGATGTGATTGAAAAAGACGCGTGTATCATTTTTTCCCCCAAGGCTTTATGGCATTTATTTATACAAATCTTTTTTGAAAGCTGTAAATAGACATATTTGCCTAAAATGGACATCATATAAGTCTATAACCATATTTTCCCTTGTTTTAAAGACAAGATTAGGAGGATTGGATTTCAGACCCCAGTGTAATTCTTTTAATAAAATTTTATACTTTCTAAAGGAGATAAAAGATAACAAAAGCATAAATTTTACAATCTATAAAACATTGAACACAGAAACCATAGTTTATTTTGCTTTTCTACATGTTTGTGTTTGCGTTTAATTGTCAAATATATCCATCATGTTTTTAAATGTGTGTCGTTATCATTTTTTGTTAGGTTTATTGGTTTATAAATACATAAATATTATGTTTAACTTACTACGAAACTAAATATATTGCTACAAAACTCGACATTGGATACCTTTTTCTCAACTTAAAATTGTGGAAGGTTTTATCTTGTCACAGATTCGTTACAAACTTTCTCACTTGCAAGCTATAGAACTTCCACAATAACCAAGATCATGTGGTTAAAGTTTAGATATGGATTTTGAATGGTGACCCGGACGATATATATGAATATATATAGACGATAAAAAAAAAAAAAAATATATATATATATATAAGTGTAAATTTTTATTACTATACGAGACGATCTTAACATAAAATATGTTTTTGAAAAGAGAGAAGGAGCGGTTGTAGTTTTTTTTTTTTTTTTAAATGTGAGAATTTTGTGGATAGAAAAGTGAGGATGACTCAGACGTGTGTAATGTTCCACCTTTGGGCATGTCCTCTCTTTTATGTCTCTTCATTACTTCTCAGCCTCTCACGTCTTCGAAACACTTGGCCTTCATTCTTGGTCCCACTCAGCTTCGAGGCATGGATTTAAATCCAATGCCACTAACTAATATTTCTCCAAAAATATTGACCTCTTTCCAATAGCTACCTTGTTGTCTTTTCTACTTTGTTTTTGTTTTTTTTTTCTGATAAGTAACATACAAACTTTATATATATATATATATATATACTGTTTTATTGATCTGTATATCAAGGTACAAAGATCATTAAAGGTAAAGAAAAACAAGACAAATCAGTTTTTTCAGACACTGAGAGATGTTCAATTAGAGACTTTAACCGGGTCAAACAACTAAACCGGACTCTCTAACCAGAATGAGATTGAAAAGAATTGGAACTAACATTTGAGACACGGCCAGTGCTAAGCTTAAGAGCCTCCAAAGCCTTTTGAATCTCCATGTTCATTGCACTGTCAACACTTCCCGAAGACAGTTTCTTGTGAGATTTCTGGAGATGGAGCTTCAGAGAGCTGCTGCTTAGACCCGCGTTCTTACCACAAACCGGACAGACTTTCATTGTCGGTTTCCTCTGTCTCCACTCCATTGACACCTTCCCGTGACATTTCTTGTCGAGGTTAAGTAAGATCCGGGCAAACCCGTCATTTGGTTGAGCTCGTCTATGAACTTTTCTCAGTTTGCCCCATGCTTCTAAAAGTGTGAGGTTCCTGTTTTAATCACACCAGTAAACAAATGAGAGGAAGGATTAAATGTTGATTATCCGATCTTAGACTTTAATTTTCCCAACAACTTACTTTCGGAGCATTAGGTATGCGAGCACTACGGTTGCGCTTCTACTCCGACCTTCGAAGCAATGAACTAGAATCTTGCCGCCTGTTTCTTCGCCGTGGTTGATGAAATCGAGAGCTTCTTGAAAGATGCTCTCGATCTTTGAGTCTTCTTCGTCGGTTATCTGGTCAAAGGGAAGACACAAGAAGAGAACTCTCATCTTTATAGATGCATTTATCAATAGCAATTCCTTTGGTTCTTATAGACCAACAGTTAGGTTAATATAATGAAAATAAAATAGGAAACGTTCACTTACTGAGAAATTTTTGTACTCGAAGAGTTCAGGGTATTGAGTATCCGATTGCCCGATTTCATTTGCACACAAACATAGAATATGAGTAATACCTAAATGCTGAAGAGTGTAAACGGACCTTGCAGCCAATCCTCCTCCGATAAAAAGATTATCTTGTATCATTGATGGTTTCTCTGTATTTGCCGCTTTGCAGATCAATGATATCCTCTCAAGAATATGCTCAAGTCTAACCTGTTATAATGAAAATGCAAGCAAGAGAGAATGTTTGGGTTCAGTAGCCCAAAAATTATTATGAACGAGAGAAAGGAAATTTTTAAAACTTATAATACCTTTAGCTCGTAAGCATCGGTACAACTGTTATTATCACTGCCCTCAAAGAAACCAGTGTTGAAACCGTTCTCTTGGCAGAGTTTCAGAACTTCATTACGCAGAGTTTCATTCCACTGGTCTAGTTCTTTATTAGACTCGGCATCAATCTGGACACACCATGAAAATAATAAGACTGAAGGAAGATATAATGGCTGAAAAAAATTCAAGAATATAAGCTTTTTGATACAAATGCTGAACTTAATTAACTGATTAGAACACAGTGATCAAAGCTCGAAGAGACGAACCTTTGCAAATTTATGGAAGTCGCGAAGCTTTGCTGCTAAACGTTGACTGCTAAGAGATTCTCCACCTCTACTGGATCTTCCGTGCCAACTATCTCGTGACTTAGGCGAAGAAGCATCTGTGCCTTCTTTGTTTTCTGAATTTGGTGTCCTGGGAACTGATTTTTGCATAAACTCTGACTCGCTGTGATCAGAGCTGTTATCACTATGCACCCGATCTTTTGAGGGAGATGGATAGTGATTCATCTCATGCCCAGGAGTTTGTGAAGGCGACTCAGGAACAGCAAAATTTTCTCTGTCAAAATCTGCACACATTGTTTTGTCCATCATATTGAAAAACGCCCGTAGCAACCCATCTAACTTCTGATGAAGGGTGACAAGGAAAATGTGAAACTCTTGTAAGTCCCTGAGACCAGCGCGAAATCCATTGCGGAACTCACGTACAACTGGCGTTACTACAGTCGACCGAACATTAGATGCTTCTTCGCCATCTTCTGCCAGGGGATATCCTAAACTTCCTTCTGTTATTTCATGTAACAAATTCGAGGAATATTGGCTACTATTGAGAAGTAGCTCAACTAGTCTAGGATAAATTTCTTGGTCGCTCGCCCGTTTTCCGGCAGGGGGACGCCGTGGAACACCAGAGTCTATGGTTACGATGTGAAAATCAGGAGCTACTGATCTATCAGACATTGGACTCATATAACCAGTGTCATAGGATCTAGGCGATTCCGTTATATCAGAAAACTCAGACGACTGTGAGACTAACCTTTGATCACTAACACTCAATCTAGATCTGCTATCTACCGAAGAAGCTCTTCTTTCCCGCTGAATGGATCTGTAGTCCCTTGGATGGCACCGTTTGATGGCGGAATCAAAAGCTTCTTCAAATGAGCATTCTAGATATTTTGTTGATGACACAATTCTGTCGGTTAATAACAGATTTGCCGGGTTGCCACGCCATCTCAGCTGACGACAGGGTAATCTGTCTTCGTTCCTAATTACAAGATCTAACACAAAGATTCTCCCTAACGCTGCAGCAACTCTCTCTGCCTTTTCTTCAGTATCAAAACTACTCATGCTCTCTAGCAATGGACATCCATGGACATAACTGTCATCACATATTGAAAATGCAGTGCTTAGAAGAGAGGCTTTATATAAACATGACATATTAACAATTGTAAATTTCAAAGTGTGGGATAAGGTCAATACCTATATTATCCATTTAGGCAAAGACAAATGTTTGTTCAACTATTTCTCCCCTCTTGATTATTATTATCCATACTAAGATTAAATTTCTGTCAACAATTTTATTTATAGGCCAGACTAGATATCCGTTCAACTGTATTATCTTTAACTTTTGTTGTCCAATAAAATGAATCCACCTCATAATTGTAATTTACATATTTGTCATTTTATCTTACATATTATCTAATAACATAGAACTTTGATTTTTTTCCTAAAAATAATATACTAACGGTATAGTCAAAATTCAAAATTTCTTAATTTTGAAATAGCGACATGGTCAGGTTTACTATCTAGTCAAACACGAAAGAAAACGATGAAAAATCTGTTAATTATTTATTGCTAGTCCAATATGAAGAAGGTTATAAAGAATAAAGACGAATGTTGTGGTTTTCACCTCATTAGGAGAAGACAACGACTGAGCTCAAGGGCTTCCAGAAGTTCTGAACAAGTCACTTCACCAACCTCATCTCCCTCTGAAGTCGCTTTAGCTTGTGCTTTTTCAGTTGCTTCTTTGATCAGTGTCCATTCAGGATTACAGCTATGAATGACTCTAGCCTGTGGCATGGTGATTACTCATTAGTGAAAAGTTGTAAAGAAAACGAAAGAAAGTGAAACAAGCAAACCAATGCTATTATTTTTGAAGAATCGAAAAGAAAAGAAGCACCTGCGGAATCTGCACCCCTAGCCACCTGGCAAACTCGTAACCTAGACGTTCTGATTGCGTGGCCATCCTTGATGATGAAAATTTTATAACTGCTGCTGCTTCTTCCTTTCGAGAAGCATCTTCAGAGCTGGAATGTTTGAACAGGGCAAAGAAAACAACTCCCCCAGAATTCACAGTAACCTATGAATGAAACAAGAAAAAGACGCAGAGCACACATAAGAAACTTTATCTACATATAATGCAAAGACAAAGAGTATTTGGCTGAAGGTAGCTTTTTCATAACGATAAATACCTCAAGAGGTTTACTCTGGTCCTCTTCAGAATGATCAGTACTACTACTATGTTCAGTATGGTGAAGCGAAGACAGCATGTTCCACGAAAAAGAGCTCGATTCTATATCCACAATAGAAGCTTTACCAAGCCTTTCCCACAAACTAATCTCTGAAGTTTGCCTGCTCGGTGGACTTTTCGGATCAGCATTCCTCTCTCCTGCACTGGATAATCCTACTGTCAATAATAATCTTCATTACAAAGCAACCACCAAGCTTTACCTAACACAAAGGTAGGTCGACTATCATTTCCTACTGCAAAAACCACAAGTGGACAAAAATTTCTTCTCATGGGACTAACTAATGTCCTAATATGGAAAACTTGTCTGATACTCATAAGATTCCAAAAACCATATCACATTATTGAATTGTGATTCTTGCAACAAACCAATTAATTTTGTGTAGATAAGAACAAAAATAGAAATGTGGAGAATCAGAATAAAAGTCTTAACCTAGTAACCAAATCATCGATCCGGTGAAGGCGGTGAGGGAATCCAGAGGATCCATACGTAGCACTCCGTTTACGAACTAAATCCAACCATTGGGTAAACCGATAAGCTGGACCAGCTGCAATGTCTCCCAACATGTACAAAACCTACACAAATTCCAAATTTCAAGCGAAGAAGCTAACCAACGCAACGAGACCCTTAACCTAAAAATCAAAGGATCGAAGCAATTTACACGGGAAGTGACGGTTAAAGGAAGAGGAGCCTCGTGCTCGTCGTGGACAAGGTCGAGATCTTTCTCGTCGTCTTTCTCCTGTAATAGCACCATAATAATAATCAGATCCCAAAATCGGAGAAAAGGAAAAAAAAAACAGAATCTGGTTATATTACTAGAAAAAAATATGTGGGGGTGTGTGTGTGATGATGAAGATAGATTACTAAATTTGGGGGTATGAAGTTGAGAAAAAAGTGGGGGAAAAGAAGGGATTGACCTGAGAAAATGATTGATATCGCTTCTTCTCACCTTCCGCCATTGAAAAAGCTTTCTTCTGACAGTTTCTTTGGAAATGTCTCTTTCTTCAAATCTCAGAGAGCAAAGTCGCAAGGTATATTATACGGTACCTTCTTTGGATGAAGAAAGAAAGAAGAAGGATATTTAAAAATTAAAATTGCAAGAAAGACCCTGATCTTCTCTTTAATTATCTTAAAACTTTGATTATTGATTTATTATTTTTTTGGTTGGTCAATTTTGCGAATTTCTCAAATTAATAACCATTATCACTACTCTAAAAATTTAGACTATCTGTTACCCAATCCTACAGGATATTTAACAAACAATATTCTTATCTGACCCCAAAAAACGAATATTCTATACAACTGATACCCGACAAAAATTCATTGATCCATCGGATACCTGACTCTTATTCTTACCCGTCCAATTGTAAAATAGTTTATCTATAATTAAAGTTAAAGTTAAACAACTTATCTATAAGAGAGAAAAGCATATATTATTTTGAAAAACTCTCGAAGAAGCTTCTCTCTAAAAAGTTTGTTCGTGAGATAATTTTCTGATCTAAGATGCTTCTCCGGCCGGCGGTGGGTGCTTCTATAGACTCATCGTCGGTCCGGCATGTATATATGTTTTATTTTTATCGTTTTGTGTCTTCTTAGTCTTAGATCTATGTTCATATCGGCTTTCCGGCTAGATTCGGTTTGATTCCGACGTGTTTCAGATCTAATCGGTTTTGTTTTCTTTTGTTTCTGACTGGATTTATCCGGTCTTCTTTCTCGCTTTGCGAGTTTTGATCTCTTCTCTTTTGTGCTTCATCCCGTTGATTCTTATGTTTTTTCTGTTTTCTCTCGAATTTTTCCATTGGTTTGAGGAGTAATATCTTCGTCACTCTTACTCCTTTTGCTCATGACGCAAGGGCAAAGATGGATCTCAGGCTACATCAATATAATGGGTGTGGCCAGTGATGGAGCTTCCTCAATCGTGGTGCTTGTCGGAGAGATTTGGAAGTGGTTTTGGTCCTTAATCAGGTAGATTTCGACGGATCTTTACACTGGAGTTGAGATCGGCAGAAAGGAGGCGGATATCATCGCTCTAATGCTCATTGGCAGCGGCCAATCGGAGTTGGCGGTGGTTGGTGAATTTTACCGGTGATGCTCAACGAATGGATGCGTGGAGAGGAGAACACGTGTCTGATCCTAAATCATAATTCTGTGTTATTATTATGATTTAGTTATTATGGTTAAATTTGCTGTAATCTATTGGACCCTTCTGTACTGGGCTCTTTGGGCTTGTGCAATGAAAATCCATTGGCCGACTTAAAAAAAAAACAACTTATATACCAAAAAAATAAAAAAATTATTAATAAAATGAAGTAAAATCTCTTAATAGATAACATATAGTTCATAAAATATAATATTATAAACTTTAAAATTTAAAACTTGTAATCCATCATCCCCAAAATTATCGATGACAATTCAAAAACACAAAAAATTGACGTTGTGAGTATTTATACTATATTATATATTATACAATTTATTTTATAATTAAGTTTATCAAATATTAGTGATAAAAAATGCGAGTATTTACGGATCGGGTAGCCAATCAAGTACAAAGATAGGTAACGAGACGGGTAGTGAAAAAAAAATGATACCATTTACCTGATACTTACTTGCGAGTATCAAAATTATAGTATTTTTTATCCGACTCGAACGGTATGGATATTCTATTTTTCGAAACGAATTCAAACCGAATAACGGGTAAAGGATGGATACGGTTATATGTGGCAGCCCTACTCACTAGCCAATTTTTTTTTATATATATAAAATAAGCCGAAAAAGAGACATAGGGTTTTATTTTTATTCTCTTCTCGCTTACAAGCTTTTTCCCTTCTGTTCCAGTAACTGACGGCTTCTCCGATTCTCGCAGAATTCCGAAATCGCCGGGTTGATTCTCATTATTCATCCCCAATAATTTGTCTTCTCTGCGAAACTAAATCTCCAGGTAAATTGATTGAATCTGATCTTGAGCAAAACGCTTGTAATCTCAGAATTTCTTGGTCCTTTTCGTAAAAATCTGATCTCAGGGATTTAATTTGCTGTTTTGAAGTGTGTGAGATTAGAGGGAGAAGAAATGAGTAAACGAAAACGACCAGAGTCGAAATCATCACTCGGTGGTCTAAAGGAAGACGATATTAAGCTTCTCGATCTGATTCGGAGCAAGGAAGGGATGGGAGCAACTACATTCGAGATGAAATTAGAGACAAAGATCTTACCAGCTTGGATAACTCGATCAATCGCGTCTCTCAAGAAGAACAATCTAATCAAAGAGGTTCCAAACATGAACAACAAAGGTATCAAACATTTTCTAGCAGTGGAGTTTGCTCCTTGTAAGGAGCTTACAGGTGGGGTTTGGTACAATAACGGAGCTCTTGATATCGAAAAAATCGAGGAACTCAAGGGCCTCTGTGTGGCGATACTGGATAGCGCAAAGGACAGGGTTGTTACGTTTGAGATTCTGTCTACATATTTCGCAAAGACTGAGGATAAATTGACTAGAGAGCAGGTCAAGCAGATACTCAAGAACTTGGTTTTGGATAATGTGATCATGGAGGTGAAGAGCAATGGACTTGGTGAGTTTTCCTCTACAAGAATCGGAGAAGTTTGCTACAAATTGACAGGGAAGGAATCCGGTAATGATGAAGCAAGAACTGGAGCTTTTGCTTCGGTTCCTTGCGGGGTTTGTCCGCATATAGGGCTTTGTTCATCCGACGGGGTTATCTCCCCGACCACTTGTGATTATTTCCAGAAATGGTTAGACTTTTAGCAGCTTCTTCTTCTTCTTTGGGTGTAAGATTATAAGACTTAAGATGTTACAATAATTTAAGATATGTTTTCTTACACAAAACATTATGCAATTGATAATCTATGAATTAGAGTCGAGGTGGTTGTGATTTGAGAGAGTAGAGGTAGGAGAAGAAGATGGCTGATGATGATCGGTTTCTTTGCGACAAGCTTCCCACAATTGTTGCTCTATTCCTAGTTTCCTTAGCTCTAACAAACCTCGTTCTACTGTAAAAGAGAACAAAGTTTAGCCTTAATATGTTGTTTGTGATATTAGAATCAGACGTAGGAGGAAACTAAACTGAAGAAGCTTAGTACCGTCAATAGCATCGTGAGAAGTTAGAGATTTTCCTCCACTACGGCTGATCCAAAACTGGAGACGTTCATCAGCAATGTCTTCTTCTACGCCGTGCAATTTGGCTCTACCCCAGAAGTACATCAGCCACGCCTGCAAATATGTTTAACCAACCCACATTGGTTTATACCTTTATATATAATAGTTGATTCATGAACAAGTGAGCAGAGTAGGCAACTTCTAGAACAACGTGATCGCATAAGGCCTTACAGTTATGAATCATCGGTATAAAGAGATTACCTGCTTAAAGGCAACATCTTCTTGTTCACCTTCTTTTAGTTCTGCATTTAAGAGATGTGATAACTTGCTAAGAATTTCATTAAGTTTGATTAAACAACCTACAAGGCCATTGTCTCTCAGTGATAACTTACCGTATGTCTCTACAAATTTGAGTTCTCCATGCCCTTTAGAATCTGTAAGATGGGAGAAAACAAAACTTTATTGCACAAGCCAGGGAAGGGATAAATCATTTTGGAAACAGAAACAAGTAACAGTGTGCAGCGATTATATGAACATGAAATAACTTAACATTGTGAGTATCTCAACAGAGAGAAAAATGGTTGGAAAATTCTAAGTCTAGTAAAAAACAGACTATATTTACAAATATATATATACACATACCTTGCCGAACCAAACTCGGTGTTCTCTTTTGGGCGAATGCAAGCATAACAGCATCTTCAACCTAAATTCATTGTGATTTACGATTTACGAACTTAGAAAATGTCCTTGGAGAGATCGCAAGGGGGGCCTCATAAATTATAAATGAAGTAAGCTAGGTGCATCACGTAGAACTTAAATTCAGAAACAAGGGTAGATGATACCTTTAAGGACGCTAGCTCTCTCAAACCCATCTCCACTGAAAGCATACTTTCAATATTTCCTTCTCCAGTTAGCTCACTTAAAAATCTATCAGTTTTGCTCTTATCACTCCCACCTGATTAAATCCAAAGACTGGTAAATAAGATGGTGCTAGCAACAGTATCAGGAAAACCTCTGCCATTTTAGGAGATAGCAAATATTTAGACTAGCCTTGATCCCGAGATAGCTCCTTGGCCTTTTGTGCTGCAGATATGACAAGCTCAAATGGAAGAGGAGCCAAAGCTGACCAGCTTTCATGCCTGGAAGGTGCTATATCAGCACAAATGCCTACATACAAAGGCCATAGTATTTTAATGAATAACTACCTCACTACAACTATAAGCCTTTAACTAATACTAGAGAAAGGTGAGGAATTGTATCATGAGAACACATTCTCAAGTTCAGAAAGAAACTTAACATCGCAAGAAAAGTGAATTTTATTCTGTTTCAGAATGGATGCATCACTTACCATGCTGCACTGCCAAACCCCAATACCGGGCAAGCCAGCATCTCTTCAGAGCTACTTCCTCCTAGACGATCGTTTTTTTTTTCCATACAATCAGAAATATTTAAACGTTAGTAATAATGAGACCTGGGCTTTCTCAACGTACCATTTCGTCCTGTGTTAAAACCATTCTTTGAGTCATTGTCCGAAGAGCGTTTGCTTCTGACTCTGCTTCTCGAAGCTGTTCCGCAGCTGTTGCAGCCTCATCCTTCAGGATCTGAACATAAAGACATGATTTCATCATGCAGATCAGAATATCACACATATTATGAAACCAGAATAACAGTATAACTTACCTGAAGTTCTGAACGGAGGGAAACAACTTCCTCTTTTTTCCCATCTTTTTCCTCTTTAGCAGCCTTGAGAGCAGCCTGTAGCAGGTATCATTATGCTACCCATTCAGTCTAAATTGCTAGGCAACACAAAAATGTATATCTATGACTTATGTGGAATCAGATTAGTAGAAATTGCGGGCTCGACCAATGAAAACAAAAAATATATTTATTCTTCTACACACTAACCTCTCTTTGGCGAAATGCTGCTTCCTTCCTGAAGGAAAACACAATTTACCATGAGCCACATAAGTTCATAACTACTGCTGTATCTTCTAAAGAAGAGAATAAAAATAAAAAAACAAGAGAGGTCACAGGCTCACACCTACTTAACAACTTGGCCTCCAAAGACACTCCTTCTCCAAGAGAAGCAACCTTTTGGGACAAGAGGAAAAAACAAAACAAATGAATCTTTCAAGAGATGCCAACACGTGCATACATGTCATTCCACATATTGTTTTTTATATGTATGCAGATTCCACGAAATCTACTTGTCCTAGACATAGAGTATAAGTTCATTGCATTTTGGCCTTGAAACTGTCTACTTGGTTTGTCACTAAATCTAATAATACTGATATCAGAGTATAACTTCACTGTATTTGCATATATGTTTGGTCAATCAAACACACTATAAGTTTCCACCGGGTTTCATAAACTTTACATATAGTGTTACGTAATTACATTTTGCCTACTCTCACTAGTCACTATACAAACCTGTTTCTCTAGCTCTCTAGCCCTGGCTTCTGCTGCCTCGCGTTTTTCTTCTGCATGGTAAAGCTGTAATACAGAACAATTGTTATTAATGGCAGAGGAGGACAGCTTATTATTTATGAGTGACAAGACTCCCAAACCTTCTCCAATACAATCTCATTCTCCTCTTGTAGCATATCCAGCTGCAAAGTCAGCCTCAAGTCAAAATCTTCTGACATTTTCTTTTATATTTAACTCTAATCTGCATATACAAGATAGTCCAGAGGCTAAAAAGAACATGTCCACTTACTTCATCACGAAGACCTGAAGCTTCATGCTGATACCCCTTATCTGTCGAGTTTACCAACGGTTCATCACCAAAATATCTGAAAACGTTCAAGTTATGGAATTATGCACAAGCAACACATCATAACAGGATTTGAGGACTCTAGTGACTTAGTCAGAAAAATTCCACTATGCAACATATTCCATTGACTACAATAAAAAAAAGCGCAATTTCAAAAGTTGCAAAGTGATAATCTTCTTCACCTTTGATATCTATCCTTAAATGGAGGATGATCAAGTGGAGGTTTCATTGTTGCCTTAGGCGGCATCCAAATCGGAGCTATGGATCTACCAAACGTTGATGGTCTTCCAGTAGACGAAGAACGCACTGAAGTCACTTGCTCAGTTGGGTTTCTACCTATCTAATCAAACCATGAAAACAAAAACAAAACACACCAATTAGCCTCAATGAACGAATATGCAAAAGCTCAATCTCATAATCAAATAAAGCACAGATCCGGTTTGTTTCTTAGAATCCTTAAATCACGGAACTTTACCGCCGGTGATTGCGATCGATTCCGGCGAGCGAAGGAAACCGCCGGTAGGTTACTATTTCCGTTTATGGTAGAAGAAGGAGCAGCGAATTTAAATCCGTGATCTTCATCATCGTCTTCATCATTGTCGTTGTTCTGTAAAGCCATAACCTTCGCTAACCGTTGAGCCGCCGCTTTAGTGGCTACGTTCTGGGTTCGTTTAACAGTGGAAAACCCACCAACACCATCGAGTTGCTGTTTCCGGTGAGCCGGATACATCGACGGTGATCTCGATTCCGTACCGTTAGATGATCGGCTCCATTGGCGACCGTACACTGGGCTCCCTGCCCTCTTGAGATCCATCAGTTGATTGTTAGCCCAGATTCAGATTCGTATGTATCACGCAAACTCAGGGAAATGAATAGAAGAGAGAAGATTTTCTCGAGAAAAACTAGAGAGAAAGTAAAATCTGGGGAAGATTTTGGCGAGTAGTTTAAAAAATGTGAAGACTTAAAAACGACGCCGTTTGATGCGGAGAAGAACACATGCGACTCATGCGGTTCCGAGATTACCCGGAGGAGAAAATGGGACCCAATAGTCAACTGTAGTTGATTTTCCTGGTTATGATATTACTTTAAAATATATTATAGATGAAACAATTAGTAAAAATCAATAGTATGTTTTTTAAAATATGAAAAGAAAAACAAATTTTCTATATTACTTTTGAGATCTATATATGTAATGAAATATAAAAGGTTTTTTTTTATTAAAAAATTTTGTAACACAATAAAAAAAAATCTTACATTCATTCTAACTTCATTTTTTTAGAACTACACATTAAACTTAAAACATTATCTTAATATTTTTATTTATCTAACTTATTACGAAAACAAACGTTCAACATATATTATCATAAAATTTCAAATATTTCTTTATGATAAATAAAAATCAAAATATATATAAACTCATGAGACAATGATAAATAACAAAAAATAATAATAAATAATTATACTATAAAATAAAATAAAAGTTGATTGATAAATTTTATATTTTAAATCATAATTAATTATTTAAATAATATAATTTATATAATGGTCAAATATTGGAGTAAGCTTGTCTTCTCTAATTGAAAACCAAGGGGAATCGATGGAGGTAGAAGCTTTTGGATTGAGAAATGGTGATACCTAAACCAAAGAAGAAAAGACAAAGTTACAAACATATGCAAAGCACGCGACTTTGAGAAAAACAAAACAAATCGTGCAATTGGAAGTAATTTGGGGAATTATTTAGTTTAGTTTTTTCCTTTGTAGTTTAGAATTAAGGAAATTTTTTTTTTGGAAAAAGAGAATAAGGAAATTTCCTTATTACAAATATGTTGAGGCTCTAGCTATATGTGAGTTTAGATCTTTTATCTGTCAAAACTTAATCTTGTCGAAACCTCTGTTTTTGTTCTCAATTTTTTTTGATTTCTCCGTTTGTTTGAGGACTAATATCTCCATCGCTTTTTCCTGTTGCTCATGATGCATGGACAAGATTGGACTTCAGAACTACATCAAATTGGGAACAACTCAAACATGGTGTTTATCGGGAGGAATTTGAAGCGGTTATAGTAAATTTCAGTAGGTTTCGGCAAATATACGGAGCGGATATGAAATCGGCAAAAGGTTGGAGGTCGTCATCGCGGTGACTGACTGGCGGTAGCTAGCAATTTTACCTACCGACTTAGTTATAATATTGTATGAAAATTGGGCTGTTAAATTATATTGTTTATTGGGCTTCCATGTAACTTGCCCATTGGGCTTTTTTAATGAATGGTTATATCAATACACATTCTCGCCATTACTTACTAATCTTGGTGTTATTTAACTACTAATCTCGGGGGAAAATTAGCCGTTTACTAATTTGTCTTTTTAATATTCTTCACTCTCTTTTTCTTTTTCGAGCACACTTGTTCCTCAGTACTCAACAGTCTCCGGCGTTTAATCTCGCGAAGTCTCCGTCGTTTTCTCGGTAAGCTCTTCCTTAAAACCCATCAATCGCTTCGTCCGTATGCGTTCTGCGCTCAATGTCTTCTTTTCTCGCCGGAAATGTTCTCGATTTTTCGAAGTGTGGTTTTTGGGGGTTTTGTTTTTCTCTGTTTCTTATACTTGGATTTATGTAACGAGGTTGCGTTATATTGTTTTTGTTCGGTTTGTTGTGCTTTCTCCGTTTTTTATTGCCGGAAAAATGCCCTAATGTTCTCGATTCCGAAGTGTTTTTTGGGGCTTTTTGTTTCTCGTATTTTCCTGTAACGAGGTCTGTGTCGTATTGTTTGTGCTCGTTTTGCTTTCTCCGTTTTTTGTTGATCGGAGACTATTACAGCGAATTTTTTTTGGTTTGAGTTTCGTTTCATGTTTTTGGGGTTTTGTGCTTCTGACGTTTTCTTGCTAAGCCTCTATGCGTTTATTTGTTGTATTTTGTGTGGATTTCAAGTTAAAGATATTGGTGGTGAATGTGGTTTTCGTTGATGCTTGCACAGGTGCGTCTCTGTTGGTTCGAAATGAGTTCTAGGGCTGCTCGTAAGTCTAAGGGGAAGAACCCTAATTTCCCACACAATCCACCGAATCCCCTGGTCCAGAATAAATTTTGGAGGCTGCTAGCTGGTATACCATAACATCTTTCATTTTCCTGCATTTCTTGACTTGGGAATTTTTTTGTGGACATCATTTTATTCAATTTGTTCTTGTTACAGTGCGTAGAAGCAAGTCTAAAAGTATTCGTCGTGTTCGTCGGTCTCCTCAACGTGCACTATCGATAAAGGTCTTCTCTCGTTACTTAATATTGCATATGCAATCTTTTTCTTCTTCTTCTTCAAATCAGCGTGTTGACTTCATCTGTTTGTAGGTCAAAATGGATGTTGAAAACAGTGGTTTCCCTGCCCGTTATTCCCGTCCTGACGTTGTATTGAACACGAGGAAGTTCGTCTTTCAACTCGGAGGCTTGCTTGTTGATTCATTCGACATCTACGCTTGTGTTGGTGCTGGTGGTCTTAGTACGGAACAGTTAAACACTCTCGAGAAGTTGGCCAACCAGGTCGACATCGACCTCAATGTCATTCGAGTCTCACAGAACTCAGGTAACAAATTCATTGATTTTTAATCAATCTTCAACTCGCATTTGTTTCTTACCTCATCTAATTCTAATTTGTGTTTTTTTTTTTTGCAGCTCAAAAGCGAGACGACGCCGACTTGGCGCTGAAGTTTGACATGTACAATTGGTGGTTATCTCGCCTTTCTCCCGCGCCATTGTTTCTCATTACGTCAGACAAGGACTTTTTGGCAACAATCGAAACTTTGAGGAATGACAAATTCACCGTCATAGTCGCACATAACAAGGACAGTGCGACTTTAGAAATGCGAAACTTGACGGATTCATATGATTGGCATAGCGTAGCCAAAGGTGTTCTTCTCATCCCCGGTGGAAACGTCATGCCTCAGGGCCAAGGAGATCCTCCGAAGATGAGGCCATTGCCACCATCTCCTCCTGAACTTTCTGTTGTGAAAGTAAAGGTAGGTCAAATATAATTTTTTTTGTCATGAATATATTTTTTTTGCATTATAGGCTGGCTCTGCATAATAGGTTTGTGTCATTACTTTCTTACAGGTATTGTGGGATGTGGAGACCACTCTTGAGAGTGACAACACACAACTCATTTATAAAGCTCTGCCCGAAGGTTCAACATGTGAAGAAATCAAAGGAAATTTAGAGAGAGAGCTTATAAATCAAGGGTTTGGAGGTATAGATGAGATCCAAATTGTCGCGAAATCTGGAACACTCAGCCAACAAATGATACTGGACATGGAGTCAAGCGGTTTCAGTGTTTCAACTGTGAAAATGCCTACGCGAAGTAAGTAATAATGTAATTTTCTCTTTTCATTTGTCTAATTGGTGAATTTTATTGTCATATTAACTGTTTTTCACATTTCCAGAGAAAAAAAACGGTGAAGGGTACACCGACGTAACAACCTGGCAGTTTATGTACCAATGGCTCAAGCAGCAACAATATCTGATCCCGGTTCTACTTATCTCAAACGACACGAATCTTATTGGCGCGGTAACCAGCGTCGTCTCCTTTGGCTATGAGATCTTTCTTGTTCACGGTCCTAATGCTCCGGCCGAACTCGTCACTGCTGCGACTAAGGGTTTTGATTGGGATGATTTAGTCATTGGTGGTGATGCTGCGCATAATTAGAGACAGTTAAGTAAGTCTATACAAAGACTTGAAGGTTCATTTTTGGAGAAGTATTGGCTGATTAACTTGGCTTGCAAATTCATTGCAGGCTCTGCAGAGAAAGAAGAGGATTTTTGTTTTACAAATGAGAGACTTTATATATAAATATTTATGGCTCTCTGGCTTTTGTTAGCTGCAAATCAAGTTAGAGATTTGTTTAACAAATGAGACTTTATATATAAATATTTATGGCTCTCTGGCTTTTGTTAGCTGCAAATCAAGTTAGAGATAAGTATTTGAGCAAAAGATTGTTTTGTAGTTGTAAGGCTCTGTGAAACAATCCATTCATGCGAAAGATCAATCTTTGTTTATATAAAAAAAGATTCCACTTAAGGTACATTTGCTCCATTACATTCTATAAAGTACAATTGACCTGTTTGATTACACTAACGTTACAAAGAATAATGATAAGTCTCAAAGAGATATGATACAAATACAACAACAATGAAGTAACACAAAAGTATCTGCTAAATCTGGAAGCAATCATATTCAGCTGTGTCGGAATTTTGGCCGCACTGTGATAACTCCGGGTCTTGTCTCATCAAACCTGTACCTGCAAAGCAATCCTCAGCTTGTCATTTATACTAATGGTTAATAAAGATATGAAAAGGAAGTTGAAAGAGAGTTTTTTTCACCTGTTATCTTCAAAGAATGTCTTCACGGCTTGAGGAAGCGAAGCATGTCCACGACTGTGTTTACCAATACCTACACAGGACATAGCACATCAGCCTTGAACCCTTCTACTATACCTAAACAAGGGAAAGATCAGTTCGACTCCGAAACAGAAAATCATCATACCTGTTACAACTTGCAATGAATTTCGTAGTTCTCTAGATGAAGTTCTTTGACAGTCCAGGCCTTCCACATCTAATCTACCAAAAGGCTCTTGTGATGCAGATCGCAGAGCGGCATTCTTTGAGCTACCTCTATTTCGTGATACTGAACGGTACACCATGAATCGAGACCTTCGATCTTTTTCAAACGTTCCTGTAACGCTTGAAGAGCTTCTGTTGCATGGAGACCATGCAGGTCCAACTTCCATATGTCGTTATCCATATTTGTTATACCTATGATCTTCTTGGCTGCCTCAGCATTTAGCTTCTCAGCTGTTAACCAATCCTCTCTTACTTTCTCTGAATGCTGTTTGGCAGAAGCATGATCATACCTCAGAAAAGCATTTTGGGCAGCTTTTGAATGGTTTGAGGCTGATCTGTTTACATGACATGAAGGAGAGTTGTCTCAATAGCTGATTATAAATACTCATCTTTGAGGATAAGCAAGGTTTGAAGTTTGGAGTTTAAGTTCCAAACATGAACTCTGGATTGGGTAGACAAAAGCGATCAAGTGATAAATTGACTATCCAGGTGAATGATAAACAACTTAGCATAAAAAAAATAAAGATGTGTACCTCATCATTTTCAGTGCATCCCTTCGATGAATCAAGTAAAGATCATCCTCTTCCCATTCAGGTTCTATAGGAATGGACTGAAGCCTCTGAATGATACTATCTAATTCCGAAATATCATCAGAGAGCTTTTCACTGTCATATGCATTCACCGTAAACGAACTTCCACCACTATCTTGCCGATCATACTTGTCAGCAACCTCACATGTGAACCTTGCAGCCATCTTCACAGAACTTGTACCAGTTCTCCCGAATGTTTTACACTCGGATCTTCTGTTATCGGTTGAATAACCATCAATTTTTGAAGTTGGATCCTCAAGTTTCTTATTGTTAGTACCTTTGTCTATTGAATCCCCAGTAGAAACCATTCCTTCCAAAAAATCAAAGGACGTCTCAAAATTATCTTCTGTGGATAACAATACATCCCTTATCAGGCTATCATCTGCCCAGCTGAACTTTTCCTTCAGCTTCATGAAAGTTGAATCATGACCGTTTACCGGCAGAATCAAACTATTCGATTTGTTTCTGCAACCTCCGCTGCTTACTTGGTTTCCAAAACCCTTATTCTCTGCCAATGCCGGAAAATTAGAAGGGGGTAAGAGCACAGACGAAAAAGACTTTTCAAAAGATTCATGATTTGTTCTCAGCTTTCCTCTTACACCTAAGGATGTATCAACACTACTTGAAACGGGCGGGAATGGATCTTCATCGATCTCGCTCTCTTGGAGACCTTGGTTCTGTCTCTGCTTGAGATCAAACGCAGTCCAACCAGATGATTTACCTTTCATCCATGACATGTTTGTATCGGTCACTAGCTCTCAGTATTTGATAATCTCTCAGTCAAATAGCGTGATTATTCTCAAGTGCGCTTTCTGCGGTGTAGAGTGAGAGAGAGAGAACAAATGAAAAGAATTTCTTGAGCTAATAAAATGAAAGCTAGAGCGGCCCAAAAGTTGTGGGCGCCATGTGATGTGTCGAATATTTTTTTTAAAGAAGAATATATATAAATATTTATACATAGCATAGCATATAATATAGCCGTTGGTACAATAACTGATTCACAATCAAAATCACCAAGGAATCTATAAAACCATACGTACCAGATTTCATGTTTCACAGGGTTTGGTTATTGTGAATGAACAGTCTCTGGATAGGAATCAGACCGTCCCTATAGCAATCCGGGATACAGAAACACAACTATTTTCTTCAGTGAATCCATTGACGGTTCTAAGTACGTATGCACTTCTGCAGCTGATAAGAGAGAAAAAAGCCAAATATATTACCCAACAAATTTCACATTTTTCTTTCTAAATTGTTCGTGCAAATTGCCAAATCATAACAAATAACAACATTTCCAGGAGAAGAATGGGAAGAAACAGTTGTGGTACCTTTGACTACCTTTTTGAAGTCTTTGGAGAAGTTATCCACACGGCCAAAAACAGGATGGATCCTGCAAACCTGAACAACACAGAGTTCCAAGTATAGGGACATCTCTGTCATTTGGAGAAGCAAAAGGCACAACTTGTTCGCTTCATCAGGAACCTCTTTTGATCTGTAGTTGTCACAAAGCTCAGCCACAATCGCCGTGGCTTGGTCCTGCATTTTTTAAAATACACATTTTAGTATACCAGCCACAGAAGAAGAAGAAGAAAAATAATACACTGTAAATAACTGTTCTTGTTCACTCAAGTTATTATCGTACCTGTAGACCGTGTAAAATCTCCAGCTCTGGAAGCTCAGGAAAATGAGCAAGATCGACATATCCCACTTCGTCTGCCCTTTTAACAACACCTTCTGCTTGTAAACACAGAAAATTCAACAACAGGGAAGCCACTCTATAAATCTGTATCGCAACCGAGTCTGAAAAGTGTGATTGAGGAACAGATCATAATTTGCCCACGAGTATTGCTGGGAATAACTAAACCTTCAAGACCAGGAATATTCAACGTGCGAGAAGTCTCAACTATTTGGGAGGCATCATCCAAGAGAGTCACTAGTAATATCAAATAAGGTTGATATCCCGACTAATTTATCCAGAACGTTGTATCTGCACAAAGAAAGTACAGCAGAATGAAGTGGGATGATGTAAGAAATTCTTTACTGTGACGAGTATCCTGCCTTTATGCAGAACATTGCTCTCGTCTAGAAATGTTCCAGATAAAAGTACATACATGCACATAGCATATCGTCCGATTACTACTGACACACATTCAGTAGGCCAACTTCCTTCACTCAGGGACGACAGGAGACGTATGAATTCAGCACTTCTGAATGGGAATTCACTCTCCAAATCAAAGAGAAGACAGCGGATAGGGCCATCAACAGAACTTTTTCGATCCCAAAACTGACTACAGAGGGACTCCTGAAAAATTAAGGCACACAATGAGCATTTATGGATGTGTAACATAGAGAAAATGTTAGGGACAACATGAATAAACCATACTTCTCCTTGATAAACCTTGCAAAGGATGTCCAGTATCAACTCGAGGGTAGCATTTTCCACCTGCCAAAAAAATAGAGACGAGTAAATTTTTAAAACAGTTCACAATTATACAATATACCATCTACAATTAATGGATTTTTACCTGAATATTGATCTCATAAGACGCAATAAATGCTGAAATAAAAGTCCTCAAGACACTACGATAACCAGAGACTGGCCCCTGGAAAGAGTTTAGAATAATGATAGAATCAACATAAGGAAGGATGACATGAAGAAAACTTGCAGAGGATTAGTGAAATAGAACTCACAACATTATTCTATAGCTAAATAAATGCCAATGGCATGTAAACACAACAAGTCAAGCTTGGTAACTGGAACTTAATCTCGTAACTTACATCGAAATCACTCAACGCATTACTTTGAAGGATTTCAAGGAAATAGCTCAAGGATGCTGCCTCAAAAGCTTGATGAACATAGCTCACGTGATCTATCTCCTGGTTATCAAGAAAAATTAAATACATATACATGAACTCTGTGTTGCCTCTGACTAGATAATGGAAGTATTCTCACTTTCATACCATCAGGAACGGACTTTCCTCCTTCCCAGGAAATGATGAAACAAGACACAGAAACACTGCCCACGCAAGAAATAGAGGTCCTGCTTCTTTTACTTCGAAAGTGTTGAGACTAGAGATTGTTGCATCCATCTCTTGGACATCAATAATGGAAAAAACACACCGGCCAGACCTTATAAGAAAAAATAGAACCTTCAGGCAATCATATTCAGGGGAAAGTAGCATAAGGGAAATTGCTGATTATCTATCCTGTTTGAAGAAAGTTAACTTTCTATTTGCTGTGTACTTGTAGAGTTAGTTAAACAAACCTGAAAGGTACTCCGTCGTGGACCATTTGTAACAGATTCTCCATATCCAACGTTTCAATAAGAATCATCAACAACTGGATTTTTACACGACATGCAGAATGCTGTGCTTCAGCTGACACTACCAGCTTCCCAAAATTATAGATTCCCAAAAGGATTCCCTGCACCACAGCAATTATCAATAATTAAGGTTGGTTACAGAAACAACTGGAACCAGCCTTAGGCATGTGGCTGGTAACTCAAGATACCTTGTAGATCGAACACAGTTTTGTCCATCTTTCTCCATCACAAGTGGAAAATGAGTCATGGTAAAGAACGAAAAGAATATCCAAAACCAAATTGTCCTCAATTAGTGTCTCCTCCGCCCACAAAGTAAATAGATTGACATCCTACAAAAGTTTTGTAGACAAAATCAAATTTGGACCAACATTGTGTTGATTGGAATGATAGAATCAGAGACCTAAAATCAGTAGTACCTAGGGTCCTACTTAATGATAAGATCCAATGAGATGTTATGAAGAGTAAGGACTCTGAATACATACCATCTGCTGTGGAAAACAAGAGGACAAAAGATCCTCAAGTACTGATGATTGTTGTCTTTCAAGACCATCTGAGATCAGCTTTACAGCTTCGTCCCTAATAGTACTTTCCCCTCTTGCTGCATATACTGTACAAATGCTACAATCAGTTGAAAAAAGAGACAGAAATGGCAAATGTGGCATCATCGAAAAATAATATTTTATTTTCATTAGTAGCAGCTGAATATACAATTATACAGCCCATTTTTGTTAAGCATCTAAAACTAAGAAAGACTGGAAAAAAGAAGGGGAAAACGAAATCATGACTTACAGGCATGGATGACAATACGCTTTGTACACTTTAGCAGGCACTGCCGCTCTACGTAATATTGAAGCAGTATCTTCAAAAATAGCATTGGAAAAGAGTTACAGAAGAACAGCAAAAATGTTAGTAAGAAAGCTGACAAAATAAACTGGTGAAATCCTAGCTGCTTACAAATTAAAAGTCATTGGCGAAAATATCAGATAGGAACAATTACATTATAATGAGCCATAGATAGAACTAACTAGGAGAATGAAACGCAGAAACAAATAGCCACATCAAAACTTATAAAGCTGGTATGTTCATGTTATTGATATGGCCATGATAGCAACAAGCTCCATAATACACGAGTAACAAATTACAGAAAAGAATGCTACCGTATTGGATGAATATTTCCTGAAACCCGTCGTGACTGATTTATATCAGAAATAGCAATCAGTATACTCAAAAGGCATAACCGGAAACAAAGAAAACAGTTATTTTACAAAACTTGTGATTCTAAGTCATATATCATTTCACAAGATTCAATTTCATTCAACAAAACCTGAATTTGTATGCAAAAATGAACACTGAAAATTTTCAAAGGAAGATGAAACTCTTAAACTACTAACCACATCAACGAATTCTTGAGCTGCCGAGTCAGCTGTTCCATAATCCTGCTCTATAGATCTTTCCACAAGGATGTATGATTGGATTTCATCTAGATTCTGGCAAATATTTTAGAAATCAAGAAAACTATTACTTATACAATCATCTTCACTCATACCACTAATCAGATTGGACAAGTTACAAAGCGAATTATAGAGATATGTAATCATTTTCAAATTTATCTGCTCGAGCTGGATTGAAATTTCCGAATCGCAAATAAACTAACCAGATATGAGCTGATTCGAAGCGCTTTCTCTTTTAATTCAGGCTTAATCACTAACTGGTGCTCCTTAATTTTGACTAGATCCGATTTCAAAGCTTCTTTTGATTTCACACTCGGTGGCTTGAACATCGAAAGAGTGTTAACGAAACAAGCATGGTTTTCCTCCAATTCCTTCACCTGAAAATTGATATAGAAAACCAAAATAGCACCAGTATCGCTGCACAAAGACTGCCCATATCGAAGTAGCATATGAAGAGGAAGAGAGATGTTACGATGGACTGAGGGAGGTCATCGGAGAGAGAGGCATTCTCGAGTTCGGTGAGAAGAGAATCGAACGGATCCCACCAGAGGAACGGATCGACGGGTTTAGGGTTCGCCATAGAAAGAGCCAGTGAAAAGACCAGTTCGAGAGAAGAGAAGAAGAAGATGAGAGATGCAAAATTGGAGATTTTAGGATTTTAATATTTTTTTTTTTTCGCGCTTTTCAGACATTATTTTTCAGAAAAATAAAATAAAATTACCAAAATTCACTTTGGGCTCGAACAAAAAAAATCACTTTGGGCCCTAAATTCCATCACTTTAACGGCCCAATGCCACATTGCATGTTTCTCCAACTCTTCCAAGTCAATGTGTTGATTTTTTTTTTTGTATATATATGATCTCATCTTTTCTATATCTCCTCATCCAAAAATATCATAAACCAACTTTATACGTCTATTTATAAAGAAAAGGAATGAAAGTACATGGAATTAAAAAAACTCAGTGAAAATGTATGAGGTTTTAAATTCATGACAACAAATACTATGTGTGACATTTTCACTTTTCTTCGTAGATCTTTCCTATTTTCTTAAGCAAAGCGTTGTCTTATTCGTCTAATCAAAACGTAAAAAGTACCACTCTATTCCCCTTTAATTTCTAATCCTTTTGTTTATAAACGCCATTTTCAATTGATTCTTTTTTTTTTATAGTCACATCCATACTAAAAAAAGTTCATGCATAATACTATTTAAAATTTTGAATTATAAAAAATTGTGTTTTGCAAATTACTACACTGAATCACTGATCACACCATAAGATGATCATATCATAATTATACTAAATCGGAAGAAATCCTTGCCATATTATTGCTGGAAGAAGTAATAAACAAACAGTGATCTACACATATATAACTCAAAGAGAAATCAAACAAACATGCAAAGATAATATTTAAAAAACAACACGTTGATTCTATCGAGCACTCGTGGTTTGAATGTGATCGTCGTCGCCAGTGATAAGATTGACGGAGAAGGAAGCAATAGATATTAGCCGGCGGCGCGAGAGAGAGAGCGAGACGACAAAATTTGCATTTAATTGAGAAATTGACTTTTGTCGAAATTTTGATATTTTGTTTAACCTCTAAAATTGTCTGTATTTGTCTGGTCAGCAATCCATGAAACATGTTTGGATACTCGATTAGTGTTGCTCTTTTCCCGGATAACTTTACCCACTCGTAGTAACTTCTCTGCCAATCCTTTAATGGGTCGAACCCGGCCACAACAACCATCGTCTCCGGATAATCCAGATCCGAAATATCGCCGGCCCTAGGATTCGCCGCCTCGTGGTCACGAGTTGATCCCTCCGGAAGCAACGCTTTCCAGCACCAATCCGTTCGATCCGGCGATACCAGAGGCACTCCGACGAGGACTTTCTCCGCTTCGGTTCTCTCTTCACCGCCGAAGAAAGGTTAGATCGAGATGAGTCCGATGAGTTTCAAGGCGATGAAATTAGCGCTATAGATTCTGATCGATACATTGTGCGCAATATTTCCACCGGCGCTGTCTCCGGCGATGACGCATCTCGACAGATCAGCGTTCGCCGGGAGAACCGCGTCGCGATTCTCCTCGAGGAACTTCAATACGTCGAATCCGTCGTCGTGAAAAAAAAAACGACGACGGGAATACTGTCGCCGGAGACGTGTGGAGTGTACAATCGGAACCAGAGATCACGGGATGGATCTACGACGAAATCGGAGGATGAAACGGTGTTGATTGGTTTAGGATTGGGAGGAGCGCGAAAATCGAAGAGGCGGAGGTAACGGCGGTTGATTGAACCGTCGGGACGTTGAGCGTTATCGGTGAATGTGGAGATAAGGGAGAGAAAGATTCTGGTTTTTAATGGAATCGTTAGCTTTTGGTTTGTTTGCGAATCTTTCGCCATTTTTTTTTTTTTTCTTCACGTGAAGAAGGTGATGATGCACCGTACTGGTTTATATATAATAAGCCCTCGGAAAATTATTGACAGCTGTAAATTTATGTTCTTTTGGTTAGAACAACCAATGAAAATTATGGTTTTGTCGTCGATATTGCTTTTTTTAAGGAAACAAGTAATTAAAAAAAAAGGAATAAAATATTTTTGAAATTTTTTTGGGAAATGGTTTTAAGTGATTCACTGTTTTGTTATACTACAGTGTTGTGTGTTGTTGAAGGCATCATCTCCACATGGGTTACGCAATGGAGAGTTGAGCATTGGACATAGTTTTTAATTTTTATGACATAGTGATAATCAATGTATTTTTTTTGCAGGAGACACGCAATTCTATGTCGGTAGCTGCATCGACTAATTCAATCTCATTCAATTCTAGTGTTGATTTTCATAAACAAATTCTGTAAAAAAGTAAAGCAAAACGAGAACGAATTATACTATATACCAATAAAAATGCCCGAGTTGTTGTGGCCCAATGGTAAGGGACGGATCCAGGTGGCTACCACCATCTGGGTTCCATTCCCCCTCCCTGCGGGAATTACTTCACAATTTCTCGGGAAGTCTGGGCTTGGGGTCGGGTGGCTACCACCATCCGGACTCAAACAGTTTACCCGGTAGTCTAGTAACAGGTGATCTGGCTACCTCCAGACATTAGTCGGAAGACATTTCAAACCCGGATCAGGTCAGGGTGGTATATCCTCGACTACCCAGTCGGACCAGTCCACCTTGCGATCCTCCGGGACCGACCGGATCAGCCGATAGGGTATATCAAAAAAAAAAAAAAAAAAAATACCATCTACTCGGGTATACAAAAAAATTAGTAGGTGCAATATGCAAGGTGGAAAATCGTGCATTTGTTAGAACTATTTAATCCTACAGTTTTCCTATAAACTGTTTCTTGTTCTTTAATGTGATGAAAAGTTCTTTATCAAACAAAAAAAAAATGTGATGAAAAGTTTCCTGACTCTCAAACAAAGCCAAGGTAAGAAAATTTAGTATTTTGAGCAATGCGTTGTGTCGGGAGGTCAAGAACTCCTATGCATTTGCTTATAGAAGATATGTCTTTTGTTATTCATATGCAGTTTCGAAGATGACTTTCCCTAAGTCATCACCAGATCACCACTACTAGTATTAGTCTTGCATAGCCGGTCTGGTCTCTTTCGTGTGGTTAGATAGCTAGGTTGCACATAGGGAATTCGTGCACCAAGGTATTAGAATTGCTTCAAGTCTAGAATATTCAAGCAACAAGAGAGAAGAGAAAGAAAACAATGCGTCACAAGTGTGAATTAAACTATGGTATAGCTCAAACATGAATCCAACATCAAAATCTCTTATTGAAGAAGACAATCCAAATCAATAAACTTGACATGATCGTTCTAAATTACAAAAAAATAATCAAATTTTCTTTAATTTTTTTTTCATTTGAATTAATCGTTGATTTTTCTTGATTTACAATTTGTTATTTCAAATCGTTTGAATTAACTATTGATTTTTATTTATTTACAATTTGTTATTTCGAACCGCATCTAATTAAATCGGTAAGACAATTTTTGTAATTCCGCCCATGCAGTGGTGGGCGAATGGTAGGACCACGTGGGTGGGTGAAAGGGTGAGACCCGAAAACCCACGTCCGATCTTCCTCCCTTGCTGCAGTTGGGTTTTGGTCCAATTGGTTTACCTGGTAGTCAGAAATGCAGGCGGTCTGACTATCTCTGACTATAGTCGGAAGACACTCTAAACTCGGATCAAACAATGTGGTAGTGGCCCTCGGGGCCCAAACAGTCCACTCTGTAGCACTCCGGTGTGTTTCTCCCGGGACTGACCAATATATATAATAATAAATAAAAAATGTAACTCCATCGATTCATCTACAAACATAAGCATTAATGTCAATAATCAATTTGTTTATTGACATTTAGCTAATTGTATGAATATATTAAAATTCTCATATTTTATCATATGATGTACCTATTTCATCAATATACAAATACTATTTTACTCAATAAAACAATTTTTGTTGTTGTTGTTGATAAAATGATATTTTGATAAAATCGTTTAAAAAACTGAATTCTCACGATTATATATACCCAAATTATTTATCTGAATTCTGAACAAAAAAAGATTATCCGGTTACCTCTTCTCTAAACTTTACTATATAATTAAATTTGTTTTTAGAATTTGATAGAAATACATATTTTAGTCTTTTTAGATAATTTTAATTTCGACGACAAAAAAAAAAAAAGAAGATAATTTTAATTTCGTTAAAATTCTAAAGTGCGATCATTTTCATATTCCATTACATCAGTCTCTTTAGGGTTTATCTCTCTTTCAACACTGAACAATCGAAACACTCGAGACTTATCCGGCACCGTCGTTAACGCCGGCACAACATACAGCTCGAACGCCATTTGTTTGATCTTCCTCGCTCTATTAATTCCTCACAGGCAAGCTTCTTTGATTTCTTTATTAGACCAAACTAGCTTTCGCGTCTCTCCAGCGATTTCGTTTCTAAGCGTCACTTTTCTCAGATTTCCGTCGATTTCAAAGCAGATCGGAATGAATTATTAGAGATTGATAAATCAGACTGTCCCCGTTCTGTAGTGCACAACTCGTATTCAAATTTACATAGATGAATCGGGATTTAATTGAAAAGTGTCTGTTGCGTCTCTGCGATGTAGAAAACCTAATTTTGGGGTTCCTGTGCAATCGCTCGGGTTTGAACACCCTCCAAAATCGGCCTTTTTCAGTATATTTGATGTGGGTTCCTCATGCCTCCCATTTCCCTTTGATTTCTGTAATTGAAATGTGAAAGAAATACTTTTCTTTTTCTTTTGTAATTTTCAGGATTCTCTTGTAAGGTTGGTGTGAAGTAACTAGAAGATGGAAAATGTCCAAGTTGTTGATCCAGAAACTGGGTATGATCTCATACTGCACTACTGAAACCAATTACACTTTGCTCAAGCGAGAGATTTCTTATTTGTCTATTCTGTTTTCTACCTCAGGAAGCCTTGTAAGGTTGGTGTGAAGTACCTAGAAGATGGAACAAAAGTAAGAGTAGCCAGAGGCACAGGCACATCCGGTGCGATAATTCCTCGCCCAGAGATTCTTAAGATAAGAACAACACCAAGACCCACTACAGGTATGTAGAATCGCAACACCTGTAAACATGGCATTTACTTAGAATTTTTTTCGGAACTGCATTTCCTCTGCTATGCATTTGCAACATGTGTTATAAGTTCTGAATCCGGAGGTTCTTGATTTGAGCTATAGATATACTATAAAAACATCTCAATACGCTGCTGATTTGATCACTCTATAAAGTCGAAATGGACTTGATAGTTAATGGTAATGTTACAGAAAAAATAATACTTGGCCAAATTTTACATTTTTTTTTGCAGCTGGCCCTAAGGACACGCCAATGGAGTTTGTGTGGGAACAGACATATGATGCTAAAACAGGAAAGGGCATACCTGATCTTTGAGTAACAACACTCTTTAACAGTTTCGTTCCAAAAATGTTGCTGCTCCCAAAAGATTCTTCTTTTTCCCCATCTATTACAGTTTGATCTGGGTCAACAGAGCTTGTGAGATGAGGTTTTGTTGAAGAACCTTTGATCCTGACGAAACGTAGTCGTTTTAGATTTTTTCGTTGATCTTGTGAACTTTTCAAGGTGCCAAATAAAAACCATTGGGAAAATGTTTGCAGTACACCAATTTCTGCATAGATTGACAAAAATATACCAAAAATTACATTTTTAATTATTGTGTTTAAAAAGAACACAAAAGTCTAAACAAAAAACTATAAGCCTATAATCATGTTCTCTTGACTAAAACCATTCTATGTTACCCAACGACATTAACGATATATGAAACTTTCAAGGTCATCTATAATACTAAACCCATAAACACATGAACATAAACCCATAAAGAATACAAGGGGTTCTGTCCATCATGAATGTTGACAGCTTTTTTTGTGACAAGCTCAGAAGCCATAAAAGTATAAATAACGAGATAAACGTAAACCAAAAATTTAGCATACCAAATTAGACCGAACCACATAACCGAATGCCCACCTCTATATGTAGTTGTTTGGTTTGGTTGTAGTTAGGTCTAGATAATATTCGATTCATAACTCAATCGGTTCTTAACATAAAATTTTACTTTGGTGATGTAATTTAAGTTATTGTAATAGAAATTATCCCAAAAGAATGGTGACTTAATATGCTTGGGATGATGAATACCTTTCATGAAATTAGTAACCCACTTGTATATAATGAGAGGACCGGATGCGTTTATGGGCCCAAATATATTGAATGTGTATTGTATTTTTAAGTTAGATGGGGCGGTTAGAGACAAAAGTCAGGGGTGTTTTAGTCAATGTAACTCTCTCAACAGCCCTTAAAACGAGTCTATCGTCTCCTCCTATACAAACCGCAGCCGCATCAGACCTAATTTCTTCTTCTTCTGTCAAGAGAATCCTCCTTGGAAATCATGACTACAGCAACCAAATTTTCCCGTAAGCTATCTCTCAATCTTGTTGTTTGTCTAATATCTGGATTATATTACACCTAATCGATCTTTAGTATCATCATTGGATTTAATCAAACTGATGTTTGTTTTTGCTTCCTTGGTTTTATTGTTGTTATTTGTTCTCTTAGTGGCTAAGATAGGCGTCTTCTGGGATCTGGACGATTGCCCAGTCCCTTCTTATCTCACTCCTGATTTGAACTATGATAAGATCGAAAAAGTTGTCAGTGAGATGGGTTACATGGGTGTGTTGACGATCGTTGGTTATTCTGTTGCGAAGGTGGAGAACGAACACGAGTTTGAATCCGCCGGAATCAAGCTTATTCAACTGGGTTAGTTCCTAAATTCAAACAGCCCCTTTTGAATCTTTTCCTTTTTAATCTGACCGACCGATATATGCTTTGCTTTCAGAAAGTCAAGTTGCAAAACGTAAGCAAATGGTTATGGACATTTATCAGTGGCAATTAGTACATCGCTTTGAACCAACAAATTTGATGGTAATCTCTGGAGATATCTTGGACTCCACCAATGACTACGTGCCGGCTCTTCAACTTGCAAAAGAGGATAACAATATTAATATTTTCTTGGCACTTGCTAGAAACAACCCTACAGAATTGTTACTCGGTCTTTCAACTAATGTTTGGCTTTGGTCTACCCTATTAAATGGAGAGAGGCCTCTCAATTACACTCCTCCTCCATGTTTTTTTAGTCGCAGTGGACCATTACGATGTCTTTGCTGTAATAAGAAGATTGAAGAACCTCCTCACAAAAAGCGCCGAAAAGGACTCAAGAGTAGAGCAGGGCGTAAGAAGAAGAAGAGACCTTCTACTCAAGGAGAAGCCTCTTCATCAATGGGCTAAATATTTGCTAGATTTTAGTTGTTTTTAATAATAATGTTTTAATATCTTTTATATAACGTATTTCTAGTTGTTTCCTCTCCACGGATATATATGTATGTTGTGGACTAGTGGCTTTACTTTCAAATTTTGGTCACTGCAAAAGAGATATGGATCAGTCTTACGTATTCTTGAATTAATGGTTTGATATAATTGACTAATGTTATTTACAAGGGTGTATTTTAGAAAGGGAGATTTGTAAAGTGAATTGCGAGAACAGAGCTAAACCAAGTTTAAATACTGACATTATGAAAGTGATAAGAGTTGTTCTTACCAAAAGTGTACAGGCCAAGCCTGCTGACAAAGCCATAGAATCTCTGTGTTTTATCGAAACGGACAGAGAAATATTAGCCAAAGAGAAATCCATTTCATGAGTCATGACACTGAACAAATTTCTGTAAAACAAGAAAAAAACCACAACTTCATAGAGACATAGTACAGTAAGAATATAACATGTATCAAACTAGCCCTATCAGTCAAACTGTTTCTAACCAAATGTAGTCATATTACATCATCCTTCTCCAGTACATGAATATTTCTGTGCATTCCTCTAGGATTTATATGAACTGCTCAACACTTACTTGATCACTTCATCTATATCTAATAGACACTCAAAACTTATCCTTGTACATCAAATACACACAGAGCTCAACTTCCTTTATTAAGCAGATACACAGTATGCATTATATGAGATAAATCGTTGCTAATAAACTCGAAATTACAAGAAACAGCCAAATGCAGATCACTTGATCGAAGAGAAGAAAAACAAAAGCAAAAGCAAAGCTGAGAGGTTAGAGTTATTATGAACCTGTTTGGTAGTTAAAGCGCAATTGCGATTAAGATCATCCATGAATGAGAGCGAGCCTTCTTCTTCTTCTTCTTCAGCAGCTCGTTCCTCGTCTTCAACCTCCATACCTACCAACATCTTCATCTTCTCAAAAGCTTGATTCATCTTATCCATGTCTAAAAAGCTCTTCTTTCCTAGCTGAGGATTATGACGGTAGAACTCAAGTGTTGTTGGATCTCTGCACAATCATCAAGTGGAAAATGAAAGAGACGACGACGCTTTTCTTCGTCGGAGAAGAGAACAAGAAAGAAAGGCTTTATCATTGGGCCTTTTTTACTTCATAGAAATTTGGGCTTACTTTGGGTCCATTACGGTGAAACAAACAAACAAACAAAAATAACAAGTCATGTTCGTACATTAAATTGGGAAAGAAAAAAACAAAGGGTACAAAATAAATCAAATTGAATGAAATTTTGGAGTCCGGATTCGGGGGAAAAAATTGCCGTTTTAGGGCCCAAAAGCTTTTCTTACTCTCGTCTTTCTCCAGCACACTTCCTCCTCCCCAGTACTCAACAGTCTCCGAGCGTTGCATCTTGCGAAATCTTATCTCCGTCGTTTTTCTCTGTAAGTTCTTCCTTCCACCCATCGATCGCTCCTTCCCTTTGCATTCTGTGCTCGATTTCTTCTTTTCTCACCGGAAAAATGCCCTAATGTTCTAGATTCCGAAGTGGGTTTTTTGGGGTTTTTCTTTGTTTTCTCTGTTTCTCATATATTTATGTAACGAGGTTGCGTTATATCGTCTATGTTCGGTTTGTTGTGCTTTCTCCGTTGATCGGAGTCTATCACAGCGAAAATCTTTGGTTTTTGAGTTTCGTTTCATGTTTTTCGGGTTGATCTACGGTTTGTGCTTCTGACGTTTTCTTGTTAAGCCTATGCGTTTACTTGTTGTATTTTGTGTGGATTTTAAGTTAAAGATATTGGTGGTGAATGTGGTTTTCTTTGATGCATTCACAGGTGCGTCTCTGTTGGTTCGAAATGAGTTCTAGGGCTGCTCCTAAGTCTAAGGAAAAGAACGTCTCTCAGGGTAGTTCCAACCCAGAGGTGGAACAGTTGGTTCAAGGTCTTGCAGCGACGAATCTGGCTCCTTCACAAGACGATGGAGGAGAATGGGAAGTCATTTCCAAAAAGAACAAGAACAAACCTGGAAATGCTTCTTCTGGAAAGTCTTGGGCTTCTCATAATCAGAACCCTCCTAGAGCTTGGGGTGGCCAGCAACAAGGGAGGGGGAATAATGTATATGGGAGGGGTAATGGTAACGGAACTGGTCGAGCTACTGAGTCTAGGGGTTCTGCTGGTCGAGGACAGGGAATGAACAGAGGGTATGAGAACAACTACGTGGCTCCCTCACCTGTAACTCGCCCTCCTTTGGAAGGAGGATGGAATTGGCAGTCTAGAGCTGGTTCTGGTCAGCGCACAGCTACGCAGGAGGTTCCAAACATGGATGATGATCTGGATAAGGCTTCTGAGGAAGAGGATCGTTCCGATGGTTTGGATGATTCTGACGATGACCTTGCTAGTGATGACTATGACTCGGATGTGAGTCAAAAGAGCCATGGGACACGGAAGCAGAACAAATGGTTCAAAAAGTTTTTCGACAGTTTGGATAGCTTGTCGATTGAGCAGATAAACGAACCGCAGAGGCAGTGGCATTGTCCAGCTTGTCAAGGCGGACCAGGTGCTATTGACTGGTATAATCTGCAGCCTCTTTTAGCTCACGCGAGGACAAAGGGAGCTAGAAGAGTTAAGCTCCATAGGGAGTTGGCTGAAGTTCTTGACAAGGATCTGCAAATTCGAGGAGCTTCTATCATTCCGTGTGGTGACATTTACGGGCAGTGGAAGGGTTTAGGGGAGGAAGAAAAGGATCATGAAATTGTCTGGCCGCCAATGGTGATCATTATGAATACTAGACTGGACAAAGACGATAATGATAAGGTTAACTTCTTCTGTCTTTTAACTTTTTAGTTCTTTTCTTGCAATCTGCTGATCTTAGTTGGAAATGTCACTTTGTTATATTTCAGTGGCTCGGTATGGGCAACCAAGAGCTAATGGACTACTTCAACAAGTATCCTGCTATCAAAGCACGCCATTCCTATGGTCCACAGGGCCATCGTGGGATGAGTGTTTTGATATTTGAAAGCAGTGCCACTGGCTACGTTGAGGCTGAACGTCTCCACAGGGATTTAGTTGTGCAAGGGTTAGACAGAAACGCCTGGGATCGTCGACGTCGTTGGGTTTCTGGAGGTGTTCGCCAACTGTATGGCTTCCTTGCAACAGAGCAAGATCTCGACGAATTTAATCAACACTCTCACGGTTCTCTCCCTCACAAATTCAATATATTGTTTTAACTCTTGTCATTGAGATTTAGACTTTTGTTGGTCCTTGTGAATGCATCTTATATATGTCTGTATGAGTCATTAGGGAAAACAAGGCTGAAGTTCGAGTTGAAGTCTCACCACGAGATGGTTGTGAAGGACTTGAGGCAGATTGCTGAGGACAACCAGCAGTTAAACTGGTATAAAAACAAGCTCACAAAACAGAGCAAGCACGTTAAGGTGGTTGAGGAGTCTCTGGAAATTTTGAGCGAGAAGCTGCGTAAAACTGCAGAGGACAATCGAATAGTCAGACAGAGGACCAAGCTGCAACACGAGCAGAACAGAGAAGAGGTATGTTTCTGCTTAAAAAAAAACACAAACTTGACATTTGTATTTTTACTTGCTGATACACATTTTTGATTTAACTTGTCCAAAAAAAAAAAAATCGTGTGGTTTGAAGATGGATTCGCAAGACAGGTTTTTCAAAGAATCAATCAAGCAGATGCATGAGAATAGAGACGCAAAAGAGGAGAATTTCGAGATGTTGCAGCAGCAGGAACGTGCTAAGGTTGTTGAGCAGCAGCGTAAGGATGATCCTCGAAAGAGGTACATACTTACATAATCCCGCCTTTTTTGTCCAGGCACAAAACAAGAGTAACTAAATGTTCTTGTGGTTTGATTTGTGTGCAGAGCTGAGGAGCTGTCAAGCTTCATAGAGTTTCAAAAGAAAGAGATGGAGAAGTTTGTGGAGGAGAGGGAGAATCTGGTTAAAGAGCAAGAGAAGAAGATGGCAGACATGAAGAAGAGGCATTACGAGGAAAGGCTTGAGCTTGAGAGAGCTTATGATCATGCTTTGGAAGAGCTCATGAACAAGCATGGCTTGTGCGATGCCGATGACTGAAACTCGGTCTGCTTGCTAAACCAGACTAGTTTTCTTGTTTTGGCTTTTGGTATGTGAGGAGAATATAAGGAGATTCGAGAGAGACTTAATGGTTCTCCAATTTAGTGGGATAAATCTAAGGTGACTATAGACACTATTATTCTCCTCCATATACTAAGGAAGTATTACTCTAATTAATGCGACCAATGCCAAGTTTCATAAGTTAAGGCTTTTGGTTTTTGGTATATCTTCTATGAACGTTTAGGCTTAAAATCGTCCAATCACAAACTGGGAAAACCAAACCATGTGGACATTTTCTGAAAAATAGAAGGGTTGCAATTAGCATTTTGGAAAATGTTTGGGCAATAATGGTAAAATAACTAAAAGAAAGAGGTCTATAGATGTAGTAAATTAAACGTAAGTGTGAGAAGAGAAGAGAAGACGTGGTTGTGTTGTGTCTTTTTAGTTGCATTGCATTGGAAGAGCTTCGTCACGACTAACCAAATCCATTTGTTTATTCTCTCTTTCTGATTTTATATAACAACAAAATAAAAAAATCCCATAAATATCTCAGATTCTGCGTTTACGATCTCCTCGGCGAATTTCACATCTGAGCTGCTTTTCAATCCGCCGTATACGGGAAAGCATCTCTCTTCTCGATTTACGAATATGGCCCCGCCGGTAGGACAAACGGCGGCGGTGGCCGAGGACGGCGGTGCTCAGCCTCAGCAGCGACAAGCCGGTGGGTTTGGTTCGACCATCTCCGGAATCGTTAGAATCGCCGTGTTCTGGTATTTTGCTTCAAAGTTCTTTTCACCTAAACAGAAACCAATGGATCCTTCCTCCTCTCAGTCTCACCTCATGACCAATCTCTTTCACAAAGGCGAATCATTGGTAATAATTATTCTAGATTGCGATTCATGCTGATTTTCAATTCCTATGTAGCTTCTTAACTCATTGAATCTGCTTTGTATGTTCTTTTTTGATGGGGTGCTTTTAGTGTTGTGTTTGATTATAGGATCAGGGTTTCAAGATTTTGAATTCTAATCTAGGGTTTTGGTTCATGTTTGTTTCTCCAGGATATGTGGTTTTATCTTTCAGAGAATTACAAGTTCAATGACTTTGGCAATGAAGCTGCTCTTTTTTGGCATGAGACCAATATTCCTTATGCTGTATGGACACCAGAGAGTATTAGGACCATGTCACTCAAGTATTATCCATCTGAGGTGAAATATCATATGCTTGACTGGGTTTCTTCATGTATTCTTTCTCCTATATCACTATATTATTATTAATGAGCTGCACTGAGTTACAATGGAAGTTATTTTGTTGCAGACATTACAGAATAATGGAAGTTTGTATGCTCATGTCTTCTTTGCTCGGTCTGGATTCCCTATAGACCCCAGTGACCCTGAATATCAACCTCATAATAGTTTTAGCAGGACGCATGGTAAGACTTTTTTTTTTTTTTTTTAAATCTAAAAACTCTTTTTGGACAGTAGTTGATAATTATGTTTCTGTAATAGCTGAATTGGAATTGTCTTTTCACTATTTCAGCTGTTGCTACTTACTTTCCAAAGCGAAAAGTAGATAAGAAGAAGAGTCTCTTGGGTAATCCCAAAGACTCTGCTGAATCCCAACCAGAAGTTGAGGTATATATTTCTGTATGGAAGTTTTCTTTGAGGTTAAATTGCTTATAGTTTATGTGATTGTCTGGTACTCTGATGAATTCGATAGATGTGTAATGAACTAACATGAAGTGCATTTCGCAGAAAGTTGATGGTAAAAACTCGGATCCCAAGGAAGAGGTCCCTGTGGAATGGGTATCACTCTGGAAACCGAATGTCACAATTAACCTGGTCGATGATTTTACTCAGTAAGTCGGTTCTGATATTTTGTGTTTTATAAAAAATGGGATTCTAGAAACGACCAATGCAGACTAAGATGAAACAATAGAGATAATAATGAATGATGGATTCACTTTCTATTTTGATGTACATATGATTTTGCTTCTTGTCCAAAATATTTAACAGAGTAATTTAACTTACCATCTATGGCTAAACTTTAAGCTAGGTGAGAGGCTAAAAAAAAAAATTATTAACTGAAACAATTGGCAGTTGATGGCATGCTTGCTTTTCTTTTGACTATCATATTTACATTTAATACGACTCCATACTGGTAGACTAATATTTGCTTTCCATTTCGTGACAGCTATTCACAGAATGGTGTACCACCAAACATTGCTCCTCGTATCCTTTAGAAAAATGATGAAATGCTTGTTATTATTTGGATTTTACAAAACTCTGCATATGTTTTCTTTGACATTTGAAGGGACTATCCATGTGACTGCTGCAACAGAATCAAACTTCTTTCTAAAAAATGTTTAAGTATTGATAAGTTCTTGGATGGTTAGAAGTAGTGCAACGTCTCTTGCTTTGTGTTTTGTGCATAAGGTGCACAATAGAATCTTTCTTGTTTTCCACTTCTGCATTTCTTTTAATTGGTGGAATGGGGATTTTCGTAAGAGGATTTTCATTTTGGTATGCTAGGTGTGATTGTCTACTTGCCCGATTTGTTATATGTTGTACTTAACTTTAGATTTGCAGACTTAATGGTAGAACCTAGCACAGGAAATTACTATCCTACAATATACTTCAATGAGTTTTGGCTGCTAAGGGACAAGATGATCCCAATCAATGAGACAGTCTCAGAACTACCACTTAATCTGGAAATAAGCCCCATAAGCATGACAAAGTGGCAACTGTTTCAACAAATTGATCAGTCTTTCCAGATGCAGCGTAGCTATGGAAGCATGCTTGATGGTGAATCGGACGAACTAAAGGTAATCCTGGTCTTTTAAAGGCAATTAGCATCTTCTTTCGCATGAACTTATGATGTGCTTTTAACCTTTGAATCTGGTAGTTGGAGAGAAGCCGTTGTTTATATTCTTTACATTGTTCTTGGTTTCTTCCTGGAGCTGATTGTCTATATGTTATTGATGTATGATCAATTTTTTGCAGAGGGTGTTTTTGGAAGGAAATCCCTATCTGTTGGGCATCACGATGTTTGTTTCGATGCTTCATTCTGTGTTCGACTTCCTGGCATTCAAAAATGGTAAGACCCAAAAATAGCACCCTCTTTACTAAGGCCTGTTGCAATATTTACTTATCATTTGCTTACCCTGCAGATATCCAATTCTGGAACAAAAACAAATCTATGGAAGGACTGTCTGCAAAGTCTGTTGTACTGAACTTTATCTGTCAGCTTGTCATCTTCCTCTACTTGCTTGACAACGACACTTCCTGGATGATACTGGCTAGTTCTGGAGTTGGTGTCTGCATTGAATTCTGGAAAATAGGGAAAGCCATGCGCATAGAGGTACCTATAATATTTACATTTCAGATCAAGCAAGCATTTACTATGAGCATTTCTCATATAAACCTTGTCAAACTTTTAAAAAATTTCAGGTTGATCGTAGTGGAATGATTCCAAGGTTGAGGTTCCATGATCGTGAATCCTATGCAAGCAACAAAACCAAGGAGTATGATGACATTGCAATCAAATTCTTATCCTATGTGCTCCTCCTCCTTGTCATTGGCTTATCCATATATTCTCTCGCTTACGAACGCCACAAGAGCTGGTATTCTTGGATCTTGTCTTCACTAACAAGCTGTGTCTACATGTTTGGTAAAAAACTTTGATCCCTATCACCATCCTCAAAAGTCAAAACTGTCGAGAATCCCTCATTGTGAAACTGTTGGAGTTGAAATCAATGGTGTGTGTGTGTTTTCAGGTTTCATCATGATGTGTCCTCAGCTATTCATCAACTATAAGCTAAAGTCAGTGGCACATTTACCATGGAGGCAGATGACTTACAAGTTCTTAAACACCATTATCGACGATCTCTTTGCCTTTGTCATCAAAATGCCGATTCTGCATCGACTTTCTGTTTTCCGAGATGGTGAGTAAAATCTATCAATCCTCTCTCTGCTTGGAGTAAGATTTCAGAAACAGACTAATATAATGGATCTCTCTGTGTGTGTTTCAGATTTGATATTCTTGATATACTTATACCAAAGGTGGAAATACCCAGTGGATAAGACTCGTGTTAACGAGTTTGGTTTTGGAGGTGAAGATGAAACTGCAGAGAAGAAGTTGATCACTGAGAAAGAAGAAGACAAGAAAACAAACTAAAATCTCCTCTTCTTCCTTTTTGTTTTGTGTGGTTCCCACTTTCTAAACACTTAAGTTTATAGTTTCTTAATATATTTTTCTTATTGTTTCTCTTGGAAATTATTTTTGTTAAAGTTTTTCATCTTAACTTTCAAGATAAAATTTTATAGAAAAACACATTATTCTAGAAAGGGAAAAGCATTTTCAATAAAGAACCAACTTCTGAGAATTGGTAATTATGATCCATGGGATTAAATTAAGAGCTTGATTCGAATTACTAGTACTAGTCAGATTAGATTAATACGAAACAGTTCTAATGTTCTATAATAATCTTAAACTTTTGTTACAGAAGTCTCTAAAATCTTCACTATAATGAAAAGTTTAGTCATTCATGGACTCATGAGGAAGAGGATTTCCAAAGTTGAGAGTGTTCCTCATTGTTCTCCGACCAACCCCTCCTGCATTGCCATTTCCTTTCCTCATCATTGCCACAAATTCTCCATAGTCTATTTTTCCATCCTACAAAAGCAAACACCATAAAACATTCTTCCAATCTCCTTAATCAAGAAACAGCCAAGTCCTTTTGTGTACTACTACTCACATTGTCTTGATCGATGTCTTTGATCATTTCATCAAGATGTGAATCGTTTATACCAAACTCCTTCCAAGCCTGTTGAAGCTCGTCGATAGTAATGTAACCGCTTGCATCTTTGTCAAAGAAGGAGAATGCAGCCACTAGATTCTCCTCTCTCTCCAGCTTGTTCAAGTGGATTGTTGCAGCTAAGAACTCTCCATAGTCAATTGTTCCACTTTCATCAACATCAGCCTGACATACATACACACACACACAATGAGAAAATGATATAGGATGATTATACTTTGATATAGGATGATTATAGTTCAACTTTAATGAAGGTTAATCAGCAAAGAGTTGTTAGTTACTGCGCGCAAGAGTTCTTGGATCTCTGATTCCATAAGCTCTGACCCAACACGTCTCAGACTGTCTTTCAACTCTTCAAATGTGATGGTCCCATTGTTATCTGTGTCAATCATTTTGAACAATTCTTTGAGCCCGCCGATTTCTTCGATAGATAGTCTCTCTGCGATTACCCGCAAGGCCATCTTCTTAAGTTTGTTCATTGCAGAGAACTTTTTCAGGCGTGACACTACTGCACAGGCCAAAGGTTTATCTGGAGCAACCTTATCATCCAAAATCCACGGGTGACCTGGCGAATTAAGAACGTTTGAATCAACTTACAAGAACATTCATCTACTTTTTTTTGTAGGACAAAGCTCAAAATACATGAACTTACACAACACTTGATGAGCAGTTAGCCTCTTTTTTGGATTGCTTTCGAGCATTTTCTTTATAAGATCCTTGGCACTCTCTGAAATGCTGGGCCAAGGATTGGTCCCAAAGTCTACCTTTCCCTGTAAAATCTTTCTGAAGATGCCAATTTCACTTTCTGGATACAAAATAGGACACATGAGAGTGTAAGTTACATTGATGGAAACGATGCGATTATATATATCTTCGATGAGAAACAAAGAAGCCATTGGAAATGTACCAGCCCAGAAAGGAGGAAAACCACATAAGAGAATGTAGAGGATAACTCCAGCGCTCCATACGTCACATTCAGGGCCGTAATGCTTATGTAAAACCTCAGGTGCTACATAGTAGGCGCTACCAACAAGTTCCGAAAACGTTTCGCCTGAAATCAAAACAAGAGCTCCATATCAAACTAATTCGACTAAAAACAACATACAAACTCACACAGTCACAGCATTTGAAACTTGAAAGATGGGATCTTAAGCAAAGGGGTTCAATGTGCTTTTTCAAACAATACCAATAGATTTTGCTAATCTAAATCCCATTTATCATATCTAAGAATACAAAACTAAATCCTTAAGTAACCAAATAGATACTCGGAAACATCACCAACCAAACCAGAGTTTCTCTAAAACAGTGACACAATCATGGACAATATTAGACAAGAATATGGAAAAAATCAGACCTGCTTTGTAGAAAACAGAGAGGCCAAAGTCGGTAGATTTAAGAGAAGCATCTTCATCAGAAGAAGAGAACAAGAAATTCTCAGGCTTAAGATCTCTATGCATAACCCCAAGAGAGTGACAAGCCTCAACGACACCAACAATGGTCTTGATTAGCTTAGCAGCTTCTCTCTCACTGTAATGACCTTTCTTCACGATTCTATCAAACAACTCACCGCCTTCGCAGAGCTCCATCACAAGGTGCACGCTCTTGGAGTCCTCGTACGTGCCTTCTATTCGGACAACGTTTGGGTATTCCGACAAGTGATGCATTATCTGGATCTCCCTCAAAACGTCGTCGTAATCTTCCTTGCAAAGGAGCTTCCTTTTGGGTATGGACTTGCAGGCGAGCTTTTGACCTGTCTGTTTATGGGTACAGAGGAAAGTGGTTCCGAATTGTCCTTGTCCTAGGACCTGACCAAGAAAGTAATTGTCTTCAACGTTTTTGGTCTTGTAAGGGAGAACCCATCTGGTTCTTGCTTTGTTCGCCATTCTTCAGAGCTTGATTTTCTTCTGGGTTTTGTTTTAAGCAGAGGAAGAAGAAGAAGAAGAGAAACTGACTTGAAGGCATTGAATTGAAGAGAGGGAAGTCAAGAAGACTTACGAGGAGAGAGATAAACCATTTTTTGTTTTGTTTAGAAGAATGATTGATTACCATTAACTAGCTTTCTCCTTTTGAGTTCTTATTTTTCTTTTATCATAAAATGACAAAATGGGAAGTAAAATAAAATTACATGACTGGTTTGAGTATAATAAAAGAAAAAAGTTATTTATTTCGTTAATGAAAATGTATTTTCTTATCCTTATACTATTAAATAAGGAAATTGAATTATATTTATCAGTAATTACTAATTATTATATATCACTAATAATTATCAATTTGGTCAATTTTTATCAAGTAATATATTGAAAAATGTAAAATGAAATGTAAATAACTAAATTACGGAATCATTTTCTTATAAAATATTACCATTCTACTGCTAGTCTTAGATTTGTTTTGTCTTTTTTTTTCTTTTCTTTTAAAACATTTTGGTTTAGAAGTCTACAATGTAGATTTTTACTTTTAAGAAACAAAATCATATGATGATATCTAAAAAGTCTAGATGGAGTAAAGAAATATTAGCTGTACCGATATTTATGAATAAATTTGTTATTTTATTGACAAAAAGTTAAATTAAATAATATTTAAAGTTTAATAAAAATTTATGTATAAAATTCCCACTTAGTCAGAATGTGTATTAGGCCACTAAATAAAGGCCAAAAGGTCTACTTATCCTAAATACGAAGGATCTATTATTATTGCTCTTCAAATGGTATTGCCCATTTTCTTCACTCATTTTAAGATATTTAAGTTTTGTGTATTTTCTACAAAATATCACGAGCTTCAAATCATTTTAGTCAAGAAAAAAAGAAAAAAAAAGGAGAATTTTATAATCCCAAAGAAAAGAAGAGAATTGAGGACATACAAAAAAAGAGAAACTCGTGAATCCGTCCGTTTACATTCTCCTTGAGAGTTGAGACGCATTCTTGTCTGTTTCTCTGTGCCTTTTTCTCAACTTTTGAGTTTTGTCGATATCCAAAGTATTTTACATTACAACTAACATGTGCTTATATACATTTAAAAAATCTTGCATCTTAAAACATCACATTGAGTTTTACTATTGATATATTAGAGAATACAAACAAGATATGATATAGTTTGATTAAATTAGCAAATAGATACCAACAACTCTACAACATACCATTGCAAATCAAAGAGAATATGCTTAAGTAAACCCAATTTTTTTTGTTGCAAAACCAAGGAAGTTCGAAAACGACTTTTAACGTTACGAATTGAAACTTGTCAAATGTGTAGATGATACAAAGAATTTGTACAACATTTTCCAGGGTAGAGAGTCTGTAGAACTTTAGATTTCTATAGCAATAATTGATATGATGTACATAAAAACTTCTCGATCATTATATCATAAGAAAATTAACATACAAGGACGATGCTGCTATGACTCGGGTTCAAGGACGACCATTGTGGCCTTGAAGAAGCTTCATTCTCGATCCTGTGGCCTAATCCATCATCGTTTCTGGTTCATAGCCGCCTATTCAAGTTTGAAAGAAATAAGTAAAATATATGAGTTCTTGGGTAAGAAAAAAACGAAAAAACAAAATAAAGTTTCAGTAAATCAACAAGAATCTGAGGAGAGTATCAATACCTTTCGCAGTCGTTGCATGACCTCGTCTTCATAAGCTTGATAACCAGCGCCTACTATATTGCTTTGAGGTTCTGCATCTGCAGATTTCTTTGCAGTCAGAAAGTCAGTTTGAGCTGCTCTCTGAAGAGGTACGACTAGCAACGGATTAGAAAGATGGCCACACAATGTTCTCGTCGCTTCAACCTATAAGGAATAAAACAAATCGAACATTCCATGATTATATTCCTAATATATAACGAAAAACCGAGAAACCAAGTTAATAATAATACTTACAGCTCCATCCTTTGTAGCCATTACAATAAGGGCAGAGCTTTTCTTCTTGGTACTCCTAATAACAACATCTTCAACCTCACCAAACTCTGAAAACACTTCTCTGAGCCTTTCCGCTGTATACCCTTCACCAATTGTTTCCCAAGAAACCTTCAGCACTCTCTCTTTATCGAGCTCAACACTAGCTCCAGCTCCTCTTCTATCTTCTTTTCTCTTTTTATCTACACCACTCTCTGGAGTTTCAAAACCACCCCTCTTCTTCGCGTGCTGTGCACGTATCCTATCTACCTGCTCCTTAAGCTTCCTAGCGATTCTCTCCTCTTCATCATAAGGTCTAGCCGCAGAATTAGGAGCAAAAGCAGAGCGCTCCCTTTCCTCAAGATCTGACATCATCTTACGCCTTCTGGAATCTACTTGCGACTTCTTCTGTTCTTTTTCACGCTTGATTCTAAGAAGATCATCAAAAAGCTTTCGGGCTTTTTCGTCTTTGAGAACCTCGTAAGACGTCTTGAGCCTCTGAAAATTCTCATGAGCATCGGGATCATCAGGGCGTTTATCAGGATGCAAGTCCAAGGCTTTCGACCTGTATGCTTTCGAAATCTCCTTCTCGCCAAGCTTCAGAGCTTCCTCTCCAGAGGGTAATCCCAGAACAATATAATGATCCACAAAATTCTCCATTTCTATCTTCTTCTATGCCAGACCACCCAACTGCAGAGAACCACGAAGGAGTTAGTAATCTAAAAACATTTACAACTTCAATTGCACAACAACAGATATAATGCAAGTGACAAGCAAACATTTTAGGCTTCAGAACATAATAGAGTGTACAAGTAGAATACACGAATGAACAACCGTAACCATATAACGCATTTCAGGGTCTTTCTTGCTATTACCCTAGCCAATCAAACTAATAAACTTGAATAATCTTACAAGAAATTAACAGCTAATGCAAGAGGAGGAAAAAAAAAGCCTCTCTTTTTGATTCCTATTTCCTAACCCCGTCAAGCATCAAAGATATGAGTCCAAGTTCTTAAGGCTATGAAGTCGGAAATTAATCTAAAACCTCAATGGAAACTTGGACTGTTCATTACTTCCGAATCAATCAGCAGTCAGAGCAATCACAAATATAAATTTTATCATGTCGAAACGATTCCTACCCGACTGACACCCCCAAATTCTTACCGAATTTCCCCAGCCGAAACATATATAAATCCGATCACAATTGTCTCCGATTTAAGTGAAACCCTAGAACTCTAAGCTTCTTTCTCAACGAAATTATCGAGCAAGAACAATCGGAGAAAAAGAGAAAGTAGAACCGCTTGAGCAATCAAGTTTACCTGTGAGGGAATTGGGAAGCAGAAGAAGAAGAAGAAGAAGAAGAAGAAGAAGAATCAATTGATCGCGTGATTCCTGGATTGAAGATGATGATGACGGACTTGCCTTAAGATTTTGAGTTAGGGCTTCGCCAAGCGAAAAATAAATAAAGAAATATATACTAAGAAAAGAACCGTCTTACTCTTCATCATAAGAAATTAACATTATTGTTTGAACATCATTTGTTTTTAACTAATTTTTAGATAATAATAACCTCAGAAAATGAAAATTTAATTTAATTACATTTTTGTTTTATCATACTGACACTAGTATAATAATCATGTAACAAAATACTAGTTCTTTAATTTATTACAAGAAATGAAAATCTACAAAAAAATTGAGATACCCAAAATCTAATTTGCTGCACACAAACATCCCCACATGTTTTGATTAATTCACAAATACTACTAATCCAAATTAAATGTATCAGATAACAAAAAGATGATGATGAGACCTCAAAAGAAAAGATTCACAAGTCAGATTTTACTCAAAAGCTTAACAGTTGAATAAAAAAAGAGTCATCAGAGAGAATATACAGCAACAACTAGTAATTAAAAGCATCTCTCTACCCTCAGATTTCACTTCTATATTGACTTCTTAGTTGAAGTCCTACCTGTTCCTAAAACTTTCCAGATCTCTAGCCCCTCTGCTTTTGTTCAGAAACCCTGTACAAGTCTCTAAGGGATTCTATGTAGCTGAAATCGATCACTCTTGGAAGTAAACTGTGCCTGGTGTGTTTCAAAGCCGCTTGGGTTTACTTTGTCCCTTAAGAGCAAGGATTGTGTTTGACATTTCCGTTAGCTGCTGCTCCGCTTTCACTTTCCAAGCCACCAACTCCTTCAAGGTTTCCTGAAAACAGGATCATTTCTCATAATAAACCATGTAAAGGTAATGTGAAGCATTGGCAAAATTGCACTGCCAATAACCTCGATTCATATCAGAAGATGCAATGTGTGGTAGTGAATGATGCAACAAAGACTGTGAGAAGATCGGAGGGTGGTAACAACAAGGGTGGTCTAGAGACTAGAACAAAATTGATCATTCAATTTAACTGAAACACCAGACCAAAGCTTCTAATATGTTTAATAAACTAACCTCAGAATGAGTATTTGGGTCGTCAATATCTGATCTTGGACCTGCAGTCACTGAAGAACCTGGAGTCACTGAAGAACCTGGAGTCACTGAAGAAGCTGGAGTCACCGAAGAACCTGGAGTCACTGAAGAAGCTGGAGTCACTGAAGAAGCTGGAGTCATGTCAGCTTTGTCCTCATTGGAGCTTCTGGATTCACCTCTAGTCTTGCAGCTAGATAAGGAAGCAAAAATATTAGAAACAAAATTAACCATAAAGCCAACTCTTTTGACCAAAACAAAACCAAGCAACTGCTCGAACCTCTCTGTCTTTTGCATTTCGATCTTGGGCAAAGACTGTTCCTCAAACCAGACATCGTCTTGGAAAGAGGTTTTGCAAGGTGGAAGAGAGTAGGTATCTGGCTTGATAGGTGCTGGTAGAATCTCGATAAGGTCAGCATCAACATCCCATGGTTCAAAAGCATTCCCTGTAAAATCATCCAAGTTGGCAGTTTGCAATATATGTTCCCAACTTTCAGGAGCTGGACTGAATGAAGTGCTCCCATTTGCTTGCAGATTCTTCAGCGAGTTTGAAATCCCCACCAACTGCTGTTCTACTTTATCTTTCCACGAATTCAATTCCTTGAACATGCACTGCAAAAAAAAAGGTGAGATATGGTAGACAAAAGCTTTATCAGGTTATTATCATCTCTGGTCAAGAAGCTTCAAACAAATACTTTCTACTTATCATTAGTCTCGACCTGAGTTGACGTCAACGAATTTGAGATATCCACAATTTGCTTATCAGTCTTTTCCCTCCAAGTTATAAGATCCTTGTGTAGTTTCTGGGAGAAATGCAAAACAGAAAGTTTTGAATATCTAATAATGCTGATCTTACACATTCCTTGAACTAGGACAAAAATTGATCTCAAAGTCACCTCAGTGGCATCATCATGATCTGGTAACTTTTGCTTGGATGCAAGTTCTTTGATATCACTGCTTACCACAAAAGAAGTGAGATTTCAAGCGCATCTGGACTTCACAGAAAGCAAGTATGCATTGAAGTTTAGAGTATTGCAAGCACATTACCTCTTCATTTTCTCAATCTCTTCCCTAAGAAGAGCAGATGATTCATTTGACGCATTCTGAATCTTCCACCAAGCTGGTGGCATCCAATTAGAATCAGGAATTCCAGATTCACGTTTGATTTTGATCAAATCAGCACTTTCTAGCCAATACTCCATGGTTCCTTCAGTATTGTGACACCTCCTAAATCGATCAGCACCACCTGGTGTAACCTTTCCATCAACATGCTTCAACAAATGGTCCAAGAGTCCAGTATCACCGATTTTGCTACGAGCTAAACATCTTAACTCGCCCCGCGAAACAGGAGTCTCGAAAGTAGCATCTTTCTCCTTTAGTACCTCCACCAAAGATTGCTCCGCAAACTTAAACCTGCATAAAAAAGAACAAGGCTTGTTCATACAAAACAAAGATGAAAATCAAAAAGAGTAAGTAAGCATCAATGATATTACCTATCAGTATTCCATCGAGTTGTTAACCTTGACTGCTTGTTTTTCTGATCCTCTAAGCCGCTTTCTCTCTTTTCCCCAAATCTAGCAAATTTTCTTCCTAAAGAACGACCTCGAGAGAGTCGTTTTCTTTTCTGGATTCCATACGTTAAAAGAAACCCAGGTCCTTCTTCCATCTCTAATTTGACATTAACCATGTTGTTTTCACTCTTATCTTCTCCCGGAGTATCTAAAGAAACGGGCTCCTTTTTCACCGAACCAGCCATATCGGAACGATTCACCTTGATCCGACTACTCTTCCTCTCAGACATCTCATAAAAGACTCTCGCGATTCCTGTACCATTTCACGCGATAACAAAGAGAAAAGAGATTCAAGCTCGCTAAATCGACGCAAAAATCACCAGACAAGTAAAATAATTTACAGATAAGACAAAACCACAGAAAGAAAAAAACCAACAGAGAAAAATGTCGAAGCTAGGGTTTTTTTTTTATCTCTGTCGGAGGAGGCGACGCGACATTTTTGACACCCAACAAAAAAAAAACACCGAGACGGAGTTGTAAATCGGTCACGGCATTAAAATCGACGCCATAGAAATAGCACGGATCACGATAAAAATTGAAACAAGAAAAGATTAAAGGCAGAGAATTTGGGATCAGAGACGAACCGTATGATCGATTTGGAGAAGAAGAAGACAAGACAAGGGAGACAAATCAGAGGGAAATGAGAAAAGTGCGTCCAAGTGAGGGAGAGAGCCCTAAAACCGCCAAAATCCCTAAACCCTTTCTCTTCTTCCCCCTTTTCAATTTTGCCGTTATCGGTAATTTTTAAAGTTTTTTATAAAATTATACCAATTAAAGTTTTTTAATACAAAATTATACCAAGTCTCAGAAGGAGGAAATAAAGCTTCGCTATCAATCATACAGTGACGCGTGGTAAAATATCGCAGGTCCTACCGCCAACAAATTTGCTGTAGAGGTGGAATTTTATTTTGTTTTTGTCGTCTTCTGCTTTTCTGAATGAATACGCTTTTATCTTAAATTGTAAAGAAGAAAAAAGTGGAATAAAGATTCAAAGAAAAAAACAAAAATTTGTAGCGGGTAATGTAATTTTACTCTTAGAGATAATGTGTGGGTTCTTCGAGAGTAACAAAATGAGAACAACATTATAAGAGTAAATTGTGAAACTGAAACAAAATGTCTTCGAAGCTTCCCCAAAACCGAACATCTTTCGAGTTAAAAATGTATGGATTGATGATTGATTACCTGAGCTGAGCCTAAACTGTTTGGATTCTCTTCTTATACGTTCTTCTTCTTCTTCTCCAGATTTGAAATGACAGCTCTTTGCTTATGCTTCCAAGAATAGATTTTACCGGGAAAAGCCCACCTGAGCAACCGCTCCCATGAGTAGCAGATGATGAACATAAGTGAAGCCCAGAGGAGAAGCTTATCCCTCAGACCTTGAGGCAGAGGAACCAGCTTGAGAGAATCGTTCAGGTCCCTGAACAGATCAGAGGCGATCACGGTGAAGAACCCTGCTCCAGCAACGAGTGCGTAGAAGAACGGTTTGTTTTCTCTGATACTCTGGTTAAAGGGATGTCCCATGTAGTTCACAGCAAAAGTTGCAACCTGAAGCATCATGCTCACCATGTACGACACCGTGTTCGTCAGATTAGGATGGAATGATGCGTCTGGTTCGATGCATTCCTCAGGCATGTGTTTCTCAGCTTCCTTCACGGCGTAGATCAAGAAGGTAATGTGAACCGCAAACTGTCCAAGCAGAGAGAGGAAGAGGTACACGGAGAAGACACTCGGGTGAGGTCGCTCCGCAGAGAGGGTTTGAAGCGGCCGAGCATGAGAGATGAAGAGGAAGAACGCAGCTGTTAATACGCCGCTGATAGTAGCCTGGACATCCCCAAGCTTCACACCGTCTAAGTACATAACACTTAGGACATAAGCTGTGGCGAGACAGTTCAGACCGAGAATTTTGAACATCTGAAGAGTCGTCACAAGTGTACTACGGCCCTGCCGGATTATGTCTGTCACCGGGGCAACCGACGCATGTTTAGCTGTGAAGGGAGATGCCATTGATGCATCCCCAAGTTTGACTAACGGAGCTGACCGGCCATCACCCTCATCACTGTTTAGTTCATCCATCATCTTCTTTAGCTTTTGTCTCTGCAATTCCGCAGCAGTTAGGTGGCGGTTTTGGGGGGTTGTCTTTCCTCTTGATGATCCTTCCCCATTCTGAATTATGGTTTTGCTCGCTGGTTCTGATGGCAGTTTGGACTTTTTTGGCTTCGACTTTGGATCATCTTTAGATGATTCCGCTCCAGTTGAGGGAGTTACAGAATTCAGTAACGCAACTCCAACGTGGGCCTTGAAAATGAAAACAGCAAAAATAGAATCAAAAGAAAGAAAATAAAGCATATGCATCATGTTCTTGGCATTTGAAGTCCTAAAGCTCAATCTTCCCAATGAAATTCCAATGTGTGTTACCTGCTTCAATGCTCCAACATCATTTGTCCCGTCCCCACACATCAGAGTCCCTCTTCCAACCGCTTTGAAGGTGGTTAAGATTAGCTCCTTCTGTTGTGGAGCAACTCTGGCAAAAACCTGAAGAAAAATGATTGAAGTTTAGACTCTATTATTTTATAGGTACTAAGAAATACTAAAGCAAGTGACAAAGATTACAAGGTGTATTTACCTTAACAAACGGAATGACTCGCAAAACAGCAGATGTAGCCTGTAGCATTTCAATGCTGTCACCTCCAATGCACAAATCACGCGTCTCTGCAAGGGTTTCAATCTCTTTGTCACTGAAAACAAAAACCAGGTTATCCTTTCTTAGTCAGAAGCAGGGTAAAGGCATTGAAAGAAACCATCGAAGTGTCAGATCTTTTCTTTTTGAGCAAATCATCGTAACAGACCAAAATACTTCCAACATCAACAAGGCATGGACTGCTGGTATCATTTGACTACGTAAGATTGTACAAGATGAGGATACGAATTTGCGTTAATTCTAGAGTAACTGTGATTAAAATTGACTGCACCTATAGGGTATGATCTCCTTCTCATCAGGTGACATCCACTTGTATTCGTCACCAGTCCTCGACCGACCAAGAATTAAAACTGGGTTTGATACAATATGCACTTGGCTTGCAACATGACAAGCTGTCAAAGCTTGATCCCCTGTAATCATCACCTGAAATCATGAAAGCAGGATAAGACATCCCGTGTATCTAATTATATAAGAAAGAATGAGCACCCTGCAAAACAATGACATGAAGACTGAAAAATGGAAATCAAACAAAAAAAGTTATATAATCTATCCTCAATTATATTTTCTTAATTCAATAATGAGACAGCTGATTTTGTACTGCGTGGAAAAGGGACTGAATGAACCACTGGCACTGATAAGAGGTCCACTGATAAAAGTGTGTGTGCATTATACGAGATACAGTATAGATTACCAAATCATGGGATGAATTCTTCAACTCCAAGAGAACGGTGGCCGAATCTGGTCTAATGGGGCAGTTGAAGACCTGTGATGCATGATTAATCCATTACGAACCAATGTAGATACCAGACAATCGATTACAGCTAAAAAATATGAAGCAAAGCTGCATAAGAGCATATAAAGCATAATGCCACTACCGCAAACCCAGCAAAAGTAAGGTCACTTTCAACAGCATCTCTGTCCATGTCTCTAGCTTCACTGGCCTGGTTATCAGTATAGAGAATGTGTAAGGTAAAACTTTAAAGCATGTCAGCAAAAGCTTGCATAATCCAGAACAAAACAACGCTGGCTGTTTATCTTGTTAACAACCAAAGAACAAATCACGAGGCAAGATAAGTGCAAATCCACAGATAACTAACTATTCGACCAACAGACACTAGGAGCCCAGACTTCTAAATTTAGGTTGTACGTTAGCAATTCAGTAGCTTAGCAGTAAATTTTATTGTCTAAGTCTGCAAGGCTTTATAGGTAAAATGACATATATAAAAAAATTCAAGAAGCCAATAGGTACATGAGTTAGAGCTTGGGTAACTACCATCATCTCAGGAAGTCGTTTAAATGCAAGAGCTAGAACTCGAGACCCTTGGCGTGTGTATCTCTTATATGTTTCGATATATGATGCGGGCACATTCACAAGCCTATCTTGGATGGTCTCTGGTGCACCCTGACAAAGAAGTTAACTATAAGCATCCAACAGTTGGATTTACTGGTAAAAAGTTTGGTTTACGAGAATGATGTATTAAGCAGACCTTCACAAACGCAAAATATTCCTGCTGAATACAAACTATAACTGACATTCTCTTCAGATGCGAAGCAAAATGGTATCTCTGCATAATCTGCACCGAGTTGCCATTTCCTCTGCAGCAGATAACATATTACAATGTGAAAAGGCTTATTCATATGTACACAGAACGCTCTTCACATAGATAATACAAAAAAATTACCAACATTCAAGGCTTGGCTAGTGCAAGCATATTTTCAAGGTTAAATAAAATTAGAGATTCTTAGGTATATAGGGAGAAACCATTAAGGTATATATGATATCAGGTTCAAAGAAAGAGATCAGTACGCAAGATGCGAAGACATAGAATGAGTGAAAAAAAACATTGAAGCGAAGACTAAAGCATTATCCCAGGTCATGCTACTACTATCTTTAATTCAGAAAGCAAGCGCTACACAAGCAGACATTATTTTTTCATCCACCCTACCCAGAATATCCCTCTAAAGGAACAGAAAATCTTTAACAGAACCCCACAGCATCAATTTTTAAGAAGAAACTATTTTTCAATGCAGTATACATTGTTTTATTAGCCCCCATCCTCAAAATCCATATGCATTCACAGGGCTAAATAGAAATGTCAACGTACACAAAGAATCAGAACAGTTGGATAAAAATTTTTTATAAAAATGTCAATAATTACCTTCTAGGCAAGGCCTTTTCATCAGCTTTGTAACTCCAGTCAATTCCTTTAAGTGCAGCCTTCTCAAGAGGATCACCAACCTGTAAGCATTGAAAAACAGAGTGAAACATGACAGGTTTTTTGTAATGATGGTTAATTATGCAAAAGCAAAGCACAAGCAGTTTCAGAAAGATGACCATTAGTAAACTTATCATAATCACATGCGCACTCGTAAACTATCATTCATTTCAAACTTTCTAAAGTAAGAAGTATACTTCATGGCAAACAAATTTCGGAATTTAATAATAACATGTGAGCATGAATCACAAGAATCTGGAGAATACAAAATCTAAGACTAGCACAGAAATGAAGTTTCTCACAGCCCAAAAACAGGAACAGCAGCATAACTGATACTTAAGTTCCTTTACGTCAAAAATAAAATAAAAAGGAATTGAGTTGTTCATACCAGCTTGTTGTCCACAAAGACCAAGGCATGACAAGAAGCCAAAATCTCCAATGTGCGTAAAGGAACCTTGCTCATATCAGTCTCTGCTTCTTCACCATTAGACAAGCCTCCGACTCCTCGGAACTCCTATGTAGCAGCAATGAAAATGAGTTTACCATAAAGAAAATCAAGCAAGCATATACCTAGAACTTCGCTTGACCTTACCATGTCATCTGATGTGAGTGTACCAGTCTTGTCGAAACAACACAAATCAACCTGTCAGCAAAGGAAAAGTGTGACACTATTAAGACAACGGTACAATCAAGAACGAATACTAATTCCTGGCAGAGTGCCGAAGGCTCAACATCTAGAGTTCTTAAGAACAACAGAAAGCCAAATGAGGCGTACTACCTTTCCGGCAAAAGGGATTCTAAAAGGTTCTGTGCAAAATATCCCACGACGTGAAAGAGCAAGTAATGACGTATTGACAGCAATAGATAATTCCATAGGTAATTCAGGTGGGATCACTGAGGTGATGATAATTGAACAGCCTAGCAAGAGCTTATATTTACTCCTTGTTGGATCCTCGAGACCCTGCAAAGGAATTTCCTCATCACTAGTATAAATAGACATTTCGTTGAATAAGAACCTGAAACAAATATTACTGTACCTTGACAAGAACATAACCCGCAGCAATCACGGCAAATACAACTAAAAATAATATGAACAGACCACTCTCCCAGCTGTTTGCAGTAACCTGAGTTTTCACCAAATAGATCAGAACAAACAAAATTTTCTTGCATGCTGAAAATGAAAAGCCAAAGAGGAAAGATTCCTAACCCTCTCTGTTGAAAAAAAAATTGTCCTCATTAGTTTTCCTTGGCTTGTCTCAAATCCAGTTCGGAGAACAACAGCTAGACAGCCACCATCAGGGGTTTTCAGGGAGAAGGACTGACCACCAAACATTAATTAATTAGTATAAAACACAGGTTTGGAGAAAGCGCAGAAGAAGAAATGGTTGATATTGCTGAGACGGAAATACCTTGTCAGGTGAATGTTGCAAGATCTTGGTCCCGCCAAATAAAACATGATTCTTATCCCTTTTGATCGATAATATTGCATCAGAATTTTCACCAGCAATTGGAACCTGTAACAGCCATCATACAATCTCAGTGATACATAGGTCACTACAAATATGGATATGGACGATTTATAGTTTCGAACAAAGATACTAGAACCTATTACACATATAGTGAGAGAAGCTGCTGATACGATAAACAGACTGACAAGTAAGATGTAAAAACAAAATTTACTATATATGCAATGTTACAACTCATCAAACCCCAAAGTCCAGAGAGCATGAATGAAAAAGAAGCCAAATAACTAACAACAATGAGTTAAGGAAATAAAGTACCTTCCATTGGGGAGTTGACTCGCCTGTCAAAATGGCTTCATTTACAATAGCACTTCCTACCAGTAAAAGCATGTCTGCTGGTACTGTCTTATCCTCTCCTCCAGTCGAAGGTCTACCAATGGACACAACATCTCCTGGCAGCAGATCTGTACCCAAGAGCTTTGTCCACCTAAAATTTGACTAATTCAGAAGACAGAATACTGAAACAATCTTTAAGGTAAATTTGGGTGTTATTCAATTACATACCTCCCACATCGATACGCCATCACAGTCTGACCATCCACCCTAACACGTCTTAGTTCGGTTAATGTCTTCAGGCGGCTTTTTGCCATTGTTGACTCGAACATGAAAAGCATGAATAGTGTGAACACACTGTAATACCAGTATTCATCCAAGCACCAAAGACCCACACAGAAAACCTGCAAAATGAGCAAGAAGCACAGTACTTAGAGCAACAACAACTATGAAACTAAAAAAAGGAACTCTAAGTTACATGCATTATCAAGTAAACAGCACCTGAAACACAAAAAATGGTTCCATACAGTTTTCTTTCATTAGCTTCTGGAATGTAGGTTGTGGATAATCAAATCTGCAAGACGCAGAAACAAAGTATCAAACCAGATACGAGAACAACCCACAGATATATTCAGAAGGAGAAATGTTTGCAAAGAGGTTGGTTAAACACATTTAAGAAAAACTAAACGCACAATTTAAGAGACATTCGAAAAAGAATAGCCAGTCAAAACTATCAATTAGCGACCTTGCAATGAACTTGTGATGGATCAATGTATGGAAAAATTACAAGGCGACTTACACGTTCCTTCCCCACTTCTCAGTGGCAGTGGCTACTTTAGCTTCTGTACCATGACCAGTACATCTTAGATAATGACCAAATGTTTCCTTTGTGGGGTAAGGAAGCTTGGAAAAGACTTCTAACTCTTTTGAGTAAATAAAACGCTGCTTTCTGAAGTCAAAGAAAATTTCTTCCATGTCTCCTGAGGATTCTGAACCTGTCATCTGCAAACAGCAAAAGGCTTAAGCGGTTTTAGAAACATGAGAAGTAGGAGTACTGAAAAAAATCAAGCATTTATAGGCCAAAGAGGATTCAAATAGTATAGGGCTTTCAGAAATTCATTAAATTATGCAGCGGAATATAGTATTGGTTTGTTGGGCAGAAATATTGAACTTGACATATATCACGAGAACCAACTAGAAACACAGAAAATAGAAAGCTAGTGGCATAAAAGCAATCTACATCCACTTTAAAAGCCAAACCATTCATGGAGACTATTTTAGTGATAACTTAACTAAAATCATGAATGAACTTACTTGGCTACGAAAATGGAGAGGCACAACCTCTTTAGAACCAGAAAACTTGGCTGGGGTAACTTTACATGCATCTGCCTGGTCGATACTCTTAACCTGTGAATCAATACACAGACACATGACCAAATATAAAAATGTAACTCAAAGCAACATTTACAAGAAGCAGGATTCTTCCTCCGTTACCTTGCTAAACTGGACAAAACACTTGAAATCCACAGACCACGCAGTGAAAAGCAAGACTAAGATGTGAGAAGCAGCAAGACCACAAAACACGATCCCAGCATCTGTGAAGTCTATGCTAGGCAGGATTGTAGTCAACCATACTGCATACAGAATCGCAAACGGCCAAACGTCTAAGCGCCAAGCCCAATGTTTCTTCCTACGTAAATCCACCTTTTCCACTACTTTTCCTCCCACACGAAAGCTCGACATCTCCAAAAAAAACAAAACCAAGACCTAAATTCACCGTCAATCGTCTGTAGTAAAAGGTAATCGCATCACACAAAACTCAATAGGTATGAAGAAACGTTCAATCAAACTGAAATCACCATGGTTCCAAACGATCGAAATCTCGCGCATTAAGAACAGAACAAGTTTTCCAGGAAAACCTCAACCCTAGATATCGATACTGAATCAGATCTAAGAAGGAGGGAAAGAGACGAACCTTTGAAATTGGATTAAGGTTAAATCGGGAGATCTAAAACTAGGGTTTTTTCCAATCACATGCTCAGATTGATAAGATCGAATCTCTCCTTTTCTTCGTCTCCCTCACCTTTCACCACTCTGGACGATTGAGGTTTTGGATGCTCGATTCACGATGAATCGTCTCTTTAGTTTTTATATTTTAGAGCATCATCTTCTCAAACAGTCTCTAATTTAATAACTTAAAATTAATTTAATTTTTATAGCATTAAAAACCCATATAACCAATTAATTTAAGACTTCTATATTTATCTGGTACGACAAATCAATCCGGTTCAATTCAACTTAATCACTAAACCATATTTTATGCAGTATAATTTAAATACATTTTTTAAATCAATTTAAATACATTTTTTATATCCCAACTATTAATATATATGATTATTCATAGTTATATGCTTTTGTGTGTATATAATACTATTATTTATAGGGAAAATCAAAATATATGCATCCTGTATATATACATATAAAAGCAGCTAAAAACTGGTATTGTTTATTAAAAATATAAAAAAGAATTTGATGAGAATCAACAAGACAAATTGAATAACTCTTACGCATTTTACACCTTAAAAACAAGCACAAAACACTAATTAAGCCTTATACACGAGGTTGATGAGACATATAAGTCATGTTGTACGGAATGGAACCCATGTTGATCGGTGCACTAGGAACCGAGGAGTAAGGTACTGACTGATGTTGAACTCCATATACCATAGGTGGTGGTGGTGGTGGTGGTGGAGCCAAACGGTTCATATCATTTCCAAAAGGTAAGAGCATTGGTCCAACCATTGCTTGGCCATGCATAGGAACATTTACCTGTGGTTGCGAAGAGGCCTGCGTGTTCCACATGGCAGGTCTGCCATACATTGGAAGGTTTAGTGATGGTTGTGAAGTGGCTTGAGTGTTCCATATGCTTGGTGTGCCATATGCTGCAGAAAGGTGGTCTAGTGATGGTTGCGAAGTGGCTTGAGCGTTGGAACTAGAAGCAACATTGTTGATGTTATTGTTTTGCCATGTGATTGGTCTTTCTTGTGTTGAGATACTTCTGTTTTCTGCAACGGTGACGTCATGAATGCTTGTCCTGTTTTTGTTTTTGTTCTTCGAGTTAAGACGTGCGAAGTATTTTTGGGCATGACTTGCAACTTGAGTCGGTGTTCTTGTCACCACAAAGTTACGAGAAATGCTACGCCAATCACCTTTCCCATATTCGTTCAAACCAAGAAGAAATAGTCTGTTCATTAGAGAAAAACATTAAAAATAGTGTGAGTTTCATGTTTAGCTATGCATTTCATTACTTATGCATATGAAACCTAAATCACCAAAAAAGTAGACACGTACTATCACATTCAATTATAAAACACAATCCAATATTATTTGTCTTCTTCTAAATTCTTAACACCTTTTGTAACAAAAATAAGTTCTAATACCTTACGACTTTGATATTGCTTCCGGTGAAAAAAATCACAAGATAGGTTCAATTTTTTTTTTTTTAAATAATAATAATAATCACAAGATTCGAAATTTCAGAAAAGTATTAACACTATGGAATCATAATTATATAGGAGAAAAACGGTATATCAGCACAAAACATTAATATCTTACCATCACAACAATTAATTGTAAAAAAACAACGTACAAATTATCTTTTACAAAAACAAAAAACAAAAAAAATGCAAGTTCTCATTTAAAAACTAACCTGTGTTCATCGGCGGTCCATGTAATTCCTCTTCGTCGTTTTTGCTTTTGTTTTGATTCACCTTTTTGCTCATACTCACGTTTGATATTGTTGCCACATTCCCAAATGCTTCTTTCTTCATCACTAGAATTGTGATTTGTTTCTTCTGAAAAACCATAATCAGGAAGAGGTACACAACCAGATTCAATCATCGTAACATCGTGAACTAAAATCTTGTAATGCTCTATAATCTGTTCTGAAGTTTTCCCTGGAACAACTGCTGCAATATCTTCCCACCGATCATCAGTTTCATCGGTAAAAATTGTAAGAGCTCTCTCAAAAGCAATATCATCATCTCTGCTCCACGATGAACCACCACTAATTTTCTCTCCTAAGATCATTTTCCAACTAAATCTATTACAAATTACAAATACTCTAGAATAATCGACTAGAAGTCGTGATTTTTTTTTTTTTTTTTTGTAACCACACAAACTAATAAAAACCCAAACTTTGTTTATCATCTAAAGAACCATATCTAATAGGTATATACCCCAAAACCAAAAAAATCAGGAAGTATTGAACCTACTACAGAGAAGAATCAAAACACAAGTTCTAAAGAGGATTTGAAGCAAAACAATGTTAATCATTAGTGCCTATATACATAGATAGCTATAATTTTTATAGTTGAAATATAAAATCCAATATTTGTTGTTTAATTTTTTTCCTTTTTTCTCGTTTCCTTTTTTTCTTTTACTAACCATATATGGTACTGGATAATAGATTGTATGATTTTATCGTGTTACATATGGTAAAGAATATCAACTAGACTTAATTGTTTCTTCTTCTGCAATAATATTTTGGAAATATATCTATATGTCAAAATTTATTTTCATTTTAATAGTTTTAACTAAAAATGTACAAATCTTCTTTTGAGGTGTCAAGCAACAATTCCTTCATAAAATTACCAATAAACTCTACAATAAATAGTAAAAAACTAATTAATTAGTCTTGAAATAGTTAAATGTTTCAAAAATAATTAGCTTTTGATTTGTTAGTTAAATGGTAATTTAGAGAAAATTAAAGACCAATAACTGATCTCTATAATATTAAAGCAGAAGTACATTTAGGAGAATGTCCAAAATTGATTCAAATATTACATAAATTGTCATTGTCTTATAACTAAATTGATTAAATTGAAAAGATTAATTTTGGATAGATACAATGGCAATTTCAGTAATTTTGATATCAATTTTGGATATTTTAAAAGGTATTTTCGTTTTTTTATATGACATATTAATGACATTTTCTTATTTTAGGAAAGTTTTGTAGTTGCATAGAAAAAATGATAAAAAAATATATATAATCAATTTTTAAGAATTCTATCCCCCATTCATTTTTGTTTAATGATATTTTCAATATACAAATTAAATAATCGGATAATTTATATGATAAAAAAACATAGATTTTTTTCTGCATATGTTATGATTTGAATTTTTCAAAAAGACCATAAACTATTTAACATATGAAAAGAGTAATGTTTGTCAAAATCTCACATCGGATACGAAAATAAATTTGAATCCAAAGACATGGTATAGAAAGAAAAAAAATGATGAACAACGGTAAGAGCAGGAAGTCTAATCTAATAGGCATCCAAAACAAAATATTTGATTCGTTTTAATTTGGTTATTAAGTTTAACTGCATAATTAAATCGAATAGTATAAATAACTTTATCAAAAATTTAATTTGATTAAAAATTAATTCGTATTTTCTTTCTTTGTATTTTTATTTTATTTAATTCAATAGGAATTTTATTTAATAAAAAAATGATAAGAAGATATATAATCAATTTTTAAGAATTTTATCCCCCATTCATTTTTGTTTAATGATATTTTCAATATACAAATTAAATAATCGGATAATTTATATGATAAAAAAACATATATTTTTTTCTGCATATGTTATGATTTGAATTTTTCAAAAATACCATAAACTATTTAACATATGAAAAGAGTAATGTTTGTCAAAATCCCACATCGGATACAAAAATGAATTTGAATCCAAAGACATGGTATAAAAATAAACAAAATGATGAACAACGGTAATAGCAGGAAGTCTAATCTAATAGACATCTAAAACAAAATATTTGATTCGTTTTAATTTGGTTATTAAGTTTAACTGCATAATTAAATCGAATAATATAAATAACTTTATCAAAAATTTAATTTGATTAAAAAATAATTCATTTTTTCTTTATTTGTATTTTTATTTTATTCAATTCAATAGGAATTTCCTAAATTAATCTTAATAATAAATCTAAACAATAAATGGATATTCAAAGTAAAGATAATCTCATAAAATCTTTAGGATCCGATTTATTATTATTCTTTGAAAAGATGCCTAAAACCCCAATTTAATTCTAAAACATAAACTATTTAACATATGAAAAAAAAACAAAGGTTGTAAAAGTCCCACATCTTATATGAAAATGAATTCGGATCCAAATCTCTATAATATTAAAAGAGAAGTACATTTAAGAAAATGTCCAAAATTGATTCAAATATTATTGAAATTGATATTGCCTTATTACTAAATTGATTCAATTGAAAAGGGTAATTTTGGATAGATGCAATGGCAATTTCAGTAATTTTCAGATCAATTTTTGATTTTTTTTAACTGGATCCGACTACAAACATGCGGATCCTCTTGATCTGGTTCAGGATCCGACAGATTCATTAATGGCATTTTCGTAATTCATCAAAGTTTAATCAATCTCACGTTTTAATTTTTTTTATATATATAGTTAGTCCAAAAAAAGTAACAACCCCCCCCCCCCCCAATTTGGAAAGTAGTTCATGCAAATCTTTGGTAATGTTAAATTCGGAAGGTATTTAATTATAATCTTTTTAAAATATTGAAATCTTTCTCTACAAATTTATCAAATATTACAATCAAAGCTATATAAAAAAATCGCTTTCCTTAACAATCCTATAATATACTTTAAAATGTGATTTTTTATAGGAACAAATCTCTATAATATTAAAAGAGAAGTACATGTAGTAGAATATTCAAAATTGATTCAAATATTACTGAAATTACCATTTTATTATAACTAAATTGATTTAATTGAAAAGGATAATTTTGGATAGATGCAATGATAATTTAAATTTCAGATAAATTTTAGATATTTTTTTAACTGGATCCGACTGCAGACACGCGGATCCTGTGCGACCCAGTTCGCAACCCGACTGATTCATTAATGGTATTTTCGTAATTTTATGAATTTTTTTTTGTCAAAGTAAATTTTCTCAAATATAAAATAACACGTACGGATCTTGAGGTATAATTTCTTTTGACCCTACACATCACACGTCATTGAATTAATCATAGTTTCCCTATATGTTATCAAAATTAATGCACAATCAATTTTTTTTCCTAACAATATTACGCAAGATATATAATCAAATTTATTATTGCTTAATCATACGATCATAGACATTTAACACAAATGTCAACCAAAAATGGCAACCACAATTTTCTATTAACTTTTAAATCTCATAAATATAATTTTTGAATCTTAGGGATTATAAAAATATCAGATATTTTGGATTTTAGGTTAAATTTGGTATATTCTTAGTTTTTAGGGATATACCCTTTATTGTTGGTATATATTTATAATCACCGAGATTTACAAAAATCCTTATAAACTAACTTACTCAATTTTAATAGATGATAAAATTATTTTCTAATTAATGAATTAAAAAGTCGGCACAAATTTTTTATTTGTAGCTAAACCCTAAATCTATGAGAACTATATATAGTGCTTTATTCCTTTGGTTGTTTTATTTACCGTTTTTTTTTTGCTGGTTTTTATTCATTATGTTCTTTGCTTTTTTCTGTATGCATAATACTTCATTGATGATCAATTCTGATTTTTGGGTTTTGTTTTTGTAGATTTTTTCAAAGCAGGTTTTTGGTTTACGTGATACGTGCTGTTTGGTTCTTGGACAAGGTATATTTGCTAATCAACGTATTTCCTTTTCTATGTTTCCTCTATTTTTTTGTCTAACAAGTATTTTTGTTTGTCACGCCATCATCAACTACAACATCTGCCTTTTCAAGACATGATAACAAATCCTCTGAAGATAGCAAACGTAAAATCATGTAAATGTCTCTCTCATTTCAATGTGGTAAATTTTTAATTTTTTTCCCATCTTAATTGTTCTTCCTTCTTTTTAATATTTTTTTGGTTTAACAAAAAGTGTAATAAATCATAGTTGCCAAAGAAATTATAGTTTTTATATGATTCATGACAAGTTTTTTCAATTTTCAAAAATAATTTATACCAAAAAAATAAATTAGTTAACAATGCAAATTTTTATTTTATTTTCGTGTAATATATTTGTATAGAATATCCATTTCTTTAGAGTTCATATGTTCAAGCATCCTCTTAAATATATAAATAATGTAATTTTTTTTACGAATCCATTTTGTTTTTGTTTGGCAGAATCATGGATTATTGTTAAAATCTTTATTTGGTTTTTTCAGTTTTAAGGGAGGATGAAGATTGTTGAGATAAATCACCATCAACTTTTCTTCACTCATCATCACCATATTTGGTATTCATATTCGGCTCTTTTACACCAATTTAAAATGTCGTTAAGTTATAATTATACATGTGATGATATATAGTTAGACAATTAAACTATAATAAGATATTCGACTCTTTATTAGAAAATATTTTGTTGATTAATTCCAAATTTCAAATTCTTATTATAGTACGTTCATAGAAAATTCTTTGGCATATTTTAAATCCTCATATTACATATATCTTAAATTTTGAAATTTGAAAAATCTCCTCATATTACGTACTTTCCAAATTGTTTCAAAATTTAATCAATTTGATGTTTTAATGTTTTATATATATAGTTAGCCAAAAAGATAACAAAGCCCAATGTTTGGAAAGTAGTTAAATGACAATCTTTGATAACATTAATTTTTAGAAATTATTTAATATTTTTAGAAAAATTAAAAAGATTTGGAAAGTAATTAATGACAATGTTTCATTATATTCTTATAACACACGATCTTAACGTTCAATTGCTTTTGATTTTAAAAATGACATGCCATTGTATTAATCACAATTTCCTTATATGTTATAAAAATTATTGCACTATCATCAAAATTGTTATTGATTAATTATAGACACTTAACATAATACCAATTAAAAATGGCAAAGATATTTCTATAAATTTTATATCCCATAAATATAATTTCCGAGATTAAATGTTCTATAACAATATTATATATTCCAAAAAAATTTAGTTAATTTTGGTATATTCTTAGTTTTAAAGGATATATATCATATATTGTTGGTATATTTTTATTATCACAAGTTTTTTCAATTTTTAAAAATAATTGCTGCCATGAAAATCAATTGGTTAATGATGCAGAGTTAATTTTGATTTTTGTTAATAATATATTTCATTAAAAGAATGTTCTTTTCTTTAGAGTTCCTAAATTGACGTAATTTATTTCTTTTCATTGTTTTTCATGGTTTTTAATCTATTTTTTATGTATATCTATGTCGAATTTCGTTTATATAGTTATACTCCCGTTCAAATAACTTGTGCTTTTTTTTATTAAATCAGGCAAATCAAATGTAATTTGATATGTATCCTTTCCCGACAAAGGTTATATTTATCTTCTAAATTTTTTAAGGGAGTGGAAGAAAAGAAACAACAATTGCAACAGAAACAACAATCTCAATCCCAATCTCAATCACACCTACAAGATATGCTCTCACGTTCTGGTCCATGATTTTTATTATTCACTTAGAATCTATAATTTGGTTTACCCAAAAATTTCTTAGAAAAGTTGAATTCAAAGTAATAAAATAATTTTGATTGATAATTTGGTTGATAATCTGATTAAAAGAAAATGCTTTAATAGTTTACTTATGTGTTTTAATTTGGTTGGCTGTAAACTATGACATAGTTTTAGAAAAAAATGATATGGGTATTAACTTTAGACTAATTAAATAAATAATAACCAACCAAAAAGAAATCTGGTTTTAACTTTTAAAATATAAACATTTCGTAATACCACGAGCACAAATCAGGCCGCCCAGTAACCAAATCGCTAGAAATACGGACTATTCAATTTAATTTGCTTTCCTTATTCTTTATTGTTAGAAAACAGACAAAAAAAGTTAAAAAAAAACATCTCTTGATCAACTAAATGGGATATTCTAAAAAAATTCCAAATAAAAATTACGAAACTAAAGAAAATTATTTTGTTACAACCGCTTAGATTTAAACTTTTAAGTGGATAATTTTCTTAATTAAATTATTATTAATTTTTAACTTAATTAATATAGAAGAAAACGCATGATCTGTTAATTGTACCAAAATAAAATAATTCCTCTAATTCGATGTTATGTTAAGATTTGTTTCGAAAATTGTGGAATAAACTTTTCAAATAATTTATTTCATTAAAAATATAATTTTTAGAAACTCTAAATCGACTCTCCTAGCTAGCCACTATTTATTCACTATATAAGATCACATCATTCCACTCAACAAACCATTCATTTTTTTCCTTGCTTATGCATTTTAATCATTCACTTTGCAATTTTTTTAAAAATATTATGTTATTCATAGAGTATGATTTTTTTTTTATCTATATATTTGTCTCATTCAATTTAATTGTTATATATTATTTCTTTTATCAACCTTTATTCATGTAAGATTTATATGTATTCACTCGAATTTTATGTTTTCCAGACTTCATAGACACACCTTGCAAATTATGATTTTGCTGTCAAAGAGCTGGATAAGAAGAACTTCATACGGTAAGGTTTTGTGTGTGCCAATTCCATTATATTTTGGAAGAAACATTGAGACTGGTATGTTTAAAATAAAACATTAAAATTGGTATGGTTTTTTTTCTGGATTTCACCTATCATTGCATTTGTTTAGTAGACTATCCATGTACCATTATGCTTTTTTTTATAGATAGAGTGGTTTTTATTGCTATCGTTGTAAGAATCTAGAAACGAAATTTTGGCAGTCACATTTAATAGTTGAAGCTCGAATTGGAAATTTTTTGAAACAAAGGATCCATGACATTGTTGAAATTGAAATTGAAGATGAGAAACAACGAAATATTACCAAAATCATAATGAGAAAAATTCATTACCAAAATCTATTTGACCCTCTTTTTTAAATATTGACGGAAATTCCATTTTTAAATTGATATTAATATTTGAAAATTGCAAAAACATTTGTGTACTAAAAATCTTACATTGAATATCAATATTAATATTGATCCAAATTTTATAATATAAAAAGACCAAAATAATGAGAAACTGTAAAGGTATCAAAACTGTAAACTTATTTAAATCTAGGATTTTTAATATAAAATCTCTTTAACTATCCTTGGATTGTGAAAACCCCTCAACTATTTTTTAGTTAAAAAGTCCTTCAACTATATTTTGTTAGTAAAATCAACATTCTGTCTACAATAACGTTTAATCCCAATAAAAACTGTAGTTTTCTGTTACAAAAGCGACAAAACGTTTCAAATATTGTAAAATATTTATACTTCCTCTAACGACTATTCAATATAAAATACAATATTTTAATCTACTCGATTTCTACCTACAAGCTAAAAACAAAAACAATCATATTATTTCAAACTAACCGATTTTGCCTACAAGGTAAAAACATATAATATCTAATGTTATAACGTATTATATATAAAAACTAAGTATAGTTTACAATATATACAACAAATGTTCCCGCACATAGTGCGGGTAAGAATCTAGTTTTGATTATATGAACAGGCTAATCAAAATCAGTTTTAGGCCTTTAGCTAGACAAGCTTGAAAATTTGTTAAACGGGTTAATAATTTATTTATTTTTATACAAATAAAAAACAGTAAGGTGAGAAATTTATAACAATTCAATCGGAAAATATGATTATTCATATCCAACATATATAACTTAATTACACTAATGGTTAAAAGAAGATGAGCAAGATTAACTCATGAAAATGTAATTCCTGAGTAATTTACTCATCGACTTCACACACTTGATAAACACAGAAAATTACGAAACGAGTACACGTGGTTGGTAGGGATATCAAGATGGGGTACAAAAGTCAACAATACAAAGATTGTCAAACAGATTTTTTCTTTTTTGAAGAAATCTCATGTAGTTGTAGTGAAATGCGTGCCGTTTCTAACTCCCTGGCCATTTCCAATTTCAGCCTTTCGATCGTCACAAAGACACGTGTTTAACGATCGGACGACTGTGATCCCTGCTGGTTCAGGAGAAGCAAGTGTACCTAGCTTCAACATATCAATACTCACTTCTGGTAATTTAGCTGCTTCGAGTTCTTGCTCCACCAAATCCGACGACGTTTTGCAATATTTGAAAACCACGTAAAGTATCATTTGAAGTGCACCAAGAACAAATCCAATCACGTTTGGAAACTGCAAAATTGATAGAAAAATTAAAAAAAAGAAACGATAATTTATTAGTGCTATAAAAAAAGCAATATAACTATACTTTTTATTTTCATATACGAACTTTACGCTTTATAGATCTATATATATGAGGTTACGTGCAATATACAAGTCTATGTAATATATATTAAAGAAAATGAATATGCAGATAGAACTCTTTTATAAAAGATAAAATCTTTAAGGTTTTTCTTTAAAAATACCAAAAAAGAGAGTATCTTTAGCGTTTTGTGGGGTATTTAAATGTGAAACGACAATAATACCGAACAAAAGGGTTTTGCTTTTGTGAATCCATATCTCTCGAATCTATGATTAGCTTCATAGGCTCAGGTTTAGAGAAACAAAAGCAAACACTTCATTCAAATAATTAATTAATAATGATAATGATAATGATATTGATAATGATTACTTACAGCAACATAGATATCCTTAAGAGCAAGACCATAAAGGAGCCACACGACCGCACTGAGTGTAAGGGACAAGGATAAGCTAAATGGCATGTACTCCACGCTTTTCGTCTTTATCACCGTTCTCTGTTTTTTTTGTTTCATATAAATCATTTAATTTGGTTAATCAAATTATTATCATATATATGTTCATTTAGTATTACTATTATGTAACAAAATGTTCATTTAGTATTATGTAACAACACTAGGTAGCTCTAGACTATTATTACTTACGATAATGCTAAGCGGCGCAGCGAAAACGCAAACAGAGAATCCGACACAAATTCCTCCTATGATCTTCGCACGTGTGGATCCTTTTGCCAAGAATTGGCAGAGGAGTAGAATCAAGCAGAATCCTCCAAAGTTCATTAGCAACAAGAGCTTCACCGTGAACATCTGCACCAAAACACCAAAACAAGATCAATAAAAATCAAATTTATATTATAAAGATCATATATACGTCTGTAATGAACGTACTCGGGCTTTCTTGTTGGCGAAGGCAACGAAGATGGAGATGTAAATGGTTTCAATGAAGCAACCAAAGGAGTTGATGGTGACGAGAAGGAAGACATCTTTCTTCTGAGTAGCGTAGTAGAGCCAAAGCATCGCGCTAAAGAGCGCAACCACGTAGGGAAGAGATTGAAATCCTTCTGTAGTTTTCTTCTTCCAAATCCTATAGAACGTTGGCCTGCCAATCCATATCGAATATATATAATTATTGATTTGATTTCTCAATGGGTTTGTTTCATATACTATGTTGACAAATTCATATATATTATTGTGTTTTCGACTGATGAAGAGCAAGAACGTAGTGATGTAAAGACTACTTACACTGGAGAGAGGAAAACGGCAAAGGAAATGAGGTTTCCTGAAAATTATAAGATAAGAATGAAAGTAGTGTCAACAGATATATACCGATTTTGATGTTAATATCTGGATATAGGTTATGAATATGATGATGTCAAATTTGATATGAAAATGAGACAAATGTATACCGAGCAAGCCGAAGGCGAAGGCCCATGTGTTATGAGTGTTGAAGATAGCCATAACTGTCGATCTTTGGTTTAGGGGTTTTTCTAGGTGAAGAAAACTAAATTAGGGTTTTGTTTGGGAGGGAGAAGAAGAATTCTTCGAAGTAAGAAAGATATTATCTTTGTAAGTGTTTCTCTTAAAACAAAAGCTAATGGCACGACCTTAGCATTTTGGGGACTTCAAGTATTTATAGAGGGAGAGAGGTCTTAAGAAATAATGGGGATGTGTATAGTACGTAGTGAGTCATAAGAGCACCCACATTTGTAGCAAAATGTGGGTGTTTTTAAATATAAAATTATTAAAATTTGAGTAAAAGAAAGAAAGAGAGTGTTTTTTGTTAAAATAGTGTGGTATATTGAAATATAAAATTAATAAAATTTGAGTAAAGAGAGGAGATAGTGGGTGTTGTTGGAGAGATTGTGTCTTTAGGAAGACATAAATAGTGAAAAAGTTGATTAAAATTGGGATGTGTTTAAATATAAAATTAATAAAAATTAAGTAAAAATATGAAAGAGAAAGTATAAAGTTAAGTAAAAAGAAGAGAAAGTGTGTTTTTAATATTTTTATATTGTGAGACATTGGTAAAATGTCTCCAATGTGGATGGCCTAACAAGTCTTCCAACTTTTTAGAAAAAAAAAAACAATATAATTTTCTAAAAGAATTATCGCCTTTGTAGGTGTACTACAAAAATAAAGTTCTTTAGAAAATTATTCACAGAACCAATCCAACACCAAAAACTTTTTCATAAATAATGCATGTCAATTTCGGTTTAGGCCAACTCTTTCTTTTAAGGGCTTTATGTCTAGATTCTACCTATTTCACACATATCTATAGATGTGAATACATATAACATATTTTTTTGTAAACCAATACATATAACATATTACAAGTTATTAAGATAAAATTACGAGGCTCTTGCTGAAATTACGTTTCCAAGAAAATTAGTTCACGTGACACTGTACGTAATTGGCGTTTTCAATTTTAGACACTTCTCATTCTAAATTTATTGTGGCGGTAGAATCTCACAATCACGATCTAAGTAATTCTTCAGGGTTTGTAAAGTTCTACGTAAAGCAACCAAACGCAAAGATCTCAAGAGAGGTTTTATTAAGCTGTGACGAAAGCTGTTACAAGAGTTTTTGCTCAAAAATCAATCCCTACTTCTGGGTGATAATGAAGAGCTATATATAGTAGAATATCTAAAGTGGGCCAGCTAATAAAAATGGGCTTGGCCCATTAAACAATAATTCTAATTTAGGCCCATTATTCCATTAAACCTATTTTGCTCATGGGTTTAATGTCAATTTGGGCCCAAATTCAGACTAAGCCTCCGTAGATTCGTCGTGATTTCGTCAAGATATTGCGGAGTTGATCTCGTCGCTATATCGATCTCACAGGGGTGGAATATGACCCCTACATTTATGTTTCTCAATTTTAAGAAACTATTGTTTTTCTTAATTTTTTGCCGTTTTTCAATCATTAGTATTTTGTCTGTACTACAAGTTTACTACTAGTAATTTATAGGTATTCCATTTCAGATTTACTTGAATTCACATTTGCTTCGTTAATAATACTCACGTTTTGTCGTACTTTTTAAAGAGGAAAATAAACCGAAAGAAGGAGAGATAGACCGCTTAACTAAAATTTGAGACTTGGATAAGATACTTTTCTTGTGTGATAAATACTTGGTTTAGAACTTAAGATTATACTAACTGATTGATATACACTAATATAATTTTTATCCTTTTAGTATTAGTTAACTAAAAATTTAGTACATGGTGGTCTGATAGTAAAAAACTACGAGACAATGACGTAAACTCATTCTCTCCAAAATTCAATTCCTATATGGAATTCTTTTATTTCCCCTTAACCGATCAAAATAGGTTTACAAGTTTGTTAGAAAATTTGGTAAATAGACAATTTGATAATTCATTTATTTTGGAAGATTAGTCGGACTTTGGTCCAAATTATTTTTGATTATCCAACAAAATATTGATTAACTAAATTGTTTAACAGTTGATTAATAATTTTTGTTTACATCTGATGGTTTTACACTTCGAGATATATGATTTTAGTAGATTATTAATACTAGTCTTTTATATAAGCTCCAACATGAAATAGACAAAACAAAAATTGGTTATTGTGGAAGATGAATTCTGCACTGAGTATTTGTATGTGAATTCGGAGAATAAACTTTGATCTTAAGCAATATCTATAAGCTCAATGATTAAAAAAAGTAGAGCGAAGTTGGATTTATATTGATATAAATCGAATATACAATAAGATCTCGAGTGAGATGTGTTACAAGCTGAAAATGTAGTGTTTAGCTCTCGCGTAAGTGAAAAGTTGCTGAAATGTGCTCGGACTTCGTGTATTTATAGCTCAATTCAGCTCCTTGATCCAGCTCCACATATCCAGGGCATTTTCACGTATCTCGGGTACGTTCTTGGCATATTTCCCGCAAATCTCGCTCCTACGACTGTTCTAACCGCCACGTTGACTCGTTCCTACACTACAAGAAAACAATGAGATTTCCGACGGACGTCATATCCGTTGGAAATTTCTGACGGATTTCCGACGGATTCCGTATACCGTATACGGATTTCGAAATCCGTCGGAAATCCGTCGAAAATTTCCGACGGATTTCCGACGGATACGATATTCGTATACGGTATATGGTATATGGTATCCGGTTACGGTATACGGTATACGGTATCCGTATACGGATTTCAAAATCCGTCGGAAATTTCCGACGGATTTCCGACGGAATGTAAAATACGGTATACGATATCCAGTTACGGTATACGGTATACGGTATCCGTATACGGATTTCCGAAATCCGTCGGAATATCTTTTTTTTTTGAATTGTGAAGATACAATTCCCGCCCATGTTTGGCGGTATAAAATTAGGGTAAATCCGTCGGAAATCCGTCGGAAATACCATCGGATTTCCGACGGATTTACCCTAATTTTATACCCAAACCACATTTTCTTATAAGAAGAAGAAGAAGAAGAAAGGAGAAGAAAGAAGAAGAAGAAAGAAGAAGATGAAGAAGAAGAAGAAGAAGAAGAAGAAAGAAGAAGAAAGAAGAAGAAAGAAGAAAGAAGAAGAAGAAGAAGAAAGAAGAAGATGAAGAAGAAGAAAGAAGAAGAAGAAGAAGAAAGAAGAAGGAGAAAGAAGAAGAAGATGAAGAAGAAGAAGAAAGAGAAAGAAGAAGAAGAAGAAAGAAGAAGGAGAAAGAAGAAGAAGATGAAGAAGAAGAAGAAAGAAGAAAGAAGAAAGAAGAAGGAGAAAGAAGAAGACGCCGTCGGTGACGCCGCCGGTGACGCCGGCGGTGACATCGCCGGAGATTTTTTTTTTTTTAAAAAAATTCAAAATCCGTCGGAAATCCGTCGGTAAACAAGCCGTCGGAAATCCGTCGGTAAATGTTCCGTCGGAAATCCGTCGGTATTTTTTTTTCCGACGAGATAGAAACGACGGATCAAATCCGTCGGAATTCCCTCGGAAAAGGTCCTATTCCGACGGAATTCCGACAGATTTGACCGTCGGAAATCTCATTGTTTTCTTGTAGTGCTAGCTTGTCAGCTCTGCATCTGTTGACTCAGCGCTTTCAGAGCTGACTTGGACATTTGACCGAATTGTGTCTTCTTTCCTGAAGTTGGGCCGCATGCCCATTTAATCTAATCAAAATGAAATAAATGAAAAGTTTTGAATTGGGCTTTCAGCGGGCCGAATTCGGTGACGAATACAGCCTCAACAGTCATTAAGTACGTAAAAATTTAGGACCTCAACTATGGTTCTTATTAATTAGGGGGAAAATATCTTTGAAAAATCTTTAATATGTATTTCGAAACTCACCCATAATATTTTTTTCCCTGTTAATTTACAATAACCAATAGCTCAAATTTAGAGACAATTGCAAAAATGCCACTAGAAGTTGTTCATTTATAAAAATACCACTAATTATAGATTTGAAAGCATAAATCTTAAAATTCTAAAATCTAAAAATGTTTTGATCCCTAAAACCCTCTAAATATTCAAAACTAAACTCTTATACAACATAGTTAACCCAAATATAAATGATATAACAGAAAAATAATTTTGAAAAAATGGTATTTTTGCAATTTTTTTGAAAAATGATATTTTTAAAAAATAACAACTTAAAAGTTGCATTTTTTAAAATTTCTCTAAAATTTATCTTATTTGGATCATTGAGTTTTGAAAAAGGATTTTGACAGTAGGTTGAGCAGTCTTTCGTGATTCCACACATTACATATTAAATCATTAATTAAAAAATAGTTAAATCTATCCATTGTCAAGAGTAAATCATCGTTCATAATAAATATGATAATGTAGCTGATGAAAATAAATAAAGAGCTTGACTTTATTTAAAAAATAATAATGGTGGATCGAATTAGGAAGAACCAAACTCCAATAATTCATGACTAATAGGACAAAAAAACAATAGCATGAACTTCATTTTGTAAAACTTTAATCCAGACCTGACTTTTATGGTTATTTGAACGTACCAATTTAGGTTAATTAGTAACTTATTATGCTATTTCACATGGTTTTCATTTTTTCCATTCTTTTAGGGTGGTACCTTTTTTAGTAAATGAAAGTTATTAATGAAAAAGACATTGATTCAAACATATTATTTCGAGTGCATGATGACGAGATTGTTCATTATTTAGAGAAAAAAATCCATACATATTTGAAAAATTAACTAACAATTTATTTGGATACTCTGAGTGTGATTATTGAATCTAAAATTAACACTACAAGAAGCTGATGAGTAAAGATATGTGGTTCAAATATATTTTATCTTAAAATTTGAATAGTATAATTTTTTTTTTCCCCACAAAGAATAGTATAATTTTTCATATCTAATTTAACATACTTAAAAATATATATAATTATTGTTAGTGTGATAACATAGCAATTTTTTATAATTCATACATAACGGTCTAAAAACAAGATTAATAAAGGTCCAAAAATAGAAACTAGTGTTAACTTCTAACAAAATGTCTATAGATTTTTGTGTCTTAGAGCTCCTACATATATTCGGACTATAGTCTGTCTTACGGTGGCTAGAAATGAATTGGCAACGGTTTGAGTATGAATTGACGAATTTGAAACGGCAACGTACGGTTTGACTGTGAACCGATGAATTCACATCGCAGATTTTTGATAATTCAAAGGTGAGAAGTGACCTAAGTCGAGTGGCTTTCATAATTAGTCCACATAGAACATTTGTTGTGATTCACATCGCATTATCTCATTCGGGATCGATAAAATTAGGCTACTGGATCGGTTTGTTGTGGTCCAATAATAACAAAAAAAGAAAAAAAAAACCAAAAAATTTACAAAAAAGCTTTTCGTAACAATAATTGTCAATAATATTCAAAAATACGCTTAATTAGTAGAATTAATTAGCTAAATATTATTTTGGGATCGAAAATTAGGTAAGTAACAAGTTCTAAAATATATTTAGGTAAGTAGCAAAGAGAATTAAAAATATAACAAAATTACCCTTATAATAATTGTAGTTAAGGTAAAAATATCTAAAAATCTTCACTTGATCTCATAATATAATTGCTCCTCTCAATACGTAGATCCATATTTTATGTAAAAAAAATTATGTCAGAAAAATCAAATATGTTGTGTTAGTTAACTATCTAAAAACTATTTTTGAAACTACATATTTAATTACTGATATCAGAACATAGTTAATTACATCGCACTATTTAGAATTATTTTAAAGCATAGTTAACTATTTTCAAAAATGGTTATCATTTTAAAAACATAGTTAACTATTGTTAGAGCATAGCTGATTACAAAAAATATAGTTTTAATAGTCATTTATTTAAAAAAATATAGTTAACTACGTTCAGAAAAATAGTTAACTATGTTCTGGATGTAATTACCTATTATAATTTGCATGAGAAAAAAATATATATATAGTTAACTATTATCAGGAATATAGCTACATATTATAATGAAAAATAATCGTTATTTATTATAATTATTTTCAAACATGTCAACTATGTCGATCTTCAGCTAGTAGAGAGTTTAATGGAGAAGAAGAATCACCATCTTACCAAAGATTGGAGATTTTGATTCATGACAACGAGATAAACAAAGTAATTAAGAGAGAATAAGAAAAAGTGAACTACACGCAAAATTGAATATAAAGAACAAAGAGAAAGAGAAGAAGAAGAAGAAAAAGAAGGGAGAAGAAGAATAAGTGGAGTGCATAATTGATAATACAAAAAAGGAGAAGAAGAAGGATGTGAACAAGGAGGAGGAAGAAGAAGAAGGATGTGAACAAAGAAGAGGAAGATGAAGAAGAAGGAGATGACGTGAATAAGAGGAAGATGATGTGAGGCGGCAGTGGAACTTGATTTTAATAAATTAGGGTTAGTTTTTTGGGTGAATTAGCTTAATATTATTTTTGGAGTACATAATTAGGAGAGTAACATAAGTATAATAGTTTTTAGGTGAGTAACAGAGAGGTAAAATATTTGGACAAAAATGCCCTTATTTAATTGGGTAGTAAATGTTAATAATAATAAAAAATCGGATAAGAAAAGTAGTAGAATTATTTAATTGAGTAAGAAATATCAATAATAAAAGAAAAAGAATAACCGAATAAGAAAAGTTGTAGAAATAAAAAATCTCTAGAATCCCTAAAAAAAATTATATGTTGTTGTAGTCGGCGGATCTCAAAAGCAACGAAAGTTTGTATAGTTGACTATATTTCTATTTTTTTTTCTTTTTGTTGTAGTTAGCTAAAATTTATACTTTATATAGTTGACTATATTTCTATTTTTTATGTTGTAGTTAGCTATTCAATTAATAATATAGTCAACTACAGTAATTAATTCAATTGTAATAATATAGTTAACTAAATAACAGTTATAACTAAATATAGTTAACTAAAATAGTTCACTGGTTATACACGAATAGTTAGCTAATCAGTCATGTATGGTAATCAAAGATAGTTCACTATATAGAACATTGTATTGATCTAGTTCAATAGTTATACTGTGTAGTCAACTATACTATTTAATTGAAATATAGGACGATATGTAAAACATTAATTACATAGATATCATGATTATCTCAAGATAATTGTTAAACGTAATCTTACAAAGATCTTGGAAAAACAACAAAATTGAGCCGACGAAGAAACTTTAAACCCTTCTTTGACTAATTTTCCAAATTGAAAATTAAAGAGTATTTTCTTTTGCTCTGGATTTTTTCCGATAAATTTCATTATAGCTTTGTAGTATTTGATGAAGTAGTAGACATTGACCTTGTTATTGACAGGCTCAAGACTAGAGCAAAAAAATTGCTTAGGTAACTTCAGATCTCTCATACTCGGTGATTTCTAAAAGTCAAAGAAATTGGGAAAAAGTTGGAATGCGAAAAAAAATCTTAGTAGAAAAATTATTGAAATCAATGGAAGTGGATGTTATCGAAAGAGAGAAAGAGAAGAAGAGAAAGGGGAGGAAGAAGAAGAAGAAATAAGAAAGAGAAGGTGGTGGGTAAAATTATGAGAGGGTAAAATCGGAATTTCGAGTAAGGTAAATGGTAGTTACTACATTATAATTTATGTAGTGTTAGATAGTTAATTCTAATTAGAATGACTAATATAGTGTACAATTTCCCTAGTTTTTTTATGTGAAAGTAAAGACTAAAACACTTGATAAGTAGATAAAGGTAAAGTCAGAATTTTATGTAGATTAAATGTTATATATTAAATTTTGTTTTAGCCAATGTTAGATAATTAATTATAGATAACAACACTAATATATATACGTATGAGTTAATTTATCTAATTAGTAATGTTTCCTTTAAGTGCATCAAGACAAAAAAAATTAAAAGCACTAATTATTTGTCCTTTTATCACCAAATGAAGAAAAACCTTATCCATATGTTGAACGTGGTTCATCACCTGTGTTCGAGCGATCACTCGCATATAGAGCCTTGCAGTCATGGTAAAAATTGACTAGAGAGCCTTAACGTTAGTTTTAAAATAAAAGTCGATCGAGTGTGATAAAAGTCGAGTGTGATCGACTATTATCAAATTCTTCCCATGCAGCCAGAAAAAAAGTAAACGAATGAGTAAAAAGTAATCGACTATCATTAAAGCTATGAATTTAAAATTAAAAGAAAATTTTACTATATTAACATAATGAAACGTTGACAAATCTCATTCGATTCCACACTTGACTGATAATAGAAAAAAAGCCGCGATATGTATCATATTTTAATACTACAATAGGATCCGCGTTAATACGCGGTAAATCACTACAAAAAAAATGTGTTTAGCATTAGTTTTTTTGTATCACATATGTTATTGATATTAGTTTGAGTCACATAATTACAAATAATTTTATTTTTAAAAACTTAAATCAGTTATAGAAAATGATGTAAATATTAACCGATTTGCATCGTTTAACTAGGAAATGATTTTAAAAAAAATCTCAATTTCCATCACTTTTAAAAACCGACAGTAAATATATAATTCATATCACTTTTATTAATGATACAAACTTTGGATCAATTAATTTGTATGACTTAAAAGAAATTGACACATAAATATTAATTTACATCACTTATTTAACAGATGTAATTACTAAATTTGGTTAACATCAATTAAAAAAATGATATAAATTTTATATCAATAAAAAAGTAATGCCAACACATTTTGAATTAATCGATTGCTTACTTTTGTAAGTCCCACATCGACAATTAAAGCTGGGGGTAAGAAGATTCTAGTCCTATAAATAACTAAACTTATATACTATTGTCAAAGTTCAATATTGACTTTGATTTTTGGTAGCTTATTTAAGGGTAATACACCTTAAATAAAAAATTCACTCTTTCAAAAATCTAATTTTAAAATAATTTATATAATTTAATTAAATAGTTTTAGATTATAATCCAATTATAACATTTTCGAAGTTGATTCTTATTTTACATCACTTATTATAACTTATATAAATACAAAATCAACTAAAAAAATAATAGCATATCTCACATCGTTTGTGTCATCCGATACTAAAACTAACATCACTTCTAGGACTGATGTTATTTAATTACCATCACTTAAAAAGTACGAGACAAAATATTATATCAGTTATATTAACCAACACAAAGGGGCATCACTTATATTAACTAATGGTAATACTTGCATCAGTTGTTATAACCGACGTATTAATTTGCATCACCACTTTTTACATCACATACACAAGTGATGATAACACATTTGTATCATTCAATAAATGATTTAATTCCAAAAAAAAAACGATGCTAAATACCCTTTTTTGTAGTATAATACTATAAAAATTAATAAAATAAATATTTAAAATTTAATTAGTAACCTGTTAAATTTTAAAATATTATTTAACGTAGATCCTAAAACTAGTAGAAATTAATTTTTATCATAATTCTCACGTTCTAATACATATCATGCAAATCCAAAAATATATTATTAGAATTTAAATCATATTCTTAAGAACAGAAAAATATATATATTGACCATTATGAATATATATGATTATGTGAAAGAAAATAAAATGAAAAACTAAAATACTATATCGTTAAATTAGAAAGAATAAATTTTATGCTAGTAACCTCATAAAAACTATAAATAATGTTGTGAACTGATGTATCCTGGTTTTTACGATTTTTAATATGGTCTTTATAACTATGCCTTAAGTAGTAGTTTTAGTGTGTTTCTAGTGTTTAGGATATTTTATAGGTCATTTGGACAAAAAGGCAAGAAAACGAGATATTGGACAGTTCTGAAGCATCAGATGTCGAGCAATCTTTGGAGGCCTTAAATTCATTGGATTGAGCTGAAATTTGGAGACAAGGTAGAAGATTGAGTCATATTTCTTCCAGAAGAAGTTTATTGGATCAACGGTCAGAAAGTTACAATAATTCTCGTAGAGATATATAAATCTAGTCCGCGAATGAAGCATGCGAAGATATTTGGCCGACCGGAGAGCCCGACCTCATAGACCGACCTGAGCCCTCCTTCACGAGGCCGGTCTTCCATGCTGAAAAGACGGATTTTCTTTTTTTCGCCCACAACTTCTCTAATTCGACCCAAGAAAGATCTAAACCTATTTATACACGTTTTTAGTCACTTTAGCAGGGAGAGACACATATTATTCTATACCTTTTACTTACTTTCGTTTTTGTGTTTCAAGGAGAAGTTAATAACTCTATACCATAGAGAAGATTTTTGAACCCTTATACTTCTTAATAAAGTTTACAATGATTTCTTCTACATCTCTTTGCTTGGTTGCTTTGATTATGTCTGAGTAATCTCTTAGTTAGGTTGAAGGGATTCAAAGGGTTTTCATGATTTGTTAGATTTAAGATTGTTCAAAAAGGGAATTTCATTCGATTTGTCATCTATGATTCATACTTAATGCTATTGCTTTATTGATCACCTAGCAATCGATGATTCCTATGAAGTTAAACATGCAACAGAAACAAGTTCGATATGTTCATAAAACTCCTTAACTCAGCTCTCGTTGGTTAAGACGTTTTGCTCATCTAGATTAGTTCAAGCAATTTAACAACAATTTTTATGAGTAAATTATTCTATATATAATAGTAATATGTTATTATAATGTAAATGCATAGATATTTACAACAATTGGAATTTTTTTCCTTTCGAAAAGTGTCTCACTTTCTCAACGACTTTTGTTTGATTATTTCTGCAAAATTGTTAAGCCAAAAATTAAAATTGATTAAAAATTTTATGACAAAGTAGGTCTCTTTTTTTCGTTGCAATAATATATATACTTTTGAATTTTTTATTTTATTTTATTTTATTTTTTTCCTGCTGAGAGTTTCAAAAAATCAAATGATTGTTTTTTTAACATACATTTTTGTTTCGCTTTTTGTTTTTTGTTTTCTTTGTTTCTAATACACTACATTGATGTTGGTCTTCCCAAAAATTTGATAGAACACTTGGCAACTTGTGTAGTTGTATATATTATGAGTGGCAAGATATATTCCATTACCATTTAGTCTATATAATAAATCTAATGAAAATCAGAAAATATGAATTAGATATGAAGATATCTTCATCCATTATAAGGCAAAACGTTTGAATAAGGTTTCATCCTTTGGCTTTCGCACAGTTGGCCAGCAGTTTTGGTGCACTACAATTTTCAGCCTCTTTTTTTTTTTAAATGAAATAATTTTAAGTTTTGATCTTCGTAACTTTCAGCTCCAGACAGGTTGGGGTGCGAACCATGTTAAAAATGTTGAAAAATATTCTTTTTGATCTTGTTGGGCGTTGATGTAGTGGTATAGCTATTGAATATCAAAGGTAATACCGATGGTATAGACCGAACATAGGTACCAGAGGAAACAGAGGACTTCTTCTGGCATGTGTGAGTTTTCGATCCTGTAGAGATGTGCGAACGGGTACTCCGGGTGAATTCCCATTGGTGCGATATGATGATTGTCTGGCCCGTACTTAGACACGATGATAGACTGATAGTAAAAGATCTTATCTTTAAGGTGGTCATGCAGAGCCTTTCTTTCGATAAGTCGATGCGCGTTTTTTGGCATACTGGCACATATATATAAAAAATATAATGGAATATGTACTAGGGCATATGCATATTATATACATATAAAAAGGTTTAATAAATTTAATCAAGGATATTTCATCTTTTACGCAACCACTTTTATGCCTTTCTAGGTGTATATATGGACGTATTTAAACGAAGAATTATCTATTCCTTCATTAATTTAGCTAGATCAATTAGTTGTTCATTATCTATTCTTTCGATAAAACCCAGTTTGTTGACAAAGAAATAACTATTTCAAATCGGTTTAATAGTTTTCTTAATCAAATCAGAAATCGAAGACCACATCTGAAAATTTACAAAACGAAGTTTTATTTTGTAACTTAAATGACACCAAATCAAATCTAAACCGAATTCTATATTTTTTTCTTGGTTCATTGAATTCTAGACTTGTAACTAATTTGGTTTTTTTTCTTAAAAAAAAAGAAGACTAATTTGGTTGGTGCATGCATGATAAAACGTAATCGAATTAATAATAAAGATTTTATATTGAATATCAAAATTAGAACTCATATATTGATACATAGATATATATATATATATATATAGATATAGCAAAATCTAAATTTGAGGAGGAAGAATTGATTTTCTTTTCTACTCTCTTGGTTGGTTTCATCATTCATGCACGATGAAAATATTGTAACTAATGGTAATACTTGCATCAGTTGTTATAACCGACGTATTAATTTGCATCACCACTTTTTACATCACATACACAAGTGATGATAACACATTTGTATCATTCAATAAATGATTTAATTCCAAAAAAAAAACGATGCTAAATACCCTTTTTTGTAGTATAATACTATAAAAATTAATAAAATAAATATTTAAAATTTAATTAGTAACCTGTTAAATTTTAAAATATTATTTAACGTAGATCCTAAAACTAGTAGAAATTAATTTTTATCATAATTCTCACGTTCTAATACATATCATGCAAATCCAAAAATATATTATTAGAATTTAAATCATATTCTTAAGAACAGAAAAATATATATATTGACCATTATGAATATATATGATTATGTGAAAGAAAATAAAATGAAAAACTAAAATACTATATCGTTAAATTAGAAAGAATAAATTTTATGCTAGTAACCTCATAAAAACTATAAATAATGTTGTGAACTGATGTATCCTGGTTTTTACGATTTTTAATATGGTCTTTATAACTATGCCTTAAGTAGTAGTTTTAGTGTGTTTCTAGTGTTTAGGATATTTTATAGGTCATTTGGACAAAAAGGCAAGAAAACGAGATATTGGACAGTTCTGAAGCATCAGATGTCGAGCAATCTTTGGAGGCCTTAAATTCATTGGATTGAGCTGAAATTTGGAGACAAGGTAGAAGATTGAGTCATATTTCTTCCAGAAGAAGTTTATTGGATCAACGGTCAGAAAGTTACAATAATTCTCGTAGAGATATATAAATCTAGTCCGCGAATGAAGCATGCGAAGATATTTGGCCGACCGGAGAGCCCGACCTCATAGACCGACCTGAGCCCTCCTTCACGAGGCCGGTCTTCCATGCTGAAAAGACGGATTTTCTTTTTTTCGCCCACAACTTCTCTAATTCGACCCAAGAAAGATCTAAACCTATTTATACACGTTTTTAGTCACTTTAGCAGGGAGAGACACATATTATTCTATACCTTTTACTTACTTTCGTTTTTGTGTTTCAAGGAGAAGTTAATAACTCTATACCATAGAGAAGATTTTTGAACCCTTATACTTCTTAATAAAGTTTACAATGATTTCTTCTACATCTCTTTGCTTGGTTGCTTTGATTATGTCTGAGTAATCTCTTAGTTAGGTTGAAGGGATTCAAAGGGTTTTCATGATTTGTTAGATTTAAGATTGTTCAAAAAGGGAATTTCATTCGATTTGTCATCTATGATTCATACTTAATGCTATTGCTTTATTGATCACCTAGCAATTGCTCTTAGGATAATTTACTCATAAAAATTGTTGTTAAATTGCTTGAACTAATCTAGATGAGCAAAACGTCTTAACCAACGAGAGCTGAGTTAAGGAGTTTTATGAACATATCGAACTTGTTTCTGTTGCATGTTTAACTTCATAGGAATCAAACGAGAGTTTAGATGCTTAAGTTGCTAGACATAGTGATTAGTATTGCGAGAGTAGGCTAATTATACATTAGTGATTCGATTTCAAGATGGTTCTTAATCAATTCTCTGTTGAATGATCTGATTTCCTGCGATAACCCTGAAATCTGACGTTTTTCTCTATTGAATTTCTCACTCGTTTATTTGCTATTTTCGTGATTCATAAACAACAATTCATATTTGTGTCTTAGCTTCGCTTTAGTTTATAGGATTTCTAGTGTGACACTTGGTCTCTGTGGATTCGATCCCTGAAATACTACTTCGTTTGCTGTGCACTTGCAGTAGTTTTGATAGGGTCAAAACCTTTGTGTTATCATAAACCATCACATAAGTACATGATTGATAATTGTATTTTACTAATGTCATCGTTTTATTTCTCATAGAGATTTATACTCGCTAAATTTTATACAGTATTAACTTAATAGTAAATATAATATTACTATTTTATAACCTATATAATATTCAATATATACATATGAATAATACCAGTGGCATCATAAGTAAAAAATTTCCATTTTATTTGTGATATTTTGTAACTGAACATTGATAAAATAAGTATTCTTATAGATTTTATTTTTATTTTATTTTTGTATGGTTGTGTATATTTTTAAACTTTTAAATTGAGGTTTCTATAACCTTTCTAACTTTTATTATTCCAATTTATATACTTTCTTTTTTATCATTCGTCTTTTTTTTATTTCGATTGAGATTTTTATTCTATATGTATTATTTGTTTATTTTATGGCTTATGTCATGTCTATATTTCATCTTAAACTTTGTTTCTTAATTTTATTTTTTATTATTTGATTAGTAACTTGACAATTATTTTCTATTTTTAATTATATATTTTTAATTAATTTTAAGCTTTAACGCATTCTTCATTTGATCAATATTAGATACATGTCGCGATCTCATTAGTTATAATTTTGTTTTTATGTGTCATGATGATATTAAAAACGAATTGCAGTAAATATTTTTGATTTTAATTTATAACGTCTATAATTTGACAATATAATTAGATTCTAAATTACATTTAATATTTATTTAATTATTATATTTTATTAAATATTTAATTTATTATATTTATCTCATACTAAAATTATCTCATACACGTTATTATATTATCAAAATCACACTTATAAATATAACATTTCATTTTCTCTTTAATTATTTAGATAATTTATAATGGAAAAAATGTATTTTGTAATATAAAAATTTAGAAATATTACATATTTTAGTAGAACAATTTTTTTTTAATTAGTTTATAATCCTTGTTTATAATATATTTCTTTTTTTGTTAATATTAGAAACATTACATATTTTAGTATAACGGTTTTTTTTTCTTTTTCTTAATTAGTTTATTATCATTGTTTAGAATATATTATTTTTAAAAAAAAAATTTTTTATCAATATTGACATATGTCACAATGTAAACTAATAATTACACCCGTTACAATCTCATAAATAAAATTTTTGCTTATATGTCGCGTTTTCATCGTGTTCCTCTTCCTTTGTATAATAAGATGTGTATATATACACCACGAAGACGAAAAAGAAAGTACGTTACAAATATTTATTACTTCAAATCCCAGTGAAAATGATAACTATTTATATAATACATGCACGTGTTATAAACTTTTAACCAACGTGTTACGTAGGCTGAAAAAATTTCGAATGGCAGAAGAAAATCGTAGAAAGAAACTAAGATAAAATAAATAATTAAGAAATTAAAAATAAGAGGTGAACAAAACAAGAAAGCAAAGCAGAGAGACGAACTGAAATGTGGTTCTTTCTCATGTATTAAGTTGCTCTCAGTCTTTTCTATCCAATCATCTTCTCTCTATGTTTTTTCTTATTCTGTTTCTTCGTTTTTCTTTCCTTTTCTCCTAATATAAATCATTTTATGTTATGAAGGATTGATAGTTTGACATGATAAGCAATATTATTAAATTTTATAAGTTTATAATGGTTTTCAATTCAAAATTAAATAACAATAAGTAGTATTTTGGAAAGCCTGGTGAATTTTTAGGATTGGAAATTAGAAAATGTGTAAAGGTGAGCCAACTGAGAAGCCTTTCTCATTGTACTAAACTTGACAAGAGATGACTGATCTCAGTCTTAAGTGACCGTGGGGTATCCCAAGGAGGTTGAGGAGTGGGGTTTATAACCTGTGCAGGCCCAAAAATATTTCAAAACTAAATAAAAATCCCATGACCGGTTCTGATATCAGAGTTTTGAGAACTCTCTAGAACCCTTACGTGGCGGGCTGTTATTGGTTGTTAAAAAAAAAAAAAAAATCTGTTTCGGCCTTCGGAACTTCCAAAGCTGATTTTTGCCTCATCGCGACTCTCTCTCTCTCTCTCTCTTGGCGAAACGCGATTGTTCTGATCTAATCGCCACCACCAACGATCATCTCGCAACCGGCATGAGCTTCCAGCTCTACCACGACCGCCTAAATCTTCTCCGCCGGTGGTGGTGGCTAGCCCTTGCGTTTCGAAGCGTTTTCTTCTCCGATGTCGCTTGGTCTTCTCAGTCGCGATTCTTCTCCGATTCCTACTTCATATCATCGGGATCTCTCTCTCTCTTGAATACGGTCTGATAGTTCGATTAGAAACTATGGTCTGATATTATTGGAACAATTTGATTGTGAGAATCACTGTGCTCTTAATCAGATTAGGGCTTCCATAAATTCAATTTAGGATTATGTAGAGTTTTGGTTTGATATGGTCTGATATTCTACAGATTAGGTCTTCCATAAATTGAATTGGGGTTATGTTTGATTTGGTTTGTACGTTTGTGATTTTGTTCAGTTTTGGCTTGATTGTTTCGTTTGTGATTTTGTAGAGTTTTGGCTTGATTATTTCGTTTCTGATTTTGTAGAGTATTGGCTTGATTTGTACGTTTGTGATTTTGCGGAGTTTTGGTTTAAATTTTTTGTTTATGTTTGGTGTTGCAGGCTTACTGAGGCAACCAAAATGGGGTTACCTTAAGGCTTGGTTCCTGCAGTTTAAGCTGTATGAAAAGTCTCTGCACCTACTGGACTGCGAACTGTAAGTCAAATTCATCAATATCTTCTTCTTTTTTATGTCATGAAGGTTGTTGGAAAAATGTTTATGACTTGGCTTACTTAACAGGCTTTTGTGCTATGGATAGGTCAATGTGCAATACAACAGGAGAACAAGAGAAAGTTAGAAAAAATTTGGTTCTTAATGAGAACAAGGGAACCAAAAATTCAGGTAAAACCATTATTATCCCTTGAGATATACAACATTAGTTAAAGATATAATGTTGTACGTGTAAGCTAATCTGTTTCTTTTGCAATACATGTTCCAACAACCTGAAGAAGCTGCATCAATTCTTATCCCCTATTCTACACGCATTTGTTAATGGGAAATTATGTTCCATATTTTATAAAAATGTTTTATGTTTTCAAATTTGTTAAAAATAATTATAAAAATATTATTAATTTATTTTTGAAAATCCCTTTCAAAATCCCAACCAATGGAGATCAAAAAATTGTAAACACAATTAGTGGATTCTAAACATACTTTATTATTTTTTAACTATTATAAAATTGGTTGAAAACCCCATCAAAACCCCAACCAATGTACATGCTCTTACATATGTATTTTTGAGTGAAAAAGTTTTGTCCAGTGTTTAGGCCGATGACTGCTCTTATGTTTTGAACCTCATTTTTTTGTTTTTTGACTATGTAATCAGGTGTCATAGTTCTTGCTGTACTGAACTCGCCAAACTGTTGTAATGAAGTTGATCCTTGCCTCATTATATAACAAACAGATGACATAAAAAAAGATGTGAGATTCTCGCTAACATTAAGATTGATTATTTTGAAACTTTGTTTTATCCCACTTTTAAACAGACAGGATTTTCATAACCATATATTTCTCATTTTTTAAATAAAATTTTATCTGACCAATGAATGCAAAAGAGAAAGGAGGTGAATGAGAAATCCCTGTCGATTGATATGATGACGTCACTGGGGGGTAATTGAATCTTTTATATTCCAAACTTTTTGGCAAATCATGGATAACCATGTCCATTGTGAATCGTGACGTGGGATTATGTTCCATGCAAATATATTTAAAAGATACGAGAAGACAAAATAAATTAGAACATGCATGAAGATAACGAGCACGTCGGCTTTATCAAGAGGCCCTATATAAAAAAAAGAGAAAGAAGTAAAGATAGATTCAAGAGGATATGAAATGATTGGCCGAATTTGTTATTGCCACTAAATAATTAAATATCACATTTTTTTTTGCTAAAAAAAATATCACATTTTTAAAAGAAATCATCTAAATTTCAAGTCTAGGAATTTTTTTTGATGTTTTTAACTTCCTGTTTTTGTGTAAGCTTATGAATTTGAACGTCTAATCCCCTGAATCCCATTCTTAATTTGCATGGTTAGAAATCGTACTCCTGCAAATTGGGACTCCCAACTTTTGGTATTCGAGAGAACATTCTAAATCGGATGATTGTTAGAGAAGGGATGATGTAATATATATCACATATATATAGACGATATCACATATATATATATATATATATACGTTTAGCTGATGATGAAAGAAATTGAATTTAGTAACAAATTCTTGGCCAATCAATATATGGGCCAAATGTATGAATCGATTGGAAAACAATTTGTGGTGTGCTCTTTTTAGAATATTTTTTTTTTTATAAATCGTGAGACATCCGAACCTTTGATTTATATAATTTTTTAGGTATCCGAAATTATCTTTTATATATTTTGATTTAAAAATAACCTTCAATATCAAAGATGGTTTGAACCGGGAACACAAAAGAACCAGCCTCCTTGTATTACCACTAAATCACCACACCTTTGCTCTCTTTCTAGAACTTTACTATGATGAATGGTGGAAATAAATGTAGAAATGTTATCAACATATATATAACTGCAAGCAAAAAGCCAAATAGACTTTTGGGAGACACATAAAAGATAATGTTTTTCTACCTTAATTTCTTAATGCTATAAAAGAAGGGCTAATTAGCTGAATATTACTTTTAAAACCTATAGGGAATTAATATATCCAAAATTATATTTAGATAACTAAGAGAGAGAACTAAAAATATGACGAAATTGTCCGTACAACTATAATTAAGGTAAATATATATATATATATATATATATATATATATATAAATCTTCTCTTGACTTCATCTATGGAAAAATTGCTCATGCGATTGTATCTCAGCCAAAAGTTTCCGAAAAAAAATTGAATCAGAAGATGACAAAACAAAAAAATGTTCTAAGAGTTAACTATGTAATAACATAGTTAACTATTTCCAAAACATTTCAGAACATAGTTAACTACATCACATTATTTGTAACTATATAAAACATAGTTAACTATTTTCAAAAAATAGTTAGCAATTTAAAAACATAGTTAACTATTTTCAGAGCATAGTTACATATTCTACTGATTTCAAGACATAGTTGACTGCATGAAAATATTGTTGTAATAGTTAGTTATTTAAACAAACATAGTTAACTAGTTCAAAACGTATGTAGTTAACTATTATGAGAAAGATAGTAATTTTTTGGACGTATGTAGTTCGACGACGATTTAGAGTTTGACCAAGAGATGAATGACGGTAGAAAAATTAACGGAGGAAAAGAAACATCATCTTAATCAGTGATTGAAGATTTTGATCCATAACAACGAGTTAACAACGTAATTAAAAAAAGAGAAGAAGAAGCAAATTATGAAATAATATTAAGAAGGAAAAGGAGGAGAAGGGGGAGAAAGGGGAGAAGAAGAAGATGGAGTAGGAGGTGACGGCGGAGGAAAGAGGAGACAGCGGCGAAAGGAGAAAAGAAGAAAGAGGAAGCGCCTGCCAGAAAAAATAAAAAAAAATAAAAAAATAAAGCGTGAGAAGAAAAAAAAGAGAGAGATTTAGGGTTTTAAGTTTTTTTTAATATAAAATTTTTGATAATTAAAAAAAGGTAAAATATGAATTTTAGGTAAGTTAATGTTAGATACTAAATTATGTTTTATCTAGATAATGAATTATGTCTAACAAAACTAATATAAGAGTTAATTTCCTTAAAAAGAAGGATCCATCTTTGTAAACAGTGGAAGTATTGTTTTGGGCAAAAAAGAATTTCGAAGAAAGATTTAATTATTGGGTTAATTACAAAAATAACCGAAAAAATTAATTATTAAGAATGTAATGACAAAAACTCTACTATTAGATTTAGGTTAAATGATTAGGGATGTTGTTATTATTTTTTTTCTATGGTTATGTAATGCAATTTTCCTTAATTATTTAGTTATTTAATCACGGAAACTCTTGTAGTCCAATTTCCACATATAAAATTCATCTTTTGAAGAAAAACCAATATATATACAATAATGAGAAAGAAAAAACGTTTTAAAATGTTTGAATAAAAAGGGAGATAAGGTACCAAATTGGTTTTTTTTTTTTGTTGGTGGAATGATATCTCTAATTATTGAAGGCTTTATTGGACAATATATGAGTGATGATTCCACTCACATGTAAAGAAGAACGGGATAATATCGATACTTTGTGTTTTTTTTTCCCTTATTTCTCTTTCTCTTTCACTTTTTTTAACATACATTTTTGTTTCGCTTTTTGTTTTTTGTTTTCTTTGTTTCTAATACACTACATTGATGTTGGTCTTCCCAAAAATTTGATAGAACACTTGGCAACTTGTGTAGTTGTATATATTATGAGTGGCAAGATATATTCCATTACCATTTAGTCTATATAATAAATCTAATGAAAATCAGAAAATATGAATTAGATATGAAGATATCTTCATCCATTATAAGGCAAAACGTTTGAATAAGGTTTCATCCTTTGGCTTTCGCACAGTTGGCCAGCAGTTTTGGTGCACTACAATTTTCAGCCTCTTTTTTTTTTTAAATGAAATAATTTTAAGTTTTGATCTTCGTAACTTTCAGCTCCAGACAGGTAGGGGTGCGAACCATGTTAAAAATGTTGAAAAATATTCTTTTTGATCTTGTTGGGCGTTGATGTAGTGGTATAGCTATTGAATATCAAAGGTAATACCGATGGTATAGACCGAACATAGGTACCAGAGGAAACAGAGGACTTCTTCTGGCATGTGTGAGTTTTCGATCCTGTAGAGATGTGCGAACGGGTACTCCGGGTGAATTCCCATTGGTGCGATATGATGATTGTCTGGCCCGTACTTAGACACGATGATAGATTGATAGTAAAAGATCTTATCTTTAAGGTGGTCATGCAGAGCCTTTCTTTCGATAAGTCGATGCGCGTTTTTTGGCATACTGGCACATATATATAAAAAATATAATGGAATATGTACTAGGGCATATGCATATTATATACATATAAAAAGGTTTAATAAATTTAATCAAGGATATTTCATCTTTTACGCAACCACTTTTATGCCTTTCTAGGTGTATATATGGACGTATTTAAACGAAGAATTATCTATTCCTTCATTAATTTAGCTAGATCAATTAGTTGTTCATTATCTATTCTTTCGATAAAACCCAGTTTGTTGACAAAGAAATAACTATTTCAAATCGGTTTAATAGTTTTCTTAATCAAATCAGAAATCGAAGACCACATCTGAAAATTTACAAAACGAAGTTTTATTTTGTAACTTAAATGACACCAAATCAAATCTAAACCGAATTCTATATTTTTTTCTTGGTTCATTGAATTCTAGACTTGTAACTAATTTGGTTTTTTTTCTTAAAAAAAAAGAAGACTAATTTGGTTGGTGCATGCATGATAAAACGTAATCGAATTAATAATAAAGATTTTATATTGAATATCAAAATTAGAACTCATATATTGATACATAGATATATATATATATATATATATAGATATAGCAAAATCTAAATTTGAGGAGGAAGAATTGATTTTCTTTTCTACTCTCTTGGTTGGTTTCATCATTCATGCACGATGAAAATATTGTTTTTCTCAAACAACCGACTTGACATTGTATTTATTTGAATGATGTAAGTTGTGTAACCCTCTTTTAATATAAAGAGTTTCTTTTGGTGTTAACAATGACATATTATTATTCCTAGAAATCCTTATTTGGCAGCTATATAGGGAGGACATGTTTTTATTTTTTCCCCCCCCCCCACTTTTTCGTTCTTTTATCTCGTCAACAGTATTACTAAAAGGTTTTTGACACTACAAAAGATATTAGTTTTTTCTCTTTAATACTAAAAAGTTTGGGTCCGTAATTACTAAGAGGTTTTTGAATATTAGTTTAAATATTTTTTTAATATATTTAAAAAATATTTATTTATTAGACGAAATCAGAGCTTAGTTTCGTCCTAAACATCATTCGATCTTTTAAATTATCGTTTTATTTTGTCCTATGAATAAAACCAAAATGTTTATTTTTGTTTTCGGTCTCTTGTATCACTGAATTAGTAAGAAAAAGTGGAAATGGAGAAATTGATTTGAATCCGATTTGTTTAGATAAACACAAAGATAAAGATCTAGGAATGCTGGTTGAAATAATAGAAATGAAACCTCACAAATGTTATTAAGTGGGAAATTTATGCGTAAGGATGAACAAACTTTTGTGTAATAGTTTTATTTTGACAAAAAAAAATTTGAGTTATCTGAAGAAGCTTGAGACCAAGTCACCAATGTAGAATAGCTACTCTTCTTTTGAAATGATAAAGTATCCGGTTCTATGGTGTAGTGGTTAGCACTCTGGACTTTGAATCCAGCGACCTGGGTTCGAATCCCGGTAGGACCTCTTTTTTGAACGATTTCTATTATATTTGGGCCTTGGGCTTTGTTATTCTGGTCCAATAGTTTCAGTTAATTGTTAAAGGCCTCTCTTGGAGTACTACTTAACGAACATAAAAAATAAAATAAAAACAAAACTGAAAAGAAATGGTTTTTATGATACGATCCTTCTCTGTCTCGCGGAGGGGAAAGATTCCAATTCAAATCTCTGTCTCTCTCTCTCAACTTTCAATTTCTGAGAGTCGGAAACTTCTCCAGATCTCCTCCTCCGTCAAATTCGTTTCCGATTCGGTCCAGAGACGGAGAGAGAGGAGGAGTTTTGATTGATTAACCGGAGAAGAAGACTGAGACGAAGCCTCCGACTTGAAGAAATGATTACGATCCCTTACCTAACCGCTGTATCAACCTACTTCAGCTACGGATTGCTCTTTGCATTTGGTCAGCTCCGTGATTTCTTCCGCCGTTTCCTCGATTGGTAGTTCGCTAGCAATCTCCATGTCTGTTTCTCTATACCCTCTGGATCTTTCATATATATATATAATGTACTTACATGTCACATATGGATCAATGTACTGAGTTTTTCTTTAACTTTATGTTCCTAATTTCTATATTTGAGGCATGAAGATTTCTATATCAGGCGATTGTATCATCGGATTCAGGTAATTCATCATCATCAATCCATTTCGTTTCTTGGGTTCTGCTTAAAATTTGATTTTGGTTACTATTGGAATTCGCTTGCATTGTAGTTATGCAAAGTGTTCAGTGGATTCTTTTCACAAGTTTACAGCTTTGAGATGCCTAATGTTTTTCTTTATCTGATTGAAGGATTGTTTCGGACTACCCATATCGAGTGCACCTGATGCTTGGTTTGATGTGGTCGAGCGCTACTCTAACGATAACAACAAGACGTTAAAGTGAGTCTATTTCCCTATGATTTGCTATCAATAGTTGTAGCTTCTATGTTTTTTGTTGAGGAATATGAAAACCAAGTGGGAAGTTTGAGTCCAATATGCTAGTGATGTATTCTTGTAATATTGTCCCACTGAAGTTTATTAATTCCGGGAGGGTTAGAATTACATAATGACTATGCGAAGAGAGTTGCTGAATAAACCTTCGGTGTCAACTCTGTGCAGGCGAACAACAAAGACTAGCAGGTGCCTCAATTTGGGGTCTTACAATTATCTTGGGTCTGGTTCTTTCGATGAATATTGCACGCCTCGTGTTATTGAGTCCTTGAAGAAATTTTCAGCACGTACATGCAGCTCTCGTGTTGATGCAGGTAACAGTGTCTTTGCCATTGAGTCTAGAGCCATTTGTGGCCTCAGTTTTCTGAAAAACGTGTTTACTGTCATCAGGAACTACATCGGTGCATGCAGAACTTGAGGAATGTGTCACTAGATTTGTTGGAAAGCCTGCTGCTGTTGTTTTCGGAATGGGCTATGCAACAAACTCGGTTATCATTCCAGTCTTGATTGGAAAGGTATGCGATGGTCTTTTACATTTTGACATGGAAGCCCATGTTGCCACTTTTCTGAAACCCATGCGTTAAGTCTTTTAAAAAAAAAAAAAGATTTTTCCCTGTGCTGCCTTATACACAGGGAGGGTTGATAATAAGCGATTCTCTGAACCATAGTTCGATTGGCAATGGTGCTCGAGGTTCAGGAGCTACTATCCGTGTTTTCCAGCATAACAGTAAGCATTTCTGGTTTTCCAGCTCCAGAAGGTCTTTCCAAATAATTGGATGACTTACATGTATTTGTTCTTTCTTTTGTTTCTTAGCGCCTTCCCTTTTGGAACGAGTTTTGAGAGAACAGATTGCAGAGGGGCAGCCTAGGGCACACCGACCGTGGAAGAAAATTATTGTTGTTGTTGAAGGTATTTACAGCATGGAAGGGGAGATTTGCCAACTGCCTGAAAGTGTTGCCATATGCAAGAAGTATAGGGTGATGCAATAGTCCTAAAATACCAATTGTGAGAACCGGTTGAAAACTGAAACCATTCTGTGTGTGCAAAGACCCCCTAAAAGTAACTTTGTTCACTATGTGCCACATTCAACATTGGCGAGAGATCAAGGAACTCTATTGCCTAAATTTCCCTTTGCAACACCATATTTTCTAAACCCATTTGAAGTTTTCTGATGCGTGAAAAGATACTGTTAACGTATCTTCTATCCTCGTTCCAGGCATATGTTTACTTGGATGAAGCTCACAGCATTGGGGCAATTGGTAAAACAGGAAAGGGTATTTGTGAACTCCTGGGAGTTGACACAGCTGGTGTAGACGTAATGATGGGAACCTTCACAAAATCTTTTGGGTCTTGTGGAGGCTATATTGCTGGATCTAAGGTTAGCAAGTGCTTACTTTTGTTTACATTTACTGCGGTCTAAGGCCTCCTTCGGTATCTACACCACATACCATGTTATGCTTAGGTAAATTGTACACTTCGCAAATTCAACAAAAGGCTAATCAATTTATTATTATTTGATGTTCAACTTCTATAGGAGCTCATCCAATATCTGAAGCATCAATGCCCAGCTCACCTTTACGCAACATCCATACCAACTCCTTCCACACAAAAAATTATATCTGCCATTAAAGTTATTCTGGAAGAGGACGGTTCAAACCGAGGTACTCTGATTTCTTGCTCATTGTGTCATTAACTGACTTTTTTTGGGTCAATGAGCACAATCTTATCTAGTCTCTTCTCAAATCCTGAACAGGGGCACAAAAACTAGCAAGAATACGCGAAAACAGCAACTTTTTCCGGGCTGAGCTGCAGAAGATGGGATTTGAGGTACTTGGAGACAATGATTCCACAGTCATGCCAATAATGCTTTACAACCCAGCAAAAATCCCATCTTTCTCAAGGGAATGTCTGCGACAAAATGTAAGTTCTATTTTGTCAAATCTGAACTTGATTAGTGCAAGACAATGATTAACCGGTGCGACCAATTAAACTTTAGGGCACGTATTTGCATATCTGCATCTCATTCAAGAGACGATCTTATAAGAGCCCTGAATTCTATTCGCTTGCGTTATTACACACACTATGCCCCAATTCCACAGATGTCTATGTTAATCAACTCATGAAGAAACTTGTGTTTTTTGGGTCTGATAAATAGTGAAGAAGTCCCAAAGCAGCTAGGTCTCAATGTAAGAAAATGTTTTGAATCAATTTGTTGTTTTTGTGTGGACAGGTTATAAGCAAAGTAGGTGACCATAGTGGAATCAAATATTTCCCGGCGGAACAGACGAAAAATGACATCAAGCTAGATTGAAGAATGTACGCAATGAAAGAAGAGATGCATCCAGGAAAACGCAAACAAATGCAGTGTCAAGTGTCTACACACAAATCTGACTTCTCAGGGCCTCTCTTAGTAAATCCAAACCCAGAGTTGAGTCCATCTTTCCTCAAGTCTTGTATACGATGATGCTACTGCATTTATGTGATTCTTCTTTAAGGGGGTTTTTTTTTTTTTTTTTTTTTGGGAATTTGTCAAGACTTTAATTGTATAGTAGTATATTTTTGGAAAAATGTCAAGAGTACCATTTTTACTCTGAATAACAACTCTTTGTACGTTCGATAATTGTATTAAAAGGTTTTGGATAAATATGGTCAATAAGTACCCCAACCATAATAAGACATGAGAAAAATAAACAGAAGGTACAATCACAATGAGTCAATCCTTCTTCTTCCTAACTACTACAACACTACTCTGGCTAAATACTACATTCAAACATAACATCAAAGATAGATTAAAAAAAAGCTTCAGTCATTGCAGCTTACATTGCCATGGCTGTCACAAAAACACAACTCCACAGATCAAAAACTTCACGAGAACTCTCTCCCAAGCTTCTGTATTGCGCAATACATCTTCCTTCTTGATCCAACAGCATTTATCCCCATATCTTTGAGATCTTCCAATGTCAACAATGGCAACACTTGTTCATCAACTTCATGCATCTCAAACATTGGCCAATATCTCCCTAACCCTAATTCCTGTAACCATATCTTCACTCCTTCTCTTCCTCTTCCTGACAATACCTCAACCTCTCTGTTCTCGTACCTTCTCCTCTTCTCAAACACTTCTCTCTCGTTTCGATTTTCTTGCATCGGACTCTCCGAATCTTCTCTACTGAAATCACGAAACCCTTCTTCCAATTCTTCACCTTCCTCTTCTTCTTCTTCTTCTTCCTCTTCTCCTTCGCTGAATTTCTCATCTCCTTGCTCTAATCCGTCCACTTTCGTCCCCCAATTCGACCGGACTCGCTTCGCCGATGCTGTAGTCGTCGTCTCTCCACCTGAAGATTTAACCCATTTGTTAACCCGCCAAGTCCCGATAGCAATCGGATCTTCATCTAGGGTTCCGGTGTTATCGTACCCACCGGAGCTCAAATTCGTTAGGGTTCGAGTCCTCGACGACGTCTTCCCGCTCTGATTAGACTCCTTTCTGTTACCAGCCGGTCTCCATTTCGGCCGTCGCAATTGCGAATCGTACGCCACGTTTTGGTACTGGTCGCCGCCGCCGCCGATATCTCCTAACCGGACGCTAGGTCTTCTAAGTCTTTTCGATCCGACTGATACGCCGGCTGAAACAGCAGCGGATGTTTCCGGCGCTTCGGCTGAGGTAATTGCCAGAGGGATAAACCCGCCGTTGCTCTGGTGACCTTCCACCACTGACTGCAACTCCGCCATGACCAGAGAGAATTGAAGAAGGAAGTAGAGAGTTTGACTCAATTTTTCTCACTCTGGAACCATTTTTACTGCTAACATACGCAGGTGCTGCTTGAGAATGAGAAGAAGAAAGATGAGATTTTTTTACCCTTTTTATTAGGTTTATCTGCAGAAATTGATGTAAGAGAGAGAAGCGAATCGTACTCTCAAGAGGAAAGACGAAGAGAGATAGTGGACACGTGTCTCTGGAGATTGCCCTTCTTGTATTTCCTTTTTTCCTTGGAAACGGCGTGATGTTATAGTGAGTAATATTAAAACGGCAAGATGTTCAAATGAACAATGGGCGCGTGAGCGTGTGGCGCGTGGTATCGGCGTAAAAACCCCTCCCCGGCCTCATCCTCAGACAGTAGAACCCTAATAATTTCTCTGCTACTTGCACAATCCGCTAAAATCAACTTGCCAAAGTTTGAAAACCCCATGATGAAATGTTGAATCTTTTCAATTTTAATGGCGATTTCAAGTATGGGTTTCGGTTACAGATCCTATTTACCTGTTCGTAGTCTCCACTATCACTACTTATGGAAGGTGACTCTTTAGCTATTTCATATACACTATACAGAGTATTTGATTCTGCTGTATGTTTTCTTTCTTAATTTTGCTGTTTCGCTCTCAGACTCCGTTCAACACTGTTGCTGCTGTAATTGAGGCAGTGGATGAGCCAGATGGTTTCGCCAAGGACGGTGATCGTCAAGACAAGGTTGCTGGTGAGACAAGTAAGTTATGTCCATGTTTTTTGCTGGATTTCAGTCAAAAATTCACTATTCCTATGTGTATAAACTGAAAAATGTTAGGACTTGACTCTATAAACCAATCTAGTTATCATGTCAGACATTTGGGTAGATAGATACTAATTAGTTCTTGAGCTATTGCTACTGTTTTGTGTAAACTGTGAAGTTATTCTTCGAGCTATTTCGATTCTTATATTTTCGCTTGTTTTGATTGATTTGGCAAATGGTCAGAAGGGGATCGTGAGTGGAAGCAACTGAATTCAAAAGACCTTGGAATAAGCACTTCTATGATTTCAAAACCCACAAGACAAGTGCTTAATGGCCTTAAGAAAAAAGGTTGATGGTTCCGTTATCTTTAGCATTAGTCTTTATAATTCTCTAACAAAACTTTATTCAACTTTTTCTCATGCTGGTTTTGTCTTGTTTTTTGTAATGTGTAGGATATGATGTTTACCTTGTGGGAGGCTGTGTAAGGGATCTTATTTTGAAGCGGACACCGAAAGACTTTGACATAATCACTTCTGGAGAACTTAGAGAGGTTGGTCTTAATTTTTTTCAGTGTCTACATCATCCCAATCTATTATTAAAATTTTCTTGGCATTGGTCATATTTAGGTGGTTCGGACTTTCTCAAGATGTGAAATTGTTGGAAGAAGGTTTCCTATATGTCATGTACATGTTGGGGATGATATAATAGAGGTTTATTATTTAACTAATTTATTTCCTTTTGAGTACAATATATGCATAGCAAAGGCTACGTTTTTAACTTCGCTTTGTTTTTCTTTTTTCTTTGGCTTTCTTTTATTTGAATAGGTTTCGAGTTTCAGTACCTCTGCAAAGAATTCTTCGAGGAACATGAGAACTGAAGACAAAGAGTCGAGTGGCTCAGACGGTGATGAGGACTGTATCCGTTTGAATAACTGTTTGCAACGTGATTTCACAATTAATGGGTATCTTATCAACACTTCAGTGATTTCTCCTTTGTTCCCTTTGCATCCCAAATTTATCTGTATTTTGGAGATTCTTATACTTTCTCTTTCCTCTTATTTCTTTGTCTGTTTACATTGTTTTTCCTATCTCAGGTTGATGTTTGATCCATATGCCAAAGTTGTATATGACTATCTAGGAGGCATTGAAGATATTAGAAAAGCTAAAGTGTGAATGTATTCTGCTTAAATTTGCTTTCAGATTTATTTCAAAAAAAAATTTTGTGATGTACATTTATTTATAATGTGGTTCTTTAATCACAGGTTCGAACAGTGATTCACGCTGGCACATCTTTTCAACAGGACTGTGGTGAGTTTTTCAATAAAAAAACAAATCTTCTATGTAACCCCGTAAGACTCTTTATTGTGAAAACTTATCACGCTCATCATTTATGATGTTTCCAGCTCGGATTCTTCGTGGAATAAGAATTGCTGCACGTTTAGGTTTCAGAATTTCCAAGGAAACAGCTCATTATGTTAAGAACCTTTCGTTCCTAGTACAAAGACTTGACAAGGTAGGCCTACATTACACATCTATCCTCCAAAAAAATATATGCTTGCCATATTATGTTAGCCTGTATCGTATTCATAGTTGATTCTGTGCCTGTGTTCAGGGAAGGATCTTGATGGAATTGAATTACATGTTAGCTTATGGATCAGCAGAAGCTTCTTTGAGATTGCTGTGGAAATTTGGGATACTAGAAATTCTTCTACCAATTCAAGTAAATTTCAATCAGGGTTTCACTTGTCTTTTTGTTGGGCCTTACTCCTCTTATTAATTTTTGTCTTATGAACTTTGATTTCACAGGCGGCATATCTTGTACGCAGTGGTTTCAGGAGACGTGACAAAAGGACTAACGTGCTTCTGGTCAGAAAGAAAGTCTCTCTTAGATAGTTGTAGATGTGTTTGTTGCTTGGAACATTGAGTCAAGAAACTCAAATGAATATTCTATCATGCAGTCTCTCCTTGCTAATTTGGACAAATTGTTAGCGCCTGATAGACCTTGTCACAGCAGCTTATGGTAAGATAAATCCTCATCTGAGTTCATATCTCATCTTATGAGTTGAACTTTTTTTTCTTTCTTATGGTTATTATAATATCTGGAAATTTACAGGATAGCAATCTTGGCATTTCACAAAGCACTAGCTGATAAACCTCGAAGTCCTTTAGTGGTAGCTGCGTTTAGCCTTGCTGTACACAATGGTGGAGATATTCTGGAAGCTGTGAAAATCACAAAGAAGATCACTAGGCCACACGATAGAAGCTTCTTCGAGCTACTAGAGCCCAAGAAGAATCTCGACTTTCAAACCCTATTGGACGAGGTCATGGATTTTGATGCATCTATCAAAGATGCTTTGAACCAGATGACTGATGGGTATTTTATCTCTAAAGCTATGGCAGCTTACCCTCAAGCACCGTACTCCGATTTGGTAATACACCCTTGAAAAATCTTAAACACATGTAAAGGTGTGAAAGTAATATCCTAACTCTTTTTTTTCTCTTATCTGTTGGATATGGCTTTTAGGTGTTCATACCGTTGCAATTGTACCTTAGAGCAGGAAGGATATTCCAGTGTGTGAAAGAAGAGAGACAAATGGGATTCGAGTCGAAGCAAGGAAGCAAGATTGAGTATGCTTTGTTGTATTCAGGGGATATTCCGGAAACTCGGCATGTATTTGCAAGGGTTGTGTTCGACACTGTTTTTCCGTTAAACCTACCTCACGAATCATAAAAATCTATTCTTTGAATGGTTGGGTTTTGTTTGGTATTAACCTTTCTCAAGGCAGGTGGATTTTACACGAATCTTTACTTTCGTTCAAACCTTGTTTGGCGCGTGCAGAGTTCGTTAGTTCGTTGGAGTTAGCATGTGAGATGACATATATACCCCTATATGTGGTTTAAGTATGCTAATAAGCTTATGTATGTTGTAATTTTGTTAAAAGTAATTTAGTGCGTCGTCTGTAAAAATTTAGGTAGTGTAGTTAAATAGTGGATGATAAAGAAATCCAGAAAAAAAAACATAGTAGAAAATTATTTATTTATTTTTGGTTATGAAACAAAAAAATAATGTATTTGTACATTAATAAAAAGTAGTCATCATTTTTGCCAACAATGTCATGTCTTTAGGGGTGATTTTTATAAAACAGAACATCACTTACCATAAAAGTGATGTACATTTAGAATATATTATCTAGTTGTGTATCCACAAATTAATTAATCCTTTATTTGCGTATTTCCAAACAAAATATATTTTCCCAACAGTGGAATTCATATTATATATCATTTGCTTTGTCAACGATTTCTTATTATATTTTGACATGTCTTTGAATTTAAAATTACATAAAATATTTTAAAGTAATATCGTAACCAGAAAAATCAACTGCAGTTGACTATTGGGTCCCATTTTCTCCTCCGGGTAATCTCGGAACCGCATGAATCGCATGTGTTCTTCTCCGCATCATACGGAGCCCAGTGTACGGTCGCCAATGGAGCCGATCATCTAACGGTACGGAATCGAGATCACCGTCGATGTATCCGGCTCACCGGAAACAGCAACTCGATGGTGTTGGTGGGTTTTCCACTGTTAAACGAACCCAGAACGTAGCCACTAAAGCGGCGGCTCAACGGTTAGCGAAGGTTATGGCTTTACAGAACAACGACAATGATGAAGACGATGATGAAGATCACGGATTTAAATTCGCTGCTCCTTCTTCTACCATAAACGGAAATAGTAACCTACCGGCGGTTTCCTTCGCTCGCCGGAATCGATCGCAATCACCGGCGGTAAAGTTCCGTGATTTAAGGATTCTAAGAAACAAACCGGATCTGTGCTTTATTTGATTATGAGATTGAGCTTTTGCATATTCGTTCATTGAGGCTAATTGGTGTGTTTTGTTTTTGTTTTCATGGTTTGATTAGATAGGTAGAAACCCAACTGAGCAAGTGACTTCAGTGCGTTCTTCGTCTACTGGAAGACCATCAACGTTTGGTAGATCCATAGCTCCGATTTGGATGCCGCCTAAGGCAACAATGAAACCTCCACTTGATCATCCTCCATTTAAGGATAGATATCAAAGGTGAAGAAGATTATCACTTTGCAACTTTTGAAATTGCGCTTTTTTTTATTGTAGTCAATGGAATATGTTGCATAGTGGAATTTTTCTGACTAAGTCACTAGAGTCCTCAAATCCTGTTATGATGTGTTGCTTGTGCATAATTCCATAACTTGAACGTTTTCAGATATTTTGGTGATGAACCGTTGGTAAACTCGACAGATAAGGGGTATCAGCATGAAGCTTCAGGTCTTCGTGATGAAGTAAGTGGACATGTTCTTTTTAGCCTCTGGACTATCTTGTATATGCAGATTGAAGTTAAATATAAAAGAAAATGTCAGAAGATTTTGACTTGAGGCTGACTTTGCAGCTGGATATGCTACAAGAGGAGAATGAGATTGTATTGGAGAAGGTTTGGGAGTCTTGTCACTCATAAATAATAAGCTGTCCTCCTCTGCCATTAATAACAATTGTTCTGTATTACAGCTTTACCATGCAGAAGAAAAACGCGAGGCAGCAGAAGCCAGGGCTAGAGAGCTAGAGAAACAGGTTTGTATAGTGACTAGTGAGAGTAGGCAAAATGTAATTACGTAACACTATATGTAAAGTTTATGAAACCCGGTGGAAACTTATAGTGTGTTTGATTGACCAAACATATATGCAAATACAGTGAAGTTATACTCTGATATCAGTATTATTAGATTTAGTGACAAACCAAGTAGACAGTTTCAAGGCCAAAATGCAATGAACTTATACTCTATGTCTAGGACAAGTAGATTTCGTGGAATCTGCATACATATAAAAAACAATATGTGGAATGACATGTATGCACGTGTTGGCATCTCTTGAAAGATTCATTTGTTTTGTTTTTTCCTCTTGTCCCAAAAGGTTGCTTCTCTTGGAGAAGGAGTGTCTTTGGAGGCCAAGTTGTTAAGTAGGTGTGAGCCTGTGACCTCTCTTGTTTTTTTATTTTTATTCTCTTCTTTAGAAGATACAGCAGTAGTTATGAACTTATGTGGCTCATGGTAAATTGTGTTTTCCTTCAGGAAGGAAGCAGCATTTCGCCAAAGAGAGGTTAGTGTGTAGAAGAATAAATATATTTTTTGTTTTCATTGGTCGAGCCCGCAATTTCTACTAATCTGATTCCACATAAGTCATAGATATACATTTTTGTGTTGCCTAGCAATTTAGACTGAATGGGTAGCATAATGATACCTGCTACAGGCTGCTCTCAAGGCTGCTAAAGAGGAAAAAGATGGGAAAAAAGAGGAAGTTGTTTCCCTCCGTTCAGAACTTCAGGTAAGTTATACTGTTATTCTGGTTTCATAATATGTGTGATATTCTGATCTGCATGATGAAATCATGTCTTTATGTTCAGATCCTGAAGGATGAGGCTGCAACAGCTGCGGAACAGCTTCGAGAAGCAGAGTCAGAAGCAAACGCTCTTCGGACAATGACTCAAAGAATGGTTTTAACACAGGACGAAATGGTACGTTGAGAAAGCCCAGGTCTCATTTTGAAAGACCCAATGTCTTGCATCCATAGAAGCCTATAGCTTCTGTGATGGGATTGGTATAGTCGGTTGGGAACATGAGTGACCATGAAAAAGATGAGTTTTGATGCTGAGAGACCAAGAGACGACGATTCTATTAACGCTTTCCATGTTTTGGACACTGATTATGGTTGAGGGAGAAAAGAAAGAGATTAAATTCGCGCGCAGGATTAATCTAAGAATCTTTCTTGAAGGCGGATACCATGTTCTTGATGAAACAACTCACTACAGTAGCGATCTAAGGCCAACCGCAAAACAGCAATGGCATAAAACAAAAAAAAAACAAGAAAAATAGCCCACAACATATCCGTGTAGCAGGAATAATAAGAATAACTAGCAATATAAAAGAGAATTTTTTAAAAGAAAAACACAAACATTCGTTTCCAACTTCAGGTCTTCAAAAAAAAGGAGGCCTCTATTCCAGACAAAGTATTGGCCTAGCCAGTTAGGGAACCAGAGATAAACTTAACTTATTATGGTCTTCAGAGTTATTAGTTGCTCTCCTCTTCCGCCTTTCTAGGGCGTTTTCGTGAAGAGGATTCATCTGCTTGAGTAGTTGGTCTCCTCTTCAGCCCTTTACCACGGTTCGGCTTATGAGAGGAGGCTTCATCTGCTTGAGTAGTTGGTCTCTTCTTCAGCCTTTTACCACGGTTCGGCTTATGAGAGGAGGCTTCATCTGCTCGAGTAGTTGGTCTCTTTTTCAGCCCTTTACCACGGTTCGGCTTATGAGAGGAGGCTTCATCTGCTGCTCTCCGCATCAGTCTTTTTCCGCGCTTCTTGAGAAGTTTCATCTCCTTCTTACAGGAAAGACACAGTGACTGAGAAGCTGGAGCAAAAGTAACAGCTTCCGAACTTAGAGGGCTCCCCCCAGTTGCTAGGCTAGACCAAAGCCAAACTGAACTTGGAACACAAACAGATCCAGATGGGTCTTGAGGAAAGGCAAAGAGAATATTGTGTTCTCTCACTCTTACAAGTCGAAGAGACCTGACGAATAACCAGTCGTCCGAGATGTCTTTTGAGATTAGCATCAAATTTGCTGATTCATAAGAATGGCGTGCTCCCCAAAGTACAAGGTCCTTACATATCTTTTCACGTTTTGCATGACTCTCTGAAAAGAGGTCAGACAAATTAAAAAAAAAAAAAAAAAAAAAAAAAAAAAGTTTAAATTTAGGAATTAACCTAATTGAATAAGGTTGATTCCGGCGGATTTAAACTCCTGTTCGTTATTCAGCTTCTCATGAGAATAAGCAACGACCGACCTCTTACCAGTGTAACCCATATTACTGAGGGCTAATTTGATATTAGCATAGATGGACACAGGAGTGAGATAAGAAGGGACTGGGCAATCGTCCAGATCCCAGAAGACGCCTATCTCAGCGTCTGCGAGTTTAAAGGAAGAAAAAAGGAACGATTAGAACGAATCTACTGAACAAAAGCGACTGGAAATCGTGAATACAACAATTTGATTAAATCCAATGATGACACTAAAGACACCGATTAGGTGTAATATAATCCACATATTAGACAAACAACAAGATTGAGAGATAGCTTACGGGAGAATTTGCTGACTTCAAAAGACATGATTGAGAAATTAGGTCTGATGCGGCTGCGAGGGGCTTTCGGAGACGATAGACTCGAGAATTACATTGATTAAAACACCCCCTGACTTTTGTTTGACCTTAATGGACCCATAATAAGCCCAAGTTTATATTGAAGTAGAAAAGCCTTTTTAGGGCCCAATGATAAAGCCTCTTTCATGGCGGAATTGTGCAGAGATCGATTCGACAACTGCTGTCACAATTCGCGCGAGATCTGAGCAGTCTCTAATACCTCAATTGGTAGAAAGAAGAGCTTTTTAGACATGGAGAAGATGAATCAAGCTTTTGAGAAGATGAAGATGTTGGTAGGTATGGAGGTTGAAGACGAGGAACGAGCTGCTGAAGAAGAAGAAGAAGAAGGCTCGCTCTCATTCATGGATGATCTTAATCGCAATTGCGCTTTAACTACCAAACAGGTTCATAATAACTCTAACCTCTCAGCTTTGCTTTTGCTTTTGTTTTTCTTCTCTTCGATCAAGTGATCTGCATTTGGCTGTTTCTTGTAATTTCGAGTTTATTAGCAACGATTTATCTCATATAATGCATACTGTGTATCTGCTTAATAAAGGAAGTTGAGCTCTGTGTGTATTTGATGTACAAGGATAAGTTTTGAGTGTCTATTAGATATAGATGAAGTGATCAAGTAAGTGTTGAGCAGTTCATATAAATCCTAGAGGAATGCACAGAAATATTCATGTACTGGAGAAGGATGATGTAATATGACTACATTTGGTTAGAAACAGTTTGACTGATAGGGCTAGTTTGATACATGTTATATTCTTACTGTACTATGTCTCTATGAAGTTGTGGTTTTTTTCTTGTTTTACAGAAATTTGTTCAGTGTCATGACTCATGAAATGGATTTCTCTTTGGCTAATATTTCTCTGTCCGTTTCGATAAAACACAGAGATTCTATGGCTTTGTCAGCAGGCTTGGCCTGTACACTTTTGGTAAGAACAACTCTTATCACTTTCATAATGTCAGTATTTAAACTTGGTTTAGCTCTGTTCTCGCAATTCACTTTACAAATCTCCCTTTCTAAAATACACCCTTGTAAATAACATTAGTCAATTATATCAAACCATTAATTCAAGAATACGTAAGACTGATCCATATCTCTTTTGCAGTGACCAAAATTTGAAAGTAAAGCCACTAGTCCACAACATACATATATATCCGTGGAGAGGAAACAACTAGAAATACGTTATATAAAAGATATTAAAACTGTTATAAAATAAAAAGGGATCATTTATTATTTCGATAAATTAAATAAAGAAGAAAATTTTATACCCGGTAAGAATAGTATACTGATAATATCAATTGAGAGAGAAAGAGATATATTATGTGAATAAATTGTTTGTTTGTAAGTTGTATTTTCAATCGATCAGTAATGCCTCTATTTATAGGCATACAAAAGTAAGTTACTGTGCGTACATAGTGACAGTGGGGTCCACACAATAAATTTAAACCATCGAATGTTGAAACTGAAGACTTTTGTAACACTCCCCCTTGGAGACCAATGTCATTATGTTCTTTGCATCGTATGTTCCGTTGCCTCGTTAAAAACTTTTCTAGGAAAACCCATTGGGAAAAACCATAGAAGGACAAAAAGAGTGCAACCACGCAAGCTCCCCCTCGAATGATCAAGTTTATAGATCTCGTTGATGACGCATTCCAATGTCATAGATATGCTTCTTGAATACCGAGGTAGGTAATGATTTTGTGAAGAGATCTGCAGCATTGTCGCATGACCGAACATATCTCACTTCAATGTCTTTATTCTCCTCGAGCTCTTGGGTGTATGAGAAGAGCTTGGGAGGGATATGTTTGGTTCTATCACTTTTGATATATCCTTCCTTTGTCTGCGCAACGCATGCAGCATTATCTTCATATAAGATCGTCGGCTCCAGATTTACGAGTAGTCCACTACAGGATCGAATATGTTGACATATTGACCTTAGCCATACACATTCTCTACTTGCTTCATGGAGTGCGATAAGCTCAGCATGATTTGAAGAAGTAGCCACAAGTGTTTGTTTCTGGGAGCGCCAGGATATAGCGGTGCCTCCGACCGTAAAAACATATCCTGTTTGTGATCTCGCTTTGTGCGGATCTGACAAATATCCTGCATCTGCAAAACCAACCATTTGACCTTTTGAATTTTTAGAATAAAACAACCCTAAATCAATCGTTCCTTGAAGATATCGGAAAATATGTTTAATTCCATTCCAATGTCTTCGTGTAGGAGACGAGCTGAATCTTGCCAAAAGATTAACAGCAAATGATATATCAGGTCGAGTACAATTTGCAAGATACATGAGAGCTCCGATAGCACTTAGATACGGTACTTCAGGACCAAGTATCTCCTCATTTTCCTCATGTGGTCGAAATGGATCATTATCGACTTGGAGTGATCTAACGACCATAGGGGTACTCAATGGATTTGCCTTATCCATGTTGAATCATTTTAGCACTCTTTTGGTATATGTAGATTGGTGTACAAATATACCCTTTTGAGAATGCTCAATTTGTAAACCAAGACAAAACTTTGTCTGTCCGAGATCTTTCATCTCAAATTCCCCTTTTAAATATTCAGATGCTTTCTGTATTTCTTCCTGAGTTCCAATCATATTTAGATCATCAACATAGACCGCAATAATCACAAATCCAGATGTCGTTTTCTTGATGAAAACACACGGACATATTGGATTATTCACATAACCTTCCTTGGTTAAATGTTCACTTAGGCGATTATACCACATACGCCCAGATTGCTTTAGTCCATATAATGATCTTTGCAATTTGATTGCACATAACCCTTTCGGTTTGGAATTTAATGCTTCTGGCATTTTAAATCCATCAGGAATTCTCATATAGATATCCGTATCTAATGATCCATACAGATAAGCAGTAACAACATCCATGAGACGCATCTCTAGATTTTCGCAAGCCGCTAGACTCATCAGGAATCTAAACGTTATTGCATCCATGACAGGAGAATAGGTTTCCTCATAATCTATCCCAGGTCTTTGAGAAAAACCTTGAGCCACAAGACGAGCTTTGTATCTCGTAATTTCATTATCCTCATTTCGTTTCCGAACAAAAACCCATTTATATCCAACCGGTCTTACATCTACAGGTGTAAGTACAATCGGTCCGAATACACTTCGTTTGTTTAACGAATCAAGTTCGGTTTGAATGGCTTCTTTCCATTTTCTCCAGTCATCCCTCTTTTTACATTCATATACGGACTGAGGTTCTGGATCTTCGTTTTCTTCATTTATCTCTTTTGACACAAGATATGAGAAAACGTCATCCACAATAATCATCTCATTTCGATTCCAAACTTTTCCGTTATGAATATAGTTGATAGAGATCTCAAGGTTTTCTTTAGGTTCATGATGTTCCACATCATCATTCGTTCCTTGATGTGATTCTTCCAAAGTATTTTCAGTTACTTTGGGAACATCAACCTTTTCAATTTCCCTTTTCTTCCTAGGGTTTTTATCCTTAGATCCAACAGGTCTTCCACGCTTCAAGCGTGTTCTAGACTCCCGTGTATCATCTGCTCTTCCAGATTCTGCAGGAATCTCAATCCGAGCAGGAACATTTGCAGCTGGAATGTGTGACTTAGTTACCGTCTTTGTATCTGCAAAAGCATCTGGTAACTGATTTGCTATACTCTGCAAATGCATAATTCGTCGAACTTCCAGTTCCGATTGTTTAGTAGGAGGATCAAGATGTAATAAAGTTGGCACACTCCACTTTATATCCTTTCCTACTTGTTTGTTTTCTCCCCCTAGAACTGGGAATTCTTTTTCATCAAAATGGCAGTCGGCAAACCGTGCCGTAAAGACATCACCAGTTTGAGGTTCTAAGTATCTTATAATTGATGGGGAATCATAACCAACATATATCCCTAACCTTCTTTGTGGTCCCATCTTTGTACGTTGTGGGGGTGCTACAGACACATACACCGCACAACCAAAAACCCTTAGATGAGAAATATTTGGTTCATGACCAAACACTAATTGTAATGGGGAGTACTTATGATATGCACTTGGTCTCACTCGGATAAGTGTTGTTGCATGTAAAATAGCATGTCCCCATACAGAAGGTGGGAGTTTTGATCTCATGATCAACGGTCTTGCAATTAATTGCAGACGTTTAATTAATGATTCGACCAAACCATTTTGTGTATGAACATGAGCTACAGGATGTTCAACATCAATCCCCGTTACCATACAATAATCATTGAAGGCTTGAGATGTGAATTCACCAGCGTTATCCAATCTGACCTTCTTAATTGGATAATCTGAAAACTGAGCTCTCAGTTTTATAATCTGAGTCAGAAATCTTGCAAACGCCAAGTTTCGAGACGATAATAAACAAACATGTGACCATCTACTTGATGCGTCAATTAATACCATAAAATAGTGGAAGGGTCCACATGGTGGATGTATTGGTCCACAAATATCGCCTTGAATTCGTTCAAGAAATCTTGGTGATTCTTTATCAACCTTTGTTGGGGATGGCCTTATGATCAATTTTCCAAGGGAACATGCAGCACATGTCTTTCTATTCCCCTGATATATCTCATGGATTTTCAGTGGGTGACCATGTGAGTTCTCTATGATCTTTCGCATCATCGAAGTGCCCGGATGACCGAGGCGATCATGCCATAATGTGAAATCTTCTGGATTTCGTTTGATTGCCAAATGCGACTCTACCGCATTTATATATGTATGATGCAAACCAGAAGGAAACTTTGGTATTTTCTCTAGAATCTGTCTTTCTCCTGATTTATCAGAAGTAATGAGCATATACTTCTTTCCATTCTCAGTTGCAGACTGAGTTTCAAATCCTTGAAGATATATGTCATTAAAACTCAACAAATTCCTTTTCGAATTCGGAGAAAATAAGGCATTATTTATGGAAAACTTGGTTCCATTAGGCAACATAAAGTTGGCTTTACCAGTTCCCTCTATCAAGTCTGCAGGACCCGATATTGTATTCACAACGATTCTCGTTGGTTTTAAATTAGAGAAATATTTTCTATGTCTCAGAATAGTGTGCGTTGTTCCACTATCTGGTATACAAATTTCTCTAATATTTCCTTTGGAAATCATTCCATTTGTTTTGCTGTCCATTTCTGTAAAATAAACATCAATAGAAAAGAAAGTGAATTTATTCATTAGAAAAGAAATATACCGTTATTATACATTAACTTATTCAAAAAAAAAAAAAACATTAGAAAGTATAATATTATACAAGGCATAATCATAGACTATTCAATAGTCTTATTACAAGCTTTTTATTCATCACCAAGGTCGGTCATTTCGGTATCATCCTCAAAGTCCGAGGAGTCGAGATGTGTATCACCTTCAGGGTGTTCCATAAGGTTTACTTCCTTTCCTTTGCCTTTGATAGACTCTTGGTACAATTTGCAAAGGTGTAAAGGAGTACGACACATTCGAAACCAATGGCCTTTGGATCCGCATCTGTGGCAAACACCTTCACGCTTCTGGGTGATATTGCCTTTCTTTTCTTTCCCTTTGGAATATTGTTCAGATCGGACCCATTTAAATGACCGTCCTTGTGGGTTATAGGATCTCCCACGACCACGATTAAATCGTCCACCACGACCCCGATTGGTTTGACCTCCTCTCCATTGGTTTTCCGCATCTGTTTTTACAGCCATTGCATTTACTTCAGGGATTGCAATGGTTCCTGCAGGTCGAGCGTTGTGGTTTTTGATGAGAAGTTGATTATTCTTCTCGGCCAACATCAGTGCCACAATTAGCTCAGAAAACCTCTTATACTTGCAGTTCCTATATTGTTCTGCAAGAACAAAGTGCTCCTTGTGGAATGTCAGGTAAGTTTTTTCAAGCATTTCTGCTTCGGTCACTGGTTTACCACAATATTCCAACCGAGAAGCAATTCTTAACATTGCGGAATTATAATTATCCACCTTGTCAAAATCGAGGAACCTCAATTTTGACCACTCATCAAGAGCATGTGGGAGAGTGATTGCCCTTTGGTTGTCAAACCTTTCTTTTAGAGCTTTCCACAGCTCTATAGGGTCTTTCGTATTAGCATAATCATGCTTTAGATTTTCATCTAAGTGTTTTCTCAGAAACATTACCGCCCTTGCCTTTGCAGGGACAGTTGATATTTTCCCTTCTTGAATAGTATCTAATAAAGACTGAGAATTCAGGTAAAGTTCAGCATCAGTGGACCATCCAATATAATTTTCGCCAGTTACTTGGAGAGCTGAAATCTTAAGCTTTTCGATGTTTGCCATTTATTTCTAAAAATAGAATCAAAAGATATTTTATTAGAAATATAACATTATTTTAGAAACCATATACATTAACTATAACAGCAATTACAAATAACATTAAAGCAAGAAAGAATAAACCGATATTCATGGTAAATTCTTTGGAAGTAAATTCCCCAGTGTAGAGACCATAAATAGCAGTAATAATTAAACCGAAAATAAAAATCAAAAACAATCGAAACATTTTTCGTACAAAATCGGAATCAAAATCGGAATCAAAAATATTTTGTAAGAGTGTTTGAAAGGAGATGAAATGATTGAATGATTTTGAAAGAGTGAAAAATGGGTGTATTTATAGATTGAAAAATACTATTCATGACCGTTGGAGAGTGAAAAAATTTTGAAAAATTTTGTGAAAAATTTCTTTGTGACCGTTGGGGGTAAAAACTTTAGGGAAAAATTGATCTGAAAAACTTTAAAGAACAGTCTATTATATTTACCAGTTTCAGATAAAATATCAAATAAGTCGTTAAATATTTTATATAATAATTATAAAATATAAACAAGAATTTAATACCAGATTTATGGTGACAGAGTCATCCACGTTAATTAATAAATAAATAAGTGATTAATGTAATAGATAAATTATCAGGTAGTTCAATCGACCATAAATAAATTAAAACAGTAAATAAATAAATTATGGTGCATAAAGCAGCCATATAAATAATAAAATATCAGGCGGTTCAACCGACCATAAATAAATTAAAACAGTAAATAAATAAATTATGGTGCATAAAACAGCCATATAAATAAATAAAATATCAGGCGGTTCAACCGACCATTGTATGTGTAATTATGGTGCATCGAACATCCATAAGAATTAATATAGAGGCGGTAATCCGCACCCCATAGGGTATAATAAATATGCATATAAAAATTAAAATTTTAGAGTGATCGTGCTGATAACGTGTTATAAAATAAAAAAGAATCATTTATTATTTCGATAAATTAAATAAAGAAGAAATTTTACTGATAATATCAATTGAGAGAGAAAGAGATATATTATGTGAATGAATTGTTTGTTTGTAAGTTGTATTTTCAATCGATCAGTAATGCTTCTATTTATAGGCGTACAAAAGTAAGTTACTGTGCGTACATAGTAACAGTGGGATCCACACAATAAATTTAAACCAACTGAAGACTTTTGTAACAAAAACATTATTATTAAAAACAACTAAAATCTAGCAAATATTTAGCCCATTGATGAAGAGGCTTCTCCTTGAGTAGAAGGTCTCTTCTTCTTCTTACGCCCTGCTCTACTCTTGAGTCCTTTTCGGCGCTTTTTGTGAGGAGGTTCTTCAATCTTCTTATTACAGCAAAGACATCGTAATGGTCCACTGCGACTAAAAAAACATGGAGGAGGAGTGTAATTGAGAGGCCTCTCTCCATTTAATAGGGTAGACCAAAGCCAAACATTAGTTGAAAGACCGAGTAACAATTCTGTAGGGTTGTTTCTAGCAAGTGCCAAGAAAATATTAATATTGTTATCCTCTTTTGCAAGTTGAAGAGCCGGCACGTAGTCATTGGTGGAGTCCAAGATATCTCCAGAGATTACCATCAAATTTGTTGGTTCAAAGCGATGTACTAATTGCCACTGATAAATGTCCATAACCATTTGCTTACGTTTTGCAACTTGACTTTCTGAAAGCAAAGCATATATCGGTCGGTCAGATTAAAAAGGAAAAGATTCAAAAGGGGCTGTTTGAATTTAGGAACTAACCCAGTTGAATAAGCTTGATTCCGGCGGATTCAAACTCGTGTTCGTTCTCCACCTTCGCAACAGAATAACCAACGATCGTCAACACACCCATGTAACCCATCTCACTGACAACTTTTTCGATCTTATCATAGTTCAAATCAGGAGTGAGATAAGAAGGGACTGGGCAATCGTCCAGATCCCAGAAGACGCCTATCTTAGCCACTAAGAGAACAAATAACAACAATAAAACCAAGGAAGCAAAAACAAACATCAGTTTGATTAAATCCAATGATGATACTAAAGATCGATTAGGTGTAATATAATCCAGATATTAGACAAACAACAAGATTGAGAGATAGCTTACGGGAAAATTTGGTTGCTGTAGTCATGATTTCCAAGGAGGATTCTCTTGACAGAAGAAGAAGAAATTAGGTCTGATGCGGCTGCGGTTTGTATAGGAGGAGACGATAGACTCGTTTTAAGGGCTGTTGAGAGAGTTACATTGACTAAAACACCCCTGACTTTTGTCTCTAACCGCCCCATCTAACTTAAAAATACAATACACATTCAATATATTTGGGCCCATAAACGCATCCGGTCCTCTCATTATATACAAGTGGGTTACTAATTTCATGAAAGGTATTCATCATCCCAAGCATATTAAGTCACCATTCTTTTGGGATAATTTCTATTACAATAACTTAAATTACATCACCAAAGTAAAATTTTATGTTAAGAACCGATTGAGTTATGAATCGAATATTATCTAGACCTAACTCGATTGTAACCTAACTGCATATTATCTAGACCTAACTGCACGTATAGCTTCAGCTGCATCCCGTTTGCAAGGACCGTGGTCTCGAAGGTCTTCATGACTTGTTTCGACACAGAGTTTTAAGCATCCCCATATACAAAAAAATCCTCGTTCCAAAACCATTGTGCTTTGTTTTGATGGAACGATAAGCCCTTATAGTCCATGCCCAATGGCTTATCTTTGGAGCTCGGTTTGGTTTCTACTTGCTTCTTAACATCAACTTCAGGTCGCCTTCACAAGTCTTAGCACATTTCTTTGTACATTATTTTACTGTGGACTTTAACCTAGATGTGGAATGATGAGTTGCTTCCTTGTCTTTTTCCCATTGTGTTTGGATGATTTCAGAAAGAAAGTGTAATAAAGATAGATACAATGAATTCAGATATTAGATTTCTATTTCTTGCAAAATTCAGAAGTCTCTATTTAGTTTGAAATTTAACATTGTTAAACCAAGAGGTAGCATATGTGTATATTGTTTTCGTTAACTGCACCAAAATACTTGATAGAAAATTGCAGTATAAAATTCAAAAATAAGAGGAAAATAAACTGCAAGAAATATATATCAATTCTTGGCCTTAATGAAAAGAAGGAAATCACTTAGTACAATACAACCTTATCAAATGCAAGGAGATAAAACATAAAAGAGAAGATTCAGCAAAAACCAAAGTCATGCAGAAAAACAACAAAGCTCAACTTTCTAGCCAAATGATTGAGGCAGAGTACTACTGTGGTTGGACAAGTGAGAAGCTCTCTAGAAGACATCACTAGAGAGCTTCTGGATGACATGGTGCCTAATGTTTGAACAACGTTGGATGACAACAAGTTGCAAACATGCTCTTCCAAATGCTTCTTTGCGTCTTGTCTTCCTACATTCACGATCGCTAGTTTCTCCGGTGACAACTCGTGCTCCTCTTGAACCGCTTTGTTATATTTAGCACCAAAATACTTGATCGAAAATTGCAGTATAAAATTCAAAAATGAGAGGAAAATAAACTGTTTTTTTCATCAAACACGTTTGTAAAAAAAAAATATTGATAAGAGAAGTTGTAGTATATTTTGTTTATATCTGCAGCATCTCAATAGAGATGTTGGAATGTATATTTGTCTATTTTCTGTATTCTTCTTTTTATCGCTTTGATGTGATTTTTTTTATCTTGAATCGATGAATTATTATATTTTTTTGGATTCACAATTTGTGGTGAAATAAGATTTTCTTTCAAGAGTCTTGACTTATCCAGCACAAATTTTTTTAATTGCATTAGGGGATGATTGACAACTTTAGCATTTCTAAGAGCTTTAAAATTCCTAAAATCACTAATTAGTTCTCTTAAATCATTGTTTTTTGTTAATGTTACTATTCTTTTTAAGAAAGGTTATTTTGTGACTTTTTGTTTTAAAATCATAGTTACCCATATAAAATCTAAAGTTTTACACCTTTTTGTATAATATATTGTTCGTCTTAATAAATAAAATATCTATTTTCCAATTGTTAAAAGTTCACAATAACACATTTAATTTGAAATCATAATTTTTGCACGGTTTATGTGCGACTATGATGGTGAACTTGTCATCTCTCGTAGCTCTGTTCTCTTTCGAAAGTTTTGTCCTTTGAGTAGTCTTGCCTCCGTTATTGTTGCTATAACTCTTTACCTATTTGACAATGAAGTCAATGCTTGTTTTCTTCAATCAGGCCAAGTTTGGCATCACCTTCACTCTGGGAAATTTGATGGCACTTGGGAGGTCCGTATTGAATTTTTAGTTTAGCTTGTAATATTGCATTGGTTTACGCAATCCTGTATCAACGAATGTTTCTCCATTTTCTTTTATGTGCTCGTAGATTTTAAGTTTTGTGTCCTTTTTGTATGGCAGTACAACATTCCTTATAGGTCCACAACGGCAGATGACGATAATGCTTGATCCAGCTGGTATCTACGCTATTGCTTTGTATCTAGCAAGCATTATCATTGCCTTATTTTGTGCTCTTTATGTAAGTGGTGTCTCTCAGTTTAATCTACTTAGTAGTACATAGTATACTGAGCAAAGTAAAAGTTTGGTTAAAACTAGCTAGTGGACTAAGTACGGTCTGTCATTTTATTTCTGTACAGGTTTGTAACAAGCTGCTGACGCTATTGGCTATCATTCTTGAGTTCACTGGTCTAATTTGGTATGCTAAAATTTTGGTTTACATTTATCTCGTTATTTGTACTTGGTCACTGCATCCAGTCATAATGTAGTTACATAATTCGCTCATCTAAACATCTATTAGCTCTTGCATCTGAATTGGAAAACAGAACTTATGGTGCACATGTGAGGGGGCTTTATTTAAAGCCAGCATGATTGAAACAATGTGTGACTAACTTGGATTGGTAGCTATTACATTTTCGTTGCCTTTCAAGATTTAGAGTAGTAGGTAGTCATGTAATCACTTTTGGTTTGAAAGATATATTGGACAAAACCAACTTCTCACATGGAAAACTTAGCCTAAATCTGAACAACATGTGTAGAAATCCAGAATTCAAGAATCTAATCTCCCAGTTAAGCTCGAACTAGGAATGACTGGGTGAACTTTGTGTACTTTTATGGCTTCTGAGCTTGTCACAAAAAGCTGTCAACATTCATGATGGAGAGAACCCCTTGTATTCTTTAAAACTGCAGGTATAGCTTGAGCTACATCCCGTTTGCAAGGACCGTGGTCTCAAAGGTCTTCATGACTTGTTTCGACACAGAGTTTTAAGCATCCCCATATACAAAAAATCCTTGTTCCAAAACCGTTGTGCTTTGTTTTGATGGAATGATAAGCCCTTTATAGTCCATGCCCGATGGCTTATCTTTGGAGCTCGGTTTGGTTTCTACTTGCTTCTTAACATCAACTTCGGGTTGTCTTCAAAAGTCTTACCACATTTTTTTGTACATTATATTACTGTGGACTTTAACATAGATGTGGAATGATGAGTTGCTTCCTTGTATTTTTCCCATCTTGTTTGGAAGATTTCAGAAAGAAAGTGTAATAAAGATAAATACAATGAATTCATATATTAGATTTATATTTCTTGCAAAATTCAGAAGTCTCTATTATAGTTTGAAATTTAACATTGTTAAACCAAGAGGTAGCATATGTGTATGTTGTTTTCGTTAACTGCACCAAAATTCTTAATCGAAAATTGCAGTATAAAATTCAAAAATAAGAGGAAAATAAACTGTTTTTTCATCAAACACGTTTGTAAAAAAAAAATTTGATAAAAAAAGTTGTAGTATATTTTGCTTATATCTGCAGCATCTCAATAGAGATGTTGGAATATATATTTGTCTGTTTTCTGTATTCCTCTTTTTATCGCTTTGATGTGATTTTTTTATCTTGAATCGATGAATTATTATATTTTTTTGGATTCACAATTTGTGGTGAAATAAGATTTTCTTTCAAGAGTCTTGACTTATCCAACACAAATTTTTTTAATTGCATTAGGGGATGATTGACAACTTTAACATTTTTAAGAGCCTTAAAATTCCTAAAATCACTAATTAGTTTTCTTAAATCATTGTTTTTTGTTAATGTTACTATTCTTTTTAAGAAAGGTTATTTTGTGACTTTTTGTTTTAAAATCATAGTTACCCATATAAAATCTAAAGTTTTACACCTTTTTGTATAATATATTGCTCGTCTTAATAAATAAAATATCTATTTTCCAATTATTAAAAGTTCACAATAACACATTTAATTTGAAATCATAGTTTTTTGCACGGTTTATGTGCGACTATAACTTTCTGAAAGCAACATATATATATATATATATATATATATATATATATATCTATCTATCCAAGGAGAGAGGTCAGATTAGATTAAAAAAGAAAGAAAATATTCAAACTCCTAGTTGTTGAATAAGCTTGATTCCGGCGAATTCAAACTCCTGTTCGTTCTCCAGCTTCGCAAAATTCAGACATCTCTATTTAACATTGTTAAATCAAGAGGTAGCATATGTGTATATTGTTTTCGAGCACCAAAATACTTGATCGAAAATTGCAGTATAAAATTCAAAAATGAGAGGAAAATAAACTGAAAGAAATAGAAATCAATCCTTGGCCTTAATGAAAAGAACGAAATCACATAGTACAATACGACCTTATCAAATGCTAGGAGATAAAACATAAAAGAGAATATTCAGCAAAAACCAAAGTCATGCAGAAAAACAACAAAGCTCAACTTTCTAGCCAAATGATTGAGGCAGTGGCTGGACAAGTGAGAAGCTCTCTAGAAGACAACAGTGTCGAGCATGGTGCCTAATGTCTGAACAATGTTGGATGACATCAAGTTGGAAACATGCTCTTCCAGATGCTTCTTTGCGTCTTGTCTTCCTACATTCACGATCGCTAGTTTCTCCGGTGACAACTCGTCCTCCTCTTGAACCGCCTTGTTATATTTAGCAGCCAAGCTCAACATCTCCTGTTAACCCCAGAGAGACAATGTCAATAAACATGAGTGTGAATTGCTTGAACAAATAAAAAGATTGCAAAATGCCCCTTCTTCTTACCTGGACCGTCTGTTCGTTTGTCTTGGAGTGAGTGTCAAAGCGTCTTAGCGTCAGACCATCTGTCCATTTCTTCTTGTGGAGGTTTAGTAACATCTTCTCCTCCAGCTCGTTCTTCCTATAGTTGATGGCTATTGAGTAATAGTGTCTGTTCAATCCATGAATCAAGGCCTACATAGATGTATCCAAAAGCCATTATCAGAGACAGCCTTTTATTTTGTTCCAACTTGAAAACATGTTTCACTAAGTGATCATCACCTGGATCGATGGTTTGTTCAGATGTCCAAGGTTCGATGTTGTTTGACGGGGTTCCTGCCCAAGCATAATGGTCTGAGGGTTTATCGAGCGGAAAGCATCAATCACCACTTTTCCCTTCACACTTTGAATCGGATCTACCACCACTGCAACAGCTCGCTGGTTCAAAGCTTCAAAACTCTACAAAAACAGACAGATGTTCACAATAAAACCAATCCAAACTATATAGATATATAACTTTATATACCCACTCTACAATGCAAAGTAAATTATAACAAGGAATAGGAGACAAGTATCATTCTATCGTGCTTCAGCCACTAAGACAAATTCTTGAGTTGATGAAATTTTCACAAGCAGACTTGAAGAGATAGGTATGAAACTGAGCAAACACTAGATACCTGTTGGGTATTAATGTCGACCCCAGAAAGCCAACAGCCAAATCCAGGATGTGAATGATACCAACCAACCACCATTTCAGGTCTGGATTATGATACAAGAAGAATCAGATTCTGAATAAGAAAGAAGACTCAATTAGTGTAGAGAAGAAGTAGTAATTTTACCTTCCAGTCTGTTTAAGCATGTCGAGCATATTAGTCTGGAAAACATGATCAACAGCTTCCACACTAACACCAGTTCCACTCTGAGGCATGGCAAAAACATCAACAACTCTAACAGTGTACTCATCCACAAATTCTCCAAGCATCAATCCCATCACTTCCATAGGAACCCCAGCTCTTCCTGCGGTTTTAGTAGCACCATCACAAAATCAACAACCAAAATTTCCGATTTACTTTCTTCAAATCACTACTCAATCCACACGAGAAATACAAACAGATCGATAATCTTAGAAACCCTAAAGCTCCAGAGAGGAAATCACAGAGAGCGATAACAAATCATAAACCCTAAGTACGATTAAAGTAATTGGAGTTTAGATTGGATGATTACCGTGCTTGAGCATCTTGAGGAGAGCGAGAGAAGAGATGTAAACTTGCTCCGACGTATCGAGGGTCGGAGAATCAGGCGATGCGTGACCCAAACCGCCACCGGCTCCGAAGATTCGCTGCAATCTCTCCATATTCAGATGAATGAATCGGTCGTCTTCTTGTAGAATTTTTCTGGGTTTGGTACAAGAATGGGATCTTATAAAGCCTCTCCACAGTTTTCTTTGTTAACAAGACAAGATGGAGATGGATCTTATTATGCGATTGTAGCCGAAACTATTTACATGTAAGTCCTCCAAGTATTTTAAATTTTTTATTTTATACCGCTAAATAGTAAATATTCCTAAAACATCCCAGGTTATTATTAGATGATCTTGAAAGTTTCATACATCGTTAATGTCGTTGGGTAACATAGAATGGTTTTAGTCAATAGAACATGATTATAGGCTTATAGTTTTTTGTTTAGACTTTTGTGTACTTTTTAAACACAATAATTAAAAATGTAATTTTTGGTATATTTTTGTCAATCTATGCAGAAATTGGTGTACTGCAAACATTTTCCCAATGGTTTTTATTTGGCACCTTGAAAAGTTCACAAGATCAACGAAAAAAACTAAAACGACTACGTTTCGTCAGGATCAAAGGTTCTTCAACAAAACCTCATCTCACAAGCTCTTTTGACCCAGATCAAACTGTAATAGATGGGGAAAAAGAAGAATCTTTTGGGAGCAGCAACATTTTTGGAACGAAACTGTTAAAGAGTGTTGTTACTCAAAGATCAGGCATGCCCTTTCCTGTTTTAGCATCATATGTCTGTTCCCACACAAACTCCATTGGTGTGTCCTTAGGGCCAGCTGCAAAAAAAATGTAAAATTTGGCCAAGTATTATTTTCTCTGTAACATTACCATTAACTATCAAGTCCATTTCGACTTTATAGAGTGATCAAATCAGCGTATTGAGATGTTTTTATATATCTATAGTTCAAATCAAGAACCTCTGGATTCAGAACGTATAACACATGTTGCAAATGCATAGCAGAGGAAATGCAGTTCCGAACAAAATTCTAAGTAAATGCCATGTTTACAGGTGTTGCGATTCTACATACCTGTAGTGGGTCTTGGTGTTGTTCTTATCTTAAGAATCTCTGGGCGAGGAATTATCGCACCGGATGTGCCTGTGCCTCTGGCTACTCTTACTTTTGTTCCATCTTCTAGGTACTTCACACCAACCTTACAAGGCTTCCTGAGGTAGAAAACAGAATAGACAAATAAGAAATCTTTCGCTTGAGCAAAGTGTAATTGGTTTCAGTAGTGCAGTATGAGATCATACCCAGTTTCTGGATCAACAACTTGGACATTTGAGGCATGAAGAGGAGCCTCTACTGTGAAAATTCCACCTTCATGATCAGGGCCTCCCTTTATATGCTTCTTGATCTGCAAATACAGAAATAAACATCAGACAACAGTATATACACAAGCTGCAGAAAACCTTCAAGGGTCTCAATGAGTAGCCACTATCACAGCAGCAAGCTAGAACATCCAAAAGGAAAAGAGTTCAAGTTGAACAATTCAAAACATATGTAGCAAAATCTATGGAATTAGACCCGCTTTGTGATTTTTGTATTTGAAGATAAGAATCAGATACAGAATGATAAATCTATATTTTGTGTTAAGCTGGTGATTTGATCTTGAATGAGAAATAGTTCATACCACAGAAACGCAATCAAGGAAAAAATGAACTTGGTACATTCATTCTCTCAATGTATGAGACTGAACAAAAAGATACACAGAACAAAATGATTCAAGAATATCTCACCAGATTCTTCCCTTCAACAATGACACGATTCTGGGAACGAATAACACGCTTAATGACTCCTGTCTCGCCCTTATCTTTCCCGCGAATGATCATTACCTAAATAAGAAATCAATCCCCAAGAAACACCACCGCATTAAAACGAAACCAAATCAGAAGAACAGGAGGTGTGAGCAGAGTGTCCTCACATTATCCCCTCGAAGTATCTTCCAATGTCTGATGAGTTTCTCAGCAGCTTTCCAACCCATAGCTCCTACTCTCTTAGAGGACAATCCTGACAAACAAAAAAGGTCTTTCTTTCACATTCCAATTACAGAAATCAAAGGGAAATTGAAGGCATGAGGAACCCAGATCAAATATATTGAAAAAGGCAAGGCCGATTTTGACGGTATTCAAATTGAAAACTGCAAAAGTAGGGTTTTCTACATCACAGAGACGCAACAAAAACTTTTCAACTAAATCCCGACTAATCTATGCAAATTTCAAAACGAGGGGTGCAATTACAGAACGGGGACAATCTAGTTTACAAATCTCTAATAATAATTCCGATCTGCTTTGCAATCGACGGAAATCTGAGAAAAGTGAGACGAAATCGAGGGAGAGAAATGCGAAAGCTAGTTGGGTCTAATAGGAAAATGGAAGAAGCTTGCCTGTGAGGAATTAATCGAGCGAGGAATAGCAACCAAACGGCGTTGAAGCTCTATGTTGTGCCGGCGCTGACGACGGTGCTGAATAAGTCTTGGAGTGTTTTGATTGTTAGTGTTGAAAGAGAGATAAACCCTAAAACCACTCATGTAATGAATATGAAAATGAACACAGTAGATTGTAACAAAAATAATATGTTCTGAATTCATTTTTTTTTAAAGAAATATTTTCTGAATTAATGAAATAAGTATTTCCATCAAACTCTAAAAACGAATGATATTATATTAAGTTTAGGGGTAATTAGATTTTAAAAAATTGTTCAGAATGAATTATTTGGGTACATAAAATCGTGAAACAATCAGTTTTTAAACGATTTTATCAAAATATTCAATTTATTCACGATGTGCTATTTTATTAAAAAATATGTATTTTTTATTGAGTAAAAAAGCATTTGTATATTGATGAAATAGGTACATATATAATAGTAGTGTCATATGATAAAATATGAGAATTTCAATATATTCATACAATTAGGTATATGTTGATAAATAAATTGATTACTAGGTAGCGTTTATGTTTGTCGAAGGAGTTACAAAAATTGTCATACCAGTTCATACGCGGCTCGAAATAATAAATTGTAAATCAACGAAAATCAATGATGAATTTAAACAGAAAATACTAATGGAAATTCGAGTTTTATTGATTTGGATTATCTAGTTCCAAATAATGTTCTAGTTCAATAAGAAATTTTGGTGTTGGATTCATGTACTATGTTTGAGTACAATAGTTTGATTCGCACTTCTGTCACATTGTTTTCTTTCTCTTCTCTCTTGTTGCCTGAATATTTTAGTTATAGCTAAGTGCACAAATTTTCTATGTGAATGATGAACCTAGCCGGTCTACTCTATCTAACCACGCGAAAGATACCAGACCGGCTATGCAAGACTAATACTAGTAGTCTAGTAGTGGTGATGACTTAGGGAAAGTCATCTTTGAAACCGCATATGAATAACGAAGACATATCTTCTATATACAAATGCATAGGAGTTCTTGACCTCCGACACAACGCATTGCTCAAAATACTATATTTTCTGAATGGGAAACTTTTCATCACATTAAACAAGAAACAGTTTATGGGAAACTGTATGATTAGATAGTTCTAATGCACGATTTTCTGCCTTGCATATTGCACCTAATCATTTTTTGTATACCCTAGTAGATGGTATTTTTATTGTTATATGGTATAATTCGTTGTTCTTTTGCTTTACTTTTTTACAGAATTTGTTTATGAAAATCAACACTAGAATGTTACCCAAAAAAAAAAAAAAAATCAACGCTAGAATTGAATGAGATTGAACTAGTAGATGCAGTTACCGACATAGAATTGCGTGTCTCCGGCAAAAAAATACATTGATTATCACTGTGTCATAAAAATTAAAAACTATGTCCAATGCTCAACTCTCCAAATTGCGTAACCCATGTGGAGATGATGCCTTCATCAACACACAACACTGTAGTATAACAAAACAGTGAATCACTTAAAACCATTTCCCAAAAAAATTTCAAAAAGATTTTATTCCTTTTTTTTTTAAATTACGTGTTTCCTTAAAAAAACCAATATCGACGACGAAACCATAATTTTCATTGGTTGTTCTAACCAAAAAAAATATAAATTTACAGCTGTCAATAATTTCCCGAGGGCTTATATAAACATACGATGCATCATCATTGATTCATCATCACCTTCTTCACGTGAAGAACAAAAAAAAAAATGGCGACAGATTCGCAAACAAACCAAAAGCTAACGATTCCATTAAAAACCAGAATCTTTCTCTCCCTTATCTCCACATTCACCGATAACGCTCAACGTCCCGACGGTTCAATCAACCGCCGTTACCTCCGCCTCTTCGATTTTCGCGCTCCTCCCAATCCTAAACCAATCAACACCGTTTCATCCTCCGATTTCTTCGTAGATCCATCCCGTGATCTCTGGTTCCGATTGTACACTCCACACGTCTCCGGCGACAGTATTCCCGTCGTCGTTTTTTTTTTCACGACGACGGATTCGACGTATTGAAGTTCCTCGAGGAGAATCGCGACGCGGTTCTCCCGGCGAACGCTGATCTGTCGAGATGCTTCATCGCCGGAGACAGCGCCGGTGGAAACATCGCGCACAATGTATCGATCAGAATCTGTAGCGCTAATTTCACCGCCTTGAAACTCATCGGACTCATCTCGATCCAACCTTTCTTCGGCGGTGAAGAGAGAACCGAAGCTGAGAAAGTCCTCGTCGGAATGCCTCTGGTTTCGCCGGATCGAACGGACTGGTGCTGGAAAGCGTTGCTTCCGGAGGGATCAAACCGTGACCACGAGGCGGCGAATCCTAGAGCCGGCGATATTTCGGATCTGGATTATCCGGAGACGATGGTTGTTGTGGCCGGGTTCGACCCATTAAAAGATTGGCAAAAAAGTTACTACGAGTGGGTAAAGTTATCCGGGAAAAGAGCAACACTAATCGAGTATCCAAACATGTTTCATGCGTTTTATATCTTCCCTGAATTACCGGAGTCAGGTCAGTTAATCCAACGGATCAAGGATTTTATTACGGAGCGCGTGGCTTCACTCTCCGGTTAATCAGAACCGTCCCTTATATTAGTATGTTGTTGTTCTTAAATATGGGCTTAATGTTTAAATTAACTCGATTAATAATGCATTAAGCTATGATTATGTGTGTTAGTGTCCTAAAAAACCGTACGTGTACGCGGATAATAGAGTGTTGAAGTCTATGTGGAATGGTTTGTTTTGCTTCTCGAACTTGTTTTTAGAGCTTGGAAAATTGGAATTTAAATTTGGTAGTCAAATATAAACACAATGTTTCATTTTTTATGTTGGATATATGCTCCAATAAGACGATGTTTAGAATAAACACTCAAGTGATATCAATATTATTAACGTGAGGTTACATTTCTAATTAGCCATTTGTCAAACAGTAACTAGAAACTGTATTTCGAACTTAATGTCAAACATAAATGGTTCTTGCATAGGTGATATTCAAGAACACTGGCAGGTGAGTCCATTCCGAACAGAGATTAAGTTGTTGGAATAGTTCGGTGAAAAGTGAACCACAGTTAATGCATTTCTATCGAACAAAAATTCAATGCCGTATTCATATCCAACTAACCGCTTGTTGAGTTTTGTAAAATTTCGAGGTATTACTAACTTGCATGTACATCGAGTCATGTCCAATATGTTTTTTTTTTGGTCAACCTTTGATATACTCCAATAATTTAACATGATATTGTCTTCTAACGGATTATAATAATCATGTTCTTAATCCAAAATATTATTTCTGTTTTATATTAGTTGTCATTCTACACTTATTTTTCTATTTCATATTATTTGTCATTATGAAATTTCAATACATAATTATTACCAATTTTTCTATCTTTATCTTTACTTTTAAATTTATTAACTACACATATCAAATAAAATAATACATTAATTATGAGTAAAACATAAAATTTAATTATTTTATTAATTTGTGTGAAAAATTTCATAATGAAAATTAAATTGAAATAAAAGAAGTAATTGACGGATGAAAACATCGCTTATGTTTTTGTCACCTTATTTGTGTTGATTACTTGATTAGGACTAATATTAAATGATTTTATTAGGGCAAAAATAATGGTAATCTGACTCATTTGGATCGTCCGTGTTTTGAAATCTAGTGGTGTTTTGGTCCAACCCATACCTATCACTAAATTAGGTGAACTGTTCTCTCTTAGAGATTCTGACAGTTACTTCCAAAAGTAGGAATGAATAAATCATACCAAATAAATATAGTCACATGTTGTATACGACACCTATGCATGCAATCTGACTAAGCTTCGAGAAGATATGGGTTTCGTTGATGATTATATGTTTGAAATTATAACTGATGTATTATATACTCAATAGCTTATACGCGATGTTTCTATGTCAAGAATGCAAATCACATGTAGTCGCTTTGCCCATTTGGTTAATGATAATCATCATGTTGCAAATAAAAAAAAAAGCTCGCGATGTTTAAAACGTACTGATCGGTCGGTCAGTCAGAGCCTTAGAATCGCAATTTGATTTGTCACTCTATCTTGATAATACACTTGACAATTGATATGTTTAAACCCAAAAAAACGCGGTTAAAACCTATGACAATTAGGTTGGATAGACTGATCGGAATATTAATACTGAAAAACGTTAGAAGCTCGGTTAAAGATAAAGGCATTTTCGTCAAATATATTAAGAAAAATTGGTGTAATAAGCAACTAGGTGTTAGGTTAGTGATGAGCTTGAGTAACCTGATTCTTTCAATTCGATTTTCACTTTTTAAATGAAAAATGCATTATCGGTAAAATTCCCAAAGGTTTGGACAAATATGGGCCGTGAGGGCCCACTTAGAACACGTTGTTTAATGGGAATGGAAGAAAAAATAAAAAATAAAAATCCATGGATTGCTGACCAGACAAATACAGACAATTTTAGAGGTCAAACAAAATATCAAAATTTCGACAAAAGTCAATTTCTCAATTAAATGCAAATTTTGCAGCGTCGTCTCGCTCTCTCTCTCGCGCCGCCGGCTAATATCTATTGCTTCCTTCTCCGTCAATCTTATCACTGGCGACGACGATCACTTTCAAACCACGAGTGCTCGATAGAATTTCCGTAGGTTAGTTCCTATTCGCCCACTTTGGCTTCCAATTAGGTTTTCTTTTGTTGTTTTGTAGCAGACACGCCTCGGTTTTTTGCTTGTGATGTTTTTGTCTTCATATTAGAACAATAATGGCGCTTTTAAGGATTTGACTTGTGGTACACAGAAACCCCTTTTTTCCTATCTGGATAGTGCTTTTGTCTTAAAGTTGAACTGCAGAAATGGGTGATTATGTCTTGTCTTGGATTAAATTGAATATAGATTCGAAACTCCATTGAAACTGTTTGTTTTGTTAAAATGTTTTCTCATTTTGAAATTGTTTTGCTGTTCTTGAGTGTACAATCAGACTGAAACTTTGAAGTATCATTGTGATGTGAAATGACTGAGAGATTATCAAATACTGAGAGTTAGTGACCGATACAAACATGTCATGGATGAAAGGTAAATCATCTGGTTGGACTGCCTTTGATCTCAAGCAGAGACAGAAACAAGGTCTACAAGAAAGCGAGATCGATGAAGATCCATTCCCGCCTGTTTCAAGTAGTGTTGATACATCCTTAGATGTAAGAGGAAAGCTGAGAACAAATCATGAATCTTTTGAAAAGTCTTTTTCGTCTGTGCTCTTACCTCCTTCTAAATTTCCGGCATTGGCAGAGAATAAGGGTTTTGGAAACCAAGTAAGCGGCGGAGGTCGGAGAAACAAATCAAATAGTTTGATTCTGCCGGTAAACGGTCATGATTCAACTTTCATGAAGCTGAAGGAAATGTTCAGCTGGGCAGATGATAGCCTGATAAGGGATGTATTGTTATCCACAGAAGATAATTTTGAGACGTCCTTTGATTTTTTGGAAGGAATGGTTTCTACTGGGGATTCAGTAGACAAAGGTACTAACAATAAGAAACTTGAGGATCCAACTTCAAAGATTGATGGTTATTCAACCGATAACAGAAGATCCGAGTGTAAAACATTCGGGAGAACTGCTACAAGTTCGGTGAAGATGGCTGCAAGATTCACATGTGAGGTTGCTGACAAGTATGATCTGCAAGATAGTGGTGGAAGTTCGTTTACAGTGAATGCATATGACAGTGAAAAGCTCTCTGATGATATTTCGGAACTAGATAGTATCATTCAGAGGCTTCAGTCCATTCCTATAGAACCTGAATGGGAAGAGGATGATCGTTACTTGATTCATCGAAGGGATGCACTGAAAATGATGAGGTACACATCTTTTTTTTTATGCTAAGTTGTTTCTCATTCACCTGGATAGTCAATTTATCACTTGATCGCTTTTGTCTACCCAATCCAGAGTTCAAGTTTGGAACTTAAACTCCAAACTTTATGTCAGTTTCTCACTTCAAACCTTGCTTATCCTCAAAAATGAGTATTTATAATCAGCTATTGAGACAACTCTCCTTCATTTCTTGTAAACAGATCAGCCTCAAACCATTCAAAAGCTGCCCAAAATGCTTTTCTGAGGTATGATCATGCTTCTGCCAAGCAGCATTCAGAGAAAGCAAGAGAGCATTGGTTAACAGCTGAGAAGCTAAATGCTGAGGCAGCCAAGAAGATCATAGGTATAACAAATATGGATAACGACATATGGAAGTTGGACCTGCATGGTCTCCATGCAACAGAAGCTCTTCAAGCGTTACAGGAACGTTTGAAAAAGATCGAAGGTCGATTCATGGTGAACCGTTCAGTATCACCAAATAGAGGTAGCTCAAAGAATGCCGCTCTGCGATCTGCATCACAAGAGCCTTTTGGTAGATTAGATGTGGAAGGCCTAGACTGTCAAAGAACTTCATCTAGAGAACTACGAAATTCATTGCAAGTTGTAACAGGTATGTTGATTTTCTGTTTCGGAATCGAACTGATCTTTCCCTTGTTTAGGTATAGTAGAAGGGTTCAAGGCTGATGTGCTATGCCCTGTGTAGGTATTGGTAAACACAGTCGCGGACATGCTTCGCTTCCTCAAGCCGTGAAGACATTCTTTGAAGATAACAGGTGAAAAAAACTCTCTTTCAACTTCCTTTTTCATATCTTTATTAACCATTAGTATAAATGACAAGCTGAGGAACAAAATATTGCTTTGCAGGTACAGGTTTGATGAGACAAGACCCGGAGTTATCACAGTGCGGCCAAAATTCCGACACAGCTGAATATGATTGCTTTCAAATTTAGCAGATACTTTTGTGTTACTTTATTGTTGTTGTATTTGTATCATATCTCTTTGAGACTTATCATTATTCTTTGTAATCAAACAGGTCAATTGTACTTTATAGAATGTAATGGAGTGGATCAAATGTAACTTAAGTGGAATCTTTTTTATATAAACAAAGATTGATCTTTCTCATGAATGGATTGTTTCACAGAGCCTTACAACTACAAAACAATCTTTTGCTCAAATACTTATCTCTAATTTGATTTGCAGCTAACAAAAACCAGAGAGCCAAAAATATTTATATACAAAAAGTCTCATTTGTTAAACAAAAACCCTCTCTTCTTTCCCTTCTTTCTCTGCAGAGCCTGCAATGAATTTGCAAACCAAAATAATCAGCCATTACTTCTCCAAAAATGAACCTTCAAGTCTTTTTTACAGCTACATTTTTGTTATCTAGAGATTGTAATGAAAGAGGAAAAAAAATTGAATTATTGCTTAAAGAACATTACCCTCATGATAAATAATCTTAGGGTGAGTACTATTTCATCTCTCGAGCTGCAAACAGAAGATTAAAAACTTACAATGGGGTATTAAACAGACATATGACGAACAATATAAACACAATACCATATACCATATCATTTTACCCCTACACTTGTGAGTCTACTCATATCGAGATTCGTAGATTTAGAATATCTGATAGGAACAAAGGACTAAAAAAATATGATGATTGATCCAGATCAAGTTTCTAAGAAGCTCACAAACCAATGGACCAAGTTGAGATGCATATGCTGGTTGGTACAAATCGGGATTTAAACTCACTAACTACTTGGAGCCTAAATAACTCTGGTCAGAATATCAAACTCGAAGCATTCTCATGCTCTAGCTTTCTATTTGTAAGAAAGTTAAGTATTACTTACCAGCCAAGTTCTGGTGATCCATTACCGGCTCGTAAGGAATACTCAGTACCATCAGAACCAATTATAACAAATTCTGCAGGTTGCCCAAACGGAATTGTTACCTGTATCAAAAGAAGGATAATAATATTAGTTCAATACTCGTTGCCTTTCCCTATTCATAAATAACCAATCAAAGAACCGTGCCGAACACATTAAACATTTACTAACACAGAATGAAAAATCAACTGAAAAAAATATGGTTTCGCTATGTGCTCTTGGAGAGAAGAAGTTTAGTCAGTATATTACAGTATGCTTAATAAACATGCATGTAAGAAGCAAAGCTGTGCAGGGAGTATCAAAATATCGATTCAGACTCCTACTAAATTCAACTTAAAAAATGGGCCAACCCTTATTGCTTTCAGAAGCATTCTTGTTGCTCAACATTGAAATAAAATATGCATGCATCATAAGTTCATAACTCGCCTAGCAACTATTTCGATATGCAAAGCTGCACAGTCCTCTCTACCCACACTGGGGCATTTTGTTTTATGAGGAAAAAAAGAACAAAAGATTTTAAGGCATAGGTCTTACAGCAGTTGAAGCTGAGAACTTTTCTGCAGCTATGAGATCGTTATTACACCTGATATTGTAACCTTCTCTCTTAATAGACAAGGTCGCTTCTTCCCATATATCCAGGAAACCAGTCTATTCAAAGCCATATGCAAGTGAAGGATTAATCTACAAAATGCCACAGAATACATAGCCAAAGCAAAGGATTCGAAATGGAAAAATGTTATACCGCAACGGAAACTTTGTATGAAGCATGACCACTATGAAGAGTCTTCTCTATATGGCTCTGCATCTCTGGTTCTGTGAAAATAAAAGAGGATTACTGCTACCTAGGTATGACAATAAATTTTATTGAGACCTCTAAGAATACTTCAGGTTTAACAAACTTACGGCAAGCGATCTTCCGATTGTCATTGGCAAAGACCTTCACAAGCTCCCCCTGAAATCAGAAAGAAATTCAAGCAAATGAATACAGCAAACCACATGAAAAACTACAAATAAGTTAGCAGGCAACAATATTGTAAGCACATCTAACACAACTTTCTTATTGTAAGTTGTATTTAACCCAACGGCTAATTTTTCGCCCACAAGCTTTTAGCATGAAATATGTTCCACAAACAAAATGCAGAAAAAAATGGAAACTACAGTTCACATCAAGAGTCCAACGATTCCATAAACCTAATCCTCACTTTCCCCAGAAAAAGAGTTACTCAAAAATATAATCTCACTCATACAAAAAAGATTTTAACCTTGCGGTTCCGGTCATCCAATGGCTGAACTTCAATAGCAAGATATAAATCAACATCATCAGCAGTGACAAGATAATTTGGCTGCTTTGCTCCTGCATTAAACGTTTGTCAGCGACTAAGTTCTTACTTCATATAAACTTAAAAGGTGAACAAAACGGAAAGGGAAACTTTTAAAAGAAAGATATGGTCATCAGGATTGACATGTACCATCAATGTAATTCACAGATCCATCTTCTAGATGGCATACCCACTGCAAATTAGTGAAGAGAAGAAGAAAGCTTTAGACGCAAACCAACATAAATAAGAGAGCAATTCCGTTTTCTATTTAGTTCGCACCTCAAAATTACAACTTGTTGTTCCATTAATGGAGTAACCACAAGCCTGAAGCTCTTGTCCAGGATAAGGCTCTCCTGAAATTTGGAGGTCCTCTATACCTGGTAACGGGTCATCACCCCCAGCTGTTGACAATGGTTCAAAATATTGAGAACAAGTGAAAGACCGGTGATGGAATTAATAATATGCACTATTGTTAATTATTACCCTCAGAAAAGGAAGAAGAAGGTTCTTCAAGAACAGGAGACAAAAGAGGAGAATTTGAGGAGCTAGGAACATCAAAGGCAGGCACATATGGTGGATTCATGGTATCTGATTCTCCTTCTGCATCTACATCGTCCATCACCATCTTGCTGGGAGGCTCACGAAACTGAACATGCTTAGGTGGAGTTTCGTCAACTTGCTTGCGGCCACGAGATTCGTCTTCATTAGTACCTGGTTGCACCGACATCTTAAAGGGTGCTGACTGACTGGTACACACGAAACACAATCTATCACCTAACTATTTCCAACGTTGCAGACAATCATCCACCAGTTAATGCAGCGCAACAACCAGAAGAGCACTAAGAAAATCTCATGAAGCTACGAATCGATCATAACCGTAACCATACTTTAAAAAAGGTTTAAAATAAACTAAAAAGGATGAAGGTATACATGATCAATAAAACGGTACCTCATGACAGATCAAGACACAAAATGACACATAAAGAAGAACATCACCTTATTTGGCCTATGAATAATCTGATTCTTTTGAGAATCGAGATAATCATATTGCCAGAGGGTACATGAAAGTTGGAAAACTTATGCCTAAGAAAAATCCCTTCAACACTCAAAGTGCAGTAAGGGAGATATCAACAAATAGCTTATAACAAGCAATTTTCAGAGTCAACAGGAAAGACTCAAGAGTCAAGATTCACTGCCCAATTAAATCAAATGGCGTTCTTAGAAAATATCTTATATTACCTTTATTGATAACAATTAAAAATAGCATCTGTGTGTTATTATTTCAAGTTCCCGAGTCAAGAGCCAACAATTAGAGTCAAGAGTCATGGCCAACTTAAATCAAATTAACTTGTAAGACAAATTTAGGAGTCAACGACAAACAAAGAGGCAAGATGTGACAGACTTTTTCCTCCCTAACCAGAATTAACTCCTTAACTCGTTTTCACCCGGTGCGGTAGCTAAGTCAGTCTTTTCAAAGAAAGAGGAAGAAGCAAAATGCTTTGCTTGTAGTTCCTCGGATGATTTACAAGTTAAGGATCCCAACCCTATTATATGCATTGGGCGATAGATATATTCAATGCTCTAGCAACTACAGTTTGGAACAACAACCATTGCAATGAAAAACTAACCTGTTCACCAGAGGTGAAACCCTTATAGGACCATCAAGATGGTAATTCCTCACAGCTGAGCTACCTGGCTCTTCTTGATGCCGGTGCTCTGAATCCCAGTCTATGGCTGTGTGATCATGGGCATACAGGGAATCCTTTGTCTGGTGGAAGCACAAGAAGTAATTTCAGATTAAATTCACTCAAGCTTATGATATAACACTGAGGACTATGAACGTACTGAGTGGGTCAATGCTACACCAGCTGCGCGCGATGGGGCCAAAGGGGAATCATGTGAATGGTTCTCATCTGACTGCCAAGGTGCTAATTGATATTCTGACTCCTTTAACTTTGTCTATCCCATGAAAATTATCAGAAAGAATTATCTATTATCGATCAGTATGAAATACAGCAGATTCCATGCTAGGACTATACTGCAACCGCAAATGAAGCAGACACAGGTTTAAAATCAAATAATCTCATACCCGCATAACATACCTCAGTAAGAAGAAGCTTTTCTTGAAGATGCTTAAACAGAACCTGAATACAAATGACCAGAGCTGTAAACGTCGTTCACAGGCTAAGAAATGCAAGAAAAACTTCACTACACTGTATATAATCAAGCAAGGAATATTATCAGTCATTTAACTTCCTATCCAGGTTTTCTATGTCCTTTGGCTCTCCACGAGTCCACATATTTCTAGTATTCGTAGACGAGAAAACAAGTGCCTATGCTTCTTTATCCATGAAGCTCACAGAGACTTCAAGTAATGGCCATTTGCATGTAGAACTAAAACAAAGAATAGTTTCTACATTATAGTTTGGTTCTGTGAGTTTCAACTATTAAGTGCTGCGAATTTGAAACATTTCCAGTGAAGGATGTTGAACCACTCCTTTGAAGTCTCGTATAATGCAGCAAAACCCTTCAAACTAATAGGTTACAGTATAGGTTTAAAACTCAAAGACAGAAGCTAAAGATGGTCCAAACTTAAAACTGAATAACAAAACAAAAATGTTAAGATTCCGACACAAGCATGACAAAACGATAAAAGATAGCAAGAGACTTTAAATTTTGGAACTGACCTTCACATTGCTAACAATTGACTGTGCATCAGAAACCTGTGGTTGAAGAGAATACTCCGATAGAAGAGGCACCAAGTATGATACAAATGTAGATCTTTCTTGCTGGGTAGCCTGGAAAAAAAACAAATTTCGCTTCAATTTAAAATTAACCAGATTTAGCGTAGCTATAATACCAGTTGCATTATGTAGTGATCCAAAAATTTGAAGACACTGAAGTGTGGGAGGCTCATCCTATTTAGAAAATTGAATTGTTAACATCTGGTAACAACTTGATGGAATGAGGGTAATTCATGGTGTCCACCCAAAAAGGGTTAGCGAAGACAGTAGAAATGATATTTAAATGCTCTAAGACCAAAGATACAAGCATAGTACCTGTAAGGCATATGTTAGGCGTATATTCTCCTCAATTATCTCTTGTCTATAAGAGAGAGATTTTGATGAAGCGTCAACAAGATCTTGTTGCTGTTGATCAAATGCCTGGTTACAAGAGCAAAAATACCTGAGCGCCCAAACAACTTACAAATTAAAAAAAATTAGTACGAGATGAATTAAACAGGTATGTAAATAAAAGAAGGAAAGGCCTACCAGACGCATGTAGGCAATTCGCTTTTCCAGAACATATTTTTCATTGCGAATTTGGGCTTCCTAAAAAAATACCTAAAACGTTAGTCAGATGATTTAGCATAAAATCAACAAAGGATGAACCAACAGCATGCATAAACGGCTATTGATTTGATTATGTCATTTACTCGTATGGTTGCCTGGCTTTCTTTGTGGTTGAGTCGGTATTTAGGTTTTGCTCTTGTTTTGTGCTCTTTAAGACTAAGATCGGACATCTAAAATATACAAAAATTATCTTTCTTTTGGATGAATTAAGAGTATGCCATTTCTCCGATGAAACGGAGTATGCTATTTGCAGGTCTCTCTAAGTAGCAGCAAGCCTATCTTTTCCTGTGAATATCCTACTCCGTTTATTGCAAACTCCTATTGATCTAAACCCTAGGTGATTTCATTTACTGTTCTGTTCACTTATAAAGTAATAAAAACTAGAGAGGAACTATATGCATCAAAAGAAACCTGACTCAACCAGAAATAAATCCCAAGGAACCACAGAAGTAAGGAACATAAAAGCCCAATAGTGATCTCCCATGTCTAGCAGGACTCACCTTAACAGAACAATCAGTAAGATATCTCCTCAACTGCGAAATTTCTTGTTCATTTTCCTGGACCTTGCGTATGAGGTCCTGAACAAATACATGGTCAGGAAAATAATTTTTCATTTACAAAAGAAAACCAAGACGTAGTAAGTGTGATGGAGACCTGCGTCCACGCATTGCCCGAATTATTTACTTCACCAACTGGCATACATCCATGAGTAGACGAATTAATATGTGTGACATGCTCTCCTTCCAACCGCGTTCTATCAGGAATCAAATATTGAGAGTTATACATTTTGAATTCAAGGAAATTCGGGTAAACCATAAGTAAATTGCCTACATTCCAGAGTGCTAGTTTGATATTCAGTACCTCGTAGGAGATGATGATACTGTAGATGACGAATAAAATTGAGAGGGACCAGCACCACCAATAGCTTCTCTGACAAAGCCATTAATCATATTTCCCTCAGAGTGGCTTTCAATACGATTACTCACAGTAGCTTCTTCGCCATTAGCATTCACATGGGGATGAAGAACCAGCATGCCCAATGAATCAGCATCCGAACCTTTGATCACACTCTGCTTCCAGTCAACTGGCTGGTGAACCAGGGGGGGCACAGTGGTAGTATTTGAGTGATCCCCAAGATTAGATATTTGAGGCAATGATTCTTCTGATTTCTAGGCAAGATGGAGAACAAAAGCAAGACTGCCATGTAAATCACAAATTTACCATATATGATCAAAGTGGGTAGTAAACGCAAACCATGGAAGTATCACCATAACTAAAGGAAAGGATCCTCGAGAAATTTTTGAAATACTTGTCCATTAACCAAAGAAAATGCATATGCAAAACACTTACATATTTAGCAAGTTCCAAAGTACTTCTCTCAAGTTCAGCCTTTAAACGGCTATTCTCCTCCACCTGCTCAGAGAAAGAACACTGTCTTAGATGACAAACAAAAACCATCGGTGCAGGTCAATCATGTACTAGTTCGAAACTATTCGCCAGTAAGACTAGTATTGAACCATAATCGTGTAGTGGCAAATGCTAAAAGACGAAAGACAGATCCTACAATCCAGAAAGTTATATATATCCCCCTAGGCATCAACCTGAGTTCATTAACGCTGCATTCCACAGCTATTCGTCTCCCTAACGCTAATAAATTAGACATGCCAATACAGAAATTTACACAAAACTCCGGGAAATGAACTGATTAAGGAAGTACTTCTCCCACAAATTGAATCAATTTCAAATAAAGACACAGAGAGAGAGACCAGACCTGTTGCTTGATGGTGGTTTCTGCAGCTTCAACAGCTTTGATAACCTGCAACAAGCTGTCATTTTTAAACTCGTTTTCGGGCAAGCCAGAAGAATCGTTGAGACCCATTCCGAAAAATCTCTCGGCCAATCTCTCCTCATGGCCGTTCTCCATCCTCAATACCTTCACTCGAAGCTGACTAAATCCCAATCAAATCCCCCAAAACTAGACGAAAGGACTCTAATTTCCACTCTCCTGTTCTTCTCAATTCTCATGATCTCATCTCAACCAATCTCACGCGAATGAAACAGGGAAAGAAAAAAAACCAACACCCCAAAAAAAAATCCCAGTGGCCGGGAAATTTCTACGAAAAAGAAGGAAATTGAGCGTGTTGATTTTAGAAGAAATTGGTAGATGATTGCGAGTAAAACGATAAGGACGAATTTCGCAATCACACGAAAACGAAAAACCCAAAAGCAAAAAGAAATGAAAAATTGGATTGAAACGAGAAGAAAGTTTCCTCCTTGTCGTCGTCGTCGTCGTCGTCTTCTTCAAGCAATCTCTCTCTCTTCTCTGACTCTATCAATTTTTTAATTCTGCACACTGTTGCTGACCTCTGGGGTTTAAATATGTCTCACTTTTTTCTTTAATTTTAAATTAATAACTTGCAGAAGAACTAATGACTTGTTGAGGTTTAACAAAAAATTATGCTTTCATTAGATTTTCAATAACAAAATTCAGAATCTTTGCATTATACGTTCATCAAGTTCTGCAGAAATTTAGTTTGAGAAATCCTATAATTCATAACTAATTCTGAGATTCACAAGTTGTTCTAAATTAGAATTTTATATGAGGTAGAAGTTTGGCCAGCAACACTCCAGATTTCTTGCTGTTTCCTCTCGTCCATACTTTGAAATCTGGAATTGCAGCAAAGTATTCGTCGTCGCTCCATCTTTTGAGATCTGTAAGAGAGAATGGTCCATTTGTTTTTCCTTCAGGGAATTCATAGAACCACATCACCTTCTTTGGATCATGACGCTTGTAAGCTTGATTGTCGCTGTCCTCCTCCTCGTCATCATCATCATCATCATCGCTCAGTTCAATGATCTCTGGTGGATTTGGTTGAGCTTGAGGTTCATTATCGAGATCAATCGTCTCCACTTTAGGGATGGAGTCCTTGTTCTGTGTGATACCATTTGCTGGAGACTCGACCACATCTTCATGAATGATCTCTACTGGATTTACTTGAGCTTGAGGTTCATTATCGAGATCAATCATCTCCACTTCAGGGATGGAGTCTTTGTTCTGTGAGACACCCTTTGCTGGCGGCTCGAACATATCTTCATCAATGATCTCTAGAGGATTTGCTTGAGCTTCATTATCGAGATCAGTCATTTCTACTTCAGTGTTGGAGTCTTTGTTCTGTGTGATGCCATTTGCTGGCGGCTCGAACACGTCTTGATCTTTGTCATCTGAAATTCACACAAGTACGGGTCCGAATCAGTTCCAGAATATATCTCTCCTTGAATAGGTTTCATTGATCCAGCCAATTCAAATCCTATCAATGAACTGAAGACTGAAGTTACAAAAGATGGGACGCACGCACCTGCAGAAGCAGTCCATGTTGGCTGGTCATCACCATCACGGAGCTTGGAATTTTCAAGAGTTTTCTGGATACTAGAAACTGGTGAATCACTTAATTGTTGTTCTTTGTCACTTTGACGAGGAGCCTCAAGGGAAACCTCAGGGTTTGGTTCGACAAAGTCATTTTCTATTTTCCCATCATCAACGCACTCAGGTTCAACTTCTTCTGCAACAACTTCCGGCACTTCACGCAATAGCCTCGACTGTTCTTCTGAATTCTTAAGAAGATCCCTTTTATCCAGATACTGGGATAGCGTAATAGCTAAGAGGTCAAGAAAAAAACATTAATCGAAAGAGTCTCACTATCACTTCTCCAATAGTACAATATTGATAATACTTTATAAAAAGGATATTCTCTTCGCCATCCCTTTTCCATGGCCCGATTGATAAGCCTTTGTAACAATACAAGTTCTCTTGCAAGCCACTAAAAGACACCCAAATAAAAAGTTGAGAGTTAGTTATGAAAATACAAACAGAAATCACTTTTTTCTGGATAAAAGTTTTGCAACTTCATACACAATCTGACAGATCATCTTAAGAGTACTATGCTGCATAAGTTATCATGATAGTCAAATATAGAGCAAGTAAGCAACATACATGATTTGTAATATCTTCATGCAAACTTCGAGCCTTTTCTTCCACATCCACCTGTCCATCGTTAAAGCGGGTTTTGATTAGAGAACTAAAACAAGTCAGAAGCAGAAAAATAAGCAACACAGTGAGCAAGTTGCAGGAGAAATCTCTCAAAACGATAAGTCTGAAACTTGAGGTACCGTTAGCTACTTACAACTGTAAGTCTCTTAGCAAAGCCATTCTTTATTCTCTGACGCAATTCTTCACATTCTTCCTGCACAAAGTTAAACATAAGGCTTATGAGAAATCATAAACAAGAAGCACTATCTGTCAAGTAAAAACCTACATAGTCATTCGTTAAAGACAAGATAATGGCTTAAGATATACATCTTCAGATAACTACAAAGTCCATTGCCAGTTCTCATGACACAGAATAGTGTTCAAGACCTTTCTTTCTCCTTTAAAGCATATTTCTGTTTGTTTATGGTCTGAAATCACAAACAAACAGAATACTCTTTAAAGGAGAAAGAAAGGTCTTGCACGCTAATATGTGTCATAAAGAATTGATATCATGGAAACGAGAGTAAGCTTCAAAGAACCATTCTGGACTAACTGTTTCCCTTGTTGTCATTGACAAGAAGCACAAAAGTGGAACAGGCATAGTTCTGAGAAAATTACCTGAGAGAAATCATCATCTGATAGGCCAGAGGAAGGAACATCTGCTAGATAATACGAATAATTTGTAACCTGAAGAAGATGACCATCAATCAGATTTCCCTCCTTTACACCTACAAGACAGGAAAACAAAACACAAAAGAGATATTAACTCTTCGAGTGAAACACTGCATGTTGATGTTTCACTTGTCCAACTAGGCTTTGTACAGGTACCACTATTCAGCTGAAAAACTACCTGTTACTTGAACAAGCTGACAGGGATTCTTGATCCTCACAAAAGTCCCCACCACTTTACTCTCAAAGGTTTCAGGGGTCTTTGCTAGTTCTTGGACTAAACTCTTTCTTAAATAGAGAAGCTTAATATTATAGCTCACAATCGCAGCAAAAGTCCCTTTAGGCTTTTGAACAACCTGTTTGGCCTGTTTATCCGACTTATCTGATAGAGACACTCTCTTTTGTTCATCATCCTCTGAGCTGTAGAGAAAACCAAAGTCCGAATCGTCCTGATGCTCTACATAATGCTTCTCTACCAAATCAGGAACTTTGATAATGTTAATCTTCTGACACTCGAAAAGCAAACGCAACTTCTTATCGCAAGCTACTGTCTTTGTCTTTCTCTTCCTCTTCTTCTTCTTCGTCTTATCGGAAGGATTTTCGCGGATTTTATCCCGGATATAGTTCATTATAATCAATGTAACATCCTTCTCGGATATCCTGTTGGTGGTATCTATACCATTTGATTTGAGAAACTCAATGAGATTTTTCGAACCCCATCCTAAAAATTCCAAACTTTTCCGTTTTCTCGACCTCTTTTTACTCAAAACTGTCACTTTTCCATTGTAATCCTCCATTTAAGCTATAGTACCCTGTGAGGTTTAACGAAACAAGAAAAAAGGTCAAAACTTTCAATACCCCCATTTCCAGAAATCAACCTAGAACCGTACATGATACGACGAACTTTTCCATTAAACGACACTACTAGTTTCGAAAATTAAGAAAGACAGAGAGAAAACACTTTACAGTAATAGAAGACGATCCTGATGGGTATATGAAATGGCACGAACGATCGAGGAAAGCCACTAAATGTAAGAGTGAGAATCGTCGATCAGTGACGACCCTCGAGAAGGGTTCGACGGAAAGCTCAAGCTCCGGTGAAATGTATGATCGGAAGGAGTCACAGGACGGTGTAGGGAGAGAGAGAACGCTCGAAAGCGACTCCTAGAGACGAAGGACTATGACTGGCAAAAATGAAACGATTCTTCAGTCCAATTTTGTTTTTATTCGAATTATTTATATTGTTTTTTTTTAAATCCGGATATATTATTACTTGATCCGATTCGTTGTATCGTTTATTGGGCTTTGGGCCTTATTCTTCTTTCAGAGGAAAAAGAAGCTGCAAAGAGAGACATCACAAAAAGTAGGACTGGGCATATGGGTATTCGGGTCGGGTACAGCCTTACAGAGTGAAACCTTTGAGAAAGAGTTTGTTAATATTAAGCTTCTCTATTTAAGAAAGAGTTTAGTCTCAAAGGTTTCAGGACTCACCACTTTACTCTCAAAGGTTTCAGGGGCCTTACAATTTCACTCTGTTTTTGTTTGTTACAGCCTTACAGGAGAAAGATTGTTTCCAAAGCAGAGATGTTTCAGGTGTAGACATTGAGTGAATCAGTGTTTCAATGAAGAAACATCATAAAGGTGCGAATTTGAATCAAAAGATGTTCTCATTACATTTCATAACCCCTAAAATGTAGCTCTTATACAAACTGTTATACATCTTTAAGTGAAACATTTTGGATCAAAACTCATATTTCTCATTGCATAATCACTAACAAAAAGAAAAAGAACATACTTTCAAACCACAACTTCCGCTTTGCGTTTTGATCTCGACGAGGGCTCTTCTTTGAGCAAAGGCCTCACATCTACTGTATTTAACTCTTCTTCCAACCTTTCACTGAAAAATCCTTTGTGAACTTCCTTGAGAAACCTCAAAACACCCGCCAATGGTCCATTCTCTTCACTCTCATCTCTCTGCTCCTCACACTCTAAAGATCCTTTTGACTCGATATCCTCGTTGCTTCTGAAATAGCTGTACTTTGCAATCTGCAACAAGTTTCCCCTGTGATGAGGCCAAACACTATGCCTATCATCCACAATCACAATCCCACGCTCATCAGCCAACACAAGATCAAGCGTCTTCTTACTACCAGGACTCTCTCTTTGGGTTACAACCCGATCGCCGAAATAAACCTTCTCCGGATCAATCAGTTCCAACACGAGTTGAGCATATTCATGACCACCCTTTGTGTAAACATACATAACAAACATCTCACTACCTTGTTTAAGAAACTGATGAACAAAAGGTCTAAGCTTTATCAAAGTTTCACTAGGAATCCCATCATTGAATCTCCAAAGATCGTTTCTTGAAACGGCTTCTTCTGCTAGATACTTGTCAGAATCAGAGAGCTGTGAAGCTCTAATGGTGTGTACAAGCGTGTGGTCCAAGTCAAGGACTAAGTGAAGCTTCTTGTCTTCGATCCAAGAGATTTGAGAGGTCATTCGTTTGGTAAAAGATAGAGCTTCGTGGCTCATTCGTATACCTTTGTCGAGATAATCAAAGGATCGACCTTTAGTTTTGTCTACCTTGGAATTGCAGGAGATACAGATCCCGTGAAGAACGAACCAGTGATCGCAATTAGGAGACGAAGAAGAAGAATACTCTTCGATCTCTGGATCGATCTTTCTCCTTTTGAGTTCTGGTTCCAGAGAACGATTAACAACTAGAGACATGGTTTATCTGATCCAGTGCAAGAAGTAAGCCCTAAAATCCTTCGATAATAGCAAAAAGGAACCAAAATTCCGAGGAGTACTCACAGATTTTGCAGTGAAATTGCCAAAACCCAGAACGAGAATCTCCTCAAATTGCTTCTGAAAATCGAATCAAAATGGAAAAATAGAATTGCGAGGAAAAATAGAAACTTGTTTGTATATAGAGAGTTGCGGAAAATGGAAAAAACGTTTCCTTTTTTCCCCGTCTCTACACGCGCCAAACCATCATCTACAAAATGACTACTATACCCTCCTTCATTCCTTAGTAAATATAACGGACCTTAAACTATTTTGGTAATCTCATACACCTGTTCACATCCGTAATTATCCATTTTGTAGTGTTTAGACCATGTTTATCGGACAATTATTTGAGGTCATGAGCCTTTTTTGATTTTAATATAATAAAATGGGTATATTTTAGGTTGAATTGGATCAGTAAACTGATCTTTTTGATCCGGATCAGCGAGATCACGTGTCCTTTTATTGGACCGTGGCGTTTAGGGTTACGCAGGAAGAAAAAAAAACTCATTTGCTCGATTTTTTTTTTCGTCTCTCGAAAAGATACGATTTGGGCGATTGTGAAGGAGATCGCGCAGCCTCTCCAATTTACGTTTCTCTTCGCCGGCGTTTCTCTTCGTCGCCGTCAGCGCTCTCTCTGTGGCGATTCGACTGGATCTCGCAGCCTCTTCGATCTAGGTGATTGATTTGGGCGATTGCAAAGGAGATCGCGCAGCCTCTCCGATTTCCGTTTCTCTTTGCCGGCGTTTCTCTTCGTTGCCGTCAACGCTCTCTTCGTCGCCGTCAGCGCTCTCTCTGTGGCGATTCGACTGGATCTCGTAGCCTCTCCGATCTCTCCTCTCTGTGGCGTTTCAACTTGTTTAGGTACTCGTCTCTCTCATCTCTCTGATTTCTCCTTCTCTATTTCGTGTTTTCACTAATTTTCTCTGGATATTGCAGTCATGGCTACCACAGAGATTCAGCTACGAACGCGGTTAAGCTCTTCAACCGTTGGAGCTTTGATTATGTATCGGTAAATTCTTCACCGATTCATTCATTTTGTTGTTGTTTTGAAACCGTTAAAAGTGTTGTTAAAGTCGATCTACTACTTATTAGATTTAGTCGTTTAGATTCATTCTCTTGATTGATTGATACCTCAAATTCATATCGAACAAGCTTGGTTCTGTTATGTTAATCGTATTATCAGAACATTAGTTTGATGTTTTTGTTATCTTTAGTTGTGGATTGCATTTGATAGTGTATTTGCATTTGTTATGTTCTGCATTGTATAAGTCCATCGCTTACTTGGGATAAAGCAAAAATAGGGAAGATAATGAGAGCATGTATCATATTGCACAATATGATAGTAGAAGACGAACGAGACCAATGCACTCAATATGATTTATTAGAATTTGCACAAGGAGGAGAAATCGGAACTTCACAAGTGGACTACAAATATTCTACAGAGACATCTACAAATGTGAACAATATGATGGTCAATCGAGCTCGAGTTCGTGAGGAAAAAATGCATAAAAAATTAAAAGCTGATTTGGTTGAGAATATTTGGCAAAAATTTGGCACAACTCAAGACTAGAGCCGAGTTAAGGAGGTTTTTGATCTTGTTTTATATGTTTTTTTAATCATTCAACGTTCTTTTGGTTTTACTATATGCGAATTTATGTTTGAGTTTGTTTTTACGGATTGTAATATACGTTTAAAATTTTATGAAATATAATAAATTACTCTTTTTATAAAATCTTATATATTTATATATAGTAATTTAATTTTCTTTCATTTTCTTTTTTATAAAAATAATTTTTTTTTCTTTTGAACCCCTTTGAGTATTACCAATAAACATACCAAAATCATAAAAATTTAATTGAGTCTCAAAGATTAAACTACTAATAAAATTAATCTTAAATTATTGTTAATGATACCCAATGAGGTTTACCAATAAACATGCTCTTATGATCATACTTTAAATTTTTTTTTTTTTTATGTAAAACTTAAAACGGTAACATCTAGTTCATATTGAAATTTCCGAAATGGTTCCATTATTTTTTCAATGTTGGATGGAATCTAAATTAAACCGTTTTCTCATATTGAATAGTTTTCAAAAATCTATCTGTGATTGGGGAACGGAGTGCGGGCCGTTATTTAGTCAAAGCGCGGAGCTGGATTTGATTACATAAAAACCCCAATCACATAATTATACGCACTTGTAAAAAAAAGTTCAAAAGTAATTTTTTTTTGCTCTTGGTTTTCTTTCCCGCAGATGGTGCGTGTAACCGTAACTCATTAGGTGTGGTTTTTGTGTTTAAGTGCGGTTTGTAATTTAACTTTTTTTCTTTTTTAACTTTTTAAAATTTGAAAAATTTATGCAAATTAATTGCATGAGCTAATACATTTTTATTCAAAAAAAAACATTGTGGTTGAAGTGTGAAATATTTTTAAAATAATGGAAATCTTTCTAATAATTATTAACCATTTATTTTGAAGTGCCACTTATCAAAAATGTCATATTTTAAAATCTTTGTAAAAATATTTTCTTTTTAAATTATTTATTCATTATAATATTTATGTTTGGCTTAATTATGTTGTATTAGGGTTTAATTTTGAAGGTTTAGGGTTTGTTAGAGGTTAAAATATTTTTTAGAGTTTAGAATTTTAAGATTTATGTTTTAAAAATCCATAATTAGTGATATTTTTGCTAAATGACAATCCATCATAGTTTTTTTAAAAAATAGCACACCAAAAATGATATTTTTGTAATTGTCCCACTAACTTATGTGTGTATTACGATGGATAAGTGCTTTTTTTTTTGCAGAAAAGCTTTAAATTTTTTGATAAAAAATTACAACAATAAATTGTAGGGATCCATATATGTCTAAAAGTTGGTCATTACTTATTAAATTAAAAATTTTAGTTTATACAAATATTAATAATATTATGGGACAACTGCAAAAATACTATTTTTTGTGTCTATTTTCAAAAATATCATTATGGGTTGTCCATTTAAAAAAACACTGATTAAGAGTTTTAAACCCTAAATCTTTAGATTATAAATTTTAAAAAATGTTTTGAATATTAACAAACCCTAAACTCTAATACAATATAGTTAACCCGAACATAAATGATATATTGAATAAATAATTTTGAAAAAGTGGCATTTTTGCAAATATTTTGAAAACTGACATTTCAAAAATAGCATTTCTAAAAAATTCACTAATATTATTCCATTTTATTTTCTAAAATTATTATATAATTTCTATATCTCAAACCACTTTTATCGTTTTTCACCAATCAAACAATTGTTTTGCACCGCATATTTTTTTTCATCAATCAAACATTGTTTCGTCCTACTTTTTTTATATAAACCGTACTTGTTCCACAACCCGCACAAACCGCAGTTATACTATACCGCACCGCACGATTTTTTTATCCGGCCCGCACAATTCAGTGTTACCATTCAAACCCAAAAGTGCGGTTTATAGATGAATGCATGTATTTTTGTTACTATTTGCGACTGTCGTGCAATTCACTGTCAGTACTCGAACCGATAATTCTTTTTTGTTCTTCATTTTTCTCCCATTTCGAGACAATTCTCCTTTCTTCAATTTTGGAAACCACAACAAAAAAGCACTTAATTACCGTTACTAACTTCACCGTTAGTTTATTTATTTTGAATCATCAGCTCACAAATCAGTGGATAGTCAAAAATACTTGAACAAAACCAGTAAACCACACATAGTTTTAATTAGAGTAACTGTGTAGTTAATTTGGATCTACTCTTTTTCATTTCATTCAAATAAGTTTCAAACAAAATCTTAACATTCATACCAAACAAAAAAAATAAAAATTTCAGACAAAAGTTTTTTTTGTCTCTCTGATATTCATGCCTACGTACTCACTATGTCTATGTTTCTTGCCAACTTTAAATTCGTTTTGAGCCGTCGTGCTTCATCTGGCCATTTGAACTATTAGATTTTACGGATTTAATTGTTGAGATGTGGCCGTAATGATCAATTCAATACAAGAAGAAGAAGTGAAAGACTCTACTGAAAGTAGAGGGTTTGATGATTAATGAGATTGTTCGGTTTAATCAGCTTGAGACTGATTTGGAGCCGGTTAACTGCAATAAATCTTATCTTCTTCAAGATGAAGTTGCAGGTTATTCTTGTTCGATATAACGGTGTTTTAAGCTGAGAGAAAGATAATTCAATCTTGATCGGAGAAATAATTCGGTGTATCGGATCTTGTGCTAGTGGATTTGCTGGACTGAGTCTAGCCCCTGAGAGTAGTTCTCTATATCGGAGGCGAACTCAGGGTGAACAATTTCGTGTGTCTTTCTCTTTTATGCTTTTACATTCTTTGTCTAACACACGAGAGATTGTAGAGAGATTGTGAGGAATCGCGGAATCAACATCGTAATCGAATTGGAGTCGCAACAAGTGGTATCAGAGCCGGAGGTTGGTTCGAAGAAGATTCCGATGGAAACGATGGAGACGACAACTCGCGTCGAGGTGGAGCGATTTGACGAACCGGAGATTTCTCCTTATGGAAGATAAGGATGATGGCTCACTTCGGTGTATTGGGATTGAAGGATGTGGTGTTAAGCGATGATTTCAGGTTGGTGGCTACAAGAGATCTGAAGAAGAAAGGCATTGAAATTGTGCCTCCGGCGAGCCCGTCGAAGCCTGCGGAGGGGCTGGGTATTGCCGTGGAATCATCAGAGTTGAATAAAGACCCAGAGATTGAGGTAATTCTTGACCCTATCAAACTTGAGAAGAACGATCGTGTAAGGAATATGATTATCTTGAATATTGGAGATAGAGTTTTGAGAAAGATCAAGCACTGCGAAACCGCAGCATCTATGTGGGCAGCTCTTGATAGGTTGTATGTCTCGAAGTCCTTGCCAAATCGTATCTTCATTCAATCTCAGTTCTATACGTTCAAGTGCGAAGCGTCAAAATCAGTTGGTGCGAATGTGGATGAATTCTTGAGGATTGTAGCTGAGATGAGCACTCTTAATGTCAATGTCACTGACGAGATACAAGCAATCGTGTTCTTGAATTCATTGCCATCAAGTTTTGATCAGCTCAAACATACCTTGAAGTATGGTAAGACATCCTTGGGTTTAGAGGAAGTTATGTCTGCTGCCAGGTCTAGGGAAAGGGAGTTATCAGAGATAAGCAAGAGTGATAAAGGGCCAGCAACAGTGTTGTATTCTCATGACAGAGGCAGGACGAATAAGAGGGATGGTCATGAGTTTAGAGGCAAGAATCGGAGCAGGTCCAAGTCTAAGGATAGAAAGGTGACTTGCTGGTATTGTAAGAAAGATGGTCACATGAAGAAAGACTGTTTTCTGCGAAAGAAGCGAATGGAGTCTGATGAAGAAGGTGAAGCTGCCATCGCTATTGACAGTATAGAATCGGCCACTGTTTAGAATGCATCTTTGGAAGGTCCAGGAGATACTTGGGTTATTGATTCAGGTTGTACACATCACATGACCTCAAGGAAGGAGTGGTTCATAAATTTTGAGGAAAAGGTAACAAGTAGGATATTGCTTGGGGATTTTCGAACAGTTGAAACTTCTGGTATTGGGTCTATTAAATTGAATACTCATGGAGGAACTGTGAAGATTATGCATAATGTGAGGTATGTGCCTAACCTAAGGAGAAACTTGATATCAACTCCTACACTAGACAAGTTGGGATTCGTTTATTCCGGTGGAAATGGGAAGGTTGTGTTTCACAAGAATAATCAAGTAGCTTTGCGAGGGACTCTCAAGAATGGGCTGTATATTTTGGATGGTGAGACAGTGATTGATGAAGCTTGTCAAGTGGAAAGGAAAAAGTCTCAAGTGTCTTTGTGGCATAGCAGATTGGGCCACATGAGCTACAAGAACCAGCAAGTACTTGTTAGAGAAGGTGTATTGAAAAAGAATGAGATCGGTAAGGAGGAATTCTGTGAACATTGCGTTATGGGAAAAGCTAAACGGGTCAGTTTTGAAACTGGAAACATGAGACGGATCATGTGTTGGATTATGTACACGTAGATTTATGGGGTTCATCTCATGTGCAACTGTCTATGTCCGGTAACCAATATTTTCTATCAATAATTGATGATCATTCCAGGAAGGTATGGATATATTTTCTCAAATCCAAAGATGAAACTTTTACAAAATTCTGTGAATGGAAGAAACTTGTGGAGAATCAAGTTGATAGGAAAGTGAAATGTTTGCGTACTGATAACGGTTTGGAGTTTTGCAGCAATGTGTTTAATGAGTTTTGTAGGAAGCATGGTATTGCAAGACATCGAACATGTACTTACACCCCTCAGCAAAATGGAGTAGCGGAGAGGATGAATAAAACCGTGATGGAGAAGGTGAGATGTCTCTTGAATGAGTCAGGATTGGAAGAGGTGTTTTGGGCAGAAGCAGCTCAAGCTGCGGTGTATTTGATAAACAGAACACCCTCGGCTACCATTGGTTTCAAGGTGCCCGAAGAGATTTGGCTAGGTAAGAAACCTAGTTATAAGCATTTGAGGAAGTTTGGTTCGGTTGTATACGTTCATCAAGATCAGGGAAAGTTGAAACCAAGGGCTGTTAAGGGAGTATTCATTGGTTATCCTCCAGGGACTAAAGGCTACAAAGTGTGGCTGTTGGAAGAAGGCAAATGTGTGATTAGTCGAAATATTAAGTTCCATGAAGAATTGGTTTACAAGGATGTTGTTAAGGAACCGATTGATAAGATGCCACAGGGTATTAGTTTGCGATCTGTCACTGAATTTTCAGGTAAATCAGCTTCTAAAGCTACTGTAGATAGTGCATTTCCAGGTGGAGCTAGTGAAGAGCAACCTGGGGAGATGGCTCAAGAAGACGCAGAACCAGTCGTGGAAGCAGTGGAAAGTCAAGAACAAACCAGTCAAGGCCAAGCTAGTCATCATATAGCAAGGGACAGACCTAGAAGGGAAATTGTTTTGCCAAAGAGGTTTGATGATTATGAAGTAGTTATGTTTGCTTTGGCTATGTCAGAAATGATGAACTTGGAAGAGCCAAAGGATTTTGCAGAGGCTATGATTGGAAAAGACAAGAAACGTTGGACTTTAGCTACGGATGATGAGATGGAATCTCTGTTGAAGAACTTGACTTGTGTATTAGTAGACAGGCCAAAGGATCGAAATGTAGTAAGCTGCAGGTGGTTGTTTAAGATCAAGCCAGGAATTGAAGGTGTTGAGTTAGAGAGATTCAAAGCAAGGTTAGTGGCTAGAGGGTTCTCTCAAAGAGAAGGGATTGATTATCAAGAAGTGTTTTCTCCGGTAGTAAAGCATGTATCAATTCGAATGTTGTTGTCCATTGTGGTGAATCTGGATTTGGAACTTGAGCAAATTGATGTTAAGACCGCCTTCTTACATGGAAACTTGGAAGAGGACATTTACATGGAGCAGCCCGAAGGATATAAGGATAAGTCAAAGGGAGATCAAGTGTGTCTTCTAAAGAAGTCGTTGTATGGACTTAAACAATCCCCGAGGCAGTGGAATAAGAAATTTGATGAGGTTATGATGGCTCAAGGGTTTGTAAGCAGTGAACATGATCCATGTGTGTACATCAAAGAAGTGGCTCAAGGTGATTTGATTTATTTGCTCTTGTACGTGGATGATATGCTCATATCCGGAAGGAGCATGGCTGAAATCAAAAGGGTTAAGGAGCAATTGAGTACAACTTTTGAAATGAAAGATCTTGGAGCAGCAAGGAGGATACTCGGCATAGACATAACCAGAGACAGAAGCAAAGGTGTTCTTCGGTTATCTCAGGCTGATTACTTGAAGAAAGTTGTGGAGAATTTCAGAATGAGTGATGCTAAGAAAGCACTCACTCCCATTGGAGCACATTTCAATTTGTCCTCAATAAAGGAGAATGAAGAACGTGTGGATACTGATGCAGTACCATATGCATCGGCTGTTGGAAGTATCATGTATGCGATGGTAGGATCAAGACCAGATTTGGCTTACGGTATTGGTTTGGTTAGTCGCTACATGAGTAAACCAGGTCCTGTTCATTGGGAAGCAGTAAAGTGGCTGTTTAGATACATCAAAGGAACCGTTGATCGTCAATTAGTCTACACAAAAGAAGCAAGTTTTGAGGTACAAGGGTTTTGTGACTCTGATTTTGCAGCTGACCTTGATAGGAGAAGGTCAACATCAGGTTATGTATTTACTGTTGGAGGAAATGTGGTGAGTTGGAGGTCGGAACTACAACATGTCGTGGCCTTAAGTACAACTGAAGCAGAGTATATTTCATTGACAGAAGCTGCAAAGGAAGCGATTTGGTTAAAGGGGCTGTTTGGAGATTTTGGGTTCAAGCAGAAGAAGGTGAAGATATGGTGTGATTCTCAAAGTGCAATATGTCTCTCAAAGAATCATGTATTCCATTCACGGACAAAGCATTTTGCGGTGAAGTACAATTTCATACGTGATGTGGTTTCACAAGAAGAAGTGGAGGTTGTGAAGATTCACACAGATGAGAACCCAGCTGATATCTTGACGAAGGTGGTTCCGGTAAGTAAGTTTGATGATGCATTAAGCTTACTTAAGGTTGAACAAGCTTGAAGAGCTTGAGTGCTAGATGGTGTAAGTCCAGAAGGTGAGTCCACGGTAAGAGCACAAGAATGTTTGATGATTGTTTGGTTGTGACTGATTGAGTCATTAGGCCAAGGTGGAGTATGTTGAGATGTGGCCGTAATGATCAATTCAACACAAGAAGAAGAAGTGAAAGACTCTACTGGAAGTAGAGGGTTTGATGATTAATGAGATTGTTCGGTTTAATCAGCTTGAGACCGGTTTGATTTGAGTTGGGTTGGAGCCGGTTAACTGCAACAAATCTTATCTTCTTCAAGATGAAGTTGCAGGTTGTTCTTGTTCGATATAACGGTGTTTTAAGCTGAGAGAGAGATAATTCAATCTTGATCGGAGAAACAATTCGGTGTATCGGATCTTGTGCTAGTGGATTTGCTGGACTGAGTCTAGCCCCTGAGAGTAGTTCTCCATATCGGAGGCGAACTCAGGGTGAACAATTTCGTGTGTCTTTCTCTTTTATGCTTTTACATTCTTTGTCTAACACACGAGAGATTGTAGAGAGATTGTGAGGAATCGCGGAATCAACATCGTAATCGAATTGGAGTCGCAACATTAATCTTGACCAATAGGTACAATTAGTAGAGAAAGTTGTGTATGGCTTCTTCTCTCTGCTTTAGAACTTCTTTTGCTTAACATTTTCCCTGGAAACTATAACTTATACGATTAGTAACACCTCTCACGAGATTAAGTTTGTAAAGATGCAAACACCTTCGTACTTGTTTTTTTTTTTTTTGATAAAAGCACCTTCGAACTTGTTTAAACCTTTAAAATAACCCATTGCGGCTAGGGGTGGGCATTCGGTTAACCGATCGGGTTCGGTTCGGGTATTTCGGGTTTTCGGGTATTTCGGTTTAGGGGTCCGGAAACCGATCGGGTATTTTATAGTTTCGGATCGGGTTCGGATCGGTTATCTTCGGGTTCGGTTATTTTCGGTTTATCCGAAAATAACCAAAATACTAAGTTTAAAACAAAAAAATGAAAAATATTTAAAACATTTTAAATTAAATTTAAGATAAAATTATAATACTCAAACAATTTATGTTTATTAGCACATTCAAACAAAAATAAAATACTATTCAATCTGAAAATTATGTAATATTTTAGAATTATTCAATATATCTATAAAAATTGCTAAAAAATCTAATAAACATATGATTTCGGGTACCCGTTCGGGTATCGGGTATTATCCGATCGGATTCGGGTACCCTAACCACAAATAAATCAAACCCGATCGGGTAATGTTCAAGTCGGGTTCGGGTTCGGTTCGGTTTTTTCAAGTCGGGTTCGGATTCGGGTTCGGGTATCGGTTATTATGCCCACCCCTAATTGCGGCTATTACTAGTGTGTATAGAGTGGCACAAGTGTAAATACACATAAAATTATGATTTTTAACAAGTAGAGTACTCTACTTGTTAAAAATCATTGTAACCGTTGTTTTTGTATACTAGATACGTTTGCAAAAATCATTCTCAAGAAATGACGATTTTTTTTTTTTTTTTAAATCCAATTAAATGCAAAAACAACGGTTACAATGATGTAATGTTGATGCCTATAGTTTGATAAAGTTGTATACATAATAAACGAAGAATACTACCTTATAGTATACTTTATTACGTCCTAATTACCTCGTCCAAAAACAAATGATATGACAATCCATACTAATTCATGTGTTTAAAATATATGATTTATATTCAAACAACACACTCTAAAAATGCCTATTTTTCTTTGTAACATTAAACGGCTTCTTTGTTGACTACTCGAAAATGTTGGCTACATTCGCAACTAACCAATGTATGTGGTATCTATTTACTTCTTCTTTTTTTGTCACGGTGGTATCTAATTACTTACAAACGATAATATAGAATATTTATATTTTTTCTGTTAAAGTATATAGAATATTTATACAGGAATTCCAAACGAATATTTGTATTTATCAATATTCCTGTTTATCTAATCCTCTTTATAAAAATTTCAAGAGATGTGTGGCTTTTTTGGGTCGTCAAAAGGATTTGCACAAGACGTGTTACAATCTAGTATGACACTGCAATGAATATTCCACCCAGAAATTGTATAATTATCTTATATAATTCCAGACTTTATTTAAGTAATACAAAATGATAATAATAAAGCAATAATGCCTTTAATTTGATGTCCCATCTTTCATACAATAAGAAAGATGCTCTTTTAACAATTCTTATTCACGAAGCATCGTGTGTCTGTTGGTCGCCATATCCAAATTCTAAATTTAATGAACCTACCCAATATATTATTTTCTACTTTCCAAACTTTTATTTGCTTGTTTATGCAATGGTCCTTTCGACAAAGGGACCATGTACCAAACTTCTTCCACTAATCCTTCTCTAATTACCCTTTTTAATTATAAGGTAATTGCTAAGCTAATTATTTATTTATTTAATCAAGCAAGGGAAATATTGACAGCTAATTAAGCTCAACATTGTATGGATTTTTGTTGTTGTTTGTACTTTGTAATAAGCATATTCGGCATCTAATCGCAAGAAAACATGGTAAACTACATATGTAGTTGTTCGTCACTAATCACCTAGAATTATATCATTTTTAAATTTGGTATAACGGTGGTTGACTTTCTTATTAATTTTGAAAAAAAATTAAACTGAAAATAACAGTTGTTTGTTTCTCTATCTTTTTGTTGTTAAAGAAATTTAAGTACATTCGATATGATTGATCAAATGTCAAGATAATGTGAAAGTCGGTGGTTTAGGTGTTGATTATTTTATATAAAAGATAGAGAATGATTATGTAATGCTTTAAAATGTGTTTATTTATATATCACTAGGATATGATCCGCGCATTCGCGCGAGTTTTTGTTTTATAACTTATTAAATTTAGTAATTTTATTTATTTAGTAGTTTAGTACTTATGTATGATAAAATAGCTAATTCTTTGTACTTGCAAAGTAATATTTGATGTAAAATAGAATAGATTAATTTTGTGATTTAGTATTAATAATGCTTAAATATATAAAGTGATTACCAATGACTTCAATATCGATAGTTCTCATTTATTTAATTTTTAAAAAAAACTTTTTAACGTACATATATGTGACCATTATATAAATCATGTTATCTAAATAACCAATTATGATTTAGAAGATAAAATTTATCAAAAAAATTTTACTTTATCTTTATAGTATGATTACTTACCATTACTTTTAATAATTTATCTCGTTCTCGTAGTTTATATATATTTTGATTTTTGTTCATCGTCTAGAAATATTTAAAATTTTATGATACTATTTGTTGAACGTTTCTCTTCGTCATAAGTTGATAAATAAAAATATTAAGATAATTTTTTAATTTTTCAATTTTTATGTGTGGTTCTAAAATAAATGAAGTTAGATTGAATGTAAGAATTTTTTTTTATTGAATTACAAATATTTTAATAAAAAAGAAATCTTTTTCTCTTCAAATTTTAGATAATATATGGTTAAGTCAGTTGATTTTTACTAATTGTTTGAATTATAAATTTAGAAACATATTTGAGTTTTTTTTTAATATGTGTAATATATATATATATATATTTGGTAAAAGTAAATTCATATTATTATTACTAATAAAAATTTGTATAGTCTTAGATTTATTATCTTTTATTTTGATTCATTTTTTAAGTCTTTCACGTTTTTATTTTAATTTAATTTTTTTATTAATTATGAAAACAAATAAATATGATTTGGTGTGTATTAAATGAATATTTTAAAACTTAAATGTTTTAGAAAATAGTTTTGCCTATGTGGACACTCTAGATGGAGAGAAAACTCTCTAATTATATAATAGATTCCTTTTATTTTTTTTGTAATCGTGTTGTATTTTGCATATGTTAGATATAAATGCATTTATTTGTTTTGGTTTGATGCATAAATTTATACATATTTTTCTGTTATAACCATGTCTAAATTTATTTTTATAATTATGATCAAGCACAAAAAAACAAAAGATTTTAAAATAACATTTAAGTTATATATTTTTTTCAAATTTTTTTATTGATTAATCATATAAAATTTTGCAAGTTAATCAACTTACGTCATATAATCCCTAAAATTTAAATTGTGGTTTCATTTTAACAAAATGAGTAATAATCTAAACTATAATCTTATAATAATCTTGGAAGAATCTGGATTATATTTTTTCCCTTGTAATTAATATGTATAGATGAATCCATTGAATTTATTTCAATTATGAATTTCAACATAATAAATTTGAAAATTACACTTTAGACTTTATAAAAAAAAAGTTATACTTTAGATAGTATAGAATTTGAATAAAGCATTTAAAACGTTTAGCTAAATAGCATTGTACTTTTAAATTTTTTATAAAACTAAAAATATAAAATCAAATTAATAAATAAGTTACAACCAATAATTCAAACTTAACAACTACAGATAAATAAGTTATATTGGATTAAAGTTACACTACTAAATTAATAACGGCAATTTTAAAATTTATCTTGCAAATAAGCAATTGCGAAGATGAAAAACATTAAAATTTTGGAAATAGAAGTCCAAAAAAAGGTTCTGTAGTGGAAATAAATCCGAAAGAGGGGCCATAGGTTTCTGCTGTCGAGTCGAATCCAATCGAGTTGAGTCATCTCCGCCATTATCGTCTTCTTCCTCTTCTCTCTCTTTTCTCTCTCCGCCACCTCTGACGGTGCTCAGATCCTCCGATCCGGCGGCGTTACTTTCCTACACTTGTCTCTTCTTCTTCTTTTTTGTATGTTCGCCGAGAAGGCTAAGGTAAGACACAATAGCTAAGCTACTCTCAATCTCGTCTTCTGGTCAAGGAACGATTTCCGTTTCCAGATTCGTTTCTCCATTTTTATGTTGATTTCTTGCGATTCCGCATGATCTGTAAACTAGTGTTGTTCTTATTCTGATTGAATTTCGATCGAAATGCTGCTTATGAATCGATCCGTGGCACGGATTTGTTACAGGAAGTTTTGAACAAGGGCAATTCCCGAAAACGCGTAGACGGATCTGAATACGTAGCTGTTGGATTAGGAATGGTTTCGCTGCCTCGTTGACCAGCTCGAGAGAGAGATATAGTTTCGACAAGGTTGTTTTGGATTCTCTGTTTGGATCAGGAGTTTTAGGGTTTTTGTTTTGTGTATGCCTCCCGATCACTGTGTGTTCTGTTTTCGTCGGCAGAGAGATTAGCTGACCGATATGCAGAAGAATCCTTCTTTAAGAGTGGCAATCCCTCAGGCACAACAGTCGCTTAGGCGCTTAGGTTTTTGCTCTCATATAGCCACCGGAGGATCTCAGCAGTCATCTCCTGTAGTATTCCCTGAAAAGCGAAGCAAGAAGGTGAAGGCTTCTTCGAGGCGTCCTGAGATTAGTAATAATGATCCACAGGTGAAACCAAAACCTGATGAGCATCGGATTGATATTGGTGGAGGTGATGAGAAATCAGATTTGTTAGGTAGTCTTGTTTACTCTGGGAAGCTTTTATTGGATAAGAGGAAATCTGCCAATGGGAAAGATGCAGCCGAGATACAGCAACCATCTGCCACGGATATCTTTAATAAGAAAGCAGTTGATGCAAAGCTTACAAGCAAGGCTTTGGTTTGGAGTTCTGACATGCTACAGCTTGACGATGTTGTCTCGGTATAAACTTTTTCTGTCTCTTGGAGTAATTGGCCTTGCAATGGACTCTTGTGTGTTGTAAGAACTGAGTCAACAAACTTATCCATGTTTTGTTGTTTTTGACAGTTGACATACAATGTCGGTCTCAGGCATTTCACCGTGCATGCTTATCCAATTGGAAAGGGTTCTTGTGGCCTTTCTTGCTTCACGAAACCAAAGAGAAGCCGCAAGGATTTCCGTTTTATCGCACCCACGGTAGAAGAAGCAGTTCAATGGGTGGCCAGTTTTGCAGATCAACAATGTTTTATCAACTGTTTGCCACATCCATTAGTCTCAAAGAAACAGGCTTCGTCTGAGTTATTTTCGGTCCCCATCGATACTCCTCCTGAGTTGGTCTTCAGGTGTAAGAGTGCACCCAAAATGCTAGTCATATTGAACCCTAGGTCAGGGCATGGACGATCTACCAAAGTTTTCCACGAAGTGGTGGAACCAATTTTCAAGGTCCCTTTTCCATCTTTTTGTTTTATATGGATGTCGTAGTTTACATCATCACATTGTTTTACACTTTTACGTACTAACAGGCTGGGTACTCTAGAACTTAGGTTTTGAATGAAGTTGTCTACATACTCAATACCGTAAAGAACATTTCCATTTCTCCAATCCCGTTATGCAGCTTTCATAAAATAATTATGCTTTTTGTATCTTGTGTTTGATTTTGTAAACTCTCACAGCTGGCCGGGATTAAGATGGAGGTTGTCAAAACAAATAAAGCGGGTCATGCGAGAGAGTTGGCTTCCACTGTCGACATTAGCTTATGCTCAGACGGTACCAATGCTTGGTCCATCACTGAATAATATGTTCTATATCAGCTTCGAAAATGCGTAATTTCATCTTGCATATTAACATATTTATGAGATTTTAATAATTCTTACAGGTATAATTTGTGTTGGAGGTGATGGAATCATCAATGAGGTGTGATAGTTACCCTTCCTAAACTATGCTCATTTGTTTATATTTTCTTTAGGAGTATAGTTTGAATCTACTCTATTACATGCCGTAGTGACTTAATGTGCTTCTGAACCTATTTTTGTATTGAAACGGAACTCTATTGGCTTATTTCAGCGTGCTCACGCCACTTTGCAAGCATGCTGAATCAATTTAAGAGTTTAGTAACTCTTCTTATCCTCCGGAGCGAGGACTTTGGGATGAATCTTATAGGAAAATACTTTCTCGTGTTGAAACACATGAGAACTTTCACTCTTGGTTTTTCGTTTGATGTAGAACTCTTTAGGTAGATTAAGATGCTTGGAAGATACAGCTTTTGATGTTAACCACCCCTGCATTTTATTTACTTGGAATGAACTCTCATCTCATGCCCTGCCCCTTTCCAATGTTGCAGGTTCTTAATGGTCTACTTACTCGAAGCAATCAGAAAGAAGGAGTTTCTATCCCAATTGGAATAGTGCCTGCTGGCTCTGATAACTCATTAGTTTGGACTGTTCTTGGTATAAGAGATCCTATATCTGCAGCACTCTCTATTGTCAAGGTACTCCGGGATAATATCCTATTGGTCCCTCCTTTGGTTTATCCGGCCACCAACATTATTTCGCTTCTGCTTAATTTATGTTTTCTCAGCTCAAAGGAAATTTTTTTTTCTTTTTTTTGGTTTAGGGTGGCTTAACAGCTACTGATGTCTTTGCTGTTGAATGGATTCATACGGGCGTTATGCACTTTGGAATGACTGTCTCCTACTATGGTTTTGTTAGCGATGGTAAGTGAGAATACCATTGCGATGATCTGGATGCTGTTTCTTGTATTACGGTCATGATTATTGCTGTGAAGTATTTCTCACATACCAGTACCTTCATGCCTGTAATTTTCGTCGCATTCACTTGCTATATCAATATTCTTGGTTTTTTAACTGTGCTGTCATTATCTATTTGCAGTTTTGGAGCTCTCTGAGAAATACCAAAAACGCTTTGGTCCTATGCGTTACTTAGTTGCTGGATTCCTCAAGTTCATGTGTTTGCCAAAGTATAGCTATGAAGTGGAATATCTTCCGGCGCAAAAAGAGGACACAGAAGGCGAAGCTAGACTTGAAAAGGAAGTTGTGGATGTGCAAGATCTTTACACGGATGTAATGAGGAGATCAAGCAGAGAAGGAATGCCTAGAGCTTCCAGTTTATCAAGTATCGACTCCATAATGACCCCAAGCGTAGGCGAAGTAGACACGGGTAGCAGCACACATGCCAGCACCGAACCATCAGAATATGTACGTGGAATTGATCCTAAAATGAAACGCATGTCCTCTGGCAGAAGAGATGTTACAGCTGAGTCTGAGGTTCATCCTCAAGGACAGTCAACAACCCCTAGTTGGCCAAGGACAAGGTCAAAGTCAAGAACAGATAAAGGATGGATGGGATTAACATCCGTCCAAGATCCTACAACTCGATGTTCATGGGGGAATACCGGTGCTCATGACAGAGAAGATATTTCATCTACTGTATCCGATCCGGGTCCGATCTGGGATGCAGGACCCAAATGGGACAGTGAACCGTCAGCTTGGGATTTAGAAAACTCGATCGAGCTGCCAGGTCCTCCTGAGGATATAGAGACAGGACTGAGGAGGCAGACGATCACACCAATATATGAAGATAAATGGGTTGCTAGAAAGGGACATTTCCTTGGCATCATGGTCTGTAACCATGCTTGTCGGACTGTGCAGAGTTCTCAAGTCGTGGCTCCCAATTCAGAACATGACGATGGTACAATGGACATGCTATTGGTTCATGGGTGTGGAAGACTGAGGTTGATGAGGTTTTTTGTGCTTCTGCAAACAGGTCGACATCTTTCTCTTCCATATGTCGAATGTGTAAAGGTAATTCTTATCTCTCAAGTAAATTCTTATTTAAAGTATATGAAAGTCGGGATTTGCTGTGAATATATATATATCCTAGCTAGGAGAAATGCAAATCAAACTGTCAATCCTAAGTTTGATAATGAAATGCATATGATGCAGGTGAGATCGGTGAAGATAAGTGCGGGGAAACAGACGCATGACAGTTGTGGTATAGACGGAGAGCTGTTTCCATTGAACGGAGAAGTGATATCGACTATGCTACCAGAACAATGCAGACTGATCGGTAAAGCTCCTGAACGACATTTATAGGTTATTTATCTCATCAAAATTTGTGAGGATGGAGGGAGAGAAGAGAGAGAGAGAGTGTTTATATATCTGGATAATTTTACAATACGTAGTTATATGCGATAAGAAAAGTGACACATGAGAGTACGAAACTGCTGCGATCACCATCCCCCATCCTCGTGTGCTATAAGTTCCCTTAAACCTTAAAACCTTTGTATATTCTTTTGCCCTTTTTTTTTTGTGTGTGTGTTTTGAATTATATATGTACTGTATCTGTTCTCCGACAAAGATTTGTGTGTTGGCTCCCTTTTCGCTTGAATTTATTAATTTACACTCAGGTTTCGATTCTTGCTTGTTTTGAGATAGATTTGATCTTTTGCTGATGAGTTTGATAGATCCGTTAACTTTTGGACTGCCCCAACATACAGTTGTAGTTTAATTATATATATCCAACATGTTTTGGGTTAATTAGGTGAATTTTCTTACCTCTGTCTTTATGCCTCGAGTCACACATATGGAAGTGGTCTCATTTGTGGACATCTGAACATCAACTTCACAACCCACTTGTATGATTTAAACGTATTTCAAAATAAATAAAAAACAAGTGAAATATTTTGAGTATATCGATGTATGTAGCTGATAGAGATTCTGTCTGTCTGATTGGGAAGTCTAAAGACGCATCAATTTACTTGAAGCCGCACGTTCCTCATCCCATGAAAACCTGACATTTATAGCTTTCACATCTGACACGTGTCTTGACTTGTTGATCTTCATCTTCACATCTCCCTTTCACTTGTCAAGTGGTAGTAGTAATATTCACTCTTATCCTCTTCGCTCGCACGTTCTTTTTTTGTCTTCTGCGTATTTCGTTTCATTGACACGTTTAGTGATATCTTTTGTTCTCTACTTATCATTCCACAAAATCATATTCCAAATTTCAAATCATCATCCGTATTAACAAAAAGATAAAAAAATATGTTGCAATAAAAGTTACTGCAAATTATTAATTAAAAAAATATTTAGATCGTAACGAAACAGTTATAAGGTCGTACGAACGCCATAGATTTCATTTTTCCATTTCCCCAATCTTCTTCAAACACATTTCTTTCGCTCCTCCTCACGAACTCAGATGAGTAACACCATCGCTTTATCACCGGCGATTGTCGCCGCCGTTCGTCCTCCGTCCTCTCACGACTGTCTCTCCATTTCCGCCGCTGCTTCTACCACTAGCCCCATGTCGCTCAAATCTTGCATCGTCGCACCTCTCTCTCTTTTCGTCTCTCAGTCTCGAATCAAACGCGCAAGCTCAAGAACAACTCCGAGGACGAAGATTCGATGCGATGTAGCTGTAAAATCCGCGGATTTGGTTAACGCAGAGGCCGATTCTTCATCGGAGGCGAAGATCGAAGCGGAAGCGATTGCGAAGGTAGGATCTAGGGTTAGGGTAACTTCGCCGTTGAAGGTTTATCATGTAAATCGTGTCGCTGAGGTTGATTTGGAAGGTATGGAAGGTATACTCAAAGATTACGTCGCCGTTTGGAAAGGGAAACGAATATCAGCTAATCTTCCTTATAAAGTGGAGTTCTTCAAAGAGATTGAAGGTCGTGGTTCTGTCAAATTCGTTGCACATCTCAAGGAAGACGAGTTCGAGTTCATCGATCCCTGATAAGATAAAAACAAAGGCAAATTCTTTTTCTCTTTTCTCTCTTCTCAGTCTCTTTTCTTGTGTTCACTGAAATCTGGGAATAGAGAATGATTTGTATGTACTACTCATGTTTATACCTTTAGAAATCATATACATAAGCTCTTTACTGTCCCATTGATGTTGATTCATCCACTGCCTTAGTCTTGTAATTGATTTCTCATTGTTAGATAGATAGATGCATACTTCAATCTTTATGCTGAGGAAGAAATGAAAAATTGGAGCTTGATATGGACTCTTGATTCACAAGGGTGATTCAGGCTGAGCTAGATGTATACTTAGTGGAGGAAACGACAAGTTGGATTTTGGTGTGGATGATTGATTCATAAGGGTGACTCAGTCTCCATTTTTCCATATCAAGATTCAACTAGAGATAAACACTAGATTTGGAGTTTGCAATTGAGACTAGTGCATCATTGTAGTGTCTTGAAACGAAAAGGCTGGATCTTGATCACACTGATTCTACTAGGTTGAATTAGCACTGTAGACTAACATAACATAATTGTAAGTATCATGTTCTTCAAGGGTCTTTCATCCAGCGTGTGTTGTGTAGTGGATATATAGTGTGGATTGTATGGAGTCTTAAGGGAACAGTTTGGTAGGTATTCGGATGATTTTCCGATGCAAATCTTTGTTGTCTCTGTCTGGTTCAGGTGTCTTCAGCATATGAATGTGTTTGGCTTTCTAGTGTATGTAGAAGAGAGATTTGTAAATAGGTAAGACTCGTCGTCGTCGTGGTACTGGTAATGATATTTATCATGCTGCGTATTGTATGGTGGTTGCATTTGTTCTATTGTGGATAGAGGAGAATGCAATCTAGATTTATTGTTCTTGAGCAAGCCGTATTCAATCACGTTTGAGCTACAAGATGTGGTTTTTAGCCGTCTTGTTTCAACTGCGATTTGAATCGTCTTTACCCGTAGGTTTTATCCATTCGTTTGATTAATATCGAGGGGGCGGTTTAACTTTCAAAATCGATATCTAAATTTATCTTCATACATATCCTATTATCCTGCTTGTTGAAGTTATGTAGTTTCTTATAACATTCCGGGGCTTTCGTTCGCGCGTCAGATCCTCTGGGCCGAGGATTCCATCGAGCATCGGTTTGCTATTCGCAAGCATGAAAAACTAGTTGAAACACACAAAGATCTTGCTTGTATCATGTTCAAATTTAGATGTAGTGAAGTAAACACGTCATCTAAAAAAAAGGTGAACAAGTTCTCACCATTTTTCTTATGCTACCATAAGTTTGTCATTACTATATTCTCCAAGGGAAAAGAAAAACGTAGTAATAATATGTTTGAGTTCGTGAAGAATCTTAACGTAACTAACACGTCCATGTATCACGTCTTCCAACGTACTAACCCATTCAACGTTTATATATAAAAATTATTGGAGTGGATGGAGATTCGAGCTTCCAAACAATAACAATTTGATGAAATAATTGTGATTACAAAACTCAGATTTAGTGACAGCACATCTAGGCCAGGGACAGGGCAGACCATGGTGGCAATGATTAATTTTAACTTTTTAATTAGGGAGTGCACTTTCAAAAGCAAAGCAGCAAACAATTATTATTAAGAGGAACAGTTTAATTTAAAGTCAAAACGCTTATTATACCCCCGTAATTGTAGGTTTCTTCTGTTTCCAAAATTTTGGCTAATCTTTAGCTCTAGAATGATTACGAAAACTGAATTGGTAGAGAGTTGAATTGGACTCCTGATCATATCATTACTATAACTTACAAAAGAAAAAAAAGAAATAACTTTCATGTCACTATAGAGCTAAAGATTAGCCAGAATTTTTGGAAAGAAATAACTTTCATGTCACTATAAAAAAGAAGTAGCATACATGTTAAGAGTGGTTTTGTATTCACCAATAAAAAGTTACCACGTTAGGATATTTGACATCAATTTTTTTGTTTAAGAATAGACTTAGCCTCTTCTCGGATGTGTGTGACATAATAGGTAAGTGTTAATCTCACCTACCATCATCCCGAAACAATACTAATCACTACACGAAAAAGGTAAGCAATGTGACCATGCGTAAGGCTAGAAGGGACAAGAGACGCAAACATTATTATGTAGATGTGAGTAATGTGACTCCTCTAGTGAAATGTTAATTCCATTTAAATAAATTTGCAACAGTAAGCCAGGTATGGGTGGGGGAGCAGGGACTACCTGTTATTTTAATTTTTTAAACCCATCATTTAATTTGAAATTCTTTTATCAATTAAAAGATAGATTTTATTGGGTTAACAAAAAAATAAAAATATTTTTATTTAGTTTTTAGATTTGAGTTGTACTTGTTTGAGTGTGAGAAAGATATGTCTCTGATGGCCCCATACAATTAGGTCGTCCGTTATTATCAAAGCCAAATCTTTTACCATTATTTTTTGTCTATCCAACGTTGGTCTATCTAATGTCACTGTTACTACGTTTTATACACATAATATAAACCTTATAAGTATATTTTACATGTAGTAGACCGATCAGTTATGATAATTGTATGTTTTTTTGACGATTTTTCCGTATTGTTTGGCCATGTGATCGACCAAAAAAGAAACTACTAGTAAAAAACGTTTAGTTACATTTACGCAAATTTTAAAACTTATCGACAGGGGTCCATAATAATAAAATATATAACATCGAAGCAATAATCACGTATTAATGATTACATGTCCATTTTCCATTATAGCACCGACAGTAGTTTTCATATTCAAAACAGAAAAAAGGACCTTAAGAATTATATTTCAAACCGGAAATTCAATTGTGTAATGTAAGTACTTATTATGTAACCCCTTTACTAATGATTGAAAGACTACTATTTGATATGTAAAAAAGATAAATCTGTTCATACAATCATTATAGTCTTATTTGTTTTCACCGTATACAACAATATACTTTACTTGGAATTACCGTGCTAGTATGGCAGTCAATTTTACAAATTTTATGAATTAGCAAATCATTCATCACACAAAACATACTGTCTACAGATAATTAGAAACGTCTGAACCACATATAAAAACAACCAAACAATACTTCCTAACTCCGAATACAAAAACATGTATAAAGGCATCACTAGTAACCAACATTTTAGTTAGGAAATTAGATAAATAAAAATACAAAGAAGATGATAAAAAGATGTAAAAGAGAAAACGGTTTAGTTGAAACATGTTGTTGAATGATTGTTATGATTGATTGTTTTTTTAGACGGTTCATCTCATTGCCGCTTTGGCCGCTATTTCATTCATCCGTATAGTAATTCGTAACCCAAAAAGTAATTCACATCCAAATATACTTCCAATTAAAGCTTTAAATGACAAAAAGAGAATCGATTACTAAGGTTAGGTGTCACCAAATGCAAAGAAAAAGGAAGAGAGATGGTTTCTAAACACTCAATGGTCATTGCAAGTATTCTTCATAATAAATGTAAATGTAAATATGATAAGCAGCGAGAGGCATTGAAAAATGAAGAAACCCAAAATTAAATGAAAAAAAAGAGTTTTGGAATTTGAAATAGAGAGAGGGAGAAAAGAAAGAAAGAAGACGTAGAAGTAGCCAAAGGTTAAAAAGACTCTCTCTCTCTCTCTCTGCGCCTCCTTTTTGCTTCTCTTCTTCTTCATTTGTGCTCTTCTCTCTCTCTCTCTCTTCATTTTTTACTTCGCCATTGGAGAAAGAAAGAAAGAAAGAGAAATTACTTTAAAATACTAGTCATTCAACTACTTCTTCTCTTCTCGCTTTTTGATTTTCTTATTTTCAAAGGGAACAACAACAACAACGTTTTCCAGTCAGATATATTTTCACTATTCCTTAAAAAAAACTTCTCCTTTTTCATTTCATTCATCCACACTTCTCCAATTTCTTCGACCCGTTTTCGAAATTCGTCGAGAGCAGAGGAACCAACCAGAGTTTGAGATTGGCGTTTCTGGTTTTTTTTTGGGAAGAAAAAGTTAAGCTTTTTTTGCTGGTACGGCTTCATTTACTCGTTGGCTTCTCTCTTCTCTTTCGAAAGATGATTTCTGGGTTTTTGATCTGTTCTCCGTTCGTGATTTCAGATTGGGTCATCGGCTAAGAAGCGGAGATCTAGATGGTGCTTTATGCTTTCTTGGAGATTTTTGTTTGAATTTGAATGTTCATTGCAAGGATTTCGTTTCCGCCATGACCACTAAGCGAGCCTACAAGCTTCGTATCCTTTTACTTTGTTATCAATTTTCCTTCTTTCATGTTTTCTGGAGATTCTATTTTTAGGGTTTGTTGTTCTGAGTGCCGTGCTTGATCTGCTGCTTTTATGTTTGGTGCACGAGATCTGTTTTTCATCTTTTTGATTTTGCTTTTTGTTTCCCGTGAAGTAATTTAAGACCCCTCGAGACTTGTGTGTTTTGAATTTGAAGAGTCCTACTAGGTCAAGTTGAGTTTTGACTAGAGTCTTCATCTAATTGCACTGCTTTAGCCTTGACTTGTGTGTTACAAAGAGGAATTTGTGGCACATTCTGCAGCTGTAAATTGTCTTAAGATCGGAAGGAAATCGTCTAGGGTTCTGGTAACAGGTGGTGAAGATCACAAGGTCAATCTTTGGGCTATTGGTAAGCCCAACGCCATTCTGGTCAGTTCTCCGTCTACTGCTTTGGCTTGCCTTGGTGCATTATGTGTTGGTTTTTAGGAGAAATTTTGTAGACTTGCATATAATGTAGTGGAGTGGTCTGGGATATATTTTTTTTATCTTTCGAAGTGTTTATCAGCATCTCATCTATTGTGGATGTTTTGGGGTCAGAGCTTGTATGGGCACTCAAGCGGAATTGATTCAGTGACGTTTGATGCTTCGGAGGTCTTAGTTGCAGCAGGAGCTGCTAGTGGTACGATCAAACTTTGGGATTTGGAGGAGGCAAAGAGTAAGTTTAGTAGTAGTTCCAAAAGACCCTTATTATTTGACTCAATTTGACTTTGATGTTTACTTATGCGTTCTTTCACTTGCTTTGATGAGCAGTTGTCAGGACTCTCACTGGTCACAGGTCGAATTGCATCTCCGTGGATTTTCACCCTTTTGGTGAGTTTTTTGCGTCCGGCTCACTAGACACAAATCTTAAGATATGGGATATAAGAAAAAAGGGTTGCATCCATACTTACAAGGGTCACACTCGAGGAGTTAATGTACTCAGATTCACCCCAGATGGTCGTTGGGTTGTATCTGGAGGAGAGGATAACATTGTGAAGGTTGGTAGCTGCTTTCATTTTGGTTGCTATTTTTCATTTCTGGGTATGACATTTGATCTTGTCTATTCTGGAGGGAAATATCTGCTTAGTCCACATGATTAGCTAGATCTTCTCTTTGGTAGAGTTTGAAGGAATGAAACAGCGTTTTGGAAATAGACTATGAACTGGCCGTCAAGAGTTGGTCTTCGTTTCTGAAAGGGATAAACTTTAGTTGTAACTAGCGTTGTATGTATGCCATGGATGTCGTTCTGTAGCAGGTTAGTTGTGGAGGAGAACCTGCGAGTTATTACTGTTGCTTCTTTGCACATGAGCTGTTTATGCTAAAGGAGCATATTTAGGATGTAATATTCATTTGCATTTTGCTAAGATACGCATAGACCACCTGTTCGATGCTTAATCTCTCTTGGTTATTGCTTCTTTTCCTCTCTCAGCGCACCAAGTTTGTTATCTCAGCGGACCCTTTTTTTTTTATCTTTCTTTGTTTACTGGATCTGATATGCAGTTTGCCTTTACCAGGTGTGGGATTTAACTGCTGGAAAACTGTTGACTGAGTTTAAGTCTCATGAAGGGCAAATTCAAAGCCTAGATTTCCATCCTCATGAATTTCTGCTGGCAACAGGTTTGTATTACTCTAGAAATTTTCTACATCATTTCCCTCGGCTTTTTGAACGACACACATGATATCAACACGGGCAACACTTCTAGGCTAAGAGTGAGTGATCACAATTGTAATGTTGTGGTAACCATCCCGCCCGGCCCAATTAGTAGATACATGTGTCATGCCATTGTCTTCTTTTTAAGTTATTCAATTTTGAAACTCTTGGGGCTATCTTATCTCTTAGCTTTTTGATTTGAGATCTGGGAGAACATATGCATGCAAAGTATTTTTGATATCTTTGGACATATTGGTGTGTGGTAACAACGAGAATCTCAGAATGGGCTATATGTTAAGTAGATAATGTAAATTAGTGTAATGACAATTACTGACAGCATTCCGTTTTTGCCTGTTGTAAACAGGTTCAGCTGATAGGACTGTAAAATTCTGGGATCTTGAAACATTCGAGCTAATTGGTTCTGGTGGACCTGAGGTACTGGTTGTTCTACGCTGAGCCGAATTGGTAGCATTTTATTTTCACTACCTTTTAATATTCTCATTTACGCTAGACCGCTGGTGTTCGGTGCCTGAGCTTTAATCCAGATGGAAAGACTGTGCTTTGTGGGTTGCAAGAAAGTCTCAAGGTAAATTCTTTGATAAGTAGATCGCAGTATGTAGGTTTTGGATTAGATAAATGTTAATCGAACAAATTAACTTTTTGAGAATTCGTTCTTATGTATACTCCTTTGCTTTCAAAATCATGCCTACTCCCCTTACATCACTCCTTTAGTTTAATCCTGTGCAAATTGTAGATTTTCTCGTGGGAGCCAATTAGATGTCATGATGGGGTGGATGTTGGATGGTCAAGATTGTCAGATATGAATGTTCACGAAGGAAAGCTTCTTGGTTGCTCATACAACCAAAGTTGTGTAGGCGTGTGGGTTGTAGATCTCTCGGTATCCCTCTCTCCCTTCATAGGTTTTTTTTGTTTAGTTGTAGCTGTTGGTTGTAATCTTACGCCCCCACTCATTTTCGGATGCAGCGTACTGAGCCATGTATGGCTGGAGACGCTGCTCAATCCAATGGTCATCCAGAGAAACGATCTTGCTCAGGAAGAGATCCAGTAGTTTTCAATGAGAATAACTCAAAGACTATTCTTGGGAAGCTGTCCGTTTCCCAGAACATAGATCCTTTGTTGAAAGAAACAAAGTCTCTAGGACGATTATCTGTTTCTCAGAACTCTGATTCTTCGACTAAAGAAACAAAGCCCATTGGAAGGTCATCAACATCCCAAAATTCAGATTCTTCGATGAAGGAATCAAAGCCTCTCGGAAGGTTGTCAGTTTCTCAAAATTCAGACGTTTCTAAAGAGTCAAGGACGATGTCATGTATGCTTGCTTCTATTATTTTTCTCTGTCTTCTTACTTTTAACTTAGTGCTGCTTAAATGATATGCCATTTCTGGTTTTGTCTGCTGTTTGAAGCCACAGGAAGTGTACCAGGCACTCCTCATAAGGTCAGTTTAACTAGTGTTTCAAAAGCTGCTTCGGGTGTTTCGGCCGCTGTCTCTAATGCTGCAACGTCAAGGAGGAATTTTACAAAAGCTAACCCAAAGGCGAATTCTGTCAATAAGGCAGCAGATTTTGTTCCGGTGATTATTCCCAGAGCAGACCCTAGAACAGAGCAGGCGACTGAATCCAGAGCAGAACTTGACATAATTGCTAGAACCATGCCTTATTCGTTGCAGGCGGCTGATTCTCGAAGGTCGCCTAGCGGCAGAAATAATCCAGATCTGCCAAACGCTTCGGTTCTTGAAATGTCTGAGTCTCAGCCAGTTGAACCAAATAATATACCAGATGGGAATACGTTTCCTGGTGGCAAGGGTGGCACGCGGGGTGCAGCTGAGCGAAACATCAGTGACTTTAGACAAAAGAGATATGGCAGGAGTAATTCAAGGTCACGGATGGGATCACCTCCAAGAAACCACGATGAAAACTGTATGTTTTTGTGCCTTTAATTTTTCCCTATTAGTGAAAGTATGAATGTCAGCTGATAGTTTTACACCACCTTGGCCCCTTAAATGTGGTTCTTACTCCAGTGAGAACATGCAAATAGTGGAAAGAACCGGTGTGTAAGAAATTATGGTGCTTTTTAGGTGTGGCATATTGAGATAACAACTTACTTGTATTTAGTTGGCCCTTGTAAATTTTGTGTGGTTGTGTTTAGTTTGATAGATGATGTTCTCTGGTCTAACTTAGACCGTCTAAGCTTTAGTCTTTGTTTCAGATGACTTGGTAAGCCACAAATCAAATAGAGATCCAAGTCCCACTGAAAGTCAGAAAGGAGGTAATGATTCCAGCTCAGGTTTTATCTTTTCATTTGCAAATGAGTTGGTTCTCATCCAGGTGTCCTACCATATCAGGAAGGTTCCATTCACTTGTTGTAAATAGGGAGAGAAGAGGAAGATTTTCCAACTTTGAGGGTCCTGTTTCGAATTTTTCGGGTGGAAATGTGCCTGCTCCTAACATCCGCCCTTCAAATGTGGTATAATAGCCTTATATCTTTCGTTTTTCCGCTCGAGATCTTGACGCAATAACACACTGACTGTAAATTCCAATAAAAGAGGGAAATTGGGATTAGAGTAATCAACAAAGGGGAAATTACTGTTTCTGATTTATTTTATTTCAAGTGGTACTGCCTTCAGAGCATCTTAATAGAAATGAATTTTCATGATTACTAATTCCAACACATCTAGTCATACTTTTGCTCGTAGATCCAGAGATGATACATATTGCATTTCCTTCCTTGTAGTTCAAGCAGAGAGGGAACCATATGCCAGTCGAACAAGGGCCTGATTCTCCTTCTGAAGATAATATTGTTGAAGACATAATGGGCAAGCATGATCAGTTTGTCAGCTCGATGCAGTCTCGATTGGCCAAGTTACAGGTAACATGAAACCAAGTCAAGTCATGATAATGTTGGTGGCTCAGTCCTAATTAGACTAGTAGCTTTAATTTTTACTATAAAGTTTTTCATATGCTTTTGCATATCCATGACCGCTTAGCATTCTTAGAATTTCTATTTCAGCATGGCAAAGATCTTTTGCTTTTGTATCATTTTAGCTGCGCGTAGAACGCTGGACATGATGTTCTCCTGTTTCTTGACAAATCACAGAATCTGAATGAAAATTTTGGTTCTCAATTACTTATTTTCACGTATCTTTTACCTTCCCAGTGTTAGTGTATTTTATTTTGTCCTAAATCGTTTCACCAAATTTGCAGGTAGTTCGTAGATATTGGGAAAGGAATGATGTAAAAAACTCGATAGGTTCGATAGAGAAGATGGCTGATAACGCTGTAAGTATCTTCTACTTGTATCAATAGCTGGATGTCTGAAAAAGATTATCCGCTCACGCAACTCTTCTTATTCTTGGTTGCAGGTTACTGCAGACGTACTAGGCATAATAACCGAGAGAAATGAGATTTTGACACTGGATACTTGTACCTCCCTTCTTCCCCTTTTAACAGCTCTTCTGGGGAGCGACATGGATCAGTAAGCATTCACTTTTCATAATAAAACAAATGGGCGAGTCTTCCTGCTAAGCTTACATGTCTCATGACATGGAATATATACTGAACAGACTCGATCTTTACGGTCATAGATACAATACATTTGATTAAGAGTTCTTCATTTGTGTTGGCAGGCATTTGAGCATTTCCCTAGATTTACTGCTTAAGCTGGTCAGAATGTATGGGTCACCAATTTACTCATCACTGTCGGCTCCAGCATCTGTTGGTGTAGATATCGAAGCTGAGCAAAGGTTGGCTTGATCTCAACTTTATCTGCTTATCTAAGGCATGTGTATCATAATTTTGATAGCATACTCTCTTGGAACTCAACAACACGTACTTAACTCTTATGTAGGATTGAGCGCTACAGTCGTTGCTTTGTAGAACTAGAGAAAGTCAAAGCATGCCTTCCCTCTCTAGCGAGGTAAGTGTCTTTAGCTGAGTGAACAGTGAAGATTTCATAGGTCTCAATTAATCGTGTAATGATCTATATGGCTCACACACACTTGTCATGGACTTTGTGTAGTAGAGGAGGTTTGGTGGCCAAATCTGTGCTTGAACTCAACCTAGCATTTCAGGAAATTTCATCATAATCACTCCGAATCTTACGACGCTAAAAAAAACGCAGAGCAAAGCCCGTCTTCTTCATGGAAGAACCAACCTGCATCGTCCCAAGTCCCAACCCTCTGCTTTTTTATGTGGATTTGTTTCCAACGGGAGTCTAACAAAAACTAAAGCTGATACTTACTAAGTTAACCACAAGAGTTTGGAAGGCTACAAAATCCCCCAAGTTAGCTTCTTCTATGGTCACTAATCTTTGCTTTGGGGAAGCAGAAATCTCTGCATTGCTCTAACTTTGGTGTGTAGAGGTAGAGCCAATTGGGCTTTGTATTGTTCGTCTAGCTATTCTTATATGAAATTGTGAAATACTACTTGAGTTTCTGCTTTGTTCTCTCCACACAGCAATAGAATTTTTCGCGGTTTCTTGAGTTTCATCTTGATCTTCAATCTAGAGAGCCAACAAGCCGTTGTGACCGAGCAAAAAAGGAATTGATTCTAAAATGAACAAAACTGTTTCACCTCTAAAGAGATAGTTTCTTGGATCAGATCTTCAAGTTTGATGCTGTGTACCAAAAACTATCGTCTCCCAAAGCTTCTTCGCAAATATGTGGTTTACAAAATAACATATTGTAGTATTTTTGTGAATTGAAGTGATCTTTTTAGTCTTTCTATAAGAATAACAAATGAACTGAAGTGATGATTTTAGTCTTTCTACAAAATAAAAAATTGTAGTATTTTAGTGAATGCCCCAAAAAAATGTGTTATGACAACACAAATTATTGGATAACATTCACATAATAGTTTTTTTTTCCTTGACCTTTAATGCATTGTGTTACATTTGACCCATTGATATATCTATTAGAAACATAATTTAATTTTAACAAATTCAATTAAGGTAGGTGGTAGAGGCCAAAGAAAAATGACTTTACATTTAAAGAAGAGGAACAAGAAAGAGAAACTTAAAGAACAAATTAAAGACATAATAAAACAAAACTAGCAAAAAAAAAGTACATTCTCTAGAAACTGCAATAAGCCCAACAGACTAGAGATTTCTTGAGAAAACGAAATTGCCAAATTGATGTAACGGTATTGTCATCAACTACCTAATAAAAACAAAATACATTTCATTTCAATCTTTTTATTTTCTTCTCAACATAATTAAAAAAGTGAAATTGACTGTGAAGTAGCATCATCCCATGCCTCTACTTCTGCGTTACGTTGAGAAGACAATGACTATACAGTCTTTTGCTGTACAAACTTACTCTTCTTCACCTTCTACGTACCTCCTTTTATTTTCCTAGACCAAACCGTTCACTTTCGTTTGTCTCTTTTGTAGATTTAAGATTCTATTCGTGATTATTATTCATTTCATTATCGCATTATTGACCAGAATCTTATGTTAATTCGTATGTATACTACTCTTGTTTAACACGATGAAACCAGTAGTAAACTACATCCATTGATTCAGTTTTTGGTGAAGACTTAAACAAAATTTTCCCATGGATTTAAGATGCATGTAACGATTTTTTTGTTGTTGTTGTTGTTGCATTGATCGCATAAACATTAGGTTTGGTTGGTGTACATTCTGGTGAACAGTCTCTTATATATATATGTCACATTTGAGCTCCCACCTGTAATTCAATGTCTGATGAAACTGTATATTCTAATAATGCAAGCATGTGAGTCTCTGAAGAACAACTCAATCACATGATATAATGCATATATGGATTAATTACGAACAAAATCAAATTTGCAAAAAATATCACAATCGTGTAATCTTACGAATAACACTTTTAAAAGGCAAGACAACATTTTGTAGTTAAGGGGTTAATGTGAGAAATTATGGATTTTTAATTCAAAATTAATCACTTGATGAATAGAGAAACTCGTGAGTATAAATAAACCTTCTCAATTCCAATATGAAATATTTACTGTTAGAGAAATCGCTATAGAAAAAAATTATGTTCAACACAAAATACAGCAACAAATTGTTCTAAAGTGTAATCATCGATGATCAAATTTTATCTTGACCAAACTTTAGCGAGTAAGAAAAAAAGTTTATAGCAAAAAGAAAAGGAAAAAAGTTATGATTATACGAGATACTACTGTTGCATGAGATGATTATTCAACAACTACATTGATTTTGTACTGAAGATAAAGTTAACCCAATAAACCAATAAGAATATTTTGAACTGAACAAAAAAAAGAGTTGGTCGCATGGAATTACAAGAAAAACTTACCTATACCCTAGCTATTCTTTTACCAACTGCCTCTTCTACTATGGACATATGTATGTATGCCTATTTTTCTACCGACGATTCTTACTGTTTTGTGGATTATTGGACAGTAAAAAATCAATACATTTGGAAGATTAGAGATAAATTGGAAATTAGGTGTACACGTGTAAATGGATAATCATAAATTCATAATCATAATATATAAAATAACATAAAAACGAGAGGTCAACATCACTCCTCCACTTGGTACAAGCTCTATAAACAAAGACAGAGATACTGTTTTTATAAGTAGTCTTCCTTCTCCATATTTTGACTTTATTCACTCTGTAACTTTGCACCTCTCTCTTTATTCTTGAGCTTTGGATATTAAGAAAAGAAAATAAAATGGGATGCACTATGGTGATAGAGCTTGGGAAGAAGAAGAAGAAGCTAATAAGAAACATTATATGGAGAATCAGAGCAGAGATTAAAAAGATGAAGAAGAAGATGAGGTCACCGAGACACAAGGATAAGAAACACATCAGTTTCAACTACGATCCTCTTAGTTATTCTCTTAACTTCGACTCTCTTTAACCAAAAATATTACTATTATATTATCTAAACATATGTTTTTTTTTTTTTGCTGGTTTCTTCTCTATATCAACTTGTGTGATATATGTATGTTTCTACGTTCGATGTTTTGTTTTTGTCAATGGTTTGATGTTATTCTATAAATCAGGTTATTAACATTTTCTAGTTAAGTTGATTACAACTTCTAGTATTTTTTTCCCCTTTTGGAGGTAAAAAGTTGTTCTATAATCTCCCAATGATATCATATTGAAAACAAAGAAGTGTGTGTGTACGAGAGAGAATCTCTTCGCACGTATCGAATCACTTTTATTTAAATTAATTTAATCGAAAAAAAATACATTATTATCTCAAAGAAGTGTTAGTAATTGGCCTTAATAGCATTACGACTAATAATAACTACCAATCATTGAACAAGCTTATGTTCTTTTGGCTTTCATTTTACCTTTGTTAGCCTTTTGTACAAAGAACACTTTTAAAGTTAATTCACATTGATTTATCAAAAAGACAATTGAACTACTCTCATTCCGCAAATCCATCGTAACTTAGGTTATAGACATCTATAAATACTCTTATTAAGACCAAAACAAAATAAAATAAAAAATATATCTATAATAGTCTCTAGTCTCTAGTCTTTTTACAAATGGAAATAGATTTGAAATTAGTAAAATGACTAAAAGAAAAAAAAAAAAAAGAGAGAGATTTGAAGGAGAGAGAGAAGAGAAGAGGTTTAGGTTCTGAGATTCTCTGAGGAGGGCACAGTAAGCGAGAATTAGTAATTTCAGCTTCCCATCACCCTAACACTTCAAAAAGTCTTCTCACCTCTGCAATACTCCCACATGCCTATCTTCCTCATAGCCTTCTTTTTACTTTTACCGTTATGCACTACTTTTCCATTTTTTTACTATTTCTTCACTATTATTCAATTACCGATTTCTTTTTTTTCTTTTATAAAATCTTGTTCCTCTGTATAAATGCCTCTAGAGATGGTGGTGGTGGGATGTGGTAATGAGGCGGAGCCACATCTACCAACATGGAACAATCAACTCAACAAATTAAAAAAATCAGTGTAACTTAAAGCTCAATTTATATAGGGTCTAAATGGTAACCGCATAATTTTTGCTAAATTTGCTGAATTATTGTTAATTTCTTGCAGAATTTGCTGAATAATATTAAACTTAAATGATAACCGCATAATTTTTGCTGAATTTGCAGAATTTGCTGAATTACTGTTGATTTCTTGCAGAATTTGCTGAATAATATCAAACTGAAATGGTAACAGGAGAATTTTTGCTTTATTTGCTGAAGTTGCAGAATTTTTTTTAAAAAGTAATTAATGTTGAAAAAGTAATTAATTTTAAAAAAGTAATTATTTTTTTCAAACTTAAATGGTAATAATAATTGACCAATCACAAAAAATTGCAAAATACTAGTACTTATACTATATTAAAAAAGTTAAAAAGTATTTAGTATTCTCAAAACATCTTACATTTTGAAAGAAAAAAAACTGAACCCGAATATCCGAACCTAGTAGTTCATTAATGAAATGCATCCCATATTTGTTGTTTTATTCCCTCTCGTATTATCTGCATACGAGTTCCTGCTGTTGTTTTCTTTTGATTATGTAGAAAGTCTTCTTCTGCACTTTCCCCATTGTTATTAATATGTTCTCGCGGGATTGCAGTAGTATGCAAAGCATCATCAAAATCAATGTCTGGAATTTGAGACAGGCGAATGAAGTTATGCAGTCCAGCTGTGGCTATGATTATTTTGTTTTGTGTCTCGACATCGTATCTTGGGAACTCTGATAAAATCCTCCACTTTTTCTTCCAAACTCCGAATGTTCGCTCGATTACAGAGCGCAGCGAAGAATGCCACCAATTATACAACTCTTATGCACCTCTAGGGGGGAACCATCTTGAAATTGTGGTAAATGATACCTATGACCTCTAAACGGAGCTAAAAATCCTTGCGTGTTAGCATAATCGGAATCTACAAGATAGTATTTCGAGGATGGAGGAGTTGAAAAAGTTGGGCCACGCTCCCTTGCATATGATAAAACTCTTGCATCATGTACAGATCCAGGACATCCAACAAATATGTAAGTGAATAACATATCCAAGTTGCATATTGCCAAAACATTAATGCTTGTCTGTGAATGTCTGTTATAAAAGCGAGTCGCATCCGCACCAGCCACCATTACTGTACAATAAGTACCATCCATTGCACCAATGAAACCATTAAAATAAGGCCAATAATTTTGATTATCTCGTAAACCTCGGGGTACCTGCCGGAGTTGTTCGGGAGTCTGCTTCCTAAGCAATCTACCAGACAGTTTCGTGCATGCTTTTAGGCACTCTTTGAATTTACGTCCAACTGTCTCTTGTGCCCGTCCAAACAAAAACCCTGCTGAATGTTGGATCATGTTATGACCACATATCACAAGAAACATCGCCACAGTTTCTTCTACAGATATGTTTTTTGTGCATTTTATTCCATACTGTGTACGTAATATCTCACATAGCTGTGTGAACACCTCGATGCGCATTCTCAAGAGATGTAAGCAATCTCTTGGATAGTTGTAAATCCTTGTCTGAATGTTGCACCATCCTAATCCCCATTCAGTCCCCATTGGTTGTCGACGATAATACTTGTTATAGTAATCTATAACAGGCCGAAAGAGTGTTTCCATGATATCCATGTGCTCAAGACAAATTAGCTCAAGTAACTCATCTTCTGTGAGATTATGTAATCCGCGCGAATGTAACTCGATAATGCGAGAAACCTGAACATAAAAAAACTTCATTAAAGAACACTTTAAAAATTACATAACATGATACAGTTTAAGTAAACGAAAGATAACTAATATATTGTACATTAAACAAGTAAATTAAAATAGTTATTCATTTAGATTTCGCCATCATTATCATTGTTTCCAACTGAGCGATTAAAGTCAGACAAATTAAAACGTTCGAGTAACTCGGCTGCAGACGCAGGTCTAAACGCCAAACCTTCACCAGAGACAACCCTAGGATTTGGAGATACATTAACTTCTGGGTTGGAGTTTGGAACTTGAAATCCGTGTTTTGATCTGAATTGGTTTGGCGAGCCAGAACCACCAAAATGTGAAAAACCAGCACCACCCACAGTATTTGAAAAACCAGCGCCACCCAGATTCGAAGTCCCTCCAATGTTTGTAAAGCCAGCACCACCAAATTGGGCAAATCCTCCTACGGCGGGAGAACCTGATCCGCTACCAACGGATCCTCTACTACTTGGTCCACTCGAACCAATGAGTTGACGTTTCCATGGACTACCACGAAATGTACCAGACCGATCGTAACCTGTCAACCCTTCTAGAAAACGAATTCTTTCTTCATTATTTTTTAGTAACACAAACCTTTCTTGTTCAGACGGATCTCTCATAATTTCTGATGATGCCCACCAAAAATCTGTAAATTTCTCTATGTCTTCTAGTTCATTCAACTTTAACCAAGATTCACGCTCATAATCTTCGGCCGTTTGGTTTCGTGCATTGAGCATCTGGATTGGAGCTTGCATAGTTGCAAGATATGACTCGATATTCGTTAAATCTGTATCCATAACAGCTCGTCTGCATGGAGTCTGAGTGGTTTGCCGACTAGATTGGCTTCGTCCTCTACTAGTAGGTCTACTACCTCTACTACCATCTTCCCTAGCTCGCCGTTGATGTGAAGGTATCTCAATCGAAATTGATGGCGGAATTGGATGATTTTCCATCGGTTGTGGTTGAAATTCAGTTTCAAAATTGAATTGCCCTTGAGTTTCTGGTACACTTTCAGTAAAGCCTTCTTCTTCAAATTCTTCTTCTACTTCAACATCGTCTTTTTCAACGGTCTCATCTATTTGACTAGCTGAAAGCATATTGTCGTTTACAGGACAATGTGGGCCAAACACTTTATGCATCAAATCCATGCGTGGTAGAGGATTTTTTCTTAATCTTGAAGACCCTTTTGTGTCCTACAACATAATTTTGTCTTATATAAAAAACACTTACAAATATGTAATTATTAATATTTTATGGAATGCAATTAAAAAAATTCTTACTCGTTTCCGATCTCGCCACCAATTTGGATTCATGATTATTTTTCCTGTACCAGGTTCAATGGAAACACCAGTACGTCGAACAAGCCTTTGATATACCCCGTACAAGGCTTTTAAGTCATTGTGCTTACTTTGACATTTATCCCAATCAATTATAAATCCTGTTCGTTCACGAATCTTTTTGACTATATTTTTTTTGCCGTCTCTATGTGGCAATGACGAAGAATAGTTTATTTTTTGCACTTCTTCTTCTAATAATTCAATGAATACAGAATTCAACATTGGCGACCATCTAGAAAATTCCTACAATTTAGATTTCACAACTCACGATAATTAAATATATTTCTATGATATAGTTTATGTATAGCTAAACTTTTGAAATATAATTTTACCATATTGTTTTCGTTTGATGGTCCACCATCCGGATCCCTCACGCCGTTCATAGTTTTAGCTATGCTAAATAACAATTAAAAAACATATTAGTTAAATGTAATTTTTTAAAACAATCGATAACATGTACATATTCAATGATTCATAAATTCAAATATAAATACTTATGTTCAATTCTTAAACAAAAACGATTATGTATAGTTTTTAGAAATTTACGATTATGTATAGTTTTTAGAAATTTATTTAAAAGTAATCAATTATTTAATATAAACTAGGATAGTACCCGCGCTATACGCGGGATAAAATAAACATATGCAAATTAACATAATTGAAAATTTGCCTAATATATATTTGATTTGCAATTATTTTATATATAAATGAATGTGTTCACTTAAGATAGAAAATTTGATAAACGGAACCAAACCAATTCATCAATTCAATCCCAAAATGAATTATACAATAAACCAGCGCAAAATAAAATATACGCAAACACGATTCAAATTTGTTTATATATATTCGATTTGCGTTTATTTTGTATAGAAAAAAAAGCATAAACGTAAATGAAGTTACGGAATTAACATCTTAGCATTTATGTACAAACAATTAACTAAAATAAAAATTAACAAACTAATTTAATTAACAATTACGTAGACAAACTCGTTATATGAATCACATAATTACTACTCCATCGGTGAATAGAAGGGAGAGTGGTGGTATTGATTTTTTTAATAATACTTTAGAATATACCATTGAAAATAGATAAAATTAAACTTATTCACCGATTATTTTCACCAAAAAAAAACTTATTCACCAATTAGTTTGTGTGTTAAATTAGATGTATTAAATTAATAATACCTAGAATAATTCTTAAATGAATAATTTGTGTGTTAGATGATTGAATATATATTTAATCATCTAAGTAATTTAAATTAAGATATATATTTATATTTCACTTTATTTTGATTAAAATTAAACTTAAGATATGTACATATAAATGTAAAGTAATATGAATATAATCAAGCAAAGGTAGTTAGATTTATTTTAATTCACAACAATAGTAGAACGTTAACTTAAGTGATAGAATTTTTTTTTTTAAATAATTGGTTTTTTAATAAAATAACTAAATCGAATAAACAAATTATGTTCAATAATATTAGAGGTTTTAAATTTAAAATTTCCAATGTCAATGTACATTTTTTCATAGTTTTTTTTTTTTTGGTCGAATTTTTTTTTTTTTGGTCGAACATTTTTTCATAGTTCAATAATATTATATAATAAGATATAAACAAAATTTTAGATGGCATTACTAAAGAATTAGAAATATTTGACCCCAAAAAATAATATTTAATAATGCTTGTAGTTTTTTTGGCAATTGGATTTACATTAATCAATTTAGCTTGTTTTTTGGATTAGAGTTGTTTGGGAATTGGAATAACAAAGGTTAATTAATTGATTTAATTAAATTAAAAATTCTAAGAAAAATTGAGGACTTGACACCTAAGCAAAATAATCTCAAAATGCTTCTCCTTTAATATATAGATAATGCAACTAAATTTTTTTAAAAAATTGATAACTAAAATTTTTAATCAGAAATAATTATAACAATATTCATGCTCTTCAATTTAAAGGTATTTGAAAAATACTTAACAAAATATATAACTCAGTTAAGTTATGTTATTTGTGGAATAAATATTGTAGTATGAAAAAACATTCTTATAAATATTAAATGATGATATATGTAAACGTTATATGAATTATACACAAATAATACAAACTTACTCGATTTTTCTCGGTAGCAAAAGTGAATTATTTTTTCAGCCTCTCAATTTTTTTTTTCTTCACCAGAGCATGAATGTGTTTGTTTCGCTCAATCTGATTTTATAGCCAAATGGCTTGCTTATTCACGTGAATGTTTCCCGTGAATGTTTTCTTTCAATTATGAAAAATGTCTCTTTATTCACGTGAACGTTTCCCACTTGTCCAACTTAAATTCTTTCATTTTTGTCCGTTAGTGATTATTGAACCAATTCTATCAATTATACAAATTCTTCAACTTTGTAGAATTCTACAAATTCTATTAAATTCTTCGACGATAACTGGTGACAATATTCTATAAATTATATAAATTCTTCAAATTCTACACATTAATGAGTTACCAGTTAGTGCCATAATGTCTTCACTACTAATTTTTTTTTTTACCCCCACACCTTTGTTTAAATTCATTTACAAATACAGAAAATAATAATATATTTAAGCCCACTTTGTATTTTAATGAATTATACTTCAAAGTCCACTAATTAGGAAAACCTAAAATTCAAAATCTAAATGTTTCACCTCATCTCTCTCACGATAGGAGTTTCTTCGTCTTCCAACTTTCACTGTTTTTTGTCAAACAAACGAGATTCACAGAGTATCAATCACTTGGTGAGTCATGAATCTAGTCAACTTTTAAAGTATTTTGTTTTTCTTTTACTCTATGTTTGATATAAAGTTTAAACTAATAACATAACACTTTTGTTTGTCAGACAAATCAATGGAAAAGTTTCTTAGAAGACCTTTCACACCAACAACACCTAAAGAAAATTTGGACAATTTACCATGGGATCCTGCTAAAAGGAAAAAAATCAATGCATATGATTCAAATCAAAGAGATGAGGTAAGACGCAGGTATCTAGCTAGAGGTCCTTGTAAACCGTCGTATGGTCATAATTTTCCGAAAAAAATGATTAGAAATTCTTTGAGGCGGTTTAGTCCTGCTTGGTTTGATAAGTATGGTAATTGGCTTGAGTATATAGTGTATCGACAGATAGAGCTTATTGTTTGTGTTGTTACTTGTTTCGAGATGACGTACATAAGCAAGGTGGGAATAATAAGTTTGTGACCAAAGGTTTTTCTAGTTGGAATAAATCTGAGAGATTAGCTTCTCATGTGGGTGGTGTGAATAGCTTTCACAATATTGCTGTTAAGATGTGTGATTCTTTGATGAATCAAAAACATTCAATTGCCCAAGCTTTTTATAAGCATGATGATGTGGTGAAAAACAAATATCGTCTTCGGTTGAATGCTTCAGTTGATGCTTCTAGATATTTGCTGCGACAAGGAATACCTTTTCGTGCTCATGATGAGTCAGAAGATGCTGGTAATAAAAGGAATTTTTTGGAACCTATAAGATACACGGCATACCAGAACGAAGCGGTAGGTAAGGTTGTTTTGGAGAATGCTCCAAAAAATAACCAAATGACTTCTCCACCGATTCAGAAAGACATTGTGCATTGTTTTGCAGAAAAAGTTGTGAAATCTATTATTGAAAAAGTTAATCATGGTGTTTTTGGTATACTGGTGGATGAATCTACTGATATTTCTCACAAGGAACAAATGGTTGTTGTGTTACGCTTTGTCGATAAGAACGGAACAATCAAAGAAAGATTTATTGGTGTGGTTCATGTAAAAGAAACTTCTTCTTTGACACTCAAGCTAGCTATTAATGGTTTGTTTGCTAAGTATGGATTGAGCTTGAAAAATGTAAGGGGCCAAGGTTATGATAGAGCGAGTAATATGAAGGGTGGATTCAATGGTCTTCGGTCTTTGATTTTAAGAGAAAACAGTTCAAGCTATTATGTTCATTGCTTTGCTCATCAGCTTCAATTGGTAGTAGTGACAGTCGCGAAGAAACATTTTGAAGTTGGTGATTTTTTTGATATGGTTTCTACATTATTGAATGTAGTTGGGGCTTCTTGCAAACGACAAGATGAACTTAAAGAAAGATACCGTAAGGATATTGAAAAAGAAATTAGCAGTGGTGAAATTAGCACTGGAAAAGGGAAGAATCAAGAGCGTTCTCTTCCAAAGCCATCAAATACTCGTTGGGGTTCTCATCATAAGACATTAGTGCGTCTGGTCGAGTTGTTTTTAATTGTTATTGAGGTGCTTTAATATATCCAGAATGAAAGCTTTGATGACTCAAGAAACAATTCTATATTATGTATGGTGTTAGTTTTTTTCAATTTTTTAATTTTTATCAAATTATTTTCACTTCCAATTAGCCAGTCGAAAAATACATGACTTTGATCGATTAAACCTTGATGAGCTTACTACAAAAAAAAGCGACATTTATCTTAAAGAGAGAAGATAATCATACTATTTTTTTTTTTAATTGCATCACTTTAATTAGGCCGGACCACTAACTCTTATACATATAATCAAATTAAAGGCTATAAATGGGCCACATGACCCATAAGGTTAAACCCAACAAAGCCCATTCAAACAAAGAAAAAAAGAGAGGGAGATCGCGAGTAAATGTCACATGAAACAAGCATTCGCAAATCTAGACCGTTCATAGTAATCGCTTAATTAGAAAATCGACGGTAGATTAGATAGCCAGCTCAGAGATCCGTGCCAAAGCGGAAAGAACAAAATTTCGCGGGATTATATTGGCGCCATAAGTTTAGCAAAATGAGTTTCGTTTCCCTCTCAATTAGTCCCTTTTCTTCTCCCACCGCTTCACTCCAAAATTCTCTCATCGATTCGTCTTCTCTTCTTTCGATCTTTTGATAACGAGAAAAGATAAGAAATGGCTGGTGGATCTTCAAAATCGATTGCTCCAAAGCCGAGAAAAAGAGTGGAAGCTGAAACCAAAGATGAAACCAGCAACAACACCACTACCTTACTTCGCGCCAAAGATGGAAGTGCTTTCGTTCGATGGTGATTTTTCCTTCTTCTTAATCTTTGTTCAATTTTGATTCGGATCTGAAGTTTCGAGCTAGGATTTTAACTAGGATTTTCGATTTAGGGTTTCTAGATCTAGTGATGAATTGGGTTTCTGGGTTCCTATTTACTCATAAATACTTTGAATCGAAACGATTTTCAGTGATGGATGCAATAAGAATGTAGCTGTAGCGCTTATAAGCATGCACAATTGCAGTCTCGACGCCAAGATCAGAGGCAATCTGGGTAAAATCTCAATCTCTTTTGTTTGTGTGTATTCATCGTCTCGGAATCACTGATTTTTGAGTTATGTGGCGTTTTCAGAAGCCCAAGTTGTTGAGACACAAATTGAGGCTAAGAAGAAACCTGTAGAGAGGTAAAACTCGTTAGCCTTTTTTTCTGTTACGGAATGTATATTTGGCCTTGAATTTTGCTGATTTTGTTTGGATTTTTTCAGGAAGAAGTCAACTTCTGATGAGCCTAAGACAAAGAGACTCAGAAAAACTAAGGATGAGAAGAAGAGCTCTAACTCAAACAAGCCTAAGCGACCTCTTACTGCTTTCTTCATTTTCATGTAATGTTCACTTAATTGATGTATCACACTTACATCTTTTGTTGATGGTTGTATACTCTTGAGGGATGATGTTGATGTATCCTTCACCTTGCAGGGGTGATTTCCGTAAAACTTTCAAAGAAGAGAATCCTGGCTCTAATGTTAAGGATGTAAGACTATACTAATTGAACTCATTACTCTACGTGGGGTACTGTTTTTGAGATTTACTTGGTTGTGTGTTATGTTGTATGATTTGTAGGTTGCAAAGCAAGGTGGTGAAAAGTGGAAGTCTTTGACTGAGGAAGTGAGTTGCTCTATATTTTGTTACTTCCTTGAGTTTCATGGTGATTTGTTTACTGTGTATGTACTTACTCTTGTTGTGTTTCTTTGATCACTTAGGAGAAGAAGGTTTATTCGGATAAAGCTGCTGAACTAAAGGCAGAATACCACAAGTCACTGGAGAGCAATGATGCTAATGAGGAAGTATGCGTTTCTTAGTTAATGTTTTGTCTTCTGTTTTTCCTTTTATTACATGGAATCTTCAGTCCTAAAGTTGATTCTGTGACTCATTAAGGAGGAGGAGGATGATGAGGAGAAGCAAGCTGATGATGCTGAGGAGAAACAAGCTGATGATGTTGATGAGGAGGAGGAGAATGAAGTAGAGAACAAAGAAGCTGAAGTTAAAGAAGAAGCGGAAGATAAGATTTTGGATGACTACTAGATATGTTATACTCTTTCCTTGGGGTCTAGTCTCATTGAAGTGGATTCAACTTGTTTTCTTTATGATGCATTGTAAATTTTAAGCCTTTATTATCTTGGAACTTAGCTATCTGAAGGTAGTAGTTGTGAGCAAGCCAGTTTTTGTAGTTCACTGAATGGTAATTCCTTTGTTTAGACAAGTAATGAAGCTTATGATGTTTTGCTTTTTCAATGCTGTATTATCTAGAATCTGTTGCTTATGAGTTCTTATATCAAAGGATAATAATTTATTTAGATGAAAAACAGAACCAGAGAAGTATAAAAGTAGAGATTGAAACAATAGAATTGTAAATAGAAGATATCATCTATTTTGAAGAAATGCGTAAAGTGATAGGATTATTAAGATAAAAAAGTCAGCGTTGGAACTGGCCACTTCAAAACGTCTGTGTTTGTTGTTTTCACTTCATCGTCTTCCTGCAAGGTGGTAATGGCTTACCACACAAGCAAAGGTTATGCAGATAAGCAGCTGCAGGAAAGATATTGAATGGCCTTCCTTGTGGAATCTGTCCACACAATCTGTTTGCTCTGAAACTCACATGTCTCATTGTCTTGATGTTCAATAAGCTATCCGGGATTCTTCCTGTAAGTGCATTGATCGAGAGGTCGAGCCAGTTGAGCTGCGTGAGCTGTCCTAAAGCTTGAGGTATAGCTCCTGTTATGTGATTCCTTGAGATGTCTAGTCTCACAAGTTCAACAAGGTTTGATATTGAACTTGGGATTTGTCCACTGATTTTGTTGCTCCCTATGTTGACAACTTTCAGGTTCAAGCTTTCTCCGAAATCGGGGAGCCTTCCTGAGATTTGGTTGTTGGTGAGATGGATCTCTTCCAAGAAGCTGCTTGTCTTGTTGTTTATAAGGCTTGAAAGCGACCCGGTCACGAGATTTGAACTGATATCAATGGAAGATAAACCTTCTGGCAACTTGAGCTTGGAGAGATCGAACCTGAGCTGGTTCTTTGAGAGCTTCAGTTTCTGAAGACTTGTCATGTTTGTGAGGAAAGCTGAAACATCACCTGTAAGAAAGTTGTTAGACAAGTCGAGCGAGGTCAAGTCTTGCGGTCTTGCTAGCTTTGGAAGTGCTCCTCTCAGTTTGCAACCAGCTAAGTTGATCTCTTGGAGGTTCTTGTCTCTGATCCAGCTTGGAATCGCTGCTCCGAAATTAAGGTTATTGTAGGAAAGATCAATAGACAGTAGAGAAGGAAATCCTCTGCCTACAACAACAGGCAAAGGATCAGAGAACTGGTTTCTCGAGAGATTGAGAGACCAGAGATTCTGTAATCTTGTAATGGATGCTGGTATGTGACCGATGAACTTGTTGCTGCTTAACTGAAGACTAGTGAGTGACTTCAAATTGCTGATTCGATCTGAGATTGGTCCGGTCAGACCATTACGCTCCAACGACATGCTCTGAAGCTGTCCCAAGTTGTAAACAGACACTGGTAATCCACCGGTTAATCTGTTGTTGGAGAGATCAAAACTAGTTAGATTCCGAAACTGGCCTATGAAATCTGGAACTGGTCCAGATAACAGATTGGAGCTGAGATCAAGATTCTGAAGTTTCTGAAGGTTCTTGAAAGTCATTGGGATCGGACCAGAGAAAGAGTTTCGAGCCAAACTCATAATAGAAAGGCTTCTCAAGCTCCCCAAACTCGCCGGAACAAGACCAGAGAAGCGATTCCCAGCTAATGAAAGTGTTTCCAACAATGGAAGTTGGCCTAAACCAGAGGGAAGATTGCCTTGGAGAGAATTGTCCTCGAGCGCAAGGTATTTAAGACGAGACAAGTTAGAGAAGGTGTTTGGGATCGAACCAGTGATGAATTTGGCTCCAGAGATTTGCAAAGTATCAAGAGATTGGAGATTTCCAAGTGAAGGTGATAATGTACCCTTCATGTAAAGAGTAGGTTCTCTCACGGAGAGTTGGAACATCAAGGTGGTGACTTTTCCGGTGGCTGGATTGCATTGAACACCTTCCCAATCTCCATTGCAACAATCTTGACCAACCCATGAAGACAGAACTCCAGTTGTGTCTTTGATGATGCTTGATTTGAAACTCAGAAGTGATGCTCTGTCTTGGCTTGAACAGATTACTTGTGATGAAGAATGAACAAGATTACGAACAAGAGAAGAAATGAACAAGAGATTGAAAACCCATTTCAGGTTTTGCATTTTGGGAAAATGGGTTTTGATCAGTTTTACGAAAAAATGGTTAAAAATATGATTTTTTTCTTCTTTTTCAGACACAGAAATCTGACAAAGAGTTTTTAACTTTGGCTTGAATTGGGAAAAAGGAGAATAAACAAAAACTGTTTTTTTATTGTTCCTTCACTTAGACAGGAAGGTATAATGATCCATCCATTAAAAATAAAATAAAAGAGTTGCAAAAAGATATTTTCTTTTCACTTTAACCAGAAAAAAAACAAAAGAGAATTGGAGGATTAAGTCTGGTTGGATCTGGGAAAATTATCCACCTTTACTTATAGGAGTGGTGAAAAAGAAAGAAAAATTTATATTTGAAATTTTACACAAAAGGTCTTGAAGAGATTCACATGGAGAATTGTGACCGTTGGATGAATCACGAGGATCCCTATTGCATTTTCGAACGTTGGAGCGCAAATCATTTTGAAAATTGTTTTTTTTTGTTTGTTTACATTATAAGTTATAACCATTTTTTCTTTCTTTCTTTTTGTTCAAGCTCTCAAGAGGACATCATTAAATAAATTCATGTGTATTCGTGATATAGGACACTATTTGTCTCGTAATAAAGGGAATAAAGAAATATTTCAGTATAAAAATTCAAATAAGGTTGTTAAATTCGGATTAAATATGCTTGTGATTGTGAGACTTTACACTGTAGATGTTTGTCACATGCATGATTCAAATACCACACTCATACACAGATCCTAAAGTATTCAATTCTAGTGGTTTATGTTAATACTACTACTATGTTTTGTTGACAAATTAAAATATATAATGCATGGGGATGACAACAACAGAAGTTAAATAATCTCAAAATTGTGGATATTGTTAAAATCGAAAAATTTAAAGATTCTTTTGTCTAAAAAGGAAATTAATAGACGATAACCAAATGACTAAGTTTAAATATTTGGTTATGTTATTGGAACGATCGATTTCTATTTAATACACACACTTAATCATTTTGATTAAAATGATAAAATGTATATTAATATGAATTTCGAGATACATGTATAGATTCAAACCTTTTTCTTTTTTTTAGAGATTTGATTAACCTGTGTACTAACTTTTTTTTTTTTCTTCTGAAAACTAGAAAATAATCCAGTCTTTTACTATCCGGCTAATCATTCATGATAAATAAGGAGCTCAGTCACCAACTAAACTTTTTTAGCATTTGAAGATAGGTTTAATAGGAGATACTATTTGATCGTTGAATATTTTATAACGATCTTAGTTTTGCCAACCTGTTTATTTGAGATAAATCTACTTTCATATTATAAACAAATTACGATGGAAATCATTTAAAATGTTAGATATGGGTCGTTGAAATTTTTGGGCTACAATCAAAAACCATTTGGCAAGTTGTTAATAGCGATTCTAATATTGACAACTTATTAATTTAAGATATCATCTACTTTGACATTATAAGACATAATCAAGATGGGAATTAAAACATTAGCTATGGGTCGTCGAAATTTTAGGCCTGCAAACTCATCTATCAAAACCATCGTTCTTAATTTATTGACCTTTTTCCCTGAAAGTAAACAAATTCTATTAATATAACATTTTAAAAAGAATTACATTGTTTTTCTTTTTCAGAAAAGAATTAAAGAATTACATTGTTTTTGTTTTTGGTTTTGTCAATACAAAGTTCAGTTTTGTAGTCGACAACAACACAACTCCCAATCCCATCAATTATGTGGTCACCAAAGATGAACTTTTTATACACCAATAAAAATGTAAGAATATTATATTGACTGTAAATAATTCAACCACAACTTGATACATTATTGATAATGAACCCGATACATTATTTTTATTACTTTTTGTTGACAAAATATGGTACTTTTCTCAAAGTTGATTTCCATTTTTTCCCATAGCATAGATTACATATTTGTTTTTTTTGTTCACTTTTATTTACTTTCAAATATAAAAACAAAAGCCATAGTTTTTTTTTTTTTGTAAATGTTATTTAGAAATCTTCTTAACTAAACAACGAATTTTAAACCTATTGGAGAATGAATTTGTATAGATTTTTAAAATTATAAAAATCTACTGTTATTGGTTTATAGATTCTTAAATTATAAGTGAAATCCATTGTTATTGGTTTGAAGATATTTAAATTCCATTTGAAATCCCTTGTTATTAGAAAATTTTAGTTTTAATAATTATGTAATTCTAATCAAATCTACTGTTATTGGGACATGAATTCTTAACAATTTTATTCATTAAACAAATTTTTCACAATCTTAAAGAAATACCTAAGATTTTGAAAATCTTTAAAATACAATTATTTGATAGATTTATTGAATACTCAAAACTCTCTACAAATTTAACAAATCTATCTACAAATTTAACAAATCTCCAAATTTTTAAAATCAACAAACTCTATATAAATCCTACTACCAATAACTTCCCCTTCGTATGTATATATTTTTTCTTATATACTCATCGCCATTTCAACAAAAAAATAATGATTTTGTGGAGTGTGGATCATAAAATTGAAATATATAATTTTAATCTAGAGAACATAAGCAAAAATTGAAATATATAACTTTAATACCGAGAGTTTGATTTTGAACTTTATTTGCTGTTATTTGCTGTAAGGGCTTTGCTTTAGGCTTTGTTTAATTGTTTCTTTTTCCCAAGTGTATTTTAAAAGCGTCAATTGCGGCTTGATGTAAGAACGGTCCATGTAGGACATAAACCAAACATTTTATATATGGAGTCAAAATACATATTGTTCTTTCTTTGTTTGTGGACTACAAGTCTACAATTCACATACCATACTAACAAATCTGAGTTATAATATAACAGTGATACTAATATAAATCACTACGAGATGATTTTGATTTTGTTAAAAAGTATATATTTAAATCTATAACACGTTTTCTATATATATCATAATTCCTATGGTTGTAAATATAATTTGCGGTTAAATAGTTGCGAAAAAATATATGAAAATGACACCTTACCTTTTCTAAATTTGCATATGACATCCGAAATTGTTGGGCGATTTCAGTCTGAGATCCATCGTTTTTTGAATATTTTAGAATGACTGATGGATGTCTTTTTAATGGTGACAGTCTGATCCGGGACGGGATAGGTGTAGTGCGTTCTAATTAGTAACAAAAGATATATACATATATAAATATAGATTTTTGTTAGGTACATATATAAAAATATAAATTTTTATTATTGTTCGATGCGGGATGAGACGGTGTGAAACGTTATTATTAGGAACGTAAATGCGATTTGGTTTATTTTTTTTATGTATAGCCAAAAAATCTTCAAAAATATATTTGCATCACTAGTTATGGAACACAATATGATAATAATATAAATAATTTTACTGCTTACTAATTAAAATTTTTAAAAGAATAAATCAGTTACTTATTGTAATAAAAGTTCTTCTGATCAAAATTTTCAATCTTATCCTATTATACAAATACTTCATTAGTTTTTGTTTTTGGGTCAGATCAACTCATTAGTTTTCTGAATCTATGGTGTACAAAAGCCAAAAGGTCTTCAAAATTTGAATGGTAAAAAAGTGTTTATGATGTCGACAGTAATGGAAGTCGTTACTCGTTAATATATATACATTTCGATTAGGGGTTCACTAAAATCATTTTTGATGTGTTCTGGGTTTTGTATTAAAAAGTTTGACCCTACATTTCACTTGACAACCTAAGATTCAAATCATTAGTCTTCTTTTTTGCTGTTTTTCATCGTTGGAAAAGATTGACTTTTTTTCATTCTTTTGGGGTCCTTTTGAATAACAAAAGGTTGAATCTTTTTGCCCATTAAAAAAAAAAAAATCACTTCCAAAAAACAAGAATTCAAAAGCCCAATAAAGCCTTTTCCACAATTTGGGCCATGTTTTGTTTTTGATTTCAATTTCTGGAATTGAGATGCTCCTGTAAAGTCGAAGCCTTTCTTCGTTTTGAGGGTTCTCTCTTCTGTGCTTTGTTTGAGAGGTTTCTTGTAGAATTTGTCGAGAGAGATGGGTCAAGCTCAGAGTAACGAGAACTCTTCGTCTTCTGAAATTCCGACGACGACGAAGAATCCTCCTCCTTCTACGAATTCGCCGCCGGATTCTGATGGAAATGATACTTCGTCGTCTCCGATGAGTTCTCTCCTTGCAGGTTCTGTGTTCTGTATCTGGATGCTATATTAGTTGCATACGCAAGTTTTGTGAATTTGGGAGTTTTGCGGTCTATGCTTGATTGGTTATATGATTTATCTTAGCATTGAATTTGCCTTTCTCCTCCATAGTTGTTGCGTATAGGAAGACTCTTGAATCTTTGTTGTTTATGTAGTTCTATGTAAATACCAGTTATTAGCTATTTAGTTTACATCTTCTAGTCCAGTTTCTGGCTCAAAGAAAGCTTTTTTGATTCTTTCACTGTATTCTCAAGAAACATTTACAATTGTCTCGGTGTTTTACAACAGTCTTTTGTGACATTCTTGTACTTTTTCTTCAATATCACAGAAGCTGCAGCATATGGTGAAGGTGACGATGAGAATGAGGTTATATGTCTCACTTTTTCTTATTCGGTTATTCGCGAGGTTTTTTAAGTTACTGAGTTATTTGACAAACCATAAATTCCATCAGTCGCTTGAAGCAAAGGCGCAGAAAGCCCTCGATTGCCCTTGCATTGCAGATTTGCGTAATGGATCTTGCGGGTCTCAGTTCTCCGAAGCATTCCGTTGCTTTCTTATGAGCACTGCAGAAGAAAAGGTAACCCGTAACTGAACATATTAGAATGTTTAGGATGATGCAAACCACTCCCGAGATGCTCATAAACATCGACCGATAGTTTATGATGCAAACTCAACAGAAAAGCTCACTCATTGATGATAGTTTATTGCTTTCGTTTTGGATACTTAAAATGATTTTTGTGCTTCTTTAGAAGTGAGTTTCACAAAGATATTGGATTTGTTGTTGTTGTTACAGGGAACAGATTGTGTGCATCCATTTGTAGCATTGCAAAGCTGTATCAAAGCAAATCCGGATGCATTCTCTAAAGAGGTTTTAGAGGACGGAGAAAAACCCGAGAAAAAAGAAGAGCAACCGCCTGCGCAAGACCACAGAATCATCCCGCCTCTCTGGGCGAAAGACCCTCCTCGCAGTGGCAAATCCAAGCTTTAGAAGATGAACAACAACAATGGAGAGTCTCAGCATCAGAAGCTATTCATTTCTCAACAAACAATGATGTAATCTACAATTTTCTCGACCTTGAGCTTTTTGGATTCTTTGGTCGTGTAACACAAAGATCACATTACCACCTTTTTTCATCAAAGTTGAGAATTTTTTACTTTTAGATTTTGCTTCGAAATGATTCCTTTCTATTAATGTTGTTTGCGATCTGAGCTCAAACGAATCGCTTAACCGAACGGTTTAATTGGAGAGTTAGGTTTAGTTCGGTTCCATAATAATATAAACAACCGGTTAACATTCGGTTTGCTTAAAACATTTTAATTACAAGTAAAGGTTTTCGTTAATTAAAATCGTAGCTCAATAAATACTGCGAAGCGTGGATGGATAATGGAGATCTATCGCTCTCAAATCTCAATAGATACATACTAGTTGCGTACTTTACGAGTCTACGAAGCTTGCACGAGAAGAAATGAAAATGGAGGAAGCGAGGAATCTCATCTGAGAAAGCATTCTAGGGTTACGATACCATATCTGATCTGATTAATTGTTGTGAGATTTTCGATGGAAGAAGACGGTGGTGGTGCGAAAGTTGGAGTGCTGGAGAATTTCATGAGAAACCAGCAAAATTCTTTGAAATCTCTGTTTCAGAGGAAGAAATCATCCACCGGTCGTGATGGAGATGCTTCTCCGTCGCCTATCGCTTCCCCGAAACCCATTCCTCAGCTCTCTCTCCTCGCCAATTCCGTCGTCTCTCGCTGTTCAAAGTACTCTCTCTTTCTCCTTCACTATTTTTTTTGTTTCAACAGTTTCGAGATTCATATACGTCTCAGATCCTGGGTTATTCTGGCGATTGCATAGGTCTGTCTATCTAGTGCGTGCGTAATTATTCCTTGCCGTTCTGATGAAAATTTGGGGATATCAGCGATTTCAAGTTTGTATTAAGAGCTTGGAATTGCTCAACTGTTAAATGAATTCAGGAAAAGGTTCATGGATTGATTTTTTGCTAATTGTTCAGGATTCTTAAAATACCCACAGAAGATCTGCAGCATCGTTTTGATGTAGAGTTGCCTGAGAGTGTTAAGCAACTCTTGACATATGCGAGGAACTTTCTTGAGTTCTGCTCATTTCAGGCACTCCACCAAGTAATGAAACAACCTGGTTACCTAAGTGATCCAGAGTTCCGTCAGCTTATGTTTGATATGATGCTTGCTTGGGAGACTCCAAGTGTCACAAGTGAGCATGAAAACAAAGTGAGATATATCTATCTATCTAAGTGCCATGTTGATTTTTCTTAAAATAGAATTATGTGGATTGATGATTTATATCTTCTTTGTCTTTGTCTCATTTTTTCCAAGTTCAGGATGCAGCATCTCCTTCCAAGCACGACTCAGAGGATGAGGACGGGTGGTCTCTATTCTACTCAAGTCCCACAAATATGGCAATGCAGGTTATTTGCATCTTATGACTTTTTTTTTGCTTCTGCACTAGTCATTATCGGAACGACATTGTAGATCTAATCTCTAAAAATATGCTTAACAGGTTGATGAGAAAAAGTCCGTTGGACAGGAGGCTTTTGCAAGAATTGCTCCTGTTTGTCCTGCTATTGCAGATGCAATAACTGTACATAATCTTTTTGATGCACTGACTAACTCGTCAGGCCACAGGCTTCATTTTCTCGTATATGACAAATACATCCGCACACTTGACAAGTATGAACCTACTTACCGGTTACCACTACGTTTTTAGTTCCTCAATTTGCTTTTCTGCATTTGTTGACTTGTTTCACCATCTGAGTGTTATAAAATGCAGGTGATTAGGTATTTTTTGATACTTTAAATACTTCAGTTTACTTCTCTAGTATCCATTTTGTTTATCTTACCTTAAGCACACCTATGATCCCTTAGCTGGCAACATATAACGTCAATACTATATTGCTTGCTAACTAATATTAAAAGATGATTTTTAGGTTTTCTGTGGTTCAATCAATGGTATCAAAAGAAGGAATAAATAATTTGGATATTAGGGCTCTGATTTAGTATGAGATAAATTCACAGAGAAACCATGTTTGCTCACATTTTCTTGCGGATTTTTATTTCGTCAAAATATTTGGTTTCTCTCTTATCTTTCCTTACCTAGTAGTTTTCATTTGTAGAATTTTCAAGTCTGCTAAAAGCTCTCTAGGACCTTCAGCTGCCAGTCTTCAGCTTGCCAAGGGAGAAATAGTTCTTGATATGGATGGTGCCAATCCTGTTCTACCAGTTCTTAAACACGTTGGCATCTCCGCTTGGCCTGGTGAATTTCTGGAGAGATCTCTCTGCATATAATCATTTTATTTAGGCTGACCTTTTGCATTGGCAATATATTATACCTCAAGCAAAAAGAGAAACATGAAAATCGTGGATGAAGCTGGTTGATTTTGTTTCCATTTTAAATAACTATCAAACATTTCCTTTTGTAGGGAAACTGTCACTTACCAACTGTGCACTGTATTTTGATTCAATGGGTGGTAGTGAAAAGCCCATGCGATATGATCTCACTGAAGACACAAAACAGGTCATTAAACCTGAGTTGACAGGGCCATTGGGTGCTCGTATCTTTGATAAAGCCATCATGTACAAATCAACTATAGTGTACGTGTGCTAGTGGAATACAATGTTATTTCTGTCTTGCTTATAATCGTTCACAAAATCTGTACTCATAGATTTATGTCTTTTGCTTTATCTTCTTTTGTACGTACAGACCAGAGCCGGTATATTTTGAATTCACAGAGTTCAAAGGCAATGCTCGTCGAGACTACTGGCTGGGAATATGCTTGGAGATCCTTCATGTACAATGGTTCATTCGAAAATACAACTTCAAAGGGATACAACGATCAGAAATACTTGCAAGAGCAATCCTCGGCATATTCCGGTACCGTGCAATAAAGGAAGCTTTCCAATTCTTCTCGTCCCAATACAAAACATTGCTTATATTTAACCTAGCAGAAAGTCTTCCTGGTGGAGATATGGTCTTAGAAGCTCTATCCAGCCGAGTCTCTCGCATAACCACCAATGTTCTTTCTGATGCCGGTTATGTTCAATATATGAAATGGCCCTCAGACTTATCTCCAGTCTCACTCATATTGCTTGAGCATTTTGGATTGAATCTAGAGACTGGGACAAATATGGGTGAAGAAATGGTAATCGTAGGAGATTTTTGTGTTGGGGAGACGAGTCCATTGGAGATAGCTCTGAAACAGTCAATCCTAGACACAGACAGGGTTGAAGCTGCTCAGGCGACTGTGGAACAAGTGAAAGTAGAAGGAATTGACACTAATGTTGCAGTAATGAAGGTACCACGAAATATTTCGCCTTTGCCTTTTCCTTTTTATTTTTTGGCTTCATAGTTACTATTAACCGATAGTCTCATTCCAGGAGCTATTGTTACCTTTCATCAAACTAGGCTTGCGTATAAATCTGTTAGCCTGTTGGGAAGAGCCTTATAAATCAACAGTGTTCATGATCTTGATCAGCTATTTGATTATCAGGTAAGATTTCAGCTTCAAAGACATGATGACATAGGATGATAAGAGTTTTAACTCTTGAAAGCGATGAAGCTAAGTTTAGATTTGTGACGCAAAGAAATGTGATGACACCAAGAATCTTGTTATGCTGTGCAGTGGTTGGATCGGTTTTATACTACCGTCGATATTACTCCTTGTGGCTATAGTAATGTTGTGGCGTAAGCAATTCAACAAAGGGAAAGAACCAAAAGCCGTTAGGGTCAAAGCTCCACCAAGTAAAAACGCAGTGGAGCAGCTACTCGTGCTACAAGACGCGATCAGCCAGTTTGAGTCGCTAATCCAAGCTGTTAACGTTGGTCTCCTCAAAATAAGAGCTATTACTCTTGCAATTCTTCCTCAGGTATATAATGTTATAGAAAACATGATGATGGCTAAAAGATCAAAATGTGAACATGTATATAACTCTCTCTGTCTCTCTTAAATGTTTTCAGGCTACAGATACAATGGCTATTTCGCTTGTGATCGTGGCAGTTATATTGGCTGTTGTTCCGGTGAAGTATTTGATAACGATTGCGTTTATAGAGTGGTTCACGAGGGAAGTTGGGTGGAGGAAAGCGAGTAGTGACCGGTTAGAGAGGCGGATAAGAGAATGGTGGTTTAGGATACCAGCAGCACCGGTTCAGCTCATTAGAACTGATGAAAGCAAGAAGAAGAAATGACGCATTTTCTCTGTTTTTAGACATGCTTTCGGTATTATCAAAGCTCATAGACTTTTTTTGTATTTCCTTTCTAAGTGATGTTCGGAAATATGAGACGCATACTCGTTTACTCAATGAATCATTGCATTATGGAGTTTAACAAATGCACAATTAGTTAGAGACTATTTGAATTCGATCATCTCTTAGCAGATATATAGATGTAAATCTTATAAAAAGATTTGGAGGTAAATAATAGATGTAAATCTTATAAAAAAAGAGTAAGATATTAGCAAGTAGCTTCCTCTTGAAAATTTAAAGGAAAAAATCTCTCAATAACAGCAGAAGCAAAACACAGCACCAAGTTCAGAGTTTTGCAGTTATGTTTTCTGGGGGTAAACTTCCCACGTCTCAATCTCTTGATGACATATAATCTCCAAGTTATTGCCTCAGAGAGAGAGTGAGCATTTTACCAGTAATACCGCGCCTGCCATAATTCTTATGGGACATAAAGAAGTTGAGATCGTTGTGAGTGAAGTCGAGAGTTTCCACCCACGAGGAAGCAGATTTTTCACGCATCTCTATCATCTGACTATCTGATGTCCCAGGCCTGATCCATACATCACCGAAGGCCTTGTAAGCCACTGCTGCAAATGGAGGAAGCACAACTTCTGGTTTCATTGTCACTCCTTCTTCATTCACCTTATCACCAAACTTTTCTGAGAAATCGCAAGCAAAAACTAATTTAGATCTAAAGAACATAATGGTCACGAAAGCTGAAATGCAATCAATCTAACACTTCTTTATAATACCAAACATTTTATGATATATTACACCAGAATGATCACCATACATTGACTAGATGTACTTACTGATAAACTGATTATGTTCAAAGAAAATAATAGAATCATACTCATGCAACCCTTTGCCTTCTTATTTAGCTAAAAGAACGCAAGTGACTTGTGAAAACAGGAAGATTCTGAAAACAAGTTACGCAGAGCAACTTCGCCATCTCTTGTCATTCACAAGAAATTAATACCAAAATAGATGCATAAACCCTTTTCCCTACATCCAAGGGACACTGATAGAGAAAGCAAATCTAGTGCTACTTTTACGATTTTTTTCTACCAATTGGATCCCTCCCTACCAATTACAAACTTAAAATTCTCATAAGGAAAACTCTTTGTCGTCGACGTGGCCAACTAATAGTACAAGTATTTCCAAACAAGAGATAAATCCTCTCGTCTCTCGGAAGAATTCAATTATTACACAAGTTAAAGCAGTAACCCTACTGCTTTTAAGAGCTTATTAAATAGAGAAACCCTAAATAGGAATAACACAATCTTAATCCTTTTAATTCTCTTTTGATTAGGATACTATAAAGTAACCTATCTCAGTAAACTTAATAATCTCCACGAAATCATTGCTGAATCAGTAAACTTAATATCACACTGCATACTATATATGTTATACAAAGATGGTTAGCGGATATGCGAATCAGTGTGTAACTATGACAAATCGTCCTCCACTAAAGTAGCACACAACTTAACAAGGACAAAGTACCAGAACTATACGTGCAAATTTATCGAACTACTGCTTTACGTAACATGCGCATGCTCAAAAGCATATGCAAGATATTTTAGCAGGCATTTTATTATAGCTTACATTTATTGATTTTTTTCTTTCTTTCATAAAGACGGGAAAAAGCTTGCGTTGAAAAGGTAATGTTAACTCTCGAATGACCAACATACCTGGAAAGCAGGGCGTCAAAGAATGGTACGTTAGGAACGATGCAGATAATTCCTTCCTGCTGTTCACTGCTGGAATTGGATAAATGGGATACCTAGGAATTCCAATCAACTCAATTCAATATCATCGTTGTTACGCATAAGTTAATTAATTTGGAGTAAGACAGCAACTAAGATGGAATATACATCAACGGAAGAATGCATGGATTGTCTATTTTTGGAGACTTGTGTGAAATGACGTGCGAATATAGTAATATCCCCCTATCGGGATATGACAAGCAATTAACTAATCACTTAGCAACCTATTAAATATGTAAATAAAACGCGCTAAAACTGAATAAGATAACAGAGAACTCGACATACCAAGCTATCGAAATCCAGCTATATGGAGAAAGATCTGAACTCGTCAGACTATTCAACCCATTATGCTGCTCAGCTAGATCCAGCATCTACGAAATATATCAGCAAAAAATCACTTGCCATAGTCTTTGATTACGTAGAGCCAATCCGACATCAAAATGGAAATACAAGATAAGTTTAAGATACCTTGTAAGTAAGAGGACCCCTATCGGACGGTCTTGTTGTCTCGTTATATTGAAAGTAAAGGTAGCCCAAGTGATCAGGTTGCAAGAAGCGATGCTTATAGTTGCTATAAGGGTTAGGTTTAGCAGATCCTGTCTCTGTACCATCACTTGCTATCACAGAGCTACTACATTCAGAAAGAGAAAAAGGAAGCACATTACTTGCAAAAACTACACGAGCACTCTCAGAAACAAGAAGCAAACTTGCACAACTATAACCACAGCTTTCTTACACACAATACTCATTTCTAAATTCTAACCCTAAACAAGAAGCAAACCTGCACAAATGCAAACACAGAACATTCTAATAAACCAAACCAAATCAAAACAAAACATTTCACCAAAAATTCCGAGTTTTAATCAATGCCCAAAACACCACACAATCAATTCATCATGAAATAGAAATCGAAAAGCATAAAAACCTAACCTTGAAGAAGAATCATCATCAGCGAAGGGTTTGATGGTGAAGATCTGAATGGCGGAGAGTGAAGGAACATAGTGTTGCTTAACCTTCTCATCGAAGTTTTCGATGGAAAGAGGAACATCAGCACCAAAACAGCTCCATTCCTCACAGGCTTCCCAAACATCTCTGAGTCTGAATCGAGGGATTTTCACTTCTTCAGCTGAAGAAGACGATCCGCTTCTCTGCTGCACAGATTATACAACCCGATTACAACCGGATCATGATATTCGGATCCTTAAGCTGGGTTGTAAATACCCCTCTTTTTATTTTCTTAGAAACCCCTCGTGTTGTTTCCATTTTTATAAATTGATCCTTATATTATAGACTTATGCAAATTACCCAATTCTTTTGGTCCTTGGCAAAGAATATGACCTAATGGTTGTAATTTTTTTTTTTTTTTTTATGTTCTACGACTTAACTTTTCAGTCAATAATCCGTAGGTGAAATGAAATTATGATTATTATACCTTAATTTTCAATTTATAATTAATTAAATACGTTGACCTCATTACCACCATGAAACTATCTTTCAGACTTTGGTTTGGTTTATCCACTAAAAAAATCCATAGGCGGATTTGATTGTTTAATTGTTCTTTGCTCTTCAAAAGAAAATGGTTTTGTTTTTGTACGTGAAAATTAATTAGATATATTTGATTCTCATTGCATTTGAGAATATTCATTCATGCAGATCTTTTGAAAAGAAAAAATAAACAAAATGTTACCTCAGTATGAAAATGAACAGGGACACGAGGAGAGGTGTTTTCAAGAAAGCTATCCATATTAGATTTACTTGTGGGCAACATTTTCTTCACCAAATTAACAATAGTAATGAAAAAACTATTTCTGAAAAATATTATTGGGAATCTCAGGATGGAGACTGAGAGTTAAAGAGATGAATTTTATTTATTTTATTGTGATTCTGAAAAGAGGTAGATGAAATGAGAAATAGGAAAACTAATAAAAATGAAACTACGAAGAGAAAAAGAAAGAAAAATTTAAAGAAATTAATTAAATTTAGTTTTTTTTCATTTAATATCTTTCTAAAGTATTGGTCTATCCAGCTTACTCTTTATTACTTCCAGCGTGGCCCTTTTTTATTACCTTTTATGTTTTGTTTACTATATATATATTATTATATTTATATATATAATTAAAGAAATTATGGGTTAATAGTTTTATATATAACTTTAAATACAGAAAATATAAAAAGTATTAAGAAATAGAAATTATAAAAAAATTATTATCAAATTTATATCCTATATAATGAGAAAACTAATAAACAACTGAATATATGAGTTATTGCTTTTATAAACTTGTCAAGTGTGATCATGTGTCTAAACCTATATTTAACTTACAATTCAGTTTCATGTGGTTGTAAGTTATACCACAACTATATATGTTAATAATTATTTTACGACTGTTTTTCTGACAATATCACGATTACTTATGTTCAAACAAGATGATAATTTAAAGAATAATGATTCATATATCTAGAGAATTCTTGTTTCTACAACGAAAACACCATATTATTAAGTTTGCGGTAAGAAGTTCTCGGAATCTTTTGAATCAAGTAGTACAATTAATGATTCAAAAGGTTTTAATATATGCGAAGAATTTTATGTTGAAGTAGAAGCTTTATAGACATTGTTGGAACTGAAGTTGAAAGTAGAGCTACGATCATAAATTGGACCCAAGTACTACATTCACAGTTGAAAAGATATTAAAGAAGTGCAACCGTACATGCGAAGATTTAAGTAATGAAAACATAATATAATCATAAGTAATAGAGCATATGATATTTTGATCAAGACCAAAAGATTAGTAAATGTTACTTAATTGTTCAACATTGGGTGTTTATAGGGTTTTCTTAATTAGACTAATATCTTCAGACTGTTCGAAATGGTCTTGGTATATATCTTATTATTTTTGGATGGTGATTCAACATGAAGAAACTAAGATAGCTTGGAGAATAAAAGAACGAAGAAAGAATTCGCTATGTTGAAGACTCTAACCGATTAAGAGGGTTTCAAGTTTTAAAGGAGAGGCATATATAGTTTATTGGTCCATGTGGCACACACGTGAGAAACTTTTGTTCTGATCTCAGATCTCCTAAGACGTGCCTGGCCTTATATATATAGAGAACGAATCGGCCTTCTTCTGGAGTCTTGGATTCGATTTCATGGCGTAAGCGAGCAAATCGATTCATGATTTATCATTAATTTGTCTTCTTGGTTCTTTGTTTAATCGATTTGATGCAAAACAGTCTTATTTTACCACGTACAACTCAAGGCTTTGAAGCGGTCTATATATAAAAATGGAATTATCATAAAAAATGCCATTTAAAAGTTTTTCTAAATATACCACAATTTACTATTCATATAAAGATAAAAAGACATTATTATCATTTAGCACATGCTATTTAGTGATGTTAAAATGGACTTAAACCGCATGCCTAAACAGATCTGTTTTTTTAAAACGAATTCGTTTAGGCTCATTTATTAATCAAATGTAAATAGGTTTAAACGGGCCGGCCCGTTTAGATCCGATTATTAAACGGACTTCAACACAATTAAATGGACGGCCCTGTTTAGGCCCGATTATATAAAGCAAAATCTTTTTAGTAATTAAATTGGAATCATAACAAAATTCTTTAGTAATTAAATTTATATATATTTCTATAAATAAAGCAAAACAAATTTTAACAAATATTTTATAATATTTCTTTTTTTTATTTTAAAATGTTTAGAAATATTTAATAATATCTTCATAATTGCAGAAATTTAGAATATTTTGTTTATAAAATATATTAAACTAAGTAATATTTTTTTTTTTATGAAATATTTTTATTCGTTCAATTTTATTTCTGCAATGTTTTTTAAAATTAAGTAAGTATTCATAAAATTGAACATACATAAAAAAGATCAAACAAATTTTCTTTAAATAAGTTATTTGAATTATTGATCTTTTACATATTAATTTTCTTATTTTAGTTATAAAATATATAAAGGTATACATAAGTGATAAAATATCACAAAATTGTTGTACTTTCTATAATATTAAAAAATTATATTTAGTCCCCAAAACCAAACTCAATGTTGACCCTAGTAAAAAAAAATTAAAAACGTATATAAACTTTTTTTTTAAAATTAAAATATATATTTGATTAAAATTTGAATGCGAATTGAACCATACTTTATTTTCTTTATATATGTTTTTAATTTACAAATTCTTATTCATGAACCTAAAAAAATGTTAATTACTGAATTTATTTGAATCACATGATTTTTGGTTAATCGGGCTTAAACGGGCGGTAGAAGCCCGGTAGGTTTTAATGTAAACGGGCTTTATTCGGGTTCACCTCTAAACGGGCCTAAACAGGGCGTATCTAAACGCACCGAGCCTAAACGGGTTAGGGCCTAAACGGGTTCGGGTCTAAACGGGTTCGGGCCTAAACGGATTCAGGCCTAAACGGACGGGGCCCACCCGTTTTAACATCTCTATATGCTATACATTTTGGTCCACAAGAGTTTGTCTTTATCCACCACCGTCTTCGATCACCGTCGTTGTCCACCGTCTCCGGCGATAATTACCGTCGTCGTCTTGTTCACCGCCGTCCTCATCTTGTCCACCACCATCACATTTTCGTTTTGTCTACCGCCATCCTCATCTTATCTATCGACCGTCGTCTCCATCGCCATTTTATCCACCACCGTCTCCGTCACCATCTTGTTCATCACTGTCGCATTTTCATCTTATTTACCGCTGTTTCATCTCCGTTTTGTTCATCACCGTCACCTTCTTCTTCATCATCTTTATCACCATTAACATAATGTGACAGAGAAAAAAAAAGAAGTAAAAGAGTTGAGAGAGAAAGAAAGAAAGAGGGAGAGATAGGAAGATGAGCATGAGAGACTAAGAGAAAGAAGAAAGTAGAAGAGTATTTTTGTCATTTAGAATAGGAGATGGAGAGGAAAAAGATAAAAATGTGATATTTTTAGAAAGAATTTTTGGGTAATGGCATATTTGGAAATGAAGTTTTTAAAAAATAGCATTTTGTATAATTTTCTCAATAAAAAATACGAAAAAAAAATTTGATTTTTTTAGTTATATACATAAATTGAGGTCCATATTTATTAAATAAAATATATCATTAAATAAAATTTTAACTATAATTACCGTCTATATTTATTGAAAATAATATTTTATTATATAAGAAAAATTGAACATGATCTACCCAAAACGGCCTTGATTTGATGTTATTTATTTATTTATATTTTTGATAAATCATTGAAGTTTCAAATATTTGGCTTATAATCTTTTCAGTCTCCGGAGAATAATAATTCGTCCCAAAAATTTAAATCCGGGGTATAAGAAAATCAATCCAGTTGTGTTACTACTAGGCTATCACCTTTTTGGTAGTAATTGTTGATAGTGAGCATTCTCCTATAGACACATTGAGTTCTCTTTGATCGGATATATATAGCGGATGGTTGATGGATCTGATCCCTCCTCTAAGACGTAGTCGTTGGAAAGTGAACTCAAGGTTAACAAACTGTCGTCTGTTTTTTTAGAATTATTTTGTTAAAAAATGATTTTAGTTGAGGTGGAATATTACTTCAGAAATTTTGTAGTTGTTGTGATCACAAACTGTATGAAATGAAACGATTTTTTTCTCTTTTCTTTACATTTTTCTTTGTCTTCTCTTCTCATATATGAAATATTTTCAATTGATACGACAAAGTAAATATAGTATATAGTATTTTTGTATATTTTATTTTTTGGAGTTTTTTGTTATTGTTGTTGTATGTAATTAAACAACAAAATCTACGTGGAAATGACAATGCACATAAGAGAGTGCATGGCAGTGCCAACCCATTTACATGCAGGAAAAATCTGGAATGCTCCAATGACCAAATCTTTCTTTTAGGCTAAGGCAAATTGTCTCTCACGTCACATTTCTTACCTTTAATTTTTTTTTTTTTTTTCTAATTTGTATACTTTTTGTTAATGTCAAATGACATCACACACGTCAGAAAATATTAACGATTAGAAGATAAACTATTTTAATTACAGATTTGAATATGATCCGTCATGTCCTATACTGATATCGACTCTCTCTTTTTTCTTCCTTTATTTGAAACTTTTCTTTGACCAATCAAAAATATCCCCACCAAAGTAGTTTTTGACTCATAATTACGTGTCGACATACATATATATTCAATTGCTCGTATATTATAGTCAAAATATCTTATCCGACTAAGGACATGGACCCCGAAAATCATATTGATGAACCCTACAAAGCTTGAATGGTTGTGACGGTAGAATTAAAATATATCGTGTATATATATATATAAACTCTCCTTAATTCACCATTTACAACCATAAACTAGCAATAAAGCGTATTAATGTAGGCTATCTCAGCTTAATCTCTCTATTACGCATGAATTCTTAAAGCTTGGCTATACATTTACATAATCTCCAACTCAGCCTTCATGGAACATGAGATATATGGAATATTGTATGTGTTTCGGACATCACCGTCGATCATTTGATTTACAAAATTTAAGTCAATCATATTCGTAACTACAACGACTCGATAATGGGATAGCTTCCTTAAATTTATCACAATACATTGAATATTATTTCAGGTTTGGTAGAATCGACACTATACCCACTTCAAATAAAATGTACTTGTATGCATCTTAGATGTCGTTATGACATTCCTCCTCTCTCTTTTTTGTTTTGTTTTGCGCAAATACATATATATATATATATATAATCCTTCTTTCTTTTTAATGTCGTATTAATAACAACTATCGAATCATTCATGTCTTAACAAACTAACTAATAATTCACTTTTATGCTTTTCATTATATATGTACCTATTTATAATCATATATAGTTAAATACAATTAATGTCCACTTAATTTTATGATTTATAAATTTAGCTATATATATGTGTCTATACACCATCTGAATATCACATGGGTGACGAATTATATGGTGGGATCCATTTCAAATGGATCTCCTTTTTGTGTTTTATTTAACTATTTTCTTGCTTCTTTATTGCTTTTTAAAAATATTAAAGAAATCAATTATAACCGATCTTTCTTATCTTAGCATGAAATTAAAGAAATAAAGGAATCAAAAAGCCACAATGCCAACTCAGAAAGCTCCAAAGCCACGACGTCCCCTTCTGCATGACTCAAATTGCTCTCACCTATTCAAGAAAAGTGTTACGTAATATTTGATTTGATTTTTCTCTTGTTTCATTGTTCCAATTAATTAGGAAACATATCTTATCTCCTACATATATAGATATCTGTGAAAAATATAAATCAGACTAAAAAAAGAGAAAAGGAAAGTAAAAAAGATTGCTATTTTGCCAACTTGTAGGTAAAAAAGCTAATCGAAGTCTAACATCACTCCGTTTGATCCATCTTTCTTTTTTTAACTTTTTTGGGCATCAAACTTTAAAATGTGATCTGATATTGCGATCAATGAATCATCAATTTGGAAATGGCATCTTCTAAATTTTAAATCTTAAAAAGAAATTAAAGGTTTAGGATATATGATATATATCTATATAGAGCCCTTAATCTTGCATTCCTATTTAGTTTTGTTATTTGGAAATTCAAAAATAAAACCTAAAACATTTCATGATCAGTTCTTGAAATTTCTCTACCGACTCTGTCTTGGATTTGGTAGTTGCAAAACCTTTATTTATCTATTTATTTCTCCTTTAACTATATATGATTAATTTTTTTGAGTAATTCTCAAAAAGAAAGAAAGCAAAACAGAGCATATGCTTAATCTTCTAATTACCTTTAACCCCAAAGAAAGTGGCTTTATCTCTGTGACTTGATGACCCATTCATGACTCATACTTTACCACAAATGTCTCTTAACGATTCAGAGCTTTTGTTTCAACTGCCTCTTGTCTCTTTGTCTTTCCCTTTAAATACCTTCCCACTACACACAATTTCATCATCACCATCACTCACAATCTCTCTCTCTCTCTCTCTCTCTCTCTCTCTCTCTCTATCTTTCTCTCAAGATCAATACTCAATCCTCCAAGATGACATTGAGCAGATTCAACCAACAATTAGTTGCATTTCCTGGTGTCAAGACTGCTCCAGTGTGTTACTTGCCTGACCCAGCTTCCATCAACAAGCTCCAAATCCCAACAACTTCCAAGAAATCTGAACAACAAAGTTAGTATCATGACCTTTCTCTTCATTGCTTTTCTACTTTTTTCCTTGAAAAAAATGGAGGCTAACAGTTTTTCTTCTTCTTAACAGACAAAGGAAAATCGATTCTTCGAAAGAAGAAAACCGATGGCTTCACAAATGGAGCAAAAGATCAAGGCAAGTTAAGACCAAAACTAACCGAAACAGTCAAGAGAAAGCTTTCCTTGGGAGCTAAGATACTTCAAATGGGAGGCTTAGAGAAGATTTACAAACGACTCTTCAGAGTCCATGAAGAAGAGAAGCTCTTCAAGGCTTACCAATGTTACCTATCCACAACCGCGGGTCCCATTGCAGGCCTACTCTTTATCTCATCAAAGAAGATTGCTTTTTGCAGCGAGAGATCAATCAAAGTGGCTTCTCCTCAAGGAGATCTCATTAGGGTTCACTACAAAGTTTCAATCCCTTTGTGCAAGATCAAGGGACTGAACCAGAGTATGGACATGAAGAAACCATCTCAGAAGTACCTTGAAGTAGTCACGGTCGATGACTTTGATTTCTGGTTCATGGGATTCTTGAGCTACCAGAAAGCTTGCAACAGTCTCGAGCAAGCGCTTTCTCTGAGCTTTGAGCAATAACAAGTCGAAGGTTGAAGAGGAAATACTTAATTTCTAATTTAACCATGTTTCAATCAGAGAATGTTAGGAGAGAGCTTAGAAGAGACAGACAATATTGTACAAACTCATTATTATTTTCTTGGTAACACTTTTGTTAAAAAGAGCAAGAGATTGAATATATCTAAATGATCTCATTTGTTTTACTAATTCACATGAGTCCCCTCGTGCATCAGAACATGTTAAAACAATATATAATAGAGAGAAAACGTTCTATATGGGATGTGTCAAATATAAATAAATTTATGCATATATAAGAACGCAAATTTATGCATATATAAATAAATCGTAGTTTTTAGTAAAACTGCCATTTAAACATTTATTAGCCCTCTCGATATAAGAATACAAATTTGGTCAACAAATTAAAATAAACTCTCCAACTTTGTCACTAGCGATTTTTTTTCAAGTTTTTCGGAAAAGATCAAATTTAGTTAATAACATTTGTTACAAAACTTTACAACCATCTAGGAGATGCTAATATTACTTAAGAAAATCAGTTTTCCAAAATACAACAAACTTCAAAATAGAGACACATTAGTTTCATGAACCAAATCCAAGAACAAAAATACAAGTATATGGTGATCTTGTTCGTTTTCACTATCATTGATGCCAACAACACGCAACATCGATAAACGAGATAGTGATGAGCGACAACGACAGTCGACAGATCACACGTAATGTTGTCTATTTTGCTGATATGTTTATGAACATAAAACGAACAAATCACATACATGAATTTTGTGTTATTTTTTAGTTTGAATTTATAAGCTTGTGGAATATGTTTCAATATGTAACCAACCTCGTCGTATATTTCATCAGTATTCTAGCCCTATTCAAGAACTTAGACTATACAACAAAGTTGAGCGGCAGAAAATAACCCTAATATTGTTTCAAAACTTCATGAACAGAACTCGTATATGTTGTCCGGGCTTTTGTGTGGTCGAGTGGCAAGGAGATGGGCTTGGGACGCTAACACGTTTCAAGTTCGATCCACCTGCTGTGCTAAACTAAATCACATTGTCTTGGACACCCACACGGATATGAGCCTTTGCTTTCGGCTCATTTGCATATTCGGAGAAAGAATCTATATGTGGGCTGCACTTCCCCCAGAGATTAGTCTGGACCTCTCCATAGATTTGTGATTTAACCTGAGTTATCAAAAAAAAAACCGTATATGTTATTTCCCAAATAAAAAAGAAAATAACGTTGAAAAAAAAATTCATGAACAAATTCTTCCAAAATGAAAGTTACAATGACTCCAAAAAAACATATTTTTTTTTATATCTATGCAATATGGACAATTGGTAGATAAATTAACGACATCTAGTTATAGCGATGAATGGAGATAAGACATAGCAAAGTATTTATCATAACTCTTCCTAATGAACTAAAATCGAAATAAGTTCTTGAGGCATCTATTTCACATTCCAAAACTCTACGAACAAATGTTTCAGTGGCAACGCAAAGTTTATCTCAAGATAAAACCAACAAAAAAATGTATCTTAAGATTTTAGTAGCACTTTTCATGGCAATAAAATTAAGAATCAAGTTTATATATGTTGACAAAAAAAAAAAATTACCTAGTCCGAATATACATAATGTTTACTGGTAACTAAAAGATGGGAACAAGTATCTTTTATCTAATTAGCATGAAATGAAAGAAACGAAGGCATAAAAAAAGTCATATTGTTCCCAAAAAAAAAAGTCGCAATGCCAACGCAGAAAGCTTCAAAAGCCACAACGTCTCCTTCTGCATGACTCAATTTGCTCTCACATATTCAAAAAGCGTTACGTAATATTTGATTTGATTTGATTTTTTCTTGTTGCATGCATGTTCAAATTAATAAGGAAACATATCGTATCTTCTATACATACATATATATATCAGCCTAAGAAAAAAAAGAGAAAAAAAAAGCTTTGCTGCTTGGCCAACTTGTGTAGGTTAAAAAGCTTGTCGGAGTCTAACGTCATACCGTGTGATCATCTTTCTTTATTTATTACTTTTTTTTTTGGTTCTTATAATCTACTTTTTATGGCATCTCTAATTCTAATAAGTAATAACTTTAAAATGTGATTTGAAATTAAAGACGATCAATGTATCATCAATTTGTAAATGGCATCTTCTCAATTTTAAAGAGAAATTATTGAAAGAAAAAACATAATACTAAGTTGTTTTGTTCTTTGGAAAGCAAAAACGTAAAACTAAAAACATTTCGTCAGTTATTGAAATTACTTTACAAATTGTCTCCTAACACCGGATTAGGCAGTTGTAAACCATTTATTTATGTATGTATATTTCTTGCAAAAAGAAAGCAAAACAGAGCATATGCTTGATCTTGGTCTCATTGCTTTTAACACCAAAGAAAGTAGCTTTATCTCTGTGACTTGATGACCCAGCCATGACTCATCCATTACCACAAAAGGGACCTCAAGTCTCACCGATTCAAAGCTTTTGTTTCAACTGCCTCTTGTCTCTTTGTCTTTCCCTTTAAATACCTTCCCACTACACACAGTTTCATCATCACCATCACTCACAATCTCTCTCTCTCTCTCTCTCTCTCGATCACTACTCAATCCTCCAAGATGACATTGAGCAGAGTTCATCAACAAGTTACTGCATTTCCTGCAATCAAGACTGCTCCAGTGTGTTACTTGCCTGATCCAGCTTCCATCAACAAGCTCCAAATCCCAACTTCTTCCAAGAAATTCGAACAAAGTTAGTAACTTTACCGTTCTCTCCATTGCTTGTCTTCTTTTTCCTTGGAAATATGTATATATGGAGGCTAACAGGAATGATTTTCTTTACTTAACAGCCAAAGGAAAACCGACTCTGCAAAAGAAGAAAACCGGTGGCTTCACAGATGGAGCTAGAGATCAGGAAAAGTTAGGACCAAAACTAACCGAGACAGTCAAGAGAAAGCCATCCTTGGGAGCTAGGATCCTTCAGATGGGAGGCTTAGAGAAAATCTACAAGCGGCTCTTTAAAGTCTGCCATGAAGAGAAACTATTCAAGGCTTACCAGTGTTACCTATCGACCACCGCAGGTCCCATCGCGGGCCTACTCTTCATCTCATCAAAGAAGATTGCTTTCTGCAGCGAGAGATCGATCAAGGTGGCTTCTCCTCAGGGAGATCTCATCAGGGTTCACTACAAAGTGTCAATCCCTTTGTGCAAGATCAAGGGAGTGAACCAGAGTAAGAACACGAAGAAGCCATCTCAGAAATACCTTGAAGTAGTCACGGTCGATGACTTTCACTTCTGGTTCATGGGATTCTTGAGCTACCAGAAAGCTTTCAACTGTCTCGAGCAAGCGCTAAACAATGATGAGCAATGAACTGCAGTGGTTTTCTCTGAGGAGCTAATTAGCGAGGGCCAAAGAGGAAATATTTCATTTCTACTCTTCACCTGTTTCAATCAGAGAATGTTAGGAGAGAACCTAGGAGAGACGCACAATATTGTACAAACTCATTTTTTTTGCTTTAGCCTTTTTGTTTCCCTTTTGTAGACAAGAACAAGAGACTGAATATATTTAGCTGTTCTCATCTTTGTTCCTAAATCACAGTCCCCTTCTGCACCAGAACATGTCCAAGGAGAAAAAAAATAGAGAGAAAACAAAGTGCCATGTCATGCGTCTAATACAAAGATTGATGAGTGTATAAGACCACATCATAAAACCAACAATGAGTTTGCAGAAATACGAGGAGTCTTCTTCCATTTCAGCTAAAGCAAATCAAAGAGATTCAATGATCACAACAAAGCTTTAAGACAAACACTGCTACATTATATTACATAGAGAATCAGTCTTCAAATATCAAGTGCTGAATCTTTTTTACTCTTAAGGAGAAGCAGATCCAACGAAAACTACGCACACTTTGCAAATCAATTGAAGATTATTAAAGGAGCCCCAACAACCAAATATTTAATCCACAAAAATGTACAAGAGCTTGAGAGAAGACTCACTGATGGACCATAAGCCATGAGTGTGCCCATACACGAGACAGACAGAGAGAGAGAGATCACAGAGGGTTTAGGGCAGACCAGAATTTCCTGACTTACAATCTTTCCTCCCAACAGCAACGATCAAAGCAGAACATCTGGCTCGGTTAAACTTCCTGAAAAGTTAACTTTACAACATTTGGGGAACTCCAGGCCAGCTTCACTACATCTTACTTCTGTCACATGTGGAAGAGACCTTACATCTAGATACTCCAGGGAACTGCATTTCTCCAAAAGCTTACCTATCCCTGTTACCGTGATTTTTGGGCAGTTGCTCACCTTTAAAACCTTCAATCCCAAAACCTCGTCGCTCCCCAAATCCTGGAAAGCAGTGTCTGTGACCTCTTCGCAGCAACCAATATCAAGAGCCTCCAAGTTCTTGCACTGATTCAGAATGCAGCTAAGGGAAGAGTCAGATATATTCAAGCACCAATCCATCCTCAAGTTCTTGAGACTGTCTTTGCAGGAATCTGCCAGTAATATGATAGATTCGTCAGAGATGTCTCTGCATCCACCGATTATCAGAGTTTCCAGGTTCTTGCAAAACTGTGCCAGGGACGATATAGATTCGTTCCCGACTTTGTAACAGTCCAGCAATTTAAGCGTCTTGAGGGACGATGCACAAGCTTCCGCCACGACGGAAACTCCAGCATCTCCTACATTGCTGCATTTATTGATATCCAAAGTTTTTATCTTCCTGCATCCCTTCACAAGATCAGCAAGGCCTGAATCAGTGATATTGGTGCAGCCTTGAAGCCCGAGAGCTTCCAGGTCACAACATCTCTCGGAAAGTGATTTCAACGATTCGTCGGTGATGAAACGACAACCCGCTAGATGCAATGTCCTTAAATCATGGCATCCTTCTGCAACAGCTGATAATCCTTTATCTGAGAGCTTTCTGCAATATGACACATCCAGAAACTGCAGTAAAAAAAGACACCTTCCAATTGATGCCAACCCAGTATCTGTAATACCTGTTCCCAGAAGTCAAAATCATTACCAAAATCCACAACACCCAAGGATGTTGTCCACAGGATCTAATTTATTACTAGACAAAAAGGTCTATTTGGGAAAACAAAGAAGCTCATATAGACACTAGGAAGTTCAGAAACAAACATTTCCATATAAACCTTACTATTTCAGGTCATAGGTGAAACAATCTCTTTATCACACAAGGGCAACACCCAAAAACAGACAAAAGCAAACAACACTGAAGTTAGCAAGAACCTAAATCATTCACCATAGAGCAAATCTAATACCTCTACTGTCTTAATAATTCTTCCTTTCACAAGTTAAATCAAACCACTTTCACCATATATGGAACCCAAAGAGATAAAAAAATAACAAAAAGAAGAAGTCTTTCTTGTTCAAATCCAAAAAGTTTTGATAGGTACCTTTACAGTTATGCAGATTAAGAACTCTGAGGCACTTGAATCCTTCGGCGATGAAAACAAGGTCGGAATCAGTAACACCTGGATAAAAAGACCTTGAGATTGACTGAGACAAGTCCAATTCCACGATTTGAGTGAACCTTGAGGCGAGACGGCGGAGCATGTGTGGACCAGCACGAGCCGCTAGCTTCTTCCGGTCGGTGCTTTGTAGATGTAGCCACCGCTTGCAGACAAGACCGAACACTTCTTTGTCCTTGTCGCTGTCTAGCCTCGACCATACCCATCTCAGCTCGTCGTCGGTTAATGCATCGTTCACGCAGACCGACGACATGATCAGAGAAGAGAGATCAAATTAAAAATTAAAAATGTTTACTATGAAATGAAAACCCTAATTCGAATCTAATCTCACCACTCTCTCTCCTCAGCTGCTATCTTCTTCTTTGTCTTCTCTCTGGTCGATTTATGGAGTCATTATTACTAGATGAGCCTTATGGATCGTGTGGTACAAGGAAAGCAACAAAGATTTTGAGAAAATGACACAACAATCCTCATGTCTGAAATCATTTCATGTTCGGTGGATGGGCAATTCAGGGATTTCAAACATTTTGGGTACAAGGAAAATGCGTCTTATCATTGAGCACTTCTGATGGCGGTTTGTTTATGTGTTTGGTCAGTAAGAGACACTCTACAAACGAAAGTCAACGACTTTGTGATGAAGACAGAACATTTAGCTTGCTTGTCTTCTTCCACCCTCTCTTCACGGTGGCTTTGACAGACATTTTAACACTAATTTTTAATAATAAATGGAAAGTCTCTCTCTTTAAACTCATAACTTTTTCCAAATTCGAAACTTTATGCCAAAAAGACTAGTATTTGGCGTCAAAGTTGAATCTTTTTGCCAATTTTGTTACCGTTATTATTATTCCTGTTACCGAACCTTAAAATGGGAAATGTGATTCATTTCGATCATCAATTGTGTGAATCAACCGAACTCAATCCCTAAGAGCAATAACTCTTGAGACCCATTTGAGTTACAGAGACGTTCTACTACTTGCTCTGTTTCTATATGGAGATTCCACGTATCCACAACAACTTTACACGAAATTGGATGCTCCTCATCATCACCAAATATAAGCGAACATTCTCCGTAAACTCCATTTCCGGGTGGTAAATTCAGCAGCGACGATGTCTGAAGGGAGATCCTCCCTCCTTTGCTCGTTATATCTTGAGTTCTCGCTCTTGAAATGAGCCTGTGTGGTCTGCCTAGAAGCTCTGTTACATACCTCACATCTCCTGCAGCAAGAGCATGGCGGACTCGTGTGGATGAGACTTGTCCTCTTTCCTTCAACTTTGAGTCCTCTTCTGTCTCTGCAATTCCACAGACTTGATTCTTATCCATCACGGAGTTAATGATGTAAGCGCTGATACCGTACTCTTCGCATAACCTCACAAGCTCAGAGGCGTCACCAGAAGCTCTATATCCAAACCGGTAATTTTCACCTGTGAAAAGATGGAAAAAAAATCGGTTTTTGGAATGAGAATTGTCAGAGTTTCGAGAAAGGAGCGGGTTTTTGAGAAATTTACGGAATTCACCTGCCACAACTCCGCAGACTCTGAGCTCTCTTGACAATTTCTCCACAAACTGTTGTGGATTAAGATGTCGAACGCTGGCAAATTCTATCTCAAACTCTACTGGTGCTATGTTCCCGCAATGCGATGACCAAGAGGAAAGCACCCTTTTTCTATCACATTTGGCTACGATCGGTGCCCTGTTCATTAGTTACAATAGAAAAGTGCAAAGAGATTAAAAACCAAACTTAATCAGCAGAGTCATGGTCTAGTGAATTTAACTAACTTTGATGGATGGGATGGTAGGCTAATTGGGAAGGTGGAAGGGATGACATGTTACCTAGGTTTCCAACCGAGTACTTGAGCCATTCCAACAAAAGACAAAAGATATGGAGTACCAACTCTTGCAGCTTGAATGGCAAGCTCTCGATGACCGATATGCAGGGCATCAAACTTCCCTAGAGCAACAATGCCTCCTGAAAATTCAAAATAAAGACGGCGATAATGTTTATATCTTCAGCCAAATAAGGCTCTTTCCTAGAGTGAGAGAAATCTCTACCCAAATGAGAAGGAATGACACTTGAACAGCACTGAAACACAGTATTTTATCCACAACAATCCAAAGCCAGAAAGGTCACTACAGATACCTGCAACTGGGGAAAGACCTTCAACTGGAAGCTCAGGATCATCTTCTCCCTGCCTTCCGAATAAGAAATACGGCCAGATAATTTAGCAAAGACTCCAATTTTGAAATTTTGAGTGAACATTATAAGACAAATCTATCTCCTGTTTCAGGAAATTTCAAATCAGCCAATCAGATTTCAAACAACAGCGAGATTCCAAAACCTGAAACAATCGTGAGGAACTGGGTTTTGTCCTGGAGTTTTGCAGTGAGACCTAGACGAAGACTTGATGTGCTGCTGCAATCTAGCCGAAGAAAGTCTGAGCACAAATGAAGAAGATTGCCGATAAACCTTACCACCTAAGAACCCTAACCCGAGCGTAGGAGGATGATGATGGTGGTCCCAAAAATGCACGGAGGCACGAGAGCCTCCGCACGACATGGTCTCCGACGAAAAGAAAAACCAAACTTTCTTTTCACCGGTGGTGCTTAAACAGTTAACCCTTGTGGTAAATATCATACCCACTTAAAAACCTTCTCTTTCAGAGAGAGTGTTGGTGTAAATAAACTATTTACTAGAAAGGAGAGCCAAGGATACAAAGAACAAGAAGAGCCTTGTAGCATTCTTCATTCTTATGTGAATCTTTTTGTTACTAAGAGCGAGAGATCCAAAACAAAGAAAAGAAAAGGATGAGTTTCATAACTTATGATCATCAAAATGGTTCAATCTTATTTATATTGGCGATGTGGTATTTTAATGGTAAATTAGCCATTCTTGTAAAAAAAAGACTTATTTTTAAGCATTGTGAAGCTTAAATTAGTTAACATATCTACACATATAATATATAAATGGAATGTTAATTAATGAGGAAAAATTGAACGATTAATTATTGGAAAAAAGTTGTTACACTTTTTAAAACCATGAACCAATAAAACAAAGAGCAATTGTAATGTAAAACACTTTTTAACTTGGTTATTTAGGAAAATAACACTAGCCAAGTATTTTATGGCAATATTAGATCCTCACAAAGGCGAAAAAAGGAGAAAAACTATCGCTGAATTACAATAGAACAAAAAGATCGGTCACATGAGAAACTCTTGTTTTGTTGGTTGGACCTCTGTTGCAAAAATGAGTCTGCCTAAGATTTTAAGAAGTTCTTGTGCTTTCACATGGACTCTAAAAAAACACAGTTTTAGCTTAAGCAATTGGGATGTTGGGTTCGCCAAGATTCACAAACGCCTCCGCGCGAGCCATTCGACTCATGGCAGCGTCCCACGACACCAAATGGTTCAGGAACTTGTTTATGTACTTAGCCCTGTCGTTCTAGCACCCGGAAAGAAAGAAAAACAAGCATTAGCCTTCTGAAGGAACAAAAAGAAGACAGAATGGTCGAATTTGAAGCTAGTTTTCTACCTTGTAGTCGAGATAATAAGCGTGCTGCAAAGTAAGATAAAGAAAACGAAAGAAGTTAGAAGATTAATATTTGTTTTTCAAAGTGTTTCTTGGGAGTATGAAGGAAGAGAGGAGATAGTTTACCTCCCACACATCCAAGCTGATGATTGGCTGTAACAACAAAAAGAAATGTGATCAAGAGGAAACATCAAATTTAACAAGAAAACTAATGATACACTTAACATACAATATCGTCCCACACGAGTGGATTAATCGCGTTTGAGGTTTTGACCACTTCAAGTCTTCTCTCTTCCCTCTTCACTAGAATTCCAAAAAAAAACAAAAAGAAAATCAAGATTTTCTGTTCTCAGAGTCATTCTATAGTTTCCGGTTTATTAATTACAAGTGAAGAGCTTGTAGAGTTTCTTACAGACAAGCCAGACCCAACCGGAACCAAACTGAGTAAGAGCTGAATTAGTGAATTTTTCTCTGAAGTTTGTGAAGGAACCAAAATCCTTCTCAATCTGCTCAAGAACACCCTTTTGAGGCATGTCTCCACCGCCAGGTTGCATCGACTCCCAGAAGAAATCATGGTTATAGACCTTAAACAACAATCTTCCCAACATTAGCTCGTGCCTCGGGTGATGTACAATAAAACTAAGTAAGTACCTGCGCAGCGTTGTTGAACTCAGGCAAAGGATTCCCGTTGTTGTATGTCGCCTTGATAAGCTCTTCCATGGTGTATCCATAGAGTCTATCATCTTTCCCTAACTGTTTATTCAGATTGTCCACATAACCTCTATGGTGTTTACCCCAATGCACTTCTAGTGTTCTTCGACTCATATACGGTTCCAAAGCATCCTATTCACATTATTGTTTTCTAACTCTGATTAGAACATCAAAGTCCCTAAGATCAAGTCCCATATACTTGCAAGAGAGAGGATACATAGACCAAGGTTCAATTTTGCACTAAAACCACCATACATTTCACCCAAATTAACCAACTTTCCACAATCTAAAAGCATTTCACTACCAGAAAACTACGAAATTAATCGTCACTGACTTAATTTTGCACTTACAAGTGGATAAGGAGGTGTCTTTAGACCATAGTAAGCTTCAACTTCTAAACCACCTCGAGAACCAAGAGAGCGTCTTCTCTGCTGATTGCTCTAAAACAAAAAGGAAGGAAATTTGAAAGCTTTCGTGATTGAAAGAGACAGAGTCATGAGAAACAAAACCACAGGGGATTTCATTTCAATGTCGCATAAGGAAACCAGAATCGAACCAGATGTACAAGCTTGGAGGATTTCAGACGTATACTATAATCTGAAATAGTACAGAAACAGCTTGTTGTCACAACACAAGAAGAACCCATTGTTTCTCCCACTCTCGTCGCCAAAATCTCTCTGCTTTTGCTTCGAACTACGGCTATGGAAGATCGAAGAAAGACAGTTTTGCTTCACTCTTGGGGTCGCTTTTTCAGTGAAAGGGCCCTTATCAATCTATTTGTTCGATCCGGTTTAGTGTATAAAAAACTACAAAACCTGGGATATTTCGATTTCCATCCGGCTAACAAAACTAAACCGGTAAATCGAACCGGAAAGATCAACCTGAAGGTATTGCTGCAACAGCTAAACAAGGGTTTTAGCAAATACTTGACGATCCATTGAAACCGACCAACAAAAGCGTATTTCTTCGTCAAGCCGTGAGAGCTAAAAGCCTAAAACCCTCTTCAAAAAGCATTCGGAGAGATTATCAAAGAAACCCTTTTGCTTCCATTTTAATGGCCTCAAGGGCTGCGACATCGGCGGCCAAATGGGCGAGAGAGTTTTTGTTCAGGAGGGTCTCGTCGAATCCTCTTGGAGCGATTCGAAACTGTTCTTCAGTTCCTGGAGCTTCCTCTGCACCTAAAGTCCCTCATTTTTCCAAGAAAGTAAGCAGCTTTGATGCATTTCTTTGATAAATTAATCTCTTTTTGCGGTTTACGAGAAGCGAATTTGGGAATTTCGTTGAGGAGCTATATAGAAGAGTTCCGATTACATTAGATTCGGTTCTTGTTTTGATCAATGCTTATATAGTAGAGTTAGATCATTTTTGCATATGTCTCGAGTCTTTAGCTTTGCCTTGTCTTTGACATTTTTAGGGAAGGATATTGACAGGAGCTACCATTGGTATGGCCATAGCTGGAGGAGCTTATGTCAGTACTACAGATGAAGCAACCTTCTGGTACTTACTTACTTCATGAGTGCCTGAAACATTACATATATTTGTCTTTTGTTCTCTTTGTTAGTTTAACATTGCTAAGGCTCATTTCCTGTGTCGGACAGTGGGTGGCTATTCTCTGCAACAAAGGTTGTTAACCCTCTCTTTGCTCTTCTGGATGCTGAGTTTGCGCATAAGCTGGCTGTTACGGCGGCTTCTCGTGGATGGGTACCTAGAGAAAAGAGGCCTGATCCACAAATCTTGGGACTTGAAGTTTGGGGAAGGAAATTCTCAAACCCAATTGGGCTAGCTGCTGGATTTGACAAAAACGCTGAGGCTACCGAGGGATTGCTAGGACTTGGATTTGGCTTTGTTGAGGTAGGCTCTGTAACTCCTGTTCCACAAGAAGGCAACCCGAAACCACGCATTTTCAGATTACCCCAAGAAGGGTGAGAATCTCAAGTCCTTTCTTGTTTACATTGGTAATAATACGTTTTATGATCGAATAATCAAAAGTTTCAACTAAAATACTCATAATCTGTGCTTTTGGGATGTGTTCTTGTTTTTCCAGAGCCATTATCAATAGGTGTGGATTTAACAGCGAAGGGATTGTTGTCGTTGCAAAGCGGTTGGGTGCTCAACATGGTAAAAGAATGTTGGCGGAAACATCAACCACTTCGTCATCTCCAAACGAAGAAGTAAAACCGGGTGGCAAATCAGGACCTGGTATTCTTGGGGTCAACCTTGGAAAGAACAAGACAAGTGAAGATGCTGCTGCTGACTATGTCCAAGGAGTTCATAACTTATCCCAATATGCTGATTACTTGGTACAAACTTCTTATTGTGATATATCGAGCTTTTTTTTTAGCAAATCTGCCATATAATTCTCTGTTCCTAAATTTCATTTTTCTCTGTAGGTAATCAATGTTTCATCACCCAATACGGCAGGGCTGCGTATGCTTCAGGGAAGGAAACAGTTGAAGGACCTAGTAAAAAAGGTTCAGGCTGCTCGGGATGAAATGCAATGGGGTGATGAAGGTCCTCCTCCTCTTCTTGTGAAGATTGCTCCTGATCTGTCCAGAGGAGAGCTTGAAGATATTGCAGCTGTACGTACTAAAAAAATGAAACCGTTCTGTACTTTCCAAGTAAATGGCTCTTACAACATTTGTATTGATTTGTGTAGGTTGCTCTTGCTCTCCGCTTGGATGGTCTGGTAAGTTATCTCTTTACCCGAATTAACTTCTTTTTTCATCAGTATCAATCTATTAAGCCTCCAATCTGTTTAACGTAGCGTAGAAAAAGCTACCAAAGTGTTTGAAAAGTCTTTGCTTTTTTCTATTGTGAGTCATGGTATGTTTGCAACCCATTAGGTTCTGCTGTTGATGCTAATGTCTTTGTTTCTCCTATAGATTATATCAAATACAACAGTCTCGAGGCCAGACCCTGTAAGCAACAACCCCGTGGCAAAAGAAACAGGTGGTTTGAGCGGGAAACCGCTCTTTCCTCTCTCCACCAACATGTTGAGAGAAATGTACACTTTGACACGAGTAAGTGTACTTTCTTTTACCCAACTATCTACCGAGGAACTAAAACATTTCTGATTCGGGTTTTTGGTTTTTTTCCCAAATCGTTTACTTAGGGAAAGATTCCACTGATAGGCTGTGGCGGTGTTAGCAGGTAAACGTCTTTGAACATATCGCATCTGTTTTTGACTGTGAGAAAAACGAAACACGAATAGTTGATTCAAATGAATGTTGGTGTTTTCAGTGGTGAGGATGCATACAAGAAAATAAGAGCCGGAGCAACTCTTGTTCAGCTGTACACAGGGTTTGCCTATGGAGGACCCGCTCTCATCCCACAAATAAAGGTATCTCCTTTCCCATAAAAACTTACTTTCACAGAGTTTAGACACTTATTAATAGACCAACATTTTGAAGCATTTGGTATCAAAACTCAAAAACATCTCTTTGTTTAAGCATATTCAACTCTGCATATTGAGGTCCGACTTCATCGATACTAATATTCATGTCTTTTTGTTCCAATAGGAGGAACTGGTTAGTTGCCTAGAAAGGGATGGCTTCAAGTCGATCCAAGAAGCAATTGGTGCGGATCACAGATGATAAATCACAAAGAACAATACGCAGAGGAGAGATTCCTTTTTTTTTAAACAACAACAACAAAAAAAAGTTGTATTTAAATTTCATTGATTCAGCTGTTTCTTTCTTCCCAACTGTTTTCATTGACACATGGCTTTTATCTCCTCTCTTTCGTTTTATGAGAAATAAGTAACTGGTAACATTTTTTTTTTTTCATAGTAACTAGTTTTATCATTTGTTCTTAGAATTACAGCAGAAGCTCGTATAGCACACAGAACACAACCCAATTGAGATCATAAGAGTCGTAACAAAACTGATCAAACAAAAATTCATTCTGCTATCTCAAAGAAGGTGTTAATAGTACAAGCGCTAGAGAAGAAGAATTTCACGACGTGGTTGCAGCTTGCAACTGTTTAACTTTGGCCTGCAACACCATCCCGGCTTCATCGGCCACGATTTTCTTTTTCGCTGCAACCTGCAATTAGATGAAGATTATAAAAATGTACAACAAAAATCTCAGGTGAGGGTGTAGCAATAAATACGGTTTTCAAATGCAAGTTCTCTATGCATAAATGTTAGACTGAAAGGGTATTGAAACAATATGGCACTGATGCTAGATTGATGTCAGTATTTCTCATTGAAGCTGTGAAAGAAGAAGCAAATGGAAAGGAGAGATCATAACATTGGATTGTGCTTATACAGAAACAATACTCAGAACCTGTAACAAATACTGGAACAGCGATTCGAATGAGTGAAGTGGAGACTCTACTTAGTGTAACATGTATGCCTGTACCGCTCTAGGGAGTGTCTGATAACGTGCATGGAAAACCGACCAAAGAGCTTTCTGATTATATCAATTGCACTCCTTAGCACACCCATTAAACATTCATCACCCAACAACTTTTTACATTGCATCACTCACTGAAAGAACTCCAAATACATTCAGGTAGTGGGAACTGAACCAGAATCAGAAATCCCTTCGATTTTAATTACTTTCTGTTTATTTTTTCAAAATGCTAATCCGAACTGTGTTTATCTTCTGTCTGGGGTCAGTTCTAAGGCATACTCTATAAGGTGTAGGAAGTACCAACACATTTTCATGTATTTGCCCCACTCAGGATCTAATCTAAAAGCAAATCATGCATTTGAATGTTGCTACGAGAGTGAAATCTCTAATTCGGCTATACTTCCACCAAAAACGTACCTCATAGAGTTGGTCAAAGTTCGATTTCAGCAAGTTAATCTTCCTCTGGCAATAATCTTTTCCTTGATCCATTGTTTTCTAACCAAACAAGCAAAAAAAAAAAAAATGCATAAACACTTGAGCTAACACAGGAACGAGACTAAACAATTCACAATTTCACAATTCATTCTTATCAATTGTATATACCTCGATGAAGTAACCAGTGCCAATATCAACTAAAACCTTATCAGCTTCATCAAGTGTCCCAGGTACGTAGAGAGAAGCAGTGAGTGGTACAAGCATCTTCTTACCTATTAAAGAAAAAAAACCCATCTAGGTGAATATAAAATCCATGAGAGATAGAGACAGAGAGAGAGAAGATAGTGATGCGAAACGGACCTTGAGGTCGAAGAGATAGATCGTTGAGAGCTACGGAGGCGGAATCGAGTCGGGCGGTGGCTGTTCGGATGTTGTTAAGACTGTCTTGAAGAAGATTAACTTCCAGATCTGCTTGCTCCTTCAATGCTTTTAGCTGATCGATTCCCATCTTCTCCAACTCTGCTCTCGATGATGATGACGCCATTCTCTCTCTCTTTCTCTCTCTCTCGCAGCCGAGTCCTCGAGTTGCGAATCGCTGAAAATCTTTGTCGAAAGCTTAGAGACGACGAAGTGTGACCCGTTAAGTGGACTCAGCTTAGAGACTTAGCCTGGCCCATTAATTCCAAAATTAAGGCCCATATAGGTCCATTTTTCCCAGGAGAATTGTAACGAACTATCCCCAACTAAACTAATGCACACGTTTTTTTTTTTTTTGGGTAGAAGGAGGGAAGACATAGTCTCCCTCAATTTATTAATAAAAGAAAGAAAATTTATTAATACTGCACACGTTTGATCGCATTAGTAACTTACACAAAGTAAATGTTCTAAATTACTTCTGCGTTCTTTAAGCTTAATTTTTTTATAAAATATCATAAAGAACATATATGACGTTAGAATTATATACAAACTTTGAATTATTCGTCTTCAAACGAAATAAGCAAACCAAAAAAATTATCGCATTATCGTGGAGAAATAGCAAAGTTTTCTCGTACTCTCTCAATCGTATCCTCACAAAACGATTGAGAGAGAATGGAAAAAGATTGTGTAGATTTCTCATTTATTCACATTGAATGGTTTTATTCTCAACATTGTGTGGTTCTAAATGGCAACATTCAAAGAAAATGTATACATTAGTTAAGAACAGCAACATTGTTTTTTACTTTCTTCTTTTCCTCAAAACAGTAAGTGTCGATAATTTTTTTGCGGTTCAATTTTTTTTTAATGTCCAAAATTGCCCATAGAATTTAAAGTTCTGAGTCTCTCTATATGAATTTATAGTAATCAATTCTTTTCTGAAAAGTAGGATTAAACGGAAAGTATTTGACAGTACATTTAATACGACATAGAGCTGGTAAAGAGTGAGGTGAATGAGAGGCAATTTACTTGTATATATGTCGGTCCAAAATGCAATATCTAATGCAAACCTATATAAAATTTATTTTCCGGTAGAAAATAACGGGACCATATCAATTATTGGTGTTGGGGTCATATTATATATGATTCGACAATAAAAGGTACGGATGCTATTTTTTATACGAGTTGATTACAGAGATTCCCCACCTATAATTATTTCCATTAACACTGTATAGCTAACTAGCTAAGTGTTAATTACTAGTACTACTAATTAAGCCAAAAATAAACACCAACTTTTAGTTAAGATCTTTCCATTAATAGATTCTCATTTTTATGGCAAAATTTGTTTGATTCTTTGATTAGTTCATTCGACCTAAATAGTCTCCTCTTTTTCTCCGGTCCAACCTAAATAGTCCAAGAAACCTATCTACTTGCTTTGACGTAATTCATCAAGTATAATTATGTTGAAAAAAATTTAACAATTTAATATATTATTCAGCAGATACTGTTAGGATCGAATATTATATTTTAATCTTCCAATCTTTCTCTGACTAATGTGACAAACCAAAACACAGTAAATAAACATTCATGTGAAGGCAACAAAATTCAAAGAATTTTCAGACAGAAGACACAAATGGTTTGTTTGTCTTTTTCTTTACTTAATCCTCTGTTCTTGCATTCAAATCAAGACGCGAAACCCTAGAAATTAGTATGTAAATTTATATTCATCCTCTGAGTTCGATTCGAGTGAAACAATCACATTCACATAAATCTTTTTGTCAATCAGTAAATGCAGAGGAAACAAAATATGAAGTCGGGAATTTTATTAAAACATAAACGTGGTTAACAGCTTGCGCAAATGCTCACCACAATTTGTGTAAACACATACACAATTAGCAAACAAACCAAACAAATATATAATCAATATAAATAATATTATATAATCTGGAGTTTTGACGACGGCTCTGTTTCGCCGGGAAAACCAGACAAAAGGGGAAACCACCGTGGTTTCTAAATTTCCCTTTTTCTTTTTGTTTCTAAAGAGGAAAACATGAGTAATCTTGGATCCTTACTTATCAAACCGACGAGAAATCGATCTCTCTCACAACAACAAAAACCAAAAAACAAAAACCCTCTTTTAAGACCAGATTCTTATAAACCCTAACCCTAACGATAACTCTTAAATCACTTCTAGAGGTTCTGAAATCAAATCAATCTCTAGAAAACTAAAAACCCACACACACATGAAGAAACCCAAGCACTAGGAGAGATATAAATATATACCAAATTCTGGTCTCCAAATTCAACGTGGGTCGTCTTCTCTCCGACCCGACCCGGGAGCTCCACCGGATAAAGAAGCAAGCAAATTTAGATGACCCGGAAGATAATTCCCAACTCTAGCTGCAGAAGCTTCACCCATTGCAGCTTGTTGTTGCTGTTGCTGATGTACAAACAGAGCAGCTCCTTGTTGCTGTTGCTGTTGCTGTTGTTGCTGTAAAAACATCTCTTGTGGATTTCCTGTCGCAAAGCTCCAAACTTGTCCGAAATCTGGTCTCGCCGGAACAGCCCAGAACCCAGCTGGTGTAGCAAACGAACTCATTGTCTCGTCTTTACCACCGGAATCCTCGTCGGCTCGAACACGTTTTCCGAGTATAAACGGTGAAGATCCTAGTAAAGGTTTTTGATCAAGAGACGATGATAAGGTACATGTTGAGGAAGTAGTGTTGTTTGAGTTTCCTCGGATTGAAACCGATGCGGTTGAGAAACTCGCCGGAGTTGTGCCTGTTCCTGTTGCAGCTATGATTGAAGGCTCTGCTTGACGAAGTAACCATTCGATTGTTTGACCATCGGATTTGTGACCAAGCTCTCTTGTTAACTGGAAAACACGAGCTGCACATATGATTGGCATACGAATCCTTCTTCCTCTTCCATCAACTTTACTGTGTCGATCTTTCGCCGGAGGTTTCTTCACGACAAGAGCTCCTTCCGACGATGGTTGCTGTTGTTGTTGTTGCTGTTGTCTGATAGCTCCGTTTGAGATCATAACTCCGTCGGTGTTATTCGACATGTTTTGGTGTTGGAAGAAGAAAGAGAGATTAATGGTGGTGGTTTGGTTTTGAACACAGTCTCTGCTTCTGCTCTTGTTCGGAGGGAGGAAGAGGAAGGAAGAAGCTAATGATTGAGAGGCAGGAGCTGGTGGAGACAGGAAGGAGGGCACATGGGTGGGTGGGTCCCTCTTCACAGCTCACCTCTCTGTTTTTTTTTTTTCTTTTTTGAGGGGACATTTGGTTTTGTCATGACGCGGTGGATATCACGCGCTTTGCCTCCGTTTAAAAAGTCGCGTGGGACCACGCTCCGGCAGGAGAATTAAAACTTGGTGGGTCCTGGTACTTTTTGGAGGGTTGCTGCAGCTGCTACGTGCATTTATGAGTCGTTTTATCCGCCACGTCACTGGTGCCAGTGGGTAATTCACTAATTTTACACAAATATTCAGTAATAATTAATGATAATTAATGAAGATGAGTAAAATCAAGTTTTTTTTTTGTTAAGTAGAGAATAATCAAAAACTTTATGGTGTTAACAATAAACGAATCAACTGTAGTGAAGGTGTGTTAATTGGGTAGTTAGATAACCAAAATGTTTGGTTAAAAATTTAAAATTGATTAGAAAATGCGTTAGTAAAAGTGTAAGTAATAATCTTTTGTTTTGTTTTTGTATGTGATTTAAATAAATAGTGTGACATTTTTATGTAAAATAGCTATCGAAAATAATAACATGATAATTGCTGTTTAGAAAGCAATCTATGGTTTTGTTATCTGGGACATATAGTTTTTGATAATTACAGTTTGATTCTCACTATAGTAACTTATACGTTTAATAATTACTTATCACAAAAACAATAATAATTAGTAAAAATAGTTTGTTATATTTTTTGTTATCATTTTACTATTTAATTTTTTTTTTTTTTGATATTTACTATTTCTTCTTGCTAACAAAATTACGCTTATGTCAAATTTGACCAAAACCACAACATTTTTATTCTGTGACTCTCTCTCTCTCTCTAGTAATTTTAGAATGTGAACTTGTTTTATATTTATCTCGAAACTAATCTTTTTAAAAAGAAAGCTAGCTATTTCCATCTAACAGTTGAAAAGCAGATAATCACTAATCAGTGAGGTAATTGATTGGTAAGTAGACTTTGACGTCAACACTTATTAATAAGTTATAGTTTTTGCTCATTGTATTGATTTTATAGCCACCAGTTAGAATATCTGCAGTATCACGTGATCTACGTGAAACGGCAAAAATCAAAAGCTCTATTATTCAGAATTCCATTGTCGACACCAAAATATATATAAAAAATACATATTTTTAATGCAATTAATTGGTCGATCCATTTATACATCTTTTCTTTACATAAAATAAATTAGAAAAACTACCATAAAGTTGGAGAAGCTTCATATACAATAACAGCACATATGTCAATGTCTCCAGAAACTTTGCAGTAAAAAAAAAAAAAAAAAACTTTGCAGTAACTTATATTCATGTCTGGTCATATAATTATATGACTAATTATATTTATGTTGGAGTAATACAAAGCATTTCGAACTTGGTTTCTGATTTTATTTTATAGTATTGTTTCGGGATATGGAATAAGAAGGCTGACATACTAGTTCGGACCGTTCAACTTCGTAATTTAGTTTTCTCTTATGTTAGCACGTCTACTCCACATTGGTTTCCAGATACGACTGTGTTTGGTTAATCAGAGAGTATAGTGTGTTGTGAAAAAAAAAGACTAATTGGCACCAATAACCAATAAAAAAAATAACTCACTAACTAATCGATTTTTTAAATTCAATGGCTATAATCTCTATACGGTTTGTAATATAGTTAATATACATCTGTAATTTTGTCATGTGTGTATATAATGTTTTTTATAATTCCACAAAGAAGTGATTAGTCCATTTGGCAGATACGCAAGATTTTGTTCTAATTCTCGTCTCATCGAGATATTTTTTCTTTCTTATATCGTGACAACAATTTATTGATTACCTGCTAATAGTATTTGTTTTAGTTATTGTCGTACTTTAACAAATATTTTAGTTAAACGAATATTCTTATTGTTTAATTTGCCGTTTTTGTGGCCAATGCGAATATGCAATCATGAGCTATGTGCCTCTTGTTTGCTTCTTGGTATATATAGTGTGTACCGTAAAAACTTGAAATACAAAAATGTTTTACGTCGATTAACTATTAAATATTTTTTGGAAGATTTTAATGATTTTATAGGAATAATTTTTTTATATAAAGGTACGAATAAAATTATTATAACAAATTTATCATCAATTTATAACCAGTCAAAATATAATTTGAATCTGTTATATAAATCAAATCCCAAAAAAAAAAAAGATTACCCAAACCAATTGATCTCTTTTGTATATTGTGATAGGTGTAATAAAGTTTTTGTTTGAAAACGATTCCCCAAATTTCTACACCATCCTCATTTTGGTTTCACACATTGGTCAGCTCAAGCGCAATAACAAGTTTATCAATTCCTACTAAATCCCAAATATCTTGATCAAGCTTTTAAACTAAATATAGAATCATCATTATCATCATCATCATCACCATCACCATCACCATCACCATCATGAGTATACTTCCCCCAGACTCTATGCTCCTTCCACACTCTCCCCATCTCCTCAATCGGAACTCCTTTCGTCTCCGGCAACAAGAAGTGAATGAAAATCGTCATGATCAAGACCATGACCGCAAAGAAGTAGAACAAACCAAACTTCATGTGACAAAGCATCGTCAAGAAGAACTGTCCGATTACGAACGTGAAGAACATGTTCACCGAGACGTTCAACGACTGTCCCGCCGATCTTATCTCCAATGGACATATCTCACTCGGCACTAACCATCCCAACGGTCCCCAAGACCACGCAAAGCCCGCCACATAGAGACATATCAACGCCAAGATTATATCCGCATCGATCGCGGACAAGTCCCCTTCCCCATTCAGTCCAAATTTCCATCCGATCATCGACCCGACAGCGATCTGAGACCAAACCAAAAACCAAATCATCATTACTTACTCTGTTTTTAAAAGCAGAGCATGATACTCTGTTTTGGAAGCACTTTCATTGTTTCTATGCTTTTGTACGCACCTGTGTCAAGATCATCTGGATACCACCTGCAAGAAAGAGAGCTTTGCGTCCGAATTTGTCAACGGAGTAGATAGAGACGATGGTGGCTAGGACATTGACAAGACCGGTAATGACTGCGGATATGAGAGATGCATCGTTTCCAAAACCGATGGTCTTAAACAAGACCGGTGCATAGAACATGATAACGTTGATCCCGGTTAGCTGTTGGAAGAATGGGATGAATGTGCAGAACGTGAGCTGAGGTCTATACCGAGCTTGAAATATGTTCATCCATGGATGCCTAACTCTCTTTGCGGTCTCACTCGCCGCACAAAGATCGGTAAACTCATGCTCGACATCCATGGTTCCTCTGATCTTCTGCAACATATTCTTAGCCTTTTCTTTGTTTCCACGTTCGAGGATTGAGTTTGGCGTCTCTGGCAAGAAAAAGGATCCAACTAGCATCATAAGAGCCGGAACTCCAGCTAAACCGAGAGATAATCTCCATCCGAGCCCGTTCTTGAGCTTCGGGGTTGCGTAGTTCACAATATTCGCAGCCAAGATACCGATCGTGATTGCTAATTGGAACCCGATGTTGAGAGCTCCTCGTATCTTAGCAGGAGCCATCTCAGAGAGGTAAAGAGGAACAGATTGGTTAGCGAATCCAACGCCAACACCGAGAAGTAACCGCCCGATGATCAACATCTCGAGATTGATAGCCAAACCATTGAGAAGAGCTCCAGAGAGAAAAGAGAGACCTCCGATCGTCATTGAGATCTTCCGGCCAAATAGCCTTGTGATGGTCGAAGCGAGGAAAGATGCGAATAGCGCGGCGAGGTAGAGAGAAGAGGTGAAGAGAGTAAGAAGTTCATTGTCGTATTTGCAGTACTCTGTTTCTTTCCCTGTTTCGTTTTGCATTTGACGAAGCATGTCGGGGAAGAATCTCGTTAGAAACTCCTCCATTGATGTCACTCCTCCTGAAAACATAAATTCACCATTAAAAGAAAGAAGCAGAGAGATAAAAACAGAGGAGAATCTTGATTTCTTGCGTAGGAAGCAACAAACCTGAGATACCGATGTCGTAACCGAAGAGAAGACCTCCCATTGCAGCTACCATGCAGGTAATGACGACAAATACGGTTACGCGGCCTTCGTAAGAATCTCCTCCATGACCACTCTCGGCTACAAAAGATCCTCCTGCCATTGATTCAGACGATGGAAACTCGAAAGGAACGAAGCTTTTGTTTTGTAGGCTCTAGATGATGTTGATGATGATGATGATGGTTGTTTAAGAGATCAAGAAGCTAAATACTATAGAGGACGAAGAAGTAGAAGAAAGGAATCTTGTTCTTCTGAAACTCCTTTCTTGCTTCTTAATCGTCCTTGCATTCCTTTGTTGAAAAAAGTTGAAAACTGAATTTTGCTTCAATCTTGAGTCAGTTATAAGAGATTTTAATTCGGGATTATAATCCACACGTACTGTCCGAAATCCATGACAGCTATTTTCAGACAGAATCTGAGATCAAGATATTACAAAGATCATGAAATGGATTCTCTCGTTTTATTCTAAGAATAGTTTCTCTCATGACTGTCACTCATTCTTTAGCCGAACATCTCAAAATCGTTGTTCTCCATGAAACGACCATTTTAACAGAATCTTCAGTACGAAAGCATAAAAAAAAAAAAAAAAATTTGCCAATTCCATGGTTAATAGTCTATAACCTGTTCGACAAAATGCCTCACTGAGAGTTTGGGAGAGGGATTTTCTGATTTTTTTTTTGCCAATTGGAGCCACAAAGGATTTTTGTTTACGGAATCTAGAGGTTAGCTTTCATTACACAGATTCACCTGTCTGTTTTTTGCCATGTTTCCAAAGAAATCTCTTTAGCAAACCGTATTTTCAGAGCCATTTTAGCAACATAATTTGGAAGTTACATTAACATTTTGTAGTAGGCAAATGTGTGATAATGATGATTAAATATAAAATCAAGATCATTATGCTACTTAAGTGAATTGTACTTTAACGAAACAAGGTTCCATATAGCCACACAAAATAAACTTTCTTACATGTAGTACTACCATGCATATATAGTGTTGCAGACACAAAACAAGTCATTAATTGGCCAATCAAAATAGGTAAGAAAGTCAGAAATGATCATAAAGATCTGTTGAGGATTAATCAATCAATATTGGCCGTTGGATCGCTTTGGAGATTAGGCTGAGCTAGCTGGAGATGGTAATTAGGATCAATCTCAGAAGGAAGTGTAGCAAGCTGAAGAACGCTGTTTGGTTGTTGTTGATGATGATCATTATAGTACTGAAGCTGCTCTAGAAACTGTTGATACTCCCCTGGTTTGGTCTCAATCCCAGCTTGCTGTAACTCCATCGCTGCACGATGCTCATGAAGCTGCAATAAAGCATACCGTTATATATATATTATAGAAAATGTGTACCAAATGAACATTCTCTAGTAACCAAACTTACCCAACGGTACATATTGTTGTTATCTTCTTCCAACATCTTCTTCTGATCATATATTTATAAATACCGTAATGATTATTAAACCCACGGTATTAAGATGAGGAAATGGTACTTAAAAAAGAGTGATTAGAGAGTAACCTTTCTGTTTAGATTCTCCAATTGTTGCTGCATCAACTCATTCTTCAATATATTAACATTAGAGATAGAGAAAGAGATCAAGCAAAAGTGTAATCAATATATAGTTTTAAGAGAATATTGATATGAACATATATTACATTATATTACCTTACGCTCGCGGATTTTAAGGACAGATTGTTCGAGCTGTTGCTCGAGTATGTGGAGCTCGTGTGGAGGAATGGAGGTTAAGTCATGTCCCTGGTACGGACGCAGACGCAGCTCAAGCTTACATGTCTCTCTTTTTAGTACTTCTATTTCATTGTACAATTGCTCCTATACACACACACAGAGAAATTGACATAGAAAAAATCCAAATGATTAATTTGTGAATTGGTAACACAAAACGGTATAAGTATGCATAGATATATATACCCTGTCGTCACGAGGATCAGGAAGTCGCATTCCGGTGGTGTGCAAGTATCGCTCAATGAGTTGAGGCATCCTATGGTAATCATAAAATGTGATCAAATTAGTATATCTTTTAATCTTAAAACGTCGTCAAGACTTCGATAATCATTATTGGAGGAACACGAAACTCAAATAACGAATATAGTTCTGATCAAGATTAGGATCTATAAATATTTTGGCCAACAAAAGTTGTTACCAGAAAACAAAATTATAAGGTATTTTAATTAGAATCCGCTATGTGTGAATAATTAAATTTGACTTTAGGTTCATGACGAAATCTAAAACTTCTAATTAGCAAACAATGATAATTGTACTCAAAATCGAATCACTAAAAGAAGACTTATACATAGGTATATGTTGTAAATATTACACATATTAACACTACAAAAATCTGAAGTCTTATTATTTTTTTAAAAATTGATCAACAAATGAGAAATCTTTGACCCATTTGTATATACATACACATATATAAAAATTAAATACTGGTAGAATAAATATGTATAGCATAAGAGATTCTTAACTTCTGGGCCAAATTAAAATCTTTTGAACACCTGCTACTTCAGAAACTAATGATGAGAACTCTGTTCACAAAGCACGAGCTTATACACATATCTCTCATTTCTTCATTAATTAGATGTATACTTACACGTGTATGTATACATCTCTGAAACCCTAATTTGAGAGAGAGAGAGAGAGAGTTAACCTGTGGGGTTCGGAGCAGTACTCGGAGAGTTTTCCGGTGGCGGAGAAGACGATGAGACCGATGTGAGCGTCGCAGAGAACAGAGAGCTCATTAGTCTTCTTGATAAGACCACTTCTCCTCTTGGAGAAGGTCACTTGCCTCGCTGTCTGATTCTCTATCTTCTTTATCTCTATCTTCCCTCTTCCCATCTGATCCTTCCTCTTCCTCTTGTTCCCTCCTTCCTCTTCCTCCTGGTTCAAATGTGTATATATGTCATATATGCAAAGCTAGATCAACTCAAAAAGAAACCCTAATTAACTACAAAACAAAAAAAAAACAAAAACAATAATCTGAAAACCCTAGAGTTAATTACAGGATTCATTTCATTGATGTTTGATTCTTGAATCTTGATGTGTGAATTAGACAGGAGAGAGAGAGAGAGAGAGAGAGAGAGAGAGAGAGAGAGAGAGAGTTAGTGATGAGAAATAGAGAGAGAGAGAGAGAGTTTATAAAGTACTTTTGGTTGAGTTGTTCTTGGGGATCTGGAAATGGAGATCAGTAAGTATATGAGGTTTGATGACACAAAAAAAAAGGAAGAGAGATTAATGGTGAAGAATATGCTTAATTACACTTTTCTCTTTTCTATATATGCTTGTGTATGTCTATATAATTCTGTGTGTGGCGTGTGGTTTCAGCTCATCACCAATTTCTAATGTCATTCTCTTTCTTCTGCTTTCTTACATTACATATATATATATATATATATGTGTTTTCTGTAAATTAGACAGAGCAGATAATGTAAAAAGGTAACCAATTTAATAGTATCACTAATGTGTTAGGTTTGAATTTTTATAATATATATAATTAGGGTTTTTATTCTTACAGCGTTTTTTTTTTGTTAGAAAGAAATTATTTTTACAGCGTTATGCGATTATTTAAACAGAACGCTCTCGAATAACTCATTTTAGCTTAAATTAATTAAGATTCAACACTTCCAACTACAAAATAAATAAATAAACTATTTAAGGTTGAGATATTAAAAATTAATATAACTATTAATTAAAAATGTCCATTTGTCAATAGACATGTAATGGCAGCGTTAGTAATTTCTAAAGCAGAGAAGACCCGTTTTAGTCAAATCTCTAACCACTAATTTCTTTGATCTGCCATGCATGACGCAACTAGAAAAGAATCCGAAAATGGAAACTTAATGAAAAAATGTTATAAGGAAAATAAAGTTACCAAAATAGGAAATAAGGCAAAAGAGAGAGAGAGAGAGAGTAGCCAAATGGGAAAGGACAAAGTGTAACAATATATGAAAGTGACTTTTTTTTATTTTTCTTACCCACCCTCCTTTGCCTTTATATGTAAAATATATACACGCCATTTGCTTTTCATTTTTATAAGAACATCAATTTATGGGTAGTTTTACTAGAGATTTTTGTGATAAGTATATTATATAGTATATATAGCTCCTTTTTTCCTGTCAAATCGAAATCATATTACCAAGTTCAGTGTAACGATATTATCGACTTCTAATCCGCTGATTGTAAAAGCAAAACCCATTGTACGGTCTTTTATTTGTTTAAGTAACACTAATCACTCTTTTTTTTTTGTATAACACTAATACTTTGTTAGGTAATATAAGGCCTAATTTTTCTAATTTATATTTTATTTATAAACTGGCCGAGTTACAAAAAGGAGAGGAAAACGAAAAGGATATTTTTTATACAGCAAAATTACCAAACGCAAGCAAGGCAAAAAAAAAAATGTCGGCAATATGGTGAGTTTCTAGTATACAAAGTAAGAAATTAGAATGACATTCCATTTTATTTATTTACTATATATTCTCAAACTCGAACATATTTTGAAGGAACATTATTTTAGTGGCATGTTTGTAACAGATAGGCCAATATGAATGAGTAAATCATATTTCGATTAAGTAACGAGGGAATACATATGAAGTGACAAAATGATTCGAAATAGAATAGCAATGGAAAATGCTTTATTGGTAACTGAAAAACCTGATGAACGTAATCAATAAAAAATTAAATTTAATAAATTATGTATATATCAATCCTTTTAAAATTCTAACGTAAAGTCTTATCCTTTGAAGTTTAAGGAAGTAGAGAGAGAAATGGTCAGTCGTCTCGTCTGTTCTGTCAGAGACTCACAGTAAACATGTTATGGTTTCTAAAATGAGAAACAAATGATTAAAGAAGAAGAGTTGGGTCCAAGGCTGTTTTCGTCATTTCAACTTCCAACTTTTCTGCTCCTGCTTTGACATGGCTTGTCTACAAACACATACGTAATAATTATTTGAATTTGTTGTTTTTTTTCCTACTAATAAATTGATAAAAAGTTTTGATTCTTCTTTTGAGAGGCTTCCACGAACTTTACATAGATAAAGTAAAACGTGTATGACAATTGCCTGTTTTTATGAGATGATGGTTCGTTTGACGTAAGCGTCTTGACTCTTAATGTGATTAGTGAATTACCATTAATATCGAAAAAATAACCGATCATGGATTACCATTTGATAAATTAGCTAGCACCCAATAGACATCTCTTTTTTTTGTTTGTCATTTTTCTTAAAAGCCATTTACGCTTCAATTGTTGGCCTTCGTTAACATCTGTTGAGCCTGTGGTTGAGTATTGTTAATAGTAATATGCTTAATGCAAAGTTTAAAATGAAGTAGATGTGCAAAACAAGCCGTGAGCAATCTACACAAAATTCATCATATACCAAACTTATGAAGAACCCCCAAAAAAAAAAAAACACTTCAAGCTAACCCGCAAATTCATTAAAACGATCATGGCGAGGCAATGAGGTTAATCAACTTCAATGCAAAAAACTATCAATCTGAAGTATGTGTGTTTTCTGAATTTAAAATGACATCGTCTTACTAAAGCAACAAAACGATGTCATTTTGAGTCTACAATCGACCCAATTAACTCACGTGTCGTCCATGTGAGCATTTCATTAACGTTGACTAAACGGAGTTTAGATTAATGTAGATTTAAACACAACAAAAACGTAAGATATTGAAAATTTGATATATAAATTTTTCAAACTATAAAAACTAGTTAAAGATGTAATCATATATGCCATGATTATCAAAAAGGAAATATGATGGAACATAATTTACATGACAAAGATCTTGTACGTCATTTAATATAGAGTCACAATTTTTTAACTAGGCTTTACGAAAAACAATACTTTTCATACCCGTTAAAACTTTTAAGCATAAGCTAGTTCTTTGTTGTGATTATAGTTATGGAAGTTTTGTGTTAGTCCGCTGATAATTACTGGATACATATACTATAGGCCAGACTTCTCAAAATTATCCAAAATTTAAGAGGACTTTTAATTCTGAAGTTGATTCATTCTCATTTCTTGTAATTTTAACCAAGGAAAACAAAGGCAAAACAAACTTCAAAATAGAATGGCATAGAAAAAGAGTCTCTCTTTCTCTGTCTTTCTCCAATTTAGTGAGAGAACACAACCCCAAAAATGTTCATCCATGGAAAAAGGAATTTTAGGGTTTCCCTTTCTCTCTTCTCTTTGCAAACTGTTGTTATTAAAGAGGTTGATTCTTGACACATGTCATCATTTTGATGGAATTCACTTTCACTTCAAAAGACCCCTTTCTTGGAAAATCTCAAACATCGCTGCACCGATCTTAGCTGGTGACTCAACCACCTTAACTCCAGCGTCTCTTAGGCTCTTTATCTTGTCTTGAGCTGTGCCCTTACCACCGGAAACAATGGCTTCACCGGTCCAAATAGAACAAGGCAAGATTCAATCCCGGGTCGAGAGAAAAACAGTGAATGAGTGAGAGAGCTGAGTAAAGTTTATTTACCTCCCGCATGACCCATTCGACGCCCGGGTGGAGCAGTAAGTCCAGCAATGAAAGCAACTACAGGCTTGTCTGTACCACTTTCCTGTTTAATTGAAAACCGACATGCTTTTGCTCTCAATCATCTAGAAATGGCAACTCTTGATTCTTTAGAAAGAAGCATTGCAGTTACCTTTATCAAAGCAGCCGCATCTTCTTCTGCAGTACCACCGATTTCTCCAATGAGGATGATACCTGAGAAAACAATGCTTAGTTACGAAAAACAATGCTCGAGTCTTTCACTAATCTACAAAACAGAGCGAATTCGGTGAATCACCATCGATAAGCAGAAAAGAGAGGCTGCACTATTCACAAAAAACTTGACTCTAATACTGCAAATAAATCACTTCTACATACTAAAGAACTAGTAGCCTTGGGATATTAGGTAAGTATTGGTTATCTACTACATATTAAAGGTGTGTGGCTAAAAGGAAACCATGAATTTAGACAAACGGGAAAAATAATAAGACGTGTCAAATGAAATAGTTCAATTATGGTGTCGAGAAACTGAGACCTTCTGTTTGAGGGTCAACAAAGAACTTCTCCAAGCAGTCAACAAAATTAGTGCCGTTAAAAGGATCACCACCAATTCCTACACACGTAGATTGGCCCAAACCTACTGCAGTAGTTTGGAAGACCTGCATTATATATTAACCAAAAGGAACCATTAGAAGACCAGACATTAGCCTAACGATTGGAAAGAGTATCAATTCACATGTATTAATTTTCTAACTTTTTGCTAAGTTAGCTGTATTTAGGGGAAAGATAAAGGACATGGTGAATATAAGTTGAGAAAGAATGAGACAAAGAGAGGCAGACATCAAAACAACGCATTCAACAAAAGAAGACCTTACAGCTTCATATGTCAATGTTCCAGATCGTGAAACAATCCCTATCCTCCCCGGCTTGTGGATGTATCCTGGCATGATCCCAATCTTGCATTCACCAGGTTTGATAATCCCAGGACAGTTAGGGCCAATTAATCTAGTTTTTGATTGACTGTTAAGAGCAGCCTTTACACGAACCTACATTACAAAAGCCAGAGAAATCAGTAATAGCCAGTTATATCAGTGTGCAAACCTTTAGAATAAGCATCAAAGCAGATATCACAAAAGAAAAAAGAAAGGCGTTAACCTAAGATTGAAAAGAAAAACCGTAAACAACTATTACCATGTCATGTTGAGGAATTCCTTCAGTAATGCAGACAATAAGATCTAATTCAGCAGCCAAACCTTCCATGATAGCAGCAGCAGCGAAAGGCGCAGGCACGTAAATCACAGAGGCATTGGCTTTCGTCTCAGCCTTAGCTTCAGCAACGGTGTTAAAAACAGGGAGACCCAAATGTTCTGTTCCTCCCTTCTTCGGTGTCACTCCTGCTACCTATTAACAAACCAACACAAACTGAAATCAGCTTTATCACAAGCTTCAAAAGTAAACCCTCCACTATAAAAACGCCATATGGAAGATGAAATCTTTGGTAAGAATCATTTCCAGGTCCAAAATGACTACAATCTATCCAGCAGAAACAAGAACATCCTCAATTGGCACAGTAACCAAACAATCCAATCCGAATTCTCCAAGCACAGAGATCACGAATTAGTACATTGGATTTATGCAATATCCCAAAATACAATACCATTTTGGTGCCGTATTCAATGGCTTGTTCAGTGTGGAAGGTTCCATTCTTTCCGGTAATACCCTGGCAGATGACACGTGTGTTTTTGTCGACAAAGACCGCCGCAGGAGGTGGAGGAGTCGTACCGAAGGAGCGAGATTGAGTCAACGAAGTGAGAGAGGAGGAGCATGACGGATACACCTCTGAGCTCCCGACGCCGGCGCCGGAACGGAGAACTTTGGACGAGAGAGATCCGAGAAGCCTCGTGACCTGCCTAGACATTGTTTGTCTTCTTCGGCTTTCGATTTCTTAAACCTACGATCTGAAAATCTTGTACTGAACCCTATGAGTGAAATGGCAAAAGGAATTTTTCAGCGATCTTCGGTGGAGAATCAGAATCAGCCGTCCAAAGCGACGAAAAGCTTAATGGGCCTCGTTAAGGATCCATTTAATCCAAACGCTTTTGGATTTTAGAATTTCTTCTAAACAAAGCCCATACAAAATATTAACTATATTTAGGACAAAAATAGTTATTATTTCGGATTTATCTATTTTACTTTTTTTTTTAATTAATTTTGAAAATTGACTCAACAATATTTCGAGTAATTCAGGTACCCGTTCGAATTTGGTTCGGGTTTTTATCCATTCAAGTTTGGTTCGGGTTTTCTGTTTTTCGATACTAAACGTATAAGTCCCATTCGAGTTTATTTTCTTCGATTCGGATTTGGGTACCTAAATTATCCACAAATCCAAAAAATAATTATCCAAAAATATCCGAAAACACTTAAAATTATATCCGAACAATCCGGTCTAAACTACCCAAATTATCTAAAATATTCAAAAATATTTGAAAGTATTTGAATTAACCAATACATCTAGTATAAAAAATATTCTTACTCCCCAAAAGTACATGAGAGTACCAAAATTACCCAAATATTTAAAAAAATGGTTTATGCTTTTAGTTAACTTCAGATTTTTTGGATACTAGTTCGGGTTTTGGATTTCGGTTCCGTTATTACCCGAATTCGAAATACCTAATTTTTAGGTCCCATTTAGATATTTCTCTAAAATCGAACCCGGTCAGATTCGAGTTTTTCGAGTCGGATTGAAATTCGGATTTCGGGTTAAGGTATTTTGCCCACCCCTACCATGATTGATGATCCTCCGCCTTAAACTTTTCATTCTTATAAATGGATAATATCATTAAACCCTTTCTATTGCCACCAAACAACTTTTTTTGTCGCTTTTTATTCATTTTTCTTCAAAATTAACATTTCTCGATATTAACGAAAAAACCTCAAAATTATAACTCAATTTGGAACTTTCTTCCGAGTGAGATGGAAAAATAGCTTCCCCATAGTCAGTCCATAGATATTTTCAATAACTTGTCCGTCTCTAACTCATCCACCGTCCGTAACAGAGAAGAGGAGAAAATGTCACCGACGATTCTAACTCCGACGACTCTTCCTCCCTCGAAATGGCCAAGTACCACATCTCAAAAACTAACCACCGTCAGATCACCACTCAAGCTCAAGTGTAGAGCCACTTCTTCATCATCATCTTCTATCACAGATTTTGATCTTTACGACCTCTTAGGTATTGACCGGAGCTCCGACAAGTCTCAGATCAAAGCAGCATACCGAACGCTGCAGAAACGTTGTCATCCCGATATCGCAGGACTTCCCGGCCACGACATGGCCATCATCCTTAACGAGGCATACAAACTTCTCTCTGATCCAATCTCGCGCCAAGCCTATGATAAGGTTATAATTCTTATATGGCTTCTTTGCTTTTAGTAGTCCCTGTCAAGGCAACACCAAGAAAAAATGTTGCTTGTTGTAGGAGCAAGCGAAACTGGAGGAACTTAGAGGATACACAGGGAAACCGATCTACTCGGTTTGGTGTGGCTCGGAAACCGAGCAACGAGCTGTGTTTGTGGACGAGGTCAAGTGTGTTGGTTGCTTGAAGTGTGCTTTGTGTGCAGAGAAAACATTTGCTATTGAAACCGCTCATGGAAGAGCTAGGGTTGTTGCTCAATGGGCTGATCCTGAATCCAAAGTCCAACAAGCCATCGAAGCTTGCCCAGTAGACTGCATTTCGTAAGCACATAGCCATGGTAGATGTAGTAATCGTTTCGATTTCGATCTCTATATAGCCATAAGTATGATTGATTCTTTATTATGTGCAGAGTGGTGGAGAGAGCTGACCTTGCGCCATTGGAGTTCCTTATGTCAAAGCAACCTCGAGGCAATGTGAGGATCGGGGTTGGAAACACGGTTGGCGAGCGTGTTTCCAACGTGTTTGTTGATGTCAAGAAGTTCCAGGAAAGATACGCCCAAGCCATGAATAGAACCACAAGAGAGAGCTCACAGGTGAGTTATTTTTATTGTCCTAAAGCAGCAAGAAAGCCAAACTTACCTGTCAGATATTAAGTAGTTGTGTTGGGATGTTTTGCGCAGGAAACAGACTTGCAAAGAGAATTAAGATATAGTGCAGTAGAGGCAATCAGGTCTATATCCAATTGGTTATACTGGAGATCATCACCATCAAGTTCAGATTCAGACATGAGTCTAACTTTTACCAAACGAAAAAAATCGTTTGATCCACATATCAGAAAGCTTCAAGATGCTGTTGCAGCAATGAAAGAGGCAAAACAGAACGGGAAACCCGAAGAAAAAGGACAAGCTTCCATGGTTAGTGAAGATTACTGGATTCCATCAAAACAAGCTCTTCCCTCATCCGGAAACAACAACAGTTCCAAGGCTACATCGAAACCGCAAGTGACTCATAAGAAAACTCCATTAGAAAAGAACTCTACTAGTCGAAGAGAATATAGAAGACAGCAAAAGTTCCGGATACAGAAGTTCCCAGTTGGGACAGCCATAGTAGCAGTATTACTGGTTCAGTTCCAAGCTACCTACACAGCACCTAAGATCGAAGACCATATCGGTGGCTCGCTGGCTTTATCCATAGTGAACAGTCCATGGCAACAGATTATTTTAGCTGGAGTTACCTGGTACTTCATTGGAGCAATGCTACTCCAACTTGTGGAAGCTATCCAATCCAAGCAAGAAGATGAACAAGCATAGGCTTCATAGATATATACATGTACAACATTAGAGCAGGTACTTGTTCACCTGCAAATGTAACATTAAAAGATTATACTATAGTATACAACAAACAAATGCTTATTGAATTATCCACCAAGAAGCATTTACATATACTCTGGAACCAAAATGGATTTACATTCAATAATCACATCTGCAAGTAATTCATACATATAAGATCTATCAGAGTAATTCACACGGGTCAAGAGCGTCGTGCATGGGCTAGGCCCATTTTTTATTTCGGCCCAATAATTGTAGAAGTTTCTAGTGAGTTACTAGTCAAAGCTCTCTGACATCTCCACCGCTCACGAGAGCTTCAATCTCACCGCCAAAAATGGCTTCCTCGACCACCAGAAAGTACGAGACACGAAACAGAGATCCGAATCCTCAAATCGCCGCACTTCTCGTCATCGATATGCAGAACTACTTCTCTTCCATGGCCAAACCCATCCTCGACAACGCTCTCACAACCATCGATCTATGCCGACGCGCTTCTATCCCCGTATTCTTCACGCGCCACCTCCACAAATCCACTACAGACATCGGCATGCTCGGAGAGTGGTGGAACGGCGATCTGATCTTCGACGGAACCGTCGATTCCGAGATTATGTCGGAGATCGATCGCCAGGTAATTAAACCGGACGAGGAAATCGTGGAGAAGAGCACGTACAGCGCGTTTCAGAACACGCGCCTCCAGGAGAAGCTGCTGGAGATCGGAGTGGAGGAGGTGATCGTGATTGGTGTTATGACGAATCTGTGCTGCGAGACGACGGCGCGTGAGGCGTTCGTGAAGGGATTTCGGGTTTTCTTCTCGACAGACGCGACTGCGACGGTTAATCAAGAGCTTCACGACGCGACGATCATGAATCTGGCTTATGGTTTCGCTTATCTCGTCGATTGCGAACGACTCAGGCGAGGGCTTTTACGTAATTAAACAACAACAATAGTACCCTCTACGCTTTTTGTTGATATTGGCCATAGGGTCCCATAAATACATATTTTTGTTATTTCGTGTTTTTTTTTTTTTTAATATTTGTTAAATACAACTATCAAAAATAAATAGTTATATCTTAAGAGTCAATTAGCTACTTTACAAACTGATTCGCTAATAAGAGATAGTTATAATGTAAAATATATTTAATGCCTCCAGATCTGGATATCTGGAATTTAAAATTTTGCAATCCGGATTCAGATATCTTTTCAATCTGAATTTTAGGTTTTACTATCGTTATCCGGATTCGAATATTTCTGATATCTTAATTTTCAGAGCGGATGTGAATAGATACTGGATCAGATCTCAGATCCCGAATAATAATTTCACCTCTAGTGTGTACTCTATATAGAAAATAAATGTCAAAAAATAATAAATCAAATTAAGTGTTGCTTATGTTATTTAAAATTTTTAAGGTATAATCTTATTTTTAAATGATTTAAACACTTTGTTAGAAATATTACTTTGTTAATAAGATTTGAATGTAGAGTAAATATTATTTAAATATTCATGTTAATATATACAAATCAAATAGTAAATCAGAAATTACTTATCTCATTTCAACTTTAAAAGTAATATATTATTTTGATTTATCAGAAAAACAAAGTTACAAAATATTTCTCTTTTAATAAGATTTGAAGTTGAATGTATAATACACTCTTTGATACCAATAGATTTGGTAAGTGTATGTAATCACTAAAATGAAATAAAAATGATAGAATATTATGTAAATGCTATGAAATGATGGATAATTGGTAATGAAAACATGAATCTAATAGTGTAAAAACACTAAATATTAATTAGCTAATTGACAAATACATTTTTTTTTAACTCAACAAACTGATTCATTATTACGCGATAGTCTAATCGTGTGGTGTGGTCCAACGGAAGACTACACTACACTAGTTACTAACATCTTAAGTAATTTATGTCTTTTTTTGGTAGTGCATGCTTATCTTTTTTTCTAGCGATGCAGAAAACGAGGTTAATCAAAATTATGCACAAACTATATCTAAATCATAATTTTTAAAAAAAAATTACCATAAGATTAGAGATAATAGTTATTTATGCATTACAATATTTAATCAAACAATTATTTATATGATACTTTTTTAAAGATTATAATCTTGAGAAGTTATCTTAAAAACTTAGTTGGAAAATATTATTCAGTAAGATTATTGAGCACTCTACATATAAATAAAATATTAGAAACATTTATTTATAGCATTTTATAGAAGAAAAAATCAAAAATTAGAGAAATTTATTTATAGCATTTGTACATTAAAATACTTAATAAAACCATTATTTATGTGATATTTTTCTAAAGATTATAATCTTGAGAAATTATGTATTGTGGACTCTATAAATAAAACAAATGTCAAAAAGTAAATAAATCATATTAAGTGTTACTAATGTCATCTAAACTTCTCTAAATGGTATAGTATAATTTTTAAATGATACTAGACACTTTGTTAGAAATATTACTATGTTAATAAAATTTGAATATGGACTAAATATTAGTAAAATATTCTTGTTAATATCTATAAGTCAAATAGTAAATCAAACAATTTTTTTCTCTCATCTAAACTTAAAGGTAATATATATTAAAATTGCAAAATATTCCTCTTTTAATAAGTTTCGAATGTAGAATATGATCTTCGATATCTATAGATTTGGAAAGTACACTTATAATAGTGAGTAGATTCATGTTTTGACTATGATCATGTATCTTAATCATCCTATTAGTGTCGCTATCATTTGTCATTACGCATGTTCAACATTGATAAATTATAGAAAAGAATCAGTAAAATATTAAATTAAATATTGCATTTGTTATTTTTTAATTTAAAAGATATTTTTCCTAAAAAATTATCTTAAAATTTTAGCTATAGAATGACCACAAAGTAATAGATTATTCATATTGTGACTAGAAGTGTCAGCTAACCGGTTTGTGGTACTTGTAAGTGGAGTAAATGACTGTTATAAACTTACAAGTGTCGTAAGACTTCATTCCAATAAAGTACCCCCGGTATCTCACCTGTTAGATGATTCCCTGCAAGATAACTGCAAACTCATGATTAGAAAATATAAGTAACATGTATGGCTTTGATGAATAAATGATGTAACTACAGAACTCACAGTTTCTTAAGATTTGGAATCTGGGTTAAAAATGCTGGTATTGGGCCTGTGAACTGATTGTTTTTTAGTTTCCTAACATTTTTCATAGGGAAGCAGTACCAAGAAGCGTCAAAACCACCAAGACTAAACTTATATCCATTCTCTGCAAGAGGAAAAGCAAAAAAAACAAATGCAGAGCCAGAAATCATATATATAATTAGGAAGTTTTTTCTCCATCTAGAGTGTCCATATAGACAAAGCTATTTTAAAAAACATTTAAGTTTTAAAAAAATTTCATTTAATACACACTTAATCATATTTATTTATTTTTATAACTAATAAAAAAATTATAACAAAAATGTGAAACATTAAGTAAATGAATGAAAATAAAAATAAATAAATTTAAGACTAGAAAATAGATATATATATATATATATATATATATATATATATATCACACATATCAAAAACTAAAAATGTGTTTATGATTTGTAGTTAAAACAATAGTAAAAATCAAATGCGTAATCATATTTCTAAAATGTTAGAAAAAAAAAATTCTCTATATTATTTCTAAGATCTATATATTTCATGAAATATAAACGGTCTATTTATTATTAAAAGATTTGTACTTCAATAAAAATAAAATCTTACATTCAATTAATTTTATTTTGTTTAATCATACATTTAACTTAAAATATTATCTTAACTCTTTTATTTTTCAACCTACTAGAAAGACCAACGTTTAAAATATAGTATCATAAAATCTTAAATATTTCTCTACGATAAACAAAAATCAAAATATATATACTCACGAGACGAAGATAAATGACAAAAGAAAATAACAAATAATCATACTATAAAGATAAATTAGAAAATGATTGATAAATTTTATTATGACATATATATAATGTAAGCAAAACATTAGTTGATCATGATAAATCATATAAGCAAATCATGATTTATTTTTGTTTAGTGACAAAGCATATAGATCATGTATTTTTTCTACTTAAATTTTAATAGTTTTTTCTAATTGAACTAAAATTGGAATTGTTTTCCATGTAAAACATAAGTAAAACATAAGTAAAATAAAAGTAAAACACAAAATAAATTTAAGCAAACAAAGGCTTAATGTTTTGATCATTTTTATAAAGCTTAACAAAAAACAGAAAGCTTAATTAAGATATAATGAGATATTTACACTTAAAGATATTGAAATAAATAACATTTGTATATGTTTTGATCATTTTTATACATAAAATATCAAAACTAATGGCATTAACATATGCTTGATAATAAGTATTTAATTTTATTATATTTATGCATAATACATATTCTTTTTGTACGTTTGTAGGTATTAAAAATTATATGATTTGTCATACACATTTAAATACTAAAAAAATATATGTTAAAATCGATTAGTCAACCTAATTCTTCACGACGCGACGATCATGAATCTGGCTTATGGCTTCGCTTATCTCGTCGATTGCGAACGACTTAGGCGAGGGCTTTTACGTAATTAACCAACAACAATAGTACCCTCTACGCTCTTTGTTGATATTGTCCATAACTAGGGTCCCATAAATACATATTTTTGTTATTTCGTGTTTTTTTTTTGTAATATTTGTTAAATACAACTATCAAAAATAAATACTTATATCTTAAGAGTCAATTAGCTACTTTACAAACTGATTCGCTAATAAGAGATTGTTATAATATAAAATATATATGTTTTAAATATATTTAATCCGTCCAGATCCGGATATCCGGAGCTTAAAATTTTGCAATCCGGATTCGGATTTCTTTTCACGGATCCTAGATTTTACTATCTGGATCCGAACTCCCCTGATATCTTAATTTTCAGAGCGGATGCGAACCGATACCAGATCGGATCTCAGATCCCGAATAATAATTCTACCCCTAATGTGTACTCTATATAGAAAATAAATAAAAAAATAATAAATCAAATTAAGTGTTGCTTATGTTATTTAAATTTTTTTAAGGTATAATCTTATTTTTAAATGATTTAAACACTTTGTAAGAAATATTACTATGTTAATAAGATTTGAATATGGAGTAAATATTATTTAAATATTCATGTTAATATATAAAAATCAAATAGTGAATCAGAAATTACTTATCTCATTTCAACTTTAAAGGTAATATATTATTTTAATTTATCAAAGTTACAATATATTCCTCTTTTAATAAGATTTGAAGTTGAATGTATAATACACTCTTTGATACCAACAGATTTGGTAAGTGTATGTAATCACTAAAATGAAATAAAAATGATAGAATATCATACAAATGCTATGAAATGATGGATAATTGGTAATGAAAACATGAACCTAATAGTGTAAAAACACTAAATATCAATTAGCTAATTTACAAATATTTTTTTTTAACTCAACAAACTAATTCACTATTACGCGATAGTCTAATCGCGTGGTGTGGTCCAATGGAAGACGCTACACTACACTAGTCACTAGCATCTTAAGTAATTTATGTCGTTTTTCGGTAGTGCATGCTTATCTATTTTTTCAGCGATGCAGAAAACGAGGTTAATCAAAATTATGCACAAACTATATCTGAATCACAGTTTTTAAAAAGAAAATTATGATAAGATTAGAGATAATAGTTATTTATGCATTACAATATTTAATCAAACAATTATTTATATGATATTTTTTTTAAAGATTATAATCTTGAGAAGTTATCTTAAAAACTTAGTTGGAAAATATTACGCAGTAAGATTATTGAGCACTCTAGATATAAATAAACTATTATCTAAATTTTTATAAATGTTATTTTTTTGTTTAACTAGCTAGAATTTTGTTTTTGTTAAACAAATTTGAATGTGGACTATATATATAATATCAATATATATAAAATCAAAATGTTACTTATGTTATTTTAACTGTTAAAAGAAATATTATTTGAAAATCAAGTGGTAATGAACTAGTGGTTTCCACTTGAGCAAAAAATTGTTACGTGGGTTTATGTCATAATTCAATTCCCTTAAAGCATAAATTATCTAACCACTCTCATTTGACCAGTTGAAGTGGTGTCACGCTTTAGGTCCACTATAAAATTTGGTGAATAGGTTACTCGACGACTACATTCATAATGGAGAATTAGTCAAGTGGAAAGAATTCGGTCACCCTCGATCATAAAAAAATAATAATATACATATTTGAATATGAACTAGGTTGATAGGATTTGAATATGGATTATATATATATATATATATATATATATATATATATATATATATATATATAAAACAATACTAGTAAAAAAAATTACCAAACAATTATTTATGTCATTTAAAGCTTTTAAGGATAATTCTATATTGAAATTATTTTTGAAACTTAGTTACAAAGTAGTAATAGTTTAATAAGATTTGATATGGGCTGTATATTAAAAATAATAGTATAATGATAAATCAAACATGACTTTTATTTTTAAAGGAAATATTAATTTGAAATTATTTAAAAACTTTAACTAGAAAACATGACTTTATTAATAATATTTGAATGTGGGCTGTTTAGAAAGAAAAAAGATCAATAAAATATTAGAAACAATTATTTTTAGTATTTATACATTAAAATATTTAATCAAACATTTATTTATGTGATATTTTTTAAAGACTATAATCTTGAGAAGTTATTTTAAAAGCTTAGTTGGAAAATATTGCTCAATAAGATCTAGTGTTTCCTAGAAGTGAGACGGATCCGTGGTAAAAGTATCTGGATCCAGATCCGTAGCCTCCGGATATCCGAATCCGAATTAAAAATAATTAATCAATAAATAAAAAAATTATTTCTAAAAAATTATTAGTTAAAATTTTGAATGATATTTTTTCATAATCAATATAATATACTATAAAAATAACTAAGATCAAATATATATATATATATAATTATATAAAAATAGCTTAATATATGTAAAATATATATGTTTTAAATATATTTAATTCGTCCGGAGCTTAAAATTTTGCTATCCGGATCCGGACTCTCCGGATATCCTAATTTTCGGAGTGGATCCGAACGGATACCGGATCGGATCTCAGATTCCGAATAATAATTTCATCCCTAGTGTGTACTCTATATAGAAAACAAATGTCAAAAAATAATAAATCAAATTAAGTGTTGCTTATGTTATTTAAACATTTTTAAGGTATAATCTTATTTTTAAATGATTTAAACATTGTGGAAACCCCCTCGGTCCAGTGGTTTGACAGAGGGTTCATTAATGCTTCTACACCTACATGTGTGGAGTTCGAGTTCCGGAGAATACAAATTAATGGAGGCAAAATTTACAAGAGATTTTCAGCGTGGAGCAATGAGAGTCGTCTGGAGTAGTCTTGCAGCTCAAGACTAAAATTGTCCGTTGTATAATCGTCTGTGTAATTGATCTCATAATTTGTAATAATTCATAAAGTTAGACGATTAAAAAAATATGATTTAAACACTTTGTTAGAAATATTACTATGTTAATAAGATTTGAATATGGAGTAAATATTATTTAAATATTCATGTTAATATATACAAATCAAATAGTAAATCAGAAATTACTTATCTCATTTCACCTTTAAAGGTAATATATTATTTTGATTTATCAGAAAAACAAAGTTACAAAATATTTCTCTTTTAATAAGATTTGAATTTGAATGTATAATACACTCTTTGATACCAATAGATTTGGTAAGTGTACTAATAATAGTGAGTAGATTCATGTTTTGTCTATGATCATGTATCTTAATCATCCTATTAGTGTCGCTATCATTTGTGATTATGAATGTTCAACATTGATAAATTATAGAAAAGAATCAGTAAAATATTAAATTAAATATTGCATTTATTATTTTTTAATTTAAAAGATATTTTCCTTAAAAATTATCTTAAAATTTTAGCTATAAAATGACCAAAAAGTAACAGATTATTCATATTGTAACTAGAAAGACGAAAAGATTTCATATTGTAAAAATAATTTTACTCTAAGATGGCATCGTCGAAGCTTTATTTTGTTGTCATTCTCCTCATTGCTTCTCTCCTTGTTCATGTTCAATCCACTAGTAAGTTTGTACTTTTCATTAAAAAGGTGTTTTTGCGATACATATGTATAGATATATAATTATCATATATATTTGATTTATTACTAATAAATTTAAAATAGTAACTTGACAAGTGAAATTCTAAATATGATGATGGGTTTAACAGGAACTATGGATGAGTCTTCGGATTGTGTTTTCAAAGGACCATGTCATAAAAAAGAAGACTGCTACGAGAGATGTGGAGTGAACAAACCACCTTTTAACAATGCTATTTGTGTACCCCACACATTTAACCGTGAATGTTGTTGTATTTTATCATGATTTTGTTAGAATTTGTTTATTGTTGAAATAAAAATTCTAGTAATAAAATATACTTAATGAGTTAATTCAAAGAAATGTAAGTCAGAATGGCCAAAAAATAAATTATATTTTCAATATAGAATATGCAAGGTTGGGAGTATATTTATTCGAAATAACAACATACTTCAATCTTCATTTTCAAGAATAAACACATACATAACTTTGGGATGTGTTTTATGAATGTAAAGCGACACATTAACGTTTTGTGGAAATATCTTTATATTATGCGTTAAACATAAGATATTTGAAGGTCTAGGTCATGAGCCACAAGAATGCTAAGTTGCTAACCACCAATTAAATATAAATATGGTTTGTGTTTGTCTATCGAAAGTCAGCATCGATGTTGTTGTATTTTATCGCGATCATATTAAATTTCTGTTTGATATTGAAATAAAAAGTTAATTATTCAATAAATCAACTTCACTTTTTGAATAAATAAATGCAATGATTAATTGAAATGAAAAAAGTAGACATGAAGACATAAATCCAATGATAAATTGAAATGAATTTTTACTGATTGTAAGTTTAGTTTGAGAAGATAACACTAAATACTTAAAAGAACAGAGCATTAATCACGAATCTATACATATTAGACTTCGTACAGAATGGTCCGAACTAAATACCATACAATACAAAATTTTAAGCATGGAAGCGAGAGCTTCAGATCAAAGCGAGATATGTCACTGCACATAATTAACCATGGATTAATATAAGTTTGAACACAAAATATTCAATTTATCAGTAAATTTTCACGTTTTCTATTAAATTATGTTAGCGAGAGCAATGTATAGGGGGTGACAAAAACCATATCAATACAAAAAATCGGTCGGCCATAAACCGAATCTAGAAAAGAATAAACCACTTTAATTTTTTTTTCTACCTCCGAACAAACCATTAGCGAACAATAAAAAAAAGCCAATTAAAATCTTATTACTTTCAAAATTTCTTAAAGTTTAATATATTTTGCTAAAATTGAAACTATATATCAAACCGAACCGGATTATATGCCGTTTCAATATTTTATAAACCAAAAAATATGATTTAAAACCAAACTGAAAATCAAATTGTGGATAATAACAATACATGCAATCACTTATGTCATTTAAACTTTGAAAGGTAATATTATTTTCAACTTCTTAATTAAAAAAAACATAGTTAGAAAATATTCCCCTTTTAATAAGATTTGAATGTAGACTACTATTTGATAGTAATATAGATGATAAGTGTACTAGTATTAATGTTAGATACATGTTTTGAATAATTTGACTTTGATGTGTATAGTTTGTATTAGTGTGTTATTATTTGTCATTATCCATATTCAAACTTGATCAAATGTGCGTATAAAGAAAAAGAAAAAGTCAATAAAATATGAAATCAAATATGATATTAAATGACGATAGAGGTAGAATTATACATTATTCATGCTACGACTAGGAAAAAAATTCATATTTTATAAATTTGTGTAACTCTAAGATGGCATCGTCAAAACTTTACTTTGTTGCTCTTTTCATCATCGCTTCTCTCATTGTTAATGTTCAATCCACTCGTAAGTTTATACTTTTCATTAAAAAAATGTGTGTATATATATATCATTAACACATGTGTTTGATTAATTACTAATAAATTTAAGATAGTAACTTGACAAATGAAATTCTATATATCATGATGGGTTTAACAAGAACTATGGATGAATCTACGGATTGTGTTTTCAAAGGACCATGTCATATGAAACAAGACTGCTACAAGAGATGTGGAGTGAACAAACCACCTTTTATTAATGCTATATGTGTACCTTACAGTAATACTCTTCAATATTGTTGTATTTTATCATGATTTTATTAGAATTTGTAAACTATTGAAACTAAAAGTTCTATCAATATGTTTTAAAAAAAAAAAGTTCTATCAATAAAAAATACTTATTAATATTAAAAATAATTTTATTGGCCATCCTAAATTGCAATTTTAAAACTATTTTTTAATAATTTTCATTTAAAAAGTTAACATATTCTAATAAAATCATAATAAAATACATACATACATATATATATATATATCATGACGGGTTAACATTTTCGGATTGCGTTTTCAAAGGATCATGTCATATGAAACAAGACTAATACGAGAGATGTGGAGTGAACAAATCACCTTTTATTAATGCTATATGTGTACCTTACAGTAATACTCTTCAATGTTGTTGTATTTTATCATGATTTTATTAGAATTTGTAAACTATTAAAATTAAAAGTTCAATCAATAAAAGTTACTTATTGATATGAAAAATAATTTTACTGGCTATCTTAAAACAAATTTTAAACCTATTTTAGTATTCTTTATTTCAATAGTTTACCAATTCTAATAAAATCATAATAAAATACAACAACATTGAAGAGTATTAGTGTAAGGTACACCCATAGCAAGGTTGTGGGCGTATTTATTGGAAATAAGAACATTGTTCATTTTCAAGAATAAATACACATAAAAAAAATGAAAAGATTAGTCTGAAAATATTACTCTATTAATAAGATATTGTGGACTCTATATAGAAAACAAGTCTCAAAAATAATAAGTCAAATTAAGTGTTGCTTATGTCATTTAAACTTTTTAAATGTATTCTTATTTTTACATGATATTAAACACTTTGTTAGAAATATTACTCTGTTAATAAGATTTGAATGTGGACTAAATATCAGTCAAATATTCTTGTTAAATACCAGTCAAATAGTTTATCAAACAATTATTCATCTCATTTGAATTTAAAAGTAATATATTATTTTGAACTTATAAAAAAACAAAGTTACACAATATTCCTCTTTTAATAAGATTCGAATGTAGAATATTCTCTTTGATACCAATACATTTGGGAAATATACCGAGTAGATTCATGTTTTAAAGAGTTTGACTATGATCTGTATCTTAATCACCGTATTATTTTATTATGCATGTTTAACCTTAATAAATTATAGAAAAAATCAGTAAAATATAATATCGAATAAATATTTGTTATTTTTAAATTTTAAAAGAAATTTTCTTTTTGGGAAATCATCTTAAAATTTTAGCTATAAAATGACCTTAGAGTAATAAATTATTGATGTTGTGATTAGGAAAAAAAAAGACTTCATATATTTTTTTTTGGTAAAAAAAAAAAAAGATTTCATATTGTAAGAAATAATTTTACTCTACGATGGCATCGTCAAAGCTTTACTTTGTTGCTCTTCTCATCATCACTTCTCTCTTTGTTGATATTCAATCCCCTCGTAAGTTTGTACTCTTTTTTTTTTTTTTTATTGGTGAATACCCGGGAGAAAAACTCCAAGTTTTTTAGTTTGTATTTTTTATTATGTGTTTTAATGATACATCTGTATAGATACGTAATTATCATATGTATTTAATTTACTATTAATAACTTTAAGATAGTAACTTTACAAATGAAATTCTAAATATCATGATGGGTTTAACAGGAACTATGGATGAGTCTTCGGATTGTGTTTTCAAATGACCATGTCATAGAAAAGAAGACTGCTATGAGAGATGTAGAGTGAACAAACCACCTTTTAATAATGTGTACCCAACACTAATATTCTTCAATGGTGTTGTATTTTATCATGATTTTATTAAAAATAAAAAATTCTATCAATAAAATATACTTAATAAGTGGATTAAAAAATGTGGCCAAAAAACAATATATTTTTAATATAGAATATGCAAGGTTGTCGGAGTATTTATTCGAAATAAGAACATTCTTCATTTCCAGGAATAAACACATACAAAATTTGGAATGTGTTTTGTGAATTTAAAGCAGCACATTTTATTTGAAACAATAGTGATTAGTTTAAAAACATACGTAAACATATAGGGGTTGCTTATTGGGAGTTTGATTAAGAATAGCATAATCCATATACCAATAAGTCATCAAACCAATAAAAATGGATTTTATTTAAAATGACATAATCCATATATGATATATACCAATAAGTCAATAACAATGAAATCTCAAAAATTTCCAATCTTTAAGAGATTATTATCTGTATTCCATACACAATTAGGAGAGTGTATTTGACATTGAATTGTATAACACTGAAAATATAATATCTTAACAATTTCATCACTACCAATCTACAGGTCATAACATTAATTACCGTTTTTCTTATGCCCCCAAATCCCAATCGTCCGTCCACGACATGTACTGATGTACATGAATACAAATATGACTGTAAATGGATACATCATGGTACTTGATATTTTCTTGGTTTTGTGAAAGAAGCATCCAAGAGATGAGAGTTTATGAGGTCACCGTAACACCCAAAAAAAAAAGTAATAAGCCATATGGGAATAATATATACAATCTCTAATGGCCTACTTCTTCTTCAAATCTGTTTATTAATATATTCTTTTCAAATCATATAGAGATGATCAATCAAATCTGTGGATAGAGAATTAAAGATTCATTAAAAGGGAAAAGTAGGAAGTTTCTTGTTAGCAAGAAAATGGTTAACAAGCTGAAGAGCCTCTCTAGGTTTGAATGTCGGAACTTGATGTCCCGCTCCTCTCACCGTTACAAACATTAGCCCGTCGTACTCCACCGTCCACCCGCCGACCTGTTTTCAACGGTATAAATAAAAATGATTTATTTTTAGAATCAATCATACATTTGCTTAAGATAACTTAAAATTTTTGTTTAACTTTGAACCAAACCTGGTTTTTAGTGTACCAAGGTGTCCATTCTTGGACTGTCTTAAGACCAAGCTTCTTTAATGTGTATCTGGTTGCGGTTACCGGGATTCTTCCGTCTGTATCTCCACTTTTTCAACAAAAAAGTTTATACGGTTATAGCTAATTTTCCGTCGAATTCTTATGTGAAAAAACCATCAAGGAGTATGTGATGTACCTGAAGACCCATATGCGTAATCCGGCAGAAACAAGTGTTCTTAATGTAGGAAGCATGGAAGCAGGAGCGTCAGACCAAAACGAAATCGTGTCACTGCACATAATTAACCATGCATTGGTATAAGACTGAACACAAAGTACGATTTTTGCAACTATGTTTGCAAGAGTAGTAGTCATATATAGCGGGTGACAAAACCACATCAATCGAAATAACCATAATCCGAAAAATTATAACCTTATTAATCTGGAAATGAATTCTTAACGTTAAATATATTTATCCCAAAAAGTGAGATTATATATCTGACCAAATCGGATTATATTCTGTTTCTATATTTCATGAACCAAACAAAAATATGATCCAAAACCGAACCGAAATCAGATTAAGCATTATTAATACCTGCAATGAGTCCAAGGGTAAGAGAGGTTCGTGACATTGGCATGAAGTGCCTCTTGAACATCTCTCCTATTCATATACTTTTCGGTATACTCCGATGCACATGGATCGTACCCGGCCGCCATCCTCCGCCATCCCTCCTATTTATCATCAATTAAAACCGGTATAATCAACTCCTAATTTATTAAAGAAAAGTTTTGAGTAAGGAAAATTAGAAAATATTTACATTTTGGGAGGTGAGGCGAGGGCGGAATTCGCCACGGAAAGCGGGAAGGTGGCGGTTTTGGGCAATCGAAAGAGAAATTGAGGAGTTCTTGGGGGTGGGGACACAATTTGGAGAGTAGAGACTATACATGTCCATGATCTTGTATACATCAAAATACTTATCTAAAGCCGCATTGCATTCCTTGGACACATGTTTTAGTTTGAAATCGCACTCTTGATTCACTTTCTTGTACAATTCATCTGATATCACCGCGTGACCCCACGCGTAATCTATCATTCCTTTCTGATCCGTTTCGTCGTCCAACAAGGCGTTTCCTATCTGTATATATATACAAGTCAAATATTATATCATCAGTATAACCAAAAACCAGTAGATTATAACTACTAGATTGGTTTAAAGAAAATCTCTAACCATTAAACCCTTGAGATTAATGAAATCTTTCTTGGACGCAATCTTGTTTTCATTGTAAATAAGCTCCGAAAGTTGAGGAACGTAATGGCCTAATTAATTCCACGCAAAGATACATTAAAAATCAAAAATACTTTTTAACTTTTTTTTCTCGGTTTTACTAGTTATAATATTACCGGCATAGCTTTCTCCGGCAATGTAAAAGTCGCGAGACTTGTACTGAGGGAATCTCTTGAACCAGTTGACGAGGAAGTTGTACGAATCTCTCGCTGGTAAATTATTCACCATTTTTAATTTACTCACAAAACAAAATGAAAAATTCATTAATAAATTGAATATTATATGATTGAACCTGTGACGTTGTCGCCGAGTTGGCTTATATCACGGCTTGTGTTAGTGTAGGAGAATCCAACTCCAACCGGCGATTCCAAGAACAGCAAATTCGCCGCTACATATATTATATTAGAAAAGGTGTAATTCAATTGTAATGATGAAACGATAGATTTGAATAACCATTGGATGAAATACTCCAAAGAGTATATTACAAATATAATATTAAATATAGTTAGGTATTCAATTAAATTTCAAAGTTATAAGAAGATTGATCAAAGCATAGAAAGATAAGTGTTTCAAGAATTTCGATCAAAATTTTGTTATATAAAATCGATTCTCTCTTTTCACTTTTCACTTTTTGTTAATATTTTATAATGGTACGTTGATACTCAATGAAATATACTAAAAAATGATCTTAAAAAGTGATATATTATACCTTTGTTCCAGCTGTATGGATTAAGCTTGAGATTAGGCTCAGTGGAGTTTTGGGGGAAGAATGGTCCGAGTTCTTCTGATGCTCCAAATCCGACCGATGAGCACCCCGGTCCTATTAATTAAATTGTCACCATTCCATCTCAATTTAATTACAATTAACTAATTAATCATATTGTACCATACATATTAGTTTGAACAACCAAAACTTAGGTGATCTAGTTTTACTCTATATTACTTTCCAATTCCATTCACTATTATTGCATCGGGTCCATTTAATAAGGGGTTTGTTTCTTATAATGACAAAGTTGCTTTTATAAACAAACACACAAGTAGAAAAAGTTTGATCAACTTTTAGGGCGTGCGTACGTGCATGGACCATGTGTAATGTTTGGAATAATTATGAAATGGACCGTATAAGTTTCATGGAATTGACTTTCTTGATAGATGATACTAATATAGATGCATAACTTTTTATGTAAATAATCACTGTGCCTTAATATTAAAGTAAAGAGCGCATGAGCCCCACGGGAAGGCTGTAAAAGCCTAAACATATGGAAGTATATATGTAACGTCGATATTAATTTTAAATCCACGTGCATATATATATCCGATTAATAATTTATATATACACACATGTGTAGTTACTAATTACCTTCATTTTTTCACCAAATTATGCTTTGTAAGTATTTTATGCTAAACAAAAAAAATGATATAGTTCATAAATATTTTAGTCTCACTTTTCATCCAGGCATGAGTTTATATTCCATGTTACTAAAAATTAAGCATTTCAAACATCTTTTATATGTGTAAGAAAGTAAGAATCATAGACGTATAAAAACAAAACATGATGAAAGAGAATAATTATTGATGGATGGATGAGCAAAAAATTAAAAATGGTCACAAAGTTTTAAAAAAAAAATTTATTATTATAAAGGTAATTGTTGTTATTCATAATTACCTTTGATTTACCAGTTTTTATCTAGCAAATGAGTCTATAAGAGAATAATTAAAGAGCCAATGTAGGATCATGTAGCAACTAACAAACATGTGGAGTCATTGCAAACTTCCAAAAATTAATTAAAGTTTAACCAAGACAACCAAAACTCATCATGACAGTGATGATGAAGATAATAACCACATACGTTTCAATGATTTTGACATCGTGCCAAATGAGACACATCTTACTATTAGGAACGTTCACCTAATATTCTTTCTCAGTTACCTTTTGTCTCCATGCATATAAAAGGACTACATACATTCCTATTTATTTGTCATATCTTGCATATAATGATCCACATTATTAATTATACTATGTATAATACACACATATATGTATTCCCTTCGTCCAAAACAATCAGAGATCAAGCTAATTATCCAATATAGTTTCCTCTAAGGCTATGTTCAATGGTGTTTAGTTTTCAACACCATAATTTTCACTTTTAACACTCCATATCATCATTTCTCTCTTCCACATCATTATTCAACATTCATTCAATTCTCAATTTCTACAATGGTTTTGTTGAATAAATCTCAACATTTTACCCTACCATTTTTATTTCATATCCTTAGCTTTTATATATTTTTATGATTAAAGTTTAATAATGATTAAAATTAAATTAAAATAATTTTGAAGTAAATATTTTTTTCATATATAGAAAGAAAGTTTTAAAAATAATTGGAAAAATGAGTTTTTTTTGTATATGTCCAAATCAAATGAACCAAATCTCTATTTATAGAGTATTAAAAATGATTAATTTTGGTATACAAAAATTAAAAAAATAAATTAATCTATAGTGTAAAATTAGGTTTCGAATAGTTAAGATCAAACAAAAATCTATATTAATTTAGCAACCAGTTATAATTTGACAAATGTCCATGTGAAGGAGACTTTTTTGAACGCCCACACGCATGCTTCACGCGTGCACAATACATACCATTCACGATACACCACATCACCTGTGTGGTCCCCAATTTTTTGTGTTTCAACATGTTGAATAAATTCAACACAGATTAAGCCACGTCCTTTCACCAAATAATTCAACAGATTTATTATGGTGATTCAACAGTTGAATAATTTATTAAACAGGGCCATTGTAAATAGTCTAAGTTCAACCACATTGTATCCTTAAATTGATCGATGTTCACCAAATAGTAGTAGTAAACTTATAGCATTGTTAACACATGTCCTAATTTTTAGGGGTTTTGGTCCAGAAAACTCGTTGCCACAAAAAAGGTATGAAAGATTCTAGTTGTAAAACCAGAGTTTAATTAAAACCTAAAGGTTTTATCACATATATTAATCACGAAATTCAATAACAAGTAGATGAAATGCACAAGAAGCATGATTACACATAATTAATTATTTTTAAAACTGTTTGTGATTAAACTATCCTTAATTCACATGAGTTTTTTACACCAAAAATTTAAGAATATCCGTGAGAGCTGAACATATATACACACACACAAAAAAACGAGTGGATGTGAGTTAGTTTTACCTCCATTGAGCCAAAGAAGAAGAGGCTTTTTGCTTGGATTATGAGTTGCTTCAAAGAACCAATAGAACAATGCTCTTCCATGTGTCTCATTAACCGTCACATAACCGGCGTATTGCCGGAATTTAACCGGCGGTTGTCCCGGTAGCTCCTTCACTCGATCAGCTCGTTGCGCGGCCAAAACCCTAGACCGGTAGCAACCACCGTCTCCGTCATTGTCGCCGTCGCTGCAAAGCTTTGCTTCTAAAGATGAGCTAATAAGAGAGGACACAAGAAATAGGACAAGAACAGAGAAAACCTTATGATGAGAAATCCTCATATTTTTCTTTATTATAATCGAATTCTCAATTCACATAAAAAAAATGGAATTTAAATTTTGGTTGTGGAAATTGTGAAGTGACTGTGTAAGCTTATATAATGTGGTGAGAGAGAGAGAGAGAGAGAGAGAGAGAGAGAGAGAGAGAGAGAGAGTGGATTCAAAGACAGATAAGACCACTCTGTAGTCTCACTGGGTGGTAACCATTTTCATAAGATAAGACACATGAGAAAAATCAAAACTTGGGAAAAATTGTGAAATTTGTATTTCTTTCTTTTTGCAAATTCTGTTTTATTTATAAATAGAAAGGTTGTTAAAGATTAAGCTTCCCATTTTCATGGGTATTACTCCTTTTTGTTTACACTTGGTGAAATATCTGCACACGCAACTTGTTATATATGTATATCTTTCTAAATATCGTTTCTACGATGTGGATTTTTATGGTTGTTCATGTGATTTTTAACCAATTTCATAAGATAAGAGACACATGAAAAAATCAAATGTGAAAAAGCAAGATATGTTTTTTTTTTTTTTTTATCAACGATAGTAGCAATTCATATTGTATAAATAGAAAGGTTTGTTAGAAATTGAGTTTCCCTTTTTATGGGCAATTTCTCTTTTTGTTTAGTATAAGATAATACGTACAGACACAAGTTGTGCAATGTCTGCAATATCGTTTTTGTATCGACATATACGATTGATATAAAAACACCAAAAAAAATAATATTAGAAAATGAGAAAAAGATTAGAGATAATGAAGTGATTGGTCAATGAATTGGAATAGAAGGATCCAAATAAAAAGCAGAGGAGAGCGAAGAAAGTGACAGTTCATAAGATTATTTCCTAGAGAGATTTGACCAAACACTGTTACAGTGTTACTTCTCTCTCTATCTCATGTTCTTTCCCCTTGATATTAGCAACGACCGATCAATATAATATTTATATAAATATAACAGTTAGTTGCGATGTATGTGCAAGTATATATCTTGTGATATAACAAACCAGAATGTTACGACTTTGATTGCGTGATAAAGATTCAGTTTCTGTGTATATACGTCATGTAGAGGTGTATGAACATTAAGAAGTCACGAGGCATTTATGTAACAATGTGAACGTGAATGTCAATGTAAATTTTTACAGATTTTGTATTTTCAATTCGGATATTTACATTTTGGTTGTAATTCTCTTCTACAAATAATATAACTTTTAGCTTAACAAGGTCTCTCTTATGGAAAACACGTTTAGAAGATACCAAAATGTGTTGTCCAAGTGAATAGAGCTTTTCAAATAAGTCACTTACCATTTGGTCAAGTAGAATTACATTTTCCGGCCTTTCACGAAAAAAAAAAGAAGAAGCTTATCATGCTTAAAAAAATATGTTTATACTATTGATTAGATCATCAATCTTACTTTGAGAACATGATTAAGTCTGATTTGTATATAAAACAATAACATTCGACATTGAAATCAAAGGTACATAAGAATCTTATGATAAGATATTTCTTTTCTTAATAAGACAAATACTGCATGCTTATCATAATGATAATTTTAAGACCAATCACCCTACCAATACTCAACGAAATGGCAAAGATCACTTCTAGTTCTTTTTGGTTATTACATAATAACAGAAAACAAATAACAGGTAAAAAGAAGTCTTCTAAAATAATAATATAACCCAAAAAGCCAAATACTCAGCCAAGCGACGTTGCAATGCTAGTGCAAAAAAAGGAGAAAAACAGAGCAAATCTAAAAACAGAGCCATTCAAGTTTCAAGGAAACATATAAGTAAACTGCAGCAGTTTAGCTCCATCTTCTCCGATCCTCCTCTTCATTAACCGGGGTATACCAATCTGGTCGTCTCTTAGAGTTGCTCAGCCTGTAATTCAGCATTAGTTCCTCATCACACAATGCCCTCGTCGCTACCAAAACCAGTGTCCTCAGAACCGGAGCATCTAACCCGTTATTACTTCCTGTCTTAAACCAGAAGCTTCCAAATCTCTTCATCTTCACTTCTCCCGAATCCCCAAAAGATACATTTGGAATATAAGGCCGCATATCTGACTCCATCAAGGGGAAGTCATAGGGACATATCATAACGTTTGGAATCATTTCTTTTGCCGGGTGGTTAGCTAAGTGACCAAAAGCCAATGGATTTCTCCTCTCAAGAATCTCTTTTGCTTTACCTGAACCTTGGAGTGGCTTGCTCAACACTTTCCATAACCTGTCTGAACCGTTTTCTGCAGTTTTGGTGTTTGCTATGACCGGAGGTGTGTAGGAACCCGTCCATACTTCCCTAGATTCTCCCCCGAGACCCCAAGGCTGAGCGTTTATCACAGTTCCATCGTACCTTGTGATGAGATATGAGTTCTGTGAATCAACCTTCGGGTACCCGGGAATGTACCTGTAGAAAGCAGGAGAGTAAATAACTCCAGGGTAAAAGGCTAAGACAGTTCCAACATCTGCTTCGCCTTTGATGAAACAACCTTGACCAGCGTCTTTGTGAGGTATTACGGATGGTTTGATCTCGAGGGTATAGCCCAATTGATCCATTAATCTCTGTGAGACCTCAGCAAATTTCAAAGGCTTTGTCTCGGGAACAACTGTGCTGAAGAAGAATCAGTGAGAATAACAATTAAGATAAAAGAAAATACCGAGTATAAGTTCACAATATGACTCGTATGAAGTAAAATAACTTACGGGGCTTATCTGCAGATGGAAAAGCATTATTCCTACCAATGGCGAAAGTAAGACCGCTCTGACGACGAGGAGGGCTTGTCGATTGTGATCCTGGCTCGTTCTTGTCAACGTCAGGAAGAAGGATTCTATCCATTAAAGAGCAGAAGTTTTCAACTTGGTAGTGAATGTTCTCTTGAACTTGCTTCTGCTGGTCAGATAAAGAGGTTTTACCAGCCATCTCAATTATCTCTTCTGCATCTGTCTCCTCAGCTTCTCGTCCCAACCGATTATAACTAAACATAATTGGTTTTCATGAGCGCAAAAAGTGGATGTATTTACAAGAACTGACATCTTACAAGGAACTATTAAGAGCTAACTAAAACCGAATTAAGAACATCAAAGTATGATGAAAGCAGTAGCGCAATGAAAATAAGCAAGCGAGTTCACAAATCCATACAGAAATCAAACTTTAATTTTTCAGAGACAAACAACCAACCTTGTATACATAAACAGTTTGTTGATGTCTGCTTCAAATTGCAGTTGCCTAGGGTTCTTAGCAAATGTGGTACTCTTGGCAAGAACTCCAACAGCCTGGAAAATGAAAAGTGACGACACAAATTCAATACGAGCAGTGAAGAAAAGAAGAAAGAACAATAGCAACAAGGAAGATAATTCGAAATCTCAATCTCAATGTCAATCACCACTGCTTAAACTCTTACTAAAACCCTGCAAATCCCTAAATTCTAAAACGATCACATGAATCCTCAGGACGAGTAAATCGATAAAAATGAGAAACTTCGCAAGATTTAACAACAAAGAATGAAACTTTACGATTACCCATCAACCTAATTTCATCTGTTCTAAAATCTATTTCTTCCAATGCCACAGACTGCTCATAGCATGAGGACACTTGAAACGAATTGGTTTAAATTGAAAGACTAAATCGAACAAAAACTCAAACTTTCTTCGTACCCAGTACAAAAAAATCGTACCAGAGAGGGAAAATTTGTTCAGAAGATCCGATCGGATCAAACACAGAAGCAGTAAGAGATTCATTAACCTGCTGAAATTTGTTGAAAAGAGACGCCATTTTCTTATACTGTCTTTTTGCAGACACGATGCTGCAATCTCTTTGTTATAAGGAATGCTAGGAAGGGAAGAAGAACATGAGGAATCGCAAGAGCTTGCGTCAAAAAACCTCCATTGATGAAGATGGCTGCATTTAGTACTTACTCGGTAGCACACCTCCATTGCTCCGATCACCATGTACGGGCCCATTAACCAGTTCTTAATGGGTCAAAACAGTTCTTTAGGGCCTTTTTATATTCTTCAATTGGAAAAATAAACTCTTTTTTTTTTTTGGAGAAAAAATAAACTTTCAGTTCAAGAAAATGATCAATTTTTTTTTTTTTGGGTAAAAGAAAATGAACAAAAATTTCATATGGAAAACTTCCATATATTTGTGAAAGTTTATAAAAAAGATGACTTTCGCAAGTTTCGTCAAATGAAGAAGAAAAATAAAAATTTATAGTGTTAGCACCAACTTTTTTTAGAGATTTCTGAATTTTTTTGTAAGTTTCAGATAATTTCACGTGAATGAACATTGAACAGTCTTTAGACAGATTTTTTTTGTCTTTTGTGAACACTTAGATTTTATCGTAGAAAAAAAAGAATTGATGAACTTATTATTTTATTTTATTGAATTAGTTGGCAAAGTCGCTCTTCTACAAATGATGATGTTCCCATTCATTTTGGTGTATTGGGAATATAAAATTCATTAGTTTTCTCTAAATTAAAAAAAAACAAACGTGGACGGAAGCAAATAGCTAATTATATAGTATTGGAGAGAATTGACGGAAGCAAATAGCTAATTATATAGTATTGGAGAGAATTAGTAGTAGTATTAATTTAGGTTACCCATCGTCACCAACCTCTCATCTCCTTTCCCAAAACACAATCTAAAACCCTACTTTTCTATTTAAACCCTTAAAAAAAAGATTCGACCTTTGAAATTCCCAAGAACAGAGCCAAAACCCCAAAAGAACCCTACTTATAGTGTAAGATAAGTAATATACTCACGAGAATCGAGAGCCACACGATTATAAAGACACAACATTTTTCTGCTCACCAAATCAAACCCAATTTTCTCCTGAGAGCCAAAAGTTATTGTCTCCCACAAGAAATTCATGCAATATTCTTCACCCACTAGCTAACTAACGACCACCATTGTTATTAATCTCTCTTGATTCCTCTCTTTCCTACTCCTCATCATTTCTAAGATTCACATGCTTTTTTTCTCTTTGTCACAATGAATTTCAATTCTTCTTACAATTTCACCTTCAATGACTCTTTCTTCTCTGCTTCCTCCTCCTCCCATGAGCCTCTTGTTTCACGGAGGCTGTTTCTCTTGAGAGATGTTCAAGTTCTTGAGCTCTTTATCGCCCTTTTCGCCTTTGTCGTTATACATTCCTTGCGTCAGAAGAAACACCAAGGTCTCCCCGTGTGGCCGTTTCTCGGGATGCTTCCTTCTCTAGCTTTTGGCCTTCGTGGAAACATATACGAGTGGCTTTCCGATGTTCTGTGTCATCAGAATGGGACTTTCCGTTTCAGAGGTCCCTGGTTTAGCAGCCTCAACAGCACTATTACTTGTGATCCAAGAAACATTGAGCATCTCCTCAAGAACCGTTTCTCTGTCTTCCCTAAAGGTTCTTACTTCCGAGACAACCTCCGAGACCTTCTAGGAGATGGAATATTCAACGCGGATGACGAGACTTGGCAGAGACAGAGGAAAACCGCGAGCATCGAGTTTCATTCAGCAAAATTCAGACAACTAACCACTCATTCCTTGTATGAGCTCGTGCACAAGAGGCTCTTACCGGTTCTTGAAACTTCGGTCAAGAGCTCGTCTCCTATCGATCTACAAGATGTCTTGTTGAGGCTAACGTTCGATAACGTATGTATGATTGCTTTTGGAGTCGATCCAGGCTGTCTCGGACCTGATCAGCCCGTAATACCATTTGCAAAAGCCTTCGAGGACGCGACAGAAGCTGCGGTTGCGAGATTTGTGATGCCTACTTGCGTGTGGAAGTTCATGAGGTGTCTTAACTTAGGAACAGAGAAGATGCTAAAGGAATCAATTAAAGGTGTTGATGATTTCGCTGAGGAAGTTATCAGGACGAGGAAGAAAGAACTTTCTCTTGAGGGCAAAACAACAAAGAGATCGGATCTCTTAACGGTGTTTATGGGTTTGAGAGATGAGAAGGGAGAAAGTTTTTCAGACAAGTTTCTTCGCGATATCTGTGTGAACTTCATACTTGCTGGGAGAGACACTTCTTCGGTTGCTCTGAGCTGGTTCTTCTGGCTGCTTGAGAAGAATCCAGAGGTGGAAGAGAAGATTATGGTGGAGATATGTAAGATTCTGAGGCAGAGAGATGACCATGGGAATGCAGAGAAGAGAGAATATGAGCCTGTGTTCGGACCAGAAGAGATCAAGAAGATGGATTATCTACAAGCTGCTTTGTCTGAAGCTCTCAGATTGTATCCTTCAGTTCCTGTTGATCACAAAGAGGTAAATTTTAACTGAATTTACTCTGTTTTTTCCCCCAAATTTTATTAATGGCTTCCCAAGAAAGCAAATTTCATTAAAATTTCAAGTAGATTAGAAAAACTATTTGTTTGTTATATTGCCTTTAGATATGATAAAACCTTGCTTCATAATAGTATTGGATAGGGGTATAAACAAACAAACCCACTCACTCGATGACAATTTTTGTTTTTTAAACCATTTTTGTTTGAATTCTATTATAGGTTACCTAATCAGTAACCAGATAGAGTAAATACGAAAAATTCTTGGGAAGGCACCTAATTAACACATGGTCTCTTAAAATATAAATTTTCGAAGAAAAATAAATAACTACATTTTTGACTTCTTGGTAACACACAAGAATGTTATGTTTTGTTGTTTCCCCATGAAACCTAACCAACCAACTCATTCATATTAAATTTTCATGATATCAACCAATCACCTGTAAGCCCGTGAGGTTTACTATAGAGTTGCTAAAATTTATTTATTATATTTAGGCATCCTTATATTTATTATTATCATTCAGGTCCAAGAAGATGATGTATTTCCTGATGGAACAATATTGAAGAAAGGAGAGAAAGTGATATACGCGATTTACGCAATGGGTCGTATGGAAGCAATTTGGGGAAAAGACTGTCGTGAGTTTAGGCCAGAGAGGTGGCTAAGAGATGGTCGGTTCATGAGTGAATCGGCCTATAAATTCACAGCCTTTAATGGCGGTCCAAGACTTTGTCTAGGCAAAGATTTTGCCTATTATCAGATGAAATCTGTCGCAGCTGCAATAATTTACCGTTACAAGGTAAAGGTGGTGAATGGTCACAAGGTGGAACCGAAGTTGGCTCTCACAATGTACATGAAACATGGTTTGATGGTGGATTTGATCAACAGGAGTGTCTCTGAGATAGATCAATACTATGCCATGTCTATTGATGAGGGTAATATTAAGTAGTGTTTTTAATGTTTGAGATTTGTTATTTAATTAAGATAGCGATCATAAGAAAGATTGTTTACTTATTTTTGGGTTGTTCAAACGTTTTCCATTATGTTATTTTGTTTGTTTGAATTTGGTTACTAGATGATGCATGTGTATAGTCAATGGGTTTGTGTTTGTGGGAATGAGAGAAGGTTGATTGGTAATATGTAGACCATTAAGGATTGTTGTTAGGAAATTAGTTGGTGGGGCTTGTAATAGTATAATCAATAAATTTATTACTTGAAATATTTTTTTTAGTTTCTATGCATATATTATGTATAGTTAATGGCATTTAACATTGTAAATTTGTAATCAATTTGGTGAATTAACATTATTGGAAAACTTAGTTTGAAAATCTAACATGTTAAATTTTGCAATCCTAAAGCAACTATACACATTTTTGGGGAGGTAAAAGTACTGATTTATCTTTACCTTACTTTGAAAATCAAAATGGTGGAGAAACAAAGTGTATAATTATATGATATCAATACAAAATCTACGTATGTGAATTGTCACGCGCATCGTGTGGACGTTCATACAACTTCAAATGTGTCTTAATCAATCAAATAACGTTACGTCACTACAATTTTTGTAAATGTTTGTTTACCATCTCAACGATTTTCAGAAAGACCAAAAAGTCATGAATGGTTAAAAAGTGTTTCTAACTAAATAAAATCTATAAATGGTATTGGATCAAAGATATAGAATGCAAACCGAAAAATCCTAAAACAAATAACAATGTTACTATTTTGAGTCGAAACTGAAACTTTAACTTCTTAGAACTATTATTATAGGATTTTGTATCCACATATCTAGTACTATTTGAAATCTGAAAAATTGAATGACTCTCCAAACCTTTGCCACATGATCAGCACGCGAGAAGAGAATATCTTGCAATACATTTTTTTTTCCAGAACCAATGACAAAGCTCTGCATTCACACAAGAAACACGTCTACTATTATTACGAGTATGTTGTTATATCGCTGCATCTCTCAGTCTTTAAAGGTCAATTAGTCCAAAGACGGTCACATACTTATGGTTAGATATGATTAAGTTTAGAGGGGTTTTAAGCATAGATGATAGATCATACACTTTTAGAAACAAGAAGATGAGTACTAATCTTAATGTAGATACTTTACTTGTTAATCTTAGCTGCTACTCATTGTTCTCGTGTTAGCCAAACGTACTGGTTTAAAAGTGTAGTGTCACAGCTAGACCAAAAACTTGTGATAAAAGAAAGTATTTTGATAAGTTGTTTAACATAGGGATACTCAGCTTTTAACCTTAAACTCTGAACCCAACGGTCTAAAAAGCATGAAAAATGTCCCAAGGAATTTAAAAAAGTACCATTTATCATCATCATTACTGCATAAACAATGTAAAAAAAAAGCTTTATATTCCTTTATTCCTTTTGCTTTTCTCAATAATTTTCTCATTATTAATTATGTAACTTTACTTTATTCTTCAAGTTTCTTTTTACTGTTTACATACACATAAACCTCATTCCTTTCTCAACAACTTTATCAGAAATGCCAATGAAGGAATTCGATTACGAGAAGCTTGTAACTGCCACCAATGGATTCTCTCCTTTGAATCTCGTAGGTAAAGGAAGCCATGGTTATGTCTACAAAGGTCTTCTACAAGAAGATAAAGAAGACAAACCTAACAGAGTCGTAGCGATAAAGACACCATCTTTGTCTCCAACATCATCATCATCGTCAATATCTCTCTTGAAATCAGAACAAATGAAGAAACTAGAAAACGAGATCAATGTTTTATCATCGTTACCTTATAACCCACACGTCTTGAGCTTTCTTGGTCATGCCAAGAAACAACTCATGGTCGTTGAGTTCATGCCAAACGGGTCGTTGCACCAGTTACTACACTTGTCAACTTCTCCTCCTCCTAATACATGGCTCAAACGCATCGAGATCGCACTCAAGATCGCTCGTGCGGTTCACTTCCTTCATCAACAAGCAATACTCCACCGTGACATCAAATCCGAAAACATTCTATTCGACTCCAACTGGGAACCGAAGCTCGCCGACTTCGGACTCGCCGTAAACTTAACCGGTAACAAGACGAGACCGGCTCCGGCGGGAACCATCGGATACCTAGATCCGAGTTACACGTCACCGGAGAATCTTAGCACCAAGACTGATGTTTATAGCTACGGTGTCGTTTTGTTGGAGATTGTTAGCTGTAGAAAAGCTATAGATCTCTCTCGTTCGCCGGCGTCGATAGTAGACTGGGCGGTTCCGTTAATAAAGGAAGGGAAGATCGGAGAAATATGCGGCGGAGATGTTTTCCGGGGAACGAATCTTCGGCTGCTGAGGATGGCAGCGAGATGCGTTTCTTCCGACGTGGAAACACGACCGTCTTGCGGCGAAGTCACGGCGGAGATTGTGTTGTGTCTGGAAGAACCTCTCAAGAGTTTACCGTTGTGGATAAGCTTCTTTCGCGGGGTTGTTAAGCTGAAACGCCGGAGAAAACAGTTGAGAGAGAGGATGACGTGGCCGGGTCAAACCTGTCGGGTTAGGTGAGTTCTTACAAGCCGGGTCAAATTGTCGATTCGGGTCGGGGCTTGAAAGGATGATTACAAAAACAAAAGTGAGGTATGTGATTCCAAGCAGAAGATTCTTGGCGAATAGAGTGAGTGAGTATTGAATATAAACAAAGTATTTTTCCTCCTTTTGATTTTTAATATGTGTCATTGCTCATTGATAGCTACTCTTTTTCTTTTTTCAGATGTAATTGGAAAATATTTGTTTTAACTTTTATCGATGATGAATTCGATTGTTGACCAAAAAAAAGATTTGATGAATTCGATGAAAATTTTATAATCTCAAATAAAAAGATTCTATATCACAATGGATATATGTCTCTCTGTCCTATAATATAAGATTTTCTAACAAATAATGCGGAGTTTAAGAACGATATAAATTTAATTTCGTTTTGTTTTTACAGCATTTAAAATATCATTTAATATCTAATTAAAAATATATCAACCAATAAAAAATGACTACATAATATAAATAGTTACATACGATAAATTTTATATAAAAATCTGTAAAATATCTTATAAAATGAAACAAAAAATTATGCTTAAACATCTTATATAATGGGATGGAAGGAGTAATAAACTATTTTGTTTCTCAATTTTTTTTTTTAAACATAATTAATTGAATATCATATATAAATTTGTAGCCTATTACATCTTATCATTTTACTAATGTTCTCGCTAGGGGTATGGGCGGATCTAAATGTGCCAAAAAGTGTCACTTGCCCCCATGATATTTCCAAAATCCTTGTAATGTAATGTATTAAAGCTTGTTACTTGTCCCCTATTAAGAAAAATCATTTTCCACCCTCGTTTTTTATAGGGTAATTAGCATGTATAATACTCTATATACTAATAATTAGGAATCTAACACTCCTAAAATAATAATTAGGCATCTAACATAAAATGACAATTCTACCTTTATTCCAATTAACTTACTTTCTCTAAGTTTTACCTTTTATTAATTGTAAAACTTTTTACATTAAAAGAAAATTAAAACCCTAATCTCTAATCTATAATTTTCTCATCTTTTTCTTCTTCCTTCTCACGGCCGTGAGTCTTCTTCTTCATCTTTTTTTTGTTCTTTCAATTGACGATACGACGGAAGCGTGGCCAGAAAGACCATAATTCTTCTTCTTCTTCTTTCGATCACAGATCTCTCTTCGCACGGCCGTATTGCACCGGTACCGGAGGTTCGATTCGGAGACATTCGTAGACGACAGATTTCGTTAACTCCATTTCCTCGATCCCTCTCATCGTGATCTCTCCGCCGTTGGATTTTAATCACAGATCTGATCTCTTCCGCTAATCGGATCTGGAGCTTTGTACCCGATCCTCTTTCATCTTTATATTCAATTTTACAATTCATCAATTTTAAAATTTTACAATTTTATATTCAAGTTGGATTACCTTGTTCTTCTCCTCCTCCTCCTCTTCCTCTTTCATCTTTATATTCAATTTTACAATTCACTTCTTCTTTTTTTTCTTCTCTCTGAGTTACTTATTAACTCGTTACCATGGATCAAAATCTCAATCGTAAATTAAGATTGTAGTTCTTCTCCTTTGTTAAACTCTTTACCGCCATTCTCTCTTGATAAAACTGAGCCGCCTTAGAAATCGACATTGTTAACTATGTTCGAAAATTGGTATAATAGGTAACTATATTTATGAGATAATAGTTAACTATTCATATAGTGAACTATATTAGTATTTGAATAGCTATGTAACTAATGTTTGTGTAGTGAACTATTTTGATCACCGTTGATGAGATAATAGCTAACTATTCATATTTTGATCACTGAGATAATAGCTAACTATATTAATTAACAATATTGATAAACATAGACAAAAAAATATTCAACTGAATTGATTATTGTAATACATATATAGTGAACTATATTATTGTTTGAATAGCTATATAGTGGACTATATTATTATTTGAGAAAAAATAGTTCACTATTTTGGGTGTAATTTTAGCTAACTACAACATAAAAAAACCCCGAATATAGTTAACTATACATACTGAATCTTGTTTTCCAGATACGCCGCCAGCCAGAATTAATCTAGATTTTTTTTTATGATGAAAATATTTACGACTGTTAGAGATATTTTTAGGGATTTTAATAGTGGTGGCTTATTTTTAGCTTGTAGTAACAATTTTTAGAGATTTTTTTACCAACACTCATTAAATATCTCATTAAGGGTATTTTTGTCCGAATGTAACAATCTAATGCTACTGACCTAAATAGTTTTCAAGTCATGCTACACACCTAATTTCAGCCCCCAATACTAATATATACCTAATTAACCCTTTTTTATATTTGTGTATTGTATTGTTTGCCACTTATAAACAAATATTGCATCCGCCCTAGGAGTGAAATTATTTCCAATTCTCTCCGTTCTACAAATTTGGACATCCGAAAAGTTTAGATTTGAAATCGAATAGTAGAATTTCCAATTCAAATATCCTGATTTCACATGGTCGGATATCACTACAAGAAAACAGGCAACTTTCCGACGGTCAAAACCGTCGGAAAGCCGTCGGAATATGGCTTATTCCGACGGCTTTCCGACGGTTTTGACCGGTCGGTTCTATCTCGTCGGAAATACAAATTCCGTCGGAATTCCGTCGGAAATACTGACGGAATTCCGACGGAAAAGCAATAACCGGAATCCGTCATAATTCCGTCGGAAATCCGTGAGTATGTAATTGGCCGACGGATTTCCGACGGCTAAACATACCGACGGATTTCCGACGGCTACATATACCGACGGATTTCCGACGGATACATATACGACGGATATTGTATTTATTAAAAAATTTTTTTTAATTCAATTATATTTAATGAAATTAAATTAAAATAAATTAAATTAAATTAAAATTAAATATAAATAAAAATTAAATTAAAATAAAAATAAGAAAAACAACAGTTAAAATTAAGGTTCAATATTTTTAAAAGTGATTAAAAAAATTAAAATAACGTATTGTCTATCGGTTACGGAAGAACTCGTTCATCCTGTCTTCCATTTCCCGCATTCGTGCCATCTGCTCGTCTATTTCCCGCATTCGTGCTACCTGCTCTTCCATTGCCTGCAACCGTGCCTGCTGTTCCTCGTAGCGAGCTTCATCTTGTGCGCGTCGGGACTCCAACCCGGTCACCCGCTCGAGAAGTTCGGCATTCTGTGCCCTCAACGCACTATCTGCATGAATGCGGTAGGAGTTGATGGACGGGGATGAAGTGTCTTCCGGTAGGCCAAACACACGACCTCTGTGCTTAGGCGCAACCTACGAAAAAAAATCAATAAATAAATGTTGTAAGTTGTGCTGAATTAAATTTATTTAAAATTTAATAATAATTGACAGTGTTACTAACCTGATAGGTAAACTCGTTGATCATCTCCAGAGGAACTTCCGTGGCCGGGGGAGTTCCTTCGACGATCGTTTGGGATTGGAGGTACTCCTCACCCAGCCTCTCCACGCTCTCCACGATTTCACGAGCAATGGGATCTTGAATTTCCCCCGTCTTTCTGTTGGTGTGCGCATCTTTGACCAAGTCAAGATGTGACGGACGCACACCGGTCGTCTCCATCTGTTGGCATAGATAATGAAATAAATATGAGAAGTGTTAGAAATAAAATTTTTGTAAAATTTATAAAATTACGTACCAGCTTCTGAAGACGTGACGCTTTGCTCGTCGCACCGAGGTTATGGGTCGCCGGTCCCTTCCCCTTTCGGTCGCTGTTCCGGTTAGACGAGTTCTTTCCGGAGCTTACTTTTGTCTCCTCCAGTTCCCAATGGGCAAGTAGTCCACGCCATAATGTGGGGTTATCTTGCAATTTGCGCGGTACTTTTCCCTCTTTGTACCACGTGTCCTTCCATTCGTTTATCTTCAACGAATATTTCCGGGAGGCTTTTCTGTAAAACTCCCGTCGGACCCGGGCAGTCAACTGTGGGTCCCAAGTAAATTCTTGCTGGAAAAAAAAACGTACCCATATTAGTATTGACAATTTAAATGAAAATAAAAATCTAAATTCTTAATAGGAAAAGAAAACATACCGCAAATTGCCGAAACCAGATCTCCTGGTCTGCCACCGACATCGAAGTAAATGTGGGATACGGGGAAGTGATCAACGAATTAGTCATTGCGTTGATCGAACTCGTAATCCCGTTTCTCGAAAATTGAAACCTAAACAATATTTAGTTAAATATTTTTTTAAGTTAATATAATCAAATACATTTTTAAATAAAACTTACCATGTCGTGTTAGGTGGCAAGTCAGGATCTAGGCGAGGCAACCTATCCCGTCCAGGTTGCGAAACAAACTCCTCAACGGACATGGCCGTGGGAGCTGAGGGCTGTGTATCCAGTGGAGGAGACGGGTGTTGGGGATCCGGAAAGCTAGTATCTGGGATTTGCGACTGACTCCCTCCCCTACTGGAAGTACCGGATCCAGTAGCGTGATGAAATCGCCCATAGTCCCTACGAATTCCAAAATGTTTACATACCGTTGAAATTTACTTAAATATATAAATATAAATTCTGATAATTTAAATAATAAATTTTAAAGATAAATTTACAGATAATTTAATTTACATTACCGATTTAGGGATTTTTAGTTTTTGAGAATTTGCCGACATCGAATTTTTGAGATTTCCGAATTATAAAATTTACGGGAATTGGAGACTTAGTGATTTTAGGATATTGATATTTTGAGAAGTAGAGAATTTGGAATTTAGGGATTAATTTATGGAATTTCGGGATTTCATAAATTAAGGTTTTAGGGAGTTAGGGATTGTGGAAAATTGAAATTTCTGGAAATAGGTATTTAGGGATATTTGGATTATGGAATTCAGATATGAACATTTAATATCCTACAGATTTAGAAAATTTTTGGAATTTCAGATTTGGTAATTTAAAGTTTTAGATATTTACGATTTTTCCAGAATTTGGGATTTTGTAATTTAAACAAATAAAAAAATTAGTAAAATATCAAAAATTTAGAATTTTACTAATATTTTTATATTATAAATATTTATAATTTTCTAAAAATAAATAATTTTATAAATACTTTTCTAAATTTTATAAACCCGAAAATTCCCTAAATCACAAAATTTACAAAATAAAAAACTTTTCAAACATCCTAAACCGGTACATTTCTACATTTCCATAGATTTTTAACAACCTAAATCTAACAAATTCACAAAATTCTCTAAATTCATAATTTACAAAAAAAAAACTTCGAAAAACTTACATTGGATTGTTGATTTGTTGTTAGAGATTGAGATTGTGGATGGATATGTTGATTTCCGGCGTGTTCCGATTGGATCGAAAAATTTCCGGCGACTTTTTGTTTTTTTTTTCACTTTTCGTGTCTGTTGATGCGAAGAAGAAGATGATGGTTTTATTACAGGTTACCGACGGATTTCCGACGGAAATCCGACGGAATTTCCCGCTTTTTTCGTTGAGATCGAGGCTCTTAGGCGGCAGAAATTAGGGTTTCCGTCGGAAATCCGTCGGTATTTTTTGACGGATTTCCGACGGATTTAATAAATTTTTTTAAATTAATTTTTTTTTATTCGGATTTTTTTATATTATAAAAATATAACACCCGTCGAAAATCCGTCAAAAAGATACGAAGCGTGTAGGAATGGTAAATGTGACAAAATTAGAAACCATAAGTCAAAAAGAAATAAATATATTTGTCTCCCTAAAAGTCCCTATGTAAAATGGCCACTCTACTTCTCATTGCTTATCCACGTAAGCCGTTTACATTTATGTTTATGTAATCATTTATTAATATGTGGTTTTATTTTTTCTGTTTTTGACAGAATTTTGAAAATCGAAAGGTTTTTTAACCCAATGTTTTTAAACCGACCATCTATACTAAAGACACAAGGACTACACCTTCATATAAGGAGTATAATAAGGTAATAATGATCTGTGAACTTGAATTTGAAAGAAGAAAAGAAAAGTGTAACGGAATTCTTTGTTGTGTGATTTTTCATGTTCTTTTTTATACGTTTAACTTTTCATGTTTAGGGTTATTTTGATAATGTGTGTAACGGAATTTATGGCCATTACCCCCACATTCAGGAGTTCGCTCTGCACCAAAATCTCGTAACTGTTCCAATATGCTGCGACCATCTATCTCTGGAGGTGGACCAGTAAACACTGGAAAATTCTTTATAAAATGTCTTTTAGACCGACGATATGGATGATTTGTCGGCAAAAAACACCTATGGCAATCAAACCATGAAGTCTTCCTTCCGTTCTGCAATTGGAATGCTGAAGTATTGTCTTGGCAATAAGGACATGCCAATCTTCCATGCGTTGTCCATCCAGATAACATACCGTACGCCGGAAAATCGCTAATGGTCCACATAAGAACCGAACGCAAGTTGAAATTCTGCTGGATTGAAACATCAAATGCCTCAACACCATGCTCCCACAACATCTGCAACTCATAGATCAATGGTTGGAGGAATATATCGAGTGATCGTCTTGGATGATCTGGCCCAGGAACTAGAACTGAGAGACACAGGAACTCTTGCCGCATGCACATAGAAGGAGGCAAATTGTAAGGTGTTACGATGACCGGGCACAATGAATATTTTCTTCCATGCTTTCCAAATGGGTTGAAACCATCAGTGGATAAGCCGAGGTATACATTTCGGCGTTCGTATGCGAAATCTGGATATACCGATTGAAAGTGTTTCCACGCTTCTGCGTCAGAAGGATGCGTAATATCTCCATCTTGATTATGCTCTGCATGCCATCTCATAGCCTTAGCAGTGCGTTCTGATTGATACAGCCTCTTCAACCTCTCTGTTAATGGTAAATACCACATCCGTTTGAAAGGAATCTTCACTCTGCCACTTGTGTCTTGGAACCGTGGTTTACGGCAAAATTTACATTTTTTCCTGTTCTCATCTTCCCTCCAGTATAGCATGCAGTTGTCGATGCACACATCTATTATCTGGTAGGGCAAACCAAGACCGGCAACAAGTTTCTGGACCTCGTAGTATGATGCTGGAGAAAGATTATCCTCTGGCAAAACATCTTTCACAAACTCGGCGAATGCATCAACACATTCTTCGGACAAATTGTAATCGGTCTTCATGTTCATCATCCTACTAGCAGAAGATAACGGTGAATGCCCTTCCCTACAACCGCTGTACAGTGGTTGCTTTGATGCGTCTAACATATCAAAAAACCTTCGAGCTTCTAAATTAGGTTCTTCAACCCTATCACCCTCATAACCACCCGACTGCAAATTCTCTCTAAACGCGTCGTTAACCATCGCAACCGTACTTACCCCAACATCTACTTCCGTTGTACGTTCTTCTACGCTATCCGGAAAATAAGGTGCATTACTACTAGTACTACCATATTCGTAATTGCTTTCTCCATGTAAAAACCAAACCTTATATCCCGGCCTAAATCCATATCTATATAAGTGATTCCAAACAGTATGAACCGCAACACTAATTCTGTTACAGCAATTAGAACATGGACATTTGATATCCTGACCTTTTTTTGCTGCATCTTGGTTTCTGGGTAAATTCATGAACTCGCATATACCTGCAGCGTAAGCGGATGTTAATAAGTTCGAGCCCATATCCATCATTGGCTCGTCCATCCAAGACCGAAAATATGAACTCATCGCTAACAAATTTTTTTGATTTGTAAAATTGTGTTATGAATGAACGAAGAAACGAAGGAACTTATATAAAACGGATTTCCGTCGGAATTCCGTCAGAAATCCGTCACAAAACTCCGACATAACACCCCACCAATCCCATCGGCCACCGCTAACGAATGGTAACCACTCAAATTTGCCGACATCGAAAATATCGGATTTCCGTCGGTAGTCCGTCGGAAAGTCGTCAGAATATTACGATAGATTATTTTCCGTCGGAATTCCGTCGTTCGTACCGACGGAATTCCGACGGAATACCGACAGTAGATAAGACCGTCGGTATTCCGTCGAAAAATTCCGACTGAATACCGACGGAATAGATGTTAGTCGGAAATCCGTCGGCAAGCCGTCGGAAAATTCCGACGGAAATATTGGCCGTCGGAATTTCCGTCGGAATAGTAGCTGTTTTCTTGTAGTGTATGCTGAACCGGCTTTCAATTTTTAAAAAATCATACACTAAAAAAGGAAATTGTTTTGCATATTTTCATAAAACTAGGATATTTTGTAGAGGTAATGGATCATAGTTCTTAGAATATGACAAGCTCACATTTGGTCCACTTGGATGCTTGTGCAGCTGTTTTCTCTGTCTTAACAGACGTGAGATGTGCAAATTTAACTAAGAAGTTCCTCCAATTTGAAACTTTAAAACATACAAAAACAAAAAGACAGCAAGAGAAAATGGTAGGCGACGTAGAAAGTAGAAACGTGGACACGACCATAACTCTTAAGAAATACTTGGGCTGGCCACCAGCAACAGAATCCTCTATCTACTTTGTTTACTTTAATTTGATTTTAGTATTAGTATATGTTATTAATCTTTTATTTTTCGTGTTGAATCTTCTTCACTAAGCTTTCTTCGTATCAAATAATATGATTCTGTTTTGTCTAACGCGAAAAAGAAAGCAAAGGACAAGTTGCAATATTACAAATTCTTGGATATGATAAATGAAAACATATAACTAAACTTGAAAAAATGCAAGTTAATTACTCATTATGTATTGTAGACATTTTTTATATTAAAAATGTGTAAGTATTCGTAATCACGCTTCTATAATCAATTCTAGGGTTCTTCTTTTCTTTTTTTCTTGATTACACCAAATGTTAGTAGTTTTATTCAATATGATATTCACGATTTTCGAAAAACGATGGAAACAATTTTTTTTTTTTTTAACTTACGGATCAAAACAATAGCTATGGTACAAACGAATTAAGGCATAAGAGGATGAAATGTTTCTAGGAAATATTGTTTAGCAAAAAAAATCTTTCTAGGAAATGTGTATAAAAGTATCTAAATATTGTTTGTTTGCGTTTAGTGATATTTCCTTATTGACCCACAATCTTATCGTATACTGGAAATTTTATTTTGCTGATTGAATATATAAATGCAAAATGCAAACATGAACTCATGTACGCTTTCGAACACTCCATGCCTAGTCTATTCAAACTCCTAACCTAAGGCACGACCTTAATACTCGGTATATTTTGAACTTTTCTAGATAAATAAGAATATTCATCGTATTTCCGAAAGCGTGCGAAATCACTAAACACAATACTTGTAGCATTATCATTTCAATTAATAAAAAAAAAGGGCACGGGATGAATTCCAACCGTTCCGGATCATATATTAACGTCCAAGTCTTGACAAAAATGTTTTCATTTCTCGACTTTTCAATTCAACTTCAATGGGCAAACCCGAGAGGAAAATCCGAGAGAGAATCAGGTCTTCGTCTTCCTATTTTCTTCGATGTTTCGGTATTTCTCGGAAAATACACTCAGACAAAACAACAACGGTAGAAACCGCTCAAGAGAAGAAGAAGAAGAAGAAGACAAGAAGTCATTGGTTTTCCCGGTCGATAAAATTCCGTTTGAAGACTGCCGGCGAGATTACTCCGGCGCCGATCTACGAGAAGGAGAAACATAACTCGACTGTTGAAGATGATAATACGCAAAAACTATTCCAAGTGATACGTCATGTTACCGATCAGAAGAATATCATCACGTCTAGTGATTATAAGACCGTTGAACAAACAAGTAACGAGGTATTTATTTATTTTTTCTTGTTAGTTCACTAAGAAAAGTTTCATTGTTTTGTATTTTGTTACATAAAAGAAAATGTATAGAAATTTGCTTATCTACTACGTACGTATTCATATCATAATTGTCACTCTATACACAATAATGTTTGGTTTTGTTAAATTTTTCAGAAATTCACGAACGAACAAAGAGACATAAACCCTGATCCGTTGAGTTTATCAGGAGGATACGAGACATCATGTCACAAAGACGTATTGACTACATTCCATGGCCGTGGAAAACCCGACCCGACTAAAACTGACGAGACCGGGCTAAAACCGAAGTCGTCACGAGTCAGAAGAAGGTTACGGAGATTGGACTCGGTAATAGGGATATCAATCATAATGCTAACGCTAATTATAATGTTAATGTGGGGACGTTTGTGCGCGATTATTTGTACATCCACTTGGTGTTATTTTCTCCCTCGTATCAAAGAAGCTGCGACAGCGGCCAAACGCAAACGCAGCGGTGCCGGTAAAGCTGAAGGCGGGTTGTTTCCGGTTGATTTGGATTTGAACTCTGAGGCTTATAAGAAAAAAGTGGTTTTGGATGGGTTTCTTGTTCGGCAACACCGCGTTTCCTTCTGACGACGTTTCGTTTTCTTTTCTTTGAATTAAAAAAAAAAAAAATGTATCGGTTTTCTCCAATTTTTATATATTGGTGTACTGTCTTGTTAATTCGTTGATTATATTTTGTCGTATCTTTGTTGTTTATTTTACATGAGCAAATATGTATGCGTATTTAAAAACTATACAGACTAACTAGCATGATTGATTTTGTTCATTCATATTTCCTAGGAGCTCATGACCATGTTTTGTTGAATGTGAAAGACCGAGGGAAAATTATGCAGTTTTGTATGATTCTGCTTAATTAATCTATATTTTTCACATTCGACTCTGCGTGCCAAAACTACAATATTTCGTTCTGCTTAATTAATCTATAAAATTTTAGCCAGTATCGTTAACATATGGAGGTGGTATTGAATAATGTTGTAGTTTTCATAGAATTAGAGTCAAACTATGTCACATTCTGAGTTATAATTATTTACTTAGTAATGTTTTCTTCTTCTTCATTTCAGTTACATATTGGTCTTCAATAATATGGTCTTGATAAATTAGAATAATCCAACAGTAGTCGTCTTGGGACTTTTTGCGGTGTGAGTTATGCCAAAAAAGTTGTTTTACCAAACGAATTAATCACTCGGGCTTGTAATTAACAGAAGTTAATAGCCACGTTTAACTATTTAAACTCTTTTAATTACAGACCCTACTTGATTAATTTGGCAAAATAACATTTCTAACATGACTAAAAGATATACCAACACCAATATTCACGAAAATTATATTTTTAAAGGCTTAATGATTTGGCCTTAACATCTCTATCCCAAAAAGTCTTAATTGATAAGATTGGGACCTTCATCAGTGATGAAAAACTAACCTCCAAACTTGAGAAACTCAATTTTTAAGATCATCAAAAGAAAGCCAATCTAAGAACTTCAACACCTGAAAAACAAACCAGGATTGCTTGAACTCCCTATTATATGTCCACTATATGTTCTCTTTATGTCTTTTGTCACTTCACTTTAAACTACAAAGAAGACAGAGAGTAAGCTTAGAACAAGAGAGAGTTTTTTACCTCAAGCTTTTGCACAATCTGATCAGGACCGCCTTCTACATCTTCTTTGTTTGCTTCAGGTGGTTCAACTCTGTACCAAACCAATAGCCTGTTGCAAGACACAAGTCACAAACCACCTTTAAGAAGATATGTTCAAACAAAAATAATAGGCAAACTTAATGCAGACCAAGAAGCTTACCAGTAATGGCATTTTGATATATTCATCTGGCAAAACCCATAGAGCAAAATGGACAACTACACTCCATTGTCCATACACTTGCTACTTCTTAATTCCCTCAAAATAGCCGACTTGTGTCATGGACCAACGACTAAACATCCAATACAGAATCCGTCTCAATCACTGATAATTTACTTGTTCTCAACATGTAACTATTATGTTCTTAAGCATAACTCTTTCTGTTCATCGTACAACATGTGAAAAGAGTAAGTCCCTGATTCTCAATCAAGTAATGCTTCCCAACATGTATGTAATTAATAGAACAGGCAAACACTAGTTTGACAGATTAAACTAGGGAGGGTCGAGAGACCTTTATATTGAGCAAAATAATCATAATCTTCACACCCTATCTGGAGAAAGTTAAGTATTCCACTTGTGGAAAAAGCAATACATACACACACATATACAAACAAAAATAAGCAAAAGAATGGAGAGCTGGGATAAATGGATTGCTGAAGAAGAGGCTACAAAAATCTAGTGGTTCAGACAAAGTGTCAAAAATAAAACTATGGCAAAGAGGAATCAAAACCCAGAGACATTTTTCAACGCACAAGCAAGAAGCATCAAGCCATCAACGCCACATACCCATATTTGAAAGAAAGGCTACACAACTTTGAAGATATATGCATTATAAAAGCTTCCTCAAAACCAGACACTAAAGCTATTGAGCGCAGCCGCAGCCTAAAAAATAGCATGTATATTCACAATGTGCAACCCCCTCGACCACTTAAAACAGGTATGTTCGTGCAAAAACTACCAATTGAAAGAGACAGGCATGTGGCAGCTGCAAACATATGCTTAGCAAAACAAGTTAAGAAGAGTGTTGTTTTGAACACATTTACATATGATTAGCTGGTTGTCTCAAGCCAATCCAGGTAATTCAAATCGTTGTCCAAGTTGCCACCATCATTTGAAACTATGTAAAGGTCAAAAGGTAACCCTCTTTCTTTCCATCTCAAATATGTACTTGCATATAAATGAAAAAACATATGGCTCCTCCGACAAATCAAATGGAGCAAACACTTCCTAAAGTGCTCACACTAATTATGAAGCAAAACCTCATTTTGTCACTAGCACACGAATGGCTTGTGGAGGATAAGTTTATGAATAGCTTTATTCAGCAGCCAAAGAAAAATCTAACTGAGAGAATATATTTTCACACAAACAAATAGAAACCAGTACCTCACAAGTGACAAGTCTTCGACATACTTCTTCAGATCAGCAGTGTACAAGATAGCAATATGTTTTGAAATGCATGCTTCGTGTTCCTGCTAAAAATATGAGGCAGCGAGACATGGATTGTCTCCAGAAGAGATAGACATGAGAATACAAATACATGAGAAAGACTAAGGAAATTTTGAAGGGAGCTCCTCCCCGTTGGAGAAAGCAGTTATAGAGAGGAATAAAAATAAAAGCTACCATATCCATATGGACCTAAAGGGGCGCTACTCAGTCAGAAAACAAGATACAGGCTAAGCAACAGGTCTCTACTCAGGGAACAAATAAGGGACCAAAACTTGGCGGTGTATTCTTTTAATATGATTTCTCAGAGACCAGCAAAAGATTTATTATGAAAAAGAATCACTAAGAGCTCAGCAAAAGTAACACAAACTGTATTTGACTATGAAGTTCAAATTTCATTTAGCCAGTAAAAGCTTTGTGCACTGATTGGCATATAATTACAGGAATTGAGGAACGGAACTACTAAACAAATTTAAAATAAGAACCTATACTGTGAAGAATATGATCCCCAGATACATTTGTCAGGAAAAAATACAATATACAGAATCCTGGCAAAAGTCTGCAGTAGTTTTAGATGCCTCTGGAAGTGGATATATCCGAAAAATTCCTCCATGGGATAACTGTAACTGTTTGATGACAACACTGATAAATGACTCAAACTTTAGAATTTGGAAAATCAAACCTAGAGGATTAACCTTGTTAATGAGACACTAGTAGCTTCTTTTCCTTCAAGCCGGCCTCCAACAATTTGTGGTAGGTATGTCTGGCCGAGATGGAAGCATCTGTGGAGCATGACCTTAAAAGGGTAATTTAAAATGGTAAGGCGACCACAAACTGTGTCTTTGAGCGTCTAAACGCCGATGCATTGATAAATATAGTCTCACCTGGAATTGCAGGGACAGCTTGTAAGTTACTAGCAGCAGAAAGCTGATAACTCATAGTCCCTGAAGGCGGACGTTCTGGAGGTGGCCGAAAGAAAGCTGTGGAATTGCAAATAAGACCATCAATCTCAAGGAAGCAAGCAATACCACAAACATACATGACGGACAGTCATAATTAATCGTATCACAATGCTCATAGGCAATCATTTATAACTTAATAAATTTGAACAGTTAAAAGGGGTCTATAACGATTCAAGCATCTACATACTGTCTGTGACTCTAGGAAGGCCTGGATGTGAATTTCTTCCACGCGTCCAGGCACCACTTTGATTATCTGCACTATGTCCACTTGAAGGCATACGCCATGGTTCCTCATTTCTATACCGCCGTCCATCATCACGTTGAGGTGGGAAAGAGTAAGGAGGATGTGTAAAGGAATGCTGCGATTGTGATTGAACATGGCTTGGATATGGAAAATGACTGGGCAGTGTTGAAGGCAGCTTCCTAATCATAGGTCTTTGGGACAGAGGGGTGCTTGGCTGAAACCGCTGGTTCTGTGAAGAAGTTTCCGGGTTAAAAAGTACATCGCCATTCCCATATTCTGGTTGTCTGGAGGAAGTAAATGCTGAAGGTTCCCTGGTGCTGCAAACTCCTGCTGGAGAAAAACTTGATGATTGCTGAACGAAAAATTCGGTTTTTCCAGCACCCTCAACATGACTTGCATGTGAAGAACCTCTAGCCCCATGGACAATTTGATCACCCTGCACATGATTCCCAGGGAGTTTAAACATAGACGATAAAACGGGGAAATCTATATTTATGAATTATGGGAAACATCAAACAGAATAAATAAATAAAACTTACAATAAAAATGCTACAGTGGTCTGGCTGCATAGATCCTGGGTATGTTTGATGTGGTAATGGATATACTGGAGGAGGAAATCCTGGTTGAAGTGGTAACAGATGATGGCTAGCTATGGATGGTTGAGTTGTTAATGATGGTGGTACAGCTATAGGCTGTACGGGCGGTGGAGGTGGAGGTGGTGGTGAAGGTGGAGGTGAAAGGGGCGGTGGTGGTGGAGGTTGAGACGGAGGTGGAGGAAGAGGTGGGAATTGCGCTGGGGGAGGTGGTGGTGGCAGCAATGGAGGCGGAGAAGAAGGCGGAGGAGGCGGGGATGGAGGAGGTGGAGAAGGAGGTAGAGGAGGGGGAGATGGAGGTGATTCGTGGGGTAGCGGAGGGGGATCCTCCGGAAGAGGAGGCACCTCAGTTGAATTTTCTCCAGCTAGTTTTCTAACATCCGGTGACTGCTCCTTTGCCTCACTCTCACAGACAGAGGAAGGTGCTACATCTTTCCGCTGACCATCTACATCTTCCATTTCAAGTTCACCATCTACATCCTCCAAAACTCGATGGCGTCTATCACTCAAAGCATCAGGTGTTTCTAATTCTTCCACAGCAGGTGTACTTTTCTCTTTTTGTGATGTTGGAAGATCGTCATCTTCTTCATCATCCTCAAAAGTGTGAGAAGAAAAAAACCCAGGCAGCTGAAAAGTTGCATTACTGCAGAAAAAAGGCAGAGAGATTCATAAACACTCGACAGAATGACAGTAAGCCCATCTTCACAAACTTCAGTAATAAAAATTTCCGGACTTCGCCTGTTCTGTCAGCAGCAATTATATTAAATCCGGAGAGTAAACTACTAAGCAAGACAAGCGTTTAGCATACCTGCCATACTCATCAACAAGCATCCCTTCCATTTCCCTTATAGGATCATCTACAGCACGCTCAGATCTAGAGGGACGTCTCAGGGAAAACCCAACGGTTGCATCATCACCAGAAGCTCCAATATCATCAATATAGCGACGCAGAAGAGATTCAGGGAAAATTTTCCGGTCAAGCCACAACCTCAGAACCTAAAAAAAAGTAAGGAGGTCACTGACTCCACCCCAAAAAAATGCGAGGATAATCTAGCAACAAGCAAAAAGTAAAATTACCTTGAGACATTGGCGTCGGTTGTCACGAGCACCAGTCCCTGGAGGAGCAGCAGCACCTAAAAGACGTGGCAAAGCTGCTTGCACAGTAGGAACGTAAGAAGCACCAGCAATACCTAGAAAGATATTTCACAAGCATCAGAAATTATGTACTAATTTCAGGCAGAAATAGTTTCTGATAAGAAAATATACAAGGTGTACTCATTTGAAGGCAGACGAAAATCCAAAAACCATTCGCATTCACGGAATTGCTAATTTGAGAAAATATATTGTATCAATTCAAGAGGAAAACTCACCTTTTTGGCTATGCGAGCACTGGGTAATAGAATCAACGAGAAAGAACAAGTCCACTTTACGATGGAAGTGAGGCTCGCTTTCCAACTTTCGTATGAGAAGTTCCACCACCTAGAAATAACCACAACAAAAATTTCCAATTAAAGCAACAATTGTCTGAAAAATGTTTCACACCAAATGCTGTAAGTAATTCTGTTCATGCAGTTTACATAGCAAGCTAACAACCACTAAGGTAAACAGGATAAAGTGCAACTCTATATTGATTCTTTATGTGCAGTCCGAACACTAAGTTCGTTGAAAACCTTAAAACGGAACATAATGAAAACCAAACAATAATCTTACCTCACTGGCAATCCCATACTTTGCACAATCAATTGCTAGCCGTGTTGCACGTCCGATACTTTCCTTAGTTCTTGATAAGGTCTCTATCATGCCCTCAAAAGCATCCCGAGAAACAGCAGCCTCAGTGCCACCACTAAGTGAACCTCCAACTGACTTATGCCCTGAACTAAGTCTTCTCTCTTCATTATCATCAGTCTCAATTTGATTTCTTGACGAGGACTGATGCCCATGATTTGACGGAGAAGAATCTTGCTGATGTCCTTGAACAGCTAAAGGCATTGCCATGCCAGCAGAAGCTGGAGCATTCTGAGCCATAAATGGGCTATGGCTCCTCATCTGTGTATCACTGGTGCTCAAGAAACTAGGGTTCAAATTCCCAAAAATTGAATTTTGAGAATGTGCTAGTTTTCTTTTCGCCTGCGCAGCAGCAATTAGATCCTTCATAGATGCAGCCGAGTCTGGGGTCCTCGCACTGATCAATGGAGCACTCCAATTTTCTCGATTGAAATCAAGCCTAAAATCAGCAAAAGACAAAGATTATATGCAACAGGCGAAATAAACAGAAAAGGATGACAGAGAGAATGTGACATACATGCCAGCTGACAAGTCCTTGGAAGCGTCTCTTGACACACCAGCATCAATCAAACGCAATGCAGCTTTTGAAACCACAGTTGGCCTCTCTCCAACTGAGCCTGTCTTGTGTCCCTGATTTGCTGGCTGAGATTGAGAAGAGCTTACTTTATCAGAACCCGCAATTGCATCCTTACGAGAATCAATCTGAGGCTTCTTTGCCATCCCAGCACCAGAAACGTTCACAGATTTTGCAGCTTTTTGCTGTCCTGCTACGTGCTTGTTAGCTGAAACAAGCTGAGGGGACATCTTAGGAGATCGCAAGCTGTTAGTAGATTTCTCCACATTATCTGGTAGTACACGTGAAGCATCCTCACAATGTTTACGCAGAGGTGCTTTCCTTAGTTCAGTAATCTCTCTAGATCCAGCAGACATCTTAGGTTTAGTAGAAGTATTGTGACACACATTAGCACTTTTGGGGCCATCAGTCAAACCTGATGTTGCTTTGGGAACAATAGCATGTCTTGCATGTAATGGGGTTTTTGGATCTTCATCATCATCTTCATCATAGATACAAACAGCCCTTCGTTTTTTCAGCGATTTTGCAGCTGGAACTTCAACGTTACTAACAGAAGAGGAACGGTCTTTCTGTTCCAGCTGACCTTTCCCCAAATTATCATGAGACCCAGAAAAAGAAGAAACAGTAGCATACTCCAATGTTTGTCTGCGGCGCTTTGTATAGGCAACTACTTCTTTATCATATTGTAAATCTCCTCCACGCGCACTTAATCCTAAGACAATTACGCGCTTAATATCTGATACATCCCCAGTGGAATCAAGTTCCTCAGCTTTGCCTTCATCAACAGGAATGACACGCTTGCTTTTACACTCTTTTTTATCATTCACACCTTCACATCGTGGCTTTTTGGCAGCACGTGAGCTTTCATCTACTCTTGATGCAGGTTTTCCAAGTTCACTTTCAAGCCTCCTTTTCTTTCCAGAAACCCCACCCTTGAAGCCAGGTGAATTTTCATGCTTATCACCAGCCACTTTGGAGCTAGATTTCTCTGTCAACAGACCTTTTGACTTTCTGGAATCAGATTTACCACTAGCAGCTCGACCATCAGGCACGTGTGAGTTACTGTTTCTGTCTCGATGAACTGTATCTTCACATCTTTTATCCGAGCCGCCTGATGTCTTCTTTGTTCCTTTACCGTTCGCCGGATTCTTTTGACCATTACCAAGATGTTCAGTGCATTCTTTCTTAAAATCTTCTTCCTTTATTTTAGGGTCATATGAACCATGCTCTAGTGATTCGCTACTCGAGGATGTGGTTGTGGTCTTTGATTCCAGAACTGGAGTTGACTCTCGCTTCCCTATCTCACCCTTATTCTCTTCACTATTATTCTTATCTAATTTGTGGAAGCAAGGATCCGCCCTATCAGTTTCATCAGACTCGGTGACTATATGATCTGTTCCATCTACTATCTCAGCCTTTGTCAAACCAGGCTCCGCAGCATCCAGAGAATCCTCATTGCCCGAAACATTTGACTTGTCATTCTGCAACTCTTCAAATGCAGCACAGATTTCTTTTACAGCTGGCGCAAAGTACTTTACTGTTTTACCTTGACATCTTGCTAATAGTTTGCTCTTTGCCTCACTAGTGAAGGCTTGGATATCAGGCGGCGCAACAAAAGCTCTGCAGTGTAGGAAGATAACTTCAGTTATCAAAAAAAGGAAGATGACTTGATCAAAGATTCCAACGCCGGAGATATAGTCAATCAAAATTAAAAAAATCAAAACACCCGATAACATGGCGAGGAAAAGGGGATATTTCAATCAGGATAAGAGAACATTTGATAACCAAGATTTACTGCCCAAGTGTCGTGATATGATATATATATACTTTTCTGGATGAAAATGTACAAGAATTTGAGGATAACATGGATCAATTAGCAATCATTCTACTACATATAAGAGTCTTGCTTACATTTCCTGTGTTCCAAAGAACTGAACAAAGTACTTCTTTGGGTCTGGTGCACGATCCCAGTCTTCAGGCCGGCTGATCTGAAACTCGAAACCAATTACTTCACCAGAGAGACTAATTAAACAGAAATAAATGAAAAAGATTCTCACGTAGCTCAACCATCTACAAACAATTGAAAGAACTTGTGACAGTTTTAAGCATCAAAAGACATGAGATCTGGTCAGACACCACATACATGATTAGGCTCATTATTCATTGAGATGAAACCTTTACAAACTTTCATAATTCAACTGTGGATATAGACCGAGTAACTGACTTGAAATCCAGCACAATCGCAGAAAACAATAACTATGGTATACCTTAAACCAACTTAATTATAAAGCCTAGTATGATAAGACGCTCAACAGAGAAAGAGAACACTAGAGGTCATCAACCTACGGAATCCAACCATACATCACTAGATACGCACCAAAACAAACAGACAACAACAAAACTCCACATGTCCCATCATCAGATGTCAGAATTACACACTAAAAATTTGAAAAACAGAACCAGAATAAGATGAAATCGGAGACTATGAAGCTTAAGGAGGATTAAACGGGAACAAATTAGAGAAGAAACAAATATTCCAATTCCAGAAATCAGAAAAGCGAGGAGATTGTAATCCAAGAGAGCGAATGATTAGAATAGAACGCACCTTAGCAGGCCAAGCAGGGAAGCCTTTGACTTTGGCAAGTACGAGATCACCTAGAATCAACTGACCCTTGGCCTTGTTCTTGCTCGCTCCTCTTTTACGCCCAGGAGCCATAGGCGAGACCGCTATAAACCCTAATTTTGAGCTAAAAAACAGCAACACCGAACTGAATTGCCGGAATCGAATCCAATCCAACCCCGATTAACCAAATTACAAACTCCGACGAATATTCCACCGGAAGAAACTTCGATGATTGAGACAGCTAAGGATCACGTAACGAAAAGCAACAGCAACGGAGAGAGAGAGAGGGAAAGACAAAGAGGTTGATCCAGAGACAGAGAGAGAGATTGAGGCGGTCGCGAGAGAGAGAGAGAACGATGATGGGATGGGATGGGATGGGCTTAGGGCTGAAAGGTGAAAACTTTCGACAGAAGTTTTTTCTGAGAAACTTTGGTTTACTGTTGTCGGCGTTTTTTCCTTTTCCTTTTATTTTTTTACAAAGGTGAGATCGAACACAAACCTCTTTCTTGTTTTCCATTTTTATTTCGTTTTCATCTTTAATCTCACTACTAATATTATTTCCTTTTTTTCACGCTTCCATTTAAAAATAAAAAAGATAGTAGCATTTTATTTTGGTTAAGTCAACCAAAAAAAAATCCTACTGAAAAACCAAACCATCTAAAAATAGTAAAAACCATGAGATAAAATTTGTTATTGAGATCAAGAGAAATCAAACACTAGTCATCAAATTCTCAGCTCAACAAGACAAGATTATGAGAGTTGTCACTGAGATCACATGAGCCTATCCAGAGCATAGTTATAATAAGAATCTGATGGTGTTCCAACTCCAACTATTTAAAAACAAAAAAAAGGGTCTAATTCAAACCGAAGAACAAATCAAAGTAAGTTCATCTGTT